>JARYZH020000007.1:3336250-4634375 GCA_030021035.2 Notholithocarpus densiflorus
AGAAGAGGCTGAATCGGATCCCTACACTTATGAAGAGGCAATGAATGATATAGATGCACATCATTGGGTCCAAGCTATGAAATCTAAATTAGATTCCATGTATTCCAATTAAGTTTGGGATCTTGTAGAGGCGCCTAAAGGCATTAAACCTGTTGGTTGCAAATGGGTTTACAAGAGGAAGAGAGGGATAGATGGGAAGGTTGAAACCTTTAAAGCAACGCTAGTGGCGAAAGGGTATACTCAAAAAGAAGGTATTGATTATGAGGAAACATTTTCACCAATAGCAATGCTTAAATCTATCAAAATTCTCTTATCCATTGCTGCTCATTTTGATTATGAGATTTGGCAAATGGATGTCAAGACTGCATTTCTCAATGGCAATCTTGAAGAGGAAATATATATGATGCAAATGAAAGGTTTCATAGCAAAGAACCAAGAGCATATGGTATGCAAGTTGAAAAGGCCCATTTATGGACTTAAGCAAGCATCTAGGTCATGGAACATCAGATTTGATCAAGCAATCAAATCATTTGGTTTTGAACAAAATCTTGGTGTGTGTACAAAAGACATCAAGATAAAGTAGTAATGTTCCTAGTGCTTTATGTTGATGATATTCTACTCATTGGAAATGATGTAGGGGTAATGTCATCGGTAAAGGTTTGGTTGTCAAGCCAATTTGATATGAAGGACTTGGGTGAGGCTAACTTTATTCTAGGGATCAAGCTTTGGCGAGATCGCAAGAATAAGATGTTAGGTTTATCACAAGCTGGATATATAGATAAGGTTCTAAAACGGTTTAGCATGCAAAACTCCAAGAAAGGATTACTTCCTTTCAGACATAGAGTTCCTTTGTCTGATGACCAAAGGCCTAAGACTCAAGAGGAAGAAGATTTGATGAGACAAGTTCCTTATGCTTCTGCAGTAGGAAGTCTCATGTATGCCATGCTTTGTACTAGACCAGATATCTGCTATTCAGTTGGCATGGTCAGCCGATATCAATCAAATCCATGACCAAAACATTGGCAAGCTGTAAAGCATATTCTCAAGTATCTACGGAGAACGAGAGATTATATGCTTGTTTACCGTTGTGAGGATTTAATACTTGTTGGCTATACAGATTCAGACTTTCAATCGGATCTAGATTTCAGAAAGTCCACATCAGGATGTGTATTCACCTTGGGAGGTAGAGCCATAACATGGAGGAGTGTCAAGCAATCTTGTATTGCGGACTCCACCATGGAAGCAGAATATGTTGCTGCTTGTGAGGCAGCAAAGGAAGCTGTATGGCTCAAGAAATTCCTTTTTGACCTTGGTGTAATGAGAATGGAGCAAGTTCCAATCACATTGTTTTGTGACAATAGTGGAGTAGTTGCACAATCAAAAGATCCAACGAATCATAAGAAAGGAAAGCACATTGAGAGGAAGTATCATATCATTCGAGATATCGTTACTCGTGGAGATGTGGTGGTAGCAAAGATTGAAAGTGCAAATAATCTAGCAGATACCAAAGCTTTGCCTTAAAGGACTTTCGAGTCACATTTAGAGGGAATGAGAGTTAGATAGAGTTAGATTAGTGCATAATAGTCTTTAGGGCAAGTGGGAGATTGTTAGGATAAGTGCCCTTAAATCCTATTGAATGATGCTATGTATAATATTAAGTATGACATTATGTATGACATTATGTGTGACTTAAAATTGTGTTTAATAAAGTTATTTTATTATTATCTGAAATAATGGTAACATGAATATTCGGACATTATCATAGTCCATGAGATGCATAGTATGTGATTTATGTGAAAAGTCACAGAAGATATAAATCACAGGTTCTTTGTAAACTCAAGAATTATAGTTCGTAGTCAGTGATGAAATTGGACATTTCATCTGCGAAGACTATAACATATCAATTACGATGATTTGTCTTGATCATGGAACTGGAGACTTCTAGTTGATATGTTGATATGTTTTAAAAGTTAAGACATATTGAACTGGACCGCTGTGAGATTTATTATTCTCCTAATGACTGTCAATTGAATAATAAATCTCACGACTTATATTTGCATGAACTCTTAATCCTCAGAGAATAATGGACCTAATCATGAGGTGTAGGTTGCTTTGATATATCAGGAGTGAGATCTAAAGTAACGATCAAAACCTTAGTATGTTGGGTAGCCACATTTAGTGTTGATGGAACATATATTCTCAAGATGGAATTCATAGTCTCTTAGCGGAGATACAAAATATTCCCTTGAGATCAGTTTAATGGGTTTGTTATTCAGAGAGTTAGGCCTAACCACTTTAGTAAGACTAAAGAATATATTTATGAAATTGGATTTCATAAATATATGGTGAATAACTTAAAAGGATTAAACTGGGTACTCAAGGATTAAGATGTAGTAATCTACAAAGTGGCAGTCTACATTTATGACTTTGTGTTACTACGAATATTTTATGAAGGGGTTGCATGTACAATAAAGTCTTGAGATATAATTTATAGATAAGGCCTAGAGTGCAACTATATTTATATAGTGGTATTAAATATAGTTAATGGTAACTTTGGACTTGTCAAGAGTTGACAGAAAAGCCCAAGGTCCATTGGAGCTAGTGTCTTATTAGTCCTTTGTAGTCCCACTCCAAGCCACATATCAGAACCCAATTGGAAAGGCCCAAAAGGCTAGCCCAATTAGATAATCAGTTATAAGGAGCAAAAAGTACAGAATTTTGAATAGAACATTTTACATGAAATGGTGTATGTGAGTGTTGGACACTCTTGAATTCTCTCTTGAACATTTCATACAACTGATTGAGAGACCACGCATCTTGGGTGTTAGTAGAATTGGAGTGAAGATTAGAAGTATTCCCAAGCGCTTACAATCTTTATTTTGAAATTCACCACACCAAGGTACACTCTCTTGTTCTTGTATTCTGAAATTTACATAGTGCATGTTATCAATTGCGAATGAAGTAGATCCATTAATTTTTTCGCTGCGCACATGCATATTTCTATCAATATATAGCATCCTTTCGAGGAATGACCTTTTGATCTTACTACCAGAGATATGGGTTCAGAGTTAAGGTACGGTCTTGGGAAGGTGTTAGGCACCCAAAACAGCCCAACCCTAAGGTTGGCTTCCCATCATTATGTCTTATGTCTCAACCCTATTAAAGGCACACTCAATACTTGTATCTAACTCACACACACACTAGCATACATCAAACAATCAAAATGGCATCAAACATCCCTAACCATACATCTACCATGCTTATCAACCAAAGCCTACCATTCATCTAGCATGCATATCAAACAACCTATCATTCATCTAGCATGGCATCTCCTAACATTCATCTAACATACATATCATGGCATCAAAGCATTCATCACAACACAAACCCTAATCATACATCTAATCATGCTTCATCACAAACCTATCACCATACATCTAAACATGCTTCATCATAAACTCCATCATTATATCCAAGGTAGAAACATATGAGCATTAAAGATCAAAAATAGAAACAAAGCCAATCAAAACATGTCATCATCCAAGGCATCAATATCACAATTATCAAACCCAACCATGTATGTTCATTTGAATGCATGACTTACCTTTACTTACCTTGCAGTTACTCAGCATCTATGGCATTATGCATGAGCATGTGAATGCATGTTCATAGCATTGAAACAAAACAACATAAGATAAACCCTAATTCTAACATGTGAAAGCAAACAAGCAATTAACATGTGAAACAGAAGCTTTGAAAGCATAAAAGTACAGAAAAGAAACTAAACAAGAACATACATGTGAAAGCAGAAGCAAAAACAAAAATAAAAATAAAAATTAGGGTTTTTGGGCAAGTTCATGCACACACATGAACTTCCCTGCGTGCACATAATCAAGCCTGCATGCGTAGGTTTCTGCCTAGAAACCCTAGAAACACAGCCAAGCCTTAAAACACTAAATCTAACATCCTAACATGCTCTTTAAATATACAAAAACGTAAACCTATACTACATAGATATATTAAAACATATGATAACAAGAAAATAAAGCAAACAGATAGATTTAAAGCATCAAAATAAAAGAAAAGGAAAAAAAAAAGTTTAGACTAATACCTCAAAGAAAAAGCTCTTCAAGCTTGATTTTTTACCATTCCACTCAGTCAATTCAATTCACAATTCAATAAAACAATGATTAGTAATCTTAAACTCAAAGATCAAGGCCAGAAAGGCCTTAATCAAAGGAAAATTGACTTGAGGATGTTTTGTGAAAAACTCCCTCTTTGATTCACTATTTCTAGTGAATCTTAGTATTTTCCCGTAGGATTTCTATCCATGTAAGACTACTTATATTGTGAGAATAGGGGTTTGGAACGACTCCCAGACGATGTGGGATTCGTTCCAAACCTCAACATTAATGCAGAAAACTTGCCTTGTATAGTTTCTGAAATTTGCTATGCGTGCGCAAGATCGGGCCTGCGTATGCATGCAGAAAGGTTCGTGCGCAGGCTGATTCTTATGTGCATATAGTGAGGGTTTCCTTTGGCCGTATTTTTCAAAAATATATTTATTTTCTTATTTAAAAGTTATATTTTTCATTTTAACATCTCTCAAGTCAATTTAACATCTGATTGGGCACTAAACCAACCTTGGGCTTTGAATTCAGCATTATTGGGGAATGGGGGCCTAAGTCGTAAGGGGTACAAAATGCAGTGTCTACAATGGTGACCTAGAAACTGCCAGCCGGGAAAATTCTTGGTATTTGCTCAAGAGTTTGAATCAACGGTTTATCTTACCTTGGCTATGTATGGGTGACTTCATTGAAATTTTGAGGGCAGATGAGAAACAAGGCTGGCTTGACAAACCTGAAAGACAGATGCAAGGTTTCCACAATGCTAGACGTTAGTGGCCTCAAGGATTTGGGTTTCAATGGCGTTCCCTTTACTTAGTGTGATCAGAGACTCGGGGATAGCAATGTCTGGATCTGTCTTAACCAGGGAGTTACTACAATGGATTGGATTTTGAGGATCCCTACTGAAAGCTCGAAAATGTGTTTAAAATACAAGAGCTTGTTTAGACCCCCAATTCAAAGTTACGGCTTGGTTAATTTTACACTAACTTAATACTAAGTGCGGAATAGTGTAAACACAAGCATACAAGAAAGAGAGCTACTCTAATCCATATTTAAAGTAATACAGCAGTAAAATGAAATGAACGAGAGTAGGGAAGAGAGATGCAAACACAGATAACACGCCGTTGTGTTATCGAAGAGGAAACCGAAGAACTCAGCGAAAAACCTCTCCGCCGCCCTCCAAGCGATAATCGATCCACTAGACAATCAATTGGGATACATGGGTTAGCATGAGACCCTCCAAGCCTAATCTACCCACTGTACCTAAGCCCTCTAAGCTCCTACTCCAACAAGGCTTCTCGGAACCGTGTCTTGTCTAGCTCTCCGGATCCCGCAACAAGCTCCATGTTGCATCTGCCATCCTTGGCTTCTTCCAATGCTTCTCAGCAGCACCAAATTATCACTTGACACTCTGAAAGGGTGTGGTAAGTGTTTGGGCTATCAACCTCTCAATGATATGGAAATGGAGAGGTAGGAGATGAGGAAATTCTACAAACAAATGTGTAAAGAATTGTTGGTATAACAATTTCTAACTCTTAAGTGTTTTTGCTAGGGTTTTCTCTCAGAAGCTCTCCTTATCATTTGTGGGTAATGTGGGTATATATAGTGTGCATGCAAAAAGTGTGTATCAGATAGTATAGTCTGGCAGAACAGAATGTCTCGCGGGTGTCTCGCAGGAAGGCTCTACCCGCGAGATACTCGTGAGACACAATTGTCTCCATTTGTACTGACTCTTCACATTCCAGTCATGTGCAGGGCACATGCATCCTTTCGCAAGATGCTTAGTCGCGATATACCCGCGAAAACCCTCCTTACTTCAATTGCTTAAGTCTTCACACTCTCTCTCACTATCACATAACCCTTACAATAAATTCCTACAACAAATACAGGGTACATAAGATTGAATAAAATTACAATAAAATTTGGCATGGAATAGAAGCCAACAAGATACATATTTGAAAATCACAACTTTACACCTACAACTCGCATTCACCATCTAGATGCATTCCACTCTTACCACAAATCGATCCTTCTTGTCTCGAATTCTGAATTAAAACGGATCTATCACAAAGGCAGGCCGTTTCGATTTGAAGCAATGTGGATCAAAGATAAGGCATGTGAAGATGTTATCAAAGATTCTTGGGCTGATATTGCCGAGCCATCCCCTATGCAAACTATTGCTAAAAAGATTAAAATATGCTAGGATAATCTGAAGAGGTGGGACAGGGAGCATTTTGGATAAGTTCGAAAAACTTTGGCCAAGAAACTTAGAGAGTTAACTAGTGCTGAAGAGGCAGGTATGTATCGAATCAATCCAACTAGAATTTATTGTTTGTGTGAAGAGATTCAGGTTCTGTAAACAAGGGAAGAAGAGATGTGGAAACAGTGGTCTCATAATTCTTGGCTGAAAGAAGGGGACCGTAACACTAGGTACTTCCATTGTAAAGCTAATCAAAGAAACATGCGCAATTAAATCTTGGGTTTAGAAGATGATAGCGGGTTTTGGGTTGATGATGAAGAACGTATGGGTGCTATGGTTGAAGAGTATTTTGCTAATATTTTTACAACTTCTGACCCAACCAGTTTTGATGACATTTTGAATTGTATTGCTCCCACTATTACTCCTGATATGAACTTGGGCCTAAACTAGACCTGCACAAAGGATGAAGTTTGCCAGGCCCTTCAGCAAATGGCCCCTTGCACTGCTCCCGGCCCAGATGGAATGTCGATTGTGTTCTACAAAACTTTCTAGCACATAGTTGGTGAGGGCATTACAAAGGCAATCCTAGCTGCCTTAAATTCTAGTAATATCCCTAATTCAATCAACACTACACTTATCTCTCTAATCCCAAAAGTAAAAGAACCAAAAAAAGTTTCTGATTTTAGGCATATAAGCCTCAGTAATGTTTTTTATAAACTCATTGCTAAGGTTTTGGTTAACCGGCTCAAAGTTATCTTGCCAAATGTGGTCTCTGATTCCGAAAGTGCTTTCCTTTCGAGGAGATTAATCACAGACAAGGTCCTGGTGGCTTTTGAGACGCTACACTATCTCAAATGAAAAACCCAAGGGAAGCTTGATTTCATGGCTCTCAAGTTGGATATGAGTAAGGCATATGATAGGGTGGAGTGAGTGTTTTTAGAAAAGGTGATGCGGCATGTGGGTTTTTATGGAAAAATAATTTCCATTGGTTTTCAAGGTCTTTTGCACAAAGCCGAAGCTACTAGGGCAATCAGGGGAGTGTCCATCTGCCGAAATGGTCCTCAAGTATCTCACTTGTTCTTTGCAAATGATAGTGTGTTGTTTTGTAGAGCTCAAGAATCAGAGTGCCATGTTATCCTCGACATTCTTTCAATTTATGAGAAAGGCTCCAAACAAAAAATCAACAAAGATAAAGCCAACATTTTCTTTAGTTTCAACACCCTACCAGAAACTCAATCAAGTAAACAATAGCTACTGGATGTCCCTTCCATTAGGCACTATGAGAGGTACCTCGATTTACCGGCACTTGTTGGACGAGCTAAGAAGCAAAGTTTTATATACATCAAAGAATGGATGTGGAAGAGATTACAAGGGTGGAATGAGAAGTTTCTTTCACAAGCAGGTAGAGAAGTTCTCATCAAATCCGTAATCCAAGTCATCCGAACCTATTCTATGAGTTGTTTCAAACTCCCTAAAGGCTTGACTAAAGAAATTGAGGTTTTGATACACAAGTTTTGGTGGGGGTATAGTGGAGATAGTAGAAAAGTCCATTGGTTAAAATGGGAGAAGCTCTGTGCAGCCAAGGAAGTGGGCGGTTTGGGATTCAAGGAAATTGAGAAGTCAAACATGGCTTTGTTAGCCAAACAGGTGTGGAGGATGCTCCAAAATCCAGATTCACTTTGCTACAAAGTCTTCAAAGCCCGCTTCTTCCCTGATTGTTCTATCCTTGATGCTAAAGAATCTGCTTCGGGCTCCTATGCGTGAAAAAGCATTTTAAGTGCTAGGGAGGTCATCGAACAAGGTATGGTTTGGAGGATAGGTGATGGACGATCTGTGTGTATTAAGGAAGACAAGTGGTTACTAGGTCCAGTTGCAAGATCAGTCAGTTCACCACTACTAGACATTCCACCCGATGCTAAGGTCCATAGTCTTATTGATGTTGATGAGCACAAGTGGAGGACGGAACTAATCCAGGAACTTTTTCTCCCACATGAAGCGCAAATGATCTTGAGCATTCCTTTAAGTATCCATCTCCCCCAGGACCGCATAATCTAGTCCCAAACGGGTAATTTTACTAACCACAGTGCCTACAAATTGTTTGTTGATGGTACTTTAATCAACAATGCAAGTAGCTCTAATCCAAACCTCCCAAAAGTATTTTTGGAAAGGTATATGGACGCTACGTGTCCCTAATAAGGTACGACATTTTATTTGGCGAGCCTGCAACAATGCACTGCCAACCATGGAGAACTTGTTCTGGAGACAAATTGTTCCTAATGTCCTCTGTAATAGCTGTAAGGATGATTTGGAGGATCCACTTCATGTAGTGCGGAGCTGTAAGGAGGTGAAGATCGTATGGAGTAATCTATCTTGGGTTAACCAAAAAATCACGTCACCTCCCGCTGATTTCTCTGACCTTGTTTCTAGATTTTTGCAGATTACTGATGACCAAAGGAAGGAGATCTTTGCTTTAGCAGCTTGGATTCTGTGGAACCGGCGCAATGCCACTCAACTTGGTCTCCCATCGAAGCCACTCACCAGGGTCATTTCCTTGGCTAGTGGCATGCTCCAGGATTTTTTACATGCTCAAGAGATGGAACCTAAACCAACCTTAGCGTCTCCACCAACCTTGCTGTCCCCACATCAAATATGGTGCCCTCCTGATCGTCATTGGTATAAAGCTAACTTTGACGGAGCCATTTTCAAGAACATTGATGCAGCTGGCTTAGGAGTGGTAATTCGTGATCATGATGGTGAGGTGATTGGTGCACTTTCAATGCGTATTCCTCTGCCCCATTCTGTTGCAGAAGTAGAAGCACTTGCAAGTCGTCGCGCTCTCCAATTTGCTGCAGAGATTAGGCTAGAAGAAGTGATCTTTGAAGGAAACTCAGCTATGATAATTCAAGCAATAACTGAAGGTTCTTCGAACCAAGCTGCGTATGGCCACATTTTTTATGACATCCACTACCATGCTTCCCTACTATTATCTTGTAGTTTCTGTCATGTAAAACGAAATGGTAAGATCATTCTCATCAAGAATGCTAAAATGCTAAAAATGCTATTAAAAACATCAAACACACATAAAACAAACTACATCAAAGATGTTAAATCTTATAACTTTTAACACCCAGCTACAGTGGGTTTCCATAAATGGCAGCTCACTGTAGCAACAATCTCAAAACATAAAATACTTTTTTATTAGGTTTCTCTCTTTCTCAATAAAATATAATTTCTCTCTCCCTCGTTTTTTTTCTCTCAATTCGGTCTCAGCTTTCTTCCTTCTCTATTTCTTTTTTTCTTTCTCTCCAGTGCCTCCGTACTCCCTCTCTGTGTTCATGGTCGGCATTCTTAAGTTGGTGTCGGCCTTTTTCGCTGGAGTTGAGATCGAAGAGGCTGGGCCGCTGGGGTGGTGGTTATTTTTGTGGCTAGGGTGGGTTTTGGCCGGGGTTTTATGGTGGGTTTTGGGTGTAGAAAACTAATCTGAAAAATGGAAGAAGAAGGGAAGGGCGGTGGGTGGTGTTGCTCGATGGGTCTCGCTAGGTTACTGATGGTTTTTTTTTTTTTTTTTTACTTAGGTTGCTGGGTAATGCTGGTGAGTTTGTGGTTGGTGTGCCGTAGGTTGAGGCAGAGAGAATATGAGAGGGAAAAGTGGGTTGGTGTGCCGTGTGGTTGGTGTGCCGTGGGTGGTGTTGTGGGTTGAGGCCGGTGGGTTGTGCCGTGGGTGGTGCCATGGGTTTGTGGTGGCTTGGGTGATGAGAATTAAAAAAATAAAAAATGATAAAAAAAATTAATATTTTAATGAAGTGGTAAAAAAAATAAAAGTTTTGATATTAGCTGTATTAAAAAGTGATGTGTTAAATGCTATAAAGTTGGTTTTTTAGATGCTAAATGCTAAAATTTTTAAAACCCTTGATGTGAATGCTCTAAGAGCACTTGTAGCAGTGGAGCTAAATAGCTATATAGCTATTTTAGCTCCACCAAAACACAAAAATCAACCCTACAACAATGGAGCTAAAGGTATTTTTTTTACCTTCATTGCTACAATGCACAGCTATATATGGCTGTGCACTGTAGCTGAGAGCTAAAAAAAAAAAAAAAATTTATTCCCAGCCCGGCCCGACTCATCTCTCATATCTCAAAACTCTCTCAAGCTCACTCTCTCAACGTCATCCTCAACGCTGCTGGCCTGACTCATCCTTAACGTCGCTGCCATCGAAGCTCGACATCACCAACCCACCAGACATCCCAAGCCCCCGATCAGCCTCAAACCCACGCCACCATCCACCTCAAACCCACACCGTCGATCCACCTCAGACCCACTTCTCTTCCGCCGATCCACTTCAGGTCAGTTGTCTTTGTCTTCTTCATATGGATGCTTGGGATTTTTGATTTGGGTATAACATCAAAGAATATGGGATTTTTTATTTGGGTATAACATCAAAGAATGTGGTCAATGATTTCTTTTTCTTGTTCTTTCAGTTTATTATTTTAGATGCAATAATTTTTTTGCTGTTCTTGCTCAATGAAAAGTTCTGTCATTTGATCTCAAAGCATCCATTCGTTTTGATTCATTTTGATTATCCATGAATGGACAGAATGTATTTGTATTGGAATGTATTGGGAATTTTATGTTTACAGGAATTTGTTGTGTGGTTTTCTTGTAATAGAAGTTCTTGTCCTAGTTTTATGTTCTGTTGCATAAAACCAGAAACAGAAGCACACAAAAAGGATTTCTTGTGGTCATTTTAATGTGAAATTGTTAGTTTGGTTTTGAGATGCTCAAAAATGAATTTGTTGTTTTCTTTATCAGTGGTATTAAGCTACATGTCAAATTAAGTATTTATGCATAATCATGTTCTATTGTTATAATTCTAAGTATTTTAAGTTTTGATATAAATGTTAGTTTGGGAATTTTCTATGTGCAGGGAAGTTTACATTTTTTTTTTCCTAATTTTATGGAGTCACGTAGAGACATGGAGTCACATAGAGACCTAACATATTACATGGGTATCATGAATGGGGATATAGAAATTGACTCACAACT
Source organism: Notholithocarpus densiflorus (assembly GCA_030021035.2). NCBI lineage: Eukaryota > Viridiplantae > Streptophyta > Magnoliopsida > Fagales > Fagaceae > Notholithocarpus > Notholithocarpus densiflorus. Next base: position 3,347,622 of record JARYZH020000007.1, read on the forward strand.
TTTGGAAACATCTCAAAATACTCCTATGTCAGTTTCTGATTCTCCACCTCAAGTTGAAAATGCCTCTTCTACAAAAGGAAAACGGGGCTCTAACTTTAGTGTAGAGGAAGATCAACTCCTAGTGTCAGCATGGCTCAATACCATGAATCGCTCTTTGTTTCGCAAGTTGCTTCTTAATGACTCAAATGAAGATGAGATAATCGAAGAACTTGTTATGGAAACATCACAACTTAAACGTCGTCGCTCTATCCGACATAATCAGTAGGCCATAAGAGGCTTTTTCTTGATTATTTTGCTCTCACACCAATATATCCACCAGCTTTATTTTCGTAGGAGATTTCGGATGAAGCGTTCTCTTTTTCTTCGTATTCAATCTAAGGTAGAAGCTCATGACTCTTACTTTGTCCAAAAAAGAAATAGTGCCAACAAATTTGGTTTATCTTCATTACAAAAGATAACTGCTGCACTTAAAATGCTTGCGTATGGAGTATCGGGTGATTTGATAGATGAATATGTGCAGATTGGAGAAACTACTGCATTAGAAAGTTTGAAAAAATTTATTACTGCGGTAATTGATGTTTTCTCTGAGGAATACTTGAGAAAGCCAAACAATGAAGACATTGCTAGACTGTTAGCTCATGGCGAATGCCGAGGTTTTCCAGGTATGTTAGGTTCAATTGATTGCATGCATTGGAAGTGGAAAAATTGTCCATCTGCATGGAAAGGTCAATATTGTGGTCATATTTGTGAGCCTACTATTATTTTGGAGGCCGTAGCATCATATGATCTTTGGATATGGCATGCATTTTTTGGGTTACTTGGGTCAAATAATGATATTAATGTGTTAGAGCGGTCTCATATATTTAATGAACTTACTGAAGGACGTGCTCCTGCAGTACATTACTCAATCAATGGTCATGACTACACAATGGGATATTACCTTGCTGATGGCATATATCCAAAGTGGGCAACATTTGTGAAAACAATCCCAGCTCCACAAGGACATAAGCGAAAATTATTTGCAACAGCCCAAGAGGCGTATAGGAAGGATGTTAAGCGTGCATTTGGAGTGCTTCAAGCACGTTTCGCAATTGTCCGTGGACCTGCACGATTTTTCCATCTTGAAACACTCCAAAAGATCATGAAAGCGTGCATAATTCTCCATAACATGATTGTTGAAGATGAGCGGGATGATAATGAAGTGGTAGACTTGGATTATGAACAAATTGATGGAGTGGATAATCCTCCTATGCAAGTGTAACGTGAACAAAGTGATGGATTTATGTCATACATTGAGAGGTATGGATGCATTAGAGACCGAGAAATTCATTTTCAACTCCAGTTGGACCTCATTGAACATTTATGGCAATTGCAAGGCGAGTCGTAGGAACTTCCTTTTTTATATGTTGAGAAGCATGAGTCATAGGAACTTGTGTAAGTGTGTGAGTTTTATTGTAATTTGGTTTGAGTTATGTATGTGAGTAATCTATGGACTACATTGTTCCAACTATAATATGTGTTCTATTTTATATGTTTTCTTATAAAGTTCCTTCATTTCATAGTTCACATTGTTCCAAGATTGCTTCCGGACAATTGAGACAATAATAGGCTATCATGACGATTGAGAAATTTCTTTTAGTCAAAAGATAAATTTGTATATATATAATTTGGGGTTAAAACAAAATATTATTGTTACTCTAGTTTCTTATTTGCTATCATGATGATTGAGAAATTATTTTAGTAAAAAAATAAAAAATGTATAAGTATAATTTGGGGTTAAAAAAATCGCTTGTTAACACTAGACGATTATTTGCTATCATGTAGCGGCGGCGGCAGAAGAGTCGGTGGCGGCGGCAGTGGAAGAGTCGATGGCGGCAGCGGTGGCATTGGCAGTGGAAGAGTTGGTGGTGGCGGCGGTAGTGGCAGCGGTAGCGATTGCGGTGGCGGTGGAAGAGTCAATGGTGGCGGCGGTAGTGGCAGAGGTAGTGGCAGCGGTAGCAGTTGCGGGTGGTTGAGATTGTTGTTTATTGTAATGGATATATTATTTTATTGAAATAGATATATTATTTTATTGTAATAGATATATTATTTCAATTGTAGTAGATATATTATTTTATTGTAATGTTTATATTATTTTATTGTATTAAAAGCTAAAATAGATCCACTGCTGCAGCATGTGAGTAGATAAAATAACTTTTTGTGGTGCCAAAAAGCTAAATTTTTAGCTTCACTGCTGTGGATACTCTAATAGATTAGCGGATGCACGGGCTAAAAAAGCCAAAACTCGATCAAAACTAACAGGTCTGGCTTGAAGCCTTACCTGATGATTTAGCCCCTTTGGGCCTTTTTGATGTTCATTAGTGTTTTAATAAATTTCTTGGCTGGACTTCCCGCCTGGATTCTCTCTCTCTCAAAAAAAAAAAAAAAAAAAAAAAAAAAAAAAAAAAAAAAAAAAAAGAAGAGAGAAAGAGAAACCTTCCTGTCCCCCCTAGAATCTTAAAATTAAGAAAAATCCCAATAAAAAAATTTAATTCAAAGAACCCAAAAATAATAGCTTTGACTCATTCTTTGGGCTAATAACTCCAATTTTTCTTTTTTGGGGGATAAAAAGCCCCTTCAAATCCAAACACCAAAAAAACTATAACAATTTCCCAAATCAGCATTGCTCAAAGAAAAAACCAAATCAGCAATATAAGGGGAAAAAAAAAGTTCCCTTGTAAATCAGACCCTCCAAATACAAAAAGAGAAAATATCTCTAATATATATCCATCACTGACTTGAAGTAAAAACAAATCTAAATATAAAGACAACTTCCTTACGCCACCGTAGTCTCTCTTTCAATAGCTCCGTTCGATCTAGCCTCCAATCAACTTCCTGCGCCCCCAAACCAGTGGCAGTGGGTACATCTCTCTTTGTTCTTTAGTTGTTTTGTATTTTGTTTCTTTTTTATACTCTATACTTAATGCTTCGTGTACCATAGTATTTTATGCTTTTGTTTGATTGAATATTATACACTTCTTTGTGAAAAAAGTTAACTATATATTGTATAACTAGTTTATAAATTTTGATATTCATGGTTTTTAAAGTGTATGTAATTTAATGGAGACATTATATATATTTTAAGAAAAAAAAAATGTTCAAAGATTCAAAGCTTATTGCTCAATCATCTATTCAAAATACTAAAACTTCATATGTTAAACCCCTATAAGGACTCAAAGATGTGAACCAGGGACGGACCCAGAATTTCAAGTTTGGGGGGCCGGAGTTAAGCGAAAATTTTTTTTTTTCAAATACGTATCTATATAGTATTAAAAAACTATCAACCAATACAAATACACAAAAATCATTGTTTCTTAATATATTAAGATACAATCAACTACCAACAAAAAAAAAAAGACACGAAACACTATTGCTTCTTAATACAATCATCTATGAAAAGGGAACTCGACGCTCTTTTAAATCTTCAAAATCATCTATGATTGAATCCAAACTAAATGTCAAAGCTATATCCTTTTCAATATATAAATTTAGTATTTTTCACTTCTTTTCAATTTATAAATTTATCTAATTTAGCATTATGAGTTAACAATAGGCGCAAGTAAATCACGTTATTTTCTTAAATTTATGTGACAATTTACTATATTATATGATTTGTTTTTTTCTTTTGTCTTTGGTCTTTGTATCTCTGCTTTTATTTATCTCTTTGTCTTTGTCTTGTCTCCTTATTTTTGACCCTCACTCAGTCCCACTACCAACACTATGAATTTATTATGCACTACCAGCAAAACATTTTCCTAACTTTACCATTTTTTTTTTCTATCACTTCACTTGTCCTTATTATTACCCAACTACCAGTCAACAAACAATCAAATATATTCTCTCTCTCTCTCTCTCTCTCTCTCTCTCTCTATCTCTCTTATCTATATAATATAAGAGAGAGAGTCACAAACACAGATTGACAAAGAGCCACAAAGCCAAAAAAAAACACCACAGGAACAGATTCAATTCACAATCACCAACATCAATTCATCATTATTAGTAAAAACACAAATACCACAAGTCCACAAGCACAGATTGTTAGATTTTGAGATTAACAAACAATCAAAAATTATATTAGGTTTTGAATGATAGATTAAATACTTGTGAACTGTGAAGGCTGGAGCAACGAAGCTAGGCTAGGTATATCGAGCAACCGGCGGGAAGATGGGTCTCGTGTCGGCGTAGCGGCGTTGGTGAGTGGCCATTTGGGTCTGTGACAGGCGACAGCTGACAGGGACTGGGACGGGTTTGCGAGAAGGGTCTCGCGTGGTGGTGGCGTCACAGCGTGGGCGGCGACAAGATGGGTCTCTCTCGCCTCTCACTCTCTCAGTTTCTCTCTGTACTACTCTCTACTCTCTAAGTTTGTCTCGCCTCTCACTCTTTGTTTCGCCTCTGCCTTTCTCTTTCTTTTTTTTCAATTCGTTTTCCGTTTGTTTTGGATTACTGGGTTAGTGGGTTTACTCTTTTTTTTTTTTACATTTACATGGGCTGGCAGACTTAGTGGGATGGTTCAGGATTTTTGAAGGGGGGCTAGGCTAAAAAGAAAGGGGGGGCCCAAGTCTACTTCTTGTTTTTTTTCGAAAAATTTACTTACTAATTTTTTTTTTTTTTTGGCCCAGTGGGGCCTGGGCCCCCTTTGGCCCCCACCTGAGTCCGTCCCTGATGTGAACGGTGAACCTTAAGAAATAAACATTGCTTTCTTCGAACTAGATCCTAATTACGGCCACCAATATGGGTATGAGTTTTTTCGGAAAAATAAACTACTAAACGTAGGATACAATTTTATTGAGTTAATACTTTTTTATTTAAAACTTTTGTTGTACATAGTTTCGAATGTGTTATGCTTCATAAGTCATAACACATTCGAAAGGGAGAATCTGGGTCAATGCCTTTTTCGCGCAAATTATACAGCCTTCTGCCCCTTTTCCCAAACTAATTAGAGAAATGCCCCTCTTTTGTAACTCGATTTTCTCAAAATCGAGTTTCAATGTAAAACTCGATTTGTAGAAAATCGAGTATGGGGCGATCAAACTTAAAAAAAATAAAAATAAAATAAAATAAAATAAAATTGCATGGAACTCGAGTTCCATAAAAAACGCCACTATATGCCTCCATGAAATGCAGCTATAGGTAAAACTTAAAAAAAAAAAAACAAAAAAACAAAAAAATTGCATGGAACTCGAGTTCCATACAAAACGCCGCTATAGGTATTTAAAATGCTACTATAAGGCTCCCTAATGGACCGATCAGACTTAAGAAAAAAACTTGCATATTAAAACGCCACTATAGCACTCTCTATGGAGCATCAGACTTAAGAAAAAAACTTGCATGTTTTAAAACGCCACTATAGGGCTTTAAAAAATTGCATGGAACTCGAGTTCATGGAGCTCGAGTCCCAGCATTTTTTTTTTTTTTTAATTTTCAGTTTGTTATAACTCGATTGTCCAAATATTGAGTTTTAAGTTAAAACTCGATTTTTAGAAAATCGAGTTACAAAATATGGGCATTTCTCTAATTAGTTTGGGAAATGAGGTAGAACGCTATATAATTTGCGCGAAAATGGCATTTGCCCATTTTGGCCCATTCGAAAGTACTATTTGATTTTTGTATATTAAGTTTCTAAAATACAAAAAAATATTTTGTATATTAAAAAGGAAATTACTGAGAATTCAGTACAAAATCAATTATAAATCATGTTTGAGATTTATAAGAATGTCTAATTCTATTTCAACAAATAATTGATTTAAAATGTATTAAAAATAATTATTTTGTGTCTTTTCTTTTGTAAACGATTGTCATGAAATTTTATTATGTTTTTTTTTTTTCTTTTTAATTATCCCCACAACCTAAATTTCTGGTGTTCTGTAACCTTTTTAATCTTAGTTGAATATATTATTTGACCAACCGAGCAGGTCATAACTCACAACTGCATCATATAGTTTGAGATTTCCTACTAAAGTCACTAGTGTTCGATTATATGGATAGGCAATCCATCAACTGTTTTTGTTGTAAGTATGTTCTGCCCACGTAAGTAGTCTTTGACAAACTCGTCAATATTTTTGAAGGAGGTGCTGGTGCTGGGGAATGAACACAAACCTCTAAGGTATAGTGGGTTACGTGGAGTTCGTGGCCAAGGAGTTATTTGGAAAGATTTTTTTGTTGTGGTCTTTTTTTTTTCTTTTTTTCTTTTTTCAATATTAAGTATGTAACATACACATGGAGAGAGCAGAGAATGTCTTAAAAAAACTGACAGTGATATATATCCAAATGGGCCTAACTCTTAAATACACAGCACAAATTTTAAACTGTTGTGATCTTATGTTTAGATGACCATAAAATGTTGGGAATAAATTGTTTTTATTATTAGATATTTAAATAATAATAAAAAGGATACTTTAGATTTCAACCTATAACATCTACTATGGCCAAAATGGGGATATACCCCTTTCACTGAAACTTTCTAGCAAAATGCTTCATATCTGAAACTATTTAGAGATATGCCCCTGTTTTAAACTCGATTTTTTAAAAATCGAGTTTCAATGGAAAACTCGATTTGACGAAAATCGAGTTATAGGCAATTAAACTTAAAAATAAAAAATAAAAAATAAATAAAAAAATAAATCCTACGTGGAACTCGAGTTCTATGCAGGATTTTTCAAGAAATTTGATTTTCAGCAAATCGAGTTTTTCATTGAAACTCGATTTTCTAAAAATCGAGTTTTAAAATAAAGGCATATCCCTAAATAGTTTCAGACATGAGACATTTTGCTGGAAAATTTCGGTGAAATGGGTATTTTGCCATTTTGGCCCATCTACTATTATGTTTTTTTTTTTTTTCTTTTTACGAGAAATATTTTAATTTTTTAAAGTATTTTCTGGGGTTATTTAATTGATGTGGCATTAGGATTGAAATGATTGGACCAGCAAACACATGTTATAAGTTTAGGTAACATTTAATAGATAACTTATTATCAACGAATATGGACAAAGTTCCCTCCACCCCCAAAAGCTAACTAACCTTAAGTTATGGATCCAAAACTTGAAATTTTAGGTGGTAAAATCGATATTACTCAAAACTTTAAAGATTTAAACAATTATTTATTCTTTTTTATTTTCTTGAAACTTATATAATAAAGTTTTAGCTAAGTTAAACATATTTTTAGGACCTAATTTTTGCTAATAGAATTTTGATTGGAGTAAAATTTTAAATTTATTGGAACTTAAGTAAAACTAACTTAACAATTAATGTGATAAATAAGATTTTAACTAGAGTAGAATATTTTTTGGCATTTTTGAAATGCACTGAAGCAAGTTGAGGTTTTTTGGCATTGTTATGTTCACAACAAAAAGTTCTTCTCTACTTGAAATGAAAATATTTCAAAATTCATAATATTACTTTTTCTAACACAAAGGCAAGTTATAAACTCCTCCCCATAGGTTATGTGGGTGTTTGTTTCTAAAGAAAAATAAATAAATAAATACTATCTATCATTTAATCTGTACACTATTAAACTGAAAATATAAAATCATAATTGTGAAATGAACTCTTTCTCTTTTTTCTTTTTTTCTGGAGAATCCAATCTGAAATTTTATTCAAATAAATTAGGAAACATCATACAGAACGACGGACAAGATATCTGCTGGGACTTCTTAGAGCCAAACTTGAAGTTCTTCAGTCTTTTGCTTTTCTGGCTAGAGCATGTGAAACGACATTACCATTCCGTCTTACATGAGAAATATGGCTTTACAGTCTTTATGGCATTACTGTCTTTTGAACTCTCTCTCTAGTTCAAACTTCAAACTTTGATATGGCATGAGAAATTATGTGAGAATCAATCTGCAATCACCAACATGCCATATTTATGTGTCAAGTTGATTTATTTATAGACATGACGAAGATAGTAGTTTGTTTGTTTGTTTTGGTGACAGGTTGAAGCCAGCTAATTTTAATGGATTAGGTTTGAGTGGCATTACTGTCTTCAGTTAATATTAATAGAGTTTAATGATTTAATCCAATTGAACTCTCTTATCTTTAAAATTATTTTATTACTAAATAAAGGCATTAATTGCCGGTTGCTTTCCAGTTTCCAATACTACAATTAATTAATCACCGTTGACCTTTACTGCCTTACACATGTATTGCTGAGTAGTGAGAATATGTTGAACCAAACATTAAGCCCGTTTGGTAAAAGATTTTCAGTATCGTTGTTTAAATGTTATGGAAATACATGTAAGTTAAAAAATATTGTAAAAATACGTATGGGTTAAAAAGTATTGTAGAAATACGTGTTGTAGTGTTTAAATATTTAAAACTGTTGTTTAAACAACAATACCAAACACCCCCTAATTTACTAACATATTTTTATTTAAAAATTTTTCTTTATTTCCAAAAACTTGGTTTCGTTTGGTGGTAGATTACGTTCACAACACCAAATGCAAGAGTTTTGTGATATTCTTGATGAATATGGGCTCATAGATTTTGGGATATTTCAGCAGCAAGCTCACTTGGTATAAACACTACCCCAATGGTATCACTATTTGGGAATGATTAATCATGCAATTTGTACTAATGAGTGGTTTGCTATGTACCCGGCTTCAAAATCTGTTACTCTGGAGTGTGGCTTCTCAGACCACAAACCGATAATCATCCATCCTCTTGGCATCCCCAGCAAAAAACAAAGACCGTGGCACTTTGGTTAAAAGATGAAGGTCGTCACAATTCTGTGGAGGCAGCATGGAGATTGGATATTCTTGGGTCCCCAATGACTCGAGTGAAGGAAAAAAAATTTAAGAATTGTCAACAAACTTTGAGGTGGTGAAGTAAAACTCATTTTGGCAATATCACACGTTCTTTAACTGAAAAGAAACGCCAACTTAAGTTGGCAGAGGAGGCTGCAATTGGTTTTGGAAATTTTGATCAAGTTCTTTACTTAAAAAAAGAGGTGTGTGGGCGCAAGTACCCATGACGTGGGTCATCCCCCTTTCGTGGGAAATACGTCTTGGCTTAGGGTGGACCATGGCGGAATGTGTAAATGGAGTCGCCACCTAGTTTAGGTCTAGGAACCATAAAAATAGCGCCCTTCATGGAAGGATTGATCTTTACCAAAGGACGTGTCTGAAATTTAGGTATAAGGATGGGAAGGTGTTAGGCACCCAACCCCACCCAACCCATGAGTTGGCCTCCACTCATTGTGTTCCAAATCTTAATCTCATTAAAGGCATATTCAATATGTTATTTTAACTCACACACACACTCTAACATGCATCTAAAAGGAAACAATCATGGCATAAACATCCCAAGCCTAGCATTCATCCATCATGGCATTAAGCATATATTACCAAGGGCAGAAACATCACAAGGAAAATCTAGATAACACATCTAAACACCAAACACATGGTATTCAACCAAGCACATTCATGTTCATCAAACATATCATGCTTGTCATCCAAATGAAATGCATGTTCATGTGATTATGCATGACTTACCTCACTTACCTCACTACATCACAGCACCTATGCATCAATGCATGTCCATGGTACATGCATGTTCATGATATTCAAACAATCTAAAACCCTAATAAACATCAAAGAGATAAAACAAAACAAGACAAAACAAAACAGAGAAGCACAGACTTAAAGATACATAAACTAGGTTAAAACAGAGGCTAAACATGTAAATAAAACAAAGGAGAAACAAATATGAGCGAATTAGGATTTCTAGGCAAGAGTATGCGTGCGCATACATAGGGTATGCGTGCACATCCTAGCTGTATGTGTACGCATACTATGAGTATGCATACACATGCATGAAGAATGCACACGCATACACACCCGAAACCCTAACCTAGAAACACAGAACAAAAAAAGAAACAAAGAAAGCAAGAAATCTAGCAACTTAACATGCTTTAAATATAAACACTACGTAAACCTAAATTAAACAAACATGTTATAAACACTTAAGCATATATACAAACACAAAAAGAAAAGAAAAGCAAAGATAAAATGAGGAGGCAAAGTTAGAAATTTTACCTCAACACTAGAACTCTTTAGATCTTGATTTTGATCGTTCCCCTCAGTCAATCTATTCACAATCAAATCAAAGATGGATTAGTAAACTTAGAACTCGAAGATCAAGACCAAAAAAAGTCTCAATCAAGCAAAATTTGACTTGAGGATGTTTTGTGAAAAACTCCCTCTTTAATTCACTATTTTCTAGTGAATCTTGTGTGTTTTACCACTATTTTCGTCCTCCTTTGAAAAAGTGCATTTTATGGCTTTATATAGTTGAACAATAGGGGTTTGGGGTGGCTCCCAAACGATGTGGGATCCATTCCAAACTAGATTTATTGCAAAAAAACTTTCCTTACATAGTTTTTAGGTGCATATGGCACTTAGGGTTTCCTGCGGCCTTTCTTTTCCAAAAATAGTTTGATTCTTCTAAAAATAAGTTATATTTTCCACGAACACTTTCCTCAAGTCAATTTTCATCTAATTAGGCCCTAAACCAACCTTGGGCTTTAGAGTACTGCCATCATTGGGGAACGAGGGCTCGAGTTGTAAGGGGTACAAAATGTGATGTCTGCAGATACCCCTCTTTTGATTCGTGAGCTCCGCTAACGGAATCAAAAGATTAAGAGACTAAAAGACGAAACATTTTTTTTGACGTACAGCTCGGGCCCAACCTATGCACACAACAAACAACACACATATATGGGGCAGAGTGCAACTCTGCAGAGTTGTGTAGGATTCGTTTGTCCGAAATCCCACAACAGGAGAGGAATCAGAAATTTTTGTTTGGAAGGGCTAAGTTGTGGCACTAATATATATATATCAAGACAACTCCCACACACTTATATACACCCACACGCTTTTTTATTATATATACACACTTTTTTATTTGATAAGTTATATATATGCACACACCCAAAAAAAAAAATAGTATTTTCAATCAAAATTATGTTTGATGGCGATCTTTCATAAAATAAAATTTATTTTTACCACTTTCATAGTGAAATTCTTTAAAAGTTTCATTTTCAATACAAATTATCAAATTGTAAAAAAATCTTTCAATTGAACTAATGAAATTTTCAAAAATATAAATGATCCAAAACTTGGAGGACTAAGTTAAGCTTCAAACAAATTTGAAGCTATCTTGCTTTAACCCATTATGTGGCAAGTAAAGATACATTTCATGTATAGTTTAGTGACAAGATTTTTTTTAATGAGTCAGTAACTTGTTAATCGCCACATAATGGGTAAAAAAAAATAGATTCAAACATGTTTGGTGCCCAAACTTTATCAAATATTTAATAGATATAAGAGCATATTTTACAATAAAAAAACTATAATTGCGAAAAATAAAGTTATATCTCTATAACTATTAGACCAATTATTATTTTTAAAGTATCATTGAATTAATTCAAATATTTGGAGTGGCCAACTTTAATTTTTGTATACTAAATTTTGAAAACATTAAAATAATTATATATATATATAAAAAAATAAAAATTTGGGGGGGGGGGGGGAGGCCCATGGCCCCGCACCCTATAACATAGCTCCGCCCATAAATTATCCAGATCTACCGTAATCAGTATAACAAAACTACCTGAATTTTGTTTAACAATTAGTAGTTCAAACCCTACGCAGAGGTTGAGACTAAGGAAAGTAAGAAGGAAAGACAATTGAGGTTTACAATTCTCTGCATATTTTATATGCAATTAACTAGCTATTGTGATAATCTCTTTCAGTAAGTGCCTACATTCAATGTCTGTTGTATTTCAAATGTATTAGACTGCGCAGTTTATTACTCTTACAGATCCTTATTACTACTATTCATGTAACCTTGATCCACATTTTCCAAACTTGGTTCCTCTAAAATATCCATTTCTTCTACACTATCTTCCGGTTTTGTTTCACCTTTTAACTCTAGTTCCTCTGAAAGTTCAAATAGTGTATAAAACACCTATGGACATTTAGACCCCCAATTTACAAATTATCAATTCAAACTTATTATCAAACAATGTATGTGTGGAACATGAAGATAAGCTAAAACAGAATTAATAAACAATCTAAACCAATTAAAATCACATCCACAACAGAAATTAAAAGGCAAAGATTAAGCGAAGAGAGATGTAAACACAAGGACAACACAACGATGTGTTATCGAAGAGGAAACCGAAGCCCTCGGCGTAAAATCTCTCCGCCGCCCTCTAAGCGGTCAATAATCCACTAGAAAATGAAGTTGGGATACATGAACAGCAGAAGACCCTTCAAGCCTAATCTACCCAGTGTACCTAAGCCCTCCAAGCTTCTTGCTCCAACGAGATTACGCCGAACCTTTGTCTTTTCTAACTTACCGGATTCCGCTGTAGCCCATAGCATCAACCAATAACCATTGGTTCCTTCCTAACTGCTTCCCAAAGCACCAAAACGCCTTCTCACAGATGTGGGTATGGTGAGAAAAAGATTTGGCTAAGAACCTCTCAAGGATGTAACAATGGAGAGGGTGAGAGTAGAGGAATTTGAAGAGTCTCTATGTAAAGATTGTGGATGAGTCAATCTTGTTTTTCTCTAGGGTTTCTCTCTCAAAATTCTCTCTGGAAGCTCTCTACATTTCGTGGGTAAAAGGGGTATTTATATTGGGGTGAGAGTGGAATGCGAAGAGTCAGGTTTTTCAAAATAGAGCTGTCTGGCGGCTTGGCCTCGCGACTTGACTGAGTCGCGAGTTCAAGCCGCGAGATAACAGAACGACTAGGCTGGACTTTTTGTCCTGTAGTGCTACAACTGGCGTTACTGTTCATCTTCTCTGCACGCTTCACTCGTGTGCTGCAGTTGGCAACTTGCCAGTCGCGAGTCACCCACGAGTCCCAGCCGCGAGTCTCTGCATCCTTGCACAATCTTAAGCATTTCTTCACACTCTCTCACTCACTACCCTTACATGATTCCCACCTAAATACAGGGTTACTAATTGCTAAATTACAAGCAAATTTGGCACGGAATAAAGCCAATAGAATGGTTGATTAAATTCAACCTTACATCCTCCATATCTTAAGTTTTTAGAATCCAATTCAAGTATATTTCTACAATTTCTGTCATCTTATGTTGAGATTTAACATGTTTCCCACTTTTAGTTCCTGCCCCTTCTCCATTTTTTCTGGTGAATTTATATATGTGTAGATTTGGACAACTGTACTACCATAAAGAGGAAACAGAAAAATAACCAGTACGTGACACCTTTAATTCCTTTGTCTTTCTGTGATCCTTTTTCTTCCTTTTAGCCTTGGATTTTCCCTGTCCTTGTCTTGCCCCACCTCCTCCCTTGTGAGTACCCTTCACCATCTTTGTAAGCCAAATCCTCCAGTCGTGCCTATAAAAAAATAATATTCCCCGTATGCTGTATAGCAATAGAAGTTGTCCTGATTATAGCATCAAATTTGTAAAGTTGCAACAACAAACATACTAAGATTCAATCATCCTATAGAATATAATAGTTCATCAAGCAACATATTTAATATTACAACAAACAACTTGGAAAATTTCACATGATCAAAATTTTGGCTATAAAAATTTTCTCAAGTTGATTTGTGAACTGCCCTCCTCTAGCTTGAAGAAGTTCTGCATATTATTCAATTTCACACAATTTCTTTGCCAAATTCTACAAGACTTGTGAGTGAATTTAGTGTGATTTTCTGAATGATTGAGGAACAATATGCATGTGAAGCCTTTTACTCTCAAATTTTGTTTTTATAGTTCTTATATGCTAAGTAATGAAGAGAGAAAATTTGTTTCTTGATATTGAATTTGTAATTCTGAAGGGTGAGGAAAGGGATCGAGCAAAAACATTTCTTGTTTGCATGCTTCACTCTTGCTAGGATTGCTTGTAATTGTTATATTTCTTCCATGCCTAAGTGGGAAAAGGGAAAATGTCTTTGCAAACGTAATAGGTGAATGGCACAGCTACCTTTATAGGATTGGTTGCAACATGGTTTTCAATGTATGGTTCTCTATGTGAGCTAATACCTTTAAATCTGGTTTAGTTCTAGCCACCAAAAATTGGTAGTGTGTGGAGAAAGTCTAAACATTCTAATCTATTGCTATTGGTTGTTGTTATTTTTTATTTTATTTTTTTACAGTTTTTATATTTCAGGCATGATTGCGGCATGTATGTTATTAAACACATGTATACACATATTTTCAACACCAATTTACCTTTTTTGGTAATATATTTCTTGGAAGTAAATTTTACAGTTTTCACATAATTTGTTTAAACTGCTTCTTTATCATTAGTGTCTAATTTTTGTCGGAGAATTGGTCGGAACGTTTGCGATACAAGTTGGCATCAAATTTAGTGCTTTCAACGGAAAAGGAACAACGTTCCAAAATTATAGAAAATGTTGAAAAAATTCCACCACATGATTATTTTCGGTCACCCAAAATGACAATGATTTGTATAAAATGATGAATGAGAGATTGTTTATGATTTAGTGAATTTTCTTCTTCTTCTTTTTCAATGAATGAGAGACTGTTGATAAATTAAAGCCTAGTCTGCATATCCAAAAATCTATTCAGTAATGCATTCATGGTTTCACAGCGTTGTGTAGTCTTGTACCTAGAAAAAATGACTCCTTGTGTAAGATAATCTTTTGCATGATTGTCCATAATATCTAGATCAATTATGATTGTCCTCTCCATTGATAATAATTGTGATGGAATGATAAAAATTATTTTTAGTTATATGATAAATTCATATTTTGCAAGTCCAAGTTGTTACTAATAGCAAATTATTAGTTGTCTATGATGACAGATTTTTAGTCATCATCTTGTCAATTGGGTTATCAATGGCTTTTTCATTATTCTAAAAAAAAAATGGCTTTTTCATTACCTCATGTATTTATTAAAAATGTTACTAAAATTAAAATGTAGAAGGTTTAAGAAAAATAGTGATTGGAAAAAATATTTTATGATCTTAAATCCAAATCCAAATTTAGGTATTCAAAGTATGGAATTTCAAATCCTTCGTTCTATAAAAAGACCCAAATTCATTAATTAATTTAAAATCCAAACCCAAATCCAAATGTTTTCATCCAAACATAACCTTAAGTTTTTTTTTTTTTTTTGCCGAAATTCAAAATAAAACTTTAAAATTTTTAAAATCGTAAGGTTTAGGTCAACACTAGGGCACTAAGTTGTGGTACTAAATATATTAGTTAAGAAAAACCTCCCACACACATGCATAAATACATGCATGTGTGTGTATACTAGATAGTTTTTTATAAATAACTTATCATCTTTAAATACAACAAAATACAACAATTTATTGTCATTTTGGTCTTGCAATTAAAGGTTACAGGGTCATTTTGGTCTTTTTTGGTTTCAATGGCATCACGGTTATTTTTTAGATTTTAAGGGTATTTCGGTAATTTTAAAGGGTTTTGGGGGGTATTTTGGTCATTTTTTAAGTTTCGAGGCTATTTCGATCAGTTTTTAAGTTTCAAGTGCATTACAGTGTTTTTTTTAGATCCGAAGGGTATTTCAGTCACTTTTTAGGTCACAAGATCATTTTAGTCATTTTTTAGGTTTCAAGGTCATTTCAATTATTTTTTAGGTTCTAAGGGTATTTCGGTCATTTTTTAGGTTTAGGGTCATTTCGGTCATTTTACAAGTTCTATGTGTATTTCGGTCATTTTTTAGGTTTTAAAGATATCCCAGTATTTTTTGAGAGTTTAGGGGGTATTTTGGTCGCATGTGATGTTGGTATTACCCAATGTGAACAATAGAACCATCAAATGTGAGAAAACAAATAAGGGAACCATTGAATGTGATAAAAGTACGGTCACATGTGATGTCGATACTATCCAATGTGACGATGTAACTGTCAAATGTGAAAAAAAATAATGGTGCCACAGAATGTGACAAAAGTACAGTCAGATGTCATGTTGGTACAGCCCAATGTGACAATAAAACTGTTAAATGTGAGAGAAAATTAAGGTACCATTGAATGTAACAAAAGTATGGTCACATGTGAAGTTGGTACCGCCCAATGTGACAATAGAATTGTCAAATGTGAAAAAGAAATAATGGTCCAACTGAATGTGACAAAAGTACGGTTAGATGTCATGTTAGTATTGCTCAATGTAACAATGGAACTTTCAAATGTGAGAAAAAAATAAGAGTACTATCAAATGTGACAAAAATACGGTCAGATGTAATATTGGTACTGCCCAATGTGATGATGGAACTATCAAATGTGAGAAAAAAAAATAATGGTACTACCAAATGTGACAAAAGTACGATTAGAAGTGATGTTGGTACTACCTAATGTGACAATGAAACTGTCAAATGTGAGAAAAAAAAAATAGGGTACAACTAAATGTGACAAAAGTACAGTTAGATGTGATGTTGGTACTGCCTAATGTGACAATGGAACTGTCAAATGTGAGAAAAAAAAATAGGGTACAACTGAATGTGACAAAAGTACAGTTAGATGTGATGTCGGTACTACCTAATGTGACAATGGAACCATCATATGTGAGAAAAAAATAAAGGAACCACCGAATATGACAAAAGTACAGTCACATATGATATTGGTACTGCACAATGTGAGGATGGAATCATCAAACTGTGAGAAAAAAAAAAGGGAATTACCAAATATGATAAAAGTACTGTCAAATGTGATATTAATACTACCAAATGTGACAATGGAACCATCAAATGTGAGGAAAAAAAATAAAAGAACCACCAAATGTGACAAATGAACAGTCACAAGTGATGTTGGAGTTGCACAATGTGAGAATGGAACCATCAAATGTGAGAAAAAAAAAATAAAGGAACCACAGAATGTGAGAAAAGTACAGTCACATGTGATATTAGTACTACACAATGTGATGATGAAATTGTCAAATATGAGAAAAAAAAAATAAGGGAACCACCAAATGTGACAAAAGTACTGTCACATGTGATATTGAAACTGCATAACATGAGGATGAAACCGTCAAATATGAGAAAAAAAAATAAGGGAACCACCAAATGTGACAAAAGAACTGTCACATGTAACTTTAAAACTGCACAATGTGAGAATGGAACTGTCAAATGTGAGAAAAAAAAAAGAAAAAAAAAAAAAGGAACCACCAAATGTGACAAAAGAACTATCACATGTGATATTGGAATTGCATAATGTGAGGATGGAACCGTCAAATGTGAGAAAAAATAAGGGAACAACCAAATGTGACAAAAGAATTGTCACATATGATGTTGGAATTGCACAATACGAAGATGGAACCGTCAAATATGATTATTTTGATAACCTGGTATAGCAGATTGCTAACTAGTGAGTACCATACCCCAAAAAAAAAGGTACCGTAGAATTACCCTATATATATAACCGAAACCTTTGACTTTTAGTTGATCTCTCCACAATTTTCCACGTTAGCATTTTTTATTTATATTTTTTAATTCGATTTAATTTTTTTCAATTTTATAGCACCAAATTGAAATATTTTATTAAATTTCTTTTTTTTATTAAATTAAATTTAGTTGTTTGGTGCCATACAACCACTATACTTAAAAGAGACCTAAATTATCACCTAATCAGGAAATTTAAAAAAAAAATCCTAATAAACTACATAATAACTCCATTAATATAAATCTATCCCAAAAAAGGGAATATAACTCCATTAATTTGATAATTTCTACGTTGATGACATTTAAAAAAAAAAAAAAAAACCTATCATATTTCCGTATATCTATCAGTCACGTTTTCTTTCTCTTTTTTTTAATATATATTAACGTTGATTAGAATTTATAATTTCAATAGGATTTAAACTCTATAATTATATCAGCATTTTTTATTTATATTTTTTAATTTGATTTAATTCTTTCGGTTTTATAGTACCTAATTACAAAAAATTTATTAAATTTCTTTTAAAAAATATTAAATTTAGTTGTTTGGTGTTATACAACCACTATACTTAAAGGAGACCTAAATTATTACCTAATTAGAGAATTTTTAGATAATCCTAACAACTATATAATAACTCCATTAATATAAATCTATCCCAAAAGGTGGAATATATCTCTATTAATTTGATAATTTCTACGTTGATGACATTTTTTTAAAAAAATAAAATTCTATCATATTTCCTTATATCTATCAATTATGTTTTCTTTCTCTTCTTTTTTTTTTTCATTTTTTTTTATATTAATGTTGATTAGCATTTATAATTTCAATAGGATTTAAACTCTATAATTATATCAAATGAGACTCAACAAATATATATCATTTTTAATTTCAATAGGATTTAAATTTTATATAAAATGGACTCTACCAACATATTCATCTTTAAAAAAAAAATGATATAACCAAATTTGATTAGGAATCCATAACCCTAACCAAATTTGATTAGGAATCCATAACCCTATATTATATTAGGGATTATTTGTTACAATTTCAACTCGGCTTTTCATTCCTATATTATATTTTAAATAGTTTTTTTTTTTTTTTTTTTTTTTGGGATTATTCTTCCAACATCACTCTACTATACAGTATCTTGCATTGATTTTGGTTCTTGGAGCGCCTTCAAAACAAATGGTATGTAAAGTTTTATTATCATGTTTAATGTTAACATATATGAGAGATATTTTGGTCAATTAGAAAAAGTTTGATGAAACATAGAAGGAAAAGGAACTAAAGAACGCACAATCTAAAAAAAATAAATAAATAGTGACTATATTAGGCAGAGGCTTTTGGAGATTGTTGTTTTTATTTTTGGAATTCTTTACCTTCATGTGTATGTATGTATTGGGTTTAATTGAATTTAAATTATCTTTGAAATTTTTGTTTTGATTGAATAATAAAAGGTGAAACACCATTTTGGTCCTTACATTTTAGGGTCATAGTCAATTTAGTCCCTACATTTTCGTAGCAATCAATATGCTCCCTGTTATATTCAACTTGTAGTCAATTTGGTCTCTACTGTTAAATCACTAACGAAAAATGCCTATGTGGCAAACAACGTGCACTGTTGGCACACTTTAAGCTTACGTGGCAATTAAAATAATAATATTACATGCCACATCAGGAAAAAATTTAATTTATCAGTTTTAAAGAAACAAAAAATAAAAAAAAATAAGATCTGGGAAGAACGTGAACCCAGAAAAAATCCAACCCAAGTCCACTTCTAGCATATTCTTTAAGCAAATCCAAAAATAAGATCAAACAAATATCAAATGGTTAACCTCACGAAGATTTGGCTTTGTGGTTTCAACTTCACAAACATTCACAGTGGGATTGACATAAGTGGGTTAATACAATGGGTATTTTATTGAGCACTTGGCAGTTGGCACTTGGTTAAGAAGCAAAGGCTTAGAAAGAAGAGATGAGATTTTTCTGTATTGCTCAAGCACACAAATCTCTCAGTTGTTCAAAGAGCCAAGAACAAAATAAATGAGAGAAAGGTTTTTCAACCTACATGGGTTCTCTCTATTTTGCTATCACTGTACTGTCAACTGTGTGTTTTTTGTTTTGGCTAAGGTGCTGCAAAGGAGAAAACTATCTCAGTGCTCTATTGTTAACCATTTTTTATATTTGTTTGGTTTTATTTTGGATTTGCTTAAAGAATATGCTGGAAGTGGATTTTGGTTGGATTTTTCTGGGTTCACGTTCTTCCTAGATTTGAATTTCTTTTTTGTTTCTTTAAAACTGATAAATTAAATTTTTTCCAGATAATGTGGCATGTAATATTATTATTTTAGTTGTCACTAAGCTTAAAATGTGCCAAAAGTGCACACTGTTTGCCACATAAACATTTTTCATTAATGAGTTAACTGTAGGGACCAAATTGACTGCAAACTAAAAATAATAGGAACCAAATTGATTGCTGCGAAAATGTTGGGACTAAATTGACTGTGACCCTAAAATGTAAGGACCAAACTGGTGTTTTCGCCATAATAAAAATGGCAAAATAAGTATGTTCCAATATTTGGAGTCTTCTGTATATGTGTTGTTGTAGTTTAAATTTGGTATTTGAATTGTTAAATTGTTAATTCACAGTTTCATTGTTCATCTATTAATCATGAATAATAATATTGCTATTTGCAACCATCATGATATGGTATCAATGATATGATCATTCCAAATGCTTTCCTTTAGAGTTGAGTCTATTTTATGATTAAAAAAATTTACAATTAAAAGACTTTTGAAATTACATTTTTTTTTTTTTTTAAGATTATTGGATACGTTGGATCTTTTTTTTTTTTTTTTTTTTTTTAGAATACTAAGTATTTTTAACACACACACACGGGGATACGTTGGATCTTAAATGACTTCTATTAAACCCCATCATTTATGGCATCATTAAAAAGAAAACTCATATAGATAGGTATTGAGATATTATTTGGAACTATCATAATAAACTAATGTATTTACACATTGTACGGATCTAACTGTAACATCCTATTCTATAAAATAAAAATTGGGCCTATGGTTATCTTCTCTTTGCAAAAAATTGTTAAATTCTCATTAATTGTGATTGTCCACTTTTAAGTAAAATAGAAAATCTTTTAACTAAGTTTTAAGAAATTTAAAATTCTATTTCAAAAAATTTCCAGAACATTAGATTTTATTTTAATAATTTTATATTATAAAATAATAAAATTTATACATTACATACAATCATTACTTCAGTTACCTTCTAAATGATGGACAATATGAGAATGCAATTTGTAGATCTAATATCAAGATAACATAGATTAGATTGGAAGTGGATAGTAGATTTAATTGCAGTTGAGTATTCTGTGAAGTCATCACCATAGAATAGCCCATGCTGAGATGTGTTATGTGGAACCAATGATATGAAAGAAAAAGAATTTTTCTAAACCATTATGTTGAACAAAAAATTACTTATTTTCATTCATTTTTAAGTTATACATTTTTTAAAGTCAAGTCATAGACCTTTGAGCAAAATATATACTTTTAATTTTTATTTAACTATCTCGTGCATCGCATGGATTAGCGACTAGTAGAGTTTATTCTCAAGCAAATTATCTTTGCTATAAAAGTGTAATTTTCATAAAATTTTATTTGTTTAACGTACAACTATTCTTTTTATCTAAAAAAGGATAGTTGTTCTCTTAGGTCTATCCGAAAAAGATCTCTTAGGGAATGAGTACACGTCCTGCCATTAAAAAAAGTAAAATCAATTCTAATTAAACTCAAAGTCCCAAATTCAAACTCTTAAAACTTAAACTTTCCCATGTGTGTCAACTTAAATTTTAATTGTTGATAAATTATCACTTTTTTTTTTAGGAACCTAACATTTTAAATATAACATTTAGGTTTGCTGGACTTGAATTTCTTTGGTTTTTTGTTCATGTTGATAAAAATCGTGTATTACAAAAATGAAAAATTATAGATTATTCATAAAGTGAAAAGGGAAAAAAAAAATTTAATATCAACATTAAGCTTTTGTGTCTTTCCATAGATAAATAAAGGAAAAGTTGATAAGAATAATTAAATTTTTGTGTTTATCTGAAAATTAGTTGAGGAAAAGTTGATAAGAGCAATTAACTTTTTGTTTCTACCTAAAAATTTCTAAGCCTTTAGAACAATTTGGTGAAGTCACTTGGCTTAACCCACGGCTTCTAAACCCAACTTTTATTATATCTATACTATATATAAGAGGATTTCCCTCTTTCAACTGGACTTTTACCAAATTCAGTGTTCAAAATGAAGTTTTCTACTTCTAGCCTCTCTCGTCTGAGACTCTAGATTGTAGAATCTAAGTTATCTTCCCTGAAATGATAATTTGCTCCCTCTAATAACAAAGTTATTAGTAGGGCTTGTGGGATTTCTTTTTTGGGGTGGGGAAACACTATCTCTATTGTCCTCATTTTATCGTATCTTTCCACTGTTTTCTTTAACTCGCTGTCCAGCACAAATACGGTCTCTCAAACTCACTTCTCACCATGGAAGAGGTCCTAAAGGATTGGAAGAAGTTATCCCTTACGGATACAGAAGGGGCAAAAGTCAGTCTAAAGAAGTCAAAAAACCGGTTCAAACGAGAACATGTTTTAGCAGCAAAATTCATGACTCGAAGAGCCCTCATTGTTGAAGCAATTGGCAGAACTTTGAAGCCTCTATGGCGAGCCAGAAGTGATTTCCAAATCAGAGAAGCAGGTGACCATACTCTTTTATTTGTCTTTGAACTTGAGACAGATGCAGAACGAGTCCTAGCAACTGAGCCATGGTCTTTCAATAAACATTTAGTCATTTTTTCAAGATATGACTTCTCTATTCCTACAAGAAATCTGAGGTTCACCACCACAACATTTTGGGTTCAAATACATGGATTACCAATGAGTATGCTTGATCCTGAGGTAGCTGTTGAGATTGATGAAACGATTGGTAATGTCTCTTTGTCCGAACACTCTAATGAAATGGTTGGTGGTGATTTTCTACGAGTAAGAGTGGAGGTAGATGTCACCAAACCCCTTTGTAGGGGCCGGAAGATAACTATCAACGTAACAGACATTACATGGGTTTCGTTCAAGTACAAAAAACTCCCAAATTTTTTCTATTGGTGTGGTAAGGTGTCTCACTCAAATAAAGAATGTGAAATTTGGTTGGCAAATAAAGGTACGCTCAGTCCTAACAAACAAGAGTACGGAGCTTGGCTTTGAGCATTGCCGTATAATGCTGGAAAAATTTCATTCACCACAGTAGCAGGTATGGGGGATGGCTTTGGGCAATCTCGGCCAGGAAGTTCAGTCCCAAAGAAGGCACATGATCATACCAATACAGTCCACCACCAAGCCTCCGATGAACTTTTCGATCAGTCCAAAGATGATGACACGCCCGTTACAATGTTGGCTGCTCCAAATTCTGCAATCTCTGATTCCACGACAAACCTTCCACAGTGCATTAATAAGGATGTTACAAAATTTAAGGAGGTAACGAATGCAAATTGTAATTTGCCAATTATCCATGGCCAGGTACACGGCTCTGAATCCCACCTAAATATGACAGATATGGCAATTAAGGAATTTGATATACGCAATAACTCCTTATCCAAAAATGACTCTGAAACAAATATTCAGCCGAGTATCACGGAATTAAATGGAGATATTTCAGGTGACAATTATGAGGCCATTCAAGTCTCCAACAGCACGAGCCTCCCAATTCCATGCAAGTGGAAAAAATTATCACGTGACACCAGCCCTACTGAGTCCTTTATGCTGAACATTATTCCAGGGAAACGAAACAGAGATGACAGTGAGGACACCCAACCTGAACAACCAACCAAAAATGCCAATTTCTTAAGGATAATGGCCATGACAATACAATGGTGGAGGCTGCTACCACTACAACAAAATGAATTTTTAGCGACGAAAATTTTTGTCACTAAAAGTCCAATATTTCGTCGCCTAGTACCTTTAGTGACAAATTCTTCTTTTTAATGACGAAATTCGTTTCATCGCTATAGCCCCGTCGCTAAAAGTATTAGCGACAAAAACCTTCAACAAATTTCGTCGCTAAAGATCCGAGTTGTTTTAAAATAAAAACACTTTTAGCAACGAAATTTTGTCGCTAAATGTTTTCCTCATTAAAAATACTATTTAGCGACGAAACTATTTCTTCGCTACATGTACCTTATTTTATTAGATAATTTTTAGCGACGAAATATTTTCGTCGCTAAAACTATTTTTAAGAATATTCAGGTACTTATAGTGACGAATATTTTCTTCGCTAAAACTATTGTCTGAAAAATTCAACTATATTTAACGATAAAAATTTTCGTCGCTGAAAGTGTTTTTTATAAATTCACTTACATTTAGCGACGAAAAATTTTGTCACTAAATGTAGCTAAATATGATGGACAAATTCGTCACTAAATCTACTTATCTGTTTTCATTTTTTTCCTGTATGTAACCTGTCATTACATTATTAACTCCTTACACTTGAATAACACATTTATGTCAACTACACATTTATAAGAAAATGATCCATACATTCCAAATATAAAAATAAAACAAGTATTCTATTCAATCCATCCATACAAATTGTTTCCAACACATACAATAATACAAGATGTTTTATAACATACAATAACATAAAATACTAAGGGCTAAAAGAAGATGTCCTCAAACGTCTTCAAGAAGTGCCAAAAGAAAATGTCATAAAAGCCACCAATAAGAAGTCTGCACAAATGTAAAAACAATACTACATTAAAATTGTAAAGTAAAAACATTAACTATGTTATAAGAAACATCTCTATTGAATATTTGTGTATATATATATATATATATATATGTTCATCCAAGACACAAACTTCAAACCCAATTTGGCTGTCAACCTCATATTGCATAATTCAATTACCACATATTTGCTAGAACTAAATCATTTACTTCAAACCCAAATTTCATATTTAAAACAGAATCAATTGCCACCAAAAAAAAAAAAAAAAAAGTGATCCAAAGGACCATAACACAACGAAAGCATTTTAATACACTACTGCAAGTGATTAAATCAAACCATTATTAAAATTAGCTAAGTAAAACACATGTTGAGGAAAACGCAGTAATTTACAAGCCAACCCACTCAAAAAATGTTTCAAGTAAATTCCACAAATCCCCAACATACTCGTCATACTTTCAGATTCACTACATA
Source organism: Notholithocarpus densiflorus (assembly GCA_030021035.2). NCBI lineage: Eukaryota > Viridiplantae > Streptophyta > Magnoliopsida > Fagales > Fagaceae > Notholithocarpus > Notholithocarpus densiflorus. The sequence goes on from JARYZH020000007.1 coordinate 3,372,322, forward strand.
ACAAGTCAGCCCTTTTGTAAAACTCGTTTGGTCCATGAAAAGTTATCTAATTAACTTGAAATTAAATAGGGATAAGCTCTTATATGTGTAGTATGTACCATAAAAAATTCAGCACAAAATAATTTTTCTATAATTTATTAAAAATCATGTATTGCAGCTGACTCAAATTTCCCCTTGACAGATTTAGGTTCCCAAAAGAAAATTGCTATAGTTTTAAAACTAGCCCAAATGCTTTGAGACTTTATTCACATTAAAACTACATGTTAAAGAATATTAAAAACATGGAATGAAATCCTTTAACTCATATAAACAAATACCACAACAACAAATCAAGAAACCAAAACTCATAAATCATAGAGACAAATAATCAAGGAAAATTACCTTGGAATCATGTTGGGAGAAGGCAAAAGTTTTGTAGGGCAGGTTGATAGCTGAATATCCCATTGCAAGAAACCAAAAGGCCAAGAGAAAGAAGAGACACTACAAGGAACTTAAACTTTAATGGTTAACACTTCATTACCCATTTGTTTTAAAACAAGTTTATAGCACCCAAACCATCAAAGTATCACATACTCACCTCTAGAGCAAAATAATTGAAACAAAATTTCAGATTTCACAAACTTTATATACATATACATATACATACATACATATATATATATATATATATATATATATAACATAGTCCAACTTCAAATTAAATAATTAACAACAAACAATTAAACCCAACTTCATAACTCATTGAGGTAATATATCAAACACTTTATGTGCAAAAATCAAAACCTCAAAGCACTTAAACTTTCATGGTTAACACTTCATTACCCATTTGTTTTAAAACAGGTTCATAACACCCAAACCATCAAATTATCATATACTCACCTCTCCACACCACCAAGACCTCCAAATGCTTCAAGTATTGAAAAAAAAAAGTAATCAACAAATATAACTCAATCAAAACCTAAGGCCCTAAAGCCTAACTTTACCATCCTAAGACGAATACCCCTACCCAAACAGGAACCAAGCAAGCATACAAGAAACTTATAGGCTTTAACACAACCAAAACCTTTTATTTCCCTACCACAAACAATGTGCATTTACCAACTTAATACAAAGCATGTCATTACCAAACCATGATAAAATTAGCCAAAGTAAAACACTTGTCAAAGAAAGCACATATGAACTTACAAGATAGACCACACAACAAAAGCTTGTAGTAAATTCCTTATAGTCTCAACATTCTAATCATACTTTCTGATTAAATTTGCAACAGGTCAGCTCTTTATAAAATTTTTTTTGATCCACTTAGTTTTATCCAAAAATCTTGAACTTAAATATGGAGAAGCCCTTATATGTCTAGTATGTACCAATCAAAAATTCAGTTCAAAATAATTTTTCTATAATTTATTAAAAATCATGAAGTGCATCTGACTCAAATCTGTATAAAGTCACAAAAGAAAAATACTATAATTTTAACCCTATGCCAAAAGCTTTGAGACTTGATTAAACCTTAAAGCTACATGTGTTAGTACATATAAACAACTAGGATTACAATCCATAACCTCATATAACAATCATCACAACACAAGTCAAGAAATTCAATCTCGTAACTCATATAGACAATTTATCAAACACTTGGCAAGCAAAAGACACATGCTCATATTACTTGCACAAATTTATAGTTAACACCACAATCATAACCACATATGTCAAATACATTTCAAAATGCAAGGAAACCCTTTTTCTAAAATTAACCCAATCTCCCATATAAATCAAAAACCCAAATGATTTCTCAAGAAACCCAACTCACATGGTTGCCAAACAACAAAATCCATTTCATAACTCATATAGGCAATTTGTCAAACACTTGGTAAGCAAAAGACACATGCTCATATTACTTGCACAAATTTATAGTTAACACCACAATCACAACAACATATGCCAAAGACATTTCAAAATGCAAGGAATCCCTTTTTCTAAAATTAATTCAATCTCCCATATAAATCAAAATCCCAAATGATTTCTCAAGAAACTCAATTCACATGGTTGCCAAACAACAAAATCCATTTCATAACTCATATATGCAATTTGTCAAACACTTGGTAAGCAAAAGACACATGCTTATATTACTTGCACAAATTTATATTTAACAACACAATCACAACCACATATGCCAAAGACATTTCAAAATGTAAGGAAATCCTTTTTCTAAAATTAACCCAATCTCCCATATAAATCAAAACTCAAATGATTTCTCAAGAATCCCAACTCACATGGTTGCCAAACAACAAAATCCATTTTATAACTCATATAGGAAATTTGTCAAACACTTGGTAAGCAAAAGAGACATGCTCATATTACTTGCACAAATTTATATTTAACACCACAATCACAACTACATATGCCAAAGACATTTCAAAATGCAAGGAAACCCTTTTTTCTAAAATTAACCCAATCTCCCATATAAGTCAAAAACCCAAATAATTTCTTAAGAAACCCAACTCACATAATTGCCAAACAACAAAATCCATTTCACTCCATTAAATTAAAAACCTCCAATAAGATTTTAAATGTACCAACAAACACAACAAACTACTTCTAAAACAAAACCCACAACATAAAGAGCAATCCTAACAATATAGGATAAAAACCCAAAGATATTAGAAGGTGGGTCATGGAGATTTTACCTTAGATTCATGTTAGGAGAAGTCAAACCATGGATAAGAGTTTGATGACTAAAAATCTAGTAGAAGCTAACCAAGATACCAAGAGGGAGGAGAGACTTGGTAGAGAGAGAGATAGAGGGATGTGTGTATTTGTGTTTGTATTTGAGTTTGTGTTTGTGTTAGGGAGTGAGTGATAATGAGAGAGGGAGGGCTGAAAATTTTTTAAGTGAGTGGGTGGGAGAAATGAAATTTTATGTGGGAAAGGAAAACTTTTTTGCTGAAATTTAACCCATTTAAGCTGTACTCTTTAGCGACAAATATAATTTTGTCACTATAACATACTTTTAGCTGGATTTTGTTACGATTTTTAGCGATGAATATAATTCCATCACTATATTCGTCACTATAGCATACTTTTAGCCGGATTTTGTTACGAGTTTTAGCGACGAAATTCAGATTTCGTCACTATAGCATACTTTTAGTGACGAATTATGATTTCGTCGCCAAAACTATGAAATGAAAAACCTATTTTGTGTGAATATTTTTAGCGACGATAGTTTTTCGTCGCTAATGCCTCCTTTTAGTGATGAAATGATTTTCGTCGCTAATACTATTCATAGCAACACCTACAGTGACGAAATATTTCGTCGCTATAGATTAATTAAGTTCCCGCCACAATTTTCCCTGTTGGCGCTCATATTTTAGATCATCAATAGTGACGAAAATTACTTTTCGTCGCTAAATGTTATAATTTTTTTCATTATTAGCGACGAAATCCATATTTCATCTCTAAATCTGTATTTTTAGTGAAGAAAAATATTTCCTCACTAATGTTTGTCGCTAAAAATACATTTTGTTGTAGTGTACGCAGCCCTGCCAATCCCTATGAGTCTCTTATTTTGGAACTGTCATGGGCTTGTGAACCTACGTACAAGAAAAGAGCTTGAAGTAGTGGTTCGGGCAAAAGATCCCTCCGCCGTGTTTTTAGCCGAAACATGGGCGGATGAAGCTAGGCTAAAAGAAATCAAACGCAACCTAGACTTCGAGAATTTATTCTTTGTGGAAAGAAGCAACAGAGGGGGAGGTCTAGCACTATATTGGAGAGAATCGATTGATCTGAACGTCGATAGCTTCTCCAAAAACCACATAAATGCCATAATCAACAAAGGAAAAAAAGACGAATGAAGGCTTACGGGAGGAGAGCCAATGACACACAAACGATCTGAATCTTGGGATATGCTCAGACAGTTGAATAACAGACACAATCTACCATGGATTTGTGCCAACGATTTCAACGAACTATTGAGGAGCTCTGAAAAGCTAGGAGGCAACAGCAAAAGCCAGTCGCAGATGTAGCTATTTCGTGATGTGGTGGATAAATGTGGTTTCCTTGATCTCGGATTTGTGGGATCACAATATACTTGGAGAAAAAACTTTGTAGATGGACACTCCATTTGGGAGAGGCTTGACCATGGCTTGGCAAACAACGATTGGCTCATGAAATTTCCAGGCACTAAAGTCCACATCCTATCATCAGACTCATTAGACCACAGTCCAATATAGATCGTACCAGATGGCTCAGAGTAGCCTCACTTGAATAAACCATTCAGGTTTGAGGAAATGTGACTTGCCGACCCAGGTTGTGCAAATATTATTGAAGCCGTGTGGTCCCCAAGGTTCACAGCAGATCCATCCGTAGAGGTGATGAGGAAAATTGAAAGATCAAGTAAGGAATTAAGCAAATGGAACCAAGTGCACTTTGGTAATGTCAGGAAGGAATTAGAGAAAGAAAGAAGATCATTGAAGGAAGCCGAGGATCAAGCCATGCTAACGGGGGTGAATTTTAGAGTATGCACTTTGAAGCAGGAAATAAAGGATCTCATGGACAAAGAGATCAGATTATGGTTTCAACGGGCAAAGGTACTTTGGGCTTCCAATGGAGACAAAAATTCCAAATTTTTCCACTGCCGTGCAATGCAACTTAAGCGGAAAAATTCCATCCTAAAAATCAGAGACATAAGCGAACAATGGAGAACAAATCCTGACAAGGTGGACAGGTGCTTGATTAACTATTTTCAAGAGCTATACACTTCGGCCAACCTCTAAAATACAGATGCAGCAACAAATTCCATAGAATCTATCATCACTGCAAATATGAATGCACAACTCTCGGCAGATTTTATGGAATGGGAGGTCCACACAGCCCTTAAGCAGATGGCGCCTTTAAAAGCACCAGGATCGGACGGTATGCCCCCTCTTTTCTATCAACATTTATGGAATTTAACTGGTGAAGATGTAACCCAATCAATCCTTAAGTTTCTGAATTCAGCTTCTCTACCAACACTTGAACCATACTTTCCTCACCCTTATCCCAAAAAAGAAAAATCCTGAATATGCATCTAAATTTAGACTTATAAGCCTTTGCAATGTATTGTATACAATTTTTTCAAAAGTCTTGGCAGATAGGCTAAAATGAATTCTACCAAAAATTATCTCAGAACATCAAAGTGCTTTTACTAAAAGTTGTCTTATATCTGACAATATTTTGGTAGCTTTTGAATCTCTCTATAGTATGCAAAAACACACAGGAAAAGATGATTTTATGGCAATCAAACTCGACATGAGCAAAGCTTATGACCAAGTGGAGTGGCCATACCTTGCAGCTGTGATGAAAAAAATGGGCTTCAATGAACAGTGGATAAATCTCATTATGCTATGTGTCACAACCGTATCTTATTCAGTTCTTGTCAATGGAGAACCAAAAGGCATGATACAACCGTCAAGGGGGATCAGACAGGGCGACCCATTATCCCCTTTCCTATTCCTATTATGTACTAAAGGCTTACATAGCCTAATCAGTAAAGCAGCAGCCAATGGTGATATTCGGGGTTATTCTTTATGTAGAAATAGTCCACGCCAAACCCACCTCCTTTTTGCAAATGATAGCCTCCTATTTTGTAGAGCTACAAATCAAGAGTGCCAAAAAATCCTTGATATCTTGGATTGTTATGCTCAATGTTCGGGTCAACAAATAAATCAAAGCAAAACCACAATCTTTTTCAGTAAGTCCACTTCTGAGGAGACTAGAGAGCACATCAAGCAAGCTCTGGGAGTTCCAGAGATAAAGCAATACGAGAAATATTTGGAGCTGCCTTCACTAGTTGGAAAAAACAAGAAAGCAAGCTTCAATTACATCAAGGAGAGGGTATGGAAAAAAATCCAAGGGTGGAAAGAAAAGCTCCTATCTCAAGCCGAAAGAGAAGTTTTGATCAAAGCCGTAGTCCAAGCCATTCCAACATACACCATGAGCTGCTTCAAACTTCCTATGGGATTGTGCACAGAAATTGAAAGTCTCATTAGGAAATTTTGGTAGGGACAAAAAGGGGAGCGAAAGAAAATCCAATGGGTGAGATTTAAGGATCTAGCCCTTTTCAATGATGCACTATTGGCAAAACAAGCATGGAGATTATTGCATAATAAGAACTCTCTGTTCTATCGAGTTTTCAAATCAAAGTTTTTCCCACATTACTCTATAATGGAGGCTTCGGATTCAATTTCAGGATCCTATGCTTGGCACAGTATGTTAAGGGGTCCGGATGTACTCATGAGAGGGGTAAGGTGGAGGGTGGGATGTGGAGAATCGATTGGAGTTTGGAATGATGCATGGCTACCATCCCTAGAGCAGCCACGGATATTGTCCTCTCCCATTGATGGTTTCGAAGATATACAAGTGTGTGACCTCATCGATCTAGCTTCAAGGCAATGGGATTTGGCTTTGTTACAAGGTCTGTTCAGCGCCCAAGAAGTTGAATTAATATCGAGTATCCCTTTATGCAGCAACCATGTTGAGGACAAGCTTGTTTGGCCATATACACCTTTAGGTATGTACACAGTTAAATCTGGATACCGTTTTCTCACAAAAGAAAACTCTGTCCAGCCAACTACTGTGAATCAGAACCATGGTGGAGGAATTTGGAAACTCATATGGGGCCTAAATGTCCAAAGTAAGGTGAAGAACTTCTTATGGCGATCCTGTAAAGAAGCACTCCCTGTCAATAAAAATTTAAAAAGACTTAAAATCATCCAAGATGACAGTTGTGACCAATGCAAGCTACAGGCCGAGAGTACACTGCATGCTCTATGGGAATGCTCATCGATCTCAACGGTTTGGGATTCAGTTCCAGAGTTGAAACTTCATCAGAATCAGAGCTTTTCATCTGTTACAGATCTCATCCTCCATGCACACGAAAAGGGTAAAAACTTAAACCTGCTAGCAACCATCCTCTGGACAGTATGGCATAGACGAAATCAGCTTAGAATATCATATAAGGACTACCCTACCAACCTAGTGGTTCAAAATGCCAAGCAAATCCTCCAAGACTTCCAAAATGCTAACACTGTACATGCAGCTCAGGTATCCACTAGTCCTTGGGTTAAATGGAAGCCACCACTTGAAGATGTTCTAAAAGTAAATTTTGACGGGGCAACGTTTAAAGATATAGGGAAGGCAGGTCTAGGCGTTGTGATCCAAAACTCGTCCGGTCAGGTCCTAGCATCCCTATCTGAGCAGATTCCTCTCCCACACACATCGGATATTGTCGAAGCCTTGATAGCAGCACGAGCCATTTCCTTTGCACTTGAGCTGGGCTTCTCATCCTTTATCCTTAAAGGTGACTCTGAGGTAGTGATCAGGAATCTTAAGAGCGATGAAGCGACATTCTCCCCTTTTGGCCACATTCTAGACTCGGCCAAACAAAAAATAGAGACCAGCCGCTGCATTTCCTTCCATCACGTTCGTAGGCTTGGTAATTCTGTTGCTCACAACCTAGCGAAACATGCTAGACATGTTCAAGGTTTTTCAGTGTGGATGGAGGATGTTTCTCCACACCTTTATTCTGTACTTTCAGCTGATTTCGGCCAATTTTTTAATGAAAATTTCAGTTATTCCTAAAAAAAAAAAGAAAAAAAAAAAGGACTTTTATGTGGTTCAAAATACCCTAATTAATGAAGGTTAACATTATTTAGAAATAGGGTCATAAATGTCAAATAACAAATTTCATTTTGAATTCAAAAAGAGAACTCCTAAAATTTAGGACTTTTTTCCCTTCACATTCAAAAAAGAAATTACAGTTACCGCTTATCTCTAAAGTTTATCCTTTTCATTTGTTTGAAAAATAAAAATATATATTTCTAAATTATAATAGATGCAAATTATTGACCTTTACTCAAAAAAATAGAAGAGCCTCTAAGCACGCGCAATGTACCGTGATTAGAGGCTAGTAGTATATATGATAATATAATATGATATGATATGATATATAATTTTTGAAATTAGTGTTTAAATTAAAGTTACAAATTATGTTATTTTAAATAAACAAATTAGAATTCATCATTTTTTTTTTTTTTTTTGGATACCATTGCAGAAACAAACATTAAACAAAGTTAGCATTTACAACTTGGTCCATATGAGACCAACAGTAGTGAATTGGCATTTTAGTGGCCAACCTAGCTACAAAGCGAACACGACCAAGAATAACCCCAGAAACAAAAAGCAGCTTAAAGACAAGCCCTTTCTGCAGTAAGTGGTATAAATCTGTAATCATGGTCTTTTCTTTCCACTTTGGCTCCCTTTCCATGTTGGAAACCTAAACTAATATCTTACAACTACTTAAAAACAAAATTTGCTGCAATCCAAGGTCCTTAGCTTTGAAAATAGCTTCCATCAGAGCTTCCTATTCTGCACCTGAGGAAGTTCCAGCAACATAGCTAGCAACACCTGTAAAGATAACATCTCCTTGCTGATTTCTGGCTTCATAGCTGTTGATACTGTATTTTGTCCGCCCTTGATTTGCGTGCCAAACCCCAAAAAATCCAAAAATATTATTTTTTCTCCATGGGGCCGCGAGAACATCCAAAATGATGTGGCGCAACCCGTTCGGACACTGGAGCATCCAAAGTGCCTTTTTCAGCCAAAATGACCAAAATGCCCCTGGTCAACCTAAGGTTGACCGAAGGTCAAAACCCTCACAAAACAACATTTTTCATAGTTTTACATCAAACCTGAGCTTTTCAAAGATTTTTGGCAACTTTGACCAAGTTGACTCTTGGCGGGCCCTAGAAACCCTAATTTTGATCCAACCGTCAAAACGGGTTGAAACCAACGTCATTGCGAAGATTATCAAATTCTCAATCCAACGACTATTCATGAGTCGAAATCGGAGTTAGAACGGCCGAGATATCACGAAAATCGGGATAACGCACCGATCGATGCACCACTACCAAAAGCCATAACTTTTGGTCCGACCATTGGATTTTCAAGTTCCATACCTTCTCAGAAACGGGAACTTAAGATATTTTCAGGGGTGTCAAGATCAACCCAATCCAAGACCTTTTGAAGCCTCTGCCTCGTAAAGCGTGCCAGGACTATAAAAGGCCCCAGGTACCCTCTAGACCAACAAAAAAAAAAAAAAAGACTTTTCTGGGTCCTACTCTCGGCCTGGACGTTTTCTACACATTTTTCCTCTATCTCAAACACAAAAAAAACATTAAAGCCTCTTGATTCTTCCTTCTTCACCAAAAATACAAACTATTGTTTTTATACCCAATCTTCCTCTCCTTGGTTCTACACCTTGGATTTGTGGTTTAAGGGTGTGGATGTAACGTTTTAGCTACTATCCACACCCCTAACTTTCTAAATCTTTTTCTAGCATTTATTTTGCTATTTTATGCCTTAATAACATGATTTATTGCTTTCCTTGGCATGTTTCTCACTTTATCTTGCTCCTAGCATGTTCTTAGTTTAGATCTATGTTCTTCCATGCTTGTTTACATGTTATTTGTCTTGATCTACATGCTTTATGCTTTATGCCATGTTTTCCTATGGTTTGTTCCTCTTTTTGTTCTATGTTAATGTTAGGGTTACATGCTCACATGCTTGCATGATGTTGTTAGCTATGCCTTGCTCAGATCTATGTGTTGATGTGTGTATTTCCATGCTATATGGTTAGATCCTTGTTTTCACATGCTTATATGCTTGGATTCATGTTCTTCCATGTTTATGTGCTAGGCTTGTACATGTTGATGTGTATGTTTCTATGCGTACTTGTCTTGATCTATGTTTTCACATGCCTATGTGCTTGGATCTATGTTCTCTACATTCTTTATGACATCATCTATGTGCTTGCATGCTTCACGCCATGTTTATGTGATTAGGCCTAGACCTTGTTTGTCATGTCATATGCTATTATAGCCCTTTTGTTCCTTTTATCACATTTTCTTGTGTTTTGGCCTAATGGTTAGGACCCAATCTAGACTCTATGGTCTTTGTCATCGTCCATACACCAAGGCCCACATCAAAAGGGTTTGGATCATTCCTATTTGCATATCTATGCTTGCCTGCTTCTATGCTTGCCTGCTTCTATGCTTTATGCTTGTGTTAGCCTCTCTAGTTCTAGGCTTTGCCACGCTTGACGCCCTTAGCGGGTTTGTGGTTATGTGGTTACATCTGACGCCCATGAGGCCTTGTTTGGATGTAACCACTTGGGATGTATCACCATTATGCCAGTTGCTTCGTGCACACCTTTCCCCATTTCCACTTCGTGCGATGATATGCTTGTCATGCTTGTTTGTGCCACCCGTTGGCTTTCTATGCATCTTTACACGCTTGCTTACATGTCCATGCATGAGTCTTGCTTGCTAGCATGTCGTCCATGCTTCAACACAATGAAGTTATGGACATTTGATCCAAACCTACATTTTTCCCTCGTGGACACCACCTTTTGTTTGTTTGCTTGCTTGTTTGCTTGCTTTCTTGCCTTGTCGGCTTTCTTGTTTGTCTGTTTATCTTGTTACTTGTCATGTCTCCTGCCACCTGCTATGCTTGCGATGTCTATCATGCTTATCTGATTTATGCCTTTTTCATATACTATTTGCATCTTTTTCCTTCCATAGCTTGTCTGCTGGTTTCTTGTCTTTGCCTTTGCATGTACACATATGGAGCGAGGATGCATGGAGCTAGGGCACGGTCTCCCAAGCACAAGCAAAAAGGGCGAGGATGCAAGCATGTTGATATAAGCCAAGCGGCAATGTTCAGTAGTTTTAGGGATCTAGCCTCTCCCATTTGGTTATGTACTCTTTTAAACCCCCTTCCTTCCTTCCTCCTTTCTCTCTTATTAGATGGGTTGTATTAGGTATATCATGTCATGTACCATTCATCCTCATCTCTAGAATATGGCAACCCCTGTTTACTTTCCTGCACCTATATTTTGGGCCATGCTCTAGGGATGTAGGCATTTACTTTCCTGCTCTGTGTGCTTGCATTGTGCATGATGTATGTGTGTGTGTGTATATATATAAATATATATACCTACTCGCCCCTTCCGGTGTGATTGTCATAGTCCATGTCACCTAAGGAGAAGCAATGCCTAATTTCTGCCGCGAAAGTGAGGTGACATGTCGCCGGATTTTTGCCATGGAAATTTGGTACTTTGCCCAAATGCCTTAGGAAAGCATAGATTGGGACCACATCCATTCAAAAGCCAAACCTCAAAGCCTCCATGCATGCAAAGCCCCAAAAGCCAATGCCAAAATCATGTTTTTATTGCCAATATCTGAAAATTAAGGTTTTATCAAAACAAATGACTGTCCTTGGACAGGCGTCGTGGGGTGCGTAACACCTTCCCCACACGTAACCAAACTTCCGAACTCAAGAATCAAGACTTTTTTTTGCCATCCACATTAGATTAGGAAAAATGCCCTTTTTCTTAGCCTAGGATTGGTAATAAAATCAACTAGAAACAGGTGACCAATCACACCTTAGAAAAACCCAATGATTGGTGGCAACTTCACTTACCTTTGGTAATTCCCTTAAAATTTAGCCAAGATTCCTGCCACACCTCCAAAGGTAAACAAATAACCTCCTCCACCGAGAGAGAAAGCACCCGAAGCTCTATGCAAACAACTGCACAATCATCGAAAGGGGCCTCCAACGGGCCCCACTCGTGCAGGAGCGTCGCCACGACGGGTGGTCAAACGAAGGCCCGACGACGGTTCTCCATTTTGAGGCCGGGCATTGACAATAGGTATATGCACTTCTTTTTGCTTTGTTCCCTCTTACTCCTGCAATCTTAATGATCAGTTGCCACGATCCTTCACTTGTATGAATTGGATTCAACTTAACTAGGGCCGTAAATGAACCAAGCCGATCATGAACAACTCGGGCTCGGCTCGGTAACAAGCATGTTCATGTTTATTTGTTTATAAATAAGCCAAGCTTGAGCCTTAGTTTTAGGCTCGTTTAATAAACAAGCCGAGCCCAAGCAAAAAAATTTGTTCACAAACAAGCTCGTGAGCTATTAGGCTTGATACACAACAATTGAAGCATAGACTCATTTATAAGTTTATATGTGTTAGCTAAACATACTCATTACATATATCTTAATAATGACATGGCCAACATGAGACCACTACTTATATTACCTTAATTTTTTCCTTCCCTTTAAACTGATCAAGAACCACTTTAGACTATAGTTACATTTAAAAATAATTAATTAATTAAGTAGGCCACATATAATCCTTCCCTATCAATCATCTAAAGTAAAGTTATGAAATATGTTAGTATTTTCTCATTCATAATAGTTACAAACAAGTATTTTTCTAGTCCTTCACCATCTAACGTGAATGTAAAAATTGTATTTTGAACAATTGCTGAAGCTGTAAACAAAGAGTGATGAATGGATGAATTTAATTATGTAAATTATTAATTTGAATAATGGTTAATCATAAGTAATACTAGATGCATGATAAAGTGAGTATACTATTTTCTTTTTCTTTTTTCTTAATTTTAGAGATTTAAGCATTTAATAATGTAATTTTTTTAGATCTCAAGCTTAAAAACTTAACCTGAGCTCGAGTTTGAGCTTGATATTAAACTTGAGTTTGGCTTGACTAATTAATCAAGCCAAGCCAAGCCAAGCTCAAGCTTTTTGGCTTTCCCACGAGCTCAAGCTCAAACACTATTTTTAGGCTTGTCACAAGCTCAAGCCAAACTCGAGCTTTTGATTTTTCTTAACGAGTCAAGCTTGAACATGCATTACTCGACAAAACTCGACTCATTTACAGCCCTATGCTTAACCACCTGCTTCCTTTGAGCCATAGCCATTGTAAATGTGTCTTGGTACCTGCAAGATAAATTTTGAGCAGTTAAAATCACTTCCAATGGGTTAGGCTGCTTTCCTTCAAAAACCACCAGATTCCTGTGGTTCCATATAGTCCATAGGGTGGTGAAGATGGCTTGGAGGTAACCCATTAAGTCATGCTCCATCTTTCTATGTTTGAGCAAAAAGTTTCCAACCCAACTCTAGACAGTTAAATTGTTTAGTGCAAAAGTGTGAACAGCCAACAATGTGCCATGCCAAATAGCTCAAGCAAAAGGTCAATAAAGAAAGAGGTGTGAGGTGGATTCATCCTCTGAACTGCACAGAGGGCATGTGCTTTGGATAGGGATTCCTCTGTTTTTAAGAGCCAAAAAAAGTAGGGATACAGTCATGCATAAGTTTCCACACAAAGTTTCCAATTTTTAGAGGTTGTTTCACCTTCTAAATGAGTGTCCAAACATCATGAGGGATAGAATTATATCTGTGTTGGTTTGAACAGGTTAAGTTATAATCTTTCTGGAGCAAGGAATAAGCTTTATGAAATTTGAAATCCCCTAAGGTGGAGTGTTTCCACAGAATTTTATCTAATACAGTTCTTGTCCTCGAAATAGGTTAACTCAAAATCTCATTGCAAAAGGGGTATGGGTAGAGGGCTCGAACCAGATCTGGTTTCCAAGATCCAGAATTTTGATTAATGAGATCAGCCACAGTACCAGTTTGGAGCCTAAGGTTATTCGGATTTTGGTTTGAGCATGGAAACCAGGCATGATGTGTGAGAGGTATGTCAGTACCCCTACCAATCCACCACTTGCCTTCTTTTAAGTTTTGGATTTTCCAATTTAAGGATACTTCTCCATAACTAGGAGTGGTGAGGTTTAGGGGAGCAATCATGAATAGAACATCTGGGGAAGTATTTAGTTTTGAGAGCTTTGGCTAGGAGAGATTGAGGGTTATGATTAATTCTCATAGATTGATTCATCAAGCTAAATTTCTTTAAACCAAGGCCTCCATCTCTTTTGGGTTTGCAAATCTCATCCTAGTTCAATAGATGAAGTTTTTTCACTCCTGGGTCATGACCCCACTAGAAAGCTCTAGTAATGGAATCTAACTTGTCACATGTGGTTTCAAGAACTTTAAAACAAGAAAAAGTATATAGGAGCATGGATTGAAGGACAAAGGAGATAAGAGTGGTCCTGCTAGCCTGTGACAACAATTTAGCTTTCCATGCTTGGAGTTTTGAATTGAGTTTATCCATTAAGAATTGAAAATCAGCTACTCTTTTTCCCCTCAATTTGAAATCAATGCCTAGGTATTTACTAGGAATTTGAACCAAATTAACCTGTAGGGTTGAGGCTAGAGTTTCCTGATCATCTTTGGGCATGTTAGGTGATCAAAACAAATCAAACTTGGCAAGATTAATACATTGTCCTAACAGAGAGCAATACCAATTCATAATATTCTTGACATTTTCAACGGATGTGTTGTCCTTTTTGAAGAACAGTAGTGAATCATCAGCAATCAACAGATGAGTGAAAGTGATTCCATTTCTTCCTAGTTTGACACCCTTAATTTCCTTATTGTATTCAGCTTTCAGAAGTGCTAAGGATAAAATATTAGCACACATGAGAAACAGATAGGGGGACAAGGGGTCTCCTTGTCTAAGGCCTTTATTGGGTTTGAAGAATTAGGCGATACTACCATTGACTAGTAGTGTGTATTGAACAGTGGAAACACATTCCATAATCCAATTCACCTAATTAAGGCTAAAATTCATGGACACAAGGACTGCTTTCAAAAAATTCCAATCCATTCTATCATAGGCTTTGCTCATATCTATTTTTAATGCACCAAAGCAATTCTTTCTGCCTCTTTTTTTCCTTAACATATCAAGAATTTCATAAGCTATCAAGATATTGCCAGTAATGGTTCTCCCTTGTATGAATGCATTTTGAAAAGGGGTGTTGAGATTATTCATAAAAGGTTTAAGCCTATTGACAAGGATTTTTTATATGACTTTATATATGACATTACAAAGACTAGTAGGCCTAAAATGTGAGACATCATCAGGGAAGTTAACCTTTGGAATGAGAGTAACATAAGTATGGTTGAGGGCTTTGAGGAGAGAACCTGAGTGGAAGAAGGCATGAACACTGTTGAGGATGTCATTCTTGACAGTGCTCCAATATTCCTAATAGAAAAAGGCAAGGATGCCATCAGGTCCAGGTGATTTGTGAGGTCCCAATTGGAATATAGTATCTTCAATCTCCTTATTTGTGATTGGTCTATTGAGCAGGGAGCATTGCTAAGTAGATAACTGAGGAATAGGCAAAAACCTTAGATGTTCAAGAATATAGTCAAAGCCAGCAATGGTGGATTCCTCATATGATAGCTTGAAGAGATTCACCAAAATATTCTCAATCTCTACTGGGTCTTTAGTATTGTTCCAAACAGTTTTCTTAAGATGCAAAATTCTGCTTCTGGCTCTTCTCTGTTTCACAACAATCTTGAGATACTTAGTGTTTCTATCCCCCAAAATAATCCAGTCACTTCTAGCTTTTTGCACCCACATCACCTCCTCCCTGAACATCAAGGTCTCGAGATCATCACGGATAACTCTCTCCTTTCTAGCATCCTCCACATATCTAATGGAGTTTTGAATATCTTGTAATTGGACAATTTTCTGCTGAATCTCCTTCTCCACTTTGCCAAAAACTTGCTTATTCCATTGTACGAAATCTTTCCTGACATTAGAAAGTTTGTTTCCCAGCTAATATGCTCTAGAACCAGATGTGTGAATACTCCAGGCTTGTTGGACCACATTCTCACAAGCTGGATGAGTAGTCCACATACGCTCAAACCTAAAGGGTCTTCTGTAAAAAGGAAGCTAGAGCTCAAAATCCAAGATGATAGGCCCATGGTCCGAATGAATAATAGGAAGATTTTTGAGTGCATAATTCGGGTATGTATCAACCCAGTCTACACTTGCAAAGGCCCTGTCCAGCTTTTCCATCACAAAATCCTCTTCTTCTCTATTGTTCATCTAGGTTATCCTCTATCCCTTCACCACCAACTCACATAACTCCAAGTTAGAAATTAGTTGTTGGAAAAGTACAGCTCCTATGATTGTACCTTAACTGAAGGAGAGCTTGTCTTCCTTGGTAAGGATTTGGTTAAAATCCCCAATGCACAGCCACTTAGGATGAGCCATCAGTTTTAAAGTCCTAAATTTGTTCCAAACTTCTTCTTTTTTGGATTGATCGAGTTGTCCATAAACAAATGTGATCGATAAGGGGTTACCTTTATTATCTAGCAAATCAGTGTGCACCAGATGCTTGGATTCATACACAATCTAAAGATTCTGTCTAGGCATCCAAGCCAACAAAAGACCACCACTCAACCCTTCTCTTGGTAGTTCCCATCACTTAACAAAACCACATTTATCCAAAACTTGTTTTCCTCTATCTTTTGGTAACCAAGTCTCCATAAGAAACATTAAATCTAGTTTGGACTCGTGGGCCTTTTTTTGACATTGTAAAACTGTAGAGGATTTGCCCAAGCCTCTACAATTCCAATTCAATATCCTCATGGCTGTTGGGGGGCCAGCTTCCCGTTACCCTTTTGGATATTCGGAGCTAGAGACTTCCAATCTATCTCCAGAGACTAATACATTACTTCTCGCAGTTTCTCCATTGCCATTGATGCTCACCTGAGTTCCACCAATATCCTCCTTTTGAAAAAAAGAAAAAACCCTAGCAAAGTCTTTGGCAGATGTTTCTACCCAATCTACCTATCTCCTTTCTGAACCTCTTTTTAAAAGCCACCCTTTGAGTTTTTAGGGTTTTGAGATTGCTTCCCATAATTTATCACAATGAGAAGGAGGTAAAGGGCTTAGATCTGACTTAGATGAATTCAGGGAGGATGGGCTCGGGCTAAGAGTGGGTAAGTCTAAGTTGCTGCATGTACCCAAATCTAGCCTTGAAAGTAGAGATGGGCCAGAGAGCTCAATTGTTTTAGGCCCAAAAGGAAAGGGGCCTAGCTGATGTGCACGGCCCACAACCCGTTATTTCATATTGCCCCTCAATGGTTAACTTCATAAGTTTGGGTTTGTGTCTAAGTCAACCAAGGCCCACTGCTGGAGCTCCCAAGTTCAAATCTAAACCGACCTCTATTTACCCTTTGAACTAGATTCTCTATAAAAGAGTTAGGGGATTCAGGTATTTAACCTCTAGCCCAAGCTGATTCGAGCATGACTTTAGGTTGTTTAACATTTAGGTTGTCAAGATTGAACATAGTAGCTATGAGAGAATCACTTTCCGTTTCTGATGATGATGGGTGTGTGTCCCTAATTTTCCCATTAGTGATGAAAGGACCTGACCCTTCAACCCAAGTCTATCTCAAGGTAGAAGACTTTGGGAGATTCCATGAAGGGCGTGTAGAGAAAGAGGATTATGGTGTATCATTTTATGGAGGGGGTTGGCATGGGGTGGTGGGTTAACTGTGGAGTTAGGGGCACTTGTGTTCATAAGGTTAGGGGATGAAACCGGAGTGTTAAAGGGAGTGGAAGGGATTGAAAGAATAACCAGGTGCAGGGAGTGAATGGCAGAGTTAAGGATGGAATGATCTGTATCAGGTTGGATGTTTGCATGTTGGGTTGGATAAGGTTTGAGTTGTTAAAAGTACTATGTTGGGGTGTATCTAGGTCTGGGTAATGAGGATGAGGGTATGCTTGAGAATAGGATGAATTGGATGGAGTTTGGTTCGAATTTTGGTTTGGGATGGAGGGATTATGTTGCACTGGGTTTGGATGTGGGTTATGTGGGACATGTTGGTGTTGTTCAAGATTGCCAAATCTTATCTAGGAGGTCCATCTCCTTGTACAATTGTAAAAAGCTCTAAGCTCATTAGTAAATTGTGGTTCTAAAGCATCAAAGCTGAATTGTACCTGGTGGAGGTTCTGGATGCGATAGCGTTGATGTACTAGCATCATTTCAATGTCATCCATGCATTGGGTGCATTGACTTCCGGTATAGCCAATTAGACCACATCTGGTACAGAGTTCGTGAACTCTCTCATACCTACACTGAATCCACACTTTGGAGCCATCATCCAAACGCAACATAAAACCAACAATTACAGCGAGCCACAGGTCCACGCGAACTCTAATTCGCATGAAGGGAATGTTTCTAGCCATTCAATCCTCCCAGTCTACCCGCTTAAATATACCCATGAGTTGGCCCATTCTTTCAGCTAGCTCTGAATACTGGTACTCCAAGGGAAGGCCATGCAGATTTAATTAGAAAAGAATTTAACATTAAACAGATTTTGATTATATTAGGTTTGAATTATCCAAAGAAATTCTAAAAATTGTATTTGATAAAATCTTTTGTACAAATATGGTGAACTATAATAACTTTTTGACATCAACATGTGGTTTCTGTTGCAATGCTGTCATCATCATCATATTTATAATCACCCTTCGACACTTAAGAAGACCCACCTGACTAAATACATGTTTGCATCGCATACAAAACATACGCAGTGAAAAATTAACGGATCTACTTCATTCGCAATTGATAACATGCATTATGTAAATTTAAGAATATAAGAACAATAAAGTGTACCTTGGTGTGGTGAATTCCAAAACAAAGATTAGAAGTCCTTGAAAACACTTTTAATCTTCATTCCAATTCCACTAACGCCCAAGAAGTGTGGTCTCTCAATCAGTTATATGTGTATGTTCAAAAGAGAATGAAAGAGTGTCCAACACTCACATACAAACCATTTCATGTATCTTGTTACAAAATTATGTATGTTTCTTTCTTTATAACCGATTATCTAATTGGGATAGCCTTTTGGGTTTTTCCAATTGGGCTCTAGTATGTGGCTTGGAGTTGGACCAAAAAGGAACAAATAAGACACTAGCTCCAATGGGCCTTGGGCTTTTCTGTCAACTCTTAACAAGTCCAAAGTTACCATTAATTATATTTAATACCACTATATAAATCATTTTCAAAGGTTTCGAAGGTATTTCGCTTATTTTTGAGATTTCAATAGTGTTGTCGTGGTTTTTGGGGGGGGGGGCGTTTAGTCATTTCTTAGGGTTTTGGGATATTTTGGACTTTTGCGGTGCGTTTTACTCATTTTGGCAGTTCTAAAGAGGTCATTTTATGTGTTTTGGTGTATTTATAGGCTTTTTGATATTTTGGTAATTCTCATGGGTGAAATAATTTTTTTTGATAAAAAAATACACTTGAAATCACTAGAATGGCCAATATACACCCATAATTACGAAAATACCCCAAAAACCACAAAATATCCAAGAAAGAACCACACCGAATCCTCTTAATTGCACAAAATAGCCTCAAAATCTCTAAAACGACTAAAATAATCCCAAAACCTATAAAATGACCAAAATACCCCCGAAACGGCTAAAATGAGCAGTCAAATCTCGAGAACTCGTAAATGACCAAAATGCCCAAATATCTAAAATGATTAAAAAATATCCCTCGACATTGCTAATATGAGCAACATGCCCTAAAATCGTCTAAATGAGCAAAAAAATTTGAAACAGACTAAATTAACCCAAAATCTAAAAAATCGAGTGTATTCTCGCTTAGTTTAGGGTTATTTTAGTCATTTCTAGAGGTTTCGAGGGTATTCTACATCCGAGGTGCATTTTAGTCATTTTGGCAGTTCTAAGGGTGTCATTTTAGAGGTTTTGGTGTATTTATAGGTTTCTTGATATTTTGGTAATTCTCACTGATAAAATAATTTTTTTTGACAAAAAAATACCCTTGAGATCACTAGAATGTCTAATATACTCCCAAAATTACCAAAACTACCAAAACACCCCCAAAACCTCAAAATGTCCAAAAAAAAAAACCCCTCCGAAACATCTTAATTGAATAAAATAGCCTAAAAATCGCTAAAACGTCTAAGATAACCCCCAAAACCTCTAAAATGACCAAAATTCTCGCGAAACGGCTAGAATGGGCAGTCAAATCTCGATAACTCGTAAATGAGAAAAATGCTCCAAAATCCTCTAAAATGAGGAAAACAACTTGAAATCGTTGAAAATGCCCCCAAAATCTAAAAACTTGAGGGCATTTTGGCTCAGTTTTGGGGTATTCTAGTCATTTTCAGAGGTTTCGAGCGTATTTTGCTTATTTTTGAGGTTTCATTGGTATTTTGGTCATTTTAAATGTTCTCGGGGGTATTGTGGTCGTTTTGGGGACGTTTTGGTTATTTTCTAGGGTTTTGAGATATTTTGGCCATTTGTGGTGCGTTTTAGTCATTTTGACAAATCTAAAGGGGTCATTTTAGAGGTTTTGGTGTACTTAAAGGTTTTTGATATTTTGGTAATTATCATGGTAAAATAATTTTTTTTTTGACAAAAAAATTCCTATGAAATCACTAAAGTAACCAATACACTCCCAAAATCACCAAAACTACAAAAATACCCCCAAAACCACAAAATGTCCAAAAAAAACCCCTCGAAATCTCTTAATTGACCAAAACAACCTCAAAATCTCTAAAATGACTAAAATAATCTCACAACCTCTAAATTGATCAAAATACCCCTGCAACGGCTAGAATAAGCAGTCAAATCTCAATACTTCGTAAATGACCAAAATGCCGCAAACATCTAAAATGATTAAAAAATACACCTCGACATTGTTAAAATGAGTAAAATGCCTTAAGATACTCTAGAATGAGCAAAACAACTCGAAACCGTACAAAATACCCCCAAAATCTAGAAAATCGAGTGTATTTTGGCTAAGTTTAGGGGTATTTTGGTCATTTTCAGAGGTTTCGAGGGTATTTTGCTTATTTTTGAGGTTTCAATGGTATTTTCGTCGTTTTGGGGGGGTTTTGTGGATTTTTTAGGGTTTTGGGATATTTTGGACATTAGCAGTGCGTTTTATACATTTTGGCAGTTCTAAGGGGGTCATTTTAGATTTTTTTGTGTATTTATAGGCTTTTTGATATTTTGGTAATTCTCATGGGTAAAATAAATTTTTTTGACAAAAAAATAAACTTGAAATCATTAGAATGACCAATATACACCCAAAATTACCAAACTACTCCAAAAACCACAAAATGTCCAAAAAAAAACCACACCGAATCCTCTTAATTGACCAAAATAGCCTCAAAATCTCTAAAACGACTAAGATAACCTTAGAACCTCCAAAATGACCAAAATACCCTTGAAACGGCAAAAACGAGTGGCCAAATCTCGAGATCTCGTAAATGACCAAAATGCCCTAAACATCTAAAATGATTAAACAATACCCCTCGACATTGCTCATATGTGCAAAATGCCCTAACATCCTCTAAATAAGCAAAACAACTTGAAACAGATAAAAATACCCCAAAATCTAAAAAATCGAGTGTATTTTTGCTTAGTTTTGGGGTATTTTAGTCTTTTCTAGAGGTTTCGAGGATATTTTACTTGTTTTTGAGGTTTCAATGTTATTTTGGTAATTTTAAATGTTCTCGGGGGTATTGTGGTCATTTTGGGAGCATTTTGGTCATTTTCTAGGGTTTTGGGATATTTTCAACATTCGAGGTGCGTTTTAGTCATTTTGGCAGTTCTAAGGGTGTCATTTTAGAGGTTTTGGTGTATTTATAGGTTTCTTAATATTTTGGTAATTCGAACGGGTAAAATAAATTTTTTTTAAAAAAAATACCCTTGAGATCACTAGAATGACCAATATAGTTTTGAAATAACCAAAACTACCAAAATACCCTCAAAATCTAAAAAATCGAGTGTATTTTCGCATAATTTTGGGGTATTTTGCTCATTTTAAATGTTCTCGAGTGTATCGTGGTCGTTTTGGGGGCGTTTTGGTAATTTTCTAGGGTTTTGAGATATTTTGGACATTTGTGATGCATTTTAGTCATTTTGACAAAAAAATTCCTATGAAATCACTAGAATGGCCAATACAACCCCAAAATCACCAAAAAAACCAAAATTCCCCCAAAACCATAAAATGTCCAAGAAAACCTCCTCGAAATCTCTTAATTGACCAAAACAACCTCAAAATCTCTAAAACGACTAAAATAATTTCAAAACCTCTAAATTGATAAAAATACCCTTGAAACGACTAGAATAAGCAGTCAAATCTCGATACTTCGTAAATACCGTACAAAATACCCCAAAAATATAGAAAATCGAGTGTATTTTGGCTTATTTTTGGGGTATTTTGGTCATTTTCAGAGATTTTGAGGGAATTTTGCTTATTTTTTAGGTTTCATTGGTATTTTGATCATTTTAAATGTTCTTGGGGTATTGTGGTTGTTTTGGGTGCGTTTTGGTCATTTTCTAGGGTTTTGAGATATTTTGGCCATTTGTGATGCGTTTTAGTCATTTTAGAGGTTTTGGTATATTTAAAGGTTTTTTGATATTTTGGTAATTATCACTGGTTAAATAATTTTTTTTTGACAAAAAAATTCCCTTGAAATTACTAGAATGACCAATACACCCCCAAAATCACCAAAACTACCAAAATACCCCAAAACCACAAAATGTCCAAAAAAAAACCCCTCAAAATCTCTAAAACGACTAAAATAATCTCAAAACCTCTAAATTGATCAAAATACCCCTGAAATGGTTAGAATAAGCAGTCAAATCTCGATATTTCGTAAATGACCAAAATGCCCCAAACATCTAAAATGATTAAAAAATACACCTCGACATTGCTAATATGAGCAAAATGCCCTAACATCCTCTAAATGAGCAAAAAAATTTGAAACAGACTAAAATACCCCAAAATCTAAAAAATCGAGTGTATTTTCACTTAGTTTAGGGGTATTTAAGTCATTTCTAGAGGTTTCGAGGGTATTTTACTTATTTTTTAGACTTCAATGGTATTTTGGTCATTTTAAATGTTCTTAGCGGTATTGTGGTCGTTTTGGGGGCGTTTCTATCATTTTCTAGAGTTTTAGAATATTTTCTACATCTGAGGTGCATTTTAGTTATTTTGGCAGTTCTAAGGGGGGCATTTTAGATGTTTTGGTGTATTTATAGGCTTTTTGATATTTTGGTAATTCTCACGGGTATAATAAATTGTTTTCACAAAAAAATATACTTGAAATCACTAGAATGGCCAATATACACCCAAAATTACCAAACAACCCAAAAAAAAAAAACCACACCGAATCCTCTTAATTGACCAAAATAGCCTCAAAATCTGTAAAACGACTAAAATAACCCTAAAACCTCCAAAATGACAAAAATACCCCTGAAACGGCAAAAATGAGTAGCCAAATCTCGAGACATCGTAAATGGCCAAAATGCCCCAAACATCTAAAATGATTAAAAATACACCTCGACATTGCAAATATGAGCAAAATGCCCTAAAATCCTCTAAATGAGCAAAAAAATTTGAAACAGACTAAAATACCCCAAAATCTAAAAAATCGAGTGTATTTTCACTTAGTTTAGGGGTATTTTATTCATTTCTCGAGGTTTCGAGGGTATTTTACTTATTTTTGAGGCTTCAACGATATTTTGGTCATTTTAAATATTCTCGGGGGTATTGTGTTCGTTTTGGGGGCGTTTCGGTCATTTTCTAGGGTTTTAGAAAATTTTCTACATCCGAGGTGCATTTTAGTTATTTTGGCAGTTCTAAGGGTGTCATTTTAGAGGTTTTTGTGTATTTATAGGTTTCTTGATATTTTGGTAATTCTCAAAGATAAAATAATTTTTTTTTGACAAAAAAAATACCCTTGAGATCACTGGAATGGCTAATATACTCCCAAAATTACCAAAACTACGAAAATACCCCCAAAACCTCAAAATGTCCTAAAAAAAACCGCTTCGAAACATCTTAATTGACTAAAATAGCCTCAAAATTTCTAAAACGACTAAAATAACCCCAAAACTTCTAAAATGACCAAAATACCCCTGAAACGTCTAGAATGAGCATTCAAATCTCGATATCTCGTAAATGAGCAAAATGCCCCAAAATCCTCTAGAATGAGGAAAACAACATGAAACCGTTGAAAATGCCCCCAAAATCTAAAAACTCGAGGGCATTTTGGCTTAGTTTAGGGGTATTTTGGTCATTTTCAGAGGTTTCAAGGGTATTTTGCTTATTCTTTAGGTTTCATTGGTATTTTGGTCATTTTAAACGTTCTCGGGGTTTTTGTGGTCGTTTTGGGGGCGTTTTGGTCATTTTTAGGGTTTTGAGATATTTTCGATATTTTTGGTGCATTTTAGTCATTTTAGCAATTCTAAATTGGTCATTTTAAAGATTTTGCTGTATTTAAATGTTTTTTGATATTTTGCTAATTCTCACTGGAAAAATCTTTTTTTTTTTGAAAAAAAAATTCCTTTGAAATCACTAGAATGGCCAATACACCCCCAAAATCACCATAACTTCCAAAGTACCCCCAAAACTACAAAATGTCCAAAAAAAACCACTCGAAATCTCTTAATTGACCAAAATAACCTAAAAATCTCTAAAACGTCTAAGATGACCGCAAAACCTCTAAAATTACCAAACTACTCGCGAAACGGCTAGAATGAGCAGTTAAATCTCAATAACTCGTAAATAAGCAATATGCCCCAAAATCCTCTAGAATGAGGAAAACAACTTGAAACCGTGGAAAATGCCCACAAAATCTAAAATCACGAGGGCATTTTGGCTTAGTTTAGGAGTATTTTGGTCATTTTCAGAGGTTTTGAGCGTATTTTGCTTATTATTGAGGTTTCATTCGTATTTTGGTCATATTAAATGTTCTCGGTGGTATTGTGGCCGTTTTGTTGTGCGTTTTAGTCATTTTCGCAATTCTAAAGGGGACATTTTGGAGGTTTTGGTGTATTTAAAGGTTTTTTGATATTTTGGTAATTATCACTGGTAAAATAATTTTTTTTTTACAAAAAATTCCTATGAAATCACTAGAATGACCAATACACCGCCAAAATCACCAAAACTACCAAAATACCACCAAAACCACAAAATGTCCAAAAAAAACCCCTCGAAATCTCTTAATTGACCAAAACAACCTCAAAATCTCTAAAACGACTGAAATAATCTCAAAACCTCTAAATTGATCAAAATACCCCTGAATCGACTAAAATAAACAGCCAAATCTCGATACTTCGTAAATGACCAAAATGCCCCAAACATCTAAAATGATTAAAAAGTACATCTCGACATTGCTATAATGAGCAAAATGCCCTAAAATACTCTAGAATCAGCAAAACAACTCGAAACCGTACAAAATACCCCCAAAATCTAGAAAATCGAGTGTATTTTGGCTTAGTTTAGGAGTATTTTGGTCATTTTCAGAAGTTTCGAGGGTATTTTGCTTATTTTTGAGGTTTCAATGGTATTGTCATCGTTTTGTGGTGGTTTTGGTCATTTTTTAGGGTTTTGGGATATTTTTGACATTTGCAGTGCGTTTTAGTCATTTTGGCAGTTTTAAGGAGGTCATTTTATATGTTTTAGTGTATTTATAGGCTTTTTGATATTTTGGTAATTCTCATGGGTGAAATAATTTTTTTTGACAAAAAAATACGCTTGAAATCACTAGAACGGCCAATATACACCCAAAATTACCAAAATACCCCAAAAACCACAAAATGTCCAAAAAAAAAAACCACACCGAATCCTCTTAATCGACCAAAATAGCCTCAAAATCTCTAAAACGACTAAAATTACCCCAAAACCTATAAAATGACCAAAATACCACCGAAACGGCAAAAATGAGCAGTCAAATCTCGAGACCTCCTGAATGACCAAAATGCCCAAACATCTAAAATGATTAAAAATACCCCTCGACATTGCTAATATGAGTAAAATGCCCTAAAATCGTCTAAATGAGCAATAAAATTTCAAACAGACTAAAATACCCCAAAATCTAAAAAATCGAATGTATTTTTGCTTAGTTTAGGGGTATTTTAGTCATTTCTAGAGGTTTCGAGGGTATTTTACTTATTTTTTAGGCTTCGATGGTATTTTGGTCATTTTAAATGTTCTCGGCGGTATTGTGGTCGTTTTGGGGGCGTTTCCGTCATTTTTTAGGGTTTTAGAATATTTTCTACATCCGAGGTGAATTTTAGTTATTTTGGCAATTCTAAGGGGGTCATTTTAGATGTTTTGGTGTATTTATATGCTTTTTGATATTTTGGTAATTCTCACGGGTAAAATAAATTTTTTTCACAAAAAAATATACTTGAAATCACTAGAATGGCCAATATACACCCAAAATTACCAAATTACCCCAAAAACCACAAAAATGTAAAAAGAAAAAACCACACCGAATCCTATTAATTGACCAAAATAGCCTCAAAATCTCTAAAACGACTAAAATAACCCTAAAACCTCCAAAATGACCAAAATACCCCTGAAACGGTAAAAATGAGTAGCCAAATCTTGAGACCTCGTAAATGACCAAAATGCCCCAAACATCTAAAATGATTAAAAAATACACCTCGACATTGCTAATGTGAGCAAAATGCCCTAACATCCTCTAAATGTGCAAAACAACTTGAAACAGACTAAAATACCCCAAAATCTAAAAAATTGAGTGTACTTTCGCTTAGTTTAGGGGTATTTTAGTCATTTCTAGATGTTTCGAGGGTATTTTACTTATTTTTGAGGTTTCAATGGTATTTTGGTCATTTTAAATGTTCTCGGGGGTATTGTGGTCGTTTTGGGGGCATTTCGGTCATTTTCTAGAGTTTTAGAATATTTTCTACATCTGAGGTGCATTTTAGTCATTTTGACAGTTCTAAGGGTGTCATTTTAGAGGTTTTGGTGTATTTATTGGTTTCTTAATATTTTGGTAACTCTCACGGATAAAATAATTTTTTTTTGAGAAAAAAATACCCTTGAGATCACTAGAATGGCTAATATACTCCCAAAATTACCAAAACAACCAAAATAACCCCAAAACCTTAATATATCCACACAAAAAACCCCTCTGAAACATCTTAATTGACTAAAATAGCCTCAAAATCTCTAAAACGACTAAAATAACCCCAAAACCTCAAAAATGACCAAAATACCCCTGAAACGTCTAGAATGAGCTGTCAAATATCGATACCTCGAAAATGAGCAAAATGCCCCAAAATCCTCTAGAATGATGAAAACAACATGAAACCGTTGAAAATGCCCCAAAAATCTAAAAACTCGAGGGCATTTTGGCTTAGTTTAGGGGTATTTTGGTCATTTTCAGAGGTTTTGAGGCTAGTTTCCTTATTTTTCAGGTTTCATTGGTATTTTGGTTATTTTAAACGTTCTCGGGGGGTTTTTTGGTCGTTTTGGGGGAGTTTTGTTCATTTTCTAGGGTTTTGAGATATTTTCGACATTTGTGGTGCGTTTTAGTCACTTTGGCAATTCTAAATTGGTCATTTTAGAGATTTTGGTGTATTTAAATGTTTTTTGATATTTTGGTAATTCTCATTGGAAAAATCATTTTTTTTTTTGAAAAAAAAATCCCTTTGAAATCACTAGAATGGCCAATACACCCCCAAAATCACCATAACTTCCAAAATATCCCCAAAACCACAAAATGTCCAAAAAAAACCACTCGAAATCTCTTAATTGACCAAAACAACCTAAAAATCTCTAAAACGTCTAAGATGACCGCAAAACCTCTAAAATGACCAAAATACTCGCGAAACAGCTAGAATGAGCAGTTACATCTCAATAACTCGTAAATGAGAAAAATGCCCTGAAATCCTCTAGAATAAGGAAAACAACTTGAAACCGTGGAAAATGCCCACAAAATCTAAAAACTCAAGGGCATTTTGGCTTAGTTTAGGAGTATTTTGGTCATTTCCAGAGGTTTCGAGCGTATTTTGCTTATTTTTGAGGTTTCATTGGTATTTTGGTCATTTTAAATTCTCTCGGGGGTATTGTGGTCGTTTTGTTGTGCGTTTTAGTCATTTTGGCAATTCTAAAGGGGTCATTTTAGAGGTTTTTGTGTATTTAAAGGCTTTTTGATATTTTGGTAATTCTCACTGGTAAAATAATTTTTTTTTACAAAAAAATTCCTATGAAATCACTAAAATGACCAATACATCCCCAAAATCACCAAAACTACCAAAATACCCCAAAAACCACAAAATGTCCAAAAAATTCCCCTCGAAATCTCTTAATTGACCAAAACAACCTCAAAATCTCTAAAACGACTAAAATAATCTCAAAACCTCTAAATTGATCAAAATACACCTGAAACGGCTAGAATAAGCAGTCAAATCTCGATACTTCGTAAATGACCAAAATGCCCCAAATGTCTAAAATGATTAAAAAATACACCTCGACATTGTTAAATTGAGTAAAATGCCCTAAGATACTCTAGAATGAGCAAAACAACTCGAAACCGTACAAAATACCCCCAAAATCTAGAAAATCGAGTGTATTTTGCCTTAGTTTAGGGGTATTTTGGTCATTTTCAGAGGTTTCGAGGGTATTTTGCTTATTTTTGAGGTTTCAATGGTATTGTCGTCGTTTTGGGGGGGTTTTGGGGATTTTTTAGGGTTTTGGGTTATTTTGGACATTTGCGGTGCCTTTAAAACATTTTGGCAGTTCTAAGGGGGTCATTTTAGATGTTTTGGTGTATTTATAGGCTTTTTGATATTTTGGTAATTCTCATGGGTAAAATAAATTTTTTTGACAAAAAAATAAACTTGAAATCATTAGAATGGCCAATATACACCCAAAATTACCAAACTACTCCAAAAACCACAAAATGTCCAAAACAAAAAACCACACCGAATCCTCTTAATTGACCAAAATAGCCTCAAAATCTTTAAAACGACTAAAATAACCCTAAAACCTCCAAAATGACCAAAATACCCCTGAAACGGTAAAAATGAGTAGCCAAATCTCGAGATCTCGTAAATGACCAAAATGCCCCAAACATCTAAAATGATTAAACAATACCCCTCGACATTGCTAATATGAGCAAAATGCCCTAGCATTCTCTAAATAAGCAAAACAACTTGAAGCAGACAAAAATACCCCAAAATCTAAAAAATCGAGTGTATTTTTGCTTAGTTTAGGGGTATTTTAGTCATTTCTAGAGGTTTCGAGGGTATTTTACTTGTTTTTGAGGTTTCAATGGTATTTTGGTCATTTGAAATGTTCTCGGGGGTATTGTGGTCGTTTTGGGGGCGTTTTGGTCATTTTTTAGGGTTTTGGGATATTTTCGACATTCGAGGTGCATTTTAGTCATTTTAGCAGTTTTAAGGGTGTCATTTTAGAGGTTTTGGTGTATTTATAGGTTTCTTAATATTTTGGTAGTTCGAACGGGTAAAATAATTTTTTTTTGACAAATAAATACCCTTGAGATCACTAGAATGACCAATATACTTCTGAAATCACCAAAACTACCAAAATACCCTCAAAATCTAAAAAATCGAGTGTATTTTCGCATAATTTTGGGGTATTTTGCTCATTTTAAATGTTCTCGAGGGTATTGTGATTGTTTTGGGGGCGTTTTAGTCATTTTCTAGGGTTTTGAGATATTTTGGACATTTGTGATGCATTTTAGTCATTTTGGCAATTTTAAAGGGGTCATTTTAGAGGTTTTGATGTATTTTAAGGTTTTTTAATAATTCTCACTGGTAAAATATTTTTTTTTTGACAAAAAAATTCTCATGAAATCACTAGAATGGCCAATACAACCCCAAAATCACCAAAGATACCAAAATACCCCCAAAACATCAATATGTCCAAAAAAAACCCCTCGAAATCTCTAAATTGACCAGAACAACCTCAAAATCTCTAAAACGACTAAAATAATCTCAAAACCTCTAAATTGATCAAAATACCCCTGAAACGGCTAGAATAAGCAGTCAAATCTCGATACTTCGTAAATGACCAAAATGCCCCAAACATCTAAAATAATTAAAAAATACATCTCGACATTGATAAAATGACCAAAATTCCATAAAATACTCTAGAATAAGCAAAACAACTCGAAACCGTACAAAATACCCCCAAAATCTAGAAAATCGAGTGTATTTTGGCTTATTTTTGGGGTATTTTGGTCATTTTCAGAGGTTTTGAGGGTATTTTGCTTATTTTTGAGGTTTCATTGGTATTTTGGTCATTTTAAATTTTCCCATGAAATCACTAGAATGGCCAATACACCCCCAAAATCACCAAAAATACCAAAATACCCCCAAAACCACAATATGTCCAAAAAAAACCCCTCGAAATCTCTAAATTGACCAAAACAACTTCAAAATCTCTAAAACGACTAAAATAATCTCAAAACCTCTAAATTGATCAAAATGCCCCTGAAACGGCTAGAATAAGCAATCAAATCTCAATACTTCGTAAATGACCAAAATGCCCCAAACACCTAAAATAATTAAAAAATACACCTCGACATTGATAAAATGACCAAAATTTCATAAAATACTCTAGAATAAGCAAAACAACTCAAAACCGTACAAAATACTCCCAAAATCTAGAAAATCGAGTGTATTTTGGCTTATTTTTGGGGTATTTTGGTCATTTTCAGAGGTTTCGAGGGTATTTTGCTTATTTTTGAGGTTTCATTGGTATTTTGGTCATTTTAAATGTTCTCGGGGGTATTGTGGTCGTTTTGTTGTGCGTTTTAGTCATTTTGACAATTCTAAAGGGGTCATTTTAGAGGTTTTGGTGTATTTAAAGGTTTTTTGATATTTTGGTAATTATCACTGGTAAAATAATTTTTTTTTTACAAAAAAGTTCCTATGAAATCACAAGAATGACCAATACACCCCCAAAATCACCAAAACTACCAAAATACCCCCAAAATCACAAAATGTCCAAAAAAAACCCCTCAAAATCTCTTAATTGACCAAAACAACCTCAAAATCTCTAAAACAACTAAAATAATCTCAAAACCTCTAAATTGATCAAAATACCCCTGAAACGGCTAGAATAAGCAGTCAAATCTCGATACTTCGTGAATGACCAAAATGCCCCAGACGTCTAAAATGATTAAAAAATACACCTCAACATTGTTCAAATGAGTAAAATGCCCTAAGATACTCTAGAATGAGCAAAACAACTCGAAACCGTACAAAATACCCCTAAAATCTAGAAAATCGAGTGTATTTTGGCTTAGTTTAGGGGTATTTTGGTCATTTTCAGAGGTTTCGAGGGTATTTTGCTTATTTTCGAGATTTCAATAGTGTTGTCATGGTTTTGGGGGGAGGGGGGTTTAGTCATTTCTTAGGGTTTTGGGATATTTTGGACATTTGCGGTGCGTTTTAGTCATTTTGGCAGTTCTAAGGAGGTCATTTTATATGTTTTGGTGTATTTATAGGCTTTTTGATATTTTGGTAATTCTCATGGGTGAAATAATTTTTTTTGACAAAAAAATACACTTGAAATCACTAGAATGGCCAATATACACCCATAATTACCAAAAAACCACAAAATGTCCAAAAAAGAACCATACCGAATCCTCTTAATTGAACAAAATAGCCTCAAAATCTCTAAAACGACTAAAGTAACCCCAAGACCTATAAAATGACCAAAATACCCCCGAAACGGCTAAAATGAGTAGTCAAATCTCGAGACCTCGTAAATGACCAAAATTTCCAAACATTTAAAATGATTAGAAAATACCCCTCAACATTGCTAATATGAGAAACATGCCCTAAAATCGTCTAAATGAGCAAAAAAATTTGAAACAAACTAAAATACCCCAAAATCTAAAAAATCGAGTGTATTTTCGCTTAGTTTAGGGTTATTTTGGTCATTTCTAGAGGTTTCGGGGGTATTCTACATCCAAGGTGCATTTTAGTCATTTTGGCAGTTCTAAGGGTGTCATTTTAGAGGTTTTGGTGTATTTATAGGTTTCCTGATATTTTGGTAATTCTCACGGATAAAATAATTTTTTTTGACAAAAAAATACCCTTGAGATCACTAGAATGGCTAATATACTCCCAAAATTACCAAAACTACCAAAACACCCCCAAAACCTCAAAATGTCAAAAAAAAAACCCCTCCGAAACATCTTAATTGACTAAAATAGCCTCAAAATCTCTAAAACGTCTAAGATAACCCCAAACCCTCTAAAATGACCAAAATTCTCGCGAAACAGCTAGAATGGGCAGTCAAATCTCGATAACTCGTAAATGAGAAAAATGCCCCAAAATCCTCTAGAATGAGGAAAACAACTTGAAATCATTGAAAATGCCCCCAAAATCTAAAAACTCAAGGGCATTTTGGCTTAGTTTAGGGGTATTCTGGTCATTTCCAGAGGTTTCGAGCGTATTTTGCTTATTTTTGATGTTTCATTGGTATTTTGGTCATTTTAAATGTTCTCGGGGGTATTATGGTCGTTTTGGGGACGTTTTGGTCGTTTTCTAGGGTTTTGAGATATTTTGGCCATTTGTGGTGCGTTTTAGTCATTTTGGCAATTCTAAAGGGGTCATTTTAGAGGTTTTGGTGTATTTCAAGGTTTTTGATATTTTGGTAATTATCATGGTAAAATTTTTTTTTTTTTTGACAAAAAAATTCCCATGAAATCACTAGAATAACCAATAGACTCCTAAAATCATCAAAACTATCAAAATACCCCCAAAACCACAAAATGTCAAAAAAAAACCCCTCGAAATCTCTTAATTGACCAAAACAACCTCAAAATCTCTAAAAACGACTGAAATAATCTCAAAACCTCTAAATTGATCAAAATACCCCTGAATCGGCTAGAATAAGCAGTCAAATCTCGATACTTCGTAAAGGACTAAAATGCCCCAAACGTCTAAAATGATTAAAAAATACATCTCGACATTGCTAAAATGAGTAAAATGCCCTAAAATACTCTAGAATGAGCAAAACAACTCGAAACCGTACAAAATACCCCCAAAATCTAGAGAATCGAGTGTATTTTGGCTTAGTTTAGGGGTATTTTGGTCATTTTCAGAGGTTTCGATGGTATTTTGCTTATTTTTGAGGTTTCAATGGTATTGTCATCGTTTTGGGGTGGTTTTGGTCATTTTTTAGGGTTTTGGGATATTTTGGACATTTACAATTTTAGTCATTTTGGCAGTTCAAAAGGGGTCATTTTATATGTTTTGGTGTATTTATAGGCTTTTTGATATTTTGGTAATTTTCATGGGTGAAATAATTTTTTTTGACAAAAACATACGCTTGAAATCACTAGAATGACCAATATACACCCAAAATTACCAAAATACCCCAAAAACCACAAAATGTCCCAAAAAGAACCACACCGAATCCTCTTAATTGACCAAAATAGCCTCAAAATCTCTAAAACGACTAAAATTACCCCAAAACCTATAAAATTACCAAAATACCACCGAAACGGCAAAAATGAGCAGTCAAATCTCAAGATCTCGTAAATGACCAAAGTGCCCAAACATCTAAAATGATTAAAAATACCCCTCGACATTGCTAATATGAGTAAAATGCCCTAAAATCATCTAAATGAGCAATAAAATTTGAAACAGACTAAAATACCCCAAAATCTAAAAAATCGAGTGTATTTTCGCTTAGTTTAGGGGTATTTTAGTCATTTCTAGAGATTTCGAGGGTATTTTACTTATTTTTGAGGCTTCAATGGCATTTTGGTTAGTTTAAATGTTATCGGCGGTATTGTAGTCGCTTTGGGGGGGGTTTTGGGGATTTTTTAGGGTTTTCGAATATTTTGGACATTTGCGGTGCGTTTTAGTCATTTTGGCAGTTCTAAGGGGGTCATTTTAGATGTTTTGGTGTATTTATAGGCTTTTTGATATTTTGGTAATTCTCATGGGTAAAATAAATTTTTTTGACAAAAAAATACACTTGAAATCATTATAATGGCCAATATACACCCAAAATTACCAAACTACTCCAAAAACCACAAAATGTCCAAAAAAAAACCACACCGAATCCTCTTAATTGACCAAAATAGCTTCAAAATCTCTAAAACGACTAAAATAACCCTAAAACCTCCAAAATGGCCAAAATACCCCTGGAACGGCAAAAATGAGTAGCCAAATCTCGAGATCTCGTAAATGACCAAAATGCCCCAAACATCTAAAACGATTAAACAATACCGCTCGACATTGCTAATATGAGCAAAATGCCCTAACATCCTCTAAATAAGCAAAACAACTTTAAACAGACAAAAATACCCCAAAATCTAAAAAATCGAGTGTATTTTTGCTTAGTTTAGGGGTATTTTAGTCATTTCTAGAGGTTTCGAGAGTATTTTACTTGTTTTTGAGGTTTCAATGTTATTTTAGTCATTTTTAATGATCTCGGGGGTATTGTGGTTGTTTTGGGGGCATTTTGGTCATTTTCTAGGGTTTTGAGATATTTTCGACATTCGAGGTGCATTTTAGTCATTTTGGCAGTTTTAAGGGTGTCATTTTAGAGGTTTTGGTGTATTTATAGGTTTCTTAATATTTTGATAATTCGAACGAGTAAAATAATATTTTTTTTGACAAAAAAATACCCTTGAGTAAAGGCCAAGATTTAACTTAAATAAATCTAGGGTCTAAAATATGCCAACCCATTAAAGAGCCAATATCTTAAGTTTAACATTACTTTAATAATAATAAAAAGTATAATTACCATTTTGTCAAAATAGTCCATAATGTTGCAAACGTATTGTTTAGACCCTAAACTTTTGATACTATGTCAAAATATTTCCGCTTTGGCAATCCTTGTTCCTTTTGCCTATCTTTTTCCTTAAGTGGTGAATGGAAAAAATTTATGTGGCTAATAGTGAAACTATAAAATGTATTTTTCTTTTTTGCCACCTTGGCTTTCACATGAACTGTCACATGTTAATTTTTTTTCTTAAAAATATTTAATGAAAACTAAAGTAATCAAAATGCACATAAATGCATAAAGTTACAAATAGATTGTGTTAAATTTATAAATTAATGAAGTTACATCCTGAAATGTATGGCGTTGCATTATTAAGAATTCCCTCCATACGACCTTTAACTCCAATAAATATGTGATCTAACTACAAATGCAAATACACATTTATTCATGAATCAAAACTATTGTGTGGATGACCACTTAAAGATATTATCTTCTTTCTAAATTTCTTTATCTTATCTCAATACTTTTATTTTAGAACACATATTAGCAAGCGCCTCTAGCAAATTTCTAAAGAAAATTGTGTTTTTTTTTTTCTTTTCTTTTTTAAAAACAAACTATTTTTTCTTCCTTTAAAACTAAATCAGGAACACTCTCAATTCATTGGAAGTCTCTTTCTGAGAGTTTGAAACCTCAAAATCTAATTTGTTGAATTTTTAAGTCTATTTGAGTTGAAGACTACACGTCTCTTCTCAAAAAAAAAAAAAAAATTACTACACATCAATAGATTACAAAAGTTAAATTAACATGAAACATGAACTAATTCTCTCACAACACGTTACAAGTCTCTTGAATTTGTATACAAAATGATAAAAGATAACATATAGATATATGTTGCCACCTATTTTTTACGCAAAGACATAGGTCTATGTGACAGTTTTTGCGGAAGCAGTATAAAACAAAATTTATATTTTCATTTAAAGATCATTGTACCACACAACCATGGATTTTAAATAGAAAAAAATTGCGTATCTCTCTTAGCAACTAAGTGTGTTGCCTCCCAAGGTATTCACGTCTCTCTCTCTATTTCTTTTTGGGTTTTCAAAAGACTACAGTATCACTCAGTAGTTCTGATGGCCAATGACTAATATGATTTTTTTTTTAAATATTATTTTTATTTAAGACTTCTAAAACCCAAGAGAGAGATTGGACGTGGGATCCTTAGGGATCCTAATCTTAAGCTGTAGGATTAATCAATAACTTTTTGAATGTTATTGACTTATCTTGAAACTCTTTCAAAATTATTCCTTAATTTTCTCAACCATGTCAAGAAAATATTTGAACTTCTACATATTGCAATAATGTCTATCAACACATTGCAATTGACCCTTGAAGATTAGAGAATTACAAATGAAGTCCCATTACTTACAAATTTATATCTATGTCCTTCCACCACACTATATTCCCACAAGCCACTAGGATTGGATTAATATCACTGTCATGTCCCTAGCTTATGTAAGCCTTAATTTCTTGATTTCATAATTTCTATTTGACTCCAAAATATCTTTGAAAAAACTCTTTAATTATATATATATATATATATATATACAATATTATATATATGAAAAACATTTTTGAAAAATGTCACCGGCTGATTTTGTTTTGAGTCCAACTTCAATATGAAAATCAACTGAATATATTATCTTCTTTAGAGACTGGTAGATTCATTGTTGAGCATTTACATATATTACTCATTACACACATAACCCAACGTGTCTGTATATAGCCTTTAAAATAAGCATCACCAGTTGACATTGTCAAAGTTATGTGCATAATAAATAAATATACACAAACCTCTCATGTTTGAGGACAATAGAAAAATTGTGATAGAACAACCTTTTAATTAATAGTGATCACTTCATAAGGTGTTCTTGATCGGATCCGATTCAGTGTATGTACTTGTTACATTACACCCACTTGTCTGCTTAAAGTCAATACCTCAATGATGGAGTAAATCATCCTATCATATAGCAGCACAACAATTGTAGGCTTCAATGTTGATATTCAATTAATATCCACAGCCTAGAACAATTTAATAATCTATGAAAAATCATTACTCCCTGTCTTTGGTTTTTTAACCATTAACATGATTTTTCTACAGATGCGACATAACATGCCACATTTAAACAATGAAATATCCCCATAAAAATTATGTATGTGAAAATAAAATTTTATTATCAAATAAAAAATGCATAGTATTGTTTTTGAGGGCACATAATTCTAACACTATGAACAAAGCCCAAGCCCAAGGGGAATGTGGACCTTAAGAGTAGAGAATGCAAAATTGTACCTGGGCACAAGCATAGCCTAATGTATATAGAAGCATGTAAGCGTAGTAAATTTACATTAAGGGAAGGGCATAGCACATACATCTCCCAAATGACCAATTCAATTGGGGCGCATGGACACATAAGGACCAGGGGTTCCACCTACCAAATTCCACTAGGCCAACCAGCCTTGCAAAGGGGATGCAATTCTCATTTTGCTCTCAACCTCACCAAGACATGCTAGGAAAGCATAGGCTCTCTCTTAGGTCTTTTTATCTCAATTACATCTAAAACCTAAGCTAAGTAAGGGTTTAGCTACTATTTCTTTGAATATGTGATTTCTCTGTAGGAAGTTTTCCCAGCCCATTCGAATAAAGAAGATAAAGAAGTAAAGAAAAAGGCTAAGAATGACCTTCCATAGAATACGTGTGGATGGGGTAACAGGGGGTAACAGGTGGGGCCATGGATGGCCCAAGACCCTTGCATGAGTGAAAGAGTACTGAGTAGGTCCAAAAAAGGGGCCCAATCCATTTGTACAAAGGAAGCTAAGTAAATAGAAAAAAGCCTAGGAAGGTTGCGTTTGGATAGCTTATTTTTTGCTAACTTATATTACTATTCAGCTTATTTTTGCTATTATTCATGGGTCCTACTACACTTTTTGATACTATTCATGGGTCCTACTATACTATTTTAGCTAACTTTTACCTTTATCTACAGTACTTTCAGCAAAAAATTTTCAGTTTCAGCAAAATAAGCGGATCTCAAACAGACCCAAAAAGAGGAAGACATTTCAAGAAAGAATTCTCAAGTCTCGAGCATTGTAGAAGAGAAAACATGGGGATAAAAGCAAGGTAGGCAAATGGGTTCACCTATTTGTATCCCAAACATATAGAGGAGGTGTACTCGTCACTGTTAAGGTTCAAGGAGATGGATTTAGATGGAGGGGAGGAATGTTTTAGTTTTGGTGTCTTGTCATGGCCATTTAGGGGATACTTTTGTTGGATGAAAGTGATAGTCATCATAATGTGCATGTCATAAAACCAATTTGCATTGAGCCAACTAGCATTAATGATCTTGCACCATTTATGCTTAAGAAAACTTGTGTCTCAACCTCATGCCCACCCAAAAACAAGTGAACCTTCTATTTACAGTAAAACCAAAGAAACCTTTGGGATATTAATTTCCCAAAGAGATAAAGGTTTGTGGAGTTAAGGACAGGTTGGAAGGGCTCGCTCTTCGAAGTGAAAACCAATAAGTCATTGAAGAAGGGCATTAAGGGGAAAATACCCATTCAAATTCAATTATAAAAGGAGAAAATCTCATTCACTCAAAACAACATTAAAACACAACACAAAGTAAAAAAATTGAAAAATTAAGGAGAAAAGAGAAAGGATAGGATCGGTCGAGAACAATAGAGAATTAGTAGAGAAATAGAGTACCCTATAGTAAAGTATTATCAGCATGCACCACTAAGATAACTTCCTCCCTCCCATTTAACCATCCTCACCTGAATCTCTTGAAAAGAGGCATTTAAGTAAGGCCACTTTAATTCGAGTCCCCAACCTCACTGTTTTGTGCAATATTGGGTTAAAGAAATAAGGTTGTGAGGGTTGGGGCCGAAAACCTTGTGATCCATTCTCTCTCTCTCTCTCTCTCTCTCTCTCTCTCTCTCTATATATATATATATATATATATAGAGAGAGAGAGAGAGAGAGAGAGAGAGAGAGAGAGTATATATGCTAATCTAATGTGTTAGGACATATGTGATTCACTTGTTAGGAACATATGTCACTATTTGATGTAATTGGCTAATCCTTTGACAAAACGCACTTTACTTGTATTTGAGTAGATCTATGATGTGTTTAATACTTCAAGAAACCTTGTTTCAAGTTCAAGTGTTAAAACCATGCAAGTCTGTCCAAGATTCAAGTGAGAAAAGTGTTGTTCATTAAAGCTCAATAGCTAGCTCGACAGCTAGCATCTATCGAGACCTGTAGAGCTGTTCCAGCCCGTGACTTGACAGCAGCTCGACAGATAGGGTATCTGTCGAGGTTTATGAAAAACAGAGTTTCAGTTCTATTTTGACTCCAATCCGTGATTGTATGTTTGGGCTTTCTTTTCTCACAACCCTAAACATATAAAATGATTATTTTAAGGGCCGTTAAAGGTGACGCAAGTTGCACAAGTGTTGAGCAAAGTTTGTTCAAGCAAATTGTGACCGGAGAAAGAATTTGCCCTAGTTCATCTTTCTTGTGAAGAAGTTGCTGTGTTTGTGCATCGTAGAGTTTTGAAACCAAGGAGCTTCTCGATTTTCATCGTGTGATGAATTGAAAAACTTTGCAGCCAACAACCTTCTCTAATTGGTGATTGAAGTC
The DNA here is from genome assembly GCA_030021035.2 of Notholithocarpus densiflorus. NCBI lineage: Eukaryota > Viridiplantae > Streptophyta > Magnoliopsida > Fagales > Fagaceae > Notholithocarpus > Notholithocarpus densiflorus. The sequence goes on from JARYZH020000007.1 coordinate 3,411,362, forward strand.
GCGTACTAGGATCCGCGAAATTGGTTAGTCACGTACTGGGAGCCGTGTATTACAAGGAGGGATTGTCACTACAGAACAAGTCCAATTGGGTATTGGGGTAAGGGTTCAACTGTAGGTTGGTATAAAGTACTGGGATTCTTTTACTTGTAACCGCTTGTTGTGATAATAGTGGATTCTCGGGAGTGGTGACCTTAAAATCACCTGGTGGGATTTTTGCCGTGTAGGTTTTCCCCATTCGTAAACAAATCACCGTGTCAATTTATTTTCCGCTGCATACTTTAGTAATTGGTGATTTGTTTGTGCTATCACGCATTTGCATGTTAATTTGATTAATTAATAAACTTGGCTAATTAATCAATTAATTTATTACAAGGGGTCAATTCGTTTTTGGCCTATCAAGTGGTATTAGAGTGGGCACACTCTAATTAGGGTTAATCTTTGCTGTGTGATCCACTGACCCCTGTTTTTCATGAATAGAGGACAGTCTTTTATTATACCTCCTTTATTTGATGGCACTAACTATGCATACTAGAAAGTACGCATAAGAGTTTTCTTGCAGTCTTTAGATGAGAAAGTATGGCAAGCTGTGGACATAGGCTGAACCAAGCCTACAAAAGCGCTAGCCGATTGGGATGATGCTAAGATCAAGGCAGCAAACTTCAACAGCAGGGCATTGAATGCCTTATTCAGTGCGGTCACTAATGAGGAGTTCAAGAAGATATCCTCCATTAAAACTGTAAAGGAAGCATGGACTATCCTCCAGACAACCTACAAAGGAACTAAGGCTGTCAAGGATTCGAAGTTTCAGAGGCTCACTACAAGCTTCGAAGAGATCAAGATGGAGGAGGATGAGTCGTTTGATGAGTTCTATGCCAAGCTCAAGGACATAGTGAACTCAGCCTTTAATCTTGGGGAAACCATTCCTGAACCCAAGATTGTGAGAAAAATGCTCAAATCTCTACCCGAGAGATTCCATGCCAAGATCACCGCAATTGAGGAATCAAAGGATATTGACAAAATTCCTTTGACAGAGTTGGTTGGAAATCTGCAGACCTATGAGTTCGGTTTGACAAGAATCGGGAAATCGAGTAAGAGTAAGAGCATGGCATTAAAGGCCAAGAGTAGTGATACTGATGAGTTTTTTGAGGATAAAGATTCTAAGATGAAGTCCTATATTACAATGCAATTCAAGAAGTTCATGAAGAATGCTAATGGGAAGGGCTTCGACAAGGACCGTAGGTAATCTAATTCTTCTCAATTCAAGAGCCAAGACAAAGGGAAGAAGGATGTTAGGGATGGCGGTCAGTACACTGTTCCCGCAGGACCAAAGTGCTTTGGATGTCAAGGCTTTGGACATATGAAACAGGAGTGCCCCTACATATCTTAAGACTATTGGGAAAAGCAAGACACTTGCTGCTACATTGAGTGACACTGAGCCTGAGGATGATTCCAACAATGAGGATGACAGAATCCTAAATGCCTTCACTGCCACTGTCAATCCCACTGAGTGGATTGTTGAAGATGTGGATGAAGAAGAGGAATTGGTGGAGTCCAAATTCAAGAAGATGGATGATCAAGATGATATCCATACAGTCTATGAGAAACTGTACAAGCTTTCTGAGAAGCATAAGAAACTTTATAGGCTGGCCACCAAGAAGCTCAGTGATGTGAAACTTAATCGTGAAGAGCTTTCCACAAAGTTTGATGAAGCCAATCAGACTATTGGAGCACTGCGTTTTGAGAACAACTTTTTGGCTGAGAAGACTAAGAAGCTTGAGGCAGAACTGTTCCAAGTCAGAGCCCAGTTGGAGAGGACTTCAAGTGCAAAGCTTGATGAGAAGCTAAATCTTCAGAAATTTGCTTCCGATCGAACTGGTTTAGGGTATGGTCTCTCTTTTTCTAATATTGCTTCTACCAGTATTACTGTTTTTGTTCCTCCTAATAATAATGTTGAAATTAAGAACAATGTTGTTAAAAATGAATTAGCTAGTGAGAACATAGACAATGGTAAATCTATCTTAGGAGCACCCCCTAAGCAGGATAAGAAAAAAGCTAAAAACCCTAGGGCTAAGAAGGTTATCTCTCAAAAGCCTAAACAAAAGAAGCAGCATCTCTGTCATCACTGTGGAGCAGCCGGTCATACTCGACCTAATTGCTATAAGTGGTTAGCCACTCAACAGAGTAATGGCATGATAGCATCGAAAAACCAGAATCAGTTCCCATCCTCTTCTGCTCCTCTTGGAGATCTTCTCAAAGCCCTCATGTTCCTTTCGAACTTGAACGGTTTCAAATTCTTCCCCCTCACCACCGGTTCAAGGGTTTACTCAAAGGAAAGGTTCTTCCAAGGTGTGGAAGGAAAAGGGCTCCAAGTGATTATGTCACTTTTTTTCTCTTCCTCTTCTTGTTTTTGTTTGCATTACTTGAGTGTTTTGCTTTACTGTATTGAGTCAGTCTAGTTTTAAACTATATAAATATAATTGCACTCTAGGCCTTATTAATAAATTATATCCCAAGACTTTATTGTACATTCAACTCCTTTATAAAATATTCGTAATAATACAAAGTCATGAATGTAGACTATCACTTTATAAATTACTACGTCTTAATCCTTGAGTACCCGATTTAATCCTTTAAATATATATTTATGAAATCCAATTTCATAAATATATACTTTAGTAACTATTACTAAAGTAGTTAGACCTAACATTCTGAATAACAAACCCATTAAACTTATCTCAAGGGAATATTTTGTATCTCCGTTAAGAGACTATGAATTCTATCTTGAGAATATATGTTCCATCAACACTAAATGTGGTTGCCCAACATACTGAGATTTTGACTGTTACTTTAGAACTCACTCTTGATATATCAAAGTAACCTACACTTCATGATCAGGTCTATTATTCTCTCAGGATTAAGAATTCATGTAAATAGAAGTCGTGAGATTTATTATTCATTTTACAGTCGTTAGGAGAATAATAAATCTCACAGCGGTCTAGTTCAATATATCTTAACTCTTAAAATATATCAACATACCAACTAGAAGTCTCCACTTCCATGATCAAGACAAATCATCTTAATTGATATGTTATAGTCTTTGCAGATGAAATGCCCAATTTCATCACCGACTACGAACTAAAATTCTGAGTTTACAAAGAACTTGTGATTTATATCTTCTGTGACTTTTCACATAATTCACATACTATGCATCTCATGGACTATATGGTAATGTCCGAATATTCATGTTATCATTATTTTAGATAATAATAAAATAACTTTATCAATCACAATATTAAGTCATACATCATGTCATACATAATATCATACATAGTATCATACAATAGATTTAAGGGCACTGTTTCTAACACCACCATTGGCCCATGCTGAGTCACCACTCCGATACCATTATCATCAAACCAGCCACCACGTTGCGCAATTTTCCTATTATGACCTATGAGCATGTGAATTATTATTATTATTATTATTACTAATTAATGGGGTTTGGGCAAGAAGTTATTATGTTACACTTATACACCTTTTGTATTACACTAATTAAGTAGGAATCATAAAAAAAAATTATGATTATATGTTAAAAAAAAAGTAGATATCATATTATTCCTTATTAACAATTGGAATTGTGATTATCTATACTATCTATAAAAGAATTCTTCTCTTTGAAATAAACTTTTATGTGGTTCAAAAATACTCTCATTAATGAAAGGTAACTTCTCTTAGAAATATGGTCATAAATGTCAAATAACAAATTTCATTTTGAATTCAAAAAGAAAACTCCTAAAATTTAGGATTTGTTTCCTTCACGTTCATCTTTTTATTTCCTAAAATTTAGCTTTTTTTTTAATTCATTTTTCATTTGAATAAAAGTAAAATCCCCCATTTAAAAAATTAAAATAACCACTGCGCACTCTTGTCGCAATGGTCACTCCACAAGTATAAGTACTTGAGGGATGTGGGAGGTAAATGCCGAGGTTCAAGTTTTCGAGAGAGAGTTTCACAAACATATACACTTAGATTAGGCTAAAGTAGAATTTCTATCTTGTATAAAATATATATATATATATATATAAAACTAAGAAAACTCCTAAAATTTAGCATTCTTTCCCACTCAAATTTATCTTATTTTTCCTATCCAAACTTTTCTCTATAGCAGTACATCACTTTCAAATACACGTTCAAAATATCTCTAAAATTTATCCTTTTTATTTGTTTGAAATATATATATATATATATATTTATATATATACTAGTATTATGCCCGTGCGATGCACGACTTAATAAAAGAATTATATATAAATTTTAAAATATATTTTTTTTGATAATATAATTAAATTTAATAACAAATAAAATAGTAAAAATATTTTAAAGATTACGGCAAGTTTTAAATTTCTAAAAGCTTTTAGTTGTAAACGGGTCAGGCTTTGCACAGTTTTGGTCATAAACTTATAACATGAATAATTTTATTGAGAAACACTAATTAATGATTGAAGAGAAATTATATACCCGATCAGACTAAGAGATAACTTTTACTTATTCAAATACCAATTAAGGTGAAATAGGGTAAGGAACAACAAATAATAATTATAACATACCGGCATAATAAAATTTATATTTAATTATAATGAAGCGCTTGCATCTCAAAGTGTCAAATTAATATCAACACTAAACATGCTAAGATGTTTATGTTAATTAATGTAAATAAGCATAAAATTAATATCAACATCTAATACCCTACTATTGCATGAATTATGATTAAAATTGACTTAATATTTTTACTTTAACCCCAAGCAATCATCCCAAATTTACAAATTAAAACTACCCAAATTTATAAGATTAAAAAAAAATTGAAAGAAAAATTCACAATAACACACACATAAATATATAGACACAAAGAAACTATGAATTCAATAATTACAAACAGTATTAATTTCTAAACATTAGAAAAAATCTAGAATTAGAGTTAAAGTAAAGATACTCACATGAAAATTGAATTAACTTTGACAGCAAGGGGGAGGCAGCGAAGTCATGGAGATTTCACATCACCTTAAATATCCATTGTTTTTACATCACCCTTTTTATATTTAATCAATTTTATGTCTCCATTCTTTGTGGAGTGATGTTCATTATCATAGTTTTGGATGCTCAAATCTTGGTCTCATGGCTACCTGTGGGATCTAAACATATTGGAAAACAGATCTTTCAAAAAGTGAATAAGATTTTTGTTAAAATTAATTTGTTAGTTTTCATGGAAGATATACAATTGATTCTGAAGACCATAATAAGCATATAAATTAGATCAAAGTTAACAAAAATAACTTAAACAAAAGGCCACCCACACACAAAACATATTCAATTTGATGAAAAAAAAAAATAAAGAAGGGAATTTTATGAAAAAACAAAAGAAGAAGGAAATACATACATGCAAGTTTCATAGGTAAGGTAAGTATGAGAAGGAAAGAATACATCAAGAAATCGTACGGTAGGAAAAAGGAAAAATATACCAAACAGTATATATACCCCCACTTTTGTATTAGATAATTTTAAGCTTTGAAGAAGTTGATAACTTGATAAGAACAGAAAGAAAAATGAGTTTACGTAATTAAGAAATTTATGTTAATTACATTTTTTTTTTTTTTACTTTATCCCAAAAAAATAGTTAATGTTATTAGATTGTTATTAGATTTTTTTTTTTTTTAGTTTAGTTAATAAATATTAGCTATTTTTTTGTTATTTATTCCAAAAGAAAAAAATTTTGAGAAGAAAAAATAATACTTTTAAATTTGTTACTTTATTATTAGGAAATAGATGATGTAGGATAAATGTTTATTCAAAAAAAAAAAAGAATACTAACGTAAGCCAGTAAAATTGTTACTTTATAAATTTATTTATTTTTTTAAAAGAAGAAGTTCATTAGAACACTTATTGTTACTTTATCCAAAGAAGTTGATTAAAATCAAAAACTTTTTGTTTTTATCTAAAAACTTAAGTAAATGAATTTATTGAAAAATCTAAAAATATTTATACAATTTGGTAAAGTCACTTGGCGTAACTACGGCTTCTAAGCCTAACTTTTATTATATAATAATAATAATATATGATATTTATATATTTTTTTTCAAATTATAATATATGTAACTTTTACCTAAAAAAATAGAAGAACCTTTGAGTATTAGTAGTATTAGTAATGCATATGATTAGAGGCTAGTATTATATAGGATTGTGATCATATCAAAATATTATAGGATTGTGACGATTATATTATAATAACGGTAGAACTTTCTCTAGCTCTTCTGTTTTTGGACTTGGGGTGCAATGATCGTTGACATGATGTTGTATTTGCGGCTAGCGAACAAAGAGAAAGGGGTTATATATATAAATATATATATATATATATATATATATATTAAAAGAAAAAGAGACCTTTTCAACAATATCATGCATCAGTAACTCGGTCAAAACTTTTGAATCTTTAACCAAAAAAAAAAAACTTTTGAATCCTAAATTTAGGTTTTAGCCATATCTATCTTTGATAGAGTTTAGGATATGTTTGAATACAACTAAAAATGCTGAACCATGACAACTTGGCAACAGGCCAATACTTAAACAAGGTGGATAAGATTGGCATTTCTAGTTTTTTTTTTCTTTAAACAAATTGTCAACTGAAAAACAGGATTTGTCAAAGTTCTTATCTTTTTTATCCATATTGTGTATGGTGGTGACCCTACTATGTCATGTGAAGTTATTATCCTTGAAAATAATATAGAATTAACACTATTTTTAAAAAAAAAAATTATATTTTCTTTAAAAATAATAATGATTGTGACAAAATCTAAGCCATTCATTTAATCTTAGAATTGAATTTATTTATTTTCATTTTGGGATAGGACGTTAGCTTAAGAATTTTAGAGGGTTAGGATCAACGGTGTGTACATTTAATTGTGTAATCTCTTCTTATCCACTAACAAAATTAGAGAGGATTGGCAGTGTGAACCGAAATCTCTGCTAAATTATAGGAAAAAAAAAAGATAATTTAGAGGAAGAACACAACTGTGAGAGAATGGTATTTGGTTTAGCATTAGAGAAAGAGAGGGAGAGAACAGCACAGCTATGTCTAAATATATCCATCCGATTAGTCTGTTTAAATCATTGTAACCAATATAAATATCTCTGAAGCTGAGGAAAGAAGCATCTATTTTGCAAAGATAAGGATTTCTACCCGCTGGCATTAAAGTGGGGTGTCCTTGTTTCTCTATCTCTATTTATTTGTTTGTGTATATCCTGGTAACGTACTACCAAAGACTCCATGAAAATGAATATGTTTTTTTATATGCATTAAATTATATGATAAATTAAATAAATACATATAGTCTTTTTTTTCTTTCTGAAAAATAAATACATATGGTCAATGCATGTTATTGTCATATACATATTCTAATCTTTCCTATTACTTTTGTTTTACATATGTAGTATAATCAATCAATGGGTTTGAAAATTTAAATACTAACATTTATTGAGCTTTGTTTCTTTACTTGACCTTATTTGATTGATTGACTCTAGCTGTGATGTTTTTTCCTAGCTGTCACTGTTTATATAAACATATATTCTGAACTTTTCTGTTCATATAAAAACAGATACTTTGCAAAGGTAAAGATCCTCAAGAAACTCTTGAGAGATGGCAGGTGGATTTGCAGTAGATCAAAGCGCTCTTAAGAGGGCCCATCTGTATGAGTACAAAATTACTGGATATTTCGTCTTTGCTTGCATAGTTGCAGCTCTTGGAGGGTCTCTTTTTGGGTATGATCTTGGTGTTTCAGGTGAGTTTTTTTTTTTTTTTGTTCTTTCGTTTCATTGACTCACAATTTATGTTAAAACTTTTGGCCTGTTCTTTTGTTCTGGGTTTTCATTCTTATATAACATATGGGTTATGTTGTTTTTGCTATTGATGATATTGTTTGCATTATTGTTAATTTTATAATTAGAAAGTAAAGCACAAAAAAGAGAATGATAATAATTGTAATTAACATCATGATATTAGTCAATATCACCCAAACAAATCATAGATTTTTAAATCATATAAAGGTTGGTGATACTAGTGAGATTCATTTGAAATTTTGACTTGAGAGATTTGGGAAAAAAAAAAAAAAATTTGAGCCTCCTTTTGGTGTTGGAGGCACATGGTGGGGTGAAGAGAGAGAGGGGAAGGAAAATGGAGCATGAATTATGTTTTTCTTTTCTCTCGTTTGGTAGAAGAGAAAATGTGGGTAAAGAAAAATGGTAGTGCCTAGGATTTTCCACCGGAACCCTTCAATTTTTATTTTTATTTTTATTTTTTTGGCAAATTACCACTCTATGAATTAGTTCCAATTTTTTTTCCCTGAAGTTGCTCTCTTACAAGTTTTTTTTTTTTTTTGCTACATCATTATTATATATATATATATGTGTGTATTGATCCAACATTAATAATTTTTATAATTAATATTTTACATAATAACTAATTATGTGTATCTATGATTTTAAAAATATTTCATGATTTTTCTATTAAAAAAAATTATTGTGCCTATCCATATAGGCATATACTACTAATAAAAATTAATTCCTTCAAATGTTTTCTTAAAAAAAAAAAAAAAATTCTTCTGTGATATGGGCATAAGAGTTAATGCATACATTACAAGCTACCTTTTCTATGGTCTCATTTTTTTAAACCAAAATAAATAAATCATATTAATTATCAGTAATTCCATTTTTCCATCTTCTGAACCAAAACCATAGGAATATTATTGGAACACACATGGCAGCTACATTATGATCTTATGGATTCCATTTTCCAGAAAGTAGGTTTGGAATAGCTAGTTCATGTGTTAAAGACCTTCAAAATAACTTCATGACGTGCAGCCTCACCTACTGTTGCACATATCCCTTTTACTGAATTCTTTTTTTATCAAAACAAACAAAACATATCTATAAGGATCTTTATTTATTTCCCATGCTTGGGGAGATAGATACCACACTCTCTATTGTATGTGAATGTCATTATTTTCTTAATTCCTATTTACAAAACAGAAAGAAAAAAGATACTTTATTTTTCAGTTTACAACATGAGGGGAAAAAGGAAAAGAGGAAAGAAACTCTTCCCATATAACATTAGGAATTGAAATGCTTTATGCTGATTTCAGGTGGAGTAACTTCCATGGATGATTTCCTTAAGGATTTCTTCCCTTCCATTTATAGAAGGAAGCAAAAACATCTGAATGAAACCGATTACTGTAAATATGACAATCAGATCCTCACTCTCTTTACATCCTCTCTATACTTTGCGGGCCTAGTCTCCACATTTGCAGCTTCCTATGTAACTAGAACATGGGGCAGGAGAGGCAGTATCCTTGTTGGTGCAACCAGTTTCTTCTTAGGAGCAGTAGTTAATGCTGCTTCAGTGAACATTGCAATGCTGATAATTGGTAGAATCTTACTTGGTGTTGGCATTGGATTTGGAAATCAAGTAAGCCTGATTCTCAACAATTAACAAAGAAACATTTTTTTTTTTATTTTTTTATTTTATAGAAGAATTAACAAAGAAACTTGAAATATATATATATATATATATTTATATTGCAGCAACTTCTCATTCACAAACTGCTTTCTTCTGATGGTACAGGCTGTTCCCTTGTATCTTTCAGAGATGGCTCCTGCAAAAGTCAGAGGAGCAGTTAATCAACTGTTTCAATTAACTACTTGCTTGGGGATTCTGATTGCAAACTTAATAAACTATGGTACTGAAAAGATCCATCCATGGGGCTGGAGATTATCTCTTGGTTTGGCTACAGTCCCAGCAACTCTTATGTTTATTGGGGGTATTTTCCTTCCTGAGACCCCCAACAGTCTTGTAGAACAAGGCAGATTAGAAGAAGCAAGAATTGTATTAGAGAAAGTCAGAGGTACCAACAAAGTTGACGCAGAGTTTGCTGATCTCATTGATGCAAGCAATGCAGCAAGAGCAGTGAAAAACCCATTCAGGAATCTCCTAGCAAGGAGGAATCGTCCCCAGTTGGTAATAGGGGCTTTGGGGATCCCAGCATTCCAACAACTCACTGGCATGAACTCTATACTCTTCTATGCACCTGTCATATTCCAAAGCTTGGGTTTTGGCTCAGGGGCATCTCTATATTCATCCATTTTCACCAGCGGAGCACTTGTTGTTGGTGCACTTATATCAATGGCATTGGTGGATAAGTTTGGTAGAAGAGCTTTCTTCCTGGAAGCTGGTTGCGAAATGATGATCTGCTTGGTGATTGCACATTATGTTTTTTGTCCCTCAACTCTTTCCTAAAGAAACTTCACTGGCTTAAGTACTTACACAAATGTGATTGATCTCTGCAGGTGTGTGTGTCAATAACTCTGGCTTTGAAGTTTGGAACAGGAGAAGTCCTCCCAAAAGGAATCGGCATCTTTCTTGTTATTGTGATTTGCTTGTTTGTCTTGGGTTATGGAAGGTCTTGGGGCCCTCTCGGGTGGCTAGTTCCTAGCGAGCTCTTCCCATTAGAGACAAGGTCCGCTGGTCAGAGTGTTGTGGTCTGTGTCAACCTCTTCTTTACAGCATTGATAGCGCAGTGCTTCCTTGCGGCACTGTGTCATCTGCAATATGGAATTTTCTTGCTATTTACTGGATTAATTCTCATCATGAGTAGCTTCATCTACTTCCTCTTGCCAGAAACAAAGCAAGTTCCAATTGAGGAGATATATCTTCTCTGGAAAACTCACTGGTTCTGGAAGAATATAGTAAATGAAGGTGAGGAGGCCACAGACTTGAACGGAAAATCTGGAGGACAAGTTTAAACTTTTCTAGGAAAATGTTTCCTGATTTTATTGATACAAATTGAAATTGTTTCTTGGAAGCATACTTATGTATTTTGAATGCATTAATTTTTCGTAAATTATGTAAACCTGGTGTTGAATTTAAAAAGTTTCGAGGATCGGATATCAATGTATGTATGACCTCTGGGAGATGTCTAACACACACACACATACATACATACATATATATTTATATATATATTTATTTATTTAAATATGTGATATAAGTAAGTGCAATTATAAGACTATGAGTCAGGCTTGCTATCAAAATTTTCTGGTTGGTTTATTTTTTCGTCCATTCTTTCAAATTTGGATTGAGCAACAAAATTTATGTAATTTTACATCTCAGAACACACCCTTTATGCCAATAGTTTAGCAAGTTCATCTACTCTTAAGCTTCCATGTGGTACTACATCTTGATAAAGTTCATCAAAATCATTGTGTCTTTTGACATTAGAACTCTTGTTCTCGCTTTTTTTTCCTGAGGGATCTCGTATGTTATTCATCACTTTCAAATCTCCAGTTTCTTGCCCCACTACCTCCTTAAGCTTTTGAACTGCTACCTTTCTTGGTCGATGCCTAAAAACAGGACCAGGTGGGGCAGACCGGGCAAAGGTAACTGCTGTTTGATAAATAACATCCGCATCCAAGGAAGTACCATCCAAAATAACTGCACTCCCATTTTCAACAGCTTGCTTTTGCAGTAGGAGAACTCCCACTATGCAGGGTGCACTCAACCTTGCAGGCTTATTGAGATCAGCCTCTTCTGAAACATCTAGCAGCTTGTCATGAGTAGTAGGATCCACTAGAAGGGCTTCCACCCTACTTCCAGTGATCCCTAAGGTTCCTGCATTGATGCCATATCCCATTGTTATTGTCTGAAGTCCTTTGTAAGTGCAGCCTGCTTTATCCAATATGGCATCACTTCCGGATTTATTGCTCATAGGCTCTGAATTATCATCCACATTGGTGGAAACCAACATGGTTTCACTATTGCAGCCATTCCTCCTAGGTCGTGGTCCATCATCAGAACAGCCTGTGATATCGGATAAGGTTTCATTTTTATATGTGTTCCTCACATCTGAAGCCGCATCAGCACCAACAGATGGCTTAACATTTTCTATTGAGGATAGATCCTCACTTGCCTCTACTCCCACATCTACAGTGTCCATAGGTGACACGCTGGTTTCAATTGTTTTGAGACTCTCATCTTTCAGTGAGATTGCTGATACTTCTTGGCCCTCTAAGGGCAATTCAACAGAAGTCACATCATTGACATTGGATTTTTGGGCTTCCTCATGATCGTTGTTATCTAGTTTTGGGAGGGAAGACTTCCAATTTCCTCCTCTCCACATAAGTATGTGCTCATGTTCAAATGATATAAGCACACATGGGACAAGATCCTGCAGTCAAAAAAATTAAGGGAAACATTTTTAACCTTTGATTAAAGAGCGAAGTAATATAAGAAAGAAAAATTTCACAGACCTTGAGTTTAGCACCTATTCTTCGGTAGTCACTCCCATTCACCCCTTGACAATTTATACGCACTAGTTCACACTCTTCAAATGCCTCTCTGACATTTTTTACAAGGTCACAGTACACACCATTTTTCCCTGCGAGCCATACAAACGAAAAATAAAATAAAATAAAATAAAATAAAATAAAAATCTCACTTTACTTACAGTTACTGGGGAGCATTTATTGTAAACTCTAAACTCTATAGGAGGAGGATACCTAAACAACAAAAGACTCTTCACACTCACTTGACTTGGGAGAAAAAATTGAAAATTGTAGAGTACAGATAAGGAAGATACCTAGTTTGCATATTGGAATAAGTTTCCGTCCCTTTTTGCGCATTTCAGTTGCTTCTTCCAGTGTTAGACCCTGAGGAACCCGCTGAATGAGCCTTGGATATACAGGGGGAATAGGTTTCCACAGCATGAGAGGAAAGCGGGGACGAGTTCTATAGTTGTAGTTTCTTCCTCGGAAAAGGTATATCACCCCACCTTTACTAGAAATAACCTTCCCCCAGGTTCTTTCCTGTCAAATCATTCATAATTAACAACTCAAAGATTGTATTGACAATTGACAATTGACAATCACACACATATTCCGAAGGAAAGGAAAGGAGCAGTTGAGTAAACATTATTGTAATTGTAATTGAGAAGTAGAAGAATCATGAAAAAGCACCTCCAATTGGTCGCGCACATTGTCCATGTCGACTGTACACACTCCCTTGCATTTTATCTTGCATACTCTCCGCCGCTTCCAGTGAGCATGTATGTTATCCAACATGTTATGTGTCAAACCATCTCTCCCTAACAATAACAAAAGGAAGGAACAAACAGCCTCCACAACTACTTAACAAAATATAAACACTACTACTAGTATTTTAATTTAATTTATTCAAATAAAAAAAATACCTATATTCAATTGTCGTGAGGTTTTCATGCACCGATTCACCAAATCGTTGATTTCCTCTTTACTCAACGGCTCGCCCAATATCTCCTCCCTGGACTTGGGCTTGACGTACCGGAGGGGGGGACCCGACCCGGCCAAGAATGGGCCGGGCGCCTGGACCGGTTTGACGCCCTTCTTGTGTGGCGGAGGAAGCTTGAATGAATCAAACTCCTTGAGCTTCTTCTTGCTAGGTGGCAATGGGGCCCGCCCAGTCCACGGCCGAGGCATCGTGGTGGGCCCAAACGGCACATACGGCGGTTCTCGTAGCTTTATAGGCTTCGCTTTGGGCGTCTCGGTGTAACTGTACTTGAACTCAAACGGAGCTCCGTCTATGATATATGAAACGCCGTCGTCTGCGATGGTCACATTGGCTTTGGCTTGTACTGGAAGTGGTAGCCTAGGATTAGTTGCTCTGTGGATTTGGCGAAAGGCAGGGTGGGAATCGGAGGAGCTAGGGTTAGGGTTAGGGTTAGGGTTTTTGGAGTACTTGGATTTTTTGCCTGGGATGGAAGGGGAGGAAGGAGAGGAAGGCGTGCCAATGGATTTGAAAGTTTCGTTGTTGTTAGTGGTAGTGGTAGTGGTAGTGGTAGTGGCAGTTTCGTGATTATTGGTGATTCGGCTGGCAGAGTTGAAGCGGCGCTGGAGGCGGATATCGTCTTCGATTTCCTTCTGTGCTCGACGCCGGTCTTCGAATTTCTCGGCGTTGGCGTTGTTCCAGCGGGAGAACCTCACCTCCGTGGACGGCCGGTGGTTTTCCGGTGGTGACGCCAAAATTGGGAACAGGAGGATAGGACATTTTAGCGCCATAATAATATTAATAATAATATTTCTTTTTCTCTTTCTGATTCTGAGAATTTGGCATCCTCTTTTTCTTTATTATTATTATAAAAAGAGTGATTTCATTTTTAAGAAGACGAAGAAAACGACGTCGCTAGGTAAGAGATTTTATTATTATAATATTTTTGAATGAACAGCCACAGACAGACAGGTTGGGTTTTTTGCTTTCTCTCATCTCATCTCAACTCAGAATTAATTAACGGTAATTTTTAATAAATAATACTTAGTTACTACAGTAGTGTACTACTAATAAGAGCGAGTAGTAAGCGTGAGTGAGCTCAGCTGAGTGCAGTGCAGGGAGGAAACAGTCTTTTTGGTTTGTGTCAGTGGCTTCGGCGTAATATTCTGAAACAACAAGGGTACTTTCTTTCTGGTATGAGCGAACTGTAAGTAGACAGACAGTCTTCACTTGAGAGTTGAGAGTTGTTACTTTCTTTCTTCAGTAAATATAGAATTGCAATGGTAGTTGCGGGTTGGGTGAACCATGAAGATTGAAGATGATGTTAGTGAAGAAGGCCCTCCTCCACAGCCACAGCCACAGCCCACAGCCACAGGTACTTTTCTTTATTCAGCTCACTCCAACTTTTCTTTATGAAATAAATAAATGGTTGTAATTGTTTCCTTGTCTAGTAAGCACCCACTTCTGAAATGTTTGTGCTTCATTGCCCCATTGTTCTGTTGATTTTTATTATTGGTTTCACAAACCCTATGTGTATCACTGTTTTTTCTTTTCTTTTTTTTCTTTTTTGTTTTGGAAATAGTATCTCTTCTCACCCAATCATTGTGGAAATGAATATAGACATTCCATTGTTCAATTTGGAAATGCTGCATGCAAATGCAATGCATGATTGGCTAATTAATGTCGGTTTTATTTATTTATTTATTTATGTTGTTAAAGAAAGACGACGTGCTTAGGATTTTTTTTATGGAATTTCACTTGTTAGTTTTTATTCTACCAATCTTTTAATTTGTTCTTCTGTTCTGGAAAGCCCTATTATGATTTTTACTAGTATTAATTTAACTGCTTTTGCTTGATTGATATCGGATCATTCTGCAATCTAGTTGATGATGCCGAAAAATCACTGATAAGCCACATGGTCCTCAAGTGCTCGAAACAATGCCTGCAAAAACAGCAACAGAGAAAACCCTAGGAGAGTACCGGTGGGGTACCGGCCAAAGATTCTCCGAAGGTTAAGTTAGAAAAATCTTTCACAACTCTAGAGTGCCAGAGCTGGGATGAATTATGCGTACCTTGTTTTCTGAGGGTCTTTGGGTTTTTATAATAGTGTAGAACCGACCTCCGTTTCTTGTGTAGAAAGACATTTCCTTATAGGGAAGATCATCATTAATGGGCGTATATTACGAAATCCTCTTCATGTTAGGATTCTATTCATATTGGGACTCTATGAGCTAGGGTTAATCGTGAGACGCAAGTTGTTTTCATTTAGGACTCCTTGGAGACCACCTAAATCAGGTGGATGCCACGTGGCGTTTAGTCCCATCCACCTTGTGTCTGTGCATCTTGGAACCGTCCACTATCAGCTCACTGAACCAGAGTCGTCAGGTTTACTTAAATGGTTCCGTCATCCATAATTTTACCCTCTTCACTAGTGAAGTGAGCTCAAATTCTTATAATATGGATATTGCTGTCCTTGCCCAGAGGCGGCGGCTATATCACTTAACAATCTGGAAACTTCTGCTGATCATTGGAATCGTAGTAAATGCTGGTTTGGTCGTTTCTCAGTGTTTTGCTTTTGCACTTCTCTATGGCAGAACATTTTCTTTATTTTCCTTTAATAAGGTTTCAATAGTTATGGTGGTTCGCAATGCCACAGTTTTAAGCAGTTCACAATCAAATAAATCTTTTGTTCTTGATGATACTTCTGGTAAAGAAACTGGGTATGAGAAAGAAACAAAAGAACCAGATAAACGCAATGATCCAGCTTCAGTTGACAAGGTCAAGGATTTCAAATTTGAGAAAGATGACCCTAAAGCAAGCACAAAGTTAACATTGAGCAATGTTCAAAATCAAGCTGGTATCTTGTCAATTGCATCACAAAGAATTTCTACAAAGGGCATGGGAAGCTCTGATGCAGATTCAAGGACTTTAGACTCATTAATTGCTGACAAGAATTCTGTATCTTCAGTGTGCAATGTTAAACAAACTGAGGGATGCCAACCCAAGGATAGAAAGATGAAGCCACTGCAATTTGTTTCCATCACCTTCAACAATAATTCTACACTGACAAGTATTTCTAGTTCGGTATTGAAGAGGTGGGAGAAGCAGCCAATATCCATATCTCAGATGAACTCAATATTACTTAACGGTCATGTGTCTTCTCATTATGTGGTATGGCACTAGCAATGAGGTTTCAATATGAACAGTGAATTGGTTAAGTTTTCCAGATTTTTTAACTTAAATTCTTATTATTGATAGAGACCAAGGTGGTTTTCTGTACGTGATCGTGAACTCCTATCCGCAAAATTACAGATTGAGAATGCTCCTGTGATAAGGAATACACCAGGGCTTTATGCTTCTCTTTTTCAAAATGTTTCTATGTTTAAAAGGTATATTCATTTTTATTTATATATGTTTAGTATATAGTATTTTCTATCATGCCTAATTTTCTTAAATTTTAGTGAATTAGGCGTACAGATTCATTGATGTTTAAACCAGACTAATACTTTATGACTAGTTGTAAACCAGATTAATGCACCGATAAGAAAGAGTAATTGATTCAAGTTAAGAGAACAAAAAAAGGTAGAGGAAGACCAAAAATAACATTAGTTGAAGTTGTTAAAAAGGAAATGTGAATTAAGGAAATAACAGAGGCTATGACTTCGAATATAATAGAATGGAATGTAGGAAAAAAATATATTTGGCCGACCTGAACTAATCTGTTGAGGATTCGTAGTTGACCCAAAAAATTTGGGACTAAGGCTTTGTTGTTGTTTTGGGGTGGGAGGGCTCTCTCTTAAACTCAGAGCATTATCTGTTTGTGGCCCGTAAGACCAACAATATCTGTGACAAGCACTGAGAAACCAATAATTTCATTCAATAGTTTTGATTATAGGCTTAAGAAGAAGAAACTTAGCAGAAAAGAGTCTTGTTCCCATAGACTGGTTCTTCCATTTCATTCAATAATTATTACTGACTTATTTAATTTTTTTATACAATTTGAAGAATGAAGACCACCGATGACAGATGTACCTCTGTAAATTGTATTTATGTCACTGAATCAATCCTTTCTTTACAACTCCAAGGACTATGCTGAATTATAATTGAACGAATATTTATATTTTGACATCTTGATAATTTTCAATCCATTGAAAAATGTTGGTAATTTTCTAAACTACTTGAAAAAATCACTAGGCACCACCTGATCGTACTTATTGACTGAAGAGACACGTTGTCTTGTGCCCTCTTTTTATAAGTTCATCCTTTGAAATTAACCAAGCTAAATATGTTATACGTCCAACTTGCAGGAGTTATGACTTGATGGAACATCCACTCAGAATTTATATCTATAGGGAAGGAGAAAAGCCCATATTTCATCAGCCACAGATGAGGGGAATTTATGCCTCAGAAGGATGGTTTATGAAACTGATAGAGGGAAATAAAAAATTTGTTGTGAGGGACCCCAGAAAAGCTCACTTGTTTTACTTACCCTTTAGTTCACAAATGCTGAGGACTGAACTTTCTGGAAAAAATATACACGGTCAGAAGGATCTAGAGAAACATCTGAAGAACTATATAGACTTAATTGCAGGAAAATATCGTTTCTGGAACAGAACTGGTGGGGTAGATCATTTTCTTGTTGCTTGTCATGACTGGGTATGCTTTCTGTGCATCATTTATATTTTATAGTTTTGTTGGATAAAATTGTATATGGAGAGATTGTTGTTGTAAGGAGAAGTAGCTCTGGGCCATGGCTTGCTCATTTTATGCACCTTGTAGTTTGGTCTAGGCAGGACATTTGATTGGGAGCAATGACCAGCACTGGTCAAAATTACTTCTCAAGCCATGAGCTACCCTACCTGCTTTACAGATTATGCCTTAATTGAAATGTTGAGGTAATAGGAATTTTGTGTAAGATTTCCAACATAATGAAGGCCCCCAGATTTACCTCTGGTTTACTAAGAAAATTATGATAAGCATGAGCAGTACTGAATTGTTCCCTGCTATCCTCTAGCTAAGCCTGATCCTAATGAAGCCTCTTAATATTCTGACTAATAGATGAATTAATGTATCATATGAAATTTCAGGCCTCCCAAGTCACAAGGCAGCATATGAGTAATTGCATCAGATCTCTTTGCAATGCCAACGTTGTGAAAGGCTTTAAAATAGGGAAGGACACTACTCTGCCAGTTACATATATACATTCTGTGGAGGACCCAGTAAAAGATCTTGGAGGTAGACCTCCTTCACAAAGATATATTCTTGCCTTCTTTGCAGGAGGCATGCATGGTTATGTTCGACCAATCCTGCTGCAGTACTGGGAAAATAAAGAACCTGATATGAAAGTTTTTGGTCCAATGCCACGTGATATCGAAGGCAAGAAAATCTACAGGGAGTACATGAAGAGCAGCAAGTACTGCATCTGTGCCAGGGGTTATGAGGTTCATACACCTCGAGTAGTTGAATCCATTTTTTATGAATGTGTCCCAGTCATAATTTCCGATAATTATGTGCCTCCTTTCTTTGAGGTATTAAACTGGGAGGCATTTTCAGTGTTTATTCAAGAGAAAGATATCCCAAATTTGAGAAATCTGTTGTCAATCCCACAAGAGAAGTACCTTGCAATGCAGTTGAGAGTAAAAAAGGTGCAAAAGCATTTCCTTTGGCACAAAAAGCCTGTACAGTATGACTTATTTCATATGGTGCTTCACTCAGTATGGTACAATAGAGTTTTTCAGATAAACCCCAGAGGATAGTGTGACAAGAGTTCTTGATATTGGAAGAGAAAGAAAATAAGCCCAATTATAGATTAACTGGTAAGACCAGGGCAAAACAAGACAAAATGCGGAAACATGGGATGTAACTCAAGTATGCCAATACAACCACTTCTATGCCATTGTGATCCAGATGAAACTGACAGTTGAAATGTACAGAGAGCTTATGGCATGAGCACCATCTTTGTGTAATCTGCCTCTTAGTTGCCACTCTTTGATCAATTTTATTAAAAGCTTGTTGCTATACTCCTGTTAACTCATATTTTCACAATGCAGCCACTGGTGAATTGGATATAAAATTCTTAGCTCCAATGTGATTCTACCAGTGAATTTTGGTATTTCCATTGATTATCTAGTTAGGTTCCCAGAATCCAGATGGTTGTAATGAGTGAGTTCTGATACATACCCTAAGTGGTACACCTGTAGCTTTGGGCTGGGCCTGGGGTATGTCAATGATACACCATATTCATAATGTGGAAAATTGAATGTGTGCATTGTGTTTTACATGATATTATGTTCAAGATAAAACTTAAATAAAATGAGTTCTGCTCGTTCTTTTGTTGCTATCATGAGCTGGTAATCGTTTGAATATTGTAAAGAGTCCATATAATGTTATAGACGGTCAGGCCAAGAAAAAAAAACGATGAGAAAAGGATGAAAACTTCACTGATCTCATTAGACCCTTGACCCTCATGTCCATTGACTACTGGATAGAGTTTGCATTTAAATAATGGATAATGTTATTAAATAGTGCAAGTTAACTTCAATCATTGAGAAATGGTCAAGACTGGATTTTTTTTTTTTTTTTTTTTTTATATAGTTACAACATGCTACTAAACCCACGACTTGAATCCTTTCTTTTTAAACCTCTGAACACTTTGTACATGGGAGGTGCTAATTAAGCTACAAGAATTGATTATGCAAACCGATATATTTTTTGTCAATTTATCAAAAAGAATCAAAACAAAATAATTGTGGCTTTATGAAAATGAAAAGGTTTACACATAAACAAAAAGTTTGAGACATGTTGACGTGGGTTTAAAAAAGTTATGTTAATAGTTGGTTTAAATGAAAACTAGTAAAAATTTATCAATTTGTAAAAAATATTGACAAATATTTTTTTTATACGCAGTAATTATCTAGGAAAATTGTAATATTAATAAATAAATCAATTTAGAAAATTTTTACAAAAAAATAACTAACTATTTTGACCATTTTTCGTAAAATATTTGAACAAACCCATATTAATATGATGGGCTCCAGTCAAGTCTTGTATTTCCAAACACAAAAAGAGTCCAAATCTTCTATCTTACTCTTTTTACTTCACTATATACTCCACAAATAAAAATATGTCATATGTCCATCTATTTTATTAAGTGCTAAATTTATGCCTTCTATTATTTCAGTTACCTAAATAAGTAAATATGATGGGTTAATTATTTATTTATTTTAGAAAATTAAAATAATAGAAGACATAAATTTAACACTTAATAAAATAAATAATTATATAATATATTTTTATTTATGGAGTATATAGCAAAACAGGAAGATTAGTACAGAAGATTTAGACTCAAAAAATAAACGTGATCCTGCGCAAAATGTCAATCCCACTCTCAGAGTTAGTGGCACTCTTTTGAAATTAAAAACAAAAAATTAATAAATAAAACCAAAAAAAAAAATTTGCTAACTAAATAAATAGGAGTAATAGAAAAAAAGAGAGAGACAGACAATCCTTTTGGCCATCCATCAATAATGGCGGTCAGAAAGCTTTTATGACTATTTGTTTCTTTCTTTATTGGTTCAATTTTCTTTTCTCTTCTAACTTCAAGAGGCAATTCTCAAGCTTAAATTTTTTTTTTTTTTTTTTTTTTTTTTTCTGTTTGGCATATGAGAGAACTTAACTTTGTAAGTCTTAACTCTCCAGTCCAGTGCATGCAGAGTTGTTACAGCGTAGGTGAGTTCAAAAAAATTTTTTTTGGCTGCTTTATCATTGAATTTTTTGGATTAAACTTGAACTGGAGCTAATGAGCTATTGCTTCAATTTGGTTTTGAGTTTGTCAATTTTCCCATTTTGCTCTTTCTATTGTCTCTAACTATCTAACATTCCCATAATTTGGTTTTCTTTTTTTGGGGTGGGGAAAGGGTGTTTGGTTATGTGTTTTGTGGCTGCTCTAGGAACTTAACCAGCATTAAACAAAAGGAGATTGTAGATTGAAATAATTTGTGCTTTGTGGCTGAATTTTAATGCTCTGGGAACTTAAGCAGCATTAGACAAAGGGAGATTGAAGATTGAAATAATTTTGGCAAAAATGATATGAGTAGCAAACTATATTTAATTGGGTTGTGGGTGCATGTGCATTGCCTGGGATGGACTCATTTCAGTTTCATAAGCTAGTTCACAATAAAAAGCAGAGATGGGTTTTCATGGTGGTGGTATTGGCTTTTACTTATCTATTGTTTCAGTCCCTGCTGCTTCCATATGAGAAAGCTATTCGTTCATTGTTGCCGGATGATGAGGTTCCGATAGGTGGTGAAAGTAGCTTTCTGAATATGCATTCTGCTGCCAAGTCTTTGATGGTTCATTATCCATTAATGGTTAATGCATCGGAGTTTAGTACTGATTTGATGTTAGTTGGGGTGGTGAAAAATGAGGATAATCCTGATGCTGGAGGAAAAATTGGGCATGGTGGTGGGGTAAATCACAAGGCCATTGATATAGAGAACGGTTTTGCATCTGAAGTGAAAGGCATATATGATGGTCGTGAACGTGTTGTGGATGGAAATTTAAATGGCGGTTCTCCATCTGAGGTTTTTGTATATAACAATGAGAGTTTAGCATTGCGTAGTGTTAAAAAACAGGAAAATATTTCAGTTCTGGATGAGGCAAATGAAGGTAGAAATGGTGTTTCTCTAGAGCAGTTTGTGAAACCAAATGATGGGGTTTCTATGAGCAAAAATATAGAAGTGAATACAAGTCTGGCTTCAGAAAAATATGAGGGAATAGATACAATCATCCAGTCTCTTCCATTGGCACCTCCTGTAACAGCTTCACCAATCACCATCACCTATCTAGAGAACGTGGTATCAAATGCAACCTCCTCAATTGGTTCTGCTGTTCAGCCGGGTGATGGTGCAATTTCGAAAAATGATTCTGTAATGACGAATAGTACTGCAAAGAAGGAATTGAGGTGTAACATGCCACCAAAGTTGATAACATCAATATATGAGATGAACCGCATACTAGTGAGGCACCGAGCTTTTTCATGTTCAATGGTAATGAATATTTGTTATTTTTAATTAAACTTTTCACCCAAAACTTTAGTTCTATACAGGAAACGTTTACTTCTTCTAATTGATTTTGTAGAGACCACGACGGTCTTCTGTACGTGACCGGGAAATAGTAGCTGCAAAGTCACAGATTGAGCATGCACCTGTTGCAATAAATGATCCAGAACTTTACGCTCCTCTCTTTCGAAATGTTTCCATGTTCAAAAAGTAAGCCTAATTTAGTTGTATAGGATTGATACAAATTTTAAGGTTGAAAGGTAGTTTTCCTTTTTCATAAATGGGTTCTGGCAAAAGTTTTGGTTATCATCACTTTGTACTCGCTTTACTTTCATGAATGATGTGTAATGAATATTACTTTAGGACATTGCTTAGATGTAGAAAGAGAAGAGATAAAACACCAAAGAAACACAACTATACTAGTCAGTCATATATGCAGTGGCCATAATCATGGTAAACTTATTGTTATACAAATTTCACCAAATGAATAACCAAATCTGATAAAAGAGACTCAGTACAGTGAAATAAGGGGGTCTAGCTGATTCTGTTCAGGCTTCTTGACATTAACAGATGTTGAACTGCAATTGTATTTTTGACAGCTCTTTTATATCTGTGCCTAAATCTTGCAGCCAGCTTTTTGAAAACAAGTTAAGCCTACTGATGGTGGTCTTTTGAAAAATGAGTTTCATTTTCAAACTTCCATTCAATTTCTTTTTCAGAAGTTACAAACTCATGGAACGCACACTCAAAGTGTATGTCTACAGGGATGGGAGCAAACCCATCTTTCACCAACCAATACTAAAAGGATTATATGCCTCTGAGGGATGGTTTATGAAATTGATGGAGGGAAATAAGCATTTTGTTGTGAAGGACCCTCGAAAGGCTCACCTGTTTTATATGCCATTTAGTTCACGGATGCTGGAATACTCCCTTTATGTACATAACTCTCATAACCGGACAAACCTACGGCAATATTTGAAAGACTACTCTGAGAACATTGCAGCAAAATATCCTTACTGGAACAGAACTGGTGGAGCAGATCATTTTCTTGTTGCCTGTCATGACTGGGTATGCTTGCTGTTTAACTTTCCTTTCTCTTGCTTTCACTATTGTGCTAAGATAGTTGAATGGTAATATAGAAGTGGTCTAAGTTTGACAATTTGATGATGACATTTTTCATGTCAACTATCTCCCATCACATTGTATCAATTCAATACCAAATCACAGTATTCGCTTTGCTTTAATCATTAAAATGTGGAGATCTGATCTGGTGAACTTTTTTCAAAACGGTATGTATATAGCAAGTTATGCAACCATTGTGTATACTGTATACTAAAGTAGCTCATATCACACCACTTTAAGTCTATTTAAAATCAACTAAAACCAGTATGGGTGTTTGTGTGTGTTTGCACATGTATATTTAATATGATTCAATATTGGACTCTTATAGGCTCCATACGAGACAAGGCATCACATGGAACATTGCATAAAAGCCCTCTGCAATGCTGATGTGACAGCAGGCTTCAAAATAGGAAGGGACGTGTCTCTTCCAGAAACCTATGTCCGAGCCGCCAGAAATCCTCTTAGGGATCTTGGAGGAAAACCACCATCTCAGAGGCACATTCTAGCCTTCTATGCTGGGAATATGCACGGGTATTTGCGTCCTATCTTGCTGAAGTACTGGAAGGACAAAGACCCCAAGATGAAGATATTTGGCCCAATGTCTCCTGGTGTTGCAAACAAAATGAATTACATCCAGCACATGAAGAGTAGCAAATACTGTATCTGCCCCAAGGGTTATGAGGTGAACAGCCCACGCGTGGTTGAAGCCATCTTTTATGAGTGCGTGCCTGTGATTATATCTGACAACTTTGTGCCACCATTTTTTGAGGTTTTGGATTGGGGATCATTCTCATTAATTCTTGCAGAGAAAGACATTCCCAATTTGAAAGACATACTACTTTCAATACCGGAAGAGAAGTATCTTCAGATGCAACTTGGGGTTAGGAAGGTTCAAAAGCATTTTCTCTGGCATGCTAAGCCCTTGAACTATGATCTTTTCCACATGACTCTTCATTCAATTTGGTATAACAGAGTTTTCCAGATAAAACTTCGACAATGATGTGTTTTTCTGATAAGCATTTAGGATGTAGAGCACAGATAGAGATGCTAGCCCGTAACCCATGAAATGGGAATGAGGCTGTTAATTACCATCTCCTTTTACATCCTTATTGTGAAGCTATAGAAAGAGTTTCTGTTTGCATTGGGAAGGAACATGTGGATCACTTGTACATGGATTGTCACAATGATGCTTTTGTATGTGTCTTGTAACAATGTTTTTAGTGAGATTCAGAATTTTTTATTATAAAAAAAAATAAAAAAATAAAAGAAAAGAAAATTCCTGCATTCCACCAGACCAATACGTGGTATCTTACCATTTTCAATTGCCCAGCTCTTTTTACCAAATGAATCTTTAATTGACTTAATATTTATATTTCATTTAGAATTTATAAGGACATACCAGAGAACCTGAATCTGACTGAATCCTACTTAAATCACTGAAGACGATATGAACTTGCAGCAGTTTATTTTATTTTGCTGCATTAAACCCGGTGTTCTCTTATATTGATAGTAAACCATGTTAGATGATTTTAAAATAGAGATGGTCTATTGATGAAGACATTGTAGTTCACAAATATAGAAGTGAATATAATTCCACATAATTTAAAATCGGTTGCCATTTTCGTTTACTACTGATAAGGGTAATCCAAAAAGTTTGGTAAAATTGTTCACATAAGGGCAAAACCGACGGTCCTGATGAACTCGTCAACATCACTTGTGCGTTCATAAACGTAAACGACGGATCTACCTCAAGGCTAACGGCTGCGCCTTGGAACCAACGACACCTCCATGAGACGACCAGAATGCATAGACGAGATAGGAAGCTGACAGGAGGAAGCTGAAGGGAATAAGTAAACCCTTGACGGGTCTGACATGGCCTTGCTTGG
This sequence comes from Notholithocarpus densiflorus, assembly GCA_030021035.2. Taxonomy (NCBI): domain Eukaryota; kingdom Viridiplantae; phylum Streptophyta; class Magnoliopsida; order Fagales; family Fagaceae; genus Notholithocarpus; species Notholithocarpus densiflorus. The sequence continues at coordinate 3,436,768 of JARYZH020000007.1, forward strand.
CCTCCACGCATGAGCATATAAGGAAACATCTTGTGCTCCACGATTAACCCCAAATCAAAGGGATTCCTACAAGGAAAGGATCCCGCGAAATACGTGTATTAATGAAGATCTTCCCTACAAGGAAAGACCCTCTATGCCAAGAAACAAATGTCAACTCAATGCTACTATAAACCCCCCCCCCCCCCCAAAACCCTCACTAATCAAGATACGCATAATTTCTCCCAGCTCTGGCACTTCAGAGTTGTGAAAATTCTCTAGCTTGACCTTCGGAGGGTATTTGGCCGGTACCACACCGGTACTCTCTTAAGGTCTTCTTTTTCTGTGTGGCGCAGGTGTTGTCTCGAGCACGTGAGGACTGTGTGACTTACTGACGATTTTTGCCATCATCAATTAGCGCCGTCTGTGGGAAAGCACGACTTGTAAGCCATACTATCGCTTCCCAGACAAAGAGTTGCATGGTGCTTACTCGCTCAATGGTGACCACCAACAATGTTCAAGGAGACGAACCACGCACCACCACCCTCGAGAGATAGGTTCAAACTCTCGCCGCTGCCGTAGAACGCCTCACCAAGCAAAACCACGATCTAGAGGAGCAACTGCGCCAAAAGAACGCGAGGCTTAACACTCAAGAGGAGGACCAAGAAGGCACCAGCGTTGAGAGAAGGGACCAAGAGGGGCCGAAAGGTAGCAACGCCCCAAGCAGACCAGAGCGACAGGACACGAGCCGTTCGTCCGCCGCAAATATGGCTCCACCTCACACAGTCGCAGAGATGTAGATGATGAAGGAACGAATGGACTTCATGATGAACGCCCTCAGAGGATAGGTGTCTAGCAACCTCGATAACTTGGTCCATCGAACTGATTCACCATTTACTGCATCTGTCACTTCGTTCCCCCTTCCACCAAAGTTTCGTATGTCGCAAGTGGAGACCTACAACGGATCTAAGGATCTCCTAGATCACCTGGAGTCTTTCAAGACCCTGATGCACCTGCAAGGAGTGGCGGATGAGATCATGTTCAGGGCCTTCCCCACTACGCTAAAGGGCCCCGCGAGGATTTGGTTCAGTAGGTTGACGCCCAACTCTATTAGTACCTTTAAGGAGTTAAGCGCCCAGTTTGCCTCACACTTCATCAGGGGACACAGGTATGAGAATTCCACTACATGCTTGATGAACATTAAGCAATGAGAAGATGAGACGCTGAGGTCTTACATAACCTGCTTTAACAAAGAAGCTGATGACAAGATACTCGTGGCTGCATTCATGAATGGGCTACGGATGGGTAAGTTTCTATTTTCTTTATATAAGAATGACCAAAAAACTATGTCGGACGTGCTTTACAAGGCTACTAAGTACATGAACGTGGAAGACGCACTGCTGACCCGAGAAGAAAAGCCCAAGAAGAGAGAAAGACAAGAGGACGTATGGCAGGATAGGGGGCGGAAGATGGCTAGAACCGGAGAACAGTGGGAGGACAGGCGCTCCAACCCCCTCACAGGGAGGTTCACAAGCTTCACCCTGCTGACTACCCCGATCGACCAAGTCCTGATGCAAATCAAAGACGAAGGAGCCCTGACATTTCCCGGCAAGCTGAAGGGAGATCCCAATAAGAGGTCTAAAGACAAGTACTGCCGCTTCCACCGTGACCACGGTCATGACACAACTGACTGGTAAGACTTAAAGCAACAAATAGAAGCTCTTATCAGACAAGGAAAGTTGCAGAGGTTTGTCAGCAAGGAAAGAGCGGACCCTCCACAAGAGCAAGTTCCCCGATGGGAGAACGAGCGTCCTAGGCCGCCCATAGGAGATATAAGAATGATTGTGGGAGGCACTGCGACTTCTAGCTCGTCCAAAAAGGCCCGTAAGACTTACCTCAAGATGGTTCAAAACGTCTAGCTGATAAGCCTCGTCCCAAAGATGGCACGGGTTGACAACCCCATCATTGAATTCTCAGAAGAAGATGCTCGACGTCTCCACCACCCGCATGACGATGCACTCGTTGTCAACATATGGGTAGGAGACTACAACACACATCGGGTCCTAGTTGACAACGGAAGCTCTGCTGACATCCTCTACTATCCGGCGTTCCAGCAAATGAGAATTGATAGAGAACGGCTGGTCCCGACCAACGCCCCACTCATTGGGTTCGGAGGGACAAAAGTATACCCCTTCGGCACAATCACGTTGCCCGTAATGGTTGGTGATTATCCTCAGCAAATCACTAAGGATGTTACATTCCTTATTGTCGACTGCTCGTCCACCTATAATGCCATCCTCGGGCGACCTACCCTCAACTCGTGGAAGGCCGTAACTTTGACCTACCACCTAATGATCAAATTCCCCACCGAAGAGTAGGAGAAGTGCTCGGAGACCAAGTGGCCGCACGCGAATGCTACATAGCAATGTTGGAGATGGACGATCATTTACAGACCATGAACATAGAAGAGCAGCGAACAATGGCAGAGCCCATTGAAGGACTTGAAGAGATACCTCTCAACAGCTCCAGACCAGATCAAACGACTAGGATCAGCACCCTCGCCAGTCTGCTGATTCGCCAGGCACTCACTACTTTTCTTAAAGAGAACCAGGACGTCTTCGCCTAGAGCCATTAAGACATGCCCAGGATCGATCCTTCAGTCATGGTCCACAGGTTGAATGTGTCGCCCATTTTTCCACCTATCCGTCAGAAGAAACGGGTGTTCACCCAAGAACGAGACCAAGCTATAGTAGAAGAAGTCCGCAAGTTGCAAGAGGCAGACTTCATCATAGAAGTTTACTACCCCGACTGGCTGGCAAATGTGGTGATGGTGAAGAAGGCCAACAGGAAGTGAAGGATGTGCCTAGATTTTACAGACCTGAACAAAGCATGCCCCAAGAATGGCTAACCCCTTCCACGGGTCGACGTCCTAGTAGACTTTATGACTCAACACCAGTTACTGAGTTTCATGGATGTTTTTTCTGGTTACAGCTAGATCAAAATGGACGAAACGGATTAGGAGAAGACTTCGTTCGTTACCAGCCAAGGCATCTTCTGCTACAAAGTGATGTCATTCGACCTCAAAAACGCGGGCGCAATGTACCAAAGGCTTATGAACAAGATGTTCGCACATCAAATTGGAAAAAATGTCCTAGTCTAAATTTACGACATGCTGGTAAAAATCCAAAGGGAGGACGATCATTTGGATGATCTCAGGGAAACCTTCGACACCTTTCGCTCTTACAACATGAAGCTTAATCCGAGCAAGTGCGCGTTCGGGGTGACTGCTAGAAAGTTCCTAGGGTTCATGGTGTCTCAGAGAGGTATCGAAGTCAACCCAGATAAGATTCGAGCCATAATAGATATGGCACCACCAAGGAACATGAAAGAAGTCCAGAGCCTCAATGGCAAGGTAGCCACGCTTAATAGGTTCATGTCAAGGGCGACAGACAAGTGCCTACCTTTCTTCCGCACGCTGAAGAAGTCTTTTGAGTGGACGGCCGAGTGTCAACAAGCATTTGAGGATCTGAAAGCCTACCTCTCTTTCTCACCTTTGCTAAGTCCCTCCAAACCAGGGAAAGAACTGTTCCTCTACCTGGCCGTATCCCCAGCTGCTGTTAATGCGGCCTTGGTCAAAGAAGAAGACAAAGTGCAGAAGCCCGTGTACAACACCAGCCGGGCACTCCATAGTGCAGAGGAGAGGTACCCACCGATGGAGAAGCTCGCCTTCGCTTTGGTTATAGCAGCCCGCAAGCTCAAGCCGTACTTCCAGGCCCACATGGTGATCGTCATGACTAACGAGCCCCTACGGTGAGCAATGAGCAATCCTGAAGTCGCTGGAAGAATTACACTATGGGCAATAGAGTTAAGCGAATTCGACATATAGTACCGCCCGTGTACTGCCATTAAGGGGCAGGTGGTCGCTAACTTCATTGCTATGAGGGATTTTCACAATTCGCTCCAATACCAATGGGCTTAGTCTGCGATCGAACGCTATAAAAGATTTGTGCCCCGTCATCCTTCACCAATTGGTCGTTGGATGGATCGATAAGGCACATGGTCCGACAAGTGGTATTAAAGCCCGGTCATAGGTTCGAGTCGTTGGAGCCGCATTGTGAGGGAGGGATTGTGAGGGATTTCACAATTCGCTCCAATACCAATGGGCTTGGTTTGTGATCGAATGCTATAAAAGATTTTTCCCCCTCATCCTTCACCAATTGGTTTTTGGATGGATCAGTAAGGCACACAGTCCGACAAGTGGTATCAAAGCCCGGTCATAGGTTCGAGTCGTTGGAGCCACATTGTGAGGGAAGGATTGTGAGAGATTTTCACAATTCACTCCAATACCAATGGGCTTGGTCTGCGATCGAATGCTATAAAAGATTTTTGCCCCCTCATCCTTCACCATTTGGTCGTTGGATGGATCGGTAAAGCACACGGTCCGACAATTGCGAAGTTTACTAACATGGAAGGCCAGGGGGCAGAAAAGTATCCTTAGTGGAGTATACACATGGACGGATCGTCCAACAGACAAGCTGGCGAAGCGGGTATTATACTTCGTTCTCTAGAAGGGGACAAGATTGAATGCATGGTTTGTATCGACTTCCCTACAATCAACAATGAAGCGGAGTACGAAACTCTAGTAGCAGGACTAGATCTCGCTAAAGTAGCAGGGGCCACGAGTGTGGTTATTCATTGCGACTCCCAGGTTGTCACAAATCAAATGAACGGCGATTACGAATGTAAGGGTGAGAGGATGAAGAAGTACCTAGAGTAAGTAAAGAAAAGGGTGGATGACCTATAAGCCAAGATTGTTCAAATTCCAAGAAGAGAGAACGAGCGAGCCGACCGTCTTGCCAAGGCCGCATCAGCAGAACACATGATCATCCCTGGCAAGGTACTTTCCTTTATTCAGTTTTCACCATTGATAGATCCCATCGATGTGCAGGAGATAGGTTCCGAAAGCAACTGGACCACACCTTTAATCTCTTACTTGAAAAACGACACACTACCCAACAATAAGGAGGCGGTAAGGAAGCTGAAGGTCCAAGCAACACGATTCGTTTTGATAAAGGACATCTTATACAAGTGAGGCTTCTCCCGCCCGTTCCTAAAGTGCTTAAGCCCCGAAGAACCGGACTATGTCAAGAGAGAAGTCCATGAAGGGATTTGCGGGAACCACTCACGGTCGCAGTCGTTAGTACACAAATTGATTCGAGCAGGATACTACTAGCCTACTATGCAGAAGGATGCCCAAGCATATGTCAAAGCCTGCAACAGATGTCAAAGGTTCAGCAATGTCATCAGATAACTGACAGAAGAGCTCACCCTAATGACGGCCCCATGGCCTTTCACTCAATGGGGATTGGACATCATGGGTCCATTCCCAATAGCAATGAGACAGCTGAAGTTCCTAATAGTCGGCATAGACTACTTCACCAAATGGGTAAAAGTTGAAGCCCTGGCTACCATCACAAAGAAGAACGTGCGAAACTTTATCTGAAGGAACATCATCTGCAGATATAGGATCCCTAAAGTCTTGGTCTTAGATAACGGGAAGCAGTTCGAGAACGACTCTTTCAGGGACTTTTGCTTACAATTGGGAATCAAAAACCACTACTCTTCCCCCACCCACCTTCAAGCCAACGGATAAGTTGAGGTCACAAACCGATCCTTACTTAAAATCATCAAGACTCGGCTCGAGGGGGCAAAGGGTATATGGCCAGAAGAGTTGCCCAGCGTACTATGGGCATACAAGACAACTGCCAGAACACCTACAAGAGAGACGTCGTTTCGACTAGCATACGGAAGCGAGGCAGTTATCCCAGCTGAGGTCGGACTCACAAGCTATAAGGTGGACAATTACGATGAAAGAAGGAACGGCGAGGCCATGCGTCTACAGCTTGACCTAGAGGACGAAGTCAGGACGGCAGCTGAACAAAGACTAGCATGGTACTAGGACCTCATGGACAAGCACTACAACTCCAGAGTCAGACACAGAGACTTCAAGGTTGGAGACCTCGTCTAAAGGAATGTGACGGGCGCCACTAGAGATCCTGCCCAAGGAAAGCTCGGTCCTAACTAGGAGGGACCCTACAGAATCATTTCATGGCAGAGGAAAGGCATCTACCACTTAGAGATGCTAGACGGACAAAAGTTGCACCATCCATAGAACGTCGAGCATCTCAGGAAATACTACCAGTAGATGACTGCATGAAGAGTGACACTCCTCAATTCTAGTTTATTTCTTTTAGTTAAAAACCTACAGTACTTTCTAAGCCCAAAGGGTAGGTTTTTATCCTTTTTAATGAACAATTTTTTACTTATGCACGCATTTATCATAATAAGAGGAGTTATTCAGATATGACCTGTGTATATTTGCCTCTACAAAACTGCTTTTGAAATTAAGTCCATAAGTGGACGAATTCATCCCATTAGGATGCCTTAAAATTATGAAGTCCACAAGTGGACGAATTCATTATTAAGTCCAAAAGTGGATGAGTTCATCCCATTAGGATGCCTTAAAATTATGAAGTCCACAAGTGGACGAATTTATTATTAAATCCAAAAGTGGACGAGTTCGTCCCATTAGGATGCCTTAAAATTATGAAGTCCACAAGTGAACGAATTCATTATTAAGTCCAAAAGTGGACGAGTTCATCCCATTAGGATGCCTTAAAATTATGAAGTCCACAAGTGGACGAGTTCATCTCATTGAGATGCCTTAAAATTATTAAGTCCACAAGTGGACATGTTTACTACAAAGTCCACAAGTGGACGAGTTCAACCTTGAAAATACTTGAGTCCACAAGTGGACGCATTCGTCCCGGAAGGATGCTTTGAAATCACTAAAGTCCATAAGTGGACGAGTCCGTTATTAAGTCCACAAGTGGACGAGTCCGTTATTAAGTCCACAAGTGGACAAGTTCATCCCATTGGGATGCCTTAAAATTGTCAAGTCCACAAGTGGACGGGTTTATTACACAGTCCACCAATGGACGAGTTCATCCTTAAAATTATTAAATCTACAAGAATGCCTTGATATTACCAAGACCACAAGTGTAAAGTCTGCAAGTGGACAAGTTTATTATTTGGTCCTTAAATAGGACGAGTTCATTGTTATGCCTAAAAGAGGACAAGTCCACCAAAGTAGACGAATTCGCACATGATACCCACCTGACGGACATATGCATATCAACTAATAAAGAACATAAATAAAGCAATGAATATAAAAATAAAAAATATACCATAAATAAAGTAGAATCCTTCAAACAAGGCCCAAAAAACAAAAGGGCACTTAATATTGTCTGAGAATTGGACGAAATACATTACAAATTATCATTAAAAATAAAACAGCTAAACTAAGGGGTCCTGGACGTCCTGAGCTGGAGGGTTCTCGTCATCTTTGGAAGGAGGGTCCTAAACGTCCTAAGTAGAAAGATTTTCAGCATCTTGAGGAGCCTCGATGAACGGGATCAAAGGAGTGATGGGCTTCTCCACTACAGGTTGAGCAAGAACGACACCATCATTTTTTGGATCCCGTTCTGACTGGGTGGAGTCGTCAGTCTCCTCAAAGATGGTGTCACCAGCAGGGGTTGACGGCAGCAGGTCGTCCATGGTGACCTTGGATAAATCCAAGTATGGGTAGACGGACTTGACCAGCTTCAGGCAATCCTCAAACCCATCACCATAGTAGACGGCGCAGGCGTCAATGAAAGGCTGTGAAGCCTTGAATTAAGTTACGGCGTCAACCCTCACCATCTCTACCTGCCCGAGAAGAGCCGTCAGCTCCTTCTCCAAGGTCGCCTTGGCCTCTTGCTCCTTTTCCCTCTGACGGGTCTCCTCCTACAAATTCTCGTTTAACTCTATCACCTCCTTGCTGAGAGTACGAAGGGCATCCTTGTACTACTCTTGCTCATTAGTCAGGGTCTCGTTGCGCTTGCACAGATGGCTGATCACCCCTTCCTGAGTGACGCTCCTATCCTAAAGCGCCTTCATGCGAACCAGCACCTACAAACAGAACAACCATTAACTACTGAACAGTAAAGAAAAAAAAAAAGAAAAGAAAAAAAAAAAGACGTACCCGTGAGAGGTCAAAAAGACCCGATGCCCCCAACTCCTCTGTCGTCTGCTCAGCACAAGGATCTATGTCCATATCCTTGATGATTGACTCAATCACCTCAACAGCATGTTCCTTATGAGTAAGAAGACGACGAACGGATCCCTGAGTGACAGGACCAGTTAATGTCATCAAACCTTTGCCAAAATGGCTAGGTTTGAGAGGCAATGACTTTTTTGGCTTGTCACCTGCAGGAACGATCGGTCCTTTCTTAAGGGGATGGTCGTCCTTCCCCTCACTCTTTCTCTTGGACGACCCTTTGGTGACGTCCTTGGGAGCTGACGAAGAGGCACCCTCTTTCTCCTTTTGTTTGCGTGCCGCAGCCGATGCCCTTACTAAAGCCCTATGCTTGGCTGCCTTTATTTCTGCCAAAGGTAAAAGACGAACGTTATGCAAGTAGACAGGAGTATGAAGCAGACGGAAGGAAAGAGATTAGATATAAGAACTTATGATGACGAGAATAGGCGTTAAGCCAACGGGCTGCGGGCGTGGGCATGGGACGACCACAATACGCGTGCAAAGTGTCGAGGGTAATTAGGTCCCGGCACCTCCGTTCGTCAAAAGGGATCTCTATAACCTGACGGATGAAGACTTTTTGCTCGTCTGTTATATGTGGACGAACGCTAGCTGAAAATGAGGAAAGTAGGCAACATTAAAAACTTGAAACAAATAAATAAAGAAAAAGTGAAGATGTAGACGGTACTAAATTTGAATCCTTGACGATGCCCCAAGTATTGTCAAAGCCATGGGGCATCGTCACCCACTCTTCTTGATGGCACACCCAGTCTGTCCCTTGAACAAAAAAATATTTGCCATTCCAATTCCTATTGGAGTCAAGCATGTCTGACATCGGCCTAATTTCCTTCTTCCTCATCGCAAAGTGATATATCCCCTGGGATGAGACGATATGTTGGGGTCTATAGCACCAAAAGAACTCGTCAAAAGTAAGCTGATGGTTCTCACCACTAAGGCGACCCTAAAGGATTTTAGCTCCAATGAATATCCTCCAGGTGTTGGGAGCAATTTGGCTAACAAACAATCCTAGAAAATTGGTCAACTGACGATGTAGTGCCGTCAATGGCAACCTCAACCTTGATGTGAACATGGCATCGTACATGCCGACGTCCGTGGTTTTCCCAGAGTAGCATTTCTCAAACTTCCCAAGGAGACAGATTGGGATATGGTCAGGAATTTGATAACGGTCCCACAAATTCTTAAAGATGTTGGCTGTCATTATCGGCTTAAAGTTGTTAACAGTCCAAATTTTGGGGAGAATAAAAGGACGAGTATGGCCATCCCCGGGGCTTCTTGAGCTTCCTCCCTCAGAGGCTCTCTCGTCTCCCTCACCCTCATCCCCGTCATCTTCTTCCCTGTGTTCTTTGTCCTCTCCCTCATCCTCACCCTCTTCTCTCTCTTCTTCCTCACCTTCCCCTCCGTCATTACTTCCCACTTCGTCGTTAGGAGAATGGGCAAAAAATTCCCTCTCTAATGACCAGGAAAAGCCCTCATTGGGCTCATGACCTGACTGGAAGACCTCGTCGTAGCCCGCTCCCTCATGGACTGACGACTCTCTACTCGTCGCTTCTCTAGACATCTATTCACCTACAAGCGACAGAGGTATTCTAAGAACCTAAGTTGACGGGCCTCTCTATAGAAGTAGCGACCAACTAGAAAAAAAAGAAATAAAGTTAAGAATGAAAAGAGAAAAGGACTTACGAAGTTAGTAGACGGTCCCTTGAAAGGTGACAGGATCAGGAAGATGATGACAGCAAAGGCGACGAAATTAGCAAGTTGACGGCAGAAAAGTTGACAAAATGAAAAGCGCTCTCCCTTAAGATCAGCAGTGATAAAATAAGGAAAATGAGGGAAGAAAGTGAGATATATATAGGATGAAAATACACGGGAAACGAAGCGATGCTCTTTCTCAGAAACGAGGCCAACCAACTTATGCCACGTGTTCTAGCATTTAATAATGGATGCTCGAGGAACTATCAATAAATACCCCTTTCTTTTTCCTGAATAAAAAATAATAAAAAAGCTACAAATCAAACTCCATAACCCGTCAGCTAGAGCCGACGAAGTTATGGAGTAGGGGGCAGCTGATAAGGGTAATCCAAAAAGTTTCTCTCTCTCTCTCTCTCTCTCTCTCTCTCTCTCTCTCTCTCATGTTTTATTTTTGTGTGAATTTTTTATTTTTTGTATCTCTACTTTAGATTGATGAATTTATGTGTTCTTTAAAATTTTACTTTGGGTTGATGAAGTTTGGTTTTGTGTTTTTAAGTTATTATCCTTTTTTTCCTATGATTGTTAAATGTTATTCTATTGCTTTTAAAGATAGTTTACAAGAATGTTATGTTATTCTATTATATAGCATGGCTTGGATTATTTGGTGTTTGACTTATAACTATATTTATATATATATATATATATTTTTACTCTTCTTTTTCTCATTTTATTTTCTATCTCTCTAAAAGAGGTGATTACTCTCTCTCTCTCTCTCTCTCTCTATATATATATATTATTTATTATTTATTAATTTTTGCAACTTTGCTTTAGGTTGATGAATCATTATATTTTTTTTATAATACTATTTTGGGTTAATACAATTTGGTAGTGTGTTTGATTTTTTAAGTTTTCCATCACAAGTCTTCTCTTCCCCTCTTATAACTTTTGTTTGATTTTTTTTGGACATAATACTTAGTTATTTTGGAAGTGATATTTTGAATTTATATCAAAATACAATCTTAGCTATGTATTTAAATGTGTCTATCAACTATTAAAATTGTTCAAGATGAATATGTATAGACAATATTTTTGTTTTAATTTTTCATTGATTTATTATTTAGTTATAACATTAAAATTAAAGTAAATGAATATGTGAAGATAAAATTGCTTAAGATGAATTTGTAAAGCCAATATAGTTATATATTTAATATTGTCAAAGAATTAAAAGTTAAAAAATAAATAATAAAAAGAATAATGATATGACCAATGATGTGGCGGATGTGAAGGCTTAATAGGAGCGTAGCAACAAAAATGCAATATGAAGATCCAGTTAAAGAAAATTAAATCTTAATAAATGAAAGTGTATTCAGTAAAGAAAAAAAAAATTGTTAGATCACGTTCTTTTTATGTTGTTATACAAATTATTTTCTTTTATTTCGATAGGTAAAGTGTTCAATTTTAGACATAAAGTCTACTTTTTTTCCTATATATTATTTTAAATATTAAAATTATAATATGGTATAACCTCTTCGAAATATCTAAGAAATATGCAGTTTCAATCTCATGTATCTATATTAGTAAACAAAACTCAATCAATAGTTTGAAACTACTCCTACTATAAGAAAAATTATAAATATAATAATCTTTTTTTAAGAGAATGAAAATTTTGAATAATATATTTGAAACTCAAACAGTTTAGTTGTACAGGAAAAAAAAATTAAGAAAATATAACGCACAATAACATAATTTATCAAAATATGGACCGCCTAAAAAATGAATATTATCAATAAAAAAAATTCCAAATAATAAAATGATGATATATTTTTTGAGATAGATAAATGAAAAATATTTTTAGAAATTCTTTAATTTTTTGGGAGAACAAATTATTTTCTACAAAATTTAGAGAACAAATTAATTATATATTATACCATAACTAAAATATAATTATTTATTCTCATGCATCACGTGGGTCTACGACTAGTATATATAAAAGCATAGACCTCATGCACTTCGCATGAGGTCCTGCTCTCATTAATCTCTCATTGTTTGTTTGAGCTTATACCACACATTTCTCTCTTTTTCATGTCTTTTAGCATACCCACCATTTTAGTATTAGAAACAAAAGAATAAAAATAATTAAGGACTAATAGTAATAACTAACCAGATAAGGCACTAGGGAGAGATAGAGAAACACGAAAATGTTGTGGACTGTTAAATGAAACGCATTGTTTCACTATTACCAAAATAAAAGACCTGAGTTTAACAAAGCATTTGTAAGAGAGAGAAAGAGGAATCTGAGGGGCCACCATCTCTTGCCTCCCACCACCATCAAGCCACTAAAATCTCTACGAGTAATATTTTTTAACCATGGTTTTAAATCATTATTTATATGGCACATGCATATGCATTTACTCACACCATATCTTAATGTCGCACTATCGATGAGTGGAAGGCTGGGAGAGAGTTGGGCATACTTTCATTTCATGGTATGCAATATATGAACACAATACAGATTAGTTGATTTTCATGGTCCTGTTACTCTTTTGCATTTATTTTTGGTTTCATAATTTTTTTTTTTTAAGTAAACTTACCTTGAGAAGGCTACAAATATGTAGTGAAGCTACTAAACTAATTTTTAATATCTCAAAATGTATATATTTCTTTACTCAAATTTAGATTATTTTTTTATTATAATATATGTATAACATTTTTCAAAACTGTTTTACATAAAATATTACAAAACTATCTGTGCATCAAATGGGAAACTTACTAGTTTACTAAAAAACCTGTCTCATTCGTAAAGCCATAACCCAATTACTGCTCACATTTTCTCATTTAGCATTACCCAATTATATCATATCTTTTCCAAATAAATTCTTCACCTACACACCACCACCAAATTGGAAAATTAAATAAAAGCGAAAACACCATTTTGGTCGCTACATTTTGGGGTCACAATAAATTTGGTCCCTATATTTTGGTATCGGTTAATTTGGTCCCTACTATTTTAAACTTACAGTCAATTTGGTCCCTACCATGAACTTACTAATGGAAAATGCTTATGTGCTAAAAGTTTGTACAGTTGGCATATTTAATATTAAAAAATTGAATCAGATGATGACGTGTCTAAGTTCAAGTGGCCATTTCAGCACTTAGGTGGCAAAAATAAAAGCCACATAAGCTTTTATATAAATATAAATTTTTTTTTTTTCTTTTTGTCTTTTATAAACCTATAATTTCACAAAAATAAAACCGAATCTCTCTAATATAGTAATGTTTCATCTCTAGTAATATTTCATCTCTCTCTTTCTCTGTGTGATAATTCTTGTGATCTTTGATTCATGGCCAAAGAAGCCAAAGCCAATAGCAATTGCTGTCACTCCAATGCTATAGCCAATCCTCCAACTCAAATTCTGTCGCTCTGACCAACATACATGTGCGATGAGGAGCTCGTGGGACCCTGTTGCTACACAAGGCGATAACTATCTGAGGCTGGGTCCATGCTGGTCGAGCTTGAGACGAGGAGATTTGAGTCAGGTGGGTCGGGATCGATTGGATCTGGTTTTCTTGGGGTTTGTGGCCACGGATCGAGCTCTGTGGTGGATCTGGGTTTAGGATGGTGTTGGACGGTTGAGGTTGTGGTGGTTTTGGGTTTGCAGGCAAGGATTTTGGGATTAGTTTGAAACTTTGAATTTGGGGCTTTTGTTTGAAATTTTTGGAATTAGTTTGAATCTAGGTTTGGTGGATCCTGCATCTGGATTTTCTTTTAGGAGATGATTTTGGGGTTAGAAGATTTAAGATTGTTGGACTAATTTAAGGTTGATATAAGATTGTTGGACTAATTTAAGATTATTAGACTATATAATTGTTTGGTTACCAAGAAATTGCAAGAAAGGAAAAAAAAAAAAAAAAAACAATATCAATTAAAAAAGAAAAGAAATTATGTCAGGTTAAGAAAATTGTGAGAAAATTAGAAGAAAAAATACAAAACGGAAAAAATTGGTAAAGAAAAGAATTTTTTTTTTTTATGTTGATGTGGCTTTTATTTGCCACCTAAGCATTGACATGACCACTTAAACTTAGACACATCATCATCTGATTCAATTTTTTAATATTAAATATGCCAACTATATAAATCATTTGTCAAATAAGCATTTTCCGTTAGTGAGTTAACTGTAGGGACCAAATTGACTGTAAGTTTAAAATAGTGGGGACCAAATTGATCGATACCAAAATATAGAGACCAAATTGACTGTGATCTCAAAATATAAGAACCAAAATAGTATTTTTTCTTTAAATAAATAAAACTAAGATTGGGGATCACAGCCCACGTCAATCACAACACATGATAATAACTCAAATGTCAATAACAAAAAGAAAGATTTGAGTAGCCTACATTATTATTATTATTTTTTTAATTCTACTTTGATAGTCGACCTCCTTTACAATCATCTCTTTCTTGTCTCTTAATGTAACAACTTTTTATTTTTTTATTTTTATTTTATACAAGATATAATTTCTACTCTAGTATAATCTAAGTGTATATGTGTGTGAAACTCCCTCCTAGAGTCTTGAACCCCGGCCCTTGCCCCCCACACCCCACAAACATTTATACTTGTGAAGATAAGGATTGAGATTGATAGAATTCAGATAAAATTGTATTACTAGATGATGATAGGAAACTGATTGTAGGTGTGAAACGTGTATGGAATCATAAAAAATTTTGGTTTTTTTTTTTAAATTTTTTTTAATTTAGCTAAAATTTAAGAGTTTTTAAATTAGTAATTTTACATAGCTAATCCTTTTATTTAACTTTTATAAACTGGCATATTTTGGAGTATTTTGAACATCAAAATTGAAGATCTCAAAACAGAAATTTTTTTTTTTTATAAGGATGAAACCTCTTAAATAATAGTATAAATAAATAAATTCACTTACATATCAATTGTAAAAAAGGAAAAAAGAAAAAGAAAAAAAAGAATCGGATAAATTATGTTGCAGGCCCTCCATTTGTCAACCATATATCCAAGAGATGATTGCCAAAACGCCACGGGTATCCCGTATTGAAAGCTAAGCCTAAGCTATCCAAGAATATCATTGACTACTAGTTGGAGGGTCCCACACCCACAAGCCCATAGTTGTTGTAAGTTGTAACACTTAGCCAGGAATCCACCACGTCTGCAAAGTGCAAGACTTCTTCTTTCCAATTTGTCCCCTCACCCTCACCCTCACTGCTTCAGGAGATGGACTAGGGAGGGAGGACGGCCTCAATTTCTAGTTTTCACTGTTTCAGTTCCGAGCCACCGATTTTTCCCATTTAATTGAAAGCTTGTCTTTTTCTGTTAAAAAAAACACCTCATCTGATTAATTTAATCAACTCCTTATCAGTCCAAACAAAAGGATAAACTAAAAAAATTAAAGAAAGAAACTTTCTTGCTATTGAAACTTCAAAGTGAACTTTCTTGCTATTGGAAAAAAAAAAATTCACTTAATTAGGTGGGCCATATATAGCAGACTCATTCAAAAAATAAAAAGCAATTGGATAATGTTCAATGATCATCTATTGCTCCATTCCCACTCCCACATCACTGTCTTTTCATTCGGTTGGTACAGTTCCCATTTATTTTTTATTTTTGTGATTTCTTTTTCATTAAATTAATTTACTTTTGTTTGTTTTTAATCTGAAATTTCAAACTTTTTTTGGAAATAACGTTTGCGGGTTTTTTTTTTTTTTTTTTCCTCTATGAATTTGAATTGGTTTGGTTCTGATGAATAACCGTTTTCTGGGTTCTGCAGATTTGAATCTCTCTTTCAGTGTTGGGCTTAAAATTTTGAACTTTGACAGTGTAAGTCATTCACTCATCTTTATTTGCATGTCTATGCTAAGCTAATAAATTAGCCTTTTTTTTTTTTTTTTTCTAATGCCTCTTTCCAATTATTTGTTAATTTTCTCATCTGGGTAAACTTTGTTATATACTAAATTTGATTCAATTGTTGGTCTTTCTAGGTAAATGTGGGAACTGGAATGTGTTTGAATCTGATTTCTCTGTGTCTGTGATAGTGATAGTGATAGAGGAATGATTGTTTTGATCCAAAGAGACATATGGTCATTTTGATATTGCTTTAAGCTGAATGTTCTATGAGATATGAAAGGGTTCAAACATTTCAGTCCTTAAATTTGAAAGAGGCCATTTCATTTCTCCCATTCCTCTGGTTTGACATCTTTTCATCGGTTTATTTGAAATACAAAGTCATAAAGCGTAAGTAATGATGCATTGCAACTTTTTATTCAGTGAGATTTCATTCTAAGACCTACCCCGCCTCTATATCAAAGTTTGAAGATAGTTCTATTTTCTTTAAAAGTCTCTTTCTTGATTTTAATTATTTTTTATTCCTTTCCATCCAAACAAGATTGTTTTGTTCTATATTATTCTATTCATTTCCATTCCATTCTTTTATAAGTTACTCATCCTAGGTGCTGATTCCTTTATTATTATTTAGCTTTTTGAGTGTTTTCTTTAGAGATTCCTTTTGTATGCTTCAGCTTGGGTTGGAGTTGCATTGTTGTCCACAACTCCTCTGAATTGTGTTAATTATGTAGTTTCATGATTTCGGGTGCTGGAGAATTCATGGGAGATGTACATATCGAAAAGGAAATATCTGAGATCCCTTCAACAGTGAGTACTTGTATGTAAGCAAGCATAACTAAGTATATACCTTGAGAAATCTTGATGTTTCATTTTGTGGTATCATTAATGTATTTATTCTTTTCTTCTTTTAATTCAAGTCACATCAGGTCAGACATTTTTCAAGTAATGGTTACCTCCTAGAAGTACATGGTCATCAGAAAAAGCATTTGGTAAGAAATTTTCTGCTCTTTATCATTTATTTGTGTCTGCGTTGTCATTTTTTTTATTAAAATTTAAAACCAACTTGATGACACCAATAACATGTTATCTGACGGTAGGGATAGATGCTGAGACACCTTATTTAAAAAGATTCAAAGTTCAAAATTGCTTTAAATGAACTGCTATGGATGGTTTCCATTCAGCCCGTGGAGTAGGGTTCGCATTGACCAAAGGGATTCATTCTTGTTTGGCCACTTATCAATAATAAATACCATCTGTTTGGAAAAAGGAAAAAAATAGTAATAAATATATTCAAAAATGAAATTTATGTATCCCACATTAGGTTTACCCATTTAGTAAGTGAAAAGGGATTACTCCAGGATCAAACTTGTAAACTTGCATTGTTCACATTTAGGTCATAGGAATATAGTTGATGTGGGAGCTTGTTCTCTAAATCTAATAGAGGTTAGTGTATCAGGCCCATGGTGATGCTGTGAAGAACACTAGTCTTCTTATTGATACTCTCGGATTTCACTCGTTAATGGATGATATTTTCACCCGCCTCTTGACACTAACTAGTTATATAAGTCGTCGATTCATTCAATTTATTGGTGAGTTACTTCTTTGTTTAATAAATGTGTTATTTTGGAGATCATTGTTCTTGTCATCAAAACATCAATGCCTTCACAATGTAGGATGTTTTGTAGTTCATTGAAGTTCTGTTAACATCCATGTTTTTGGAACATAATGGCTGCATTTGGGCATGCTGTTATTGCAGAGGATCTTGTATTTAGAGATGTCATTAGATGCTCAGAAAATTTGGTGGTCGTTTCTTCTGAGCGGAATCCAGGATGTTCTTGCCACAGCATTTGTACATCTGTTTCTGAAGGATGTTCATCGTCTTCTAAACCTTGCATCTCCATTTCAAGCCCTACATTCCTGGAAGGAAGAACATCAGGACTTAGGGAAGAATTGCTTGTGAATGCAAGATCTGAAGTTGTGGAAAGCAGTTACAACTATAGGGGTGTCCCTATCTTTTTCCAAGGGTAAAAACTTTCTTTCCATTAAGATTATAAATGATGCCAATATATAAGATTCAACCATGCATATCTAAGTCATAGTCTAGCCAATTTGATCAAATCTGAAATTCTGACAATCAGTGTGGATGGTATTTTTAAATAAACCAAATGATTGACATTCTGTGTTCAATCGGTTTCACCTCCTTGTTTCAGTATTTTTTAAACAAGACAATGTTTAGTTCCTTTTCATGAATTAGTTGACTGCCAATTACTTTTGTGTGGCAACCCTCTGTTTAAGACTATTAAGTGGTAACCACCATATGGTGCAATATAAGGTAGGATTTTTGTAATGGCATTGCAGCTCTTTAATAATTTGATTGCAAATTTTGGCCATCTTCATCTTTAGTTGCTTCATCTGGGTGTAGGTTGATGCTTCCATTGTCCAGTTTACGATTTGCCTGGAGATTGTCATTGTTCTCCTGGAAACAGTTTTTCTCTTACTTGAGATGCATTCAAGTTCAAGTACAGAGGTAAAAGAAGTAGATTTTAACTATGAACTCATGGGTTCATGTGCCATAGAAGAATCTGTGGATGGTCTCCTTTAGTTTCTATTCCAGTTGATGTTATTTATTTGCTTATACGTTTGTCTGGTTTTTAATTTGGTTCTCATTCAACATTTTTTAATTATCTTCAGCATTACATCTAGAGTGTGTACAACTTTGCGTGGTTCTTCTGATGATATTGGATGGTTGCAATGCACACCCGGAATGGCTTCTGTGGAGTATGGTACAGCGAGATTTTTGGAATTGCTTGCAGGCATAAGGTATCATGCGAAATCTATATCTTCTTACCCCACTATAGTTGGCCCTGCCCCTGCCCCAGAGAGGGGAAGGGAGAGGACTTGTGTTGGTTATGATTCTTCTATGCATTTTATCTCTGGCATTCTTTTGATTACTATGGACTTAATTGATATTTTTTTGGTCAATCTTTTCGTTTTCTTTTATTGGAGATGTGTTAGTATAGTAGGTTTTTTCCAATATATTCGTCATCTAAAAAACTTCTTTATTAGGCTCAAATGGATAAAACCTTTTTGAAGTTGCTTAATATTTGTCCAAATTCTGTTACTGATCAATCTGCTGTGAGCAAATAGTTTTATGTCATCTGCTTAGCTGAGTTTTCCAAGCACTATTTCCCATCATCTTGCTACCCAAAACACATCAATGATATCATCATGTATGTTTGAATTGTAACACTAGGGCTTCCCCCCTCTCTTCTTCTAAAATAGTAAACTTATATGCTTCATGATTCCTTTTCCTTTTTCATGCTGTTTGAAATTTCAATAAAATATACTTATATTGGTTTTGTATAACTATATATCTTGTTACTTTGGTAAGTTTTTTTGTTCTATACTCCCAGAAATGGAGAGCACAAACTACCCAACTCATTTGTTTATCTACTAATTCCAGGTAAGAGAAGATCCCTCACCCCTTTGTCAAGAGTTTGGTTTTTATTCATTTACATTTTGCATGGTTAAACCCTTTTTAATGGGAACTATGATCTGGCAGGCCTCTTTAGTAATCATGGTCCCTTATATTTTGTGGGTGCTAAAAGATTCTTTTCAAAGATGGGTCTAGCTTGTCATATTGCAAAAATTCATAGTGAGGTATGAAATGAATGATTACTTGGTACAAGCATGAAATTTTCATTTTCTACTTAATTCATTTATTGCTCGTGGTGTTGTTCTTATTTAAATGACTGGTTCTCTTGTCATGTCACTTCTCATATTTTTTTTAAATTTTCTTCCTTTCCAATTACCTTTTTGTTTCCATATAAGTCATAAAATAATGCTTTTGGCAACTAGTTTCTTATATTTTTTCTTGTATGCAGGCATCAGTTGAGCACAATGCATGGGAACTGAAGCAATATATTGAGGAGCTCTACTGGGGATCTGGCAAGCGTGTAATGCTGCTAGGGCACAGCAAGGGTGGTGTTGATGCTGCAGCTGCATTGTCTGTTTACTGGTCTGATTTGAAAGACAAAGTTGCTGGTTTGGCACTTGTACAGAGTCCCTATGGTGGCACCCCTCTAGCTTCTGATATTCTCCGTGAAGGTCAGATTGCTGACAAAGAAACCCGGAAGATCATGGAGTTCTTGATATGCAAGCTAATTAAGGTATTCATTTCCTCTCTCCCCCCCTCCCCCAAAAAAAAGAAGAAGAAATTTGATGCCTTATGTAGTAATCCTTTATGTATGTAATAAAGGACTAAAGAACTATAATTTATGCTTGATATCATCTCAGAATCATGCAGGAAGAACTTAAATTTCACAATGGGGAATTGTTAGATGCTATTACTTTTTGTTTTAGGTCGTGACATGCTTGTGTAGATTTCCATTCCTGCATCATAGACATTGGTATACGCCACCCTGCTTCCATTTCTGTTAGAATTTTCTTGTGCAAACTTTCTTTCAATTTTTCACTGAGTTCTTACTTTCCATCATTCCTTTTATTTCCTCTTGTCCAGGCCAGGTTACTCATTATGCTTTGGTGTAGTTTTGGTGAAGTGTAGATAATTTCATGCAGCATAAAATGATTTTTTGTTATTTTCAGTTTTCCTTTTAAGGTTCTCATCATGGCATATTTCAATCATGCATGATAGGGTGACATCAGGGCATTGGAGGATCTCACATATGAGAAGCGGAAGGAGTTCATCATGAAACACAAGCTCCCTGAAAACATCCCTTTGATCTCCTTCCATTCTGAGGCAAGTATAGCTCCTGGTGTCCTTGCCACAATGACTCACATAGCCCATGCGGAACTTCCCTGGCTTCCGTTTCCCAACTTTGGCAATGAGGAGTCTGATAATGTTCAAGCAGGACGTCAAGTGCCTGTAGTGATTCCTTTATCTGCAGCCATGGCTGTATGTGCATTCCACTTGCAGCTCAGGTATGGGGAGAAGAGTGATGGTCTAGTGACATGCCGTGATGCTGAAGTTCCAGGCTCAGTTGTAGTCAGACCAGACAAGAAGCTTGACCATGCCTGGATGGTGTACTCATCAAGGAAGAAGAATCCTAGTGAACCTGATGCTTGTGAAATGTGTGAGGCTCTTTTGACACTGCTTGTGGAGCTTGGGAAGATGAAGCAAGAAGCAAGGGAGAATTCTAAGGACTAATCCATAGTTCAAACAGGATTCTTTGTTATATCTTTACATTTAAAAAAAGAAAAAAGATGGTATCTTTACTTGAGTTAACTTTATCATGTCCTTCTAACAATTATTCAGAAACATTTCAGCAAAAAAGGGGAAAATTCAATAGAAATGAATGGTGGCAAAATCTTGCTACTTTGTTGTGGATCTACTATGTTGTTATTGAAATGCTTCATTTAGAGCTTTGAACAGAATTCACTTTGTTGGTAAGAGCTTCCAAAAGACAAAGACTGGGTTCTAAAAATGAGGGCATATGAGAATGAGGTGTGTAGCGTGGATAGTGTAGCGGAAGAATTAAGGACTGTGTTTAACCTTTGGTTATTAACCTGTGTTTTTCCTCCGGGTATGGACTGTGTGTTCTGGGCCTTCTGGCAACCCTTCCCCTATCCTCACTTAATAAAAGCATGCATTCACATTCAAGCGTCCAAAATAGTTAAAATGCTATTTTAGCACTCCACACACACACACACAAATTGCTCCATCCGATATGTCTAAAAAAATTTGTCAACTAGCAACAGTAATCTGCCACTGTTGCGATTAAAATAATGCAAACTCAAGTGCATATTTTTCATGAGTAATAATATCTCAATGAGTCCGAGGTCGATCCACATAGAATAATTGACACTAATATAAAAACCTCTATTATTAAGCAGAAAATAAAATTGGTTGTTTGTTTTTCCACCCAAAGATGGAGTAAGATAATATTGAAAGTTAATGAATAATATAATGGCAGTGATCTAATAATGATATATTAAAGTTGAAATATTTCATTCCTAAACATTATAGGCAAGATTTAAGCTAAAGTTCACTCCATAGTGATTGCAAAATATCATTCGGGTAGGACAACTGTCGTGTATATGTAATGTGTTGAGAAGTTCCAATTTCAAAATTCTTGAATAGTAAGTGGGTAGTTGGCACTCATCTATGAAGTGTGATTAGAGGCTTAATTTTTAATATCTAAAGTTATATTTAATTATAAACAACACGTGAGACCAGTGGCGGCGCCACGTTCAGGCCAGGGTGTTCCCAGGAACACCCTAACCTGAAAAAAAAAAATATATATAATAATTAAATTTTTTTTTTTATTTGTTTACCCTTAAAAAAAAAATTAGGAACACTCTCAACCAAAATTAGGAATACCCTCAACCAAAAACGGATTCCGGGCTGAAACAAAAACTCTTGATTTCCCATACAAAATAATGAAAATATAAACCTATAATCCAAGCAAAGCAAATATAGCTTAGTAATGGAGGTGAGGAGACGTTGTGCTGGGTAGAGGCGGCTTGAGAGAGGAGCATGGAGGTGCTATTTGGGATGAACGATGCTTGTTGAAAGAAGCATGGTGGCGGCGTAAAACGATGCTTGAGGAGAACATTGAGAGAGAAGAAAAGCTGTGACTAAGAAATAAGGACGAAGAAAGAAGAGAAGAAAGAAAAGAGGAAAGTGGATCTGAAGAAAAATCTAGAAGAGACAGGATAGAGATAAAATGTAAAACACGTGCGAAGGAGAGAAAAAAGATTAAAGCAAAAATGACATAAGTTAAAATAAGGTTATTCCCATAGTCCGCCTATGGACCTGGAATTTTCTCTTCTTTCTAATGTTAATGGGCTGTATTACCCCAGGCTCTGTCCTGATTTCTCTTTTTCAATTTAGTTAAATGTGATTTCCCTTTTACCAAAAAAAAAAAAAAAAAAAAAAGGACCTGACTGTGAAAGCAGAGGAAAAGGGAAAAAAGTTATTAAATTAAAGGGTGGGCCTTCGTTTATGGCTTGGGTTATGACATGGGTATAATTTAAGGCTTGGATTTATCACTTGATTGGCCCACTCAACTTTTAATTACATTATACATATTAATTATACACATAACAAATTATAGAAGATAATTAATAAACAAATTAAACAACTAAATTATGTTAGGCTAAACAATAATTAATAATTTTATAATTAATGAAACAACAATATAACAAATTATAGTTTATAAAAGACAAACAAATTAATGAAACAACTAAACGACAATAATTAATAATTTTATTAATATTTCAAATGAATTTATAGTTTATTGTTTATTCTTTTGCTAGAATTATGAACAAATATTTGAGAAGAAAACCACGTATAAGACAATTGTAAACTTTATGTATTTGCATGTTTTTTGATTGTTGTTGTTGTCAATATACAAATTTTTCTTTTTATTAGATTGTGTAATTTATGCTTATTGAGGAACACCCTAAAAAAAATTCCTGGAGCCGCCACTGCGTGAGACCGCCATGAGTACTTAGTAATCATCTACGAGTTTTGGCAAAGATTTACCTCTTTGTATAAAAGATGATGATCGGTAATCATCTACTATTTTCTTTTTAAATAAATTTGATAGTTATAGTGGAGGATTAGAGATTTAAACTCTAAACGTCTCAGTTAGAAATATCAGGAGATACTAATTGAACTATAAGACTTTTGGCATAAGAATATCAATTTAATTATTTGATACAATCTATTTCAGAATAAAATGGAATATATATATATATAATTATTTTGAATAAGAAGCTCATGTAATGTATTTCAATCCAAAAAAAAAAAATCTAAATTCAGACTTATTTTTCACAATATACTTGGGTATCAATTTGTGATTTAGATTATAACACTTATGTACCGCCATGAGTACTTGGTAAAATAAAGTGGATTTAAGTACACTAATCACAAGTTAATAATTTTTTTTTTTTTTTTTGAGAAACACAAGTTAATAATTAAGTACGTTATGGACTGGGATGTGAAAATGGATGAATGTCCATAGTTTTTCAATCCGAAACATACTGTCGCTAACCCATTAAATCACACAACTATAACAAAATCACATGCATAATCCAAGAGTTTCTACACATCACACGTAGTACCACTTTTAATTAATTCGAAGTGACTATGAGGTTTAAAGCCTGTACTGTGTATTCAAGAGTTAGGGCTCTTTTGGATATACACCACTGTAAGTTTCTTTAAAAACATTCTCCTCTCTCCCCACGTGTGTGTTAAAAATATTTAGTAAAAAAAAAAAAAAAAAAGTGACTACACTTTGCTGGATAGGGTCCCCTTCAAAGCCCAAATTTCAAATTGCATTATTGGGCCTGTGAGCAGGTTAATTCAGAAAGCAAAAGGACACTGAGATTACATGGCTGAGCTGAGCTCAAAAACAAAAAGCAGAAACACAAGATTTTTACTTGGTAAAAAAATCCTACGTAAAATCAGAAAACATATGTGTGCTGTTAATTGTTGGCCCTGATTGATTGTCATCAATGGGTGGCCGTGGCGGCCCCTCAAAATCAAACTCATGTATTATTGCTTCATGACGTGTACGGCCAGGATTAATCCATTGGGTCATTATAAATTTTGGTCTTGGGGTCCCCTTGGCCCTAAAATGGTAAAGGGGACAAGGTTTGGGAACCTATTATCTTAGGAGAGAGATTTCTGGTGTGTTGATTTTGTACAGTGATGAAATTAATCTGGACCCATTTATCATTCCTACAACAAAGCCCATAAAAGCCAAGCTGGTTTAATTCGATACAATGAATCTTTGGTACTCGCCACACCCAAACTGTCCCCAGTCCATTAACTAACACCTTTAAATTTCTTTGGTGGAAGTACCCAACTACCTGTAATAACCAGCTTATAAAGGCAGATTGCAATTATAGCACAGTTTCCAAGCATATGTCATTGCCCCTCCTTACGTTTTTCAACGAATTAGCTTTACTTCTTTTTTTAAAAAAAAAATATTCTAGAGACACACAATCTCACACTTAATTTCACAAGTTGCTAACTTGTGCAACGGGTTGTGCAATGGGTAGTGATCGATATTTTTTACCCACTATTGACGTGTGTGACCCACCAGTACTACTCGTTATTATAGGGCTATAAACGAGTTAAGTCGAACTGAGTATTAAAAGTTTAAGTATGTTTATTTTATTTTATTTCAAACGTGAGCTGAGCTTGAACTCGTTACCAAACAAGATTACATATTCAAGTTTGGTTCATTTACTTGTCGAGCAAGATTAAGCTTGTTAACGAACTATTTGATTAACTTATTCTTTTTCTATGTATAGTAAAATCATGACTAAAATGTTTTAGCTATTCATAAATTTATGAATTTTTACTATAATTAATACTTTTATATCATATGAACCAATTTCCAAATTTATACAACTCAGTTTCAAGTCTATATAAATAAATTTTCAGACAAGTATATATATAAATATAAAGTATTATATATATAGTTATTTGAGCTCTTATATGATGGAAATATGCAAATGCGCAGCGGAAAAATTGACAGATCTACTTCATTCGTAATTAATAACATGCACTATGTAAATTTCAGAATTCAAGAATAAGAGAGTGTACCTTGGTGTGGTGAATTTCAAAACAAAGATTGTAAGCACTTGGAAATACTTCTAATCTTTACTCCAATTCCACTAACGCCCAAGATGTGTGGTCTCTCAATCAATTATATGAAATGTTCAAGAGAGAATTCAAGAGTGTCCAACACTCACATACACCATTTCATGTAAGACGTTCTCTTAAAAAATCTGTATGTTTCTCTCCTTAAAACTAATTATCTAACTGGGCCAGTCTTTTAGGCCTTTCCAATTGGGTTCTAGTATGTGGCTTGGAGTGGGACCAAAAGGGACCAATAAGACACTATCTCCAATGGGCCTTGGGCTTTTTTGTCAACTCTTGACAAGTCCAAAATTACCATTAACTATAATTAATACCACTATATAAATATAGTTGCACTCTAGGCCTAATCTATAAATTATATCCCAAGACTTTATTGTACATGTAACCCCTTCATAAAATATTCGTAGTAATACAAAGTCATGAATGTAGACTGCCACTTTGTAAATTACTACATCTTAATTCTTGAGTACCCGGTTTAATCCTTTTAAGTTATTCACCATATATTTATGAAATCCAATTTCATAAATATATACTTTAGTCTTACTAAAGTGGTTAGGCCTAACTCTTTGAATAACAAACCCATTAAACTTATCTCAAGCGAATATTTTGTATCTCCTTCAAGAGACTATGAATTACATCTTGAGAATATATGTTCCATCAACACTAAATGTGGTTGCCCAACATACTGAGGTTTTGACCGTTACTTTAGATCTCACTCCTGATATATCAAAGCAACCTACACCTCATGATTAGGTCCATTATTCTCTCAGGATTATGAGTTCATGCAAATATAAGTTGTGAGATTTATTATTCAATTGACAATCGTTTAGGAGAATAATAAATCTCACAGCGGTCTAGTTCAATATGTCTTAACTCTTAAAACATATCAACATATCAACTAGAAGTCTCCACTTCTATGATCAAGACAAATCATCGTAATTGATATGTTATAGTCTTTGCAGATAAAATGCCCAATTTCATCACCGACTATGAACTACAATTCTGAGTTTACAAAGAACTTGTGACTTATATCTTTTGTGACTAAATCACATAAATCACATACTATGCATCTCATGGACTATATGATAATGTCCGAATATTTATGTTACTATTATTTCAGATAATAATAAAACAACTTTATTAAACACAATATTAAGTCATACATAATGTCATACTTAATATTATACATAGCATCATACAATAGGATTTAAGGGCACTTATCCTAACATTATATTCACGAGTTTGCTCACGAAAACATTATTATGTTTGAGTTTAACTCGTTTAATAATCAAGCATAAAGTTGGGTTTGAACTTAACTTGTTTACTAAACAAACGACATAAACAAGTTTTTATTTTATTTTATTTTATTTATTTTAGATATGATAGGATTTGTATCTTTAGCATTCCTTTTATGTTATTGTTCTTTATCATTAGGTTAAGTCATCAATGATGTTCCTTTTTGGTGTAGGCGGAATTTGTTCAACATCTCTTATTTAAGATAAAATACTTACTTATTTGAACTAACTAAATCCCACAAGGGTTAGAAGGTTGCAGGCATAGTAGAAGTTGCATTGTTCAAAAGTTAAAGCATCGGTATATGCCCATCATGAACATTATAAGATTACTAAACAATTTTCTCTAATTTTCTTAATCTCTCTAAAAGGTAATTTCAAAAATACATATACAAATTAAGTCGAAGGGTTTTGTATTTCAGTTGTATTGTCTAGTCTCTTTTATGAGAAGAACTAAAATTCAAATTCACCTTCCCCATTTATTGTAACAACTGAATTATAAAAAATAAAAATTACATATACTACAAAGCTCTGGAAGTAAAGCATTGGTATGCAAGCATTAAAAGGAAAAAGAGAAAACTAAAATAAAAGAGTCAATGTTTTGTGTTTAAAACTTTATGTGACAGAGATGATGGGTTAGGAATTTGGAGCATTCAAGATATTGTTTCCGAATTTATCTATCAACTAATTTATGTTATGAACAAATGCACCTGCATGGCTACAGGATGATAATCTTTTTTTTTTTTTTTTTTTGAGAAACTACAGGATGATAATCAGATACCTAAGACTCACCGATTTTCAGCCACCATTGTAATAACTGGGGAAACGTATAGATATTCATTTATGTTTACATTATGAATTTGAAGATATATTATAGCAATGCCTTACTAAATCTGTGAGAGAACGTAACAACTTCTGAGTATGGGTGGCAAATGAATTGCACGTGGATGAGATAAATAAACAAACATTAACATATTTATCTCTGCCAAAAAAAAAAATGAGACTGCTCCACT
The DNA here is from genome assembly GCA_030021035.2 of Notholithocarpus densiflorus. NCBI lineage: Eukaryota > Viridiplantae > Streptophyta > Magnoliopsida > Fagales > Fagaceae > Notholithocarpus > Notholithocarpus densiflorus. The sequence goes on from JARYZH020000007.1 coordinate 3,464,400, forward strand.
CATTAATGAATCAAAGCTTGGGTCATATTCTCTGCAACTACTCAAATGTGTAATTTTTTTCCCATCACAATCCACATGTACATCTCCAATCAATTTGGAAATAAATGTTTTCGTCGATTTCAATGTCTCTTTGTTTTTAGATAATTTTTTAGGCCATACGATTGATTTTTATAATTTTAAAAAAAAAATTCAAAAACATAGGCGTGTAGAATTTTTTTTTTTTTTTTATATATCTAAATATATATATATATATTTATATATATAGTGGTTGATGAGGATTTTGGTAGTGTTTGTTGGAGGCATTACTTGCTTGAGGTTCACTTGTTCACAACAATCAATGATCTTAGCTACCAAAATCCCAAGATATACACAATTTTTAATAAATTTTTATAGATGTTAGTCCTTAGATGATGCAAGAAATTAGTGGGCTGATTGTTTAAAACAAGATACGGTGGAAGACTTGAAAAGATGTAATAAATACAATCAAAGTGCACCGGTGTGAAACTGGCCAAAGACCCTCCGACGGTTAAGTCAGAACTTCTCTATAAATCACCAAAAACTCTAAGCGTTTAAGAATTGGAATTTCTCACGTACCTCAAATTTGGTGAAGTCTAGCCTTTATATAATAGATTCTGAGTGGGTCTCCTTGCTTTATGTCATTCTCCTCATAGAAGATATATTGGCTGAGTGGAGGTAGTGGGAGCAAATTATGGGGAAATTGTTCCCACTTTCTGAAGTAATGATCTGATGTGGTAAATCTCATTTCTATCAAGTTTAGTAAAATTTTCTTTAAAGTGTTGAGTAGTTGTACCTATGGACGGGGGATGTTTGGACAACAATCATCATGTGGATGGTCTTCTGCATCCTGAATGACCCTATAGATGAATCTACCATTTTGTTCCTCATTAGTCCTAATCCTAAGCATGTTCTAACATTCGAGGTAGATTAAACACTCATGTGTAACTACAAAAGTAATCATCTTTTACACCAAAGAGAGAGAGAGAGAGAGAGAGAGAGAGAGAGAGAGAGAGAGAGAGAGTATAAAACACACCAAGTCTATAGTAAGTTACTTAATGTTCAAGATCAAAGTGTCAAGATGCAGCCCAAACAAGTAAATCTATGAGGATTCAATAGCTGTTTGATCATTATTCAATCGATCGAAATCCAGGATTTCAACAAACTTTTGATCGCGACTTAATCGATCAAAAATCATGTATTGAAAATATGACGTGTTTTAATAAAATCAGTGTCATGTATCATTAAATCCTAATTGGAATACTTATACAAAGGAGGTTATACATGACATCTAAGAGGGTTAGAGTGGTAGAAACCCTATGCTAATCAAAGAGAAAATCCTAACCTCCATCATGTGTGCATGTGAGTTTACAAGATATATTCTTTGACTTGTTTCTCATTGGTGAGATCAAAAGTTGAAGCCACAGAGGTATCATCCTAGTGTTGTTGCAGAGTTCAAATATTCAAGATGTTCTTGGAGCTGGTCAAGGTCTTGGTCTTGAACGTGAATGTGTCATCTGTGAAGGTGTCTATATATAAAAAATTTAGAAGTTCTAGAGCTATAGAAGGTTTCAATAGTAAGTTAATCTACTAGGTAGAGCCTAACTATAAAGGTTTTATCCTAGATTGTAAAATTTCACTTGATATAATGGATTGCTTTGTTGGAGTAGGTTATACCCTCGTAGTGGTTTTTCCATTGAAAGCATTTTCAGTCGATTTTTCACTTCATCACCATATTGTGCGTCTATTGCTTTTTTCTTTTTCTTTTTTTTTTTAAATTTTTTTTATGCTTTAAGATATGGTGCACTTTGATTTGTGGTAATTGATATTGCAATTTTGATCATATAATTCAGTTAATTTCCAAGACATGGGGTATGAAGGGCTAGATTTCACTTGGTGCAACCAAAGACATGAGGGGAAGAATCCAACTAAGATTGGACAGAGTATTAGATACAGTGGACTGGATAGAGCATTACCGAAACTCTAGAGTGTTTCACATTATGGAGCCAACTTCTGACCACTATGCCATCTTATTGACAGACCAACAAAATCCACCCATATATAGGAAGAGAAGATTCCATTTTGAAGCTGCTTGGACTAAGTATGAAAAATGTAGGGAAGTTATACATGATATGTGGACAAATTTCTCAGGATACAATCAACTATTGGGCTGGTTAAAGGTCTAAAAGAATGTGCCGCTAGTTTAACTAGATGGAGTCAAACAGATGTTGGCTGTCATCCTTGAAAAATTCAAGAGAAAAGGAAGATCCTCCAAGATTTGGTTTAGGAAGACAGGGATGGCAGTAGGGGAGCAAAAATAAATGAGCTTTGGAAAGAAATTAATGAGCTCCTGGATGAGGAAAAGACCAGATGGCATCAAAGGTCAAGGGTCCAGTGGCTTCAGAAAGGTGACAGGAACACTCAATACTTCCACTACAGAGCATCCCAACGAAAAAAGAAAAAATGAGATTAGAGGGCTATGAAATAAAGATGGAAGATGGTGCGAGGATATGGGGGGCATTGCAAGCATAGCAACATAATATTTCAAAGAGGTATTCTTTACCTCTTCTCCAACCAGAATAGAGGAAGTAGCTGATCTAGTTCCAGGAAGAGTCACTCAAGAGATGAATGAGCAACTCACAAAGGAATTTCAAAATGAGGAAATTATTCAAGCTGTCTGGAATATGCATCTAACAAAAGTCCCGGGCCCTGACGGTATGTTTGTTATCTTTTACCAAAAATATTGGGATGTCATTGGAGATGATGTAATTAATACTGTGCTAAATGTTCTAAACTCAAATGCATCAATAGCATCCCTAAACCAAACTAATATTGCTCTCATTCCAAAAACAAATTGCCCATCCAAAATGAGTGAATTTCAGCTTATAAGTCTGTGCAATATGTCTTACAAAATCATATCAAAAGTCCTTGCTAATAGACTTAAACCAATCCTCTCCACCATTATTTCAGAAAACCAAAGTGCTTTTGTTCCAGGTCGTCTTATAACAGATAATGTACTAGTTGCTTTCGAAATCATGCACTACTTGAAAAAGAAAGAAGGAAAAGAGTGTTATATGGTCGTAAAGCTTGATATGAGCAAGGCCTATGACTGAGTAGAATGAGATTTCCTAAAGAAAGTCATGGAGAGAATGGGGTTTAATGAAAAATGGATAAATCTTATTATGAATTGCATTAATACTGTATCTTATTCTATGCTTATTAATGGTGTTGTGCATGGCTATATAACCCCTACAAGGGGTTTACACCAAGGAGACCCAATATCCCCATACTTATTTCTCCTAGTTTCAGAAGGCTTTACAAGATTAATTTTGGAAGCAGCTAGGCACAAAAGATTCTCTGGAATTTCTATATGCAGAAATCGCCTTACTATCACCCATCTCCTTTTTGTTGATAACAACATTTTATATTGCAAAGCAATTGGGCAAGAAAGTAGGAAACTACTAGATATACTTCAGAAGTACTAAGAAGCATTAGGCCAAAAAATTAACATAAACAAATAATCCTCTGTGTTTTTTAGCCGAAATACAGAAGAAGAGAAAAGAGTTGGAGCGAAAGAAAGCCTTGGCCCAATGCAAGATGCTCAACCCAAAAAATATCTGAGTCTCCTTTCAATGATTGACAGGTCTAAGAAACAAGTATTCAGTGAATAAAGGAGAGGGTAGGGAAGAAGCTGATGGGGTGGAAGGAAAAGTTGTTATCCATTGGAGGTAGAGAAATTTTGATAAAGGTCGTGGCACAGGCGGTGCCAACATATACAATGGGATGTTTCCTACTCCCAAAGGGCCTATGTGATCACATTGAAGGAATGATGAGGAACTTTTGGTTGGGGCAAAGGCAGCAAGAATCAAAATTTGCTTGGGTGGGTTGGTCAAAGATGTGCAAAGCAAAAAAGGAAGGAGGTATGGGATTTAGGGACCTTCAAGCTTTCAATCTTGCTATGCTTGCTAAACAAGGGTGGCAAATGCATGAAGAGCCGTCCTCCTTGGAGGCCCGGTTGTACAAAGCCAAATACTTCCCAAATTATGATGTCCTTAGTGCCAATTTAGGGAGAAACTCATCCTATGCATGGAGGAGTATTCATAAAAGTTTGGAGGTTCTTAAGTAAGGCACTAGATGAAGAGTGGGAAATGGAAAAATGATTCATATTTGGGACAATAAGTGGCTGCCAACCCCTACAACCTACAAGGTCTTATCCCTGCAAAAAGACTTTGGGGACTTCCCAATGGTATCAGCACTCATAGATGTAGACATAAGAAGATGGAGAAAAGATAGGTTGGACAGTATCTTCCTTCCTTTTGAGGTGGAAAAAATTCTCAACATCCCCATCAGTCACCACTTACCGGAAGACTCCATAATATGGGTGGGCTATAAGAAATGAATTTTCTCTGTGAAGAGTGCTTATTATGTAGCCAAGCAAGTGCTGAATTCAAATTTATAAGGAGAATCTTCGGTGGCAGATGTGTGAACCCCTCTATGGAAGAAGATGTGGTACTTAAATATCCCAAAAAAAGTTCGCATTTTTGCTTGGCAAATATGTATGAATGCGATCTCCACTATGATGAACTTAAATAAGAGAGGAGTTCAAACAGACACCATCTACCCCATCTATAGAAAAGAAGTGGAAACAGTGGAGCATGCCATTATAAAGTGTGATCTTGCCAAAACTGTCTGGTCAAATTGGAATGATTGTCCAACAAGAATTTTGGAATGCAACTGTGACATATCTGACTTGGCTTTAGCCATAATAAGTCAAGGGGCTCAAAGTGATTTGGAAAAGTTGTTTGGAGTAGCCTGGGCGATATGGGGGATAGCAATCCGTATGATTTAAGATTTTAAAAATGCAAACAACCTATTGGCTACAGGAAAAAGGAATGAGGTTAGAGCATGGAAGCTCCCCCCAAAAGGTGTGTTCCTCATAGATGTGGATGGAGCTATTCCGGCTATGGATGGTCATTCTGGAGTGGGTGTTATGATTAGGGACTGGGAAAATCAAGTGGTTGTAGCCATTAACTTGACCTTACCTGGTAATTTTGTAGTTGAGGAAACTGAAGCCATTGCCATGGAACAAGGCTTTGTCCTAGCCCATATGTTAGGCCTGGAAAATATCATGGTGGAAGGAGACTTTTTGCAGACTATTCGAGCAGTACAAGCCAAAGATTGCAAGGGAGTGGCTGGTCACATTATTGCTGGTATTATCTAAGAAATGTCAAAATTTCAAATGGCAGTGACCAGGCACATAAGCAGGAATGGCAACAAGGTAGCCCATGAACTTGCACAATATGCCAAGAGGTCTGGAGAATTGAAGAGTTGGTTTGGTACAGCTCCAAAGTTTGTAGCTGACCTTCTTCACACATATGCTTACAACTAGCTTAAGCTGGTTTTTGGTCTATTTTAGTGCCTTTGTCCTGTTTTTCTTCTCTGGTTTTTATTTGTGTGTTTTGATCTGGTTGTATATTTTCCTCTTCAAATGAAAGTCTAGAATGGAAGTTCAATTTCAAAAAAAAAAAAAAAAAAACTAATAATTTGTTGCTTAGTCACTTTAGGGTCAAAACTAGTCTTTTCAATTGGTAATTAGAGCTTAGGTACACCCTTGCAAGATTTATTTCTTGAATGTGATCATTGACCCTTGTTTGTCATGGATAAGTAAAAATCTAGGAAAGACTCTAGAAATAAAAAGATGAATAAAAATAATCAGGTTATGCAATGCATTAAGTGCTCAGATAAACCTAAATAAAGAGACTGGGAATTGTACTTATAAGAAAGATTTTTTTTTTGTCATTTCAGTTTGTAGTAGGGATGAGGCTAATTGTATTGAATATTGTAATAATGAATAAGATGGTCGTGAGACTACATATGGGGAAATTTCTAGGGCTTGTAATCACTTTCATAAACTTTCTTTTTGGTCTCCTTATTTCTGGTGCTAAATTGTATATAGATTCCTTCAGTTCTATTATCTTTTCTCATACTTGTAGACTGGGTAGTTCTGTATCTCATAACCTAACTAGGCATGTAAGACATGTTAGTGACTTATATGTGTGGATTGAGAATGTTCCTCTACATCTCAATGTTGTACTTCTATCCGATTATGGCTGAGTTTAATCAATCAATTTCTATTGTCTTCTTCTCGAAAGGAAAAAAAAAAAAATTCACAAACTCGCTAATAAATCTCTAGACGAATTCAATGAAGTCAAATATGAAAAGGAGGCCTTAAAGTTAAATATTTAAATGCAACAAATGAATTAGCTGAAAACTATAAAGTAGTAAGTACATGTCAATAAACTGAAAAGTGTAGAGAGTGAACTTGATTCGTCTAGCACTAAATTAGAGACAGTGGCGACTCCAGGAATTTTGTTTAGAGGGGTCATTAAAAAATTTTAATAAAAAGAGAACTTGAATATATTGAGTTATTGACAAATAATAATAATAATAATAATAATAATAATAATAATAATAATATGTGAAGTTTTACAATTTTATCCTACAAGTTTTCAAATTTGGAATGTTACATGATAGTTCATTACGAGTATCTATTGCCCATGTGGGTAGCTATAGGCTTATGACCATTTTATTTTGTTAAGTTTATCTAACATATATATCTTTATACAGTTGTTATTATCTATTTGACTTTGTTTTTATAAAAATATTTTAGACTAAATGACTAATCTCAACTCATTGGCTCCGTATTAATTATTGACGCACACAATCACACTCATTCATACATAAAATTATACACAACTTGTCTACTTAGCCAATCAAATGCTTGAACAATCACTAACTTTACAATTTTTTTCTTGAATTTTAATAACTTTATAACAAAAAGTTATTATAATATGATAACAATACACACACATGTAAAAAAACCCTCTCTATTTCCTAATTATTAAATTATATAAAATTATATTATATTTATATTGTACACACAAATATCCACACACATCATAATTTACACAAATAACATTATAACAATAAGTAATGTACACAATCAATATTAGACACACTCACACACATATAATATAAATTTATAAAAAGAATTACATTTACAATTTACAATTCACAAACACTTACTCTTTACTCTTAAAGTTGAAAATACTTGTAATAAGGATGTGCAAGATTTAAGTCAGGGTGTGCAAACAAATATTTTTAAGAATAAATTAAAGTATTAAACTAACAAAGGTGGGGCTCCCCATGAATCACGACTTAAGGAAATCCTTTAGTATGAAGCCCACCCGGAATATGTGTTAGTTGATGATCGCATTGCCGAGCACAAGAGAGTCGAAGAAGACCAGGTGCAGGGCAAGGGGAAGGCCAAGGTTTTCACACCCGAAAGGAGGGATCCTTGGCTTGATAGATATGGCCTTAACCAGCCAAGGAGAACGCCTCGGTGGTTAGCTTGGTGTTCAAGGAACCCGTATATCAGATCCTTGAAAAGATAAAAAATGAGCCTTATTTCAAATGACCCAACAAGATGGGAGGGGACCCCACCAAGTGGAATCAAAGTCTGTACTGCCAGTATACCGAGATCGGGGGCATACAACCGAGGACTGCAGAACCCTATGCGACTACCTAGAGCAGTTGGTCAAGGCAGGGAAGCTGAAGCAGTTCATGCATTAGTCCCCTAGGCAGGGGAGCCAGACTGAGCAAGGATACCAGAGAAAGGTTGTTCCACGTCCACCATTAGGAACCATTAGTGTCATTCTGGTCACACCAAGTAGGGAGGCAGGTTCCTCCTTTAGAATTATGTTTATCGCGTTGCAATCGGAGCCTAAAGAGCAGGTTAGAGGGTCCAAGAGGACTAAGGTAGAACCGCAGCTGATATTGGGCTTCTCAAATTATGATAAAGTGGGGACCTTTCAACCCCATGATGATACATTAGTAGTTACCCTCCGGATTGAAGGGTTTGACGTAAGAAGGGAGTTGGTGGACTAAGGAAGTGGAGTCGAGATCATATGCCCAGACTTGTATAGGGGGTTGAACTAGAAGGACCTTAGCAGATATAACTCACCATTGGTTGAATTTGATGGAAGAACTGTGATCCCTAAGGGGATGATTAAGCTACCGGTGCAAACAGGCAATGAAGTGGTCGAAGTGGAATTCATTGTAGTCAACGCTTATTCGCCTTATACCGCAATTTTTTCAAGACTGTGGCTTCATGCTACGGGAGTGGTCTCCTTGACCTTGCATATGAAGGTGAAGTACCTTACCGAAGGACGAGTGGGGGAGCTGGTAGGGAGCTAAACAATGGCCAGGCAATGTATGGTTACTGCTATCAGGCATCAGTTAGCTGAAATGGGCTCTCTTAGCCCAGATAATGTTTCGTAGCAATCAACGGTCATAAAGCTTGAAGAGCTAGAGAAAGTCATCATTGGGTTAGATGAGGATAAATTTTTGCAAGTTGGGACCCAATTACCCTCGATCGAGAAGAAGGAATTACTGATTTTCTTGAGGAGTAACTTAGATGTTTTTGCATAGAGCGTATATGAGGCGCCAGGAGTAAATTCAGAATTTATAAGCCACTATCTTAATGTGAACCCAACTATCATACCGAAAAGGCAGCAACCTCGGCGCTTTTCCAAAGAACATGCCGAGGTAGTGAAGGAGGAGGTGAATAAGCTCAAACAAGCTGGAGCAATCAAAAAGGCTTTTTATCCCGAGTGGTTGGCCAACACTGTGGTTGTTAAGAAGAAGTTAGGAAAATGGAGGGTTTGTGTGGATTTCACCGATTTGAACAAAGCCTGCCCCAAAGATCCCTTTCCAGTCCCCTGAATCGATTAGCTCTTCAACGCAACATTTGGCTATCCTCGATTGAGTTTTTTGGATGCCTTCCAGGGCTATCACTAGATACCACTAGCATTGCCCGACTAAGAAAAGACTGCATTCTTGACCCCTACCAGGAATTACCATTATTGAGTGATACCTTTCAGCCTGAAGAACGCTGGATCTACCTATCAGAAAATGGTGACGAGAATGTTTGAAGCCCAGTTGGGCTAAAACGTTGAGGCTTACATAGACGACATGGTTGTAAAGAGCAAGCAGTTATTTGAGCACCTAAGTGATTTGGAAGAAGTATTTTCAATACTTAGAAAACATAAATTGCATCTCAACGCTTCTAAATGTTCCTTCGGTGTAAGCTTAGGGAAATTCTAGGGTACATGATCACTCATCGAGGGATTGAGGTTAACCCCGACCAAATTAGAGCCATCCATGATCTGCACCCACCTCGGAACCCAAAAGAGGTTTAAAGGCTGACTGGGATAACCGCAACCTTGCAGAGGTTTATCACTCGATCGGCTGATCGCTGTAGGCCATTTTTTCAATTGCTTCATAAGTGGAAAGATTTCACGTGGACTGAGGAAGTGTTATTTCCATATTTCGTACTTCTTTTTATTATTCTCTAAGCCTTAACTCCACTAACCTAATATCTGGATCATAAAAGAGCATTAAAGTTGACCTTGCGATCCCACACTCTAACAAATTTATTGCACTGGGCCTGTAAAATCTAATTCCACTATTCTAAGTGGGCTTAGCATTTTTGGGCTCTTACAAATAATAATAATAATAATAATGATGATGATGATGCAGTTAATTGGTAATTAATCTAATAATCTACTGGTTAGTCATTTTGGCATCAAAACTAGCCTTTTTAGGATCAAACAAAAAATAGGAGGAATGTGTTTGAGAGTATTTTAATTTTAACCTGATGTGATTATAGGTGATTTGATGTCTTATGTCAAGTTTCGAATTAATTGATTAAGGATTGGATGAACCTCAATTAAGAAGATTTTTAATGCTCGATGAAAGAAATGGAAGCTGATGGGATAGTAAAAAAATTACAACTCATATTCGTCCATATGGATAATTGACGTATTAATATTATAGAGAAGAAATTATAAGTCAGCCAAAAAAAAATTATCAATCAAGGCAAGTCTATATATGTTAAAAAGGGCCATTTTTGTTAAATGCTTTAATATATAATAATAAAACAGTAATGTTTGTAAGTTAATTTAGAAAATAAATGATGTTAAGGATATTATTAATTTTACTACCTAAAAGTTATAAATTAATGTATCACCAATCATTAAAATATTAAATAATATTTACTTCGTTAGTGAAGTGGTACAAATCACCTCTATCCAAAACAAAAAACAAAAAAAAAGTGGTACAAATCACATTTATTATCACATCAAATTGCAAACTATTTGTTGTAATTTTATCTTTTACAAATATCATATGTTGAAGAGACGAGTTCAAACTCGTCTTTTGAAGGGACGAGTTTTATGTTTGATTGAAATTAAAAAAAAAAGGTTGTATATCCAAATAGTTTTGAAACAGTATAGAATAAGTAAAAATAGCTTGTTAATTACCCAATTTTACATTTAAAATTCAATTTTTTTTTTTCATTGAGAAATGAACACCTAAGTCCCCTAGCCTATTCTTTTAAGTTGGATTGAAATTATATTTATTTATGAGTTAAATAGACTCGTATTACCCACCGAAGCCGAAGCATTCAGCCTACTGATTCCGTGCAGCATCAGAAGCAACAATAAAATATGAAAAGTAAGTAAACTAAATTCTAAGTTAATTAGTAAGTACCAAAACTTATTTCTACCCCATGAAGTGGAGGTTGATGAAAATTAATTCCAACTACTTGCTAAACCCATGTTATGCATAGGAACCTACCTATTTGTGAGGTAGACTAAAATAATTTTATAAAATCTTAAATTGATTAAGAAACTACACCATTGCAAGATTTGCTCTTGTATGACTTCAATTTGTGTTACAATTTGATGAAGAAGCCATTGCTTGAATGTGCAATGGCTTACAAAAAATTTGTCAAACAGTTTCAAATACTACCAAAAAAAAAAAAAAAAAAAAAAAAAAAACCTCAAAAATTCAAATATGAAAACTTCTGAAAGACCAAAAAATATTAAAGAATCGGATGATTCACTGCTTAGAAATTATTGAAACAAATATATATATATATATATATAACTAAAAAATAGAGAAATATAAAAGAAAGATGAGTTACATTAAAAAAAAAATAATCCATGGCTATAACTATTGAAAGGAATCAAAAGATTCAGAGCCTACAAATTATAGATAATATACGTGTGTGTGTGTGTGACGACACAATAGAGAAAATATAAGAGAAAGATGTGTTACCATCAAAAGAATAATTCAGATGTTAAAACTTTTAATAGGTCAAAAAATATTAAAGAATTATAAGATTTACTTCCTATAAATTTTTGAAACAAAACAAAATGTATATGATTACACAATAGAGAAATATAAAAGAAAATTTGATTACTTTCAAAAGAATAATACATGGTATCGTCATTGTGAAAGCTCAAATAGTGTGAAACACTATAACTTGTTTGGACCCCCAATTTTAAACTTACGGCTTAATTGCTTTTACTCTAACTTATCTAAATGCGGAACAAGAGTAAATGAAGCGCAATAAACTGGAACTGCTCTAGTGCATGAACACAAGCAATAAACAATAAATGTAAAGCATAAAGAGTACGGGAAGAGAGATACAAACACAAGATAACACGGTGATGTGTTATCGAAGAGGAAATCGAAGAATTCGGCGGAAAACCTCTTTGCGACCCTCTAAGTTGAAATCGATCCACTAGTGAATAAGTTGAAGTACACGAATATCAAAAAGACCCTTCAAACCTAATCTACCCAATATACTTGAATCCTTTAAGCTCTAGCTACCAACGGATTTCTCGGAGTATTGTCTTTACTAGTTGTCTGGATCTCGCAATTCCGTCCGATTGCATCCTCCTATAGACACCCCATTTTACAACTTGCATTTAACCAATATTAAGGGCAAAGCAGTGATTTTGCACCAAGGGCATGATTGTTGTAGGGACTGGGTTTGAGCACTTCTACTGTTGGAAAAGTGGATTCAGGCCCAACTTGTCCTAAACAATAAATTTGTAGAGGATGGGTTTAAGAGTTAGGCCTTAGTGAGGATAGCAACGAATAAACATGGTTATGGGTAAACTGAATAGCAAGAAAACGGGCCTTAAGTGTTAGAATCTGTCTTGAACATTGGTTCGAGGAGCTTTCTTGTTCTTATTATTTCCTCAGTGCTTGGATATAGAGGTTACAAAGATGATACAGGTTGCTACAGTGTTTTCTACTTCCAATCTCCGATCCTTTCTCTAGAGGACCTCTTTACATTTTATACCCTTTTTAGGTTGATCTTGGCCCTCCATTTGTTGATCGTGCAGGTCACTACTTGAGTGCTTATCCCATCAGCCGTCGTCCTAAACCTTCTATGAGTTGCAGCAACCAAAGCGGCATTGTTCAGGGGTCATTTCCTCATTAATGCGGCCAGAATGTTAATTATGGGCATTTAATGTGGAGGTGACAGTTTCTCCCTGAATTGCTCTCCCAGGCTCCCATGGCTGACCCACGGTATTTGTCCTCTTTCTTGGGATGCTCTACAAAACCGCCCTTGATGGCGCGTTGCCCTTCCCTTCTATGATCTCGGTTCGTCGATGACATGATTGTCCTCGGCGATGCTTCTTGATAGTTAGGACTTTCTCCGTTCGTCCTTGGACGTTTCTTCTTCCTCGACGTGGGCCTTGGGCCTAGTATAAAGTTGGGCCGGGGTAGCCAGATTCATTGACCCCACAATTGTAATTTCAACAGTTAGATATTCAGGTTTGTGATACAGAACAAATCTTGATACTCTAACGATCACAATGGTATGTCATGGGCTTTGATCAGACCACTTGATCAAAAGATATCATACAAAAAATTTTCAATGATCGTGGCTCACCTACACAATGGACCCGATCACATCCTATTTTAAATACTTAATTTTGATTGGTTCCAACAATAATTAATTAATTAAGAGTGAATTTTGATTGGATCTCATTTTATTTTATTTTTTTAAGAAATAATAAATAAATAAATAAAAATTTCCTTTATGGCATCTTATCTGCTCTTTTGAAAAAATTTGGATAGAGGAAAAGATACATTTTATGAAAAATTTCAAAAAACAGAAAAATGCTCAAAAAACGTTACTATTCTCAGCAGCAACTTGAATCGCATTTTTGTTCTGGAAAACGTTGAAATTTGGTTTTCTCTATTTCTAGAAACATTGTAGAGAATTGAATTTTCTTTCCAAAAACACAAATCCCGAATTAATTGGAATTTTGAGCAGAAAGTTAGAGCCAAAATATGAAACAGGTGCCGAAAATAACACAAATTCAGCATCATCTTCAACTTTCTTTCAAAATTTCAAATGGAGATCAACACAAAATCTGTTCAAGCTTATCTAGTAGGCTTATTCCCTCCCTTAGCTTCAGAAGAAAGCCTTTGAAAAACAAGTTGGATAGAGAAACAGATAAAAAATTTCAAAAAACAGAAAAATGCTCAAAAAACTTTACTATTTTCAGCAGCAACTTAAATCTCATTTTTGGCCTGGAAAATATTGAAATTTGGTTTTATCTATTTCTGGAAAATTTGTAGAGAATTAAATTTCCTTTCAAAAAATATCAGTCCTGAATCAATTGAAATTTTGAGCATAAAGTTAGAGTTAAAATACGAAACAGGTGCAGAAGATAACAAAAGTTCAGCATCATCTTTCAAAATTCAAATGGGGATCAACACCAAATCCATTCCAGCTTATCTAAACAGGTTTATCTCCTCCCTTAGCTTCAGAAGAAAGCTAATAACTTAGCTTTAAAGCTAAGCCATCCCTTCCCCTATAAATAGAGAAGACCTCTTCCATTTTCGGAACCCGATTCCCTCTGGAGAGCTAGTGAGAAAGCAAAAAAGAAAAATTGTTGTGCAACCATTGTTCTTACTTTGATTATAGTTTAGTACTTCCTTGATTTCTCCCTAACCCTTTAAGTGATCACTTCCCCCTTTAATTTATGCTCTATGCTGGTAAGTAGTTAATTATGTTCTTTAAGTTTCTGCACATGCTTGAATAAATGCTTCCAAGTCATTATTTGTTTCTTTCATGATATGCTTGGATGAACATGCCTTTATATCTCATTGATATTCCTTTTACATGCTTAGATGAACACTTTTAGGCTAATGCGCAACTTTCTCTTAAATGCTTAGATGAATATGTCTAGATAGTTGTTTTACTTTTAAAAAAATGCTTAAACGAACATATCTAAGTATTTTGATTTCTCTAGATGAACATGTCTAAGGGATTTTTCTTTACTTTTTTTTTTTTTTTTTTTTTATAATTGCTTGGATGGTCAAATATGCTTAAATGTTTTGTTTTTCTCTTTGCAATTGTGTGGATGACAAATAGCATGACAATTCTCTGTTTTCCTTCACATGGTTGGACGAACACTTCTAAGTTATTATTTGATTTTCATAACATGTTTAGATGAACATGTCTAGGTAGTTGTTTCTCTCTTTTTTGAATGCTTAGACGAACAGGTCTAACTAACATTATGGTTTTCGCTTAAATACTTGGATGAACATGTTTGGGTGATTTTATTCGTTCTTCTCATGATTGCTTGGATGATTGGTAGGCCTAAAAATAAATTTTCTTTTGCAATTATGTTGATGACAAATAACATGACGATTTTGTTTGCCTTCACATGCTTAGATGAACATGTCTAGGCTAGGAATTCCTTATTTATATTAATTTCTTGGATGAACATGCCATTACTTTCACGCTTTCTTTACAATTACATTGTTATCTAACAAATTTCACTTTTTGTTTCTCTTTATGTTAAATTCCCCAACACATATTTGTTTACAATTCTTGTAAATTAACATGTTTATATGATATATTATTTGTATTTGTTTGACATGACATGATATTGGTCACCTTAACCTAGGAGACCGGTTTTACCGAGTGAGATGGGTGCTTAATCCCTTCCCATCTTGTAAATTAGCCTCCGAACCAAGATCAAGGGTTCTAGACTAGGGTCTTGTATATGCAATTTTACATTTTTTAGAATGTAACTAGGAAATAAAGCAATGTAATTTACTTTCTTAGATTGTATCTAGGACCAAAAAAGCATTGTAAATTTTTGTTACAAAATAGATGTAAATTGTCATATATAATAATACAACAGAAACATTTTTATAAAAAAAAATTATATAGAAGGTTTTCTTATTTTTCCATTTAAATTAAATAAGTGGCGACTCCATGTAAAACCCTCGATCTAGGGGGGAGTACATTTTACAGTGAACTCGACATTTTAAGCATCACGATCCCACCCGTTCGCGTGGGTTAGGCCCAGTTTGAGAAAAAATTGGCGGGTCAGGGTCGTGGTTGCTCACACCGCCAAGCCTCATCGGCTTCTTTTGGCAAATCCCAAATACTTCCCAAGCTCCAAAACACTCTCTACTCTTTAAATAGGTGTGAGTTGTGTTTGGGTACAAATCTTCTCTCAAGGTATAACAATGGGGGAGGGAAAAGAGAAGAGACTACAAAGGAATTCTCACTCAAGGATGAGTGGCTCTCTCTAAAATGGTGGGTGTGTTGTAGAAACCTCTCTAGGGTTTTCTTCTGAATAGCCTTTTTACAATTTTGTGGGTAATTAGGGTGTATATAGTATGGGTGAAGGGTACAAGAGTCACACTTAAAATTCTAGATATCAGTGCATTTCGCGGGTCATCTTGCGAGTTGGCCAAGTCGCGAGATGAGTCGCAAAACTCACTAACTCTTCAGCTTCCGACATATACTCCTCATGTGACCTTCGCAGGTTGCACCACTCACGAGCCAAGTTGCGAGATCAACTTCTTGAGCGATCTTCACCAACTTACTACTAAACCACAAATAAATCCCACAAAATACAAAGAAATAAATTAATGCAATTATAACACTTTTTGTCATGGAATAAAGCCAACACAAATGTTATGTGAAAAACCATAACTTAACACATTAAAATCTTCTAAACATGTTCAAATATTGCAAAAACTAACACACATTTAGGGCCCGTTTGGTAAGAAATTTCTAGTAACGTTGTTTAAGTGTTGTGGAAACACGTATGGGTGAAAAAGTGTTGTGGAAATACGTGTTATGGTGTTTAAACAACGAAAACTGTTGTTTAAACAACAGTACCAAACAAACCCTTAGATGTTAAAACTTCCAAAATGCCAAAAAAGATATATAATTAAAGAATAAGTTATTGAAACAATTCAAAAAATATATGACCATTCAAAAGAGAAATATAAGAAAAATAAAAAAGTAGACGAACCCATAAAGTAATAAGTTTTAAATTTTAACAGGTCTAAACTTTAAACGATGAAAAATAATCATATACAGTCACAGGCGTAGGGTTTGGTGATTCATGTACGAAAATAACTTTTTTAAAAAATACATGAAAAACTATAAAATATATATATATATATATATTTTAACAAAGTAGAGGAGAGGAAAATAACAGAAGAAGAGCTCATACCTCTACTCGGCTTTAAAAAAATATATATATTGGGGTTTGCATTGCTTTTGTAGTGTTCATGATTAACCTCACAAATTTGGAGATAAATTATTAACGTTTAAGTTTGAGTTTAAGTTGGACTTGTTAGAGATATAGAATTTCACTTCTTATTAAGTTTGGACTTTGGCTGTTGATGTCAAAGATTAGTCCTCGGTTGAAGTTGATATTGTTAATTAAAAAAAGTTAAATAATTTTGTTTTAAAAAAGTAATTTTGTTTAAAAAAATGATGATGATGTGACAAGCTCTAGAGAGGTCAATAAAAAGTTAAAGACTTCAGTTTATATATATACTAGTATTATGCCTGTGCGATACACGGCTTAATAAAAAAAATCATATGTAAATTAAATGCCATGATAAAAAATCATATATAAATTGAAAAATATATTTTGATGTTAAATATAGATTATAAAAAATGAAAATCTTAACACATATGAGACTCATGAGCTTTTGCTAATGCAATGTGTAAACCACTTGGGCTCAAAAAGAAATATCTTGTCTGTTGAATAAACATTCTTCCACAACACAGCCCTTTTTCATTAAATTGGAATCAATCATTATTTAATACTAATTATCTTGATCCCTTAAATTTAGCAAATTAGGACATGGCACTTAGATTGCCATTTCTAGAGAAAAATTAGAATCTGTTCATCCTTTCCAAGATGGACACTGCTCAATGCTAATGAGTGTTAATATCTAGAAAATATAATTGATCTTCCTCTCATTTAGAAGGTTTTTGTGTGACTTTAGCTTCATTATTAGAGAGAGGGGGATTCCAACGTGAGGAAAAATTTGTGAAATTTATTGTGTTACCCATAAATTTCTGTATAGATGGGAGATAAATACGTGGTCTCCACAATGTCTGGCGAGCTTGAGTGCTGCAATATTACCTAAACAAATAAATGTGAAACCTAACACCTAAGCTGTGAAGCATTGTAGTACCATTTGAATGGGTGGCATCACTTGAGTCTTTACCACTAACACTATAGAGTGATTGAATTCACACAATTGAGCAGAGCTAGCTGCCAATTGCCACTGCCAGAGCTAGAAAATTAGAACTCTGCCGTTGCCACTGCATAATAATAACATCTATCTGTCAAGCACAACGTGTTCCCATCTTCTTGCATTTTATGAGATGAGATCAAGATCTCATAAACATTGTCAGGTGAAAGAGATATGTGCATCACTTTAAGGTGTCGGCTCTTTCAAGCTTGGTGCTACATTATTTCAGGGTCGGAGAACACTCAACTCAAGTGTGATAACTGTTAGGTTCTAAAAGTTTAGAACAATTGGCAAACCGTGAACACAAACTTGTCTAGATATAGATCCTAGAATCTATAGGTATTATTAGACAATGCTCAAGGTGATACAAGTCAAGATTCAAGATTATACAAGCTGCAGAAAGAAGAGTTTAGAAACTGCCTAGTTTGACCAATAGAAACACGTATCTGCAGAATTTTAAGTTCGGCCCAACAGCAGTTCAAGTCCATTAAGGATTAGGGTTTCAGATCTACTTCTTCTAGTATATAAAAGAAACCCTAAGCACGTTTTTGTGAGGCTTTTTAGAGAGAGAAGATTGTGCCTCTTTTTGTATCTAGGGTTTTGTACCCAAAAGCTCTCTCATATCTTATACCGGTGTTATTCCTTGAAGAATCTCAAGATTCAGTAGATCTGAAGTTGCTGCATCAAGATCAACAATAGTTGAAGATTTAAACCTTCAAAGGTGGTCTTGGGTCACAAACAGGAGAGTTTGTGTTGCTAAACCTTTGAGTGGAGTCTCAAAGTCACAAGTGTGGGTGCTTGTGTTACAAAGGCCTAATAGAGAAGGAGTCTGTGGATTCGAAGCTTGCACGCGGTCTTGTCAGTAAGTTCTACATGTGGTAGCAATAGAATATTAGTGGTCTAAATCTTATTGTAAACTTCGATTCTCTATAGTGGATTTGCTTTTTACCTTGAGGATAGTTAGGTTAAATCCTCTCCAGGTTTTTTACTGGTTTGGTTTTCCTGGGTGATCAGTTCTTTGTGTTTTTTATATTTCTGCTGCTTTACATACATGATTTATGTTTGTTTGACCTAGATTTGAATAATAAACCTAAGTATCCACTTGGTTAATTAAATAAGTTAAACAATCTAGTTTACAGGGATCTAAAAACCTAACAAGTGATATCAGAGTTGGTTAGCTCTTGTTTTTAGGTTTCTTGACCTAGAGTTGATCCTTGATCCCTGTTATCATGGATAATTTTAAATGTCTTACT
Organism: Notholithocarpus densiflorus; assembly: GCA_030021035.2. Taxonomy (NCBI): domain Eukaryota; kingdom Viridiplantae; phylum Streptophyta; class Magnoliopsida; order Fagales; family Fagaceae; genus Notholithocarpus; species Notholithocarpus densiflorus. The sequence goes on from JARYZH020000007.1 coordinate 3,483,125, forward strand.
ATTTTTTATTGTGATGATTTGAATAAAAAGGACACTATTGTTTCAGTTGATCTTTTTGAGACTTGTGAAAGGAATTTGCAGTATTTCAATCTTTCTCAGAAGATTGGTGTAATCCCTCAAATACACTGTGCTTCTCATGGATTTTCACCTACAAAGCCGAAGACTCGTGCTATATAGGTGAGAAAAGACTTGCTAAGGTGAGTGTTGTTTACTTGTCCCTGATTTAATTCTTTCAATTGTTTGTGGACATGTTTTGTTTCTGTTTTTGGTTGTTTTGTTTTTTAGGTTGTTTTTTATTTTTAAAAAAATCCAAAAACATTGATTTAGAACATGCTTGACATTGTGGAGAAACTTGAATAGTATGTATTGCTCAACTAAGTGCATGACTATTTTGAGATAAATATGATTTTGTATGAGCACGTACTAGTTTGTACATGTACTCATGGGTTAATCAAGAAATTGATATTTCTTGTTTGTGTACTCTTTATAGCTTAGTTTAGCACTGTCATGCATTGTTTTTGCATTTTATTCATTAAGTATAATGTGTGCCTTTATTTTGTCATAAAATATTTTTTGAAAATCCAAAAAGATTTTGTTTTTGTTTTGTATTACACATCATAAATGTGTAGTTGAGGTTGGCCTATGAAATTTGCACTTCATGACTATGTACCTTGTTTAGCTTGGATGAGCTTATTTTTATGCACTTTGCTAGTTTGTGCTATGCAGTGCCTATTTGTGTGAGTTGTTTATAGTTTTTAATCACATGCTCTTGATTTTGAAGTCGCATTCTTTTGATTGTAAGGACTAAAAAATCCTAAGAGAAAGACATAAATAACCATCTCACCTCTGTTTACTAGCCAATTATAAACACCTTAGTGCATATCATAAGATTTAGTGCTCGAGAAAGTGTAGCACATGCACAACAAGAAAAGTAAGGTGTTACCTTAAAAGAAAAAGAAAAATATGCATAAAAATATGATAAGGTAAAAATATATATATATATATATATATATATACATACATGATTGCAAGCTTATTTTCTAGGAGATGTGGGAATTATATGATGTAACTTTTTAGGTGATAGTCACTTTCAAACTTGTGTGATGAATAATGTAGAAATTTTGATTGATTACTATCTACATATCACCTTTTATGGAACTCATACACTTACTAGTTGCACACACCACAAGTAAATCTTTGCTAAGCTTTGTACATGAGGTTGTGTAAACTAGTGAGGCCATCCAAGATTATACACTTTGTGATGTTTGATGCAAAATTCTTTGAAGATTGGTTCAATTTTTGAGATAAAAAATCTAAAACTTGGTTTTTGAAAACTTTATTTGAAGATAATGTGTTTTAAAAACTTTTGGAATCATTTACTTGCATATCATTCATGAAAAATCTTTTTAAAGAATGAGAAATTTTTTTGGTTTCTCAAAAATTCTAATTTTTAAAGGCTCGATCGATCGAACTTGTTTTTCGATCAGTCAAAGTCAGTTTTAAAATTTTTCGATTGGTATTCGATTCCTATTCGATCAATCGAAAATTTTCCAGTTTTTAAAGTCTAGCTTCTGCCAACTTCGATTGATGTTTGATCGATGCTCGATCAATCAAAACTGGAAAATTTTCAGTTTTTAGATTTTTAACCAAAAATTTTTCATGCATCATTTGTGTTTAGGATTCACATGCATTGCATTGTTTTTTCTTTATCCATCTTGCATTTTTGCAGTCATATCTCTCATTGTTTTCACACATAATATGCATACACTTTACTAAATTGGGTACTCAACTTGATTTAAAAATTGATTGATTAATTTTTGAGTTCTGTACATTTTAGTATATTCTATTTTTTATGTGTGAACTGAGGAAAATATTTTTTTGAGATATGATGGATAATAATTGTTCAAATATTTTCTCTACTTGATTTGAGTTCAAAAGACCATTTGCTTATAGGTCACATAGTGTCAAGCTTGCATATATTGAAAGAGAGAATATTTTTCTTCAAGTGAATCCTCAATTTTTTTAAAGTTAGGTTTGTGTGTTTTTACTTTCCCCAAAACTATTTTTTCCCAAAACTTGTTTTGTTTTTCCTATTTTTATACGGGGAGAAGCTTGTTTTTTTACCTTTGTTGTTCATAGGGGGAGTTGTTGCTCTTCACAGTGGGAGTTGTCTTTATTTTCTATAAAGTTGAATTGTTTTGAGTTCCCTTAATTCTATATTCTCTCTTATTCTTTGTTGCGTATGTTTTCTGTCTACCTTCTGATTGGGTTGTCTTTGTCAATACGTGACAAAAAGGGGGAGAAATAAGTGAAATGTGGGAAATCTATTTTAAAAGGTTTTTAACTATTTTATTTAGGGGAAGATGAAATTGTTTTTGAAAGAGGGAGAATATGAAATGTTTTTGAAGTATCTAACTTAGGGGGAGAGTTAGTTTACTTTTGTTTTTATATTGTGCTTCATTTCGTTTATATGTTTTTCTTTCCACACATACGTTGATGTGTTCTTTTGAGTGTTTCAGGAAAGACAAGTACATTCTGATCAAGACCTTCTACCTCTTCTTGCAACTTCTAGGTTAGGAGTCCTAGATTGGGATTTGTGATGTAATTGGGCAATTTATTGTAATTGGGTTGTTCTTTTATTTGAGCATTTCATTTGTATGTAAGTTTTGTCATGGATTGCCAAAGGGAGAGATTGTTAGATTCTAAAAGTTTAGAATAATTGGCAAACCGTGAACACAAACTTGTATAAATATAGATCCTAGAGTCTATAGGTATTATTAGACAATGCTCAAGGTGATACAAGTCAAGATTCAAGAAAATACAAGCTACAGAAAAAAGAGTTCAGAAACTGCTTGGTTCGACCGATCGAAAGACAGGCTCGACTGATCGAAATACGTATCTGCAGAATTTTAAGTTCGACCAAACAGCAATTCAAATCCATTAAGGATTAGGATTTCAGATCTACTTCTTCTAGTATATAAAGGAAACTCAAAACACGTTTTTGTGGGGCTTTTTAGAGAGAGAAGAGTGTGCCTTTTTTTGTATCTAGGGTTTTGTACCCAAAATCTCTCTCATATCTTCTACCGGTGTTATTCCTTGAAGAATCTCAAGATCTGGTAGATCTGAAGTTGCTGCATCATGATCAACAATAGTTGAAGATTTAAACCTTCAAGGGTGGTCTTGGAGTCACAAACAGGAGAGTTTATGTTGCTAAACCTTTGAGTGGAGTCTCAAAGTCACAAGTGTGGGTGCTTATGTTGCAAAGGCCTAATAGAGAAGGAATCCGTGGATTCGGAGCTTGCACGTGGTCGTTTCAGTAAGTTCTACATGTGGTAGCAATAGGATGTTAGTGGTCTAAGTCTTATTATAAATTTCGATTCTCTATAGTGGATTTGCTTTTTACCTTGAGGATAGCTAAGTTAAATCCTTGCTTATTGAGGAACACCCTAAAAAAAATTCCTGGAGCCGCCACTGCCAGGACCCAACCCAAGTACGCATAAATATTACTACAATTGCACGCAGTGGACCTGCAAATCATAGATGAGAATTCGTATCCGGACAGCTCGCATTTACGCTACAATTCAACTTATTCTTTAGACTTAATTTGTTAAAGGTGGAAGAACATTTTAGAAAGGAGAATCTTGGCCAATATCATTTCTTTGCAAAAGTAGTTGTGTGTTGGAATTTCATCTCACTACCCATCAATCTTCTTCGCCTTTATGTAATTGATAGATAAAAATGTTATTGGGTTTCATTTTTTTTTAATTATTTATTATTATTATTATATAAAATGTACATTATTCACAGTGATGCAGAATGGAGAGCAATGTAAAAGGGGCCCTTGATTAAGCTTTGAGACAAGCTTGTCCGTACGTAACGTAAAGAAAAGGACATTAAAAAAAAATTTAATACTATGAGTAAGGATGACATTTGATTCGTCCCAGAAATATTGAAATTATTTAGTATGCCTGGTAGCTTTTCTGATGCCTTATATTGTGCATTCTCAATTAGATTAATTTATGCCAAGTGATCTACAATTAAGATCCGTGCCACAAACCTACAAATTTCTTTTCCCCAAGATTTTCATCTCTAATCTTGAATTAATATATATATCTTATAATAATTCAAATATCAAATAAATAAAAAATACTCGAATTGAAATCAAATTTTAGAATTCACTTTCTTAAAAATAAGAAAGTGAGGAGAGCATTGATTCTAGACTTTTCGAAATTATTGTTGGTTCCAAGCAAATAGATACACCCATAAATAAATATATTAATTATTATGCTTGAGCTTGTTTTTAATTTTAGCTTACACTTTATGGAAAATGTTTTTTCGCCATTTTTCACCATTTGGTACATGTATTTAAACACATGTTTTCAGTTCTTAAACAACATTACACGTATTTTTTATATACTTTTTCACCTACATGTATTTACAAAAAATACAAACAACGTTACTAGAACAACATTACCAAACGGGCCCTTAAAATAGAGAAAATATTGTTCAAATTAATAACTCGTGGGTTCTTGATAGGTAGAATTTCTTGAAGTAAAGCTGACGATCTTGTGTAAGCAGAAGACTTTGCTTATATGCCTGTAAACAACTCTAGAAGGTTGACAATCCATCTTAAACACTGACGGGCGCACCTGAAGGTCATTAATGTAAATAGGAATGATCAGAAGGCATTGACGGACAGCAAAGCTGACAGATTCAACGTGACTTGTTCTACACGCACAAGTATATAAGGAAATATCTTGTGCCCCACGCTTAACCCTAATCAAGAAGAGTCCTATAAGTCCTATAAGGAAAGAACTCTGCAAAATATGCAACTTAAAAACATCTTCTTAACCAAGGCACGGATGTCAATCCTACATTACTATAAAAACCCTAAGACCTTCATAAACTAAGGTACGCATAATTTCCCCCAGCTCTAACACTCTAGAGTTGTGAAAAGTTCTAACTTGACCTTCGGAGGGTATTTGACCGACACCACACCGGTGCTCTCTGTTAGGTCTTTTCTTTTTTTTGTGCAGGTACTGTTTCGAGCGTGCAAAGATTGTGTGGCTCACTGGTGATTTTTCGGCATCATCAGTTGGCGTTGTCTGTGGGAACTTGCGACTTGTAAGCCATACTATTGCTTCCTGGACAAAGAGTTGTATGGTACTTACTCGCTCGATGGCGACCACCAACAACATTTAGGGAGATGAACCATGCACAATCACACTCGAGAGACAGGTTCAAACTCTCGCCGCTGCCGTGGAACGCCTAACCAAGTAAAACAATGATCTAGAAGAACAGCTGCATCAAAAGAACGCAGGGCATAACACTCAGGAGGAAGACCAAGAAGGTACCAACACCGAAAGAAGGGACCAAAAGGGGCCAGAAGGTAGCAACGCCCTAAGTAGACCAGAACGACAGGACATGAGCCATCTATCCATCATAGATACGGCTCCACCTTACATGGTCATAGAGATGCAAATGATGAAGGAACGGATGAACTTTATGATGAACGCCCTTAGAGTACGAGTGTCCAGCGACCTCAATGACTTGGTCCACCGAACCGATTCGCCATTTACCATGTCTGTTAATTCCTTCCCCTTTCTGTAGAAGTTTCGTATGTCGCAGATAGAAAGGTACGACGGAGCCAAGGACCTCATAGATCACCTGGAATCTTTCAAGACCTTGATGCACCTTCAAAGGGTGGTGGACGAAATCATGTGTAGGGTCTTCCCCACCACGCTGAAGGGTCCTGTAAGGATTTGGTTCAGCAGGTTGACGTCTAACTCCATCAGTATTTTCAAGGAGCTAAGCGCCCAGTTTGCTTCATATTTTATTGGGGGGCATAGGTATAAGAAGTCTACTGCATGCCTGATGAGCATTAAGCAACGGGAGGATGAGACACTAAGGTCTTACATAGCTCGCTTTATCAAAGAAGCACTTTCAATCGATGAAACTGACGACAAGATACTGGTAGCCACGTTCACCAATGGGTTGCGGAAGGGTTAGTTTCTATTCTCCCTATATAAGAATGACCCAAAGACTATGTCAGATGTGCTTTACAAAGCGACCAAATACATGAACACGGAAGATGTGCTTTTGGCCCAAGAGGAGAAACCCAGGAAGAGAGAAAGATGAGAAGACATGCGGCAGGACAGAGGGCGGAAGATGGCAAGAACTGGAGAACGAAGTGAGGACAGGCGCTCTAAGCCCCCCACAGGGAAATTCACGAGCTTCACCCCGCTAACTGCCCCGATTGACCAGGTCCTGATGCAAATTAAGGACGAAGGGGCCTTAACCTTTCCTAGCAAGCAGAAGGGAGATCCCAATAAGAGGCCTAGAGACAAATACTACCGTTTCCACCGTGACCACCGTCATGACACAACCGACTGCTAGGACTTAAAGCAACAGATCGAAGCCTTCCTCAGTTAAGGGAAGTTATAGAAGTTCGTCAACAGGGAGAGAGCGGATCCACCTCAAGAGCAGCCTCCTCGACGGGACAACGAGCGTCCAAGGCTGCCCCTAGGAGACATGAGAATGATTGTAGGGGGCACAACGGCTGCCGGGTCGTCCAAAAAGGCTCGTAAGACTTACCTAAGGATGGTCCATAACGTCCAGTTGACAGGTTCCGTGCCAAAGATGCCGCAGATCGACAACCCCGTCATCGAATTCTCGGAAGAAGATGCTCGATGTCTTCACCACCTACACGACAATGCACTCATCATCAGCATACGAGTAGGAGATTACAACACGCACTGGGTTCTGGTTGACAATGGTAGTTCAGCTGACATCCTTTACTACCCAGCATTCCAACAGATGAGGATTGATAGAGAGCGACTAGTTCCGACGAACGCTCCGCTCATTGGTTTTGGAGGAACAAGGGTACACCCCCTTGGCGTAGTCACATTATCAGTAATGGTGGGCGACTACCCCCAGCAGATTACTAAGGACATAACATTCCTTGTGGTCGACTGCTCGTCCGCCTACAATGTCATCTTGAGACGGCCTACCCTCAATACATGGAAGACTGTAACCTCAACCTACCACTTAATGATCAAGTTCCCTATAGATTATGGAGTAGGGGAGTTGTGCGAAAATTAGGTGGCTACGCGCGAATGCTACATAGCTATGATGGAGATGGATGACCATCTCTAGGCCATGAACGTAGAAGAGCATCGGACGGTGACAGAGCCCGTTAAAAGGCTTGAAGAGATGCTTCTCAACGACTCCAAGCCTGATCGTATGACCAGGATTGGTACCCTCGCCCGCCTAACAGTCCGCCAAGCACTTACAACTTTTCTCAAAGATAACCAGAATGTATTCGCTTGGAGCCATGAAGACATGCCAGGAATCGACCCTTCGGTCATGGTACATAGACTGAATGTATCGCCCTTCTTTCTACCCGTCTGTCAGAAGAAGCGAGTATTCACCCCAGAATGGGATCAGGCTATAGCAGAAGAAGTTCACAAGCTACAAGAGGTGAACTTCATCAGAGAAGTTTACTACCCCGACTAGTTGGGAAACGTGGTAATGGTCAAGAAAGCCAGCGGGAAATGGAGGATGTGCGTAGACCTCATCGACCTAAACAAGGCATGCCCCAAAGATAGCTACCATCTCCCACAAGTAGACGTCCTAGTAGACTCCACAGCCCAGCACCAGCTACTAAGCTTCATGGACGCCTTTTCAGGTTATAACCAGATCCGGATGGACAAATCGGATAAGGAGAAGACTTCATTCGTTACCAGCCAAGGCCTCTTTTGTTACAAAGTGATGTCGTTCGGCCTCAAGAATGCAGGTGCGACATATCAAAGGCTCATGACCAAGATGTTCGAGAACCAGATTGGGAGGAATGTTCAAGTCTACGTCGACGACATGCTGGTAAAAAGTCGAAAGGAGGATGACCATTTGGAGGATCTCAAGGAAACATTTGACATCCTTCTCTCCTACAACATGAAACTCAACTCGAGTAAGTGTGCATTTGGGGTGACAGCGGGAAAGTTCTTGGGGTTTATGGTATCTCAAAGAGGTATCGAGGCCAATCCAAACAAGATTATGGCCATAGTAGAGATGGCCTCGCCAAAGAATGTAAAAGAAGTCCAGAGTTTAAACGGCAAGGTGGCCGCCTTGAATAGGTTCGTATCGAGGGCAACAGATAAGTGTCTACCCTTCTTTCGCACGTTGAAAAAGTCTTTTGAGTGGACGGCCAAGTGTCAGCAGGCGTTCAAGGATTTAAAGGCCTACTTCTCTTCCCCACCGCTACTGAGTCCTTCACAACCTGGGGAAGAGCTCTTCCTTTATTTGGCCGTCTCCCCGACAGCCGTCAGCACGGCCTTAGTCAGGGAAGAAGACAAGGTTCAAAAGCCCGTGTACTATGCTAGCCAGGCACTTTGTGGCTCAGAAGAAAGGTATTCATCAATGGAGAAGCTCGCCTTCGCTTTGGTTACGGCGGCTCGCAAGCTCAAACCATACTTCCAAGCCCACACGATGATCGTCCTAACCGACAAGCCCTTACAACGGGCAATGAGCAACCTTGAAGCTGCCGAGCGGCTGGCATTGTGGGCCATAGAGTTGAGTGAATTTGACATTTAGTACCGCCCACGTACCGCCATCAAGGGACAATTCGTCGTTGATTTCATAGCAGAGTTCACCAACGGGGAAGACAATGGGGCAGATGAGTACCCTCGATGGAGCATACATTCAGACGGATCATCCAACAGAAAGGCTGGTGGAACAGGTATCATGCTTCTTTCCCCAGAAGGAGACAAGATTGAATGTATGGTTCACCTCGACTTCCCTACCACCAACAATGAAACGAAGTACGAAGCTCTAATGGTAGGGCTTGATCTCGCCAAAGCGGCAGGAGCCACAAGTGTGGTTATTCATTGCAACTCCCAGGTCGTCACCACCAAGTGAACGAGGATTAGGAGTGTAAGGACGAAAGGATGAAGAAATACCTGGAGCAAGTACAGAAATGACTGCACGACCTACAAGCCAAGATTGTTCAAATCCCCATTGGAGAGAATGAGCAAGCCGACCGCCTTGCCAAAGCTGCTTCAGCGGAACATATGATCGTCCCTGACAATGTACTCTCCTTTGTTCAACTTTCTCCACTAATAGATTCTGTCGATGTGCAGGAAATAGGCACTAAAAACAACTGAACCACACCATTAGTCTCCTACTTGAAAAATGGCATGTTACCAGAAGGGAAGGAAGCCGCAAGAAAGCTGAAGGTCTAAGCAGCGCGATTCATTCTGATAAAGGATGTCTTATACAAAAGAGGCTTCTCCCGCCATATCTAAGGTGTTTGGGCCATGGGGAAGCGGACTACGTCATGAGAGAAGTCGACGAAGGGATCTGTGGAAACCACTCGAGGTCACGATCATTGGTACACAAACTGATTCGAGCAGGGTACTATTGGCCCGCCATGCAGAAGGACGCCCAGGCTTATGTCAGAGCCTGCGACAAATGCCAAATGTTCAGCAACATCATCAGACAGCCGTCCAAAGAGTTGACCCCAATGATAGCCCCGTGGCCATTTGCTCAGTGTGGGGTAGACATCATGGGACCATTCTCGATAGCGGCACGACAGCTGAAGTTCCTAATAGTAGGCATAGACTATATCACAAAGTCGGTAGAAACTGAAGCCCTGGCAACCATTACAGAGAAGAACATGTGAAGCTTCATCTAGAGGTACATCATTTGCAGGTATGGGATCCCTAGGGTCCTGGTCTCTGACAACGGGAAACAATTTGACAATGACTCCTTCCGGGATTTTTGCTCGCAGTTGGGGATCAAAAACCACTACTCCTCCCCCGCCCACCCTCAAGCTAACGGACAGGTCAAAGTCACAAACCGATCCTTACTTAAAATTCTTAAGACTTGGCTCGAGGGGGTTAAGGGTATATGGCCTGAAGAGCTGCCAAGCATACTATGGGCATACAGGACAACAGCAAGAACACCTACCGAAGAGACACCATTTCGGCTAACATATGGGAGCGAGGCGGTCATTCTAGCCGAGGTCGGGCTTACAAGCTACAGGGTGGACAGTCACGATGAAAGTAAAAACGATGAGGCTATGCGTTTACAGCTCGATCTATTGGACGAGGTCAGGGCAATAACTGAACAAAGACTCGCACGGTACCAGGACCTCACAGCCAAGCACTACAATTCCCGGGTCAGACACAGAGACTTTCAGGTTGGAGATCTCGTTTTGAGGAAGGTAATGGGTGCCGCTAAAGACCTTACCCAAGGGAAGCTCGGCCCCAACTGGGAAGGACCTTACAAAATTACGTCATGGCAGAGGAAATGCACCTACCACCTAGAGACACTAGACGGATAAAAGTTGCACCATCCATGGAACACCGAGCACCTACGAAAGTACTACCAGTAGAGCTGATAGCATGAAAAGCAACACTTCATTTGCTAGTCTACTTTAGTTAATTTTAGCTACACTCCTTAGTTTTCCAGTTTAACTTAGTTAATTTTTGCTACAATACTCTTTAAGCCCAAAGGGCAGGTCTTTTTTCTTTAGAGAACAACTTCTCTACGAATGCATGGTTTATCATATAAGAGGAGTTTATTCAGATATGACTAATGTGTTTTTCTACAAAGTGGACGAGTTTGTTAAAGTCCATAAAGTGGATGAGTCCATAAAGTGGACGAGTTAATTCCAGGAGGATGAATTATTACTAGTCCATAAAGTGGACGAGTTTATTAAAGTCCACAATTGGACGAATTTATTAAAGTCCATAAAGTGGATGAATCCATAAAGTGGACGAGTTTATTCCAGGAGGATGAATTATTACTAGTCCATAAAGTGGACGAGTTTATTAAAGTCCACAATTGGACAAGTTTATTAAAGTCCACAATTGGACGAGTTTATTAAAGTCTATAAAGTAGACAAGTCCATAAAGTGGACGAATTCACAAGTAGACGGATTTATGATTAAAGTTCATAGAGTGGACGAGTTCATTCCATGAGAATGAATTATTGTCCATAAAATGGACGAGTTTATTAGTGAGTCCATAAAGTGGACGGATTTATGATTAAGGTCCATAGAATGGACGAGTTCATCTTGTAGGGATGAGTTAATGTTATGAAGTCCACAAATAGACAAATTCATTAAGTCCATAAAGAGGACGAGTTCATCACCGAAGTGGACGGGTTCATTCCGCAAGGATGACTTAATATCCACAAGAATGACTTAATATGACCCATAATTAAGGTGGACGGATCCACAAGTGGACGGGTTCATAACTTAGTCAATAAAGATGACGAGTTCATCTCATAAGGATAAGTTAATGCTGCAGTCCACAAATGGACGGATCCATGAGGGTAAAAGTCCACAAATGGACATGTTCATCACATGAAAAGATTAAAATCCACAATGAAACAAGTTTCTTAGCCCACAAAGTGGATGGGTCTATTAGCCCATAAGTGGACGAGTTTGAAACAGACGGATTCATAAGGACAAAGGATGAACATACACATACCAATAAGCAACATACATATTGAAAGCGACGAATATGAAATATCATAAATAAAATGAATTTTTTTTACAAACAGAAGCCCAAAAAACAAAAGGGCATTGTCCGGAAATTAGATTAAATTTACAATAAAAAGAAAGAAAAATGCTAAGTTCAGGAGGCCGGGGGGTCTTGTGGGATCTCATCACCCTTGGGAGGAAGGTCCTAGACATTTTAAGTTGAAGGATCTTGAGCATTTGGAGGGTTGGCCGACAGGGTCAGAGGAATGACGGGCTGGTCCACAGCAGGTTGTGCAAGAACAACACTATCATCCTTTGGATCCACCTTAGACTCACTGGAGTCGTCACTCTCTTCAGGAATAGTGTCGCCTGCAGGTGTTGACGGCAAGGGCTCATCCATGGAAACCTTGGACAAATCCAAGTGAGGGTAGACGGATTTGACCTGTTTAAGGCAATCCTCAAACCCATCACCATAATATTCGGCACAAGAATCAATGAATGTCTGTAATGCCCTGAATTCCTTCACGGGGTCAGCCTTGGCCGTCTCCACCTGACCTAAAAGGGCTATCAACTCCTTTTCCACCGTCTCCTTGGCTTTTTGCTCTTTTTTCTTTTGACTACCCTCATCTTCCAATTTCTCTTTCAACTCCTTCACCTCCTGGTTAAGGGTGCGAAGGGCGTTCTTATATTGATCTTGCTCGTCGGTCAGGTTCTTAATACGCTTGTGTAAATAGGTAATCACCCCTTCCTTGGCAACGCCCCTATCTTGCAAAGCTTTCATACGAACCAATGCCTACAAGACAGGATAACCGTCAGCTATTAAGCATAAGAACGAATAAATAGAGAAACAAAGGAAGAAATGTACCCTTGCAAGGTCAAAAAGACCTAACACCCCCAGCTCCTCCGTGGCTTACTCAGCACAGAGGTCCACATCCTTGTCCCTAATGATGGACTCCATCATCTCCAATGCATAATCCTTGTGAGTGAGAAGATGACGCTCAGGATTCTAGGTGACGAGGCTGGACGTCGTCATCAGCCCCTTGCCTGCCCCATGATTTGGCTTGAGAGGTGATGGCTTCTTAGGAAGCTTCTCTCTAGGGGTGACAAACAACTTTTTGGACGGACGGTTGTCCTTCCCGTCACCCTTCCTCTTAGTTGCCCCCTTACTAATGGCCTTGGGGGCTGACGAGAACGCCCCTTCTTTTCTCTTGGCGTTCTCCTCTTTCTTACGCGTAGTAGTTGCCCTTACTTGTGCCTTCAGCCTAGCTGCCTCTATTTCTGCAAGAGGGCAGATGACGAGTATTAGAACAAGTGACGGCCTTAGAAAGACCAACGGAACAAGGAAAAAGAAGGATTAAAGTAAATAAACTTACGACGATGGGAGTAAGCGTTAAGACGACGGGCTTCTGATGTTGGCTCAAGACCCCCACAATATGCGTGTAAAGTGTCGAGTGTAATGAGATCCTGACACTTCCGTTTGTCCAATGGGATTTCTGTTACCCGACGAATAAAAGCTTCTTGCTCGTCGGTGATATGTGGACGAACACTAGTTGAAAAAACAAGAAAAATAGACGATGTTAGAAATTCGAAACAAATAAACTGAAAGAAGTAGACGAGATTAACCTGAATCCTTGACATAAGCCCACGTGTTGTCAAAACCATAGGGCATCGTCTCCCACTCCTCCTGACGACACACCCAGTTCATCCCTTTGATGAAGAAATACTTACCCTTCCAATTCCTATTGGAATCGGGCATATCGGATACCAGCCTTAGCCTTTTCTTCCTTGCAGTGAAGTGATATGTTCCCTGGGACGAGACAATGTGTTGCAGATAGTAGCACCTGAAGAACTCGTCAAGAGTTATTTGACAGTTCCCTCCACTTAGACGCCCCCACAAAATTTCAGCCCCAATGAATATCCTCCAAGCGTTGGGGGCAACTTGGCTAATAGACAAACCCAAAAAATTGGCCAGCTGACGGTGAAGTGCTGTCAGGTAGTCTCAATCCTGCCACGAACATGGCGTTATACATGCTGACGTCCGCGGTCTTCCCTGAATAGCACTTCTCAAACTCCCTAGGGAGACGGATTGGGATGTTGTTCGGAATTTGGTAGCAGTCACGTAAAGTGTTGAAAACCTTGTCCGACATCGTCGGTAAAAAGTCATTAACCGTCCATTTTTTAGGAAGAATGAAAGGACAGTCATCTCCTAGGCCTCCTGAAGTACTCTCTAAGACCTCCTCGTCACTGTCATTTTCACCCTCGTCATTCTCTCTCTCCCTTTCATCCTCGTTATCATCGTCTTCACCCTCACTTACTACCTCAACTTCTCCTCCACCACTTTCCATTTCCTCGTCAAAAGATTGGGCTGACGTTTCCCTTTCTGACGACCAGGAGAAGCCCTCCTCGGGCTCATGACCTGATGGGAAGACCTCATCGTAGCCCGTTCCCTTGCGGACTGACGACTGTTCACTCGTCGCCTCTCTAGACATCTGACTACCTACAAGCGACGGAGGCATTCTAAGAACCTAAATTGACGGCCTCTCTAAAAAAGGGTTTCACAATCAACTAGGATAAAAGTAAAAAGATAGGAGGCAGTGAGAGTAAAGGTACCTTACCAAGTAACGCAGATGGTTTCACGAAAGGTGACGGCCTTAGCAAAAGGACGATGACCAAAGCACGATGACGTGGGCGAAATCCTTGAAGTGACAGGTTTGCTCTAATGATTAGCAGCAATGAAATAGAAGAAAATGAGGAAGAAAGTGAAGTATATATAGGGTTAAAAACGCACAAAAGACGAAGCGACACCCTCGTCCAGAAACAAGGCTAATCGGTTTGAGCCACATGTTCTGACATTTGTCTGCTCGAGGAACCAAGCAATAAATGCCCCATTTACCAAAATATATATATATCAACTCCACAACCCGACAACTAGAACTGACGGGATTATGGAGTAGGGGGCAGCTAATAGGTAGAATTTCTTGAAGTAATGCTAACGATCCTGTGTAAGCTGAAGACTTTGCTTATATGCCCGTAAACACCTCTAGAAGGTTGACGATCCATCTCAAAGACTGACGGGCGCACCTGAAGGTCCTCAATGTAAATAGGAATGATCATAAGGCATTGACGGACAGCGAAGCTGACGGGATGAAGCTGACGGATTCAATGTGACTTGTTCTACACGCACAAGTATATAAGGAAATATCTTGCACCTCACGCTTAACCCTAATCAAGAAGAGTCCTATAAGGAAAGAACTCCGCAAAATATGCAACTTAAAGAGGATCTCTCCTACAAGGAAATATCTTTTTAACCAAGGCACACATGTCAACTCTACACTACTATAAAAACTCCAAGACCTTCATAAACTAAGGTACACATAATTTCTCCCAGTTCTGGCACTCTAGAGTTGTGAAAAGTTCTAACTTGACCTTCGGAGGGTATTTGACCGATACCACACCGGTGCTCTCTGTTAGGTCTTCTCTTTTTGTTGTGCAGGTATTGTTTCGAGCGTGTAAAGACTGTGTGGCTCACTGGTGATTTTTCGGCATCATCAGTTCCAGTTAACTTAGCTAATAAAATCTCTGATAGTTGAATAAAAGATTTGTGATTCAATCCCCGCCTACATCAAAAACTTATTGGTGTCTTAGTCTGATTATAAATTGTTATTATCAGGAGCGGACGCCATAAGTAGCTGTAACTCATTAAGTCATGATCAATAATGAGCGCATACCCAGTTAACTATATATCTATATATATGGAAAATGAAGCATATATTATTCTTGAACTTTTTTTTTGTGATCGAGCACCCTGGCCTAAAGCCTAAACCACTTGTTACGCATCAAGTAGTTGTAGACCATTGTTGTTGTTGTTGGAAGCAGCTAACATCCCACTGCTTGTGTTATGTAGCTAAGGAATCAAATATTGAAACCACTAGTTACATGACAAATAGTTCATATGATTCTGTGCTCACCACATGGGTTTCGTTCAGACAATAACTTCATTAACCATAGATTTTTATCAATTTTATCAAAGGTCAAGAATCCGAGACTGCTACTACAACACCTTATCGAAAGCCAAGGGACCATGATACTCTTACAACTTACGAGGCCTAGCTAAGCTAATTAACCAGCCCATGATCGACCTGGCCTGCCTGGTCTCTTATTTATCCATCCTGACCCCATCCCCATTTGTAAATGAAGTCAATCATTAATGTATAGTTTTCAACACCAATATATCTCAATAACCCCTTTATTTATTAATTTACTCCATGCAAAAGACAATAAAAAAATTTCAAAATTTTGTTTTTACACTTTACTGAGTTACTAATACATCATCACTTTTACATAAACCTAGCTATATATTACTTAACCTAGCTACTTTAATTATATACTTATTAGTTATTCATTTTCTCAAAAATAAAGAAACCTTCCTAGCTAGCTAGTTTCTGAGTTGAAAGAATTATGAACATTAGCCTCTGATTGGACAAGTGATAAAATTCAATCTTTAATTTGCAGTTTTTCAAGCTAGCGGGACCAAATGAATTAAAAGGCCCATGGAATGAACCACGAACCAGCTAACTTTTTTTTTTTTTTGTATTTTGGGGAAAGGAACCAGCTAACTTCATTCAAAGAATTCTATATGTTCACAAACATCCCTGATGAAATAAAAAAAAGGGGCGGGGTCATATCATACTACTTAAAAACAACAAATCAGTAAAAGGCCGGTTAACTCAAAATAGGCAAAAAGAGATGGGTATAGCAAGATTGAGAATATGAATGTGGATGATCGAGGAGGGCAAAATGGTGAATGTGTGTTAGGGTTGGTAAGGAAGTAGAGCGGTACTATAATTATATATATATAGGTGCAGAAGAGATGGGCGAAAATGCAAAGGAAAGATTTATTAACATGGCAATGCGGGAAAGCCTATATAGCTCATACTCTTTCTTGGATGGAAAGATAAAAAAGTAAAATCCTTATCGACCCCTAGTCGGCTGTGCCAGCTGCCTGTGTAAATAGTTCACTGCTAGTGTGTGAATTGTGTGTGTGAGAGAGACTGTTAGGGCGACTCATGTACCCTATTAGGGTCACCATTTTCTCTCTCTTTATTAAGTCTCTTTCTCCCACTTTTTATATATATATATATATATATATATGCATCATGTATAAGCATCATGAAGACATGATGATGATGATGATGGTCTTTAAAAATAAAGACAAAAGAAAGCAAGCAGTGTTGCGATCGTGTGGATGGGACATTCGTAAATAAAGCCTCACTTCACTTGCATTTTATTCATCCTATATTAACCTCAGCTCTTCTTTCTTCACTACTCACTCACCCACTTCATTATAACATTATTCACTCTAAACAACAAAGCTCATTCTCTCTCTCTCATTCTCTTGTGTGCTTAAACCGCGTAGCTACTGAGAAGTCCAAAACCAGCTTAACTAGCTAAACTTTTTATTTATAGTAACACTATTACACTATTTTGAACGGAGTCAAGTAATGGGTGAGTGTGAGCCGGTTAACTCGGAGTACGAGTCAAGCACCAACTCATCCTCTTCCTCATCCCCATCCACTCGTTATCCGTCGACGTCATCATCATCTGGGTTAGCTCAGGCTCAGAACCCGTCAGAGGATAATGAAATGGGTTCACCTGATCCGAAAGGGGAAAAGAAACGAGCCAGAGACAGTAGCAAGCACCCGGTTTACAGAGGGGTCCGAATGAGAACATGGGGCAAATGGGTGTCCGAAATCCGAGAGCCCAGGAAGAAAAATCGGATCTGGCTTGGAACATTCTCGACCCCAGAAATGGCAGCCCGGGCCCACGACGTAGCAGCGTTGAGCATCAAGGGAAACTCGGCCGTCCTTAACTTCCCCGACCTAGCCGGGTCACTGCCCCGACCCGCTTCTAACTCGCCCCGAGATGTCCAAGCTGCTGCTTCCAAAGCGGCTTCTATGGTCGACTTCGACATTCCCAAAACGAAAACGACGTCGTCGTCATCGTCATCAACGAGTGACGTGTCGACACCAGAAGAGCTGAGCGAGATAGTAGAGTTGCCGAGCCTGGGGACGAGTTACGAGCTGAGTAACGATTTCGTGTTTATTGACTCAGTGGATGGATGGGTGTACCCTCCACCGTGGTACCACAGCCACAGCCACAGCCAAAGCCAAAGCAGCAGCATTGATGAATGCGGTGGGTATTTTAGGGATCAAATAACTGAGACTGTGATTCCGAGTAGCTTCGACTTCGAGGCTTTATTGTGGGAATATTAAAATGACTATAACCATAATAATACCCATTTCATTGCTCTTTTTTGAAGTAGCTCTATTTTTTGTGTGTGAGAGAACAGAGAAGTGAGAACACTCCTTTTTTTTTTTTCTTTCTTTTTTGTCTGTTTTTATTTACTAGTACTAGTATTTTACTATAATATCAATGTAAGCCCCTTTTTCAAAAAAAATTTTTTTTCTTAAATTTCTTTTGACGGGCTAGAGCTAAATATCTAGATACGTTTCTTGCTCCTCAAGTTGTTACATCTTTACCAGTTGTTTTGTTTGTTCTTTGCTTTCCAAAACTTCTTTTCTTTTCTTTTCTATTCTTTTTTTTTTTTTTTTTTTTTTTGGGTCTGTGAGTCTCTGGACTGTTCCCTCTCTTCAATGGTCCATATACATTAAAAACCGTGCCTCTTTCTCTCTGTCTTTATCATTTTTTTTAGCTGCTCTAGATTACTCAAGTCTTTTTTAACTTTTCGAATAATGAAAGCAGTATAGAGCTTATTAAATTTTGCAACTTTTCTTTTCAGTGACATTAAAAAGGCTGAAGTTCATAAATTGGTCAATTCTCTATGTATGATCATATGCCTAATAGCTCTTTCTTTTTTTAGCAATCAAGAATCAAAATTGAAGCCACTAATGCATATCTTTCTTTGGAGCCTAGCTAGTGAGAAATGGGGTATTCAATTTTTAAAGACATTCTAAATTGGTTAAGGTCCAACACCCCCTCACTCTCTCTTAACAAATTCTTTTATATATGACCAAAGCGCTAAAAGGTCTTCTGCAACAATCAATAGTCAAAATTGAAGCGCATAAGTCTTTCTTTGGAGCCTAGCTAATGAATTGGGTAATTGGGGCTTCGATTTTTAATTTTAAGCCGTTATTATAAATAAATAAATAAATAAAAAACCCTTAAATCGTGGAATTGTTTTAGTCATTGTAACATGGTTATTGCACTCTTGGCGTTAATTTCTTTATTTCTTCTATGATTAAGACGCAACAGGTTAATATAAAAATTTTGAGCAGTGCAAGAACTCATTGAACTAATAACAATTCCCAGATTTCCTATTTTTATAACCCAGTTGTACACGGTCTGTGAACCCTGTTCATCTCAACTGATTAAGCTTTACTGCAAATAATTTACCGTGATGTGAACTTGGCTCTTATCAATAAGTGTGTGCTTGGAAATATTTGAAAGTGGTTGTAAGCTTATTCCAAATGTTCCTCCAACCAAATTTGGAGCTTGTAATAGTGATGTAAAATAATTTGCACACAAAAAAAAAAAAAAAGTATAACCAAATAATAATAATAATAATAATAATAATAAGGAATTAAGTGAGTATCATTCATTAAAAGAATTGTCAAATATTCGTTATACAATATATATGTTTCTAAATGTACTGCTACTGCATGAAAGATTCCTCCTCATATTATACAAGTTGGATTAGAAAAAGAATCAAGATCGGATCATATATATATATGCAAGACTTAAAAAAGAATGAAGAAGAAATAGGGCGTTTTGTTAGTTGTGTTATTATGCAAGGTTCCCTTGTTTGTTAGAGGGACTCCTACCACCATTGATAGTTGTGTTTCAACTACTACCTTATTCGCATCATGATTAGTACTGTCTTCGTATATTCTTTTTTCTAATTAGATTTTGGAGACTGAAATATATCTTCTTATTTTTGGACATATAAATTATAGTCAGTATTATATACTTGGATGTCATAAGTTTAGCCTGTTATATATGAAAGATTTCATATGCATTTATAGTTTAAAATGGCTGAGTTTATATTAAGAGATAATTAAAGGAAGCCAACCCTTAGAGAACAATGGACGAATTAATAACAGGACTCACAAAATCCAACTTTAATATATTTATTCTTTTGAATTTAAAGTTGGTGTGTGTGTGTGTTTGTTTCTCACTTTCTCCACACACACACCAAAAAAAAAAAAAAAAAAAAAAATTGGCCATTATCAAAATTGGAAAACCTGTCCGAATATGTTGGAGTGATGATATAATTTAGGCCCTGCTGCATAAAGACTAAAAAATATATATACCACAAGCTTAATTAAATTTAGTTAATAAGAAAGTCGCCTTATCTTGTAGGTTTAGATGTAACTTTTTTACCGATAGTTTATTTGTAAAAGTTAATTAAAATCTAACTATTAACAAGAAGGCTTCAAAAGGCTATATAAAAACAAATAAGCTAAAAAAAGGTAAGTCAAACATACACGAGGCATATTACTTTGGCTGGGACAATTAAAATTACTAGACACGACAAATCCAACAAGAAATAAAGCTGTTAAACTTATTTGAAGTAGACAAAAAATTAGGCAAGAAAAGACTTTGGAAATTTTTTAAATTGAAAAAATTACACACACACATATATATATATATATATATGCGAATTTAGATTTTATATTAAACTTTTAAATTTATTTATTTGTGTACAAATTTTTTAAGCCATATTTTTTTAGTTATAACTATTTTGTTGCTATCTTTGACAAAAAGCTAATCAAAATGCATGTTATGTAACGCAAAGTTTTTTATAATTATTTATGATATAACATATTATAATTAATGCATATAAAAAAATATATTAATGATAAATTTTTATAAAAGTGACAGTACAATTGTTACTGTTATAATAAATTGTGGAAATAATATCATATTTTTAATGGGGTTTAAATATTTTATATTTGTAGTTCAAATCTTACTTATCATAAATAAATATATAGAAAGAGATGAAAAGTAAGTTATAAAACCTCCAATAATTACATTGTGCTACCACCAACATCCGATGTGATAGTCCATTAATCATGATCACAGCGTGAGTTAACATATTGAAGACGACATCCTTGATCGAACGTTCCAGATCAATCTTATGCAAAAGGACATGTCCTTTGAGAGAACAACCCCTTGGTACCGAAATATAGTAAAACCCAAAAATTAAAATGTAGATACAATAAATGCATCATTCAGGGTTTCAAATGCTGTCACAACATAAACGGTAAACCCCACCCATTTCCTAGCTAGTATTTGCACACGTAATTAGGCCTTTTTAGAGCAGTAGCAATAGTGGTACTTAATAGTTATATTGCTATTTTTAACACCACTAATACTTAAAATGCATGCTATAGCAATGGTGCTATAACTTTAAAAAAAAAAAAATTATTAAACTCTCTCTCTTCTCATTAAAAAAATATTTTATCTTTTCTTTCTTTTCCTCTCTCTTCGGCTTCTCTTCTTTCTTCCTTTTTCCTTCTCATTTTTTTTTTTCTCTCTTCCTCATCGCCGAGACCCATCTCACCCAGTCCTCCATCTCTTCCTTGTTCTGGGTTTGTCTTTGGTTTGTGCTCCATCTCGCCTAGTCCTCCACGTCGCCTACCCACCACGCCGTCGACCCATCTTGCCCAGTCCTCCATCTCACCGCTTGCCCAACATCGATCCAAGCTCCATTGCCGTGTTGAAGGGATTTGATGCCGGTTTTCCAATTATGCCCCTGGTCTGTGTGGCCTTGCACCACTGCCACGCTTGTCGCCATCCAAACCCGGTTCAAATAGCTCATATTTGATTTTTTTTTTCTTCGAGAAATCGATTAGCTTGGTTCGATATTTCGGTGTTGGGTAGGATCTGTTTTGCTGACCCAGCTCCGTTCACTCCTCACCGGCCTATCCACTCTCTGCCGAAGCCTTCCACTCTTTGTTCACTCCTTTCTGCGGGTATTTTCCTAGGTTCATGGAATTTTTTTGGTTTCGTATTGTTGGGTTTGTGATCGAAGGTCTGTGGGTTTTATTTTTGTGGTCATGGGTTGGTTTTCTTGGGTAGTTGTGGGCAGGGTGGTGGTGGGTAGGGGTGTGCAGAAAACCCGCCAAACTTGACCCGACCCAATCCAACCTGCCGGGTTGGGTCGGTTTTAAGGGCTTGGTGGGTTGGGTTGGGTTACAAAAAAAAATTTTTTATAGCGGGTCGAGTTGAGTTTGGGTCATAAAATTACAAACTCGCAAAACTCGACTCGACCCACCCATATTTTAATATATGTTTAAAATATATTATATATTTAATAATTTTTTTAAAAAAACCAGCTGTAGAGCACTTCCTCGGTTCCTACTACCATACATAATATAAAATCCTATTAGTTCTTTTAATATATAATTAAATATATTATATAATTAATAAAAAAATTTAAAAATTTTAGATATATTTTGTTTATAACTGAGTTAGGAACTCATGTATATTTTGTTTATAAGTGAATTATGATACTAGTTCATTTATATTTTGTTTATTAACTCAGTTGGATACTTAAACATATTTTGTTTACAACTAAGTTGGAATATATAGTTTATATATTAATGTATATTTTGTTTATCAATTCAGATGGTAAGTGTGATATATTTTTTTTTGCTCAATTTAATAATAATAGTAATAAAAAAAATTGCTCAACCCATGGGTTCAACCCGACCCAACCCAACCCACATGGGTTGGGTTGGGTTGAATTTTTTTTACCCACCATGGTGGGTTGAGTCAAAAAATCCCCTCAACCCGACCTATGCACACCCCTAGTGGTGGACTGTATGAAGTGATGGTGGGATGTATTATTTTATTGTAGTAGATATATTATTTTATTGTAATGTTTATATTATTTTATTGTGTTGAAAGTTAAAATAGATCCACTGCTGCTGGATATTTTGTAAAATGAATAGGTAAAATAGATAAAGTAGCTTTTTGTGGTGTCAAATAACTAAAAAAAATAACTCCACTGCTGTGGATGCTCTAATCTGTTGAGTATCCCACGTTTTCGTTAGTTTATTTACATAATATTTATTAAAACATATAATTTTTAGAAACTTTTATGGGGCAAGGCAGGAGTGAAAGTTATATAATTGTTTGTAAAAAAATGAGACAAAAATATAATTTTTTTAAAAAAAATTTGTCTTTATCCAAGCGAAATAGGGATGGCAATGGGGCAGGACTAAAAGATGCTCCACTCCGCATGGTTTTGTCTTGCCCTATCTCCACCCTACTCTACAAGACATGGCAAATTGTCTTGCCTTATCTTTGCCCTACTCTGCAAAATTCTAATTCGTGTTAACTCGTCTCACCCTGCGACACACTTGTTACTATTTTTTTTTTAGTAAAACATGTTTTATTAATATAGATATACTTGAAATTATTGTTAAATTTATCACATCAAATTAAACTAATTTTTAGTAAGGACTCATTAATATTACCCAAAGTGCTTAACAAGACAATATCACAACAAAAACAAAAAGTCTTAACATTCATGCATTTAAATACTTAGTAATACAAACTAAATCTTAACATTAATAGTGCAGGGTAGGGTTAAAAAGTCTAAACTCATTTCTAGCCCACCGGAGTGCGAGGCAAAAATCTCGTCTTGTCCCCACCCCACCTAAAGCACGGGGTAAGATAGAACAGAGCAAAATTGTCATCCCTAAAACTGATAGTTCCTACTTGCTTTACACACACACACACACTCACACACACACACACACACACACACACACACACACACACACACACATATATATAGCTGACAAACTGAACGTTTGGAGCTACAACTTTTTGTTCATTTCCTCTCTTCTAACTCCTAAGCTCTAACCCGAAAATTACTCAGTATTCTAGGGTTTGGTGGACTTCATTACAAGGAGAAACTTACCGTTGTTCCCCACCTAGAGATACTTCATACTGCTGACAAACAAGGTTGTTAAACTTGGATCGGACCGTACGGTCCGACCGGGAAACCTGTGAACCGTTCAGATTCACGGTTCATTTAAGGTAAGGAACCGTTCTATGCGAAAAAAGCATGGAACCGTCCGAACTGCGGTCCGACAGTCCGGTTCTGTGAATCGTGACCGGTTCACACGGTTCGGACGGTTCCCTTGTTTCAGCCCTTAAACAACGTCGTTCCAGCCTTTTTTTTTTTTTTCCCCTACATGGCGTCGTTCCACCTTTTTTTTTTTTTAACCCTCTCTCAAAAATCACTCTTAGCCTCACTCTGAAACCCTATCTCAATCACTCTCAATCCTCACTCGTCTCTGCCTCTCTCAAAAATCACTCTTAATCCTCACTCTTTCAAGTCTCAATCACTCTCTTGTCTTTGCCTCTCTCCCTCGTCGCCGTCGCACTGTCGCAGCTCAGCCCAGATTTCTTCCTCAATCCTTACTCTCTCAATCACTCTCTCCCTCGTCGCCGTCGCACTGTCGCAGCTCAGCCCAGATCTCTTCCTCACTCTCTCAAAGTCTAAATCACTCTCTCGTCTCTGCCTCTCTCTCTCATTGCCGTCGCAACTCAGCCCAGATCGCAGCTCACTCTCTCACGCTCATCTCTGCCTCTCTTCCTCGTCCCCGTCGCAGCTCACTCTCTCACGCTCATCTCTGCCTCTCTCCCTCGTCCCCGTCGCAGCTCACTCTGTGCCTCATCGCCGTCACCGTTGTTGGTACTTTAATCTGGTTTTTCTTTGTTAATATTTGCAAGTTGATTGTGGATGATGATATAGATTTGAAGTGTTGGTGTGTAAATTGATTTGGGTCAATTGAAAATTGATTGTGGATGATGATATAGATCTGAAGTGTTGGTGTATGTGAAGACAAGGCTTGTGATATTATTGTAATTGTGAAAATTGATTTGGGTCAATTGGTGTTTCTGTCTGCCAAAATTACTTTGTTGTGTCTGCAGCTTCTTGCTGCATGTTTTTTATTTATTTATTTTTTTTTATTTTTTTTTATTGCTGTTGGTTTCAATAATATTTACATTATTCTCAAATCATTTGCCCCATTACTAAAAGCAATCTCAACATAATTGAAATCCCAGAATTAACACAGCATCTGAATATGCTAGATTTCAAATTTACTCAACTACAGCTATCAGACCACATATTAATAAAAAAATAAAAAGAGAAGAAGAAAAATGACCCTCAAGAATAGAATAGGTGGACCATGGACCTGTTTCAAAATGAGTTTAGTGATAGAACAAGCAGACGCCCTATAGTATCTTAACTAGTTTTTTCTTACGATGGTGTCCTGAAAACAATTGGCCCTAATGTCTCACATACTTGACAAGCACAATGAAGAAGAAATGACTAATCAAAATGTGAAACAAAAGTAAGCTAATAGTATATATTTTAGTTAATTTTTCTATTTTTTTAATTAATTTAATGTTTTTATATATATTTAAAATAATTATTAAATTAATTATGACGTCATCACGGTTCGACCTCGGTCCGACCTCAAAAGTCTTCAACCTCTCCCTTTTACGGTTCAATGAACGGTCCGGGTCTGAAAACCTTGCTGACAAATTGAACGTTTGGAGCTACAACTTTTTGTTCATTTCCTCTCTTCTAACTCCTAAGCTCTAACCCGAAAATTACTGAGTATTCTAGGGTTTGGTGGACTTCATTACAAGGAGAAACTTACTGTTGTTCCCCACCTAGAGATACTTCATACTACTACTATTTTATATAATGAATATATATATGGACAGCGTAAGTCAAACCTACATGACCCCGTTACATTCTGTAAGATGTGAGAGCAAAAGAATCTGGACCCAATTTCTTTGGCTACCATTCTTTTGCAAATATTAATGAAGTAATATTTTATGTGGTTGGAAATTGGGAGCCCTTAAATCTAGCTATAATGTTACTTCACAATAAACTACCTTGCGTGGCCCTACTATCGATGAAAAAAATTACATTTTTTTTCTCCCTTTCTCCTTTTGCTTCAAAGAATATGTAAGCATAGAATATTGCCGTATAATGAATATTTGGATAGATTAGAATAAGTCAAGACTTAACATAGATTTTTCAGGTTTAAAATTTTAAATATCTTCATGAACAGTCCCAAAGTCATCAACTTACTGTAATAAAAATAACAGTCATAGTAAGATGTTAAAAGTTCAATACAAAAATTAGATTTATATATTAAAAAATCAATATAAAAATTAGTTGAATTTTTTGGGTTGTAAGTTTCATATATTCAATGAAATATAAATGATAGATCTTAATCTTCTTATTATTGTTATTTTTTAAGATGGCGATTGATTTTTCCTAAGTGGAACAATGAAGTTAACCTAAAGATTATAGACAAGAATTAAGATTACTATATCTCAACAAGGTTTTCAGAACCGGACCGGACCGGGAGGTTGGACTGTGAAAACCGAGAACTGGGATGAAAATCGGTTTTTTAAGCCTAAAGAACCGAATTTTTTGTTAATTTTGTGAACCTCTAAAACCGGGGTTGGACCGCACGAACCGGTGAGAACCGTGCGGTCCAACCCCTTAGCAATTTTAAAAAAAAAAACAAAAAAAACAACTTAACACAATTTTATTCTTTTTAATTAAATTATCCATCTCTTACAAGGAATAAAAAAAATTATAATTAAAATCCTTCAAAGATATTCAACTTTACTTCAAAAATTAATCATAAATTTTAATGTTTTCATAGTTATTATTTTATTTTATTAACTTTCTTATTTAATTATTAAATATATGCTTGAAAATCATTAAATTTTCCTCACATATATAGATATATTGTCAATTTTGCTAGTTTTATAAATTTAATATCTATATTTAGGCTTTAATTAATTATGACGTCATCACGGTTCGACTTCGGTTCGACCTCAAAAACCTTGAACTTCTTCCTTTTACGGTTCAATGAACAGTCCAGGTCTGAAAACTTTGTATCTCAACACAAATCATTATAATTCTTCAAAGGGTAAGGAATGGTAAAGCTTATGAATTTATTTTTGGGGTGGGAGGGGGTGGATGATAGGGTTATATCTTATGT
The DNA here is from genome assembly GCA_030021035.2 of Notholithocarpus densiflorus. NCBI lineage: Eukaryota > Viridiplantae > Streptophyta > Magnoliopsida > Fagales > Fagaceae > Notholithocarpus > Notholithocarpus densiflorus. Next base: position 3,509,687 of record JARYZH020000007.1, read on the forward strand.
TATTAATATAATTTCCAGTCATCAACAGTCTTATAATTCAATTGGTTGTCACCTCTTAGTATTTTTAACGAAGATATTCATGGTTCAAATTCTTCATTTTCATTTCTAAACTATTGAATTAAAAAAATAAAATAAAAAACAATTTCAGCCATTGTCATAAGGAAGGGGAGCAAGTTAATTAACAAACTTCTTGGAGAAATGAGGCATTTAGATTCCACTATAATTACAAGTTTCTTCTGGTGAGTGTTAGCTTTTGTTGTAAATCAGTCACACGTGCACTTTAATTCGAAAGTTGACCCTTTATTATCAAAGGAATTGATCGGGAATCCCAACTTATGCAATTAGCATTTCTGTGTTCTAAAAATTAATTATATATATATATATATATATATATATGATTTTTAATGTTACACGTACAAGAATGATCCAGTCCAGTCCAGTGCCAACTTTACCTCGACCTAGTCATCATATATGGTGCATCACATATCATTCCAGGTCTCCTAGACTAGATGTGCGTTTAGTTCTAACTCTCAATGAGTTAATCTTGCAAATAATCACTAAACAGCTAGTTAATTAGCTAGCTTATGGACAATTATTACATTTTAATATATAAGACTTGCACCCTTGGCTATACGTGGTCTTTGTGGCTTTTCAATGATGTGATTACTATATTAATATCATTTTTTTGGACACTTAAGTCTTTAATTTAGATTCAAAGTCAATAGAATATTGCCTTCTAATCATCATGAATTCGAGTTAAACCAATCATCAAATTATTCTTCCTTGCTAATTTAATACGTAGTATATATTAGATTACATTAAGTACAGTACGAGAATATTTAATTGGGACACGTCTTTTTTTAATTCATTAACGTGATTCCCGGTCAAACAAGGTTCTACATCTTCATATATAGATGATCAATTAATGGGATTCAATGCATGCCACATGCTTCTCTGCAACCCTTGTATGCGCTCCAATGGACCATTCCCAGTTGGCCAGTTGCTTAATTGCTTTAGTTTAGTAAGATGATAATCTGAATCTGTATAAATTAGCTAAAACCCCTTGATTTAACAAATGCTTTTACAGAATACTATTATTATTATTATTATATGAGGGATTCTATTTTTGTCATTAATTTTTTTTTAAAAAATGTTTGGACTGATGCAAACATTACTATAAAAGGATTTAACCTGAATAGAGAGTTTCAACTTAAGACATCCGCTCTTGATGATAGCTCTTTATCATTAGACCAAGACACCAATAAGTTTTTGGTGTAGGCAGGGATTAAACCTCAGATCTTTTATACAACTATTAGAAATTTTACCAATTGAGCTAACTGGAACCCACAAAAAGAAATGAGTGCAACACGAAGACTTTCTAAGAAGTCACCCATCCTAGTACTACTCTCGCCCAAAAAGGATTATAAACCGAATAATATCCATTAAGCTCACAAGTTAATAATTATGTAGTAAAAAACATTAACTTTCTAAATAAAATAAAATATATATAAAAAAAAAACCACCATTAACTACTTGTATCATACATATTAATCTCTATGAATTTGGTGCACAGTTAACATCACAATTAAAAATCATGTCAATTTGCAATCAAATTTTTTGTGAAGAAATCTTTAATAGAAAATTGTGGTCTTATATAAAATTGACTCAACTAGTAAAAATTGTTGTCCTTAAAAAAGGATTTTGACTCTAAGCAGGAGAGGAGGATAGTATAAAAAGGAATATTACTTAGTATTTTGGTTCTTTATCACCGTAATTTTTGAAGGTTCATATTTTAGGTCTAATTAAGTATCATATCAAGTACAAAATATCCCCTACAAGCAATTAGCTTCTTAATTACTTGTCTTCCAAAGTATGATTTGCTTTACATAGGTTATACATGAGGCTGATATGAGCTGCTCAACATGTCACATGCATAGTATAATATATGCACATTATATATGATGGGTTATAAATTGACTCCGGTAAATTAATTCAATTATCTAAGTTGATTAATTAGGTCAAATTATATGCAAATCGTGGAGGTACCAACAAATCACCAAATAAACTAAGTGTAGCGGAAAATAAATAAATACGGTGATTTGTTGACGAATAGAGAAAACCTCTCGCAAGGTAAAAACCCTACCGGGTGAATTTCAGATCACCACTTCCAAGAATCCACTAATCAAAAACAAGCTGTTACAAGTATAAGAAATCTTACCACTACCCTAGACTATCCCAAAATACCAACCTACCGTTGAATCTTTACTCCAATCTCCAATTGGACTTGATCTTGTAAAAGACTTCTTCCTTTGTATGGATCTCAGTACGTAACTAACTCCAAACAACTCATTGATTTTTGTTGGCTAAAAAGTTTTTCACTTCAAAGCATGCTAAAGATCTAGAAGCACTTAGGGTCCGTTTGGATTGAACTTATTGCTGCTGAAACTGAAAACTGAAAACTGAAAACTGAAAACACTGTAGCAAAATAATTTTTAAATGTGTATATAGTACCGTGGGACCCATTTTTAATATTTTTAAATACATGAACAGTGCTGCTACAGTGCGTGAACAGTGCTGCTACAGTGATTTTTGTCTCCTAAACAGTAAAATCATGTGATTTTACTGTTTATGCGCTGAAAAAAAAAAAAAAAAAAAAGTTAAAAACGCAAAACGTAGACTCAAAACTCTCTATCCAAACCGGCACTTAGTTACAAAACCTTAAGGCACACAATACGCAATAGCCTCTTACAGAGTGTATGAGTTCTCTAATTGAATATTTGTGTCTTTGATGACTTTAAAATAATCCTTTTATATGGTCTAGGATTTTAGAGAACAAAACCCTAGCAATCCAAGTCATCATGGGCCAAAATTCGGATTTGAGAATTCTGAAATCGTAGATCTCGATAAATCGAGCTTGTGTCGAGCTTCACCATTAAATCTTGATAAATGCTAGTGTCAAGAACTACTGAAACTGCTTTTCTTTACTTGTTTCTTAAATCAATCTTCAATGATATCGCTTAGGATATAAATTTTACATACTTCTTGATACATTGAACCTAACTTAGACCTACCCAATTACAAGTCCGTTTTGCCAAAGGTTAAGCCAATACTTAGAAAATATGACCCAAACATTATGTGTGTGTGTGTGGTTGGAATGATTTGATGGTACATGAAGGCCTCAGCACCATGTCTTTCGAAAGCTGCATTAGTTCTATTGAGGCTTTAGCAGTTAGCACACTCACCTATCCCATTCCCTTAACAAATGTCTCACTATAAAATGACTCTATATATGGGATTAATTATTCTGGTCCCTAGCTCTTGTGGCATAAAAGACAATCAGAAAACAATTCATACTCCTACTAGCTAGTTTTGGTTGAATAAGGACTTCAAATTAATTTGGTTGTGACCATCCTAGAGGAAGACCTTAATAAAATGGACCACCCGTCACTACAAAGTTCTAAATTTCTTCTCTCTCTCTTCGTAGAAAATTTGTTCGTCATTTCTATGGGTGCAATTGCTTTCACCTTTATATCCAAAAGTTTTTATCAAGTAATGGCTTGTCATAATCGCATTACACGCTAGCTGAATAATTGAGCAGGGCTGAATATGCATATATAGGAGTATAGTAGAGAAGGAATTTAAAGTTTACTTCTAACTGCCAAAAAATAATGTTGGAAGTGTTTTATTTGAGAAAAAAAAAAAAAAAAAAAACCTTTTGATTGATGCGACTAGTTAAGTGATTAGGTTACACGCTACAATATGTTACAGAGACTACAGTAACTTGTCAAAATGTTATTTAACCTGAAACTCATTAGCTTAATTTGTGAGTTAAAATAGAACAAAAAATTATTTTGGTAAAAAAGGAGTCCATAAAATTCTTTTCGTTTTTAGCCTTTTTTTTGTTAAGGCTTTTTTTTTTTTTTTTTTTTTTTTTCATATTTTAAAATTCCCGATTTTTAATAATTAAATATACGAAGTTAGAATTGATATCAACAATTTACTTACATAAATTATACTGTTTTTGATTATTATGTTTTGTTGTATTTAAAATTCCTGTACAATGCATATGTTGGAGTTGATTCTTATTTGCTATATTGAGCCACTAAGTTGGGAGCCTTATCGGTGTAGCGAAGTGCAATATTGGAGAAAAGAACGGAGCGTTGTTGTAACACTATTTTCTTATAGGTTGGGGGTGCAAAGGCGGATGCTCCCCATGGTATAGTACAGGGGTATTTTAGGAAATTTGTATCAGGTAGTGTTATTATTATGAGAAAATTACATTTTACCTCCTAAATTTTACCTCCTTTTACACTTATCTTCTTAAACTATCAAAATGCACACTTAAACCCTCCCTAAACTATTACCCGTATAACACATGCACCCCTAAATTATGAGAATGTATACTTACCCTTTCAAACTATTACCCATGTAACATTTTGCACCCCATCTCTTGGATAATTGTTTAGAGAAGTCAAATAAATGTGTATTCTCATAGTTTAGCAGGGTAAATGTAAAAAGTGTATAGTTTAGAGGGTACGTGTAAAAGAGTATATAGTTTAGGGGGGTAATTGTAAAAAAAGATATAGTTTAGTGGGGGTAAGTGTGCATTTAGATAGTTTCGGGAGTAAGTGTAAAATGATATATAGTTTTAAGAGTGTAAAGTATAATTGCCCCTTATTATATATAAACATTGTTGTAATCCTATTTTCTTTTATATAGTGGATTATTAGTCACTCACTCCCATAGATGTAGATACGCTAGCTATCAAATCATGTAATTTTTCTGTGTTAATTTATCTCTTCTCTTTTCTTTAATCTTTGCATAAACAGATTATTCACAACATAATACAAACACTCTTTCAATCAAAAAAGAAAAAAGAAAAAAGAAAAAAAGTAATGCTAGAGAATTTTATATATATATATATATATATTAACATGATATTTTATTATTTGAATAACCACATTTTCATATGAATTTACTATTAACACCATTTTTATCATATACCCATAACAACATACTTTATCGATTGTAGTTGTGAGGCGTGCCTAGACTTATTGACAAAGAAAGAAATGCCATGCCTAACACTTAATCCTTCTCCATTCTTTGTGTGTCTAAATGGATGAATCATCCAATTCTTTCAACTTGTCGATTCTTCGGCCATAAAAAACCAATGTGCCTAGTTGGATTGTGATTTGTAAACTGTCCAGGACAATGTTTGTTACGTGTTACGCACCGAAGATGTCTTGTTAGCAATCATCAAATTAATGCGATATGATAATTGGGGCTTCTCAACGCCCTTCTTTAAAGTTTTTTTTTCAGCAGTTCATATGTCATTTATCGATCAGCCCTAAAGCCTCAATGAATTTAATTCCTAGCTAGTAGAGAAATAAGGCCCTCAATCCCCATGCTTCAGTTTCCATGTGGTCCATAAGAGAGATATATTCATGCGCTGGTTCAATTCAAGTTTCATTTCATCAAGGCCTTCAATTTTCAAGGTTCTTGTCTCATTAATTTCGGCACTACTAGTACTAGTCCTTTTCAGTACGTAGATTCAAAGGTTCATTTAGGAAGAAGTTCAAGTTCGAATTAATGGGTTCTATTATATACCCAGTAAGCCTGAGCACGTGTAAGAAGTGCATTTGCTCAATGCATGAATATTCTTAGAGAAGATGGAATAGAGCTTGAAACTTGAAAGTTGAGACCTTTTTTGGCTTAATTAGTGGGTAAATGTTAACAAGGTTGTTGTAAGTGCTGAAGCTTTGACACCAATTTGTTGAGAATAGCGGAAGCGTAAATATCTATTTGTTGTATGTGAATTCAAATAACAATGAATTTATGCAAAATAGAAATAGAAAGACAAAAGAAATTATCACACAAGGAACACAAAACTTTACGTAGTTTGGCCTAAGCTTACATCCACGGGTGGTGTCAAGGAGAAAATTCACTAACAAAGGAGGGAGATTACAATAGTAGCACTCTCACCAAATCCAAAACCCAAATACACCCAAAGAGCTATCTCACCCAAAGAATAGAGAACTATTCTGGAAGCTCTCAAAGTTGCGGCAAATACACTCTGTATCTTTTAGTTGCCCCTGACAATAGTATATATATGAACCAAATAATGATTAGCTAGGGCTGCAGGTGAAACTCCCCATCCGAATAGGAATAGATGTTAGCAAGTAATGGGAATTAATCCCATGTGATGCACTCACACAATACTAAAATACATATCAAGCCACCAAGTCTAATTCTTATGAAGAGACTCAATCTCCTTACTCATAGCAATACTCCACTGAGCCAAATTCTCTCTAGAGACAGCTTCACGATAATTAGAAGGTTTGTGATACTCAATAGTCTCAGCCACAGACAAAGCATAAGCAACCAAATTTGCATCAGCAAACCTCTGTGGTGGTCTAATCTGTCTCCTCTCTCTACCAGTGGCTATACTGTACTGTTGTTGCTGTTGTGATACATTTACTTCGTCAGTAGAATCATGCACCTCATCTTGAATAGGCTGAACGGAAGTGCCATCATTCACTTTATCCAAAGCTTCAATCTCAAGCTCCACCTGCTTATTGACACTGCGGTCTTTTACTGCCCCCCAATACTCTCTTTTGTCTGGTCAAGGATAGCAAACTCATCAAATTTCACATCTCTGCTGACAATTAACCCGAGGGATTTTTGAATCTCTACACCACAATCTATAACCTTTGGTCCCTGATGCATAGCCTAAGAATATGCACTTCTTTGCCCTCGGTTCAAGTTTACCATCATTCATATGAGCATAAGCAGGGCAACCAAATACTCTCAAATTAGAGTAATCAGCAGGTGTACCAGACCATACCTCAAAATGAGTCTTACATTCAATTGCAGTTGATGGAGACCTGTTGACTAAATAGCAGGTCATATTAATTGCCTCAGCCCAAAAGTCCTTAGACAAACCAGAATTTGAGAGCATACAATGAGCCTTCTCCAAAAGAGTTCTGTACATACGTTCTGCAACCCCATTTTGTTATGGTGTTCCTCTAACAATGCAGTGTCCCACTATACCTTCATTCTTGCAGAACTCATCAAATTCACCTGAGCAATATTCCAAACCTTTATCTATCCTAAAACGCTTAATCTTTTTACCAGCTTCTCAATAAACATCTTCCATTGCTTGAAGGTGACAAAAACAACACTCTTATTTTTCAAAAAATACACCCAAACCTTGCTTAAATAGTCATCAATGAAAGTCAACAAATATCGATAACCACCCTTGGAACAGACAGGAGAAGAACCCCAAAGATCGGAATGGATATAATTCACTGTGCCCTTAGTCCTGTGATTAGCTATATTGAACTTGACCTTGCACTGCTTTCCAAAGACGCAATGTTCACAAAAGTCCAGCTTTCAAATTTTATGACCATTCAACAAACCTTTTTTGCTTAATATTGATATGCCTGCCTCACACATATGCCCCAATCGCATATGCCATAAATAAGTATTATCTGAGTCTGAATCTGAGGATGAAGATATTGCTATAAAACCTACAATTGTACTTCCTTGTAGCATATAGAGACCATTCACCATTTTTCCTTTAATGAAAACCAGAGCACCTTTACTGATTCTCAAAACTCCACCTTCATTGGTGTATTTAGACCCTTGAGAATTGAATATACCCAAAGACAAAAGATTTTTCTTCAGATCTGGCACATGATGAACATCAGACACAGTCCTAACAATACCGTCATACATTTTAATTCTCACAATTTCTATTCTCACTTTAGACATCGCATTTTGTACCCCTTACGACTCGGGCCCCCCATTCCCCAATGATGTTGGAATTCTAAAGCCCAGGGTTGGTTTAGGGCCCGATCAGGTTGAAATTGACTTGAGGAAAGTGTTTTCAGAAAAATATAACTTTTTTATGAATTAAATAAGCTATTTTTGGAAAAGAAAGGCGACGAAAACCCTAGGGCATGTGTACGTATACACGCGTATGCGCACACATGCTCCAGATCTGCATGCGCATGCTTCATGCATGCGTACGCATACACGGGCATGCGTATGCATGCTAGGGTTCTAGAAACTATGAAAGACAAGTTTTTCTGCATTAAAGCTTGGTTTTGGAACGAATCTCGCATCGTCTAGGAGCCGTTCCAAACTCCCATTTTCTAACTATAAAAAGCCATACATGGTACCTTTTCAAAACACACAGAAAATTATAAGGGAAAACACAAAATTCACTAGAAATTGTGAATCAAAGAGGGAGTTTGTCACAAAACATCCTCAAGTCAATATTTTTCTAATTGAGGCATTTTCTAGCCTTGATCTTCGAGTTCCAAGTTTACTAATCACTTCTTTATTTTATTGTGAAAAGATTGACTGAGGGGAACGATCAAAATCAAGTTAAGAAGCTTTGTGTTTTGAGGTATAATGTTCTCACCCTTTCTTTTTCTTTTCTCTTTTAGATTCCTGTTTTCCTCTTTCTTTCTTTCTTTCTTTTTTTTTTTTTTTTTTTTTTTTTTTTTTTTTTTTTTTTTTTTTAATGCTCTAATATGCTTGTTTAGTTTAGGTTTACCTTGCTTTTCTGTTTTATGCATGTTAGGTTGTTAGATTTAAGTTTTTTGTTCTTCTATGTGCTTGTGTTTCTGGCTTAGGGCTTTAAGGCATGTATGCGTACACATGCTTTCTCCATGTGCACGCATACTCGAAGTATGCGTACGCATACAATTGGCTACGCATGCAAGCCCTATGTATGTGCACTGTGGGCACAACGGGGGGAGTACGCCTGGGCCGAGGCGGAGAAGGAAAATGGAGTCACCACCTAGATTAGGTCTAGGAATCATAAATATAGCGCCTTTCGTGGAAGGACTGATCTACTACCAGAGCATGTGTTTGGAATTTAGGTATGGGGACGAGAAGGAATTAGGCACCCAATCCCACCTGACCTGTGGGTTGACCTCCACTCATTGTGTCTTACGTCTTAATCTTATTAAAGGCACATTCAACAGTCATCATTCTAGACTCACACACACACACACACACACACACATACACTAGCATATATCTAGCAATCAACATGGCAATTTTCATCCCAAACCCTAACATACATCTATCATGCATCTCATTATACCCAAGGCAGCAAATAAACAAGCATATATCACATCCAAGACAAAAACATAGACATATTAGGATCAAACAACATGTCATGGGCATCTAGACATCAAGAACTCATCATTTAATCAAGCATGTTCACACTTATCATCAAAAGCATATTCCAAACCAATGCATGTTAATATGAATGCGTGACTTACCTCACTTACCTTACTGCACCATAACACCTGTGGGATTTATAAAAGAGAGCTCACCGGTGGGCTGAATTTGAAAAGAAGACAATGTTAAAGCAAGTTTTGAGAGATGCAAGAAAAGAAAAGACAAGACAAGGATGAAAGAGAGCTCACTGCTCGTGTACCCTCTGAAAAGGGATAACCCATGACATTCGAGTTACATCCCACAGGATGCTCCTGAGCAAAGTCATCAGGGCCATAAGCATAGACTGACCAATGTAGACGGGAAGGGGCAACAAGACCACCACCAACAGGACCAACCACACCTTGACATAATCATCACAATTGAGTATCACCATGTGCAAGAAAATGCAAGAAACGATAAGGAAAGTGAAAAAGAAAGAATACATACTTCCGCAAAGAATGAGGGCAAGAAACAAGTCTCGCTGAACTCGACATAGTCCAAATCATCCACGAGGTGCTAGGCATTGGGAATGCCATTCCTCCATAACTGGTACTCAACATCGGTCATAGAAAGTGGGGCAAGCATGAATTGTGGAGGATCCATCGGAACCCACGGTGCGTCCGCACCCACCAGCTGGCAGCTAACCCTCTCAGCCAAGTAAAGGACCATCAGACCAGCACCTTCCAAGGGCTGAGTGATCCCAGAAGTAACGAGAGCAGCCGCTTCCAAAGCAAGGTCCACAACAGGAGGAACATCGGCCTAAGGACTCCATATGACCTGTAACAACCCATAGGGTTAAAAGGAGGACCCTAGGAAACATGCAAAAGAAAGTAATAAGAGAAAGTAGGATCTTTACTAACCTCATCAGAAGAAAGCCCATCGAAGTGAGCCCTAATCAAATAAGTGCTCCTCAAGTTGACCTCTGCTCCATGAGCAATGAGTACGTATTTCACGGCCCAATGTTGAAAAGAGAAGGCACAGTTTACAAGATGACAGGTTGCAAGATGACAGTTTGCAAGATGAAAGTTTACAAGATGAGAGTTTGCAAGATGAGAGTTTGCAAGATGAAAGTTTGCGATATGACCGTTTGCAAGATAACAGTTTGCAAGGAAATAGATGACAGTTGCAAGATGATAGTTTACAAGATAAAGACATGAGCACAATTTGCAAAAGCATGAAATGTAGCTTTGTAAACCTAGATAACATTGCAAAGGCACAAAGTACATGTTAGTAAGAAGCTAGAAAAGAAAAAGAAGAAAGAACTGACCTCAATGAGCTTCCAAGGCTCCACTAGTTGGTGTAGAGTCCCCCGGTTGAGTGTGTCCAGGGATGAGTATAGGTAGGCATGGCAAGCTTGGCCCCAGTTAGCCTCCCGAGCTTCCCCAAAGTCGCGGAAGAGAGCCAACCACCTCAAGGACACCGTCTGCCCACCGTTGGTGAAGAGGAATGCCCCTAGTATGTACAGTAAGAACGCCCTAGCCATACGAGCACAATCCTGAGGCGTCTCCCATGGAATAGGTTTATGGTCCATCTCAAGGTCAAAGTAACGAATTGTCTCTATCGTGTGCCTTCGCCCCAGCAAATCTATACCTAGCTATATACCCGACTCGCCCTCTAGATTAATGAGCGATCCATCACATCGAAGGCTGGTCATCCGATGGAAATCATGGGGAGTCACTGTCATCTCCATCTTAGCAATATGGAAGGTGTGGATAGTGTCCCACCACCTCTTGGCCAATGACTGGACCAAGATGGCACTAGAATGACTCTCTGGAAGCAACCGGAGGATGGGCTCAAAGCCGGCTGCACACACAAAGGCCTTTGTGTCATATGTCAAGGCCTTATACCATGAAGAAATATGGCTAGTACTGCCCCTTCCCAAAAAAGGAGGCAAGACCTGCAAAAAAAAAAAAAAAAATGAAAGGAGAACATGAGAATTGCCATTGGATAAGGAAATAGGAGGAAAGGAGTCAAAATAATGAAAATTGTGGTTTTTGAGTGCCAGCATGCGCACGCAAGCCTGCGCATGCGTGTGCAAGGTCTTTGCATGCGTACGCATGTTGGAACATGCATCCGTATGAATTTATGAACACGGACATGTACGTATGAATGAAGCATGGACACGCATGAACATAGACAAATAGGTCTCTTTGACATTTTCAACCTACCATTGATCAAAACTCATCCTAAGGATGTTCCTACCCTTCCTAAGGCATTCGGTTTTCATCTAAACCCAAACATTTAAAAGTCTAAAAAAAATATTAAAATTGAAGATCAGAGCAAAACTTGAAAATGAGAAAAGTTTGAAAAACTTACCAATTCGGCCCTTGCACCCTCTGAGAGATGATTTTATGGCCTGTATATCAGTAGAGGAGACATATTTATCCTTGCAGCCCCACTCCAACTTATAAGATTAAAGACATCACTGGAAATCAGGTAGGTGGTTTTCTTTGTTTTGGACTTGGGTGCCATTGGAGAGGATGAGAGAGTTTGGGAGAGAAAGAGATGATCAGATTGTGAGGAATGAAGAAATAAGAGAGGTAGAAGGTTTAGTAGAGAGAAAATGGAAGTTAAAGAGTAGAGAGAAAAATGAAAGGTTGAGGAAGATGAAAAAGAATAGGAAGAAAAAGAAACGATCGGTAACCATTAGAGAAAAATGAAGAGGCGGGAAGGTCTGATGACTAAACTACATGTAGTTTAGCAAAAAAAAAAAAAAAACTTTCAAGATATCCCCAGTGGATTACCAAAAGGTAGGAACTATAAAGAAAAATTCAAGAAGGCATCCAAAAATGACAGAAATACCCTCAATAAGATAGAACACACAAGAACCCTGAAAGCATCTCCAGTGGATTGAAAGGATCAAGAATGTCCCTCAGCGGATTGGAAATCACTAATGAAACTCCCTCGTGAGTTAAGACCATTAACCAAATCCCCGATAAGTTAAAAAAAATACACAATTTCTCCCAAGTATCATGGAGGACTCCCCCGAGGGTTCAAAACTCCCTCGTGAGTAGAATCAACACCAGTTCCCCAGTGAGTCGTGAAGGAGAAGAAGAAAATTCTCCCCAGTGGACTACACACCATCAAAGACTTTCTCGTAGGTCAAAATTACCAAGAAGGCCCCCCTGTGGGCCACCAACACACTCCTCGGCAAATCATTCTCCCCAGTGAATCATACACCAAGGACTTCCTCGTAAGTCAGAACTACCAAGGCCACTTGTTCACATATCCTGCATGAATTGAATATGCAGGCACATATCCTATACACATTAGAAGAAAAGAATACAGAACTTGTGCACATATCCCACATGAATTGAATATGCAAGCACATATCTTATACAAGTCAGAAGAAAAGAATACAAAACTTGTGCACGTATTCTACGAGAATTGAATATGTAGGCACAGTAGAAGCGATAGAGATAGAGATAGAGACAAAAGTCACCTAGAGGCAAGAGCCTCACCAGAATAGAAGATAGAGAGAGATGGAGACAGAAGACAAGTATTACCTAGAGGCGTAAGCCACTCGGAGAAGATTGAGGCAAGAGCCCCAGATGGACACCACACATACACACACACACACACAAAATATAAATATATATATATATATATATATATTCTTCTAAGCTCGTAAGAGCACCTTACTTGTTTGGTTGATGGTTGCAGCCGTTGGCCATGTTTGTTTTTCTTTTTTAGTGACTCGCCATTTGCTTGCAATTGGCAAAACGAGTTCTGGATAGTGAACTTGTTGTTACTCGTTTCCCGAGTAACAAAGGTGGGACTTCGAATATATAAATCCTACGCAACTTTGCAGAGTTGCACCCCGCCCCATGTATACGTGTTTTTTACCGTGTGTGTGGGTTGGGCTCAAGCCGTACATCGAAACAAAATTTTATGTCTCTTATTCTTTTGATTCCGTTAGTGGAGCTCACGAATCAAAAGAGGGGCATTTGTAGACACCGCATTTTGTACCTATAAACACCTCATTTTGTACCTAGTTAATAAACTTTAGTCCTCGGTCCCAATGATGAGCTTGACATGTCTACAAAAGATAATTGAAGTTATTTTGATAGTTTGGAAGTAATCACAACTCAAAAGCGCTCAAATCACTTTAAAAACGATGTTGAAAAATGATCTTTGTTCACATTTTTTACCATAACTTTTGATCCATAAAGATATTTGAGTGAAATTTATTATATTGGAAAGTAGACATCCTGGGCTTCAATTTGAACACAAATTTTGCCTACTTTGGACTTATATTGAGTGAGTTATGACCATTTGAAGTCGGGCCAACCCAGCAGTCAAAATTAGGGTTTTTTGGGACGCATGCACGTACATGCGTATGTACACTGCATTCCAAAACTTCATAACATCAGTTTTTAGGGCCCAAAGTCTCTCTCATTGTTTTGCTTAGTTTTTATCACATGTTTAGGTCTTATTGAGTCTAGTTTTCACATGTTTAGCATTAGGATTAGTAGAATAACATGTTTCACATGCTTTAATTGTTGATTTGATAATTAGGGTTTATGCTTTGATGAACCACATGAACATTCATGAGAACTTGAACATGCATTGATGCATAGGTGTTGTGGTGCAGCGAGGTAAGTGAAGGTAAGTCATGCATATGAATATGAACATGCATCTTTGAATATGATGATTGGTTTCCTTGATTGATGAATACCATGATGTTAGGTTTGAATGATTGAATATGCTTGATTAAATGCCTTGTTGATGCTATCATTTTGTGATGTACTTGCTGCCCTTGGATATATATTTTGCTAGATAAATGGTAGGGTTTTATGCTATGGATGAGTGTGGGACATATGCCATGTTTTGGATGTTATATGCATGTTAGTGTGTGTAAGTTTAGAATAACATATTAGAGGACCCTTTGATGGGATTAGGATTTGGAAAACAATGAGTGGAGGTTAACCTACGGGTCGGGTGGTGTTTGGTGCCTAACACCTTCCCATCTCCATACCTAAACTCTGGACATATGCTCTAGTTAAGATCAGTCCTTTCACATGGGTGATATATTTATGGTGCCTAGACCTAATCTAGGTGGCGACTCCATTTTCTTTTCTCCACCACAGCCCACTCGACTGAGGCGTACTCCCCCCGTTGCACCCACAGTACCCCTTACGACTTGAGCCCCTATTCCCCAATGATGTTGGAATTCTAAAGCCCAAGGTTGGTTTAGGGCCCGATTAAATTGAAATTGACTTGAGAAAAATGTTTTCGAAAAATATAACTATTTTATGAATTAAATAAGCTACTTTTGGAAAAGAAAGGCCACTGAAACCCTAGGGCATGCGTATGCATACACGTAAATGCGCACACATGCTAAGATTCCAGAAACTATGAAAGACAAGTTTTTCTACATTAAAGCTTGGTTTTGGAACAAATCCCACATCGTCTAGGAGTCATTCTAAACCCCCATTTTCTAACTATAAAAAGCCATACATGGTGACTTTTCAAAACATACAAAAAATCCTAAGGGAAAACAAAAAATTCATTAGAAATAGTGAATCAAAGAGGGAGTTTTTCACAAACCATCCTCAAGTCAATATTTTTCTGATTGAAGCCTTTTCTGGTCTTGATCTTCGAGTTTCAAGTTTACTAATCACTTCTTTATTTGATTGTGAATAGATTGACTAGGGGGAACGATCCAAATCAAGCTAAGGAGCTTTGTGTTTTGAGGTATAATGTTCTAGCCCTTTTCTTTTTCTTTTCTCTTTTTGATTCCTATTTTCCTTTTTTTTTTTTTTTTTTTTTTTTTTTTTTTTTTTATGCTTTAATATTCTTGTTTAGTTTAGGTTTACCTTGCTTTTCTGTTTTATGCATGTTAGGTTGTTAGATTTAATTTTTCTGTTCTTCTGTGTACTTGTGTTTCTAGGTTAGGGCTATAGGGCGTGTATGCGTATACATACTTTCTGCATACGCACGCATACTCGAAGTATGTGTATGCATACAACTAGGCTGCGCATGTAGGCCCTTCTACTTATGTTTCTTTGTTTTATCTGTTTAATATACTACAATCTTGATCCTTTTTATGCTTATGAGTCTCTGCCCCTATGTTTTGTTTGTTGTTTGTCCTTCACATATTAGATTAGGGTTTCTTTTCTTTTCTTTATTTTGATATGCCATGAACATGCATATGATATGACCATGCATTGATGCATAGGTGCTATGGTGCATAAAGGCAAGTGAGGTGAGTCATGCATTCACATGGACATGCACATGGTTTTACTTTGAGGATGAGTGTGAACATGTTTGGTTGAATGATGTGTTCTTGAAGTCTAGATGCCTATAACATGGTATTTGATCTTAATATGTCTATATTATGTCTTGGATGTTATATTCTTGTTTGTTTGCTGCCTTGGGTATGATGAGGTGCATGATAGATGTTAGGGTTTGTGATGAAAAATGACATGTTGATTGCTAGATGTATGCTAGTGTGTGTGAGTCTAGAATGATTAGTGTTGAATGTGCCTTTAATGAGATTAAGACTAAGATACAATGAGTGGAAGCCGACCCACGGGTCGGGTGGGGTTGGGTGCCTAACACCTTCCCATCCCTATACCTAAACTCTAGACACATGCTCTGGTAGTAGATCAGTCCTTCCACGAAGGGTGCTATATTTATTTTTCCAAGACCTGATCTAGGTGGTGACTCCATTTTCCTTCTCCGCCCTAGTCCACCTAGCCGAGGTGTACTCCCCCTCTTGTTGCTCCCACACCCACAACCTTACCGGTTACATTATTTCCCATCAGAACTTCACCACCACTAATTGACTGAGAGGAAGCAAACCAATCTCTTCTGGAAGTCATATGATAGGAGCAAGCTGAATCAAGAACTCAAGCGTCACCAAAGCGACATGTAGATACTGATAGAACTACATCGTCACCTTTACAATTAACTTCTGCAACACTAGCTATATCATTAGTATTAGAAGTCTTCTCTTTTTTCTCTTTGAGTAACTTGCACTAATTTTTCTAGTGTCCTTCCTTTTTACAGTAGTGACACTTTCCCTTTCTAGATCTAGACTTTGACCTAGATTTTCCTCTATTGCTACTAGACCCTCTGTCATTGGGTCTAACTCTAGCAACAGGACCTTCAACATGATTATCACCCTAATTTTTAAAATCCTTCTTCTTTAACTCCTTAGAGTTCAATGCATCTTTGACATTATCAATTGAGATAGAATCTCTCCCATAACCATATAACATGGTATCGACAAAGTGATCAAAAGAAGGAGGTAACAAACATAATAAAATTAAGGCTTGATCCTCATCTTCTACTTTGCATTCAATATTTTTCAAATCAATAGCAATTCTATCAAATTCATTAAAATGGTTAGAACTAGGTGTACCTTCTTTCATTTGAATCGTGTATAACCGTTGCTTCATATACAAGCGATTTGTAAGAGACATGGTCATGTATCGAATTTCCAACTAGAGCCACAATCCCGTTGCTGTATCTTTGTCTACAATCTCTCTTAGAACCTCATTTGCAAGAGACAACTAAATTGCACTATGTGCCCATTCCAAGAAATCTTCTTTTTCCTCATCTAATAACGTTGCTGGCAAAGCATTTTTTTTTTTCCCTTTTGTGCTTTCCATAATCTTTGCTGCACAAGCACAGCACGTATCTTCACATGCCATAAACTGAAATTATTCTTCCCATTGAATTTGTCACTCTCAAATTTTGCTGCTGAACAATCTCAACTCAAAACAAAGAACCGAAGGCTCTGATACCAATTTGTTGTAAAAGTGGAAGCTTTGACGCCAATTTGTTGAGAATAGTGAAAGCGTAAATATCTATTTGTTGTGTGTGAATCCAAATAACAATGGGTTTATGCAAAATAGAAATAGAAAGACAAAAGAAATAATCACACAAGGAACACAAAGATTTACGTAGTTCAGCCTAAGCCTACATCCACGGGCGGTGTCAATGAGAAAATTCACTAACAAAGGAGGGAGATTACAATAGTAGCACTCTCACTAAACCCAAAACTCAAATACACCCAAAGAGCTATCTCACACAATGAATAGAGAAAACTATTCTAGAAGCTCTCGAAGTTGCGGCACTTACACTCTGTATCTTTTAATTGCCGCATAACAATAGTGTATATATATGAACCAAATAATGATTAGCTAGGGCTGCATGTGAACTCCCAATCCGAATAGGAATAGATGGTAGCAAATAATGGGAATTAATCCCATGTGATGCACTCACACATTACTAACATACATATCAAGCCACCAATCAACAAAGGTGACAATTGAGTGCATGTTCAGTGAACAATGTCATGGTGTGGTTTTTTTTTTTTTTTTTTTTTTTTTTGAGAGAGAAAGTTTTAACTTATGGCATTTGCACCTGATAATAGTTCTTTACCAAGATACCAATCGATTTTTGGTATAGGTGGGAATTGAACTCCAAATTTATTATTCAATCATCATAGATTTTACCAGTTTAGCTAACTAGAACCCACATGTCATGGTGTGGGTAGATTTGCTAAACAGAACTGAATCCTTTTTATTTCAAGGTCTCTCCATTTCATCCAATTTACCTATAAGATTTTATTTTCTGAATTGAACAACATAGAGACTATTAGTTCATTTAAATTTTTAAGTGACCAGTCTATATGCATTTAAATTTGTAAATTTTAATCTAAATAGGGTAAAAGAATAACATATGCATGGTTTCATAAACATTTCCTGTTTCATTTCCAAGAACTCCAAGAAAAAAAAAATCAAATTTTCTGTTATTTTCCCTGTCTTTAAAGCTAGGAAAAAAGGGCATATGTGTATTCCAATAATTGGTCTCTTGCAAATTGGAATCCAAATTGGTTTTTTCATGCAAGGGAAATAATTTTTGTTAATTAAGGATGAGACCTACTAAGGTCAGCGTCTATATGTCACTATAAATTGGCATCATATATAATTTGGAAAAAGCCATCAAAACTAGCATAATATTAATACCTACCTAATCTCGCGCTGGCATGAAAAGCACAATTTGCATTAAAGTGAGCATACACTCGATCAAGCTAATAAGAGAATTAGCATTGCGTGGCTACAACCACGTTAAACTTATGCTGGATCGGAGCACAACTAGTTGAACTTAGGGGGGGAACGCCTCCACAAAATTATCTAAACAAATAAATAAATATATATATATATTTATTTATATGACGGCTAGGTTTTGTGCTATACCTATTGAATTATGCAATTCTATTATTTTGAGCTCTGGCATAATCTATGAACAACCTAAAATAGTGTAAACAAACTGGTTTACACGATAACATGATTAACATAGACGCAGATGGGGTAAAAAGCAAAAATTAGTCAAATACATTTTATAAAATAAAAAAGACACATAATGCCGAAATGAAATATATTTTACATTTGATTTATTAGTTTTTTATTTCAAAATGAAGTATATTTGAAAATCACCCCACTTCTCTACTATCCTTGATTTCTTATGCATTCCTGCAGCTCCTTTTCTTTTAAGCATGAAACTGACTTTTAATTCTCGACACATCATTCAAAATAATAATAAATTTAGTGTTGGAAATATTCACAAATTTTCATATACTTGCGAGAAGCAAAAACAAATAGAATATAAATCACATAACAAAAGAAATTACGTGGTTTGGCAATTTGCCTAAGTCCACAGAGTTGTAGTGATTTCATTATTTTCAGGAAAAAAAAAATATAAAATGCAACAGTATAGTTTTTTATTTTTTTTATTTTCTCTCAAACAACACAGCAAACCCTAATCTGAAACAATGGTATTTATATCAAACACTAAATAGAGGATTCACACACTACCAAAATAAAAATAAAAAAAACAAAACAAAAAAAACCAAGTCTATAGCCGCATTTTTTTGGCTATAGGTTAGCTATGAAGGCATTTCTAAGAAACGCTGCTATAGTCCCTAACCTATAGCGGTGCTTTTAAAAGCGCCACAAAAGAGATTGTCTATACCAGCATTTTAAGGGTCTTTAGCCACGTTTTTTTTATACAGGGTCTATTATTTGGGTACCTATTATGGCACTTAGAAAGCACCGCTATAGGTCCTACCAAAAAAAAAAAAATTTAGTGGACCTATTTCCAAGCGCCACAATAGGTCTCAGCCTGACTTAGATCTATTACAACGTGTTAAGTTATGGTTTTTCACATAACATTTATGTTGGTTTTATTCCATGACAAAAAGTGTTGTAATTGCATTAATTTATTTCCTTGTATTTTGAGGGATTTAATTATAATGGGTTTAGTAAAGAGATATGATCAAAATACTGAAACTGGTTCTGATTTGAAAAATCAGCTTACTCTTATCCAAATCTCTTTTTTTTTAGGATTTTCTCCCTACGTTTTTTGTTTATTTTTTAAGCTGATTGGACTTAATTTTTAAGCAAACCTAGCTTATTTTCTAAGCAACTAACACCTCTATAAATAGGGGATGCCTCCCAACATTCAGGACCTCTCTTGACATTCTTTTACACTCAAGGAGATACACCCTTTCACAATCTCAAATTTCTCACTCCCCTTTTCTGGTATTCTCTCTTAAACTAGGGTTTTTAGGTTTCAAAGATAATTGCATAAATTTCTTTGAACCCTAAAATATCCTCTCAAGAAGAAGAGTGCTCCATGCAAGAGGTTGTTTCTTAACCCTTTTTCTTATGCTTCTCTTGTTGTGATGATGCATGTTTATTCTTTTTTTAGTTTAGTTGTTTCAAATATTCATATCATGAATTATTGTTTTATTTAAAGCATGATCTTGAATCTTTTATGATTGTTATGATCTCTTTCTTAATTTCAAAGATCTGCATGTAATCAACTCTTTTTCTTCAAATAAAAAAGGATCTACATCTTCATTAGATGCAGATCTGAATTTTTTCATCAAAAAATTGGTTTGCATCTTTATTAGATGCAAATTTGAATTTTTTTTTCATCAAAAAACTGGTTTGCATCTTCATTAGATGAAAATTTGATTTCTTTTTCATCAATAAAAATAAATCTACATCTTCATTAGATGTAGATTTGAATTTTTTTCAAAATAAAACGGATCTGTATCTTCCTTTAAATGCATATCCAAATTTTTTGTAAGTCAAAAACTGATTTGTATCTTTCTTAGATACATATCTGATTTTTTTAACATAGCAGATTTTGAAATAAAAAGGGATCATGAATAGATGTTTTGTTTGTTTTGTTTAGTGCATGTAGCATGAATTTATTTCATGAATATAGTCCTCTTCTAAAAAAAATCTTTTCCTTATTTTATTTCACATAAAAAGCAGATCTAATTTTTCCTAACTCTCTACAAATCAAATTTATTTTCTCATTACAAAACAAATTTGATTTTTTTTTTTTTACACAAACTATTTTTTTTTTAGTTCTCAAAAAACAGACTTGATATTTTTTTTAAACCAAAAGATATTGTTTTATTTATGGTGTGTTTGGATACCGCTTATTTTGCTGAAATTGAAAAATTATTACTGAAAGTACTGTAGATAAAGGTAAAAGTTAGTTGAAATAGTACAATGGGGCTCATGAATAGTGCCAAAAAGTGCAGTGAGGCCTATGAATAGTAGCAAAAATAAGCTTAATAGTGAAATAATTTTCATTTTTCATCCGCTCCCAAACGCACACTTAACAAACACAGATTTGAATTTTTTTGTCCAAAAGCTATTTTTTTTACACATCAAATACAGATCTAGTTTTTATAAACCAAACTCAATTTTTTTTATATCACAAAAACAGATCTGAATTTTTTTATATAAAGAAGAGGATACATTCATAAATAAATTTGTGTGATTTAGTTCATTTCACATATTCAACATATCATTCATAGCATGCATAAAAGGGGTACATTGGTCACAAGAGTCTAAAAGACCAGACTTTATCTGGGCGGAATGGGTGCCTAACACATTCCTATTCCGTAACCTAGCCTCCGAATTTAGGTCTTTGGATAGGTAGATCTAGGCCTTGTCTTTATTTTTATTTTGGGTAGATTGTAACTAGGACAAAAAACCATGTAATAATTTGGTAGTTTGTAACTAGGACCCAAAGCCATGTAATTTTCAGCCTCTCAAACATGTATTTTTTTATTCAATCAATGAAAGGAAACAATTCAATCATGTATTTGTATTTAGTTTTTCTTATTTTTTGTATAAAAAATAAGTGGCAACTCCACACCACTTACCCAAAAAGAGAGGTGCCCTAAAAAGTACACAAAAATCTTTCTTTTATGAGAGGCACTTTTCCCGGTCTCTCACAATACCTTGAGAGAAGATTTGTACTCAAACACAACCCACACCTATTCAGAGTGTAGAGAGTGTTTTGGAACTTGGAAAGCATTAGGTATTTGCCAAAATAAGCCAATGAGACTTAGCAATGCAATCGGGCGTTATTGCGGGATCTAAATAACTAGTGAAGACAAGACTTTGAGAAGTCTATTGGTAGCTAGAGCTTGGAGGGCTTAAGTACTTTGAGTAGATTAGGCTTAGAGGGTCTTTTTGGTATCCTTGTACTCCAACTTATTCACTAGTGCATCATTTCGGTTTGGAGGGCTGCGGAGAGGTTTTTACACCGAGTTCTTCAGTTTTCCTCTTCAATAATACGTCTAGGTGTTATTTTGTGTTTGCATCTCTCTTCCCTTACTCTTTATGCTTTATACTTATTGTTTCTTGTATATGCATATGCTTTAGAGTAGTTTCGGCCTTATTGCGTTACACTTACTCTTATTCCGCACTTAGTTAAGTAAGGTATAAGCAATCTAGCCATTTGTTAAAAAATGGGAGTCTAAACAAGCAATAGTGTTTTACTCTATTTGAGCTTTCACAGCGCCTAGAAAGCGCCGCTATAGGTCCTACCGAAAAAGGAAAAAACAATTTAGTGGACCTATTACGACGCTTGGAAAGTGCCACAATAGGTCTTGACCTAACTTAGACCTATTACGACACTTAGAAAGTGCCGTTATAGGTCCTATTGGAAAAAGAAAAAAAAAACATTTAAAACACAACTTTAGCTCTCTCTCTCTCTCTCTCTCTCTCCCCCTTAGACTTCCACCCCTCACCACTATCGATCCACCTCATCGTGCTATCACCGACGAAGCCCAGGCCTCCATCCATCGGTTTGCCGGGTGCCTCTCTCTCTGCGGGTGTTGTCGCCCCTCCTACCTGAAGTCAATGAACTCTAGTCGCCCCACCTTCCTGACGACACTGTAGATCCCAGCTAATCCTCCTCACTGACGACCCACATCTCCTCCTTACCCATTAATTTCACCCACATCTCCTTCATACCCATTTCACCCACATCTCAATTTCCATACAACCTTCCACAACCATACCACTTCCCCTTCCCTCATCTCCTCCACAGTCTAGGTACATCTCTCTCTTTCTCTATCTCCATTTGGTTTGTTTTTATTTTTAATTTTTAAAGAATGGGTTATTTTGCTGTCATTATGTTAAAGTTTAGTTTGGGTTGTAATATGCATGTGTATTACTGTGGGGTCGTTTTGAGATTTTATTTTGTTTTGGTTTTGGTTAAAGTTGTGTTTTTGTAGCTGTTGTGCCAACTATTGAAAGAGCATGGTGCAAATGTGTGATTTTTTTTAAAACGTAGAAAGCCGCTATAGGTCAAACATCATTATTTTATTTACATACTATTTGTTTATTAAAAAAAATCATAAGGTTTGATGAGTGTAATTTTATAATAATGCAAATGATGTTTTACGTTTATTGCTGAAGCTATTGCACTAGTGTACTTATAAAGTTGTTGTGATAACATTAAATTAGCTTTTGCAGGGGAAACATTATTGCTTGTGGTAATTTTGGATTTCTTGGAAAGTGTCGGGTCATATATTGGGCATAGTAAATACTTTCTACTCAACGAAATAGTTTTTTAGACTAAGCAAAAAGATGTTAAATTTGTGCTTTGTGGTGGGTTGTAGACTTGGTGTAAACGGGTGGCTTGCGTGGTGATATAAGCTAGTTTTCATTGGATATTGGGAGTGCTGATTGTGTATTGTGTATACCTGCATTAAATTAGTAATATATGTTACATTAATTTAACGTAGTGGCAATTTCATACCTTTGGTATGTAGTAGATTTAAAATAAATAAACACTTGGTGGTTCTACTGTGTTTATTAGAGAGCTTAAGTGGGGCATTTGTATTGTGCGTTATTGGGACATAATTTGGTATTCGTTTGTGGGGTAATTTGTTACCCATTATGTGTTTTGTGCAGCTGTGATAAGTTTGGCTTTCTTCTATATACAATGATATATTCAATTTCTGCATTGTGGTGGGTTGTTGACTTGGTGCAAGCAGGTGGCTTGCGTGGTGATATAAGGTGGTTTTCATTGTATATTGGGAGAGTTGATTGCGTATTGTGTATATCTAGATGGTTATTATCCATGATGTTGTCAATGTCATTTCCTCTTAGGGACTTCTATTAGTTGATTCTTGAGAATTATAAAATGACATATTTTAGTTTTTTTCTGAAATTTGTAAAGTTGTTTTTTTCTTTTTTAATATTTTGTTTATTTGTTGTTATTTGGTGCAATCTTGTTGTAGTTTGGGCCATTTTTGTTGTTATTTGGACCTTTATAATTTTTGTTTAAGGGGTAAAAGATTATATTTTGGATCAATGTGGCAGGTGGTCTAGTGGCCAAGCCTTGTCGGACCTTAGGCCAACAAAATTTAGGTCTTGGGTTCGAGTTTCCCTAATCCCCACCGCCACTACAAGAAATTTGAGTTTAGGCAGTGTTTTTTTAGCGACATTTTTAAATTGGCCTCAATAAGTGGTATATTGTGTCTTTTTTGAAAAACGCCACTAAAGAGTGAGCATTTCGCGACATTTTTTACAATAGTAGCGTTTCTTCAAACGCCGCAACAAGTATAGTTTTAGCAGTGTTTTTTCTGGTTTATAAAACGTCGCTGTAGTTATTAAAGAAAACTTCCCAAGCATAGGGCAAAAGAAAAAAAAAATACTCTATAGCGACATTTTAAAAATGTCGCAATATGTTCCCTCATCTTTAATTTCCCGCACAAACTTTCGCCAACATTTCATTTCTCACATTTTTTCCCTCATTTTTTTTTCTCCTCCACCTTTTTTTCTTCCTTTTCTTTCTTTTCTTTTGTTCACTTCGTGTCTCACACTCCCACTTCTCTAGTCTTCTCTAATTCTCTTCTCCCACTTCTTTAGTCCAAGCCGCCACACCTCTTTTCCCTCATGCCGCTACACCTCTTCTCCCCTCAAGCCACCACCGCTAGCCACTGCCCACGCCACAGCCGTAGCAACCCCAAGCCACCGCTGACCCACCATGGTTATCTACTCCCTAGCCACCACCCACTACCATTGCCATAGCCACCGTGGCCATCATCGACCTCCACTATCATTGTAAGTTTATGTACAAGTTTGTAAATCTTGTAGTTTTTTTTCTACTTTATTTTTCTATAGTTTGTAGATTTTGAATTTTTTTGTTATTGGTTTTGTGGTTTAGCTAGCTTGAGATTAATTTTTAAAAGGAGCCCACTGCCCACTAATGTCTACAAGGAGAATCTTCCACTAGATGAGGATTTCTGCTTAAAAATTATATCTTCAATGTGTTATCATTATTCAACATATATATATGTGTGTGTGTGTGTGTGTGTGTGTGTGTGTGTGTGTGTGTATGCTTCCTTTAGTTTTGATTTTTTAATTGAATGCAGTAAAAGGCTATTTGTGATTGAATATGGAGTTGATGAAATGCTTGAGCTTTATTGGGTTTAGGTAAAGTTGGAATTTGGCAGGCACAAGGGGTATAAGTTTAACTAGAATAAGATATATAAAATGACAAAGTGAGAGAATCGAAAAATTATGTGTGTGTGAGTGTAAGAGAAAGAGATAGAGGGAGGTGGTACTTTGAGGCAGAATGTGTAAACTTGTGCAAATATTGGATGGCTTGCAAAAGCACTTCGGTAAATAGAAATGGATGGAAAAATATGTTAGTTACTATTCCCCAAATGTGTCAATCTTTCCGTTAAAAATGAAAGTATTCTTTTTTTTTTTTTTTTCTTCTTCTTATAGGATTTGGCCCAAGCTCTGTATACACACTAGATTGAAGTTTCTTCTATTAAAGAAATCGGATCATATGGTGCACTTGTTTCAGTTGAGACATTTAGGCATAATGGGTAAGTTTCTTTATGTGTACCAAATGACAAAGTTTGGATACAATTATAATTCAAATATTATTTGCAAAGTGGTCCTTAATTTTTCTGCCTAATTGTACCAAGTCCCAATTCATTAAAAAATTTTGCAATGGCACCCTTATTTGCCTTCCACATCATTTAAGTGTCCTCTTTTATTTTGCAGGTAACCACTCACTTATTGTGATAAGTTTGGATTTTTTTTTTTGGAAAGGTGCGTGCTTGACTTGAGCATAGTAAGTAATTTTTGCTTAAAACTTTGTACTTGAGATGTTGATAATTGTGTTAGGGTGGATTGTTAAGTTAGACCAAGCGGGTGGCTTGCATGGTGTTCTAAGGCGGTTTACATTCATATTGAGAGTGTTTATTATTTTATGAAAATTTGGATGGATATTATTGAGTTATATTTGTTGATTACTTTTTGAACTATAATACTTGTAAGTATTCTATATTTGTGATTATGATAATTGTATTGGGTGGATTGTTGTGTTGGAGCAAGCGGTAGCTTGTATGGTGTTATAAGGTCATTGCAATTGATATTGGGAGTGTTTATTAAATTTGGAAATTTGGATGGATATGGTTGAATTATATTTGTTGATTACTTTTTGGACTTCAATACTTGTAAGCATTCTAAGGTTATTGCAATTGATATTGGAAGTGTTTATTAAATTTGGAAATTTGGATGGATATGGTTGAGTTATATTTGTTGATTACTTTTTGGACATCAATACTTGTAAGCATTCTATATTTGTGATTATGATAATTGTATTGGTTTGATTGTTGTGTTGGAGCAAGTGGGTGGCTTGCATGGTATTAAAAGATCGTTGCAATTGATCTTGGGAGTGTTTATTAAATTTGGAAATTTGGATGGATATGGTTGAGTTATATTTGTTGATTACTTTTTGGACTTCAATACTTGTAAGCATTCTATATTTATGATTATGATAGTTGTGTTGGGGTGGATTGTTGAGTTCAAGCAATCGGGTGGCTTGCATGGTGTTATAAGGCGGTTTACATTCATATTGGAAGTTTTTATTATTTTTTGAAAATTTGGATGGATATTTTTGAGTTATATTTGTTGATTGCTTTTTGGACTTCAATACTTGTAAGCTTTCTATATTTGTGATTATAATAATTGTATTGGGAGGATTGTTGTGTTGGAGCAAGCGGGTGGCTTGCATGGTGTTATAAGGCGGTTTACATTCATATTGGGAATGTTTATTATTTTTTGAAAATTTGGATGTTGTTGAGTTATGTTTGTTGATTACTTTTTGAACTTCGATACTTGTAAGTATTCTATATTGTTATATTAATAATTGTTTGGTGGTGGATTGTTAAGTTGGAGCAAGCGGGTTGTTTGTATTGATAATTGTTTGATTATTTCATTTCTTTCACATGTCAAACATGCAAACTAAATGACAATTATCAAGAGATATTGATTAGTTACCAAATGTATTAATAAATTACTTATGAATTTAGACTCCTTATGCCTACGCTTAGGACCTTGGTATGACTTGCAAGTCATTTTCTCAAATTTGTAAATTTTACCTTGTTTTCTTAGAAGCATAGGTTTGTTTTGTTAGAGTAATTGAAATATGGACTAATTGTTGGTTTATGCTTTTATGAAATTATGTGGTTTTGAATATGTTGTGCACTATATTTAAGTGTATATGTAATTCTACTTCCATGATTTTTGCTCAATTTTATAGAGTTTTAAGACTTAGTCCATTTGTGTGAATGAGAATATAAATAGACTTGATATGGTTTGTTTATTATATTTAAGATTATGTGTAATCATATTTGCATGTTTATGAAACTATATGGTTTTGAATATGTTGTGCATTATATTTAAGTGTATGTGTTATTCTACCTCCATGGTTTTTGCTTAAGTTTGTAGAGCTTTAAGACTTAGTACATTTGTGTGAATGAGGATATTGATAGACTTGATATGGTTTGTTTAGTATATTTAAGATTATGTGTAATCATATTTGCATGTTTATGAAACTTTGTGATTTTGAATATGTTGTGCATAATATTTAAGTGTATGTGTAATTCTACTTCCATGGTTTTTGCTTAAATTTGTAGAGCTTTAAGACTTAGTCCATTTGTGTGAATGAGGATATTGATAGACATTATATGGTTTGTTTAGTATATTTAAGATGATGTGTAATCCTATTTGCATGTTTATGAAACTATGTGGTTTTGAATATGTTGTTCATTATATTTAACTGTATGTTTAATTCTACTTCCATGGTTTTTGCTTAAGTTTGTAAAGATTCAAGACTTAGTCCATTTGTGTGAATGAGGATATAGATAGACTTGATATGGTTTTTTTATTATATTTAAAATTATGTGTAATCTTATTTGCATGTTTATGAAACTAAGTGGTTTTGAATTTGTTGTGTGAATGAAGATATGGATATAAATGGATATAAATCTTCTTTGTTTATTTTAGTTCTTGAAGGTATAAATGAAAATGAGAGGTTTAGTTATATATGACGTTCTGGTAAGGTCGTCACAACAAGCCTCTAATGAAGATGTGGATCATGAGTCACAACAAGAAGTTGTCCAATCATCCACAGTTAATCCATCAAATGCCCCAAATGCAGGTATTTGATATAATTAAAGATCATGTTTGTGATTATGGTTAATATTGTTTGACAAATATCCCATATTGCATGACAATGGCTTTGATTGTTTTATTCTCATTACAGTTGAAGAATCAAGTGGCTTTTTTTATTGAGAAAGTGAATCGTTATGATAACTTGGAGGAGCGAGTGACCCAATTGATACAACTAATACAAAATTAGCAAAATCATTCTTCAGAAGCTAGTCGGGTATTAAATTTTAATGTTTTAAAAATGTATTTGGTGTTTAAATTTTTAAGTATAGCTACTATTATTTTGTTACTCCAACTCCAACTCCAACTCCTCTTAATTTGTATTCAGGGTGGTTTCGGTTTAGATCATCAATCTCCAACTCCTCATAGATCGCAGACTTCATCCCATCAAAAAACTAGCATATAGCGGTAAATGCAATGTTTTAAGGACTCCATGGGCTATTATATAGTTGTTTTGAACAACCACATTTATTTTGGAAGTATTGTACTTTGTTTATAATATTGTCACAATTTAGGTGTTTTTTTTTTTTTTTTTTTTTTTTTGTGTAGGTAGACAAGTGTTTTGTTCAATTTAAGATGATACATGTATTGGTATTAAACATATATATATATTTATATCTATTTGAATCTATGGTTAATGTGTTAGTGTGTTAGTTTGGACATTTGTTATTGTGGAATATTGATGATCAATAGGTATATTTGATCTATTACAAGCTTATGTTAGTTACTGTTGAATTTTGAGTAGGTTTATATAGCAGTTTTAATATTTTTAAAAAATAAATGAGCTGGTTTTAGCGACATTTTAAAAACGTCGCTAAAAAGTAAGAGGACATCCTTTTTAGCAACGCTTTTAAAACGCTGCAAATAATTAGTCCAATAGCAATGTTTTTAAAACGTCGCTAAAAAGCAAGAGGACAAATTCTTTTGCGATGTTTTTGAAATGTTGCTATAGGTTTGATTATTTGCAATGTTTTAAAAACTTCGTTAAATGTATTTTCCTACCTTATATAGAAAAATGTTATATTATTTAGTGACGTTTTAGAAAACGTCACCAAAAGATTTTGAACGCAATTAAAGAGTCACATATGGCAACGTTTTTAGAAACGTTGCAATAGATCTATAGCCACTGCTCAAAAACGTCGCTTTAGACCATTTGTGCCTATAGCAACGTTTTTTGGATTTTTAGCAACGTTTTACAAATGTCGCCTAAACCCAAATTTCTTGTATTGCTAATGAGTGTGTTGGTACTTATCTCCCACTGTGCTATCCTGGGCG
The DNA here is from genome assembly GCA_030021035.2 of Notholithocarpus densiflorus. Lineage (NCBI taxonomy): Eukaryota > Viridiplantae > Streptophyta > Magnoliopsida > Fagales > Fagaceae > Notholithocarpus > Notholithocarpus densiflorus. The sequence continues at coordinate 3,539,011 of JARYZH020000007.1, forward strand.
TGTGTAAGGTTTTGCCATCCTCCCCCTCTAACGCTTTTTTTCTCCAAAAAAAAAAAATTAAAATAAAGATTATGTTTAACGGGTCAAGACTTTTTTTCATTAAACCTAAATTATTGTGATTCTCAAATTAATCAAGGTATTCAATATATATATATATATATAATTATTGTGTTTAATTAAAGATTATATTATATATATATAATATAATCTTTAATTAAACACAATAATTGTGGGTTCTAGTTAGCTCAACTAGTAAAATCTCTGATAGTTGAATATGAGATCTGGGGTTCGATCCTCGCCTACACCAAAAACTAAATGGTGTCTTGGTCTGATAACAAAGAGCTCTCATTAGGAGCGGACGCCATAGGTTAAAACTCTCTCAAAAAAAAAAAATTAAACACAATAATTAATTACGTATAGAATCTTTTTCTTCAAGTCAATATAAAGTAACATCTTGACTAATATCATATAAACCTGCCCCTACCACGTCGTAATTGAAGGGAATAGTACAACTCTTTTATTTAGTTGAGTTGGTCAGTTACTATTTGATTTTCAAGAAATATATTGTTCTTGTTTAGAAGTAGAGTTTATTTTTATATTAAACTAAAAATAAAATAAAGTGAGCAAAAGTACAGTACATTTGTTTCTTTATTTATATATAAATATATATATATTTAAAGGAAAAAAATTTCTCTCTAAACTAGTTTGGTGAGAAACTCCTCAAACTCCTCATATATCTTTTGATTGAATGTAAACTTTGAAAATCTAACAGTTGGATTACATATTCTTATTATATCCTCTATGCTTACAAAATTTCAAGATGATCAATAATCAACAGCTATGTCATTAATGGCATGTTTAAATTTCAATTATTTTTATTAAAAAATTATGCATAAAAAATAAGTTTATTAATCAAATAGTAAATAACCCTTGATTTAAACAAAATTTGACTTGTATGTTAAGATCGTAAAGAACATTCAATCAAACTGTTTGATTTTCAAAATTCAAATTTAATAAAAATATATAGGAGGAGTTTGGAGAGTTTCCATATTTAAATATTTGCACATGAACCAGATAAATAAATAAACTGAAAATAAGTAGTTTCAAACAAGCCTTGGAGACTCGTATGTCTTTTCCTGACATATAAAACAAGAACATGTTTTTTCCCATAATAACACAATGCAAAAGGAAAACATATTTCTGAAGTTTTAAATTTTAACATGAATTTCCCAACATTTGAATCTAGCACATCTACATAGAAGAAAATCGGCATGTAGATGTTTTGGCTAGTCATACAACCTCGATTCTATCGGAGTGTGATGCAAACAAAGACTACAACTCAACTCAGTACTGTATGCCCTTGTATATTATAGCTTTCCCTTCTTGATAAGATAGAATAGAATTTGCCCCAAGAGGGGTGGCCCAGTGGTGTGAGATCCCGCGTGCATGCATGTGGTCCCTCGTTCGAGTCGTGGCGAGTACCATGTGGGGGGTGGGTTCCTAGCATGCATTGTGCCTCATCTGCTGGCTCTCTTGGGGTGCTAGGGTGAGGTCTGTGGCACCCCGGTCACAGCAGTTATGGCTTAATCCAACATTCCCTAGCGGGGGATGCTCCTATTAGGTCACGCCCTAAGGGGTAAGTTACATATGATCGTCCCCGCCGTCCCTTCTCATTCATCCAAAAAAATAAAAAAAATCATCAAAATGAAAGGTGAAAAAGAAAAATATATTGGTTAAAAGAAGGTAAAAATGGGAAAATAAAACCATGGTTTCTAAATTCGGACTCTTTCATATCTTCATATATAGGATAGAATATAATAGAATACAAGACCTATATATTTTTATGTATATTATAGAGACTGTGGCCCACCTCAAGACAAAAACAGTAAAACCTTGTTCCAGAACGGATACAATATATTTCTCTTTACCTAAATTCTAATCATGCCATTTTGTTTTAAACCATCAACTTCAGCATCCCAACTAATTAATGTCTCTTTTTATGCTAGGAACTATTACCCCAATTAATCATCTTGTACCCCCCATAAAATATATAATATAATATAATATAAAAAATAATATATATAGGCATAAATGTTGCATGTTGTTAAAATTATTGCATTTCTCTAACTTTAACTGAGTCGTTTGGGTGCTGACAAAAACTTAGGATCCATTTGATACACGTATTTAAACACTTATTTTCAATTTTTAAATAATATTACACATATTTTAAAAAAAAATTAAAAACTATTGTTTAATCATACATACCAAACAACCCTTAATGGCTTAATTCCTTTAAGAGCTCCAGTCGTTTTGCGTGCCAACTTCATTCGGGAAGAGATTAGTTTAGATTTGACTCGTGTACGTCACTCTCCTTTATTACACTTTAATCTAACTCTCACTTTGATTTGTTGGTAGCCTTTGTTGTCTTGCTAGTGAGTAGTGACCCAGTGAGAGTGAGTGTGAGTGCGAGTGTGAGTGAGTGTCTACTTAACATTAATTATCATTGCTATCTAGAGTTTTTTTCGCTGTCTCCCTTTACTATTAAACACTACCTTTTCGACCATTAAATCAAACTTTCTGGATAATATCTCGCACAGCCAGCCTTTTTTTTTTTTTTATAAAGCCAAATTGTGTGACTACTTTATTGACGATGTTGTAAAGTAACTAAAAAGAAATTAAGTAGGACATTTAACAAGGGAACAATTGTTCTTTTTTTTTTGGTAGTGCATGATTTAAATAGGATAGTAACAGCTGTATTCCCAGGGTGAATGCAAGTTTTACAATGTCCAAATTCTTCTCAAAAAGAATAGCGAGGGATGGAGAAGAAGAGAGGGAGAAAGGCAAAAAAAAAATAGTGTTTGGATTCTTTTCTTTCCGACGCATTAGAGAGATCATTGAATTGTGAGTGTCCACGTCCATTGTATTAGAAAATGGTTTCTCGCTTCTCACCCAAAACTTTGCACTCTGCAGTGTCTTGTATTAGAGTTTGAATACTGTGTTTCACGTACGAAAGCAACAAATTCATTATTAATGGGTTTGTCATTTTTCTTTTTCTTTTTTTAAATAAATAGTTTATTTGTATATAATTACAGATTTTTAAAACCTCTTCTTCTTTTTTCTTTTTTTTAAATCATAATACAACTATACTCTAACTAATATTCTGCAAATTAGCAATCAGCATTCAGCAGTCAACAAAAAAAAGTACATCCAAAAACATAAACATATGAAACATTAAAGTGCATTTAAATTCATATAATGAGCAACCATGCACCATTGAAGTGAACATCATTACTTTACTTGTTTAGTCCGTGATTTTTTATTATTGTTACTATTATCTCTGTCAGATAATGATTCTTTAGAATTAGAATTCTTAAAATAACTCCTCACGTAATATTTAAAATCATATCTATCGATTTTGAAATATATAGATTGGATTTTAACACGGTATCAATACAATGGTAATCAACATTTCTTAAAAGCAAGTAGTGATGAAGTAAAATTTAATCTACCCATTTCAAAATAAATAGATAAGATTTTGGAAAATTAATGGTAGAATTAACATAAAAACTCTAAAAGATTAAGATCCATTTCCACAATATCTAATTCTCACTAAATGTAACAGTATTTTTCTAATAGACAATTCTAAAGATAGTAATAACTTCACCATCAAATTAAGACACTTGTATGCTTAAATATTCTTAACCTATTCTTGACACTCGTATGTTTGTGATATGAATTGTTATGTATGTCACATTCAATTAAAGTTCATCCTCAGCGTGTTGTCTCAAGTGTTATTGTTAATAAAAATTAAATTAAATTAACATGGAAAGATATTGAAATAAGGGAATTTTTACTGATATGATTTTGGATGCATTATATAACCCATATAGCATTTATTGAATACTAAAATATAGCATTAATAGATTCCTAGGTCACTCGGTCATCATAAATAGTAGACTTAAAAGTCTCTATTCTCAAAAGCTTGATCCGTCGACCAAAGTCGAGCCTGGAGTTCATGAGTTTCATTAAACCTCGATCGATTAGCATTTGATGAAACAGAACTTCAAATTCTTGAGTTGTTTTCTTGTGTTTTCAACGTAGACTTCAAGTACGCTCTATGACACTAACACTTATTCAAATATATAAAAACAAGGTTTTTGAAATGCAATTGCCAACACAAGATACAATACACCCTAACAAAGGTCAAGTTGACCCGTGTAGAACGAAAACTAACAAAATTTGTTAGACCGTCGGTATAAATAGAGGTTTCATTGGAGCAAAAAGAACATAGTTCAACTTCATACCAAAACTCTGTTCATTTATCATAAAAAGAGATTTAGCCTCGCTTGCAATGTAGATTTTTTCTTTTCCGTTAATGTAAGTATGTTAATTCCAAATTTCCAACGCTTTAATTTCTTATTCCCTATAATTTCATGCCTAGTTACTTTTCATTCGATATAGTCTAGTTTGGCATTTAGTTTCGCTTAATTTGGACACGTTTGATTACATTTAAAAATGCATGTGTGATCAGGTCATGATTACACGTTATGTCAAATTTGTACCGGTTTGACCAGTGCAACGATATATTTCGGTACCAGTCAATACTGGTGTACCATTTCGGGTTTACCGTTATTTTATATATATATATATATGTTAATTCCAAATTTCCAACGCTTTAATTTCTTATTCCCTATAATTTCATGCCTAGTTACTTTTCATTCAATATAGTCTAGTTTGGCATTTAGTTTCGCTTAATTTGGACACGTTTGATTACATTTAAAAATGCATGTGTGATCAGGTCATGATTACACGTTATGTCAAATTTGTACCGGTTTGATCAGTGGAATGATATATTTTGGTACCAGTCAATACTGGTGTACCATTTCGGGTTTACCGTTATTTTATATATATATATGTATGTATGTATGTATGTATGTATGTATGTATTATAATAAATATAAAAGTTTTTCATAAAAAATTACCTCAATTCAGAACAAATTATTCATGATTTTAGACTTTAGCATCAACTAAAAGAAAAAGAAAAAGAAAAAGAAAATATATATATATAATAGAAAGTTTAATTGTTCATTGCATACTAAGAAAACAAATAATACTAATAAGTTAATGCAAATAAGTTACCATTCTGCTCTTACAAAAATTCAAAAATTATAAAGCTAAAAAAAAAATTAAATAAATAAAAAATTTTTTCTATACCGGCTAGTACGCCCGTTATTGCCCGAAATTGGCCAGTACAGCCGGTACATGGCCAGTACAGCCGATATTTAAACCAGTACGAAACGTTAGCGTTTTGATATCGGAATACATACCGGTACGGTACATACTAACCAGTACGGCCGGTACCAGTACGGTATCAACTACCTTGGTTTAAATTGAGAACATCTTATCTACGTTCAATTCAAAATTATTCAATCGATTGAATAGTAATATTATTTTAGCTAAATTACAAACTACAATTTTTAACTTTGCTTAAAATTCAATTCAGTCCTAAAATTTCACTTTCATTCAATTCAGTCTTGTAACTTTCAACTTTATTTAATTCAATTGTTTCACTATTTTTTTATTAGAATTGTATCATTAGTATCTTTTGAAAAAAAAAATACTGTTAGTAACCCCAAAAAGACAATCCTCTAACAGAAGAGGATAGGATAACTAAATTGAAAAAAATAATAATGAAATTACATAACAGAATTGAATTTTAAATAAAGCTAGAGGGTGAAATTGTTATTTAGCCTTTTTTTTTATTTTTGTTAATATGATCATTGTTTTCTTCTAACTCATTTACTGTGCCTTAGTTGTGAAATTTTACCAATTCATTAATGAAATTGAATGGTATATAGATTGCAGGGTTTGGATTGTGTCTAGTGCATCAATTGCACTAAATCCATTAAGTTATGGATACTGAACACATGTCTGTATCCCAACGTATCCAATGTACTAATGCATTAAGCACAAGTCGTGTTCAAGATTGCCATTGGTATATATTATTTGGAGAAATGTGTCACAAAATGATTCACGTGGTAAGTTGTGAGTGGTGAAAATAAAATTATGGGTCCACATCTCCACCACTCATAACTCACCACGTGGACAAATTGTGGTAAAAATTGTGAATTATTTTGTGGCACTAGCATTTCTCTATTGCATGAAACACGAAAGAGTGAACCATTGGGTATGAACTTGTCAACAATGTAATGCATTAAACAAAAACTTATTCTTTTAGCAAAACAAAAAAACAAAAAACAAAAACAAAAACTTATTCTAGAAGTCATTAAGTAAGAAATGCACAGACAAACATCTGATTTTATTTTATTTTTTTTTGTCTCTTTTTAGTCATTTGACCTTTTAAGTGTACTATGTACTGTTGGTCTGCAATCATTTTTCAGGATTAATGGAGTGCAGATCAGATCACATAAGTCAAATAAGATTGTGGGACAGCAGCTTAAATAGAAGCTTAATCATAACCGAAGTTAAAACTGGTCCATTTAACTCATCAAGTAAAACAAGAAAATTCCTTATATGGTCGTGTTAACAAGTGTTGTTACGCTTACCATGCCTTTTGAGTGGAGTTGTGGTGTGCCTTTGTGTTAGAACTCATTTTCCTCTCCCTTGTGTGTTTGTTTGTTTCACAAAAAAAATAAAAAGTGTTGTTACTCTTTTAATAATAAATCATTTTAAGAAAATTTTAATACATTTTTATGAGAAATATTAAAAATAATCCAAAAAAAATTAAAATTTGTTTTTTTTCATTAATTTTTTTAAAAAAATATAATATAAATCAATGTTTTTAGTACATCCATTAAATTTTTCCTTATCATATAATAATGAAAGCAGTCTAAACAAAATCATGAGGCATTTTGAGACTCACAAAGTATATTGAATTTTTAAAATAAAGTATATTGACCAATTTCCTGGATTTAAATTCTTATAATTTTATTACCATATAAATATATAAATATATAAATATATATATATATATACACACAATTTTTAGTGCTATGTACTACATATGATTGCATCCTTCATTTTTCATGAAATAGTGAGAACTACTGGAAAAATAATAAATATATGTGACAAGAACTTAGAGAGAGAGAGAGAGAGAGAATTTGTTTCAAGGTAACTGGTGTCCAAACCGAAGAACTTGCCTTCTCCAAGCTACTATAGGCGAAAAACAACTCTAATCTTAATTTGCTTACCACAAACGTAACTTATCCATCTAATCTACTTTTCACAAATTTATCTTGTTATTTTTTTTTTTTTCAATTTATGATTGAGCAATCAAATGTGGTTCAAGTAGTAGTTCATTAGTAATGGAATGAATAGAACTCCACCTCCCCTTCCTCATTATCTACTTATCTCCCCCCACAAAAAGGGGAAAAAAAGTAGCCATTGTTGATTCTTAGAATAGAATCCCACTGTTACTAAAAATGAAAGTGAGTGAGTTCCTTATGAAAATTTGAAAATTTTAGAGTTGAATTATTAATAATATTAGGTTCAATAGATTGAATGTTGGCAAAACCATGATTATAAGTTTGAGTCTTTTTAAGTCTATGATATGTATTTTCTACTCTGAGATGAAGATTGTTAGAAATATTGAATGAATAGTATTGTATTTCACACGTAATAAAATATACATGAGTGCCTTTATATAGGAGGTAGAGTGTGTAGTACAAGTATGTGTGTTATATAAGTAAACAAGGTAAGCCTAAGACCCACAGCTTATTACACGTTAACAACCCCTCTCAAACTCAAAGTGGGTGTGAGACCAACTTGAGATTGTCAACCAAAGCACGAAGGCATCCCTTAGGATGTGATTTGGTGAAGATATCTGCAAGTTAATCTTTAGAGAAGACTGAGAACAGCTTGAGAGCACCATGGACAAGATGATAACGGATAAAATGACAATCAATCTCGATGTTTTTAGTCCGTTCATGGAAGACATCATTGTAAGCAATATGAATGGCACTCTGGTTGTCACAATAAAGAGGAGTAGCAAACGATGTAGACACACCTAAATCCTTAAGAAGCCATCGAAGCCAAAGGAAATAGATGTGGTATTAGCAAGGACACGATATTCTGCTTCAGTACTGGAGCGGGCCACAACAGTTTGTTTCTTGTTTCGCCAAGAAATCAGAGAAAAACCAAGAAGAAAGAAATAATCAGTGGTTGACCTTTGATCAGTGGGATCTCCTGCCCAATCAGTATCAGAGAATGCACGGAGAACAAGTGGAGACTGAGCAAAGTAGAAAATGCCATGAAAGAGAATGCCCTTCAAGTATCGAAGAATGCGCAGAACAGAGCATAATGAGTCAATTGTGGAGCAGACAGATACTAGCTCACCTAGTGAACAGCATAGGAAATTTCTGGATGAGTGACAATGAGATAAATTAGGCTGCCAACCAATCATCTGTAAAGAAAGGGATTAGACAATAGTTTCCCCCTGAGGGAGTCAGATATGCATTAAGTTCAACTAGAGTTTTAACAGTTTTACTATCAGTGAGTCCAGCTCAAGACAAAAGTTCAGAAGCATACTTGGCTTGAGTAATATAAAGTCCATCCATGGAATGAGTGATTTCAAGACTCAAGAAGTAGCTGAGATGTCCAAGATCTTTCATCTCAAACTGCTGACTAAGAAAATCCTTGAGTTTTTGAATGCCACTGAGATCATCTCCAGTTATGATCATATCATCCACATATAGGAGAAGCAAAATAGTGTCTTTGTCAGTGCGACGAAGAAATAAGGCAGAATTATAATGACTGGCAATGTAACCCAAGCGAGAGATGGTAGAGCTGAAGTTGGCAAACCAAGCTCGTGAAGCTTATTTAAGACCATAAACTGCACGTCGAATGTGACAAACCTTGTTCGGTTCAATAGAGAAACCAGGAGGAGGCTGTATATAAACTTCTTCACTTAAATTCCCATTAAGGAATGCATTTTTGACATCCATCTAAAAAATGTCTCATTTACTAGCAGCGGCAACAGCTAAAAGGGCACGAACAGATGAGATTCGAGCAACCGGAGCAAAGATCTCTTCATAATCAATCTCTTACTCCTGTGTAAAACCATTTGCAACAAGACGAGCTTTATAGCACTCAATTGACCCATCAGAGCGAGTCTTGATCTTGTAGATCCACTTACAACTAACCACAGATTTCCCAAGGGGGAGGGTCATCAAATCCCAAGTATGGTTTTTAGATAATGCATCAAGTTCATCTTTCATTGCAATTTGCCATAAAGGGTCAGTGGAGGCGCATGAGTTACGTGAGGCGCGTAGATGAAGATGCAGAAACTTCAGGAGGCACGTGAGGGCACGTGGAGCTTCCGTTGACACCGATTCTTTTCCGATGAGGTAGATCAGAGAAAGACGATTCCGATGGTGGCGGCTGTGTCAAGATTGGAACAACACTTATGGCGCGTGAGGAATTTTGCCGAAACTTTAACCGGCACGTGGCAACACGTGAATGGTCAGATAGGGATGATTCCAGCAGCGTTGAGTAGATTAGTTTAGGATCTACAGAATGATATTTCTGGTGTCATAATCGAAGATCACAATGGACAGACCCGAGAAGGAAGTGGTCTTTGGCGGTGGAGAGAGTGCTTCTGGCAGTGGAGATTCAACCTTGAGGACCTCTGATGGCGGCGAAGCAGTCGGGAGAAACACAAAAAGCTTACTTACTGGAGAAGTTGAGGCAGCGGAGAATACCAACAAAGACAAGACTGCAAGACACAAGAAAAGTTTAAAGCAGTGGCTCTAATACCATGTTAGAAATACTGAATGAATAGTATTGTATTTCACACGTAATAAAATATACATGAGTGCCTTTATATAGAAGGCAGAGTGTATAATATAAGTATGTGTGTAGTACAAATATGTGTGCTATACAAGTAAACAAGGTAGGCATAAGACCCACAACCTATTACACGTTAAAAAAGACCAAAGATTAGTTGAATAAAAGCACGTTTTTTGGGATCTCGACAATAACCTAGATTGATCGAGACATATTGGATACCAGCCGATCGATTAAGAATTGCAAAGTTAATATTGATCTAACATGATTCTTTTTAAGTCAACTATATGAGTGGGTTTTTGTAACCACAATAGAAAGCCTATATAGAAGCCTATTAAACACAACTTCACAAAAATGGGAGAAGCAGAAAAGCTTGTGCTATTCAAAGAGAAAATTCTAACCTCCACTTATTCAACCTATGATTTAGAAGTAAATAGATAATTGTCTTCCACGGTGTTGATGTTGTCATATAATTAGTGCAAATCAAGTTTGAAGCCATAGAGTCATCCCAAAGTTTTCTACAGTGATCAAATCTTCAAGAGCTCCTTGGAGTCACGAGCAAGAAGTTTGTGTGATAAAATCTAGAGTAAAAGAGTCTATTAGGTTCTAAATATTTAGGATTAAATATTTAGGAACTAAATTTATTGTATGTTGGCAAACTGATACAAAACCTAGTCTACTATAAGATCTTAGTGTCTTTGAAAAGGTTTAGACATTGCTTAAGTTGATACAAGTCAAGATTCAAGAATGTATAAGCTGCAAAAAAAGAATTTCTGAAACTAAAGAGCTTGACTGATCAAGAGAGTCCTTCAACTGATCAAGAGAGTCCTTCGACCGATCGAACTGCGATCTGCAGAATTATAAAGAAGACCCAAAAGCCCGCGAAATGTATAGGGTTTGAGTCCAACACTGCCAGGTATAAAAGCAAAACTCTAATACACGTTTTTCAAGACTTATGAGTTACTCCTATAAGATCTATGAGGTTTTGTAACCTTCTAACTCAACAAGCATCTACCGGAGATCAAATCAATACTGCTAGTACCAGTGGAGAAAAGTTGTTGAAATCAAATCAACCACAATTGATGATCTAAATCTTTGAGTGGAGTTCTCAAAGTCACAAATTGGAGCATTTGTGTGCAATAGATTCATAATAGAAGAGTCCGTGGATTCGGAATTGCGTGTGGTCACGTGAGTAAATACTACATAAGGTAGCAGTAGATTTAGGATTAAGTCTATTGAAAAAACTTCCATTCTATTAGTGAATTGTTACCTTGTTGATTGTTTAGGTTAAATCCTTCTTAGGTTTTTTATCTTGAAACTAGACTGTTTCATTGGTTCTCTTGGGTCATCATAGTTGTGTTCTTTTCTTTTTTGTTGTTTATAATATGATTGATACTTGTTTAACTTAGATTTGTTTAAATACCTAAGTAATAACTTGGATAATGTATTAGGTTAAACAATTTGTGTTTATAAGGGTCTAAAACTTAACAGAGTCCATGAATTTGGAGTTACGTGTGTTCATTTTAATAAATATCTATTAGAGGTAGCAATAGAATTTAGGGTTATTTTCTATTGTAGACACTACAATTTTACTACTAGACTTTATTTCCTTGGGGTTGGTGGATAATCCTTGGTGTGTTTTTTCATTAATTGTTGTAGTTGGTTTTTCACATTGTAACCATATTATTGTGTTATTTATTTTCTGCACTTGTTTATTTTACTGTTATTGGCAATATTTTTAGTGTGCTTTGATTATCCCTAAATAGAATTTTGTTGCATATTGGTTAATTAATCAACTCTACTTTGATTCTGTGGTAATCAATATCGGGGTCAAAATTTACCTAACATATGATATAATTGAGAAAGGTAGAACTTAATTGGTAAAATATTTATATAAAAAAAATACATCAAATGACAGTACCCTTAATAAATCTAAAAATACACACATAGAAAAACGATGAAGTAAAAGTAAGGAACAGAAAGGAAAAGTTCATAATACAAAGCAACGTAAAGTGTTCAAAAGGAAAGACAGAACATCATACGTGCACCATAAGTTGTTCTTCAAAGCTAGACAATATTTTGGGTAGGGTAATCAGTAATGACAGATTTGAAAAGAACCGCGTCTCATCTGAGATGTTGTCATTGACATTGTTCCTTTCTTGGGTTGATGTAATTTTGGATTTTCAAATTAAAGTGGTAAATTTAATAGTTGGATCAAGTATGTCGCAATGTAATTAAGGATTGCATGTATGTTACCAATTAAATTGCAAGTAATCATATATGTGCTTTTCCTTCTCACTCTTTCTAAAAATTGATTTTAACCTAGCTGTTATGGTTTTATTTTATATGTGTGTGTATATATATATATATATATATATATATATATATATATATTGGCTAGGTCACATGTGATGATGCATATATATACACATTAACGTACATAGATAGCAAAAGAAAGAAAGAAAATAAATGCACATGCATGCAATCTCAATTGCCAAAGCAAGAAGGAGTGGCCGCAGCGTCGCCCGGGGGGGTGGGAGGGGCCTATCACAGCGAGCAAAGCAGTGGTGATGAGGAACACACACCAAGTAAATACCGACTGTCGGCAATGCATATATTGCACGTGCATTAAATTTCTCAAGAACCCGTCAACGCTAGCTAGCTTTTTCACTTGCTGGATATTATACACACTCCACTCCATAAAAATCCTGATCCTCTCAATCTATATATATAGCGCTAGCTAGGCAGGCAGCTGAGAAAAAAATAAAAGGTCTCCGGGTGGTCCCACTTAATTAGTTTTTCTTTTTTTTTGATGAACCGAAAAGGGGGCGGAGCAACCATATGTGACTTACCCCCAGGGCGTGACCTAATAGGGGCACCCCCCGCTAGGGAATGTTGGATTGAACCATAGATATTGTGACTGGGACACCACAGACCTCACCCTAGCACCCCAAGAGAGCCAGAGTGTGGTACTATTTATAAGTCTCACTATACTATTTATTTAACTTTTACCTTTATTTATAGTACTTTCAGCAAAAAAATTTCAGTTTTAGTTTCAGTTAAATAGGCTATTCACAAGGCAGCTGGGCTTTGAATTTTGACCCGTAATTCTCTTAATAATTAATTCAATTAAATAATAGTGATTTGTAAGGATTAATTGGCCTGGCTTCTACTAGTCGAGTTGGCTTTAACAGTCAGTCCTTCAAAAAGCTCACTATATATGGACCCACAAAACGTACGTAATCATCAAATTTATAATCAAAGAGGAAAACTATTTTCCATCTAATCCAAGTAAAGTGTTAGTTTCCCTGATGGGAAAGCATTTTTGCTATCTTCCCCGACATTATATAGCTTATAACTCATACTTCAAAAGAAAACATTGAAAGGACTAGAAGACTAGACATTAGTTTTATATATTGGAATCACAACAAAACATGCTTACGTGGACAATTAATAGAGCAATCCATTAGATTATGCTCGAACAATTTTCTTATATAACTTTACACACGACAAATGACGTGCTTCATCTAATTGAATCGATATTATTCATTGATTTCTTCACTTCAATCTAATTGAATCAGTACAATTCATTATTTTGTTCATTTTTAATTTAATGGTGGAAAGGAGGTATTTAATTTGTTGTCTTTTTTTTTAACCATATTAATTTGGACATAAAACAAAAGATGGAATAAAAAAAATAATACTTAAACCTCGCTCTCACACACATACATTTTTTTTATGAAAGAGAAATGGGTAAAGAGAGGCAACCTGAGTTAGCGTCTTTCACTTAAATGTGACCATAATGACACTCTATCCACTAAGCCCGAACTTGAAGAAGCAAGGAATCCAAATAAGCGTTTGCTATTTTATTTGAAAATGATTATTAATATATAAACGTACACACATGTTCATATGTAATTATGAACGTGTTCACTATTTTGTTTTAAAATGTGAGTAAACCATTTTCGTACTTTCTAGAGATGACTAAACTAATACCACATAAAATTTTTATTCAATTTCTTTCTTAGATTTTTTAAATAGATAATTTCTTTCATATAAAATTGAATAAGTCATATATTATTTAGTAAATGAAAGATTTATAAATTTTATAGAAAAGTTTGAAATTATACTCGGTACTTATGTGTGGAATCTATAATATATGTTTTGCTTTACATGTCATGAGATAATTTTTTCTCCATTTTAATTTTTGAACCTTTGAATTTTACTTCAAAAAGTAACTTCATTCACCAAGCACATTACAAACTCATAGAATACACCATATACCTAGGATATATAGCAATTATTTGACCAAAAATAACAAAGTTATACGCCAATCAAGAATCATTTTAAGAAATTATCATTTCAATTAATATCTTTAAAAACTTGATCATTCTCTCAATTGACATCTTTTGGGGCCTTGCACTCTTTTTTATCCCGTAAATCAACAAAATACTAGAAAACAAGAAATAAATTGAGTACTAAAAAAAAAATATGCAAAAACTACGCATATCAATCACATAAGTCAAAACCTAAAACTTCTTAAACCACAATTTATTATTTATACCAAATAAGTGTTTTATTTAACAATAATTGTTTTTTAGCCATATAAAAGGACCACTTAAGAACTCTCATGTATTGTTAAGTTTTTTATTAAAAAAAAAATTTTTTGAATACACTTTTATAGAATTTGTATAATATATTTGTAATCTTATTATCTTCAAAAAAAAAATAATACTAGATCTTGTAAAATTCTTTTTAAGTTCCTTAAAAGTCTTTCTTTTCTTTCTTCGGGGGAAGAATTCAAAAAAAAATATATTTTTTGAGGGAGTTAAACTCATAGACATTTTAATTTTGATAAATAATCCATATAGGTCATTGAACATTTTATTAGAAATTTTTGGGGAGCTAAGGCGGGGTGCCAAGGTTAATCATAGCGTTATCCTGATAGAGATTATTCTCTGATATAAACTGAGTCATGATGAAGCATATATGTAAATGAATTGAAGTTCTTGCCTTTGATACATGCAAATTGGACCCACCTAGCACTAAGTGATGATGCAGACAAATTGCACTTTGTCTGTTAAGCAAAAGTAGGTATGGCATACTTTCACTTTGTTTACCAGTAATAATTCGTTATATCATTTTCAACTTGAAAGGAAGTATGAGAGGCAGGTCACGTTGTTAATTTAACTTTTAGTTTAGTTGGCAATTGATCCTATCATTTTCAGTATGTATTTGAAATAAAAATAAATAAATAAATCGACAACTAAAGATTGTCGTTTTATAGGTTTTCAAGGGAGAGAATGTGGACAGTTGAGTTGAAATTCTATTTAATTAATAAGGCCTTTTCAAGTTGGTGTCAACTATCTAAGATAACTACGTTTGTGGAAGATAGTACCTTGCGTTCGAGTTCAAGTATGATAAGCCTGAAATTTGAAAATATTGTCTTACCTCCTTGCTTAATAGTATTACTCACAACAAAAAGATAGTGTTAGGTCCAACGAACTAGGTGTTTGCAACCCATGACAAAAGAAATTGAGTTTTGTTGAGTTCTTAATGTAAATTTATTAGTCCAAAATTTGCTTAAGAAATCCTAGAATCTGTAAGTTTGACCAATCGAGATGAGTTCAATTGATTGAGAAACGTAAATTCAGCTTTTCATATATGATGTGATTTATTAAGTTAACTGTACACGTGGGTTTTTGTAACTCTAATGAAAAGTCTATATAAAAGCCCATTAAACACTACTTATTAAGAGGTTAGAAAGGTAGAATCCCTAAAATTTTCAAAGAGTAGATCTAACTTTCTACCTATTCAACCCATGAGAATTCAAGAGCAAATAGAGAAAAATCAACATGGTGTTGTTGCTGGCATAGTGCAGATCATGTTTGAAGTTATAGAGCAATCCAGTCTACATCAAAGTTTCTAGTCTAAACCTTTAAGAGGTTTTCTTGGAGTCACAAACGAGAAGTTTGTGTGGTCACATTAGTAAGTACCAAATGAGGTAGCAGTAGATTTATGGTTAAATCTATTGTATAAACTTCAATTTTATACTAGTGGATCTGTTTACCTTGGGATTGATAGGTTAAATTCTTATACGTTTTTATTGTGAAACAGTTTGTTACATAGGTTTTCTTAAGTCATCATATTATTGTCTTCTGATATTTCTGATGAATTCATTATTTTATTGCTTTATTGGTGACATATTTAATTTATGACAATTAACTTGAAAACTAATATGAATTTATAATGGAAAATTATTAGATACTCCCAGAGTACCATAAATCCGTACTCCCCTTTCTCGCATAAATGGTGGGTCCCATCATGAATTTAATTAGTGGGACTCACCATTTATGTGAGAGAAGGAAGTACGCATTTATGGTACTCTAAGAGTACATAATAATTTCCCCTTGTTAATTATTTGAAGTTGAGTTAATTCCGCTATAAAATCAGCCAATGGGTCTAAAAACCCCAACATATAGCAATCATGATCTTAGTTAAGGTAAATATAACTCTTATGGATGAATATGCTTTAGGTTCAAAATTTATCACATTCTAATGAATAAATAAATAAAATTAAGTTCACCCAAAAAAACAAGAGAAAGAAAATGAAAAGGCAAAAAAAAGTAGGTTTGTGAAAATGATTGTACAAGGTTGGAATCACACATCGGATAAAGTGAAAATTTCTCAATTCCAACATGTGTCTTATATGGGTCCATGTTAAAATTTCTGTCTACAATACACGGGTGACTTGGGCTTATTCAAAAGTGTGGGAGTTCACAAATCACATGATATTTCAAGTTAAAATAATTTGAAAAACGATAAAGTTATTATCAATTAATTTCACTATAAAATATTACTTACCAACTAACATGACATAATTATAATTAATTTATAAACTATATATTAAATAGATCTTTTAATTAGAATTTTCCCTTGTGTTTGATATAATAAATTTCTAAAAGTCCTAACATCACTCAAATATGTTTGGGGTTGTAGTAGTCACGGTGTGGTTTTCAAGATCAGTGAACTGGCATTGATCACATAATTAAACGTAGACGTGGCAAAATTGGGGCCGGGTCTAGTCGGGTCGAAAATAAACTCGGGTAAAAACAAGATGTCATTTTAAGCGGGTTAAAAAATGGTCAAATCAATCTGGTTGCGGGTTAGCTTGACACTTATTTTTCACATGAATTTTTTTTTTTTTTTTTTTTACATGTATTTGCCACTTGGTAAGTCATGCAACAAATTACTTACTCATTTATTTGAATTTACCACCCATATCAAAAAAGAGTTCAACTCAACAAATTGATATTTGTTCAATAATTATAAAATTATATAAATCCCTATGTTGCTAACCAAAACAAATAGCACAAACACAAAGGAGTCTAGTCTACCATTTGAAAATCTAATTAAAACAAACAAACAAGTTTCACTTCTACATAATATCAACATCCCAAAATATTTATATAAAAAAAATTACAAATGCCCTATTGGATAGCTAATTTGGCAAAGTATAAAAACATATGAGAAATTTACGATCTTAAAAACTAATTTCATAATCTAATATCTTGAAAAATAGTCTAATAGTTGTGTTTAATTTTAGATGCAATGTGGTTGCCACCCTACTTCAATTTGAGAATATACTTCACAATTTGATTGTTTATTTATTTATATATAGTCTCTTTTATTAATATCATGTCATTGTTAAGCAACAAATACTCTATGAAATATAATCTTTATTTTGAAAATCCGTTTATTTTAGCTTTGGACTATCTGAAAATAAGCTTAAGCATCCATAATTTACGCCAATTTCATTTATATACTTCAACTTTACTCTTTTTACACTTATGAATTCTTCTTATATATGTCTATAATTTCAAATATATGAACTCTTAGCATGTACTATGTCATTTGATATCTACTGCAACCAAATTATCTTAGCATGTACTTTGTCATTTGATATCTAAAAATTTGTACTTATCAAGTTATTCAAACATGAATAATGCCACAATCATTTATCTTTTAATTTTTTTGCATTCCATAAGATTAATTTCTCAATTATTTTTCTTTAGTTCATTGTATTTGAATGATGTTAAAAATATATATTAATAGCGTTATCCAAAAAAAGTTTAAAAAGTTTATGTTTTTTTAAATAATATCAATCATGTGCATTATATTTGTCAATTGAATTTGAGTTGTGCATTGTTAAGCCCACAACAAACAAGTAAACCAACCATGTCTTAATTTTTATTTTTATTTTACCCAAAAAAAGGAATTTTAATGGGTCAAGTCACGGGTTAACCAGGTCAGGTTGGGTTGACCTACAAGAAAATGGGTTAGGTCATGGATCAACTCGTTTTTACTTTGAGTCAAAAAATCTGGGGTCAAGTCGGGTCAGCGAATCCTGACTTGTTTTGCTATGTCTAATTTAAAGTCTAACGCATGCTAATCAAAGAGGGTTTGGAGTTAGAAGTAATAGAATAGGCATGATGATGTTAGACTGGTCTTTCTCAATACAAAGATCCAACTACTCAATATTTACACAAAAATTAAAGACAATTTTTTTTTCACCACATTTTATATAATTGTTAAAGTGAGCTATGAATGTTGGGAAAAAAACGTGGTGGGTCTATGTAAAAAGTTGTGTCAACTACACACACTCAATCACTTCAATAAACGTGAAAAATATTGTGGAAAATAAGACAATTTAGGATGTTTTTGATAAATAAGTCTTACACACAAAACATTCCAAAAGCCTATGTGTTACTTAGGCATATTTGTAGCTATGTTCGGAAAAGAGATAATTAGATGTGGACCCTTTTGATAATGCATTAATAATTATAATTAATTTCTGCCTAAACCAAAAACTGATTGGTGTCTTGATTTGATAATAAAGAGTTATCATCAGGAGTGGACGCCATAGATTGAAACTTTCTCAAAAAAATTGAAAAAAATATTGATTCCTGCAAGAGAGAATTTAATTAACAATGACCAAATAACTCATAGAATAACACAACTAATAACAAAAAAATATTTGTATACTAGACAAAAACAAAAACAAAAACAAAAAAAAAAAAAACAAAATATTGGTAAGCATAAATATGTCATGTGCACAATTTTATAACACATGACAAACTCATGGAAAAATATTATAAAGCATGGTCACAAGTTCCATATATATTCAAATTCAATCATGTTGGGTTATAGATTGACCACAGTTAATTAATTCAAAAATTACCCAAGTTGATTAATTGGATCAAATTACATGCAAATAATGTGAAGGCATAAACAAATCACCAAAAAGTCTAGAGTGCTGCAAAAAGTAAATTTGACACGGTGATTTGATAACGAATAGGGAAAACCTTCGTAGGAAAAACCCCACCAATGAATTTCAAGTCACCACTCCCGAAGAATCCACTAATCAAGAATCAAGCAGTTACAAGTATAAAAAACCTTGCCACAACCCTGCTTATCCCAAAATACCAACCTACAGTTGAACTTTTGCTCCAATCCTCAATTAGACTTGATCTTGTAGAGACTTCTTTCCTTGCACGGATCACAGTACGTGACTAACGCTAGCAACTTGAGAGTTGTTGTTGGCTATAAAGTTCTTCAATCCACGCTTGTAGATCTGAAAG
Organism: Notholithocarpus densiflorus; assembly: GCA_030021035.2. Taxonomy (NCBI): domain Eukaryota; kingdom Viridiplantae; phylum Streptophyta; class Magnoliopsida; order Fagales; family Fagaceae; genus Notholithocarpus; species Notholithocarpus densiflorus. The sequence goes on from JARYZH020000007.1 coordinate 3,558,456, forward strand.
CAGTTTGGTACATAACCCTAAGGCGCACAAAAGTCGCAGCAGCTTCATAGAAGTGTGTATCACAGTATATGTCTCTATATCTATCTCTTTATATAATGACGTTATAAAATAAGTCTTTTATAACTTTGAAAACCTTAGGCACAAAATTCTAGAAGGCTTTGGTCATCATGGGCCGAAAACAGATCTGAACAGTCGAAACTTGATTTTCTCAATAGATCGAGAAGTACTAAGGCAGGGATCGCGATTCATTAAATCTCAATAAATCTAGAGGTGTCAAGTTAGGTATCAAGACTTTCTATTTTGTCTTTTCTGCGCTAAAGCTTGAGCAATCTTCATATCTTCAATCATACCACTTGATATATAAGTCTTATGGTCTACTTGAACCCACTTAGAACTACCTAAATACAAGTACAAGTGCAATGCGTTTTATCATAAGATATACCGATATAACCTTTACAAATCAAACTTGGACTTGGCCACCATGATATGCTAAACAAAGATGAATGACATAGCATCATGCAGCATGTTATTTTTGTAAAAATAAATTGTCTCATTTGATAACGTATCCATTTGATACTTCATATATGTTATTGTTTAATAAGAAGTTACATGTCCTTAAAACATTGGTTAATGGAGAAGTAAGTTTCCTAAGTAACTCCAACTTTGATGGGCAAGTGGAGGTTATAAATACAAGGAATTTGGTCCTCTCTCTACCTATAAAAGAGACATTTAGCTACCCCATCACATACACTGTATGGTTAAAGAGAAAAGAAGGTCAAGAGAGAGAAACTAATTCTATAAGAATTAAGTGCCTTTTATCCTAAAACTTGATCTTAAGAAAAATTTCAGCAATGGATAAAGGTAAGCTTTATAATTAATTTGTGTAGATGTGAAATCATGATAATTCAGAATCCTAGAATATTATATTATGGTCGTTTATAATCTAACAACATAAAGAAAACATTAAAATGTGATATTAGAGCTTGTGTTTTAGAATTATTGTGTTTTTCCATTAAAAACAATTATAGTTTCCATTATCATGATTGTGATTTTGGATTTGTGAAAGCAATTAACGTTTTTTATGTGATCATGGATCAAGTTTGGATAATCTGAACTTTGTTTTTCCATTAGTTAATAAGTTTGGGGCATTACAAATATCTACTATATTTGGTTCTAGTTTATTTAATTATTTCTTTAAAGATTAACAACTTTAATGTTTAATGTTAAAAATTCAAATTTTAAAATTGAGAATATAATATCATCTGACACTCATGAATAGTTATGGTATGAGCTCTTTTATACTTTGAGATTGTCAGTTAATGTTCATTATTAATTTTTCCGCCTTATGTTCACTTTTCACATGCAATGAATGTTGAATTGCTGAATTTAGTCTATTTAATGTTGTAATAAACTACTAATATTATCAAGACTATAACTTACTGTTCTATCAAGTATTTTATTGATATCTTTTATGAAAGAAGGAACTGATTTGTTTCGATGTAAACAGGTATAGCACAAACTTTTATATCTGTATTGCTATAATGTATCCCATTAATTTAATGTTTATGCAAGGCCATTAATTTTGATTTGGAGTCTGTATTATGATACGTATTAGTAGTCACCAAAGTGGCCCAATCGGAAAGATGCACAGATAACAAGTTAAAATTTTATTCCCTAGTGTTAAAAAAATAGTGACTTTGCAAATCATAATTTTTTAATCACAAGAATATTAAGGTGCACCACTTTCAAGTGATTAATAAATTGGAATAGGATAATTGATGAATATTCATGGTTGAGATTGGAACGGATACCCAAAGGTAATGGACCAACTTAATTATGAATATTTTATTAATTAGTCCTATTAGGTGAAAGTGAATCACCTTAACTATTTAATAGTTACCATAAGAATAGCCCAAAGGTGATCATGGTAATACTATTTATCATTGTTTAAACATGTGTTTCATTTTGGTTATTGTTCCTTAATCAATAACTCTTAGCATTAATGTAGTGAGCATATATTATTATTTTGTTTGCAATATCAGTCCCTGTTTCACTACATTCACATGCTTCGTCTATTCCCATGCTAAATGGAACAAATTTCTCAGATTGGAAGGAACAGGTTCAGTTTCATCTCGGTGTACTGGATCTTGATATAGCACTTGGATTTGAGAAACCGCCTACTCTTATTGATACAAGTAGTGAGGAAGAAAAAGGCTTTCTACAAAGCATGGGAAAAATCAAATAGACTAAGTATTATGTTTATGCAAATGACCATTGTAAACTATTTGTTTTTAGACCCCTTAAAACACAACCAGATTAACCTAGTTAATTAGCCAAGTGATTACTTAGTCAAATTATCAAATCTAGGTTAACACAATCATATAATCATACCAATATAAAGTGCAGAATATAAAGAACACAAAGATATGATGACTCAGGAAACCAAACCGGTAAAAACCTGGGGAGGATTTAACCTAACTATTCTCAAGGTAAACCTGAATCCACTATGAAAGAATCGAAGTTTTACAATAGCGACTTAGACCACTAAAATCCTATTGCTACCCACCAGTAGAAAACCTACTGACACGACCACGTGCAAGCTCCGAGACCACGAACTCCTTCTTTCTTGGATTCTCTAGCAAGTACAAGCACTCCTGCTTGTATATCTTTAAGCTCTTTAGTGCAGCAACTGAATGATCATCAAGCTCTCAATGAAATCTCCTTCTTGATAATCCTAAGCATGTGTGAAGGCAATCACCTCTCAGATCTCACAAGAGATTCACACACACAACAAATAGAGCATCTACAAAAACGTGGCTAGAGTTTCCCTTTTATACTTAGGGCAAAACATAAAACCTTACACGTCATATGGGCTTAGGGCTAAGTTGGAAATTATGCAGAAAAAACATTATGCCCGACTTTCGATCGGTCCCAGTCAGAATTGCACACTCAATTCTGCAGTTAACTCGATTCTAACTTTACATAAAAGACCTATACTCTGAGCAAGTCTAAACAAGACTAACATCTGTTTTGATCATGGTTTGCCAACAATACAAATTAGAGATTTAATACATTAGTTCCTAAGTACTTAGAACCTAACAAACTCCCCCTTTGGCAATCTGTGACAAAACACAAACACAATGCTCAAAGTTACAAGTAAAAGCCCTTTACAAAAATAATGCCCATTACAAAATAATCCAACCTAACTACCATCCATCAGTTGCAAGTGTAGACAGCATCATGACTGAATCAACCTGTATATTTCCTAAAATACTCAACAAATGCATAAATGCATGTGTGGAAAATACGAGTAAAACAAAAATAAATTCTTGACTTCACAAAACACAAAACAAAGACATATATCATGAATAACTCATAAATATAAATCAATGAGCAGTGAAACAAGAAACATAGATAACAATGTATCTCCCCCTAACATGAATAGCCCAAAAATAATACATCAAGAGCCAAAAAGGATACATACACAATGAAGCACCTAGATACAATCTAAACTCCACAAGCTCCAACAAACAAAATCTCTCCCCCTAACTACAAAAAATCCTCTACAAGTGTCCAAATGTACTCCCCCTTTTTGTGACGGAATGCCAAAAGGTAATCAGAAACCATCAGCAAAAGGAGCTCATCAAGCACGAAGCACGAAGCTCATCAAGCACGAAGCACGAAGCTCATCAAGCATGTCCACCAAAATCTGACCATGAGCCGCCTGAACGGTCATGACAGTCTCTAATGTACGACGAATGTCAAAGTCATCCGAAGTAGATGGTGGAGGAATAGTAGCTGCAGCAGCACCAACAGGATCAGCAGACGCCTCACCAAAAGCAGGACCTGTAGAAGAAGAAAGGGGTGCGGTACCAGAAGGCTCAACTCGAGGGTGTTTAGAGCTGTCTCTCATCTGAGCAGCCCTCTGCCTAAGAAAAGTGGCACCTATAGGAGCAATAATGTGTACGGGCTCAGAAGCGGGGAAGTCATCTAAACCTAAAAACAACAAAATCCTATAAATGAAAACAGGATGAAAAAGAGCATGAGCGGTAGAGGAACTCTTATGAACTTCGTTCAAAGAACAAAGAAACAGATGAGGAAAACTAATAGGAGCATCCGTAACAAGAGCATACAAAAAAACACATCGCTCCAAAGGAATAGTGTGCAGATGAGAGATAGGCCACAAGAAATGACACGCTATCCTAAAGAAAAGATAGGTAGTCTCAGTGAGCTCAGCAGAAGTAATCCGAGGATCAGAACCCCACCAAATAGAAGAACTAGTGATGTATGACATGATGTCGTCTAAGGGAGGAGACTCATCACAAGGGTAAACAGGATGCCAGACCACAGGTACCCCAAGAGCATCAACCACTACATTAGGAGTAATGGTGAACTCTACACCTCGTATCCAACTCTTTACTAAAGTGTTGGAATCATAGACGTGGATAGAGAGGTTCGAGTAAAACTTTCTAATCAGGGTAGCTAGTGGAGGATAATCAATATCCAAAAGTGGCAACCAACCCTGACGCTCAAAGTTTGCCCTAATGGCAAGATCAAGCTCATCTAACAAAACCTTACGCTCAGCCCAAATTTTTCTCATAAGGTTTAGTGTCTCATAAAGCTCTCAGCTTTTCTCACTCCGAAACAAATTTCCCACGGAGGACGAAGCAAAAGAAGAGGAGGATGTCCTATGGGCTCTAGTCTTCCTAGGCATGGTGCTAGGGTAAGGACAAAGACACAAGAGAAAGAACAAAAGCAACAAAAAAAAAAAAAAAAAAAAAACACCAAGGGCAGACTGCAAGTTAGCACAAAAAAAATATAGAAATAACAATCTATATGATGCATGAACAGATAAATGTCATGATGCATGCTCTAATGCAGTGATAACAAGTTCAATTTAAGTTTAGAATCACAAAATTGGCTTGAGCATAGAGGTTATAACAAAAACCCCAAAATTTTGAAAAACTACTTGTTCAATTTGTACTAAATTGACCAATTGATCATCACACAAGTTAGAAAACAGTTTATAATGATCAAATTAATCAATCCAACAAGCCAATTTCATCAATTAAACTCAATTTGAACAAAATCCCCAAATCGGGTAGTTTCAAGCCCTAGAATTTTCAATTTCTCACAATACATCAAATTGATCAAATTAAACACCATAGATCATGTTTATAACATTCCCCAACAAAAACCCATTGATCAATTGTGAAAAAAAAGCTTAATTCATCAAAAACCGCAAAAATTGTATAGGTTCAAAATTTCCTAAATAATGCATGATTTTATGCATGAAAAGTGAAAATAAATTCAAAAGGAAGGGTATAAAGGTCTTACTGGCCTTGAGAGAGAAAAACCTTGCAAAAAGAATGGTGGAAAACGACAAAAGATCGGATTGGAGCCTTGACCGAGTCGTATAAAGAGAGAAAAAGTTGAAAAACTTTTGAAAAAGTGAGTTTGAACACGTGAAAAACAGTTTTAAAAAATTCTCTACACGATTTTCAATTGATCGAAAAACAGATTCGATCGGTTGAAAATGCTTCGATTGATCCAACACCAATCGAGCACCGATCAAAACAAACAAAGACTCACAAACATTTTTAATCGCAATTTCGATCGGTCGAAATTCTAGAAAAATCAAAGTTTTGAAAAACAAAGCAAAATACTGCAGAAACTCCTCAAAGCATTGAATTTTATGAATCATATGCATGAGTATGAGATGAAATGTTTTTCAAAAACACATGTTTTGAACCCAATTTTCCCAAAATTAAGATTTTCAATCCATTCTCTCAAACACCAAATATGTTTTGCATAAAACTCAAGGAATTTTCAAACTTGATTAGTCAAACCAAAAACACACACAATAACATGTACACAGTTTAGCAAAGAGTAACTTGTGTAGTGTGTGCAAATAGCAAAAGCTTGAGATACATGTGAGGTGATATGTAAATAGAAATCAAACACAAAGTCTACAAAATTCATCACATAGAGTTTGAAAGAGACTATCACCTAAAGAGTGACATCATATAACTCCCACATCTCCTAGATCATAAGCTTGCAATCATGTAAGTTTCTTGATTTGCCTCATATTGTACACACAAATTTTTCTTTAGCAGAAACTTATTAAAATAGCCGGGATAATGTACACACCAATTTTATTTGATTTATTAACCTTTAAGTCCAATAATATACACACAAATTTTAAGCAATTTAACCAAGGCTACACCTTATTTTCTTTTTGTGCATGTGCTACACTTTCTCGAGCACAAAATCTTATGATATGCACTAAGGTGTTCATGATTGGCTAGTGAACAGTGATGAGATGGTTATTTATGCCTTTCTTCAAAGGTTCAAGTCCGACAGTCAACGACATATGACTTCAAGATCAAGACAAAGTGATCAAAAACTATAAACATCTTTCCCACACAACATGCACTACAAAGCTTCAACTAGTAAAGTGCAATAAATAAGCTCATCCAAGCTAAACAAGGTACAAAGACATGTTATGTGAAAATAAATTGACCAACCTTTTTTCAATGCCAAGAAAATAAATGTAAAACACAATTTGCTTCCTTTTTCCCTTTTTTTTTGTTTTTTTTGTTTTTTTTTTAAATAACAAAACACCCTAGAATGAAATGCATGAATGTTATGCAATGCAAATCCTAGAAAACAGAGAAAACAAAAACCAAAGAACAATGGTCACAAAGAGTAGAGCAATGAAGCACAAGGACCATGTCAGAAAAACTTAATTTGATTGAGTCTTATGCATCCAAAACTTTTTAGATGCACCTCAAGCATTGGAGTTCTTATTCACATGAGACTGATTACCAACTCCAGGATTGGAATAAAGGTTTAGAGCCTTTACCAATTCACCAATAAGTACCATAGGATCTTGTGCTTGAGGCACAGGTACTTTTGGTTTGTTTGCTCGTTTAGCAGCTTGCAACTTGTAACAGTTTGGATGAATGTGCCCAGACTTTCCACAAAAATGACAAACTCATGCAAGCTTATTGTGTGTCTTGCCCTTAGGAGGGTTAGAAGCCTTAGATTTAGACTCATGAAGATCAACCCTAATCTTCTTATAGGAGGTACAACTTCTACAGATTTAGCCTCACTCACAGAGGGTTTGACAACCTCACTCACAGGGGATTTGGAAGAAGAAGAATGAACAAAGTTTGTGGAATGCAGTGCAGACACAGAGATGCTTTCTACAAAACCTAACCCAGTTTTGTCAGAGGGAGACTTTTGAACACACAGCATGTGATCAAGCTTAGAGCTTGCAAACCTATTAGTTTGTTCTCTAGCAACAGATAATTCAAGTTCCAAATTCATCACTTTCTCAAGCAACAGCATGTTCTCAGTATTCACATTATTCAACAATTCATTAGCATCGAACAAATTCACAAGCAAATTTTTCTTATCAAGCTCAAGAGATGTAATTTTCTTTAAGCCTAAATCAACATTCATGGCATCCTTTGCAGCAACTTTGCAAAGTTTATTATAGGCTTCTTTTAAATTTGCATCCTCATAGAGTTCCCCATCAGAAGGGTTCTCTTCAACAAACAAGCTTTCATTGACTACAGCAGTAGCAATGAAAGCAATAAAGTTTCCATCCTCGTCAAAACAAGACTCATCATCGGAAACTTCATTATCACTAAGGGTTACAGCCATAGCCTTACCCTTAGACCTCAAGTATGTAGGACATTCAGATTTCATGTGACCATACCCTTGACATCCAAAACATTGAGGACCCATAGAATTATTAGAAGATTGACCTACTTTTTCTCTAGGTTTTTCAGTGTTGTTAACCTTAGTGGGATCATTCTTCCTAAAATTTCTAGGTTCAGCAGTGTTTCTACCTCTTGCCCTTCTGTTGTTGTTTCTAAGGAAATTCCTAAAGTTCTTGGCAAGGTAAGCAATCTCTGTAGCAGAGAGCTCATCATCAAATCCACCAACATCAACAACATCAACAGACTTGAGAGCCAACGATTTGGATTTGCCAGTCTTAGGTAGGTCCAACTCATAGGACTGAAGAGATCTTACAAGTTCATCAATAGGGATGGAGTCCACATCCTTGCTTTCAGTGATAACAATCACTTTGGTTCTAAAATCCTTAGTCAAAGATCTAAGAATCTTCTTAACAATTTTAGGTTTATCATAGATTTCACCCAGATTATAAGCAGAATTAACTATATCGTTAAGCTTAGCATAGAATTTATCAAAGGATTCATCATCAGATATCCTAATACTTTCAAATCTAGTAGTTAATTGCTGCAACTTATTGATTTTAACTGCCTTTGTGCCTTCATGCACAGTCTGGAGGATATTCCAAGCAGTATGAGCAATCTCAACATTAGAGATTCTCTTAAATTCCTCCATAGAAACAGCATTAAAAATAGCATTCATAAATTTGCTATTAAAAGCAGCTGCTTCTTTCTGAGAAGTTTGCCACTCACTAACAGGAGTAGTGGGCTTCTCCCATCCATACTCAACGGAGTTCTAGACTCTCTCATCAATGGATTTCAAGAATGCTTTCATCCTTACTTTCCAATAAGCATAGTTATTCCCATCAAAGTGAGGTGGAATAACAAGAGAGTGTCCGTGTTCCATGACAACAGGGGTCAAGGATCAGCTCAGAGATCAAAAGATCTACAACAAGAGAGCTACCTGCTCTGATACCACTTGTTTGTTTTTAGACCCCTTAAAACACAACCAGATTAACCTAGTTAATTAGCCAAATGATTACTTAGTCAAATTATCAAATCTAGGTTAACACAATCATATAATCATATCAATGTAAAGTGTGGAATATAAAGAACACAAAGATATAATGACCCTGGAAACCAAACTGGTAAAAACCTAGGGAGGATTTAACCTAGCTATTCTCAAGGTAAACCTGAATCCACTATGAAAGAATCGAAGTTTTACAATAGCGACTTAGACCACTAACATCCTATTGCTACCCACTAGTAGAAAACTTACTGACACGACCACGTGCAAGCTCCGAGACCACGGACTCCTTCTTTCTTGGATTCTCCAGCAAGTACAAGCACTCCTGCTTGTATATCTTTAAGCTCTTTAGTGCAGCAACTGAATGATCATCAAGCTCTCAATGAAATCTTCTTCTTGATAATCCTAAGCATGTGTGAAGGTAACCACCTCTCAGATCTCACAAGAAATTCACACACACAGCAAATAGAGCATCTACAAAAACATGGCTAGGGTTTCCCTTTTATACCTAGGGAAAAACATAAAACTCTATACGTCATATGGGCTTAGGGCTGAGTTGGAAATTCTGCAGAAAAAACATTATGCCCAACTTTCGATCGGTCGAGTCTAATTCTCGATCGATCGAGCTAGTCAGAATTGCACACTCAATTCTGCAATTAACTCGATTCCAACTTTACATAAAAGATCTATACTCTGAGCAACTCTAAACAAGACTAACATCTGTTTTGATCATGGTTTGCCAACAATACAAATTAGAGTTCTAATACATTAGTTCCTAAGTACTTAGAACCTAACATAAACAATATCAAGACAACACTTCCTAAAACTAATAGTGCAAAAGAATTCCTTTCAAATGTGGAAGACCGTTTCAAAACAGCTAATAAGTCCCTTGCAAGGACATTAATGGCAAAACTTACCATCATGAAATTTGATGGTAAGCGTGGGATACAAGAGCATTCCATTGAAATGACAAATTTGGCTGCTCAATTAAAGACTCTAGGGATGAATGTGGATGAGTTTTTTCTCATTCAATTTATAGTGAATTCCTTGCCTCCTCAATATGGGCCATTTCAAATTAATTACAACACTATGAAAGATAAGTGGAATGTAAATCAATTGACCATTATGCTTAATCAAGAAGAGGCAAGACTCAAGCAACTTGAGCAACATTCAGTTCATCTCATAAATCAAGAAGTTAAAAGAAAATGGAGGAAGCCTAAAAAAAGCTTAAAGCATCAATCACGAAAAGCAAGTGATCCTAATCCAACTGGTCAGCCTCAAAAGAAGGAAAATGGCGATTATAAATGTCACTTCTGTAAAAAGTTTGGACATTTTAAGAAAGATTGCCTAAAACGTAGGCAATGGTTTGAAAGAAAAGGTAAATAAATCCAAATGAGAATTTTGTATTGATGGGAAATCGAGTGAAAGCACCAATTGAAGCCATTGGTGCTTATCGTTTATTTCTAGATACCAATAAACACATAGATTTGTTTCAAACATTTTATGTTTCTTCTCTTTCTAGGAATTTAGTCTCTTTGCCTAAACTTGATCTTGATGGAGATTTCATAAACTTTGGGAATAAAAGTTTTACTTTATTTAAGAATACCTCTTTTGTTGGTTCTGATATTCTTTCTAATGGTTTGTACAAATTTAACCTTCATGATGAATTTGCTAAAACCCTTCTCACCTTGCATCGTAGTATTGGTACTAAATGTAGCCTAACTAATGAGAATTCCTCAAATTTGTGGCATAAAAGGCTGGGACACATTTCCAGAGAAAGGTTAGAGAGACTAGTTAAAGATGGGATTTTCTCAAACCTAGATTTTACTAATCTCAGTGTGTGTGTGGATTGTATTAAGGGTAAATAAACCAAACACACTAAGAAAGGTGCCACAAGAAGTATAGAGCTTCTTGAAATTATCCATACAGACATTTGTGGGCCTTTTGATGCTCTATCTTTTGGTAAAGAAAAATATGTTATCACCTTTATAGATGATTTTTCACGTTATACTTATATTTATTTATTGCATGAAAAATCTCAAGCAGTGGAAGCCCTTGCATTGTAAATTACTGAGGTAAAAAGGCAATTAGAAAGAAATGTGAAAATCATTAAATCATATAGAAGTGGTGAATATTATGGAAAGTATGATGAATCAGGGCAATGCCGAGGCCCATTTGCTAAACTCCTTGAAAAATATGGTATTTGTACACAATACACTATGCCAGAAACACCACAGCAAAATGGTGTAGCTAAAAGACGCAATCGTACTCTAATGGATATGGTTAGGAGTATGCTAAGTAATTCTACATTACCCTTATCATTGTGGATGTATGCTCTTAAGACTGTTGTATACTTATTAAATTGGGTTCCTAGTAAGGCAGTTTCAAAACCCCCTTTTGAACTGTGGATAGGAAGGAAATCGAGTTTAAGACACCTGCATGTTTGGGGTTGTCTAGCAGAGGCTAGAATTTATAACCCACGTGAAAAGAAACTAGACTCTAGACTCAAGAACAATCAATGGTTACTTTAAAGGCTACCTTGAAAACCGGTAATATTCATTGATGGTGAAATCAATGGGAGTGATAATGTATGAAATGTGGATGTTTAAGAAGTTAGGGTACAAGTTCCACTACCTATAACTTCAAATGAAATTGTTGTTCCAACAATTTTTGAACAGCCAAACAATGTTGAACAACAAATTAATGAATCGTTACCCCATAATGAGATGTTCACCAATGAACGTGTGGTAGAAGAACCACAAGAAGTAGCAGTAAGAAGATCCCTACGAGAAAGAAAGTCTGTAATTTCTGATGATTATATGGTTTATCTATATGAATCTGATTTTGATATAGGAATAAGTAAGGATCCGATTTCATTTTCACAAGCCATAAAAGGTGTTGATTCTATTAAATGAATGGATGCCATAAAGGATGAAATGAAATTAATGAACCAAAATAAAGTCTGGGATCTCGTTGAATTGCCTGGAGGATACAAGAAAGTTGGTAGTAAGTGGGTCTTTAAGACCAAGCATGACTCTAAGGGCAATATCGAACAATTTAAAGCTAGACTTGTGGCCAAAGGTTTCACTCATAAAGAAGGCATTGATTACCAAAAGACCTTCTCCCCCGTATCCAAGAATGACTCACTTAGAATCATTTTGGCATTGGTAGCTAATTATGATTTGGAGTTGCACCAAATGGATGTGAAAACTGCTTTCCTAAATGGGAGTTTAGAAGAGGATGTCTATATGGATCAACCTGAAGGTTTCTCCATTAAAAGTAAGGAACACTTAGCTTGCAAACTTAAGAAATCAATATACGGACTTAAACAAGCTTCCCGACAATGGTATCTTAAGTTTAATGATACTATTACATCTTTTGGATTTAAGGAAAACACTGTTGATCGGTGTATTTATCTGAAGGTTAGTGGAAGTAAGTTTATATTTTTAATTTTGTATGTTAATGATATTTTTCTTGCTAGTAGTGATCTTGGCTTATTACAAGAAACCAAGTAGTTTTTCTCTAAGAAATTTGAAATGAAAGATATGGGTGGGGCAACTTATGTGATAGGAATTGAAATATTCTAAGATAGATCACGTGGACTGCTAGGGTTGTCTCAGAAAGCATATATTGAAAGAGTTCTAGAGAGATTCAATATGGAGAAATGTTCTGCTGGGGTTGCCCCAATTCAAAAAGGGGAGAAATTCAGCCTTATGCAATGCCCACAAAATGAATGGGAATGAAAAACAAATGGAAGGAATTCCTTATGCTTCTGCAGTAGGAAGTTTAATGTATGTCCAAACATGCACAAGGCCTGACATTAGCTTTGCGGTTGGTATGCTAGGAAGATACCAAAGCAATCCAGGATTGGATGATTGGAAAGCTACAAAGAAAGTGATGAGGTACTTGCAAGGCACAAAGGATTACATGCTCACATTTTAGAGATCTGATAATCCTGAGGTCACTGGTTACTCAGATTCAGATTTTGTTGGATGCGTTGATAACAGAAAGTCCACTTTTGGTTATTTGTTCATGTTAGTTGGAGGAGCAATATCATGGAAAGGCAAACTATCAATGCTACATCCACTATGCAAGTTGAATTTGCGGAATTTTATCTTAGGACCTGGAATTGTTAACTCTATTTCCAAGCCACTGAGAATTTATTGTGATAATTCTGCAGCTGTGTTTTTCTCTAAAAACAATAAGTATTCTAATGGTGCGAAACACATCGAATTGAAATACCTTACTGTTAAGGAAGAAGTTCGGAAACAACGAGTGTCAATAGAACACATAAGCACACAACTTATGATTGCAAATCCATTGACAAAGGGGTTACCTCCTAAAACATTTAAGGATCGAATGAGTCTTGAACGTAGAATGTGATGGTTGTTATTTTAATGTTACTCTATGCTTTTGACACTTGGAGATCTCATTAAATGTATTTCTGATTATTCCTATTTTATTTTATGTACGTACATATATGATAATGAATGAAATAACAGGAATAGTCTCTAGCAAAAGAGATATTACTGTTGGATCTTTTGAGTCAGTTCTCATTGATAGGCTATATTAAGCAGGTTGCTAGTGTTGTTGTACATGGAATGAACTATGTCGTATAATTGATATGGAATTGCCATGACTCGCATTAGTGGGTTATTTAATTATAGTTTTATGATGACCAATTTAAAGTAAGAGGATATGTACCATTGTGCACCTAATAGTTAATCTTATTAAGCCTTGACGTAAGTTATCATATGGGCCAATGAGAAGTTACATGTCCTTTAAAACATTGGTTAATGGAGAAGTAAGTTTCCTAAGTAACTCCAACTTTGATGGGTAAGTAGAGGTTATAGATACAAGGAATTTGGTCCTCTCTCTACCTATAAAAGAGACATTTAGTTACCCCATCACATACACTGTATAGTTAAAGAGAAAAAAGGGTTAAGAGAGAGAAACCAATTCTATAAGAATTAAGTGCCTTTTATATTAAGACTTGATCTTAAGAAAAAGTTCAGCAATGGATCAAGGTAAGCTTTATAATTAATTTGTGTAGTTGTAAAATCATGATAATTCAAGATCCTAGAATATTATATTATGGTTGTTTATAATCTAACAACATAAAGAAAACATTTACAATTTTCACCCACGAGGAAAAATAATGGTGATACCATGCATAGAATTATGATTAATGTAAACGAACTCCGCAACAATAAATAGAAGCAAGAATTTAAAGCAAAATTTTGTCAACAAGGTGCTGTTGTCACTAACTAGAAAGTGGCATAGTTTTACTCTTGGAGACGAAGAAAAGATGATACATTAATAGAAAAAGGAGTAATTGAAAGTCATATTGAAAAAATTAATCCTTGCATGAGAACCACACTTATGAGTTGGTGAAACTATTTAAAGGCAAGAAAAATGTTTGTTCGTTTGGACCCCTTAAACCAGATTGTTTAATCTAATTAATTAACCAAGTTTATTATTAGGTTTATTATTCAGATATAGGTTAAACAAGCATATATCATATCATGCATAAAAGCGGAAAAGTAAATAACACCACGATATGATGACCCAAGAAAACCGATTAAATGAACTATTTCAAGGTAAAAACCTAGAGAGGATTTGACCTAACTATTCTCAAGGTAAAGTAAATCCACTATAAGAGAATTGAAGTTTCTTACAATCAGATTTAACCCTAAATCTATTGCTACCTTCAGTAGTAACTTACTAACACGACCACGTACAAGCTCCGAATCCACGGACTCCTTCTCTCCTTAGATTTACACCAACACAAGCAGCCCTGCTTGTGACTTTGAGATCCCACTCAAAGGTTTAGCAACACAAACTCTCCAATTTGTGAATCCAAAACCACCCTTGAAGGTTTAGATTATCAGTAGTTATTGATCTTGTTGCAGCAACTTCAGATCTACCGGTTCTAATGATATGAGAATGATTTCCGATAGTGACTTTGAAAGAGGAAGGCACAATACCTTTTAAATCTCACAAGAGCACCTCCAAAGTCTCTAAAAAGCTCTGAAAACGTAGTTAGGGTTTTCCTTTATATACTAGAAGTGTTTCACTTGAAACCCAAAACGTTTAAGCAGAATTTTGGCTAAAATAGAATTCTGCAGAAATTTCATGTCTGTGATTTTCGACCGGTCGGATCTAATTTTCGATCGGTCAGATTTCACTGAATTTGAACTCTCCTTTCTGTAGCTTGAATGTTCTTGTATTTTGACTTGTAGTACCTTGAGCATTGTCTAATAAACTCTATAGACTATAAGATCTATACCTAAACAAATTTGTGCTCACAGTTTGCCAATTGTTCTAAACTTTTAGAACCTAACAAAAACACTAAAGAAATAAATGAGTGTTCATATTGAATTTTGAATCAAGGTACAAGCCATGATTTATTGTGAAGAGGTTTGGTTAGAAAGAAAAAAAAAAAAAGAAAAAAAAAACGATTTTGATTTTAAGAGATTTTTCTCACCCGTGATAAAAATAGAGATTGAATTTTTATTGCCATTTGTTTTAGAATTGTTTTGAGTTAATTTGGCTGGCAAGTTTGAATTTGGATATTGAAAAGTTTGATGTGAAAAATGCTTTCCTCTGCGGTGACTTAGAAGAAGAAATTTGCATGAAGCAACTGGAAGGTTTCAAGGTTAAACACACAGCATATGCTACGTGAGTTGAAAAAGAGTTTATAGGGACTCAAGTAAGCACCGAGATCCAAGATAGTGGTATAAGAATTTGATTACTTTATGGTTGAGGATAGGTATACCGGGACTACTTCTAATCCTTGTGTTTTGTAAAGAAATTTTCTGGTGAGTTTATCATGCTCTTAATTTATGTGGATGACATGTTAATTGTTGACGCTAATAAAATTGACATATTAGGAGAGTTTTAAAGTTTGAAAATCAGTTAACTTGCAATCTCAGTCGATACTCGGTCAAGCAAAATTGCGAACTTGAGAGAGTTCTATTTCTCCTTTTCTTTGTTGTAATCATCCAATTAACCCTCTCGTATATATCCTAAAACCCACGAAATAAAACACCTAATCCTCAAATTGAAGAGCTAGAGAGATACCACTTTCCTTTAGGAGAAAATTCATGTAGTTTTTAGTTACCTTCACCCTTTCAAATTGTAAATTTTTTTAGAGGAGTCCTAAGCCTTAAAAACATAGAAACCTTGAGTGTTCTTGGTTAATGCTTGGTGCTAAGAATCATTAGAGCAATCTCTAAACTTTCAAGAGGCCTTGGAGTGGCCAAGGAGACTTGGTCTTGTGGTTGGCGGCTCAATGTGTGAAACCAATGGCTAGCAAGGTGAGAAGATTGGTGTAATCAATTGTAGGCAGTGGAGAGATTTCTGCTCAGTTTTAGGTTTTTTTCTTTGTAAAAACACTTCACGGTGTTTCAGTGTTTGTGATTGTTTTGAGATTTGCGTATCTATGCATATATAAATTGGCTAATCAAATTAACAATTGTGCTTAAGTTAGTAATTAATTCAAAATTGATATAGACTGTAATTTGGGGTTTGAGTGTGTAAATTCTCATGATCCTATTCATTAATTATTGAGAACTACCAAAGACTATATTTTTAGTTAATGGTGAATACAAAAATGTGAGATACATATATATATACGATGAAACAAAATATTATGTTTTGAATTGTGAATTTTGTAAATGTACCCGTCATAAGATCAATTCATAGGGACATATAAGCCCATATAAAATAAATTCCATGCAATTCATACAAGAAATGAAGAAAGGCCATAATAAACAACTTATATAGAGATAAGTGAAGATATAGAATAGACTGTCCTTAATCAAGAAAGGAACAAAGACCCATCTTGGTCCCCGAAATGCACCAATAGGATTATGCCGACTTCTCGATCATCTCATCTAGTCAAGTTGCTGGCAGTCCCATATTGGCCGTTGATTCACCAATAAAGTTATGCCGACTGCATATCATGATCAAGATCAAAGAACGTTGAAGACTTTTCAAGTCCCAAGGCCATATATATATACATATAGGATCATCATTATTCATGATCAACATCAACATGATCAACATCATTGGCATATATACATCAACATGTTGTAATGGTCAAAGTTTGACCATTCATGGGACGGTGATGTAGGGTTATAATTGGTCAGGAGGAACAGTGGAGTGTAGGGGCCTCAGAGATTTGCGGCGTCGACAGTGTCTTCTTAGACATATCTTCCCAACTTGTTCATGGAAATTGCACGTGGTACTATTTCTGGTATCTAATAAGCTTTGTCTTTGTGATCGATGCTTTTTAGCTTTTGCATTTCCTTCTGTCTGCTCCTAACACCTAAAGTCTTACAAAAATTGAACTGTGGCAAAAAAAAGACAAATTTAGTGCTGCATTCATTGTACAATTTTTCAAGTGTACTGTACATCCCCCTTTTGAACAGAAGAATTATCTTATCATATATATATATATATATATATGCAACCACTTTTTAATTTGCTGTTGATGATACATTGTAAAATATTGAATCAATGTATATTTTATAGTTTCTTCTTTTTATTTTTCTTTTTTTAATACTATATTTTGAAAGTTCTGGTAGCCTGTTATATTCTGGAATAGTTTTGGAAGGGTTACAATTTTATAGTTTTTATTTTCCTTTATTTGCGAGATGAATTTTTATTCTAGAGCACTGTTACATACCCACACAAAATTGACAACAATTTTTATAACAGTTGAGTTGGCAAGTTAGTACTGGTTCTCACTTAACTTGACCAATAGCATCATTTTTTTCCCTATCACTAACAATTTGTCACATTAGTAGGTTTGAAATTTTTTATGTCTAATAAACTTTCTCTTTATTGGAAGAAAGAAAAATACTGAGTGCCCAACCCCACAAAGCCCACATGTAAAACCTAAGTCAAGAAGAGAGATAGTTAGGAAGAGCAAGATGAAATAGTGAATGGAAGTAAGGACTTAAATGAGTTTAGCTTTTTTAGCAAACAAGTTAAGTTTAAGTTCAAGTTTAGGTTTGAGTCGTTTGACTAATAAAAGTACACTCAAACATAATAATTTGGTCATGAACAAGCCTATCCACATGAGACTTCATTTACTCAAGTGTGTGTGTATATATAAATGTATAGATTTGATATAAGATTGTAAAAATTTGTAAATAAGCTCATAAGATGTCAATACAAAGTTGATAAATCTAATTTTTATAAATTCATAAATAAAAATCATCCTATCTAATTAACTCAAAAAAAAAATAATATAATTTTTAATTATTAGAATTGAATTGTGAATGGGTAAAATATTTTAGTTGTAGTTTTACTATATATGAAAAAAGAATAAATCAATGAAGTAGCTCATAAACAAGTTGTTCAACAAGAATATGAATAAAACTTGAACACAAAGATAGTTTGATAATGAACTTGAACTCGGCTTGTATTTAGAACAAAATTAAATAAATAAGCATAAACATCTAATACTCGGCTCAGTTCAACTCAACTCAACTCATCATTTACAACCCTACACAAAAGATAGAGAGTGATATGATATAGCCACAAAATTCTTGAGTCTAAACTAGAAATTAAATAGCCTGGATTACATAAATTACTTCTTTTAACTTTGACTTGTTTTCAATTCAGTCATTTAAGATTCAGGTTTTTTTTTTTTTTTCATTTTAGTTATTTAACTTTTATTCATTTTTAATTTAGTCTTTCTACCGATTTGCATTGTCAAACCCAGCAAAATTAACACCATCATTTTGGAAAATGAAATATACTAAAGTTAAAGGTGAGACAAAATAACTAAATTAATAAAGTATTGAAATGAGAGAGAGAGAGAGAGAGAGAGAAAAGGACAGATAAAATTCAAAAAAGTGGGTTAAAAATTAACATGTCAAAGTTAAAAATGTGTAATTTGCAACCTAGCAAATTAAATAAACGGTACAACACAGCATTTTGAGTGGGCCATAAGTAAGCTAGATCGGTTGAGTTGAAGAAAACTTTATAGGCTAATAGCCGACTTTTAGGTGATACCCTGCTCCTAATGTTGTAGTAACAATAAAGACACAAAGAAAAGGCTAATAAAAGTAGGGTGTAAATTTGGGTTACAGTGTCGGGTTCGTATCGTGTCGAGGTAGGGGTATTTGACTAAATGGTTCAACTTGAATCTGACCCATTTAATAATCATGTCATGATCCTTCAACCCTAACTCGACCTGTTAATAAGGTGGGTTGACCTGACCCAACCCACTTGACACGCTTAATAAACGGATTGTGTTGAGTTGACACGAATATAACACAACTCATTTCAACCTGCATAATATTAAATATAACATCCATTTAGAAATAATTTTTTTTTTTTTACATCCCAAAAGTAGTGCATACACTTCAAGTCTTCAACCCACATTCAAAATAATATAGTTCAACAAAAAAATAACATCTATCTCGAAATAAATTCTTTACACCCCAAAAGAAGTACATACACTTCAACCCAAATTCAAAATAACATAATTCAACAAAAATATAATATCCTCAGGATTTGTAAAGTTTCAATTTTCAATTATATCCCTTGTAAACTTTTGTAATTACTTTTTTTTTTTAAATTTAAAATATAGGTTGGATATAAAAGGTATGTGACAAGTTTAAAATAAAATGAATATTTATTTGTTATATGAGTTAAACGGGTTGTGTTAAATGGGTCATTTCGGATTAACACAAATAAATTGGCGTGTCAAACATGTCCATTGCGGGTTACGCAGGTTGACCCGCTTATGACACGTTTCTTATCGTGTTGCTTTCGAGTTTGCCCGTTTATGACCCAAACCCATTAAGGTCCAACCCTAACCCACAAAAACCCGTGTCGGGTTCATGGCGTATTCGCGGGTTGGGTCGAACATTGACACCCCTAAATAAAAGTTGAGGCGTGCAAGTAACTATTAAACTCATGTGCTTTTATAAAAACACATTCTAAAGACAAACTATAATAGGAGAATTCCATCAAACAACAAAATGAGCAAACAAGCAAAAGAGAAATTTAGTTGTAGATGGTTTTGGCAATTCAAATCAAACTAACATACTCAGATGGTGTATAGTATGTATACTACATTGATTTTCAGATATAGTAGACAAAAACTAGATGTCCATGTGGATTTTTCTGCTCAAACAAAACGTACTAGGGCCATTATATACCGTTGTTAGTTTTTTTAAAACTTTTTCTCCTTGTCCTTTAGGAAACCCACACTGAACAGTGATTTTTTTTTTTTTTTTTATGAAAGTCAGATTTTGTTGTACAGTGGAGTGTGGACACGACACGAGTATATGAAGAAAAATTAGGGAGAGGCAATATCATAATAAGTAGGGTATACACTCAATTTTTTTTTACCCAACACAAAATGTAGTCGGTTGGACTGAATTCCAGCTCTTGTCACAGACCCATCCTCCAATTCAAGTGATGCTCCATATTAAATTTTACAAATCTAAAACTGTATGTAAATGGTTACAAAATTTAAATAACATGTCTATATATATATATATGCAAAAAAAAAACAAAAACAAAAAAACAAATCATAACTTTCAATTTCACTAGAAATAGAAAAGATCCTAATTGAACTTTATACCATCCTTTAGATTAAGAAATCCAACTCTAACTGTCCATTTCAATTAAAATAGAAAAGATCCTCTAATTGAACTTCATGGGGGTAATCTTCAAACTAAAAATCTACAAGATGGACCATATTCACTATTCAGCCCAAAAGAAAATTCTGCTTAAATAGAATTTTAGAAAGATTTGGTCCCCAGCTAATATCTCTCTCTCTTTCTCTCTCTCATAAATCATAATATATTAAATGGCCAACCTAACCAAAACACCAAACTGAGCTGAGCCACATCTTAAAACAATCAAGCCCAATCCAATGGACTTAAGGCTAGGCTTGGGATGGCCCATCGTTCAATAGAAACATCAAACACTCCAACGTATAAGAAAGGAACTCTATGCATTCTTAAAACAATTTTGCCCATTCCCACCCCTTGTCCTATAGATTTTCCACGATAGCGCTCAAGCCCAATCCAATGGATTCAAGCCTTCAATGTTTACCCACAAGCTGGCCTTTCATCTATATATTAAAAGGCAAGCAAAAGACAAATATAGGTTTTCATAACAAATTTTAAGCTTTAGGCAAAAAAATTCAATTTTTATCTTGGATTATACGACAAATATTAGCTCTAAAAATAATTGTTTATAAGAGGCTTTTGTATATCTTGTACCCGGCATATATGCCGGGTACCTCACAAAGAGGTGGGCCCCACAGTGTGTGGGTCCCGCCTCCTTGTGAGGTACCCGGCATATATGCCGGGTACATGATATAACACCTCTTATAAGAGCGTAAAGCATAAAAATTTTAAAGGCATTCGTTACATGTGAAAAGTGTTTTCACCTAAAGCATATTGAAGAGAAGCCAGGCCATCACACGTTAAAAGGACTACTAGTGCTAATCTTGAGGTTTTTTTTTTTTTTTTTTTACCAATAATCAATCTTGAGGGATTTTTTTTATGCTAGTGGAGGCGATCAAACATCAACGCAGACTTTTTAGTTTTTTACTTGGCTGGGTTACAATATTTCCTTTTCAATGTTGGATGACTCCTGCTACCTTAGCGTCTGTAGTTTATTTTTAAAAATTGAAACAACGTTTTTGTTTTTGTTTTTGTTTACTAGTGTTAGAGATATATTAGACATATTAGCCCAATGTAATTGGCCCAAGTCCGCTCCTACTTGTACTAATGGTCTAGGCTTTAGTCGCCTATATATATTCATGTTATGGTTCATTGTAACACAGGTTATTGTACTACATTCTTACATAATAAAGATGTAACTCTTAAGGGATTCCTCTGTGGATGTAGGCCAACAAGGCTGAACTACGTAACACTCCTTTTCTCGGTATTCATATTCTATGCTTCTCCTTCCTTATCTACTTTAGCATATATAATATGGTATAACACATCGCGTTGCTAATATATTTAACAACTGGATTGAAGTGGAGGAGGAGATTTGAATAAAGACAAAGTCCAAAATTTCAGATTTAGAAGAAAGATGGCTCACATCTGATAGTGATAGTGTCAGTACCCACACGAAGAAGAGAGAACATAAATAAAAGGTGGGAAAGAATTCTAATCCAGATTAAAAGATTCATCAAGACACATCAAGACAATGAGAAAAGTAAGGAAATTTAATTCCCAAGGCCACGATATTTGCCTTTGCAGCTGGACCCAAACGCAGAAAAGTGATCATCTTCCTTCGCCAGCCTCCGCTAATCCCAGTGTTTCACTTCAAGCAATGAAACCAGGGACGATAATTCCAACATTTGTTTTGTGTTTTTTTTTTTTTTTAATAAAACTTAAATTAGGTTTACTTAACTAAGAGTTAAGTTATTTGATTTTAAATGAGGTGGCATCTTTTAGGTCCTTAGATTTATTTGGAGTGCATCCTAACCATTAAGTGGACACTCTTCATTTCAACGGAGAAATAGAGAAAATCCAAATCCCAAGGCAGAGGGTAGGGCAAGATAGGATGGGGCAAGCAAAATTCATCCTTGCCTCCATCACCTTTTCAAGTTGAAGAAAATTACTTAAGATAGGGTTGGTAAAGTGAAACGAGACATTTTTGCCATATGCTTGAAGTGTAACTGTTAGGTCTCAAAATATAAATGAGAATGAAGTTAATGAAGAAATGTCACATCCAACACTTATATCTAATTTGTTTATTTTCATGAATTTCAATTAGCTTAATTAATAAAGAATTTTTTTCCTTCGAATAAAGGACAAGAAATTGAGTCCTATGGGTCAATCCGACCTTACCCGCTGCTTCCATAGATTAGATCCGGGTTCAATAGTTTTTTTCACAAGTACGTCAGAGACATTTTCGAAAACTTTTTCATTTAATTATTTGTCTTTTTAACGAGAGAAGGCCTGGTTACTAGATTTTGAAGGATTGACGCTGTGATTGGTCTTTTTGAGTAAGTGAGAGATAATTAACTTATAAATATATTTTGGACAAAACAAATAATCTAAGGTAAAGTCTCCTTTAAGGCCTTTTAAAATTTTAATTCTCTAATGAGATAGTATGTATGTTTAATGTGGCAGACAACAGAACCTAACCTAGAGCTGGGTAAGGGTATAGCCTAATCCTTGTGCACTAGTGCAAATTTGGCCAGCTTTAATCTATAGGTTTATAGAAATGAATTTGATTGGGCAGTTCAAATTCCAATCCCTTGTTTTCACTGTCACCTGGCTTTGTTGTTTCATGTTTGTGTAAAAATTTCACCTTAATTACTTTAGTTTTGATTTTTTTTTATAATTACTTTAGTTTTGATAAATGAAATAATTAAGGAGTTATATATTGACCTATTTTCTAATCCAAGCAATATCTAGCTAGCAAGCACCTATCTCCAATTGTCATGTCTCAGAGAGAACAAAGCCTAGTGTGGCAATGAATTGAAGACAGAACTCAGCTTTAACAACCAAGTTACAACTGGCTATTATATTATTATTATTATTATTATTATTATTATTATTATTATTATTATACATATCTCAACAGATATTTATTACATTTGCCCACTTCTCATATTGCCTTTAATTATGTCACGTACTATGGTTTGAGCAAGTCTCCGCATGTCCTAATTATATATCTTGTGCTTCATATTTGGAGCCAAATGTCAATTTACCAGCCCTACTTATTAGTTTATATATATGGGTTGAGTTCAAGTTACACCTGGTGTAACTCTAAGTAATGTTACACCACCCAATAAGTTGTTATATAATTCATATTTTGAAAATCCCACCGTTGAATTATATGTTTTATATGTTCTTAACATTCATGCCAATTTTCATGTCAATTGAATTTTATTTACTATTCGATCCATAAACTAATATTTTATGCATTATTTTGAGAGAAATTATATGTCTACAACATTTTTACAACAAATCCTAAGTGGCAAGTTGTTATTGGTTGTTATTGTTGGGGCAAAAAAGTAATCTTAGTGTTAGTTTCAAATTTGAACCAATAACAACTAACCACCTATGATTTGTTGTAAAAATGTTGTAAACGTAGCATCTCTCTTATTTTAAACTACAAAAATTTGAATTTAAATAATTGATTGATGACATGGCTATTAATTTTTGATCACCTTGAAATTTTGCAAGCGTCGAGAATATACAAAGATAATATAATCTAACGGTAGATTTGTCAAAATTCGTATCTAATTAAAAAATATTGAGTGGTGTAACATTGCTTAGAGTTATACCAAGTGTAACTTGAACTCAACCCTATATATAAATAAATAAATATATATATATATATATATATATATATTAGATTTTTAACTTATAGTATCCGTTTTTTATGATAGCTTTATATCAAAAAATCAAGACACCAATCGGTTTTTAGTGTAGGCGAAAATTGAACCTCAGATCTCTTATTTAACTATTAAAGACTTTACCAATTAAGCTAACTAAAACCAACTACAATATATAATTCCATTGAAAGAGTTATCAACGGCCTAAGCCTCTCCTATCAAAAAAAAAAAAAAAAAAAAAAAAACGGCCTAAGCCTCTAATAGCGGCACATATATGGTTATTGACACCAACATATATTAAAACAAACTCATAGAATAAAACACTAATTAATTTGAGGTCTAAAAATTTAACAAGTGGCAAATGAAAAGTCCCCCATGAAATGCGAACCAGGTTTGCCTTTGCAGGCCATTTGTTCCAAGTGGTTTTTCTTTTTCCTTGAGTAGTGGACTTTTGCACTTTGACGTTGTCATTACTCATTACTCACCGTCAAAACTTTTTACATAAAATAGTGAATATTATAAAAATTTTGTTAAAGAATTAGATAGTCTAATAGTCTAATTTTGTCTACACATATATTGAGGTCAACCATTTACTCATTAATCATTTAGCTCCACTATTCACAGATTAATTTTAATAGTTTTGATCTATAAATATTACCTATGTATACAAAAATAGGTGAATTCCTATAAATAAATTCGGTACTTCAACCTTTGGTGCATACAGCAATTCATATAAAATATATATATAAATATATATATAAATATATCACTAAAAAAATCACATAAAAATATATAGCTGCTAAGACATACTAAAAGTTCATTTAAATAAATTGTAAATGTAAATTTTATTTATTTTTTTTTTTTTTGAGAAACAATTGTAAATGTAGATCAATCCATAAATGTCATATGTACATGGACCGTAGAGGGTACTTATGTCAAGGTGAGCGGAGAAAGTATAAAAAATAAAGAATAATAATCTTAATCAATTATACAAGGACCTAGGGCTATCTCGCATAAAAGACCTTCAAGACCTTTAAAACTATGTTTGGTGGCAAAATAAATAAATAAAAAGCACGTGTTTGGCAGTCCATTAAAGATAAAAACAACTTTAAAGAGCTTTTAGAAAAAAGTTTTACAAGTCACGGTTCGTATTTTATAAATTTAGAACTTTAAAGTATTATTCTATTAACCAAACATTCAAAACACTAAAAAAAAAATTCAATCAAAGTTCTATATTTCAAACTTCCTGCTGCACTGCCAAAAAAGTATTTAGTTTAGATGACAATACCTGTTTGGTTTTGTTTTTGGAGTGATTGAAAAAAGCTTTTAGAGGATCAAAACTTAAAACTCTTTTAGTTGAAGGTGTCAAATGTTCGACAATTTCACTTAAGAACCTTAAGGAGGGGTTTAAGCTGAAATTTGGGGTTTTTACTTCGTATAAAAAGCTCTATAATTCGATGTTTATGTTTTATAAATTCGAATTTTTAATGCACTATTCACTATAAATTGTCAAACACTCAAAACATTCAAGAAATTTTCAATTAAAGCACTACTTCATACAGCAATACCAAACGATCACATTAACAAGTACATCTGCCATTTGTAGCAGAATTGCCATCCTCAAAAGTTTTAGGACTTTAACAATTTTATCATTGTTTATTTACAAACTCTGCTACAATTGTCCTATGTGGCATATTGTGTTGTTTGTCACTAAAATTATTCATTTATCTATAGAAGAGCAGCATTAATTTAATCCTCCTCTAAGTGTGGTTCTTTCTAGTCAATGTCCTTTCCACCCTTATCAAGTTAAAAAAGATAAAATAAAATCCTCTCTCCCTAGTAAGAGTTTATTTCCTCTCGTTTGAATACGAGTTGCTCCATCCCTAACCTTCCGTTTTAGGGGTTGTATAGTTACTCTTTTGTTCTCGTTAGGCAAGAGCCAATATTTCCCGGTTATGGATCTAAGTATTCTCTCTAGCTTACAGAACTTGCAACTCACAAAAGAAGAAGAAGAAGCTATTCCTATCACTGTCACAAACTGCTCAGGCCTCTTTGAAGAATGTTTCCTAAGTCTTTTTGGGCGGCTTCTCTCTGATCGGCAACAGAACCAACGTGCTCTGAAGAACACCCTTAGATCAGCATGGAAAATGGGCTCAGACATGAGAATTGTGGAAGTTGGAAATAATATACTCCAATTCAAGTTTAGCTCAAAGTATCAATTGGAGTGGGTTGAGAGGTGTGGGCCTTGGAGCTTTGATAACAACCCCCTCTTACTCTGTAGATGGAAAA
Organism: Notholithocarpus densiflorus; assembly: GCA_030021035.2. Taxonomy (NCBI): domain Eukaryota; kingdom Viridiplantae; phylum Streptophyta; class Magnoliopsida; order Fagales; family Fagaceae; genus Notholithocarpus; species Notholithocarpus densiflorus. The sequence continues at coordinate 3,584,818 of JARYZH020000007.1, forward strand.
AAGGGCTAACTTCCACAAATATTTCTTTTACCCATTCTCCCTTCTGTGTTCAAATTTGGGGTCTTCCTTTTAAGCATATGTCACAAGAAGTTGGGGAAGAAATTGGTAGCAAGTTAGGTTGATTTATTGAAGTCGATAGGCGTTCGTGTCAATTTGATCAGGCAAAATTCATAAGAGTCCATGTGGAGCTGGAGATTGATAAGCCGCTGAGAAGGGGAGCTTATATTGCAAGCTCTGATGGTGAACGACTATGGCTTACGTTCAAATATGAAAGGCTACCTACTGTTTGCTTCATTTGTGGGAAGCTTAGGCATGATAATAAACATTGCCCAACGTCTAATGTCTGGCAAAGTGCTTGCCATCAATATGGGGACTGGTTAAAGGCTGGGTGGACCGCAAAAGTGGTAGCCAAAGAAAGGAACTTGAGCAAGGACACGATCCGAGTTGTCTTCGATGAGCTAGAAGTGCAGCGAAAGACTTGGCCGGCGACTGGTTCTGCTTCGGCATGTTTCGAGGTTTCAGGTCTTGAGGGCAGGAAACAAAGCTTCGAGAAGGGTGATACTTGGGGAAGCGATAACACCACATGTGCGGCTGGACAGCTTGCTGGTGACGTACGAGTCTTCAGTGAATCTCCAGAGCAAGTAATGAGTGAAGCAGCAGGGCACGTTATGAGGGGGGAATGTGCAAAATAACGGTGGAAATGGGTTGTATATAGTTAGTTAGGCAACGTTTGAAACAATAAAGGAAAGTAGCATCTCGAGTTTTAGAAACTTGAGATTCATATTAAAACTCGAGTCTCAAAGACTCGCTTTGCGAGTGTTTAGGGACTGAAAATGCCACATAGATCTCGAGTCTTTAAGACTCGAGTTCCATGCGAAAAAAAATTCTCCTATAGTGGTGTTTTTAAGCCTTTCAGTGACGTTTTAAAGCCCTATAGCGGCGTTTTCCTGGAAAAAAAATTTTTATAAGTGATCATCCCATACCAGGTTTAGGGAGCCCTATAGTGGCGTTTTTAAGCTCTATAGTGACGTTTTAAAACCCTATAGCGGCGTTTTTCTGCAATTTATGAAACTCGAGTCTTTAAAACTCGATTTTCATGTGAATTTTTTTCCAAATCAGACCAATCCTCTTACAAATCGAGACTTAAAAACTCGAGTTTTATCTTGGAACTCGAGTTTTAGACACTCGAGATACTAGTTTTCAGTATTGTTTTGAAACGTGACAACTAACTAATTTTTTTGATATTTATTGTTATTTGGAAAGGGAGTTCCGTTATGAGTGTTTTGGGTTCTTGTGAGAAGTCACGTGATCATCTAAGGCAGGATATTTCAATTGAGCATAGAGGCTCTTTCTCTCATGGGCCAAAAGGCCCTACTTCACAAGGCCCAAAAGGCTCTATTTCTCAAGGGAGCCCAAGTACTAAAGCTCCTTTAGATAAGAATGAGAAAGACAGCCCAGTGAAGAAGAATGCGGCCATTGCTGTCCAAGTTGGTGTGATTTTTCAGGCAGAAGCTAATGAAAAAGAAAAACAGATTTTGGGTAAAGGCAGTCTGAAAAAAGTTGCCCGTGCGAAAGGAAAAGCAAGCGATGATCAAACTCTTGCCCAGATGATGGAGACAGGAACAAAGCGCTTGAGAGCGAAAGAAGCTTCAAAGGAAGAGAACAACCGGGCTCCTAAGTGCTTCTGTGAATCGGTCTACTTGGGTTTAGCTGACTCTGTCTTAGAGCCAGTTTAATTGGCTGCACTTTTCGGTGCTTGTTGGGATCCTTGGGCTTTTTCTTGTTTCTTTTAGTTTTGTCTACTTGAAAAGGGAGTTCAACAGGGTAGTACATAAGCCTTTTAGCTGGCTAGTGTGTATAAGGTTAATCTTTTTAGGTTTGGGAGGAACCTTCTTTGTTTGCTGTTCCTGCGCTGGCAGGTTAGTAGCTAGAGGTCTTTTTTCTTCTTTTTGTCTTTCCTGTTGTACTTCAATTTCTTGTGGCAATGAATCTTTGTTCCCCATCAAAAAAAAAAAAAAAAGATAAAATAAAATCTTTGTACAAGTAACATATTACATATGTTAGAGTTTCCCCAAAAGTCAAATCATTTTCTCCAACAGTAGAATTCATGGAGCATCCACGTAAGATGGGTCAAGTGTTTGAATTTGAAATGAGATATGATTCTTATCAGATGAAGGGTAGCAATGGGATAGCCCACTAATTAAGAAGGCTAATTGCTAGCTCATGTGGTTCGTTTTCCAAATGTTTGTTGCCTCATGTAATTGTGACATAAAGACTTATAACACAAGTCAAAAGATATGGTAACCTCTCTTTATGAGTAAGTACATTGATTACTAAGATTTAACATCAATAAATAAATATAGAATGTCTAAATAAAATAGAGAAAGAATAATGTTTGTTGGATTTTTGGTTTTTTGGTTTTTTTTTTTTTTTTAAATTGATTAGCTAAAATGAAATTATTATTTTAACTAAAAATTGATTAAAAATTTAGAGATTTTGTTGGAAATGCTGCTTGTGGTAATTGGACTCTTTTTTTTTCTTTTTCTTTTTCTTTTTTTTGCTTGAATTGTGGTAATTGGACTATAAAGTATACCGAAGAAAAGAAATAAAAAGGCGTTGGAAGGTTAGGTACTATGTAACTATGTAAGTGTTTGCATGTAGGTGGGAGGTTGGAAATTTGGATGGGAACATTAAGCCAAATTAAAGGCTATATGGAAGGATATATTGATTTCCAACTTTCATAGCAACTTTTCATATCTGAGCAATGTAAGGACTGAGCAAACAGATGCATCAATTAATATAAGACAGGACAATGACCAATGACCAGCCCTATTAAACAAAGAAAGAAAATGAACTGTATGTATATATTACCCAAACAAAGTGGATTAGAATTTAAATGTGCTTCACATTGGAGTAGGCCAAACTAGACCTTGGTTTCAATGATTTGGTGGCAGCTGCTGCATTTGGGTGGTGATCTAACCTAACTCAAGAAATCCATTTTTTCGCGGAAAAGGGGAAGATGAACATATTGATGATTTATTAGCAGTTGACAGACACTTCATCATCAACATTGAAGGTCCATTACCATTACCATTACCATTAAAACACATTACACATGTACATATGTTCTGTCACACAAGTACATATGTTCTGTCATCTGTGTGAAATTAAAACACATTACACGATATAGTCTTGTCACTCTCTTTCCATTCCACACCTACGTTAAGGTGTCAAACATATTTGGTGATTTGCATTGCAAATTAACTCAACAGTTATTTGGACCACATAATTCACATTGGAACTTTTTGTTGGAAGTTACCTGTGCTATTCCACGAGTATTTTCAATTAGAAGGAAAATATACAATGGCATATTTGTTGGACAAAATAATCAAAATTCGGCCTCACCAACAGCGTGACAAGTGACAGAACAGGGACGTGACATCTGTAAAATAAATTGTGGACAATGCAGATGTGGCAATTATCATGCACAACATTGGCATGAATGTAGTTATCAAAGTTAAAACAACACTTAGAAACGTGACAAGTGGCATTAGAGCCCAAGGAAGAAGAATCATGGGGAAAGAGTAACCGTCACTAACTCGAAGATCAGTGCTATAGTCTAATCCTACGGGGTTGTTGGGCTAAAAGATTCATTCGCACCAAATTCTATTCCAAGTGGCATGAATCAATCTTTAAGGACAACGTCATTGTGTAATTTTATAACTTTGTGAGATCCTTCTAACTCTCTTTAATTTTCTGTCATTGCTAATCTTTTAGGGTTTGCATTGTTAAATCAAACTTTTTTTTTCCAACATAAACCACAAGAGGTCTCAAGTATAAATAGAAGACTCATTTTCAAGAAGAACACAACTTTCCATTGACCAACGACTTATATAAAGAATTGTATTCTTGGTATTGTATTTCCTTTTAGTTCCTACTTCGTACGGCTTTGTATGTTGTTCATAGTTCATACAAGTAGTTTACTTGTAGTTCATTACTCTGCTAATCTTGGTTATATTTCAATACCTTTGAATTTGATTCAAGTTCTTAGTTATTACTTTCTCAAAAAAAAATGTTCTTAGTTATTAGTCTAGATCTTTAATAATCTTTCATTAATTCATTATTGATCTCATTTCATGTTTGCATCAATCTATCCCTATTCAACATCAATTAGCTCTATTAGCACAATGTTTTAGCATAGCTTGGATCCACATGCTATTTGGTACTTGTTAACTTTGAATCTCACTTAGAATTTAGTCCTTTATTTTCCACTGATTATTGTTATCAATATCATCTATAATCATATTAAGCTTTAAAAAGTTCTTTTAATTGAGGCATCACCAAACTGCATTCCTTTCCTTTTAGAAATGAAGTCAAATAATTTAATTAAGTTCATAAGCAACAAAATCGATACCTAACAAAAGTAATTGATACACCTACAATTAGGTCGATTGAGACATTAAAACCATATCAAACAACATTATCTATGTTGTAATGTTGTAAAGCACAAAGTCTATTAGATTTTCACTGAACAATGCACTAGTTTCTTTCAACAAATTCTATCCTACTCAGTAGCTTTTTTTACCAAAAAATAAAATATGAAGACTAGAACTTTTACATCTATTAATTTTATTTCATATAAATCAGTGAGATTTATATTTATTATTCCATATAGATATTGAAATTTTGAAATATAATTAGCTCTCATATATTATATTCTTCAAAAAATAAAAAATAAAAATAAAGAGCAAGGAGGGGACCGATCAATCACGAACACCTTACTTGGATAATATTTTTATTTTATTGATGAATTTGAAAATGGCCTTTCTTATTAAGACATAATGATTGATGACAAATTGATATAATAATTTGATGATTGGCTTATAAGTATCCAAGAGAGTGTGGATAAACTTATGTTTATTAATTATTTGTTTAAAATAATATAAATTTTAAAAAATTATACATAAATAACATCAAATTTGATGATGCTTAAATCGTCAGTAGGTCAATTGTCCAAACCCACAGTCGTCAGTAAAAGATGAAGAGTCAAAAATCTAAAGAATGAAGATACCTTTAGAGTACACCGGTGTGATGTCAGCCTAAGACCCTCCGAAGGTTAAGTCGGTGTGGTGCCGACCTAAAACTCTCCAAAGATTAAGTCAGGAACTCACAGTAATCTCAATAAACTCAAAAGAAAGAACTTGAGAATTTTATTTTTCACGTACCTCGAAACTATGGTGTCTTGGTGTTTATATAGGGGTCCGTAGATGACCACTTTAGCTGAATTATAGGGATTTGGAGTAATCTTTCAGCTGATTTGTAGGAGAAGGGAGTTATCTCTTTGCCAACAGTAGCGAGAACGTAGGAGAGTCTTAGGTAATAACTAGTAGGGTAGTATATTTCCAACATCCACCTTCTCTCGTCCGTCTTTAGAGGTGATGGACGGGTGCTAAGGTGAAGCTTGCAAATGCTTCTCCCGTCCATCTCTGTACAGTGGCGGCTCCAGGAATTTTTCCCAGGGTGTTCCTTAACAAGCATAAATTACACAATCTAATAAAAAAAGAAATTCATATATTGACAACAACAACAATCAAAAAACACGCAAATACATAAAGTTTACAATTGCCTTCTACGAGTTTTCATATTTTAAAATCGTTGCATGATAGTTTCATTATCAATGCTACAAGCTACATCTCTTTCAATATACACAATCAAGTAATCATTCATCCACTGATCTCCCATTCGATTGCGCAGTTCATTCTTTATATATTTCATTGCTGAAAAACTTCTTTTTACTGTTGCAGTAGCGACAGGAAGAGTCAAAACTAACTTCACAAGCAAATAGACTAATGGATAAGTCTCATGCTTCCCTGTGTTCACTAACTTTTCAACAATTGCCTTCTACGAGTTTTCATATTTTGAAATCGTTGCATGATAGTCTCATTATCAATGCTACAAGCTACATCTCTTTCAATATACACAATCAAGCAATCATTCATCCACTGATCTCCCATTCGATTACGCAGTTCATTCTTTATATATTTCATTGCTGAAAAACTTCTTTTTACTGTTGTAGTAGCGACAGGAAGAGTCAAAACTAACTTCACAAGCAAATAGACTAATGGATAAGTCTCATACTTCCCTGTGTTCACTAACTTTTCAACAAGTTCACTAACTCCTCGAAGCTCTAAAAACAAGTCATTGTTACGCATATCAAAAATGTAATTCTGAAGTTAAGAGTCAAGTACCAAGATATCTGTCCCAAGAAAATCAGAAGGATAGAACTTTGCTAGACGTATCAACTTTTCCTTATCAAAAGCCACAAATGAATCACTTGGATTCAAGCAAGCCATACAAAGTAGCAAATCGGTATTCGCCTCTGAAAAACAGTTGTTAAGCTCTTGAAGTTGCATATCTATGACTGTGTAGAATAGCTCAACACGATAATAATGTAAATTTGTATTTTGTTGAGTGTTACGTCGCAGCCTCCCACTAACTACAAATATTTCATCCATGTTCAAGATAGGAATATCATGTGTGGTACAAAATGAAGACACTTCAGTCGATAAAGATATCCATTCATCATCTCTCATCACTTGCAATCGTAGCTTAGACACTTTAACAAGATCTATAGCATTTACTATATCTTGATTTTTTTTTTTTTTTTTTTTTTTTTGCAATGCTATTAACAACTCATTTGTGATCCCTAAAATGTTTTTCATCAAGTGTAGAGCAAAGACAAATTCAAAAGATAGAATTAACCTTATAATAGATCGAGTTTCAACTTTTTGGTCGGAGAGGCCATCTTCTTCAATAATCTCAAGTACATCAACAACAGCAGAGAACATCAAAATCAAGTTGAGAATAGTCCTATAATATGATCCCCAACGTGTATCACCAGGACGTTTAAGATTTGTCTCTTGATTCAAACCTTGCCCACTTCTACGTACATCATTCTCTAAATCTTCTTTAATTTTGGCAAATTGTGCATCTCGAAGAGCATCTCATCTCTTACAAGAGCCTCCAACAACAGTTACTAAATTACTAACCACATAAAAAATTCAGCAATGTTAATGTGATTTTTAGCAACGGCAACAAGTGTCAATTGAAGTTGATAAGCAAAACAATGGACATAAAATGCTAACTTATTCTCTTTCAAAATTAAAGTTTTAAGACCATTGATATCACCTTGCATATTACTAGCCCCGTCATAACCTTGCCCACGTAGTTTCGATAAACTCAAATTATGTTCACAAAGTAAACATTCAATAGCATATTTGAGTGACAAAGCGGTGGTACTTGCTACATGTACAATACCAAGGAACCACTCTATAATAATTCCTTTTTTGTTCACATAACGAAGAACGAGGGCCATTTGTTCTTTCACTGAGATATCACGTGACTCATCAACTAATATTGAAAAGAACCCATTATCAAGATCCTTGATGATGGCTTTGGATGTTTCACGTGCAATTGCATTCACAATGTCTTTTTGAATATCATGGTGGGTAAGCTTGCAATTTTTCGGAACTTTTTGCAACACTTCATTGATAGATTTATTGTGATCCCCCAAAAATTGTAGAAGCTTAAGGAAATTTCCTTTATCACTTGAACCTTGAGATTCATCGTGACCACGAAAAGCTAATCCCCGGCATAAAAGGAATCTTATGCAATCAACTATTGCATTTAATTGAACCCGATATTCAATTTTATCTTGATTTGATTGCTTAACCAAAACACTTTGAATATGTTGCTTTTCCTTCAGTAGATCTTCACTATTCTTGACAGCTTGGTTATGAGCATTATTAACTCCTCCAACATGGGAATTTAACTTCACAAGCTGATTCCAAAGTTTGAATCCCTTCGTTACAAAAGTATCACCTCCTCCTTGCTTACCAACATCTTGCCCAAATAGGTAGCAATAAAAACAAAATACTGCATCCTTGTCTATACTATATTCCAACCACTTTCTATTTACATACCATTTGGATCTAAATCGACGGGGCTTTCTAGAAAAATATGATAGAGGGTAATCATCATGGTGTTGGAAAACAGGTTGACAAGGGCCTTTTTGTAAATAATATCTTCTTATTTCATCATGATTATTAGGATGATAAGATGATATCTTTTCTCATAGCCCAAGATCTGAAGGAAGATTCTCTAAGTTAAAGTCAACACGAATTCGCTTAGAAGATGAAGATGAATCTTGCACAAGAGATGAATCTTGGATACGTGGTTTTCTTATCAAATATTTGTCCATAATTCTAGCAAAAAAATAATAATAAACTATAAGTTCATTTGAATAATAAAATTATTAATTATTGTTATTTAGTTGTTTCATTAATTTGTTTGTCTTTTATAAACTATAATTTGTTATATTGTTGTTTCATTAATTATAAAATTATTAATTGTTGTTTAGCCTAACATAATTTAATTTGTTTGTCTTTTATAATGTATTGGTTAATTATATTATTAATTATTGTTTATTAATTAAATTATTACACTAAAAGAGCCAGCCATGTGCACATTACAATTTACACATCCCATGTGCACATTACACTGCTTTAATTATTGTTTACCCGGCCCCATGTGCCCATCCACCCCCCACCCCACTCAACAGACAAGCCTCATGCCTGATAACCCCAATCACAAGACTACAAGAGCCAGCTGCCAATTAGAAAATTTCACAATCACAAATCACAATACACATTACACTAAAAGACAATTAATATCTCACCAACACCAACACCAACAGATAAAATAAAGCCAAAAAGTCAAAAAACAGGCAAAATATTAATAAAGTTAAAGCTTCAGCCACAGTTTAAAAAAATCAGATAAAGTTAGTCTTAAAGAATAAAGAGAGAGAGAGAGAGTCTCATTCATTTCATTTCAGTGATTTCAGTTAAAGAGAGAGACTGAGAGACTGAGAGAGAGTCAGAGAGAAAAAGAGAGAGAAGTTAGTAAAATGAAATACAAAGAGAGCGTGACTGGCCATGTCATGATTGTTCAGTATTTATTATAAGTGCTACGACCCTCTAGTAACTTCTTTTTTTTCCTCTTTGCACTAGAACTCTTTAAACACCTATATTCCTCACAATATTCATGTGACAAAGTTTAGCAACATCATCACTATTGTTGGGTTAAGATAGCTTGACCCCGATTAAGTAATTCAATTACCCAAATCGATTAATTAGATTCAATTGCATGCAAATTGTAAAGACACCAACAAATCACCAAAAATACTAAGTGCAGCGGAAAATAAATTAGACACGGTGATTTGTTGACAAATAGGAAAAATCTCGCAAGGCAAAAACCCCACCTGGTGATTTTAGGGTCATCACTCCCAAGAATCCACTAATCAACAATCAAGTGGTTACAAGTATAAGGAATCTTACCAACTACCCTGGCCTATCCCAAAATACCAACCTACAGTTGAACCTTCACTCCAATACCTAATTGGACTTGATCTGGTAGTAGTCTTCTTTCCATTTGATGCACAAACCTCCAACTTGTGACTAACCCTTTACACGGATCCTAGTACATGACTAACTCCGGCAACTTAAACAGATATTGTTGGTTGCAAAGTTCTTCACTTCATCAACAATAAAGATCAGGAAGCACTTAGTTACAAAACCCTATAGCGTACAAATGCAGTAGCTTCACACAAAGAAAATAAGTCTCTTTGTCTCTGTATCCGTTTATGACAGTTCTTAAAATAAGCTTTATATATGTCTTGGGTTGTGAGAAAAGAAACCCTAAACAATTTCACAAGACTGGGCCGAATTTTCGAATTGTAGCGGAAAATAAATTAGACACGGTGATTTGTTGACAAATGGGGAAAACCTCACAAGGAAAAAACCCCACCGAGTGATTTTAAAGTCACCACTCCCAAGAATCTACTAATCAACAATCAAGCGGTTACAAGTATAAGGAATCTTACCAACTACCCTGGCCTATCTCGAAATACCAACCTACAGTTGAACCTTCACTCCAATACCCAATTGGACTCGATCTTGTAGTAGCCTTCTTTCCCTTTGATACACAAACCTCCAATTTGTGACTAAACATTTGCACGGATCCCAATACGTGACTAACTCCAGCAACTTGAACAGATGTTGTTGGCTGCAAAGTTCTTCACTTTATCAACAATGAAGATCAGGAAGCACTTGGTTACAAAACCCTATGGCGTACAAACGCAGTAACTTCACACAGTGAAAATAAGTCTATTTGTCTCTGTATCCGTATATGACGGCTCTTAAAATAAGTCTTATATATGTTTAGGGTTGTGAGAAAAGAAACCCTAAACAATTTCACAAGACTGGGCCGAATTTTAGATATGAAAATCCTGAAATCATAGTTCTCAATAGATCGAGCTACTGTCGAGCTATCTATCAAACTTCACATTAAGTCTCGATAGCAAGCTTCTGTCGAGCTATCTGTCGAGACTTAGTGAACAGCTTTTCTTCACTTCTTTCTTGAACCAATCTTCATGTCTTTAATACTTGACTTGAACAACATGTTTCTTAAAGTACTAAACCCATCTTAAATCTACCCAATTATAAGTAAAGTGCATTTTGTCAAAAGATTAGCCAATTAAAATAAAATATTACCCTAACAATCTCCTTCTTTGCAATCCGTGACAAAACTACAAAAAGCAATTATAAGAGAAGTCTAACACAACTATCCCATAATTTACAAAAGTACATAAGTCTAACCCTACAATGAACTCTTGAAAACTTTGCAAAAAGGGAGATCATGGCATAATAGACTTGCAACCTATCTTATCTGAAACACTTAAACAAGATTCATCAAGGCATCAAGTGTGAAACATAGACAAGTTGTATACAAGAAGAAACATGTGTATAAAGATAGAAAAAAAACAACACATATGAGAAAAAGGTAAAGAAAACATACATCATCTCATATATATATCAAAGAATACAATGTATGTAACAAAAATGGTCACAAGACCATGGTACATGTAATGAGAAAAAAGAAAGTACACCAAAACCTCACTACAACCCTCAAAACACTCAAAACACTCTCCCCCTATCTAGTATATCCTATGCTAGCTTTCCCCTACAACAAGACTACTCTCATCTACAAAACTACTTTCCCTTTTTGTCACAAGTGACAAAAAGTGTATCACTGAAAGGTCGTCATCTCATCATCATACTCAGAGGCAAAAGCATCATCACCATCATCATCTCCACCATCCAAAGAAGAGGACTCCTCAGCATGCTCAGGTGAAGGTGAGGGCGCAAAACCACCAAGACGAGACTGGCGACGAGAGATTCGACCGATTCTAGTGTTCATCTGACACATCTCATCAGATAGATGGTAAAGACAACTACCAAAATCAGCACGCATGTGCTGAAGCTGCTCCATGATGTCAGCAAGGAAGACAACTGCCCTAAATGAGGAAGAAGGGGCAGAAGAGGAAGAGGCTGCAAGGTCTGCAGGGGTTGCATCCGAAGGCTCCACACGAGGCCGCTTCGCAGCAAGTTGTGCTGCACTCCTTCGAATAGACTCCTTGCTAATGGCACCCACGACATAGAAGAGAGGAGAAGAAGGAATGGTGACATGCAAGTGTGTGAGGATGCACGTGATAGCCGAAGGAAAGATGAGCTTATCACATGTGGCAATGTCTCGATAGTAATCTATAATAGATTCTATCATGTGTGATGGAAAGTATATAGAAAGACCCTCCATGAGGGAAAGAAGGAAATGAGCACGAGACTCAATGATAGTGTTATAATGAGACCGTGGAATGAGTACAAAGGTCATCACCATATTAAGGATCCGTGGGCCCTTAGAAAACTCAGTTGTGGAGAAATTTAGAGTACCTCCCCACATCACGGCCTTCTCACAGAAGAGTGAGGCCAACTCGTCTGACCTAGCGTTCCAAATGAATCGTCCGGTTAGAGAAGTTCTCAAAGAAGTCATCTCATGCCTTCTCATCACGGAACCAAATTGAATCAGAGGGAAAAGAAGAAGAAGAAGAAGAAGAACCACGACGAATCAGGTTTTTAGACAGAACAGACTTTTTAGGTTCCATGACAAGGAGACTAAACGAGAGAGAGAGAGAGGAGAAGAAGAAGAAAGACACAGAATCACAGCCAAAGGTAAGGCACAGGAAAGAAGAAAAAAAAAAGACACGTGCAATGCATGATAATGCATGAACATGTTATGTACTAAAGAAAATTGCATCATGGGTAGAAACCCAATCCAACCTAACAGCACTCACAAGGTAGAAATAGTCACACAATCCTAGAATGCATGAAACATTGTTATAATGAACATAGAATGTAATGCATGAGCATGTGAGATCATTTTAACAAAACCCAACCCAAAAATTTGACAAAAACACAAAAACCCCAAAAAAAATTTCCCAAAACTAAAACTTAGGTCACAATAATGCATGAAGAAAGGGAAACAGAAGAGATTTAGAGCACTTACCAAGTGATTTAGACAAGGATTAGGCCAAAAACTTGATGGGAGGAGGGATTTTAGTGAGAAAAAGGTTTTTAGGTCGAGAGAGAAGTGACAGAGATCGAGATATTTGAAAAGATGCAAAACTGGGTCGGACCTCAGAAGTATATAAAGAAAACGCAGCTCAATAGATCGAGAATGTATCAAGCTGCTATCGAGAACAAAATCTCGATAAATCGAGAGGTATCGAGGAGGTATCGATGGCAAAAATTCTTGATAGATCGAGGAAGGTATCGAGAAGGTATTGAGCAGACAAAGACTCCAAAGAATTTGGCTCGATGGATCGGGCTATCTGTCGAGAGGTATTGAGAAAAAACCCAAAAATCTCGATAGAAGAGGCTTGTATTGAGGAGGTGTTGAGCAGGTATCAAGCTATCTGTCGAGGAGCCTGAAGAAGATTTTTCAAGAAGGAGAAAGAACACAAGATGAATGCAACCAAGATAACCATCAAAGCAAGCACTCAAAGAGCATGTTAAGCACAAAAACACAACCTCAACTCTAGATGCAAAGCATTCCTAGATCAAAACACTCTAAGCATGTCTAACCAAATTTTATTTCAAAACAAGTTTAGACAGTTTAGAGAGCATATGATGCCACATGTATTCCTTGTGATAACCAAATCATACTATACATGTACAATAGTATCGAAAGTAGTAAAGAGTATGTGTGTTGTGTGTGAAGCTTTTGCAAGAGAGTATAAGTACATCATTATATGAAAAGTAATGATACAGGAGGATCAAATATATTCACACACAATCATAACTGTTTGATGGAGAGTATCACCTTCGAGATACATCATATAACTCCTACATCTCCTAGAAACACGCTTGCAACCATATTAAAAGCATTTTGATTCTTTTGCTTTTCATGTTCTTTACATTTTTTTTTCTTTTAAGCATATCAAGCGTGGGCATATAAGAGAGAAAAGAAATTACCCAATTATGTAAGCTTGAACATCCTTATTTTGCTATGCAAGTGCTACACCTTACCGAGCACGACTTTTATGAATTGCACATAGATGTCTTATGATTGAATAGTTTTAGTAGTGAGATGGTTATTTATATCTTTCTCTTAGGATTTTCTAGTCATTCTCGTCAAAAACAACAATTTATGATATGAAAGATAAGATATCAACCAAATCATACAAATCACATAAAAGAGCCACAAAGCTCACATTGCTTAGTTGTGCATGAAAATGCTCATCTAAGCTACAAGAGATACAAAGTTAGGAAACTTTGTTTCAAAAGCCATCCAATGTACATAAGTACCAATATACACAAACCCACGCTGTTTTTGTATTTTTCTGATTTTTCTTTTTTTTTTTATTAAACAAAAACTTAAAACAAAGCAAAAACAAACAAACAAAGCATCAAACTAGACTGACTCAAACCACAACACGAACCATGCAAGAGACCAGAAGAGAGAGAAAATCACTTAGAATCTTTTTCCTTCCAGATGGGAGACCTAGATGGAGATCCTTTCTTTTGCATGAACCTTTGTTCAAATGGATGAGGAAAGTTGAAACCATTGAAGTTCGAAAGAAGTATGACCGCCTTAAGTTCTCTAAGAAGGACTAAAGAGAGTTGGAGTTGATTTTGGTTCCCCAGAGATGACACACTATTGTTTTGTTAAGTGGCTAACCACTTATAGCAATTAAGACGAGTGTGCCCAAATGCTCCACAGTAGTGACAGAAGTAAGGCTTCTTTGGTTGAGACTTCTTGTTAGTGGAGTATTGATTAGTCTACTTAGTCTTTTTCTTACCAACCTTAGGTTGTGCTTCTAGAATGAATTTTCCCTTATCACTCTTATCCTCACTCACATTTTAAGTTTTAGGATCAGTTACCTCAGAGTTCTCATTATTAGCAGGTAGAATAAAAATAAATCTATTTAAAGCATTAGAAGAGGTACTACAAGAGGAGAGAGAGTGATCATACCCGAGACCTATTTTGTTAGATGCAAACTTCTGAACGTTTAGCATTTCATCCAACTTGGCACTTGAAGTCCTTTCCAGTTGTACTCTAACTTGAAACAGTTCAGTATCCAGTTTCTTGGTCTTTTCAACAAGAAGGTTATTCTCAAACCTCAGTGCTCCAATGATCTAATTAGCTTCATCAACCTTGGTGTATAGTTCCTCACGTTCTAACTCCACTTCACTGAGCTTTCTTATGGCCAACTTGTAGAGCTTCTCATGCTTCTCAGGGACCTTGTACAGCTTTGTGTAGGCAGTGTGGATGTCATCTTGATCATCTATCTTCTCAAACTTTAATTCCATCAGCCCTTCTTCCTCATCAATTACGTCTACTACTTTCTCAGTAGACTCAATAGTAGCTGTGAAAAACACTCACTATTCTGTCTTGGTCATTTTCATCAAAATCTGCTTATGGTTCCGTATCACTCAAGGTGGCAACTAGGGCTTTGCTTTTGTTAATGGATTTGAGATATATGGGACACTCTTGCTTCATGTGTCCAAATCCTTGACACCCATAGCACTTTAGTCCAGTTGGAACATTGTTGTCTGGACCAGCATCCTTGAATTCTCTCTTACCTTTGTCTTGGGACTTGAATTGAAAGAATGCAGACTGTTTGCGATCCTTATCGCCTGCTTTGACATTTGCATTTATTATGAACTTCTTGAATTGTCTAGTGATATATGATTTCAACTTGGTATCCTCATCATCAGGCAACTCATCATTATCATCATTCTTAGTCTTCAAGGCCATATTCTTGCCTTTGCCACCTTCGCCAACCCTTGCTAATCCTAGTTCATAGGTTTGCAAGTTCCCAATCAGTTCTGTCAAAGGAATAGAGTCAAGATCCTTTGATTCTTCAATGGTAGTGATCTTGGCATGAAATCTCTCTGGAAGAAATCTGAGGATCTTCCTGACAATCTTGGGCTCCGAAATCTATTCTCCAAGATTAAAGGTTGAATTCACTATGACCTTGATCTTGGCATAGAATTCATCGAATGACTCATCCTCATCCATCCTTATTTCCTCAAAACTGGTAGTGAGCCTTTAGAGCTTGGAGTTTTTAACAGCTTTTGTGCCCTCGTAGGTATTTTGAAGAATAGTCCATGCTTCCTTCGCATTGCCAGTGGAAGAGATCTTCTTGAATTCTTCATTGGTCATAGTACTAAACAGAGCATTCAATGCTCGACAGTTAAAATTTGCAGCTTTGATCTTTGCATCATCCCATGTGGTTGGTGGCTCTTTAGGCTTCGTCCAACCTACTTCAACTACAAGCCATACTTTCTCATCTATAGACTGCAAAAAAACTCTCATGCGTACTTTCCAGTATGCATAGTTAGTACCATCAAATAAATAAGGAATAATCAAGGATTGCCCACGATCCATAACAACAGGGGTCAATGGATCACACAGCAAAGATTAAAACCTAATCAGAGTGTGTTTGCTCTGATACCACTTGTTGGGTTAAGATAGCTTGACCTCGGTTAATTAATTCAATTACCCAAGTTGATTAATTAAGTTCAATTGCATGCAAATCGTGAAGGCGCCAACAAATTACCAAAAATACTAAGTGCAGCGGAAAATAAATTAGATACGGTAATTTGTTGACAAATGGGGAAAACCTCGCAAGACAAAAACCTCACCGGGTGATTTTAAGGTCACCACTCCCAAGAATCCGCTAATTAACAATTAAGCAGTTACAAGTATAAGGAATCTTACCAACTACCTTGGTCTATCCCGAAATACCAACCTACAGTTGAACCTTCGCTCCAATACCCAATTGGACTTTATCTTGTAATAGCCTTCTTTCCCTTTGATGCACAAACCTCCAATTTGTGACTAACCCTTTGCACGAATCCCAGTACATGACTAACTCCAGCAACTTGAACAGATATTGTTGGCTGCAAAGTTCTTCACTTCATCAACAATGAAGATCAGAAAGCACTGGGTTATAAAACCTATGGCGTACAAATGTAGTAGCTTCACACAGAGAAAAAAAGTCACTTTGTCTCTGTATCCATATATGACGGCTCTTAATAAGCATTATATGTGTCTAGGGTTGTGAGAAAAGAAACCCTAAACAATTTCACAAGACTAGGCCGAATTTCAGATCTGAAAATTCTGAAATCGTAGTTCTCGATAGATCGAGCTGCTATCGAGTTATCTATCGAGCTTCACATTAAGTCTCGATAGTAGGCTTCTGTCGAGCTATCTGTCGAGACTTAGTGAACAGCTTTTCTTCACTTATTTCTTAGACCAATCTTCATGTCTTTAATATTTAACTTGAACAACATGTTTCTTGAAGTACTAAACTCACCTTAGATCTACCCAATTACAAGTAAAGTACATTTTGTTAAAGGATTAGCCAATTACAATAAAATATGACCCTAACAACTATTCTCTCGTGGCCACTTCAATCTGAATATTTCAGATTATAGAAACGAAGATCTTATCTGTGTTTCTTTTTCTATTGCTTGGTTTGAATTTGAAATCAATGAAGATGGAAGCTTTTGGAGAATAATGCACGTGGAGAATTAATGTGTCCCTTTTTCAGGTGCAAAAATTGGGAAAGGAATCTCCAATATTTGGGAGAGAAATTAGTGATGAGAGGGGAAAAAAAAAAAAAAAAAACAAACAAATAATGGGGGTGCTAATTTTGTGGTAAGTCTAGGTGAGCTTTAGGTAGGTTTTGGATCTTCCCGAATTTCGGGGCATTCTCATGGTTATTTAAAAATTTAATTTTCTTTATGAATTTAGAGGATTTAATTTTATATTTTTGGGTTAAGAAAGAAAGAAAAAAAAAATTTATGAAAAGAGAAGCGAGTGTAGAATAACAAAGAAAAGGATCTGAATCAGAAGAGAGAGATGATTAGATTATTTAGACCTTCAATATTCTCCTAGATTCCAATGTAAAAAAAGTAGGGGAGAGAGAGAGAGAAAGAGAGAGAGCCAATTTAGGTACTAGGGCTGTGAGAGACCAGCCCTCAAAAAGAGTGTACTAGGTACCTCTTTTGGGGGTTTTGTGGAGTCACCACTTATTTTTATATTACAAGGAAAAAATAAGAAAAACTATAAAAGATACAAAAGTGTATGATTGAATAACATCGAGTTCTCATTAATATGAACATTTACAATTGATAGAAAGAAAATATACATGGCTTTGGTCCTAATTACAATCAAAGTAAAGAATTACAAAGCTTTTTTGTCCTAGTTACAATCTATCAATAATAAAAAAGACAAAACACTATCTACGAACTTAAGATCTAGATTTGGGGGCTAAGTTATAGAATGGGAAGGTGTTAGGCACACATTCTGCCCGAACGGAGTTCGATCTTCTAGACTTATGAATGAGAAGTTATGTACCCATTAAACATACAATGCGATGATCTGCAACATGTGTTTGAGCCAATGATAGATCTAAGACTGAGTCTAGGATTAGATTTTATAAATCCATTCTTTTTAAAAACAAAAGGTTTTGGAAAAATATTTCAGATCTGTTTTTAATTAGAAGAAAACAGTAGATTTGAGAAAATATTTCAAATTTGATTCTTATAAGAAGAAAACAATAAATTTATGACAAAAATTTTAGATCTGTTTTTTTTTTTTTTTTTTTTGTATTTAGAAAACAATAAATTTAAAAGAAAAGTTCCAAATCTGTTTTTATAAGAAGAAAACAATAGATTTAAAAGAAAAGTTCTATACCTGTTTTTATAAGCAAAAAAATAATGGATTTGACAGAAAAATTCTAGATTTGTTTTTTGCGAGAAGAAAACAATAGGACATAGTTTAGCTATAAAATTGGTTGTAGCCTTAGGTTATAATCTTATTCAATAAAATAAACATTACTACATATTTCGAAAATATAACCGTTTAATTGCATGTTCTTTATGCTTTTAATACACATGTTAAATTTTGTATCAATCAGATATTATTTATTATATGATCTATAAGCTTATATTTTATGCATAATTTTAAACTACAAAAACTTGTAATTCAAACAATTTATTGATGACATAACTATTGATATTTAAATTTCTAGAAATTTTGCAAGCATGGAGGATATAAGAAGAAGATGTAATCCAATGGTGGATTTATCAAAATTCACCTCCAGTAAAAAGATATTAAGTAAGGTTGTAACCTAATGTTACAACCAATTTTGTAACTAAACTTTGTCAAAAATAGTAAGTTGGTGAAAAATATTCCAAATCTATTTTTATAAAAAGAAAATAATAGATTTAAGAGAAAAATTTTAGATCTGATTTTTTATAAACAGAGAACAATAAGTTGGTAAAAAAAATATTTCAAATCTGTTTTTATAAACAAAAAATAAGAGATTTATAAATAAAAATAATAATAAAAGGTTTCAGATCTATTTTTATGAGTGGGAAACAATAGATTTATGAATAAATAAAAACTTCAGTTCTGTTTTTTATGAAAAAGAAACAATGGATTTATAAAAAAAAACTTCAAAAACCCATCTTATGTCTATAATGAGTCTCATTTTAATGCATGAACAATGCTACATCATGTGATTATCATATGAACAAATTAATCAAGAACATGTAGAGGAATGATGTGAACAAATTTAAACAATCATGCAAAGCAAACAGATAAACAATCAAAGTATAGAAAGAAATTACAAACTACTTACTTGCATGATTAATTGAAACAAAGGGGATTTCCTTTAGAAATTAGAGAGAATAGATCTCTCTAAGGTCTAAAGAACTGTCACTAACAAAGAAGAAAATCTTGAAGAAAACCTTCAAGAGGTTCTTTGACGTTAAGGGAAGAGGGGTGCTGAATCTTGAATGATCTTAAATGCTTTAAAATGTGTGAAAACACAAGAGCTATTTAGACCCCCAAATTAAAATTACGGCTCGATAGATTTTACTTTAACTTATATAAAGTGCGGAAAAGATTAAATGCAAGCATATAAACAAACAAGCTACTCTAACCCATATTCATAATAACACAGCAGTAAAATGAAAGGTAAAAGAGTAGGGAAGAAGAATGCAAACACAAGATAACACGCCGATGTGTTATCGAAGAGGAAACCGAAGTACTCGGCGTAAAACCTCTCTGCCTCCCTCCAAGCAGTAATCAATCCACTAGACAATCAGTTGGGATACATGGGTTAGCAAGAGACCCTCCAAGCTTAATCTACCCGATGCACCTAAGCCCTCCAAGCTCCTACTCCAACAAGGCTTCTCGGAACCATGTCTTATCTAGCTCTCCGGATCCCACAATACGCTCGATTGCATCCGCCAAAACCTGGCTTCTTCCAATGCTTCCCAGTAGCACCAAAACCTCACTGAACACTCTGAAATGGTGTGGTAAGTGTTTGGGCTATCAACCTCTCAATGTTATGGAAATGGAGAGGTAGGAGTTGAGGAAAATCCACAAGCAATTGTGTAGAGATATGTGGGTATAACAATCTCTAACTCTCAAGGTTTGTGACTAGGGTTTTCTCTCAGAAGCACTCCTCAACATTTGTGGGTAATGTGGGTATATATAGTGTAGGTACAGAAAGTGTGTATCAGAAATGACAATCTGGCAAAACAGAATGTTTTGCAAGTGCCTCGCGGGAAGGCCTTACACGCGAGATATTCGCGAAACAAAGCTGTCTCCATCCTATCCTGACTCTTCGCATTCCAGTCATCTGCAGGGCACATGCATCATTTCGCAGGATGCTTAGTCGCGAGCTACCCGCGAAAACTCTTCAGTCTTCAATTTGCTTGAGCCTTCACACTCTCTCTCTCACACACAACCCTTACAATAAAATCCCACAAATAATACAGGGTACATAAGATTAAATGAAATTACAATCAAATTTGGCATGGAATAAAAGCCAACAGAAACATATTTGTAAATTACAACTTTACAATCTCCCCCTTTGGCTATTCCGTGACAAAACCCCTAAAAACAGACTCTTGACTTAAACGTGAGTTTGGGAACAATGGCAAAACTCACTCACACCTAATCTAGAAGTTGTGAAGCACTTGCATGTATATACCTGTAACCTGAAACACTTGCACACAAACAAAAACTTTCATTAAGCTTATGACAAGTTGAATACATGGTACGTATATGAGCAAGTAAAGTGCGATCAAACATATAGACTATATAATATATAGGGATATCTTGATCAAACAGGGTCAGTCATTAAAAATGACTACAATGAACATTTAACTAGTAAATGCTCATCCGAACATTCAAAGCTATAAAGACCAATCACGATGATCAATAGCATGTCCAATACTCAACCAATGCAAAATACACGAGGTATTTGCATCTAGGATACAATATCTTACTAGGGTACAAGAGTGAGGTACTTAAGACATATTAGCAATATCTTAAAAGTACAAAAAAAAATGCTACAAAGCATTGAGATAAACACATACTGAATATTAACATTAAAAATAAAAAACAATGTACTAAAGCTTTAAACGAAAAGCAATAAAACAAACAACAAATTGTAGTTTCTGTTTCTGGCTTCTCCTCTCCCTATCACTACACTCCCCCTATCAATAACACCATCTCCCCCTTTTTGTCATGGAATAGCTAGTCTCCATGTTCTTCTAGCTTCTAACTTCCTTTGAATTTGGTCCAACTGAGTCTGGAGAGATGTGAACTTTGTGTCAAAGCGAATGTGTTGGGAGTAGCTAGTCCGGATATTTTGGTATTAATCTCTTGGAGAGTGGCCATGATGTTGTTTAGCTTTGCATCAGAAGCATAGGAGGTATAACTTGAACTCCCCGCAGTGTCATGACTTTCTTGCTTGGTACTCTTCTTGGTGTGACTCATACTTGCATGGAGAGTGCAGATGTTAACTGGACTTGGCCGAGGATATGGATGCTCATCTTCTGAGGGATGCACGCCTTTGAGCTTCAAAATCTTTGAGATAAGGCGGCAAAAAGGAAGACAGTTCCTTGAAGCAGTTCATTCAGTCGTTTTTGCCAAGATGTGAAAAATATGAGAACACATATCAATCTCCTCGTCAGTGATCAGATCATGCGCGAATAATGCTCGACCGAGATTCATGTACCCGGTGCTTAACAAAGGATAGAGGTTGCTAAACATGATCATCATGAGAAGCCTCAATTCGGGAGATAAATATGCCACACCTACTGACTTCCCATTGGATGCAAACTCTTGTTGACACTCCATTTTGCAACTCGCAATTAACCTCACATGGAGGGTAAAAGGGTAATTTCACCTTGGAAATATGCATCTTTATTCTGGTCATTAGATCCTTAATCTCATTTCACCAAAATGATCTTGATGTTGTAACGATCAAATCGACTGGTTATAAGCCCTAATCGGACCATCAGATTGAAAGTTATCATCAAATCAAGTTCTAATGGCCGAGATGCACTATCACAAATTGAGTCCGACTATATGTGATTATGAACAATTTATCTCAATTGGTTATAAGTATAATCAATTTGAGAATGATGATGTGTCATAATTTGATTGGTTAGGACTACATTTTATGGTAGGGTTGCACACACCTAATTAACTAGATAGTTAAACATTAATTATTCAATGAGTAATTTGTGCAATTATCTTTTAATTAGAGTAAATTTGGAACTAATTAAGTCTGAAATGGGAGTGATTGGAGCCATTTAATGTTAATTGAGAGCTAATTTGGGACCTATTAATGCTAATTGTGCTGAAATTATTTTCTAACAAGTGACATTTGCTCACCATTTCGTTGATATCTCTCAGACTATTTTGAATCTGTGAATGAGGTTAATTTTTCCAGAAACTAGACATCCGGGGCTTCAATTTGAGGACAAGAACAAGACAATTCTGATCAGAATTGAGTCAAATATGATTATTCGAAATTGGCTCTACAAGCTGTTATAGCAGCTGCGGGAAAACCAAATTTTGACTTGCTCATCACTCCCATCAATCTTTCCATTTAATGCACCAGATTTCCCCCAAGGCTAAAATGAGGTCTAGGTTCATGATTCTTTGTCAACCCTCATTAAATAGCCTTCCATTCATATTTCCTCCACCACTACTATATAAACCCCTCTTCTCCTTCATTCCAAGACACACAAAAAACTCCCTCTCTTCTCCCCTCTTGAGTTCTAATGAAGTTGAGTAATCTTGTCATATCTTGGTCTTCCTGAGACTCAAGGTATTGAGTGAGACTGACTCTTCCTCTCCTAACTCTTCTTTTCCTCCACCCTTAAGACCTCCTTCAAAAGTTTCCTCCTCCACCATATGGATCTTGCATGAAGATATAATTCCTTTCCCTAGTTTTTTGTGTTGTTATGATGAGAATTTAGGATTAAAGCATGATAGTGACTATTTAAATTCTCTTGAATATGTTTGAATGTTCTTAAATGTTCTTATGTGTTTTTCACATGTTCTTGGTTGTTCATCACATGTTCATGCATAAACACTAGTTTTGATCTTAAATCCACATCACAAATATGAAAAGCATGTTTGTTTCATAATTCTTTCAAATTCTTGAATCTATGATATCACCATACACACACATTCACTAGAATTTATTTTTCAATCCAAATGAAATGCTTAATAAATTGAATTAGGGTTTATCACATGCACACACTTTAAATTCAACATGCAAATTAATTGATAACATATTGGATAATGTGATATGAATGTTGGCCACCATAGTCTAGAAGACCGGTTTCACCGGGCAAGGTGGGTGCCTAACACCTTCCCATCTTGTAACATAGCCTCCGAACTTAGATTAAGGGTTGATAGACCAATGTTTATCCTTGTAATTTTCAATTTTTAGATTGTAATTAGGAAATAAAGCTATGTACTTTGTCTTAGATTGTATCTAGGACCAAAGTCATGTAATTTTCCTATGATCAATGTAAATTCAATTTCAAATTAATAAAATGAGAAATTTTTCAATTATGGTTTTCTTATTTTTCCAATAATCAAATAAGTGGCGACTCCATTGTAAAACCCTTAATCTAAAGGGAAAAATATAACTAGTCGAACCTTCATTTTGAGAAGCAATAATACGACTCCACCCATTCACATAGGTTTGGACAACATCCTAAAAAAAGGGGGCCGGAGGCGCGATCTCTCACAGTGGCGACTCCACTGGGGATATTGAGGGCTAAGCTTCAATTAGGTTATGGTGGCCAACCATGTCATTGTTTGTTTATTGCTTTTTTGTATATAATATGTCTAATATGTCATTATTTTGCATGTCATGCATCATTTGCTTGAATGAAATTTATTTTATTTATGTGCTACCCCGGAAGCCCGGTAGTATTAGCCGTGGATTGTGGTCTTCCTGAGACTCACATACCCAACGGTGAACCTACCACCCACCGTAACAAGGATTATCATGGTTATGCCATAGTGATTCATAAGGACAAACTGTACCGTTCGAACCAACCCGGCGTTCCTAGCGTCACAAGTTGGGAGGTACGACGTCCTAGCTTGTGGGGACCTTTAACCTACCTTCTACCCATGTTGTAATGACCCATAGAACGTACCTTTAGGTCGGTCCATGTAAATTGCATTGCATTATGCATGTGTTTGGCCATTGTTTGAACCATGATGAGCCCAAGTCCAATGCTTGAGCCCATCATAATTGTTTGAACCTTGTATGCTATAAATGAACTCAAGCCCAAAGGCTTGTGATTGAACTCTACTTTGTATGGAAACCGAAAATTGTTTCTTGAATCATTCTAAGCCCACCACTTGAGCCCATCAAAGGTGTATATGCATGATCAACATCAAAGGCCAAAAGCTTACAAGATGCATGCCTTCCAAGTGTAAGGCTCAAGCCTTCCAAAAGATCATAATCAAGGTTCAAGCCATTTCAAGCAAATACCGAAAGATCATAATCAAGGCTCAAGCTTTCCAAGTGCAAACCCAAGTCATTTCAAGCAAATACCAAAAGATCATAATCAAGGTTCAAGCCCACCAAGCCTTAAGCATCCTAAATGGACCAAGAAGAAGCAAGTGGCCCAACTTTTCCTCACTCCACATTTGGTTTGTAACATCACGGTTAAGCTTAAAGTTTGTTTGTTTATTCCATGTTTCTATGTTTCTTTGAATTCTAAAAATCCATGTAGTATTTGAGGTACTTTGTTCATGTATATATTTTTTTTTAAAAATCCAAAAAAAAAAATCAAGATTCTTAAATCTTCCAAAAAAAAAAAAAAAATTCAAATGAGAAAGTGTTTGGACTAGGGGCATTGGGCCTTTGAGTCATTTAAAAATATATATATATATTTGAACTGGGACCATTGAACTTCCTAGTGACTTTTTCAAAAAGACCCAATTTTTTCTTTCAAGAATTATTTTTTTAAAAAAATGAAGTCTGCTTTTCAAAATGGTACATGAGGATCATTTGGACAAAACATTTTCTAAATCTTGATGTTTAAAGGCTTGGGCAATCAACTTGTACCAAGGAATGATTAATTTCATTTGATCCATGTAAAGACTTTTGCTACTTGACTTAGAATATAAGAAGAAATGGTCTTAAAAGGCAATCAAAAAGAATCCATCCATCGAAAAATCCCAAGAATCCATGCCCTTAATCCAATTTTCAAAAGTCTTTTGTTTCACATCATTAGAACATTCATACTTTTTCTTTTAAGATGAATTTATTAAAAGAGCTTGAATCACTGTGCCTACAAGCAAGCATTACTAGGGATAGGAGGCCATCTTTCGTTAAACCAAATTATTTCCTATTACCTAGAATGTTCATCATCCATTGCTAGCCCATTTGAGCCTTCAAACATTTAGCTTTTTTTTGCATGAACCCACTAAAATCTAAACTTCGGGTGGGAAAAATTCAAAGTATGCATGCTTAAATCTCATGTTGAGGAGGAGTCGACCTTGTAGCTTTGAAGCTAATTGATAAAGCTCTCCTAGAATACATGAAAGACAAGTAGAAAATTCATTAAGCTAAAGATAAGAGATCAACAAAGAAGAATGAGCTTTCACTCAATCAAGGAAAGAGAAATGAAATTCCATCAATGTGAAAGAAAACAAAATGTGCATCAAGTTTGAAAAATCTAAAATTCATCATGCCAAGAAGAGTAGAAGGTTCATCCAAAAGAAAGTTCATCAAAAAAAGGAAAAGATTCATCAAGTACAGAAAGGTGC
Organism: Notholithocarpus densiflorus; assembly: GCA_030021035.2. Classification (NCBI taxonomy): domain Eukaryota; kingdom Viridiplantae; phylum Streptophyta; class Magnoliopsida; order Fagales; family Fagaceae; genus Notholithocarpus; species Notholithocarpus densiflorus. The sequence goes on from JARYZH020000007.1 coordinate 3,610,396, forward strand.
AAGTGCATTGAGGTAAGAAAGAAATCTAGAGAGTGCATCAAAATGACAAAAAATCATTAATCTGAGAAAAACAAGGAGGGCAAAATCTCCCCAAAAGTTCTTTCAATCAAGAGATGGAATACAAAAAAAATAAAGCCCGCTAGGCTGAAAACCCAAAAAGGCGGTCTAGGCAAAAGTTAGGGCCAAAGAAAAGAAGAAGAAGAAATGAAAAAAATTGGAAGATCTTACCAAGTTGGAAACTTGAAGATGCAACCTAAAAAGAGAATAATTTTACAAGATGAAAGTCTAGAGGTATGATTCAAGAGAAATGAGCATAAAAACGATTGTTGATACAAGTGACCAATGAAGACTAGTGAGAAGATGACAAAGAAGAAATGGGAAAACTCCTCCAATACTTGATTTTTGAGTATTGCATACTTGGGGGAAACATCATAGGGAATTTTGAACATTTTATATCTTTCATTTCATAACCTAAACCCGGCCTACATTACAACCCATGAATAAGACCTCCTTGAAGTCTTGCTAATTGTAGATGCATCTTAAACTCTAATAATATTTTTCTCTTGAATTAAAAAGGAAAAATGCTTAAAATTGTCAAACCCCACAGGATGATATATCCGAGGACAAATTTTCGCAAATTCTCAAATCCTCAAAATGACTCAAAAGAACTTCCAAACCTGGAGCACTCTCCTTGTTTGCACCCAACAATGTGATTCATAAATATTATCACATTTCATTTTTTGATTGCCTTTGGAGACTTAATCTGATGATGTTCAAAAGGATGAAGCAAATTTGATTACATGAGTTTAATGATCTTGATCCTTCCTAATCAAAGAGATTTGTTTGATTCTTAAACACTTTGATTTGCCAAAATGGTTGTTCAAAGGATCACCTCTCATTCTAAAAAAAAAAATCATTCTTTTCCAAAATCCGGTTCTCTTGAACTACGTCTTGACCTGATCCTCTATGAGAGAGGTACGTAGGCAGCCTTGCAGAGGCCCGGTCCCATTCATCCAAACAACCTTGGAGAACAAAGTCAAAACAATGTGACAAAATTGTTTGGGTACATATTAGGTTAAGCCCATTTGTTTGCATTAAGCATGTTTAAACTCGGAGCATTGGCCTATTTATATTGTGTGCAAGTTTTCATGATAACTGGTTTCTAACAAGCTAGAGAAAGAAAGCCATTTTGCAGGAACCAATAATGACGAACCGTGATCTTCTTTCATGTTCCCCAATGGTCGCAACATCAAATGAACTTAGCTTCAATCTAAGCATGGAATATGCCTCAAACTAGGGGCATTGGCTAAGTACTTCCAATTCATATCAATGAATAAATCCATTGCTAAATTGAAATTATCTTTTTGCAGGAATTAAGCAAGGACGTAGCAATCCGCATCAACTTCTAGCCAAACTTATTCTCATTCAAAGGATAGGTTTTTCAACCCAAAAAAAATAAATAAATAAATAAATCATCATGAATAAATCTTCATCACCTTTACTCCATCTTTATCTTCATCTTCTTCACTTTTTGATAATGAACAAATCTCCATATTTCAAAAAAAAAAAAAATCAATTCTTTCTAAATCTTTCAAAAAAAAAAAAAGAAGAAGGAAATTTTCAAAAGGGCCTTAGGACTAGGGGCATTGGACTCGTACTTCTTAGGTTGCTTTCAAAAAAAAAAAAAAAATCATCAATCAAAATTTTCAATTCCTTGAAAAAATTCAAGATTTCCAAATTTTTTTTTTTTTTAAAAAAATTCATCAATCAAAATTTTCAATTCCTTCAAAAAATTCAAGTTTTCCAAATTCAAAAAAAAAAAATCTTCATTAAATTCTTCTTCAGGAATAGAAAGCTATGATCCTCTTCCATATTTTCCAGTGGTGCAACATCAAGTCAACTGTCCATCCTCAGCATTCATCGAAGCATGGAATATGTCCCAAACTAGGGGCATCCGCTAGGTATGCCAAGTTCTTTTCAATGAATAACTTTGTTACTAATTGAAAATATTTATTTTGCAGGTACTAGGGTAAAAAGCCCACACACATTGGTGTGAGCCAAACCCCAAAAAATCTTTGGTCCTCTGAAAACATGAGCCAAGATCCAAAAATACTAGGTCCTCTAAAAACATGAGCCAGGATCCAGAACCTTTGGTCTTCTGAAAAACAGAACCTTTGGTCCTCTGAAAACATGAGCCAAAGCCCAAAAAACCCTTGGTCCTCTGAAAACATGAGCCAAGATCCAAAAATCCTAGGACCTCTGAAAACATGAGCCAGGATCCAGAACCTTTGGTCCTCTGAAAACATGAGCCAAAGCCCAAAAAAACCCTTGGTCCTCTGAAAACATGAGCCAAGATCCAAAAATCCTAGGTCCTCTGAAAACATGAGCCAAGATCCAGAACCTTTGGTCCTATGAAAACATGAGCCAAAGCCCAAAAAACCCTTGGTCCTCTGAAAACATGAGCCAAAGCCCAAAAATCCTAGGTCCTCTGAAAACATGAGCCAGGATCCAGAAACCCTTGGTCCTTTAAAAACATGAGCCAAGATCCAGAAACCCTTGGTCCTATGAAAACATGAGCCAAGATCCCAAACCTTTGGTCCTCTGAAACACATGACTAGAATCTCCATATTTTCTTGACCTCAGGTAAGCATGTCTTGTACTCATTCAAAAAAAAAAAAAAAAAAAAAAAAAAATTGCATGCATGAACTACGTTTGGACCTGATCCCCCCACCAAGAGGTACGTAGGCAATCTCCCTCGAGATTCGGTCCACATTTTGATCCACAACATAACCATCTGCATTTTTATCTACATGCATCATACATTCACCACAGTTAAATACTGATTGCAAAGTTAGGTGTCTCTTTCATATATTGACATTCGCTTTTCAAGCTCCGCCAATGAAGGGCATTCTGTTGACACTCCATTTTGCAACTCACATTTAACCTCACATGGAGGGTAAAAGGGTAATTTCACCTTGAAAATATGCATCTTGATTCTGGTCATTAGATCCTTAATCTCATTTCACCAAAATGATCTTGATGTTGTAACTATCAAATCGACTGGTCATAAGCCCTAATAGGACCATCAGATTGAAAGTTATCATCAAATCAAGTTCTAATGGCCGAGATGCACTATCACAAATTGAGTTCGACTATATGTGATTATGAACAATTTATCTCAATTGGTTATAAGTATAATCAATTTGAGAATGATGATGTGTCATAATTTAATTGGTTAGGACTACATTTTATGGTAGGGTTGCACACACCTAATTAACTAGATAGTTAAACATTAATTATTCAATGAGTAATTTGTGCAATTATCTTTTAATTAGAGTAAATTTGGAATCAATTAAGTCTGAAATGGGAGTGATTGGAGCCATTTAATGTTAATTGAGAGCTAATTTGGGACCTATTAATGCTAATTGTGCTGAAATTATTTTCTAACAAGTGACATCTGCTCACCATTTCGTTGATATCTCTCAGACTATTTTGAATCTGTGAATGAGGTTAGTTTTCCCAGAAACTAGACATCCGGGGCTTCAATTTGAGGACAAGAACAAGACAATTCTGATTAGAATTAAGTCAAATATGATTATTCGAAATTGGCTCTACAAGCTGTTACAGCAGCTACGGGAAAACCAAATTTTGACTTGCTCATCACTCCCATCAATCTTTCCATTTAATGCACCAGATTTCCCCCAAGACTAAAATGAGGTCTAGGTTTATGATTCTTTGTCAACCCTCATTAAATGGCCTTCCATTCATATTTCCTCCACCACTACTATATAAACCCATCTTCTCCTTCATTCCAAGACACACAAAAAACCCCTCTCTTCTCCCCTCTTGAGTTCTAGTGAAGTTGAGTAGTCTTGTCATATCTTGGTCTTCTTGAGACTCAAGGTATTGAGTGAGACTGACTCTTCCTCTCTTAACTCTTCTTTTCCTCCACCCTTAAGACCTCCTTCAAAAGTTTCCTCCTCCACCATATGGATCTTGCATGAAGGTATAATTCATTTTCCTAGTTGTTTTTTTATGTTGCCATGATGAGAATTTAGGATTTAAGCAAGATAGTAACTATTTAAATTCTCTTGAATATGTTTGAATGTTCTTAAATGTTCTTATGTTTTTTTCACATGTTCTTGATTGTTCTTCACATGTTCTTGCATAAACACTAGTTTTGATCTTAAATCCACATCACAAATATGAAAAGCATGTTTGTTTCATAATTCTTTCAAATCCTTGAATTTAGGATATCACCATACACACACATTCACTAGAATTTATTTTTCAATCCAAATGAAATGCTTAATAAATTGAATTAGGGTTTATCACATGCACACACTTTAAATTCAACATGCAAATTGATTGATAACATATTGGATAATGTGATATGAATGTTGGCCACCATAGTCTAGAAGACCGGTTTCACCGGGCAAGGTGGGTGCCTAACACCTTCCCATCTTGTAACATAGCCTCCGAACTTAGATCAAGGGTTGATAGACTAATGTTTATCCTTGTAATTTTCAATTTTTAGATTGTAATTAGGAAATAAAGCTATGTACTTTGTCTTAGATTGTATCTAGGACCAAAGCCATGTAATTTTCCTATGATCAATGTAAATTCAATTTCAAATTAATAAAATGAGGAATTTTTCAATTATGGTTTTCTTATTTTTCCAATAATTAAATAAGTGGCGACTCCATTGTAAAACCCTTAATCTAAAGGGAAAAATATAACTAGTCGAATCTTCATTTTGAGAGGCAATAACACGACTCTACCCATTCACGTGGGTTTGGCCCAACATCCTAAAAAAAGGGGGCCGGGGGCGCGGTCTCTCACAACTCTAATTTAACTCCTAAAGCTTCTCGAAGAACCTCCTCATCCGGATTCAAATCATCATATACCGGTGGTGGAGTTAAAATTGGCTGGTTGATGTGTAGAATCTCCGCCAGATACACCGGTGTTACTGAGAAACTCTTTCTTCTAACCCAACATTTGAGCTCCTTTCCTTCAACAATGGAATTAGCATAAAACTCTTTGACCATGTTCTCGTATGCATCATCAAAGTTGGAAAGTAGGTAGTTCCAATCTTTGGTGGCAAACCATGTAAGGATGTTAGTGTCAAGAAGAGACGCTTGGTCAACAGCCCTTTCAACCAACAATGGAGCTTCCCTAAAGTAGTTCTCAAAGTTCTAAAATGCAGCATAGGATCTGAAATAGGTAGGATCAAACACTCCTATCGGTGATCAAGTCCTCTTTGGCCTTGGTGAGAGGTTATAAACGTCAATCACAAGCTCTTTCCCTTTGTTGCTGCCTCCTTTCACAGCTGACATCTTGAATGGAGACATCTGCACACATAACTACCAAGCAAGAGGGAAACATGTGCAATAACACAAAAACAAAGCACAAACTTGATTAGATTCAAGTTAGTCCAAAACATAAGTATAAAAACTTAAACCAAACCAAAACACAGTTAAAACAACATGCTATAAGTACTAAAGCATGTAAATATGAGCAAAAAGCAAGAAATAAGCAAATGTGCATGTGTGTGTATTTAGTGTGCATGTGTGTGCATGAGGTGATGCATGGGATGTGCCTAGTGGGTGCCTAGGTGATGCATGCCAAGGCATTGTGAGGCACAAAATGGGAAAGTGTGTAAAACACACACCCATTGACCAAAACATGTTAAACATATTCAATCAAGAGTAAACCCAAACATTGGAACTCATTTGAGTCAAAACCAATACAAAATGTCACTTGAACATTTAGTCAAACACATAGCATGCAACAGTGCACAACACAAATGAACAATGCATGAACATGATGAAATCTGCCTCAATACATGTTTAGATTGCCACAAGGGGCCAATACATATACATGAAGATCAAATGGGACTCAACCCAATCAAAATTTTGAAGAAATTTTCACAAAAACATGAACCCTAACCCATTTTCGAAAAATCCCCAATTTTGGAAACCCTAACTTAATTTCTACATAATCTAAGACAAAAGAAAAGAAAATGTTTTAGAAAACATACCTTGAAGATGAAAATGTAAAAAACAAGCTTGAGAGTGAGGGGTTTGAGTGAAAAATGATTTTGGGTTGAGAGGGGTTCGAGAGAGGCAGTGCGAGGGAAATGAAGTGAGTTTGAAAAACTGTCACATCTGCTATATAAAACTGAAAACACGCATTTTTCACGGGTTAGGCAGTCGCGATATTAGTCGCGAAAATCACAGAAGCTTTTGCGAGAAGCTTTTAGTCGCGAAACAGTCGCAATAGCCTCTGTATGAAATTGAAAAATTTCCAGTTTTTGCCTAAAAATCATTTCGCGAGAAGGGTTTAGTCACGAAATACTCACGAGACAGTAGCGAGACTCTCTGTATGAAATTGAAAAAATTTTATTTCCCTTAAGTTGGTTTCGCGGGAAGCTTTAAGTGGCGAGCTTCTCGCGAAACTGCCTCTAAACCAGTTTTTGAAGAAAAACACAAAAATGCATTTTGAACAAAAACTAAAAACACGAAAGTATAAAATCACTTTCAAAAAACATATAAAACACTCAAAAATCTTTTTGGGTTTGATTAACAAGTAATTGAGCATACACATCACATTTGAGCATGTACAATCACATAAATGAGATAAGCATTAATTGAACAAAGTCTTGTGTGTTGTGGGTGAGTATCAAATGTGGAATAGTCCTTAGACCAGAGTGAAGCTTCAATGATCAATTCAATCAAGTAATACAAAACTGGTACTAAATCAAGTGGTTTATCTCAATTATAAAAATGAATATATATGACCTCCCACAAGAAAATGATTACAAATCTTAGAAACTTTTCATTTGACTTCTACATAAATCATAACATTTGATCATTTTTTAAATAATACATCTCATTTTGAGATCGGTGCTTGAAATTTTTGATATTTCAATATTGAGAGATAGCCTTTGGCTTTTTTAGCACCATTCATTTCAATTTAAAAAGTCGCTTTCCCTTTTTCCTAGTCAAATACTAGTATGTGCGACAGGCTTTTGCAGCTCATTATTTCTTTTCATTTTGAGATTTACATTTGTTGAGCTCTTTAAGCAAAAACATAAAAATAAAGTGGGAAGAGATATAGACACAAGTCTATGCAAGTATCAAAACCATCAAGACTATTGACCAATCATTCATGACAAGCTTAAAGATCTATTTACAACAATCACACATAGTTTTCAAGATTTCTCCTACAAAGATATATGTGCATACATAACAAGCTAAGCTCGTAAATGCACTACGCCATTAGTACGAAGGTACTAGGCCAAACTCACATGTGATATACACAACACAAGCGATCAAACTTTTTGAAAATTTTTCAATTTTTATGGGTTTTTGAATTTTTGAACACACTCAAAAACAGAACAAGTAAAGTAAGATCAACAAAACAACAAGAACAAAACAAAAACTTAAGAAAGAAACATGCTACATACTGGAAGCAATGACACATGAGAAATATGTATAACATGATGCATGAACCTATGATCCTAAACATTGGAAGTATTAATGCATGGACATAGAGAGAAATCATGCATAGTGATGGAAATATAAGAGTGCGCAGCGGAAAAAATAATAATTAAACGGATCTACTTTATTCGCAATTGATAACATGCACTATGTAAATTTCAGAATTCAAGATCAAGAGAGTGTACCTTGGTGTAGTGAATTTCAAAACAAAGATTGTAAGCACTTGGGAATACTTCTAATTTTCACTCCAATTCCACTAACGCCCAAGATATTTGGTCTCTCAATCAGTTATATGGAATGTTCAAGAGAGAGTTCAAGAGTGTCCAACACTCACATACACCATTTCATGTAAAAAGTTCTTTTTAAAATTCTGTATGTTTCTCTCCTTATAACTGATTATCTAATTGGGCTAGCCTTTTGGGCCTTTCCAATTGGGCTCTAGTATGTAGCTTGGAGTGGGACCAAAAGGGACCAATAAGACACTAGCTCCAATGGGCCTTGGGCTTTTCTGTCAACTCTTGACAAGTCCAAAGTTACCATTAACTATATTTAATACCACTATATAAATATAGTTGCACTCTAGGCCTTATCTATAAATTATATCCCAAGACTTTATTGTACATGCAACCCCTTCATAAAATATTCGTAATAATACAAAGTCATGAATGTAAAATGCCACTTTGTAAATTACTACATCTTAATCCTTGAGTACCCGGTTTAACCATTTTATGTTATTCACCATATATTTATGAAATCCAATTTCATAAATATATATTATAGTCTTACTAAAGTGGTTAGGCCTAACTCTCTGAATAACAAACCCATTAAACTTATCTCAAGGGAATATTTTGTATCTCCGTTAAGAGACTATGAATTCCATCTTGAGAATATATGTTCCATCAACACTAAATGTGGCTGCCCAACATACCGAGGTTTTGACCGTTACTTTAGATCTCACTCCTGATATATCAAAGCAACCTACACTTCATGATCAGATCCATTATTCTCTCAGGATTAAGAATTCATGCAAATACAAGTCATGAGATTTATTATTCATTTGACAGTTGTTAGGAGAATAATAAATCTCACAGCGGTCCAGTTCAATATGTCTTAACTCTTAAAACATATCAACATATCAATTAGAAGTCTCCACTTCCATGATCAAGACAAATCATCGTAATTGATATGTTATAGTCTTCGCAGATGAAACGCCCAATTTCATCACCGACTACGAACTATAATTCTGAGTTTACAAAGAACCTGTGATTTATATCTTCTGTGACTTTTCACTTAAATCACATACTATGCATCTCATAGACTATATGATAATGTCCGAATATTCATGTTACCATTATTTCAGATAATAATAAAACAATTTTATTAAACACATTATTAAGTCACACATAATATCATACATAATGTCATACTTAATATTATACATAGTATCATACAATAGGATTTAAGGGCACTTATCCTAACACATAGGTACCCTTCGTCACCTACTCTCTACGAGTATTTTGGGTGAGAGCCTTAGATGGCGGGGTACGACCAACATAACTTTCAAACCTCAGAGTGAAGCTAGCAAGGCATAGTGATATGTTCCTCAGCATTTCCATAACGTCTCCAATGAGATGTCCTTCACTATCTCCCTTAGCTTGTGCTTCCCTTGGTCTTCTCTTATAACTCTCTTGTCCACCCATAGAGTCAACCTTCTTGAGTGCACAAAGCTAGAAACAGTTAGGCCTGGTATGCCCTTGTGCGCCACAATGATGACACAGATGCTTTACTTGAGGCCCCTTTTGATTTTTGGGTAATGATCTCCCTCTTTTCTTTGGTCTTGCACCAATGGTTCTCTTTACTATAGCAGGGGTCTCAATCTCAGGCTTCACTTCTTTGAGTTTCTCTTCATTCTTGGCTGAAACGAACTTCACTTCCTTCTTGGGTTCGTTGCTCGAACTTTCTTCTCCGGTATAGCCCAAACCGGTCTTATCATGTGAAGATTTTTTAGAGGACAGCACGTTGTCAAGTTTCTTGGTGGAGATGCGCTCAACCTTGGCATTGGCTTGAACAATTTTAGATTCAAGAAACTTGATCTTAAAGTAAGCTCCAACCAACTCTCCCTTGAGTTCTTCTACTTCACACTTTGCTTCCTTGAGTTGCACAAGTGTACACTTATGTTCTTCTTCAATCTTTTTCATCTTTTTCACAGCAAGGTTTGCAACTTTGGCATATTTGCCATAATCTTCCAGCAGAGAATCATATGCTTCTTGAAGGTTGTTCTCCCCTTCAGTTTGGCGCACGTCTTCATCTTCTGATTCTTCAATTTCCTCATCCTCAGAAAGATCACCAAGTTCATCAACCAAATTGCTCAAATCATCCTTTAAGTCAACGGAAGCAATAGTCATGAAGGCTCGATAGTTCCCCTCACTGTCACATTCTCCTTCAGTGTCTGAATTTGAACTGTCAGAATCACTAAAAGTAGTGGCAAACACTTTGCCTTTCCCTCTCAAGTAGTTAGGACACTCCTTCTTGAGATGCCCATGGCCATTGCATTCGAAACACACAATTCCTTGAGGGGATTGAAACTCCTTCCCATCTTTCTTCTTAAACTCTTTCCTATCACCCTTGAAGGATGAAAACTTTCCTTTGCTGAATGGCTTCCTACTGTTTTTCATCTTCAAAAATTTTTGGAAGTTCTTTGCAAGGAATACTACCTCCTTCTCCGCATCATATTCTTCGGAGGAGTCATCCATTCTCTCGGTGATGGTTTTGAGAGCAAGAGATTTGCTCGTCTTGTGAAAAGGCAGTCCCAGCTCATATGTTTGGAGAGATCTAACAAGTTCTTGGATTTTGATTTCATCCAAATCTTTACTTTCCTCTATAGCTATGACTTTTGCTCGAAAGCTCTTTGGTAAAGACCTCAAAACCTTTCTCACCACCTTAGCATCCTCAATCTTCTCTCCGAGATTGAGCTTAGCAATAACGATTTCATTGAGTTTCTCATAGAATGAATCAAAAGACTCATCGTCACCCATCTTGAGTTCTTCAAATCTGGTGGTAAGCATCTAAAGTTTTGTATACTTAACTTTCTTGGTACCCTTATAGGTAGTCTCAAGAATTGTCCAAGCTTCCTTGGCTGTCTCCACATGCAATATCCTGTGAAATTCATCAGTAGACACACCACAGAATATAGCATTAATAGCTTTACTGTTTGCACTAGCCAAAGCAAGAGTTTCCTTGTCCCACTCGGACTTGGCTGTCGTGGGTTTAACATACCCATTATCGACGGAGTCCATACCAACTCATCTATAGCACACAAGAAAGCCCTCATACGGACCTTCCAAAATGCATAGTTGCTCCCATCAAAGAATGGTGGGGCATTGAGAGATTGTGATCGGTCCATCACAAAGGGTCAAGGATCACACTCAGGTAATAAAACCACTGCGAGTGTACCCGCTCTGATACCAATTGAAAGCTCTAAAATGTGTGAAAACACAAGAGCTATTTAGACCCCCAAATTAAAATTACAGCTCGATAGATTTTATTCTAACTTATATAAAGTGTGGAAAAGAGTAAATGCGAGCGTATAAACAAACAAGCTACTCTAACCCATATTCATAATAACACAGCAGTAAAATGAAAGGTAAAAGAATAAGGAAGAAAAATGCAAACACAAGATAACACGCTGATGTGTTATCGAAGAGGAAACCGAAGTACTCAGCGTAAAACCTCTCCGCCGCCCTCCAAGCGGTAATCGATCCACTAGACAATTAGTTGGGATACATGGGTTAGCAAGAGATCCTCCAAACCTAATCTACCCGATGCACCTAAGCCCTCCAAGCTCCTACTCCAACAAGACTTGTCGAAACCGTGTCTTGTCTAGCTCTCCGGATCCCGCAATACGCCCGATTGCATCCGCCAAAGCCTAGCTTCTTCCAATGCTTCCCAACAGCACCAAAACCTCACTAAACACTCTGAAAGGGTGTGGTAAGTATTTGGGTTATCAACCTCTCAATGGTATGGAAATGGAGAAGTAGGAGTTGAGGAAAATCTATAAGCAATTGTGTAGAGATATGTGGGTATAACAATCTCTAACTCTTAAGGTTTGTGGCTAGGGTTTTCTCTCAGAAGAACTCCTCAACATTTGTGAGTAATGTGGGTATATATAGTGTAGGTACAGAAAGTGTGTATCAGAAATGACAATCTGGCAAAACATAATGTTTCGCGGGTGTCTCGCGGGAAGGCCTTACCAGATACTCGCGAAACACAGCTGTCTCCATCCTATCCTGACTCTTCGCATTCCAGTCATGTGCAGGGCACATGCATCATTTCGCGGGAAGCTTAGTCGTAAGCTACCCACAAAAACTCTTCAGTCTTCAATTTGCTTAAGTCTTCACACTCTCTCTCTCACACACAACCCTTACAATGAAATCCCACAAATAATACAGGGTACATAAGATTGAATGAAATTACAATCAAATTTGGCACGGAATAAAAGCTAACAAAACATATTTGTAAATTACAACTTTACAGATCTCCTCCATTTATAGAGGTGGTAATTGCTTGAAAAATAAGCTAAACTATCTTGAAAATTAGTAAACATGAATTGGGTGAGGTTTATCCCAAAAAAAAAATGGATCTGATGAGTTTTAAACTGAAAAAAAAAAAAAAAAAAAAAAAAACGAATATGGGCATATTCTAGAATTTGTGCCAATCGGCACTGTTGAAGTGTCAATTGGCACTTTTAGCAAATTCGTCCAAAACTCTTTTTTTTACACATTTTGGACTATTTTCAACGTTTTTCTCAATTAGAAAATGCACCTTGACGTATTTTAGAATTATATTACTGATAAAACTCATCCCAAATTGATAATTAAGCCTTTAAAATAATTATTTTAAAGATAATTACCCTAAAAACCTAATTATTAGTCCAAATTTAATATTATCAGCGTATTACTTTTATTCCTATGCAACAAATCACACTTTAAAATTCCACCAATCACAAAAATTCAATTATTTAATTTTAATTATTAACCAATCAAAATTAATATCATTTCGGTATTTTATTTTTTAGTTGAGGGTATTTTAGACTTTTTATAATGGAATATTTCAGGAATTAAAAGATTTTATTAGATTTGAGGAAGTAATGGATTTGAGATATTTGCTCATTTACAAAACATAGATGGAGAAAATGTTTTTTCCCCTAAAACTAATTTTCTTCCTTAGACCAATTTTGATAGGCCTGTCTAGTTATCTAGTTAAATCATACTTTCTTTTTTTTTAGTAAATAATAATACTTATTAAAACACACACGAAAATAGTAATACTAGTATTTTAAACTAGATTTATAATACATTATATAACCATAGTACAACTACAAAATAACATAACATTTGTAATTGTATACTGGGGTTATACCTACAAATATTTGTCTAATGGAACTTTTTAATTAATAAAAAGTGCAACTTTTTTTTAAAGAAATGGGCAATTACTTTTCTTTTTCTTTTTCTTTTTCTTTTTAAAGCTTTTTTAAGAGATGGGTAAAAGCATTGCCATTTTTTTTATTAAAAAAATATATAATTAAATAAAATTCGAAGGAATGGGCAATCACATTGCCACTTAAAAAAATAATTTAAAAAAAAAATCATTACGACTTCCTAACAAACTTTTTCATTATTCCACATTTTGTGAAATTGTTTACAAAAAGGGTAAAAACTAAAATAAATTGTACTAATAAATCTGTACTCATCTTTTGAAATTTGGTGCAATACGTAGGGTATGGAATTGGGTCCAATTGAATCCAATGGCCATATAAAGCATTTGTATTAAGTAATAACTACTGGATTCAAAAGTTAAGAAGTTGTTAATCCCAAAGAAAAACTCCAATGTTTTTATCCTTATCCCAAAAACAAAATTGATTTATATAATAACTCTTTGCATTTGGAAGTACATTTTCTTCTGGACCAAAGCTCCCACCGCTTCTCTCTCTCTCTCTCAACTCTCAGCAGCACTGACCACACCAAACTCCACTCCACCACGCAAACTAATAACTTTTCCTGCTTCTCAAAGTTCAAATCCCAATTCTCAAATCTCTATTTTTTTCTTTTTTTTTTTCTTTTTTTTTTCTCTCTCACATATTTGAGATTTGAGACTTGAGATTCCATTCCATGAGCTCAGATCTTCCTAATGACACAAGAGCAAAAACACAACATACAAAACTCTCACAATTCCTTCTTTTTATCTAAAAAAGAAGAAATTCTTCACTCACACTCACACTCTTCCTTTGTCTCAATTCTCAAACCATAATTCTCCAACCATAATAATATCCATCAATCTATCATTTCCTATTCTAAAAGTCAAGCAAGCATAAACCCAACAACACCAACACTATTCTATAATCAATTATTATTATTATTATTATAACCTAACTCCATTCATTCATTCCCTTTTACCTTTTTCTTTTCTCACATCCCAAAACAAACATCACTGACTCACACACACACGCAAAGTGAGCCCACACCACACTGACACAACAGCAACAGCAACAGCAACAATAACAATGTCCAAGATTTTCAGAGACAAAACCGTGGGAGGATCTTCCAAAAGACACAACATCAACATCAACATCGACTTCCAAGTTCCCATGCCCATGCAACCGGTGGAGCACCTACCCTCTCCATTCGGGGCTCCCAATCTCTCCGACTCGGAGCTCAGAGAAACCGCTTACGAGATCCTCGTCGGCGCTTGCCGGAGCTCCGGTACGAGACCGTTGACTTACATCCCTCAGTCAGAGAAGCCCGAAAGGGCTCCTACAGTTACACCTTCGGCTTCGTTGCAGAGGTCGCTGACTTCATCGGCGGCAAGCCGAGTAAAGAAGGCGCTTGGGCTCAAAACGACATCGTCTTTTTCATCGAAGAGGAGGGTTGCCGCAGTTGGAGGAGGAGGAGGAGGTGAGTCAGTGAGTCAGGGACGAGTGAAGAAGGCGGTGACTACTTCTACTGGGGAGCTGATGAGGGTCCAAATGAGGGTTTCGGAGCAAACTGATTCCAGAATTAGGAGAGCCTTATTACGGGTCGCTGCTGGTCAGGTCACCTCCAAAACCTTTTTCTTTCACTCTGTTTTTTTACATTTGGGTAATTGGCTGCTTCTTCTTGTGTTTTTTTATTTATTTATTTTCTTACTGGTTTTGTGATTTGGATTCTCTGTGGAAGTTTAGATAGCAAGGAAAAGAAACTTCTTTTTTTATACTTAAAAATATATTGAGCAAACTCAAGCGAGAGGACCATGTTTAGGGAGCACAAATTTGAATTTCTTTCTATATTAGTTTTTTTTTTTTTTTTTTTTTTTTTTGTGTGTTCATTTTGTAATTTAGGGAAATAAAGGAAAGTATTGAATTGAGAGAAATGAAAGGACGTTTAAAAATTAAAAAAAAAAAAAAGTTTTGAACTTTCTCTCTTTTTTTACTTAAAAATAGTACTATTGAACTTGCTTGAGAACACTAATTTGGAGTTCTATTTTAGTTAATTGCTCGGTGTCAGCCTAGTTTCTTTAAGGTGAAAGCAAAGAATTATATGATTCTAATGTATAATTTTGGTACCATGACCTTGTCCAAAGGGGTAGAGAATATAATTTATTTCTCAATCATAAACTAATAAGAAAAAATTAACTTTAACCATGGTTGTGTGTTACTTGTGTCCTTTTAGTCCAGTACAGTAATTTATTGAGATTCTATTTCATGAATCAGCTTGGAAGACGAATGGAGTCGATGGTTTTGCCACTTGAGCTACTCCAACAGTTTCGATCTCCAGATTTTCCTAATCAGCTAGAATATGAGGCTTGGCAAAGGAGGAATTTGAAGGTTCTGGAAGCAGGACTCCTTGTGCATCCTCACCTGCCGCTAGAGAAGACAAACACCACTGCACAGCAGCTTCGCCAGATAATTCGTGGGGCCTTAGAGAAGCCCATAGAAACTGGAAAACACAGTGAGTCGATACAAGTCTTGCGGGGTGTTGTAATGTCTCTTGCTTGCAGATCATTTGATGGTTCTACTTCCGAGATGTGTCACTGGGCAGATGGGTTTCCATTGAACCTCCGGCTCTACCAAGTGCTCTTAGAAGCATGTTTTGATATTAATGAAGAAACAACTATAATCGAAGAGGTTGATGAGGTTTTAGAACTCATAAAGAAGACCTGGGCAATCCTAGGATTGAACCAGATGCTGCATGATCTTTGTTTCTCATGGGTTTTATTCCACCATTATGTTGTAACTGGTCAAGTGGAAATTGACCTATTATTTGCATCCAATAATCTCTTGATAGAAATTGAAAAGGATGCCAAGGCAAGAACAGATCCAGTCCACTCTGAGGTTTTGAGCTCTACGTTGAGTTTGATATTGGGGTGGGCAGAAAAAAGGCTTCTTGCTTACCGTGATACTTTCCACAGTGGTAATATTGAATCAATGCAAAGTGTTGTCTCCCTAGGGGTATTATCAGCAAAGATATTGGTAGAAGATATCTCTCATGAGTATCGTAAGAAGAGGAAAGAAATTAATGTGACCCGTGAAAGGGTTGAAACTTATATAAGATCATCACTAAGCACTGCTTTTGCTCAGGCAAGTTTCATTCATTCAGCATAATATCCCTAAGTATGAATATGAATATGAAACTGATATTCATTCAGCATAATATCCCTAAGCACTGTTGTCTCCCTGAGATGTATATGGTAGGCTTTTTGACCAATCAATTAAAATTTTCAGTTGGTGAACCCTTTGTACACATTTGACTCCAGAAAATGATCTTTGTTACAATTTTTGTAATCTTGCAGAGAAGCTTTTGACTATTTCTAACATTTCTGTTACATGCTACCTAACCATATTCTTCATAGATAATAAGCATTCTATGAATTGCTCCATTCTTCTGTACTCCTATGGTAGCAATCTCTCATTTTCTTGAATCTGTACTTCCCCCCTGCCTCCACAGGTGAATCTATTATTGGTTGAATTCCTTTTACTTGTCAGTCCCATTTGTAAATTGACATTTTTAATATAGTTCTGTTATTTCCTGAATTGATCTGACTCTTAAATATCTCTGTTGGCTGAAATTGATGATCTTGGTGATAAGCTTACTTATATGGTAAAAATTGTATGTTTGGTTGCCCTTAGTCCATGGGGCTACAAACTATATGAGCGACTTTTTTGAATATATTTTCCTATATCTGGGTGCATATATTGTAAGTTTAGACAATGCACTTTGAGCTATATACTTTTTCCCAGTGACTTTCCTTTTTCCCCCCAGATTATGTTTGGATACATTTATATATATTTTAACAAGGATGCTTCTCAATTTTGCCTTGAAAAATATGACTCAAGGATCTGATTTGTCTATCTTAAGGCAGAAAATGGAGAAGATGAACTCAGGCAAGCGTATATCTAAGAACCAGAACAGTTCTCTTCCTGCCCTTTCCATCCTTGCACAAGATGTTAGTGAATTGGCTCTTAACGAGAAAGAGATATTTAGTCCAATACTGAAGAGTTGGCACCCTCTTGCAGCAGGTGTTGCTGTAGCTACCCTTCATTCTTGCTACGGGAATGAGCTGAAGCAATATATTACGGGTATTAGTGAGTTGACTCCTGATGCTGTACAAGTGCTGAGAGCTGCTGACAAATTGGAGAAAGATCTTGTGCAGATTGCAGTTGAAGATGCAGTGGACAGTGACGATGGTGGGAAGTCTATCATACAGGAGATGCCTCCTTATGAGGCTGAAGCAGTTATGGCCAATCTGGTAAAGTCATGGATAAAGACAAGAGTTGACAGACTGAAGGAATGGACTGACAGGAATCTGCAACAAGAGGTATGTGATGGAAAGTTCTTGTTTCTCTAAATAATCCGAGTCTATTCACATCTGAATTTCAGCCAGCACCTGCTGATTAGGATGCAACTTTGATATGCCTTTAATATTATGTAAATTGGATGTGATTTTTTTTCTCATTTTTATGTGATATAGATCAATATCATCTGAAATTCAGGAGGATGTGAACATTCTCTATGCATGCATATATGTGCTTGCCTGCACACACACTTCACCAATCATTTCTTAGGAAGAATAATGTGATTCTTATCTTTTTACTAGTTGTCCTGTCCATGACTAAACCTTGATGTCGTCTTTTTTGTAGGTATGGAATCCACAAGCCAACAAGGAGCGATTTGCTCCTTCTGCTGTTGAAGTTCTACAAATCATAGATGAAACTTTAGAAGCATTCTTTCTGTTGCCAATTCCTATGCATCCAGTCTTGCTTCCAGAATTGATGACTGGTTTTGACAGATGTCTTCAGCATTACATATTGAAGACTAAGTCTGGCTGTGGTATTATTCTATGGCCTGTGAGAGACTGATGCATTTATGTTTAAGTTATTAATCTCTTTAATGATTACCGGTTTTCTTCTGTGATCTGCAGGAGGCCGAAGTACTTACATCCCCAGTATGCCTGCTCTGACTAGATGCTCAACAGGATCGAAGTTCCATGGTGTATTCAAAAAGAAGGAAAAATCACAAATAACACAGAAGAGGAAATCCCAAGTTGAAACACCTAATGGGGATAACTCCTTTGGGATACCCCAGCTGTGTGTTCGCGTAAATACTTTGCAGCAGATTCGAACAGAATTGGGAGTTTTAGAGAAGAGGATGATTGCTCATCTTGAAAACACTGAATGTACTCTCACTGAGAGTATTGCAAATGGGACAGGGAAAAAGTTTGAACTTTCAAAAGCTGCATGTGGGGAAGGGATCCAACAACTCTGCGAGGCAATGGCATATAAGATAATCTTCCATGACCTAAGTCATATTCTTTGGGATGGCTTGTATGTTGGGGAAGTTTCTTCTTCTAGGATTGATCCCTTCCTTCAGGAGCTTGAGCAATATTTGGAGATTGTTTCATCAACAGTGCATGACAGAGTCAGAACGCGTGTTATTACTGACATAATGAAAGCTTCTTTTGATGGGTTCCTGTTGATTTTGCTTGCTGGAGGCCCTTCTCGTGTTTTCACTCAACATGATTCTGAAATAATAGAGGAGGATTTTAAGTTTCTCACAGAACTATTTTGGTCCAATGGGGATGGATTGCCAGCTGATTTAATAAATAAGTTTTCAACTACTGTTAAAAGTATCCTCACTTTACTTCGTACTGATACTGAGAGCCTAATTGAGCAATTCAGACGTATGATTCTTGAGATTTATAGCTCCTCTGCTAAATCAAAGCTTCCGCTGCCTCCAACATCTGCTCAGTGGGATCCAACTGAACCAAACACAATTTTACGAGTTTTGTGTTATCGGAATGATGAGATGGCAGCAAAGTTTCTTAAGAAGACTTACAATCTGCCCAAGAAATTATAACGACTTTGGGTTGTGAAGAGAAATGCATTTATGGGAGAGAAATGCTGCTAGGTCATGTCTGCCTTTTCCAGTACATATTACACCAACTAGATGCTAAGAACTCCAACATCTCCTATGGGGGACTTATATTGTTGGAGGAAAATTATAGCTCCTGTATAGTAATCTATTGGCTGCATTCCATTTGTTCAGGGCCTCACTAGTCAGTTATGGGAACCTCGTGGGAGCAATGGACTTGCTCCTAGGTTTATGATTAATAAGTTTGGGAATGTATTATGCAAAAGGTGCAGATTGAAGTTTTATACTTTCCCATAAGATCCCATGAAGGCAATCCTTGTATCCAAACTACCACATAAGCATTTGTTTCACATGGTGAGGTTCTTCAGCTCCCTTTGGTTATATTTCTTATGTTTCGCACTGCCTAAATTGGCAAATTGCAAAATAGTAGAAAGAGAAAGGTTTGATAATAGGATGGTATTGTTTTTACTTCTTTGTTTGGGCACAAGTAACAGGTAGTCTTATCAGATGATTGAAGCATTATATTTTGTATAAATTTATTATTTAAGTGTTCAGAATTTAGGCCAATAATGTGAATTGTCTTTGGTAGTAATTTTTTGGAAAACCATAACAGAAATTTTCCCTATGTAACAGCTGTCCTTGTACTGTGTTGTTACTCTCTCAGGGTTTGGTCCAGTCACTTGATTGTGTCCCCGTGTTAATCAACTCTAGGTCTAGGTTGATACAGCTGCTAGCCATTAGAGCCACTCATAGCCAACACTTAACTGGATCTAACCAGTTAACATTTTCTGGCATCGTGGCTTGATACGGATAGAACATAATGACATTATTAACCAACAGAGCTTAACTGGATCTAACCAGTTAACATTTTCTGGCATCGTGGCTTGATACGGATAGAACATAATGACATTATTAACCAACAGAGCTTGGGTAATAAGTATTGTGATTGGATAGGAAAGAACTAAAATTGAAAATCTTGCAAATCGTTATTCACCTATCCCAGGACTTGGAAATGCCATTGATCAGTAAAGCAGATGGTGATGTCAGATTAATTAAAATTAATCCAGATCTAGGGTGGTACTTAACCCAATAAATTTCCCATACCTACCAAGGAGGGCAAACAAATCTTAAATCAGTGTGATTTGGTTTTGGTTAGACTTGGATATTGATTTCAATTCTTACTCTTATATAGTATTAGCATGCACGCGTGTAAAGAATCTATTCAGTTAGTTAGGAAAAGGAATAAACACGTGTCTAAAAAGAAACCGTCCTTTAATGGGCCACAAAAGCCACAAGCTCAAATATGAAATATATCGCTAAGCATATTCTCAAAAAGAGGGAAAAATAAAAATGTACCACTAAGCGCCATGCTCAAACAACTAATGCAAAATTGTTCTCTTCCATCTGCTCCACCCGAATGTTAAAGATGAGAAAATACAGGATATATGAGGCTGCAAAATCCTTGACCGGTCATTTGCATTTCTGTAATAGTACTAACCATGACAGCTCAATCCTTCTCCATCGGCTCCGACGTACATTTTATATGTATCAACTACAGTAACTGAATTTAGAGAATGCCTATCAGATAGGATAAATGAGATCTTCAGTGCCAAGGATTCTTCCTTTGTGTTTCACTTCGTTTCGTGCTAGTTGTTGAGCTTGCTTTCTGTTAAGACCAAAATAATTAAAATCAGTTATGTTGATAAGATTGGGCAAGTATCTCAAAGGCATACAACAACCTTGTGATGAGGAATAATACATACCGATCTTGATTTCTTGGCCTTTCCCCGGATCCTGTTCTTCTGAGGTTTCAGTTTGTATATGCGAACCATCCAATGATGAGTTGTGAATACCTAAATTGTTTTAAAAGATCACCAATGTCAAATTAGAAAAATTACTGGCACTTCACATGAGAAAACACCACTTGAAAAATTTTCCTGGTTAAACCAAGATCACTAATGCTCATAAATTATTGGCCTGGAAAACTGAGAATAAGCACCTGCTTACAGTACCTATTCTTTTATGGATAAACTGTTAATACAATAACATTTTCAAAAGTAAGACCACGCTAGTATCACAAAAATTAATAATATCAAACCATGAAGAAGAGGCGAATAAAAATAGAAAAGGGGCCATAATTTATTATGTGACAAACAAAGACACCAACTTATTGCCAATGTTCTATACCCCCTTGCGGCCACAGTTTTGAGTATGGAAGCACAGAAATTAAAGAAAAACAGATGTTTAAACTGTTTAATGTTTGTGGATCAAAATGCTTCATTTCAGCGTCCACTACATGTAGGACTTGTGGATATAACTACTAAAAACATGCCCTAGCAAAATTAGACATCTAAATCATATTGAGACGTACAATACTAAGGAATTTTTTGATAGGTGATGTACAATACTAATGATATTGGAGAACAGACTTATTTAGAAACCAGATGTTAAAGATCAACTGACCTCTTCAAAATGGGTGAGTTTGAAATGTTTCTTTCCAATTTCTGTTCGCCTGACCCTATCAAAGGCTTTACCATCTGTCTCCACAAATCTGTAGTAAACAGGCAAAATAATTAAAAGATCAAACAGTCAAACAAATTTCATCTCCACATACAAACAACAAAAAAGTTCACAGCAAAACCACACCTGTAATATGAGAGTTTATACATGAGGCAATTAAGCATGGTTGGAGTGGCCTGAGAATCAATCCGATACTGACCATCTCTCTATAAACAGAAGGAAAATAGTTAAAGACATTGATAAATCAAATAAATTACTTGTAAGATAACAATATCATTGTTCGTTCCCCTCCCCCCACCCCCAAAATATAACAAAAACCACAGCCACAGCCACACACAAAATGGAGGTTTAAGACTCGTTTGTTAGTGATAATAACTTACAAGGTAATCAGGTTCCTTGATATGAGGAAATACACCGCCTCCTATTCGAACCATCCACAGGAACTTATTGATATCATCACTCGGGTAGCCAACAAGACCTAGAATTAAAGTAAGACATAGGAATAAAGTTTCTTTATTTATCTTTAAAGTAAGATAATCTCAGTATACATGTCAGAAATTTACCTCCAAAGACAACAAGAACATATTTCACATCTAAGGAGTCAAAAATTTCCCAAGCTGCCTTCTCAGGAGAAGACATGGCAGTACCAACAGTTGCAATATGTGTGTTATTCCAGGTATTATTGTCAACAATGACAGTACGGTTAGCCATAGCAGTAGTTTGGTACCCATAGTCCCACCAAGATGCAACCTGAAAGAAGTTTCCAGCAAGAATTAGTGTCACCAAACATCTTATTTTTGGTCAGTAATACAAATGTTAAACGGAAGAGAAGAAGTGCAGTAAAAGAAAGGAAAAGACAGATGTGAGACTCACTTTGTCGTCCACCTCAGTGTTATGGCTCAACCATGAATAAGCCTCTCGAAAATCATCAAAAACATGAAGACCATCATGCGAATAAGATGTTAGAACAATAGAAGGAGCAGAATAAGCTTCAGCAGCCGCCCAGACAGAGTGAACCTAAAAAAATAAAGATACTCATTATCAAGAAAAAGCTTTTATAAAAAAAGAGAGTTGAGTACACAAATGTAAGAAGCAACTCTCCTCTAAAACAATTATATTAAATTATATAAAATAGAATATAAGAAAATTAGATTTTTTTAAGTAAAATATATAGATATTTCAATTCAGTCTAAAATTTCACTACAGTAATATTTAATGTCTAACATAAAGCTTGCAGATGGATGTTTGTAAACCTGTGACTAATTTGACATTTATTTATTTAAATAACATCCTGACAAATCTATCGAGGCTCCATAGCCAACCCAAAATTTTGGGACCAAGGCTTGGTTGTTGTTGTTGTTTATTTGATAAAAGGCTAACAAGATGAAGACTTCAGAATTATTATATGAAAATGGGTTGACATGTTAAAAGTTAAATTGACAGTAATCAAACAGTTTTCTATTAGGTATATATTAATTGAATTAAAAGTAGGGGAAAAAATAATATAAATTCTTTACAGAAAATTTCTTATAGATGGAGAAAGAAGACAGTTCCATTACCACATAGAAGGCACCCAGCAAAATTAGCAAGAGAATGGCAATGATAGATGCCTCAAAAGGTAAAACCAGTAGCCTCTTCTTAACTTGGGCCTTAACAGAAGGCTTTTCCACATGCTCCTTTTCCTTCTTCCTACTCTTTTTTGAGGGTCGTTCCTTCAATGCCTCTTCATTTTTGTCAGTCTTTGTAACCTCATTTTGCGCTACAACACCTTCAGAACTAGTATCCCCTGCCTTAATGGCCAAAAATAGAAATGGATTTTAGTCCTGATTAAATTTATTGAGGACAGATGAATGTAAATGGGCAGTATAGCATAAAGAAACAAGCTTACGTCAACTTGGGAATTTCCTTTTACTCCAGGTAACTGAAATTTGATTGATCGTGTAAAAACATCAAAAGATGCTGAGAGAGCAATCCCAGACATGATGCATGCCGCTGGAGCAAGTACAAGCATAAGCCGCACCTGTAATTTAACCAAAACAATAATGATGAACATAGAAAAATAAAAATAGAAAGAAGAAAGACAAAAAGACAAAAAGACATCAGCTCCCAACATTATCTCACCATGACTCCAGAAAAATAAACTGATGTCACAATATAAAGGACCACAAAGGAGCTTGCATCAGACAGGGGCGAGAAGCATGCCTACCAACGGATACACACCATGTTAAAGATGTTATAAGTACATATAACATAAAGCAAACTTGCCTTACAAATTTATTACTTACAATAATGCCAGCAGGAACCAAGAATGCCAAGACATTAATGTCCATAAAATAAGAAGGCCAAGTAGGAGGTTGATGCTCACTAACACTAGCAATAATTGGAATGTACTTGCTTGCATATGTTCTGTAAAAACACGAGCAAAATAGAAAATAAAGAATGGTGCATGCCAATTTATACCTATGAATATTAAAGCCATGATAAACAATATTCCAAATAATTTGGGAAAAAAAATAGAATGATAAGCATGTCAAACAGTTCTTTTGCAACTCAGAGCAAAAGAATGAGCTATTATGGAGTCAGGCTGCACCAACCAAGTTCAACCCTAATTACAAAATTCGGTTGCTATCATACTTATATCATCACAGAGGACTTGGGTAACTATACAAAGAAGATGTGAAATGTGAACTAGGTACTTACGGATCAAGCAGACTCAAACTTCGTCCACTCCATCCCTTTGTTGGACTTGAAGCTACCAGTGCTACAAGTACTGCTATCACAGCACAACACACTACCCTGAGGAATAAATAATGCAAAAGGAATGGAGATCAAATGAGTGCTCTGTCAACCATGAATATATTAAAGAAACTGAATAACAGAAGCTTACAGGCCAATAGATACAACAAGGGTAACAGCAACTTTGAACATTTTTGGAGAGAGAATCCCTTTGATATAATACACAAGAGCCACCACATGGATAATAATGAAAACCTGCAGGTGAAAATTAGCAGCAAGAAATCATGATCGTGGTGTGAAAGAAATAAAAGCAACATGATGCAAAATGTAGGAGAGAACAAATCTTGTGGAAAACCCGAAAATAAATAAATTTCAACTATCCAAAAAAGGGCTGTTTGAAAGAGTTGTACAAAGCGGTGGGGGTGGGGGAGAGGAAGTTCAAGAAAGCTGTACTTTGAAAAAGTGTGGTCTCAAAACGGGATTCCAAATGGACACTTAGTGGACAACATCAACTAAATACCATCTAGCATTTTATATTAACTGTCTTAGCGACATCTTTCAAACAATTACTACTTCATGTCCCTTAGTCCTTATGAAACTTTCCATGTTTGCAACACATCTGAATTTGGAAATGCTGTTGGCCTTCAAAGCATTGTTATAAATAGTAAGGAAAATGTTGTTTCAACTCCAGAATTTGTTTCTTCACCTCCACCCCCTCTCATGGGCCCCAAACCTAGTGAGGGGTGGTGTTGAAGAAACAAATTATGAGCTGAAATAGTGCTCCCCTAAAATCAATTAGTCATAAAATATAACTCCTATGAGTGGCATAACCAGATATGTAGACTCAATGGTCCCAGCCACAAATCTGAAGAAACGGCTATAGATTTCTAACAAGAACCAATAAATAGGCCAAGCAAAAGCAGTCAGACATGGAAAATCATGATGTAAACAAATTAACACTATAATATTTATAAAAATAAAAAGGCTAATATCATAGCTGATTATCAGTGGAGAAAAACACTCACCAAAAATGATCCAAAATGTTCTGATGTCAAGACTGCATTGAATCCAACAACAGGCACCAACGAAGCTAACAACGTTCCCAAGACAACCTGCATTGGAAAAGTTAAAATTCTGACAAGAACCAAGCAAATTTTTTATGAATCAAAAAAAAAAAAAAAAAATCCCAGCTATATAACCTAGGGTTCTAGTCAAGGAAATCGATAGGACAATTTGTGACCTGTATCAGTGATGTTAGTAGTTCTGACACAGATATGAATCAGACGTTATTCTATGATCAATAATGGCACACATTCTTTAATCATTTGTAAATAAGAAACTTTCATGAATGTTATAGATACTTACAAGGGGAGCATATGCAATGTACAGTCGAGAAGAATAGCGACCAGTTACAATGCACAGAAGAACATGCATCGGTATAAGGTTAATAATAAAGGTGTATCCTCCCCAAGAGCAAACCTGAAAGAAATAATATTTTTCCAAACATAAATATGGGGGAACATGGATAAGGAGCTGAACAAGAATAGCACACAAACCTTTGACTACGTTTGTTATAGCTTATTGGTCAACTTTTCAAAGCCCCACTTTTTCCGAGTACAACTGTACTTTTACCCAACTTATCTTTTAAGCAAAATAGGACAATGAAAATAGGCCATACCAAATGCACGCTTACCATGTAAAAGTATGCTATGGCATTTAAAGTGGCATAGAAGAGGGATCCTGTATTCAATGTCTGCAAATAAATATCTGTAGTCAGAAAATAATCATCACGTAGAAACTGCAGTAGTACATCAATCGGAAAACATTAACCAATGAACAAAATCATATTATTCCTAAAACAAACATTATTTTATTAAAAATAAGAATGGTAAAACTATTAGCCGGAAACTACAACTAATTATTTCCTAAACAAATTTCTTCTTTAGAAGCAAATACAATTCCACAAAAATGTAGTGTGATTTTAACAAAGCCTAACCTTTATATAAAGGTAAAAGGTGAAGATCAAGGCAAATATAGCTACGGCTTCATTGTCATAGCTGCCAGCCACAGATCGGGATATATATGATGGAACCTGAAAATGAAAATACAAAAGAGAACAACACACATCATGTGCTTGTCATATTTGTGTTGCAAATAATTATCAGTCATAATATGCAATGGTTCTGCACGATCAAGAGAAACTTGCATTTACACTAAAGCCATATTAAAAAATAATTCAGAAGTAATACAAAGACAGGGAACATGAACATATTTCAAGAACAATCACAACCCCCCCAACCCCTTCAAAAAAAAAAAACTTAGTTTAAATTCCCAAGAAACTTTCAATCACATGGCCTTACACATAAATCATAAATCAGCCTTCATATTAACATTGATACAGTGCTTTTTTTTTTCCCTTTTTGATGATATGCTTTTAAGCAAAAAACCACAACTACTTATCAAAAAAAAAAAAAAAAACAGCAAATAACCACAACTCACCCCACCTCCTTACTACTTCATCCCAGGCCCAGGGGAACACATAAACATGTACATATGTTGCTATTTTGTTCATTTAGTGACTTTTGTTTTGGAGTTTTCACCTTTCAGACTAAGATCAGAATTTCTAAGAGAAAAGAGTAAGAGATGTTAAGATATCTCAATTGAAAGACATATACGTAGCAAAAGAAACAGGATAAAACAATCATAGATCAAAATTATGTAGGATAAGTCAGAAGAAATGACTTTCTTGTGCTGCAGTTCTAAGTCTTAAAAGAATCAACTACAAGAACAACTTGCAGAGTTACAAATACCCGCTGTATAATTTACCATGGCCAAAAGAACCGCTGCTGTCAGTCCAGCACCAGCACCCTTAACTTCCTATAAAGAAGGGTAATTTACAATCATCATCTAAGCTTAGGATAAACACAAATTCTGAGAACACAGGTTTAGGTCAAAATAAATACCTTAGTCAGAAGATAAGTAGCCCATGACGCAAAAGCAGAAAATATAGGTGCAGTAAATACACACACAGTCTCCACAGACAGAGGAATGTTCAACGAATTCAAAATCCTGCCATTATAGAGTAATTTCTCAAACTTAGTAACAGCATATGACTCAAACATAGCTACTACTTCAAGCATTGTTAACATGGGAAAACCATCAACAGATGGTAAACCAAATCCAGTAGCAAAATAGAACGACAAAATTAACTACAATAACTTCTTACTAAAAACTCTCGAATACCCACCAATATAAGGTGCCTGCGGTCAATGTCAATCCGGGGTAAACAGTTCCGCCAATAACACGACCAAGAGGATACCTTGAGAAAAGTGAAACAAACAAGGTCGCTTCAGAACTGTTAAAATAAGTACCTCACTAAAAGGGTAAAAGAGCACACAAGAACTTTGCAATGAGAGTTTTTGTTTTTTTTTCCTAATGAATAAGAATCAATCTCCACTATATAGTAGAAAATAATTACCAAGTCCGATCGTCAAACCAGTTCCAAAAGTCATATATTCCATTCTTTGTCAGGTACTGTAATAAATAAAAATAAAAAAAACGAGGACATCATCTTCAACTTTGCTTTACACATTATGAGAACATAATGCAATTTATTAATACAATACCAAACTTACATAATAAAGTTCAACATAATAGTGAAAAGTTTTCAAGTAATCAAAAAGCAAAGCCAAATCAAATCAACGGAAACAAACCTGAGTGACTCTATAATTGAAATAAGGATCAAACTCGTGAATAACACTCTCGTACTTTATAACCTGCAGATTATTCCACAGAACAATGTTACAGCAAGCACTACCCATACACATAAAAAGCAAAAAATTCTAGAAAGACACAGACACACTGTTACTTTCCGTTTGGCTGGTGAGAAAATGTAAGAACGCAAAGGAAATGAAAAATTCGACCTAAATTTCCATTAGTCAGGCCTAAGAATCATACTGCAACTGCATCTATTTTAATTTTGCTAAATTACACATACAATCAATCCCTAAGCCGCATAGAGCATTTCCTAAATGCTAAGAGAAATAGGAAATTACTCATGAATTAGTGTTAGACGGAAAAAATATGATGTAAAGTGAGTATTTTCCCTCATTTTCGAAGCAACCAAACGGAGAAAACTGTAGAATTGAAAAGTACGAAAAGATCGGATCTATGAGGTTAAGAAGAGCTTACGGAGAAAAGTCGGATCGAGAATGCGAGAACGCCGATCAGGAGGAGGATGAAGAAGGAGAGAACATTTCCGAAAGCGTATCTTAAGGCGGTTCCATTTGAGGTCTCCGAGGCCGCCATTGACGGCCAAATCGAGCTCTGAGTTAAGTGCGAGAGAAAGAGAGAGAGAAAGAGAAAGAGAGAGAGTGAGGTTGGTTTTGCAGGTCGTGTGGGTCGAGACCGTAGACGAAGACAGAAGTGGAAGACTTTTTGTAGCTGTGGAGGTTTTAATTTTGAAAGTATTACGAAATTGTCCCTGCGTTTCAAATTACAATGATAGGTCTCGGTGAAATGACAAATCTGTTCTTTTCTGCTTTGACGTGGCGGATTTTTATTGGTTTTTCTTGGACAGGGCTCGCCATTGGTGATGAACACCGTGGCTTGCCATTGTGGTGTGATCTTATTGGAATGACTTTTGTGATCTTCTTGATACTCTGGACTCTGGACTCCTCAAGTCTTTACAAATGTGTGGAATCCGTGTAATGTGGTGGATATTTCCAATTGTTCTCTGTTTGGATAAATATGAGTTTTCCTTTAAATGGACAATTATGAGTTTGTTGTTGTTTTGTTCCTATTTTTGGGTCCAAACTCCACGGGGATGAGATAAAGATAATATCCTAATTAGTAATTACACCATACAGTTGTGATTTGACAAATTTTATACGTTTTATGACCTACGGCAATGGTACCATTTTACTAGGGGTGTCCAAACCAATCACTGACGAAACTACCCAATGCCAACTCGCAGCCCACTCGATTCGAAACTCCAGTCGGTTTGCCGCCAGTCTTTGCCTCCAAGTACCAACTCCAGCATGTCAAGTAGCGGGTTTTCTTCTCCAAAAACCAACCAATGATATACTGGAATCCAACAACCTTCACCACCGACCGAACTGGCCAACGTTTATCAGAACTTGAAACCGACTTGACTTGTTCATGTCGGTGGTCGATTGCGGGTCTCTCCACTTGCCACCTAATATGAGCGGGTCAAGTTCAGGTTAAGTCCAAAATGAACCAACTCAACCCGTGGATAGGCTAGGTAACAACATGCAGTACTATGTTTCGTGGGCAAAATATTAAATCATGAGCAAAGTTACCAATCAAACAATGAGTTATTTGCTTAAATTCTTTGCTTAAATTCATGAAATTTAGTTTCACATCAAATAAAAAGTCATGAGTATAAAATAAATAAAAAGTATTGGTATAGGTGGGGTGTCAATTCGAGTTAGCGTGTCGTGTCGAGGTAGGGGTATTCGACTAAATGGCTCAACCCTAACCCGACCCATTTAATAATCGTGTCATGATCCTTCAACCCTAACCTAACCTGTTAATAAGGCGGGTTGACCTGACCCAACCCATTTGACCCGCTTAATAAACGAGTCGTGTTGGGTTGACACGAATGTAACACAATCCATTTCAACCTACATAATATTAAATATAAGATCCATCTAGAAATATTTTTTTTTTACATCCCAAAAGCAGTGCATACACTTCAAGTCTTCAACCCATATTCAAAATAATATAGTTCAACAAAAATATAACATTCATCTAGAAATAAGTTCTTTACACTCTAAAAGAAGTGCATACACTTCAACCCAAATTCAAAAGAACATAGTTTAACAAAAATGAAATAACATAGTTCAACAAAAATATAATATCATTGGAACTCGCCTAATACTAAATATCAATATTGAAAGAATTAGAGCAAACAATAGACTAATCCTGATTATGACTACGATTATCATCCATAAATTCTATGTTGATGTCCAAATTCATAAAATCTTCCACAAGCTCATCCAATTTCATTTGTGTAAGTTCTATGCCAAATATATATATATATATATATATATATATATATATATATATATATATATAAAAGTATTAGTAGTTACAAAATATGACCATGCCTCAACAATTTTAAAAGCAATACCCATTAGATCTAGTTTATAAACTATCTCAATAAACCCACTTGCAAGATATGCAGACGGTGTCCAACACTAATACAAACACAAAAAAAAAAAAAAAAAAAACACACGACACAAGACAAAAGCTACAACCGTGGCCTTAATCAACAATTAATATATCTCATATATTAATAATGGCACATGGGTTCGAAATTTATAGAACAAAATAACCGGTTTGAGACTTTGAGTTTGAGACTTTGAGTTTGAGAATTAGGCACGAGTCTATAAGATAGTAGAGTGAGTAGTACAACTGAAATAAAAAATAAAATAAAATTAGATATTTATAAGAAGGTTTATAGATTTAGGGTTTGTAGGGTTTAGAGATCTAGGATTTGTAAAGTTTCAATTTCCAATTATATCCCTTATAAGTTTTTGTAATTACTCACTTTTCTTTTTAAATTTAAAATATATGTTGGATATAAAAGGTATTTGACAAATCTAAAATAAAATGAATATTTATTTGTTATACGAGTTAAACGGGTTGTGTTAAGTAGGTCATTTTGGATTGACACAAATAAATTGGCGTGTCAAACGTGTCTATTGCAGGTTATACAGGTTGACCCGCTTATTACACATTTCTTATCGTGTCACTTTCGGGTCGACCCGTTTATGACCCAAACCCATTAAGACCCAACCCTAACCCGCAAAAACCCGTGTCAGGTTCATGTCGTGTTCGCGGGTTGGGTTGAACATTGACACCCGTGCTACAAGTAGGGATGACAATTTTGCCCCGCCCCGCCCCATATTGATAAAGGTTAAATTGTAAAATTTTCATATCTAAAACCCTACTATTTAAACAAACGTATCATCAGCTTATTTTATTCTAACCAACGTAGCTCCCTGCCACTTTTTTCTCTCCAGCAAGGTTGGAAATTTTAACTTTTTTTTGTCTTTATTAGAAAAAAATTTATATATTATTGAATCATTGATTCCATTCAACGTCCTTCTCAGCATAGATTTTATTATTAACATAATAGTATGTTTTCTATTTGTAGTTATTTGTGGTTGTGCAGTTGTGCAACCAATTATTGTCTTTTGAAATAGAAATTGTGATTCTTTCCAAAATGTTTCTTATTTGATACACATGTCTAAATGAGTTTTGAAAAACTTGCAATTGTAAAAGATTACACTTAAATTCAGAGTGACAACATTGTGATGCGGATAAAAACTTATTTGATACTCACTTTACTTAAGTTAACCCATCAAATTATATGAGTCCACATCTTCTGTCTCACTTTCTCTGCTCCACTATATGCTCCACAAATCAAAACTTTCCATGTGTCCCCCAATTTAATTAGATTTTAACTTTATGTTTTTTTTTTCATATACCCAGAAAAATAAAAATAAAAACCCAAAACGTCCCCTACTACCACCGATCCTCCACCACCACCACCAACAACCTTTGCCAGCATCAACTACACCGCTAATCACCGCCATCCACCACCACCAGGCCCACACGAACCACACCACCTAATTCAACAAACCCAAACATTTCTCTTAAGTCTCCGTTAACTCCTCTCTTCTATGACTCATTGTTTCCTCCAGATTTGCATCTTTTTATGAACCATACCAAGCCAAAAATAATTCACTGATTTGGATTAAAAGTCAGAAACCATGCTTGCTGTGGTAATTTAAAAGATAAGAATGAAAAAAGAAAAATAGTCAGTGCCATAAAGATTGAAGAGGAAGCAAAAGAAACGTAAAGATTGAAGAGAACTTTTTGATTTGAGCCTTTGGTCTCCTCTGTCATGGGTGGCCGTTGATGTCGTCGACGATCCATTCATAGTGGTACCGGCGAAGGTTGCTGGCAGTGGTTGGCGAGGGTGGAGGTGGAGGACCGGTGGTGGTGGCTGGGATTGTTTGAGTTTTTTTATTTTTTTATTTGTTTTAGGAAACTAAGTAAGAAAAGGCTGAAAATTATATTTGAATTTAATAGGTGTGTATGTGGCAAATTTTTATTGGTGGAGTATAGGGTGGAGTAAGAAAAATGGGACGGAAGATTTGGACTCAAATTATATATGTTGTATACTGTTTTTCGGTTTTTCTTTTTCATACCTTGACACAAGCAAACATTTGTTGCTTATATAGGTCATTCGTTATAACTCCATAATTTTAACCATATTCTATTATTTGTTTTTGTTTTGATATTGTCTTGTTAAACACTTGAATAATATTATTCAGTTTTTGCTAAAAATTTGTTTGATATTATGGGATAAATTTATTTATAAATTCAAGTATATTTATATTAATGACATAGGTTTTATTAAAAAAATTTGTAGTAGTTAGGAGAAAATTTAATAAGAAGTAGAGTTTTACGAAGTGGGACGAGACTTCGTGGGGCCCCAAAGGGCGGAGATAGGACAAGAAAATTTTTCCCATCATGTAAGGCGGGGCAGGGATGGGGCAAGATAAAACCATGCGAGGCGAGGCTGAAGACTCCATCCTAGGGCGAGGTCTGTCTTCGGCCCCACCCCGCCCCATTGCCATCCCTAGCTACAAGTTTTACTATATTGAGCTTACAAATGAATGTATCACTGATGATAACAGAGGCATTTTAAATATCTTTTTATGAGGTAATTAATTCAAGTATTTATTTATGAGATGGTTTTACTATATTGAGTTTACAAATTAATGTATCACTGATCACAAAAGACGCATTTCAAATATCTTTTCATGAGGTAATTGTTGATGCTCATTTTGGGAAGCCCAGTAGAAAGAAGAAGCCCAGCAACATGGGCAAAAAAGAGTTAGTGAGTGGATAGAAAAAAAAAAAACCATTAATCCCAAGCGGCAGGAATAATGGATCGTAGGCCTATGAAATAAACAAATGGGCCTTGAGGAAGCAAATGGGCCTAAAGGAGCCCGGAGAGAGAGAAGTAGCAAACCCATGGGCAGTATATGATGTAGAAAAGTGAGAATGGGCCACAACAGGCCCGAAGTAATGCAAATAAAGAAAATAAAGGGTTGATGGCAAGCCCATGAGCCCCAAGGATGAGGGATAAGGTAACTGGGTCAGGGAAGCCCAAAGGAATTAGTAAAAGCTCATGGGAACGCAGAGTTAGGAAAAGAGCCAAGGAAACCCAAGGAAAGCAAATGGGCCAAGGATGCCCAGGAGGAAATAAATTGGACAAAAGAGTCTACAAGCAATGTAATACAAAGCCCAAATAACCATATTCAGTCATTGAGAGAAGAATAAGAAGCAGGCCCAAAGAGGCTTAGTAGGCTGGGGTCAAATAACATCACAATAAAAATGGTAGAATGGAACGGCAGGAAATGGTAGCAAAACTACAGAAAGGAACAAAGGGGTAGGCTGAAGGAAGAAAAGCCCACAATCAAGCGAAGCCCGGCCCCTAAAGGAAGTGGGCCATAGAGAATGAGGAATCAGAAAGTAGCTCACGCCATAAGAAGTCAATGATAGGCGGCAGAATGTGTAGAGGAGCCTCCAGACCACGGCAAGCATAGCGGGCAAGTCTTGGACACACGCAAAAGTTGAGCACGCGCAAGGCCCAGACTTCACCAGCCTGTACCCAACCAAATAAGAGGTGATGGGTCATGGGTTAGAGGTAAGAGGGTATGGTCTGGCGGTGGGGAGAGGGAAAACCTATTCTGAGGTTCCTGCTCAGGCTCTTTTGGGGGAAATGTCCTGTTGGGATGACATACCGCCCAAAAGAAGCAATAATGAATTGGAACTACTAGGTGCATGCCATGAGGGATAGAGAGAGAACACCCACACCGTAGCAGGTAAGAGTGCCACTGCAAACAAATAAACAAAATAGTTCTTTTCGTCTGGTGAAGGGAAGTGGCACAGCCAGCATAGGTAAGTGGTGCTGGCTGGGCGACTGACAAACCAGTGGTGGTCGGTAAGGACACCCAGACTAGACAAATGTGGTTAAAGGCTAAAATAGTAAAAGCCAGTTACGGCAAGCACTATATAAAGGACCCTTGCCATGCACAGCAGGGATCACGATCACAGTAATAGTAACCTCTAGGAAAAAAATCACAACACGGAAGCAAAACACTGAGAAAGGAAGAGAAAAGGAAAAAGGAAAGAAAAATTAGAAACAACGAAAGAAAACAGAGAGATAGAATGGCAGGCATGCACCAATTGGTTGATCCCCTCTCTCCCTCTACGAGCCCTACTCTCTACCAAAGACAAAGGATTTTTTTGGGCACAAGCCATTCAGGTCCGCTTCCCTCAAGATGACTAATTTCTACGGCAGGATTCTTCCTGGGAGGTTATTCACATTGAGGAGAACGGTTCCCTCATTGGTCTTGGTCCTGTGACATAGCTTGGCATAGCAAATTGATCTTTTTCTTTCTTTTTGATAACTCATGTCTTATCTACTTATTTCCACCATTTTCTTTACATGGCTTTTCTTATCATTGTGATTATCATTCTAATTAGGGATCACTTATTCACTTTGTCTAAAGGCAAAAGTATTTTCTTTTATTATTATTATGTCTACTTGCCATAACTCATCCGAAGTAGCTCCGCCTGCCATGGGCATGTCCTTGGCAAACGAGGCATAGTTTGTACACAAGCCGGACCAAAGTGAGTTGCAATTGGACCTGTCTCAACTCCCTTACTCAGAACACTTGAGCCCAGTACAGCAGGAGGCAACCTAGCCCAACATTGCAAAAAAGGCCCACCACATTACAGTAATTAATTCAAATATTTATTTATGAGATAGTTAAAACATCAATCACATTCATTGTCATGTAATTTTGCAAATAAAACTTGTTATACTTTTAGCATTTTCAGTATAAAAAAATGGGAGGAAAAACTTCATTTTAAATCTTATAGTTTAGGGGTAATCCACATTAAATCTCATAGTTTAAAAAGTACTAAACTAAACCATGAACTTTTAAAAGATGACAAATTAAACCCTAAAATCAAATTTGGGGTAACTCTATTAACTGTCAAGAGAGTTCAAATTAACATTTTCTTCTCTTTTTGGTTTATTTACTTATAAATAATTTGTTAAGACAATTTCTTTTAAAGGTATAATTGTAATTCTATCAAATTTCATAAAATAAGAGGTTCAAGTGATAGTCCACTAGTAATAGTATCTTTTGTGCTAATTCATGTATAGTTCATACTTCATATCTCCCTTACCTACTATCTACTCATATTTTAAAAAATAATAATAATAATAAAAAAGTAAAATTAATCCAAACACAAAGTATTTTATCAAAACGAATCATATCCCCATTCCTCACTTGAAACCTACTTTATCCCATAATATTTTCACCTTATTAACATGGAATAGTAGGTAGGATGTTTCAATATTATTTTGAATTTTATGATCTTTATATATATAAATATATATATATAATAATAATAATAATAATCAATTTCTGGGGGGAAAATGAGCACACACATTTTCTTGTGTTTTGTTGCAACCATAAAAATGAGTAAAAAAAAAATTCAAATTTTGCTTGCATGAGTTTACTATAATTTCAAATAATTATATGAACAAAAATTTAATTTACTAAAAATAACCTGAATACAAAAACATTTTTTGAGAGAGAAAATATATCCTAAATTTGTATTGGGGGTGTTTTGCTTTTTAATCTTATATATTTTTTAAAAACATCAATTTTCACTTATGGGCCAAAATTCGCTGACCCGACCCAAACCCACCTGTTTTGGCTTGGCTCAAATCCAATTCTTTTTGCTCAAATTAAATATGGGCCAACTCACTGTCCGCCCATTTTTTTGCAAGCCAACCCGACCCGACCCACGGCCCGCCCTTTTTTAACCTCTTTTTTTTTCCCTCCTAAAAAAATTTAAAAACTACATGGCAAGGTGTGCTAGACTACTCCTAGGTGCATAACATTATCATAAAAGGTGCAATGAACTTGTGTGTTGTGCCCCCTATTTATTAAAAAAAATAAAGAGTTATATGAAAGGGAAAAAAAATACAAAATGAAAGCTAAAGCCTAAAGCATCTACTGTCCAGTGTCTAAGCAGACTACACTACTAAGTAAGCAGCACTAACTACGAGGTACTAACTACTAAGCTCTACTTCTAGTTGTAACATGTATTAACTAAGATTGCTAACTACTAAGTAACTAAGTTCTACTTCAAAGACCACTAACTATTACTAACAACACGTCCAAATCTGTCTAACTAATATAGTAATATCTATCTCACTAGCACAAACCCGACCACAAAGTGACAAAACAGTAAACAAAACAAAATTAAAAGAATTCAATAGTGACTCAAAAGGCGAAAAAAGAAAAACAAAACTTAACTCTATTGTCTCTCACTCTCAGACTCTTAGTAACTTCTGTCTTTCTCTCTTCGCCTCCCTTCTGGCGTGGGATCTCATGAGCATTCCTATAACTACTGTTATATCTGAATCAAGTTTTAGCACAGTAAAAAAAATTCTTACCCTGTATCGATCACATATTTTGCCAGAGAACGTGTAAGCTATGTTGTGCACTAAAAGTTGGTTATATGGATTTAAATGTATTTTAATTTATTAATAGAGTCTTAAAAATTATACATTTTTAACTCTTTATTTGTAAGCTTTGATTTGCTTTCATGGTACACTTAAGTTATATTAAAATATTGTATATATTGTAGATGAAGATACTGATGAAATTGGCCAACTTGAGTTACAATTTGCAAATATGAATATTTGTAATGCTGAATCTACTACCAACGTTGAGTAGATTGAGTTATAATTCTTATAAAATATTTACTTGTTTTTCTTTACTTAAATTGTTAAGTTTTTTTTAAAGGGTTTTTTTTATAATTTAGTTTATCTTTCTATATAATCTAACTTTATTATCATTTTAAATGCAACATGAATTTGTGCATTTAAAAAGGTTATTAACTTGACATGATCCATGACATTTAGTTTTGTATTTTTTTTTTTTTTTTTTTGTGGTTCTTTTATGGGAATGATATCATTAGTGAACTTTGAATTTGAAGTATGTAAAGAATTTTAGTCCTGCTCAAAAGTCAAAACTGTCTAAATTGCAAGAATATGGAAATCTTTATATTTTTTTATTTGTTTGTTTTTTCCCTTCACATGTATAATAGTAAATTGAGGAAATTGCACTTTACCCACCTGTGGTTTGGCCTGTTTTAAAAGTGCCCACCTGTGATTTAAAAGTTATCACTTAACCCACCTGAGGTAACCTCCGGTAGACACCCGTTACCCACCTCTGCTCTTTCCGTTAAAAAATCTCATTTACTATATAAGGCACAATAGAAACAGAATTAGAAGCAACATATTGAAGAACAACTTCTCTCTCACCATCTTAGAAATCAAATCTTCAAACCCAAATCCCATATTGTGACCCAAATCTTGTTCAATCAACACAATAATTGGTTCCCTCTTGATGTATATACTACCAACAAAAAGGAACCCTTTTTTTTTTTTTTTTGATTGAAAGGAACCCAGAAGATTCTCCATCTTCTTTTGAAGCCATAGATAGAACAAATATGCCAAATCCTAACAACTCACAATAGGAAAAACCATTACACTCACAAATCCATTAAACCCAAAAAATTTGAACCCACCAACCATAAGGAAATTTAAACCAACCCAGAAAATTCAAACCCACAAATCCATTAACCCCAGAAAATTTGAATCCACCACTCTCCACTGCTTCGATCTTAGCCGATCTAGATAATCAAGTTGCTCTGCTATTCAACCGATCTCACGATTTCGTTTTTCTTGTTTCTTTGTTTTTGCTTCCTGGTATGGGGTTTTGGGCGGTGGCTAATAGCAGTGGTGGTGTTAGAGGTGGTAGTTTGGTGAGGCTATGATTTGATGGTTCAGTGAGTTGGCTGTGGTGTTGAATTTGTTAGATTGTTGGATTGCTGGGTTTTTTTTTTTTTGCAGATTTTTTTGCTGGGTTTTTCTTGTTTCTTTGTTTTTGCATCCCGGTCTGGGGTTTTGGGCAATGGCTAATAGCGGTGGTCGTGTTGGAGGTGGTAGTTTGGTGAGGCTATGATTTGATGGTTTAGTGAATTGGTTGTGGTGTTGGATTTGCTAGATTGCTGGGGTTTTTTTTTTTTTTACTTGCAAATCTGTGTTTTTTTTAGAGAACCCAGTAAAAGAGAGAGGGTTAGAGTTTTAGAGAGAGGGTTTTTTTGTTGTCTACCCTTTTTTGTAAAACTTTGTGCTAATTCTAAATAATTTGCCAAACAGAATGAATTAGAGATTCCAAAGAGTATGTGTGTAATATGGGGTTTTGGTAAACTGAGATTCTGAGAAGGAACAATTAGGGAAGGTTAGAAGGAATGGCTGGAAATGGTGCAACGTCTCTTTGGAGAACGATGACCATGTGTACACTACATTGTCAAACCAAGCTGGATAACTTTGTGCTAATTATGTATATGAAAAATGATGAAACAAATTTTATCTTGACTTGTTTTTTGATATTTTTCTTTTATGTTTAATGTGAAGAAGAAGAAGGAGAGAAAAGATGAGAGAGACATAAAATATAATGAAAAAGACACATTTACCTCTATTTTTAACGGTGAAAAGGGAGAGGTGGGTTACGGATGTCTAACGGAGGGCACCCCAGGTGGGTTAAGTGACATTTTTTAAAACACAGATGGCTTAGTTAAAACCGACCAAACCACAGGTGGGT
This sequence comes from Notholithocarpus densiflorus, assembly GCA_030021035.2. NCBI lineage: Eukaryota > Viridiplantae > Streptophyta > Magnoliopsida > Fagales > Fagaceae > Notholithocarpus > Notholithocarpus densiflorus. The sequence continues at coordinate 3,649,360 of JARYZH020000007.1, forward strand.
TAACTGCAATTACCCCTAGTAAATTAGTAACAAATAGTTAGTATAATAGTAAATTAGTAACAAATAGTCCAACTATTTGATTTGATTCATTCACTTTTAAAAGTTGGTATTTATTTATTTATTTATTTTTGTAAAAAAATATAGGTCAACCCGACCCAACACGCAACCCGATCTGTTTTCAACCCGTTTAAAATGGCCCGTTGTTGGCTTGCAACTCGAATGACCTGACCCGACAGTTTGCAATGTCTATTTAGAAGGGACCACAGTAGTGAACTATAGTATTTTTGTTAAATTATTTAGGGTACGTTTGGTAGACTGTAATAGGCACTGTAATGTAATAGTTATTACTATAGTTTAACTATTCAGTAGTTTGGTTATGTTTTTATTACAGGAAATAGTTATTCCTTATGAATAGCTATTCTTTAAAGTAAGGAATAACTATTCATCTCTAAAAGGGTTGTAATAGTTATTCCTTAGTAGGTGTATTCATTTCTAAAATTAATATATTTTCAAATAAACAAACTTTTCATATGTACATAATACTTATGAAAATAAAAAAATCATTAAAAAAAAACCTAATCTCTCTTTCAAATTAAAAAAAGGTGAAAACACCATTTTGGTCCCTACATTTTGGGGTCGCAGTCAATTTGGTCCCTATATTTTGGTAGCGGTCAATTTAGTCCATATTATTTTCAACATGCAGTCAATTTGGTCCCTACCGTTAACTCACTAACGGAAATGCCTACATGGCAAACGGCTTACACAGCTGGCAGCATACATGGCTAGTAAAATGATAAAAATACATTTAATTATTATTTAAAAAAGCTACGAATTTAAAAAGAAAAAAAAATCACATCTAAAAAATAAAATAAAATAATTAAAGGGCGTGAACTAAAAAAATTTCTCCAGACTTTCTTACACTTTCTTTGCAACCAAACACAACCCAAATTTCAAACCCAAATTTAAAACCAAACACAATAGGGTGGATCTCTCTCTTGGGTTTGTGAGCTCAGCCATGGCTTGTCTCTCTACGAGACCCACCATAACAAACAATGGTCTCACAACGGTGCCGCCACCACTAGTTGTGGCCATCGCTCCTCATCTCCCTCTGCTTTTCTTTTTTATTTTCCTTTTTTTAATTTCTTTTAAATTTTTTTCCTCTTGTTTTTCTCATCTATGACTGAAACTCATTTTGTATTTCATTTTCCTTTTTAATATAAATTTCTTCATTTTGGTTGATATAATGGGTTGGTTTTGTTTTAGTTGTGAGAAATATTTGATTTGTGCTCGGGTTTATGAAGTGGGGTTTTGGCCTTTGGGTCACTGTTAGTATTTGAGTTTGCTTCTTCCTCTCCTTCTTTGTCCGACCTTCTATGTTGTTGGAGACGTTGAGCTCTTGGATCCACTTGGTATTCTTTAAGTATATGGATGGTTTGGGTTTTTTGTTTGAATGACTATTTCAGTGGGTTTTCTTATTTCTTTGATGTGGGTTTACAAATGAAATTTCTGGTGAAGAGAGCTTCAATGTATGAGTTGAATTTCTCGGTTTTAGCTGGGTCCGGCTTGCAGAGAAGGTAATATGAGTGTTCTTGGTTGTGATTTCGAAGCATTATTTTCTTTCTTTAAAAATAAAAAGAACTGAGAAATTAATTTTTTGTTGTTTTAAATTTAGATGCTGACGTGGCATTATAATTATAATTTTAGTAGCCATGTCATCATCAACTTTGCCACCTGTGAAAGCCATTTGCCATGTAGGCATTTCCGTTAGTGAGTTAATGGTAGGGACAAAATTGATTGCATGTTGAAAATAACAGAGACTAAATTGACCGCTATCAAAATGTAAGGACCAAATTAACTGCGACTCTAAAATGTAGGGACCAAAATGGTGTTTTCGCCTTAAAAATATATATATATTTATATTATTTTTTAGGAAATATAATTATATGAGTAAAATATTTCCTAAAATATATTTTTAAGTTTGATTTAAAATTCTTTCATTCTATTGTCTTTAGAGTTCTATTATTTTGTTTTTTGTTTTTTGTTTTTTTTTATGGGAGAGTACTATTATTTTGTTGTCACCAAACAAATGAATAGTAATAATAAATACTAGTCGCTAACCCGTGCTATGCACGGGAAAGTTTAGGAAATTTATTTTAATATATTATATGTTTTTTTTTCTTTATTAAGCACTAATAAATAAAATTTGTATATTTGAACAAATAAATCAAGGTTTATAGTAACAATTTCCACATTAAAATCGCAATAATATAACATCAAAAACTTACATACAAATAAATACAAACATAATTTGTTTATGCTTATATGCTTCCACTTCTCATGGTTGGAAATCTTCATTACTGTATACAATTGTATCTTTGTATGATGTAATCTCATTTTTAACCTCAAGGCAAAGTTAAATGATGGTCCCAAAGAGCAACATAAAGTTGTTTTAGGCCCCTGGCAGTGTTCTTTCTTTTCCATGGTACCCTAGATCTCCCAAAAGTGCAACTTATATGCCTTGAAAAAGAAAATAACTTATTAACTTCCTTGACAATAACAAAGACCACCACATGAAAATGTCCACTTAACAAAATAAGAATCATATTATTTAGTTTCACTAATCCACAATTGAATTTAGTAACTCACATTAAAGATAACACCAAAGACTTTAAATTACATACAGTCCATCATTTCCATCATGAAAATCAAAAGATATGAGCATGTGGTTTGAAAATCATCATCTAAAGCATTGCCATGTCAAAAAAGAAAAAGAATATATCAAGCATTGAGTACACACTTAACATGGAATGTAAAAACCTGGTCCTTTTTTAACTTGATAAGGGCAGCTCTTTTATCTAACTTCAATATTAAAATCTGCAAAATAGGAATTTAATATTTTAAAAAAAAATTATATCCCTAAACTTATTATTTAATGGGCAAAGAGAAAGCAAAGAGTTAAAAAAATGCTTTCACATTATCTTAGACGTGAATCTTTTCTACTATCCACACAAAGTCAATCACTAAGCTATCATGCATGAAAATGTTTGTAGAGTGGTCTCACACCATTGGCATAAATGATATGCATTTCAAAGTGTTTTGATTATTCAACCTTCCATCAAACCCCATCTGTTCTATAAATCATCATGCACAATTCAAATTCCCATTCTCACTACTTTAAAGTAGCATCACATCAACAATAACAATATTAAAAAGTTAAGTGATATGATTATGAATCTTTAGTACTCTTCTCAGATACTACCAATATGCATGAGTATTCATTCATCTGATAAATAATTTAATATGCATATGAGTAATCAAGTCAGTATGCGGAAACTTAATATGACATTTTTAATTTGGTACGTGCAAACGTGTAAATATGACATTTCAAGTTTAATTTGCATATGAGTAATCAAGTCAGCAGCGTGTGATTGTAGAATCCTTAAAAGTGATGTGCACAACTTTTCTTTTTCTTTTTTCTTTTCCAACTAAATGTGCATTACCATTCTAGAATTTTTGCAAAGTATATTAGAAGATACTGTAAAACTGGAGGAAAAAAAACCAAAAAGAAATTGAAAGAAGTTGGAAACACACACCTAAAAAGAACCATCAATTCGATAAAGCACTCATTATATATTTATAAATTCATGATCAACTGTCTATTAATTGTACATATCAAGAAGCCAACTCTACCTCAAACTGAGAAGTCTATCTTTGTGAGTTTCAAATTAGAGATAGATTTTTTATTCTTAGATAACATGTCTACTTGTTATAATTAGTACATAGCTAAAAGGAAAATCTGCTGCAAAAATTGCACAAAATAATATAAATGAATCAATAAAAAAAATGTGATTGTGCTGCTGGGTTTATTTTTATTAATTTTCTAACTTGTACATGCCAATTAGATTTTAGATTGTTGTCATGATACCCATTGACAAAGCATCAAACAGGGCCAAGAAAAGCCTTTTCACAAACCTTCTCTTTTAAAGTCATAGATAATAGGTCATATCATATGGATTTGTGGCAATCTATAATGGAATAAGCTTCAAAACCCCAAGATTTATAAGCTACTCAAGTAAAAAAGTAAATTCCCAAAGCCATAATCTATTTATTCTAAAGATAACAACGCACAAATACATCTAAATGCTAACAATTCTATATAAACAAAATTATAACTTAGAGAAATCAATATAGACCTATAAAGAATATATAAACCAACTTAACTTTGAGAATTATCAATTACCAAAATATCAGTCATCTTAATCACAATATTCCATAGAAATGATTATATTAATAAATTCATAGGCTTCAACTTATAGCATAATAACATATTTCTAGTAAATTTTATTTATAGTCAGAATTTTCCAACCAACCCAAACAATATCCACTTAAAGCTTTTTTCTTCTTCTGGTAGCAAATCTAAGTCATGGATGTTTATGGGGATAGAACAATATACTACCACTTTAAAGAGGCTTAGACAAAGATACTTACCCAAGAGAATGAACTTTTGATAGAACCATTGATTTAAAAACTTCTACTTTTAAGAACCCCTTCAACAAAAAGAAGAGTTTTGACTAAGGACAAAGATCCACTTCGCATTTTCAGGTCCTCTTGCTGTGTGAAGGAATTCACCACTATGGTTGAAGATAAGTTTCCCATCTTGAACCACAACTTCATAAGCCTTCCTTTCTACCTGCAATGCATGATGATTGAACTTCAAATTAAGTATGGTGTTTGTTCCATGATGCATGATTGCTTTTTATCAAAATACAAACTCTACTTCCTAGCTAGGGAGCATAAAGCAGGGACATGAGACTCACCGGACCAAGATATTTGATGCATTGCAGCTGAAGTTTCGATCTTGAACATCTCTCATGATTGACCTATTTTCCTTCTCCTACATCGAGCCTGTTATTTTTCGAAGTTTAGATGTCAAGCAAATTAAAAATCAAAATTGCTGTAATTCTGTCAAATTTATCATTGCTCCCCATATGCAGAATCCCATTGAGACCTAGCATTAAACACCTCACAGGCACTATTATAGAGACTCTTTTTATCATTTTATCGAATAAAGCAAAAACTAATATTTAAATTGTCACAATTAAAAGCACAACCACCATTCAAAATTTGAGAGATAAGTAGGATAATTAATCGATAAAGATAATTAAACTGTTTATTTACTAATATATCTTGTAGGCATTCTATCAAACACCTGTTAGGAATCTCAAACAGCTATAGTAACCAATCCCAACCTTCAAAAAAAAAAAAAAAAATTCCCACAAAAACACAAATATTTCAGTCATATAGCAATATGCAACAATACCCACAAAAAGAAATTTTGATTTTTGGGGTTATACCATCCTCATTTCCTCTCATCCTAATAATTCCAATTCTCCAACACTACCAACCATGAACGGTTAAATAAATTTTAAAAACAATCTCAAGAAAATTCCAAAACCTGCTTCAGAGGTTGCATTAGAGTTTTTGGATTGCTCATAGCTTCGACACCGGCGGCATTTGAGTTTTGGGTTTTTGGGTTTTGATCTTGGGGAAGGAGAGAGTTTTGATTTTCAGGGAAGAAGATGGTTGCATGAAAGATTCTGAAAAGAGAGTGGAGGGCATCGGGTATTTTGGGAGAAAAAAAGAGTACCATATTTAGAATATATATATATATATATATATATATTACCGGTAGTGGTTTAGGCGGCCTGATGTTGGTGAGCCACTGGCTTGCCGGTGGATGATTGTCTGACACTCCGACGATTCTCTCTCAATCTCCTTTTTTCTGTCTCTGTTCTGAGTAAGAAGATGTATGATGGTTTGTGGGTATGGTGGGTTTTGATTGAGATCTGTGGGTATGGTGTCTTGGTTTGCTGTGGGTCTGATCGAGGAGGAGCTGGTAGAGGAAGGCAGGGCGTGCATTTTGGTGAAAGAAAAGGCAAAGCATCGTGAAAGAGTTTTGGTGAAAGAAAGGGTAGTGCATCGTGAAAGAGAAGGCAGAGCATCGGCTGTTTTAGAAAAGTTTTATTATGTTTTTTTTTTTTTTTTTTTTTTTTTATAATATTGTGTTGACGTGGAAAATTGTGGAAGTTTCAGAGATTTCAGTTTTTTTTTTTAATTTTTTTTTATACAAGATAGAATTTTTACTCTAGCCTAATCTAAGTGTATATGTGTGTGAAACTCCCTCTTAGAGACTTGAACCCTGTCCCTTACCTCCCACACCCCACAAGCACTTATACTTGTGGAGTGACCATCGCACCAAGGGTATGCGATTCCTTACTTAAAATTTTGACATCTGTCCAATTTAACAACCCAAGCGGTGTTAAAACTATTTTTTTTTTTTAATTTTTTCCTTCTTCCTTCTTTTTCCTGTACCGCAACTGCAAGAGAACTCATAGCTTCAAATCTTTCAAATGGTAGGATCTATGCCTTTCACTGAAGAATAAATAGATATCATCATCAAAAGCAATCAAAAGCAAACAAAAAAGCCCCAGCAAAAAGATAAGGAAGAAGGGGGGAAAAAGCAGAAAGCTTCCTTCAAATCAACCATCCTTGACCCTTCCTCTCTCTCTCTCTCTCTCTCTCTTGGTGTGTGTGTATGTATATCTGTTTCCTTCCTTCTTTTCTGATCTATGATTCTTTCTCTCTCTCTCTCTCTCTCTCTCTCTCTCTCTCTCTCTGTGGACAAAATAATGAAGAAATCAGATTTTCCAGCACTAGACGTGTTCATTTCCACAACAGATCCGTTCAAGGAACCACCAATAAGGTCGGTGAGCACAGCCTTATCAGTCATGGCTTATGACTATCCAATAGAGAAGATTTCGGTCTATGTATTAGATGACGGTGGTTCACAGCTCACTCTCTTTACTTGTATGGAAGTTGCAAAGTTTGCAAGTCATTGGTTACCATTTTGTAAGAAGACGAATGTAATAGATAGAAGCCCAGAAGCCTATTTGGCATCAATTAGAGGCAACTGGAGATTTGAAGCGTGGGTTCTCTTGCAGTTGCAGTATAGGAAAAAGAAGGAAGAAGGAAGAAAAAAATTTTTTAGTTTTAACGCCGTTTGCTTGGATTGTTAAATTGGATAGATGTCAAAATTTTAAGTAGAGAACCTAAGGTACTATGACTAAGTTTTGCCCTATAGATTACATTACAGTATTTTGTATTCCTTGTAATACCTATTTCTATCCCTATGTAATTACCGTTATAGTCTATCAAACATGCCTTTAAAATAAAATATGAGCTAAAAAAAAAGAAAAAAAAAGTACAGAAGCAGTAAAAAAAAAAGAGTGTAATTTCGAGGTGCAATTACATTGTGCCACATCATCTTATTGCAAACTAAAGAATAAATCTGAGCGCACACAACCTGCCCTCAATAATTAACAATTCAGATTCCAAAATTGTATCTTCCTCCTCCTGAAGAACCACCCAAAACAAACGACACAGCCCCAGCCGCCGGAGACGCGGCTCAAAACCGCTGGAGATGATGCCAAAAGCCGCCGCAGACTTCATTCATCCTCCTTCCTGAGTTGCCAGAAACGCCACTAAAAACTTCGCCACTGACCTCTGTTGGGGATATTACACAAAGTAATAATGGAAGAACGAGGTTAACACAAAGACAAACAGAAAATAGATAACTTGGAGGCACTATATCGTTTTCCTCAGACAATATTTGCCCCCTCCACACTTTTGTTGCTAAAGGGTTATCGCAAATTTGTCTACAGAATACAACCAAAATGTTGGGTTCTACAGATAGCAATTCTGGAGAATGACCACAGGATTTCTTGTATTTCTTGTGTTTCTCTCCAACTTTTGATTTTGTGAAGTTAGTTTTTCAAGAGAACATAAGTCTCTATTTATACCCATAGGATTATGTTTCATGAAAAGACACGTATGGAGAGTTAGTTATTTCATGAAACCTCGTTATGTTTCATGAAAAGGCATGTATGGAGAGTTAGTTACTTTTTCATAAAACGGTTAACAAATATTGAAATTTCGTTATAATTCATGAAAAGGCACGCGTGGAGAGTTAGTTACTTTTTCATAAAACGGTTAACAAAGATTGAAACCTCTTCAATCTTTCTCAATAGTCACCAGAAAATTCTAGAAAATTCAGATTTCAAATTTTCACTTAGAAAATTCCAGAACTTGAATTTTCACTTTATGAAACCATATTCTCCAAACTTAACCATCATTATTACAACCTATCCTTGTATATATCTGTATATACAACAATCCCCCACTAGGTTGTAATAATATATGTCTCACTTGATTGATATCTTATCATGCATAATGGAAGGTGTCTTTTAACTTAAACCTCCCTTTAGTGTAATTGCTCAAGAAATCAACAGAGTTAATGGTAGCTTGGTGCTTATACCAAAACTCTTATGTGTTGAAATCGGAAACAACACACACATGAGAACATCCACAACACATTTAGAAATCCACTGTTGTTAGCACTATTATGGCCTTGTGCTCTTCCCGGTTTAGTGAACATGTACAAGAGAAAACCTTTTTACTCTTGATAGAAGCGGCACCACTCCTATGTTCACAAAGGTGAAGTTCTTTCTTATGTCCCTGTTACACAGACATTTATTCTTTATGAACTTTATTAAGAGTATAAAAATCATCCTCAATTACATCGTAACAGTCTGCACCAATCCATCCTGAATGAGACACAAATTTAGTGCTCTTACTAACCACGTATCAATAGCTTGTTGTTATCCTTTAAACCTCTTAGATATAATCAGTTCGAGGTTGGGTTCCCACTATTGGTGATTCTCTTAAAAGAAGGGTTTTAGTCCCATTCCAATAGATGTTATCCTTACCAAGTCTCGAGACACACTTCGGTAAAGGACCTATTTTATATATAGAATTACATAGGCAATAAACTAGTCCAACCACATTTGACTTGCCTTACGTATTCTTGTCTTAGACTCTTAAGTCTAAGTTCACATTGTATACAACTCATGTATACCATATGCATTGTGGTTTCACAACTACAGTACAAGGAATGGCTCACTATAGTCGTGGCCATGACATTTTATCAAAACCTTAGCCATTTTCTTTCTTTGCCTATTACCATTAGAATCAATACTCTCAATTTAATTCTATAGTAGAGTAAGAAATACACCTTATTTCTTTAATGTTTACACATAGCACCTCCACATGTAGTGATTATCTAACTAGATATAGATATTATCACTCACATCAATAATAGAATTAAACTTGAATATTCTATATAATAGATATTCATCACAATTAAGTACTTTCTAGTGATCAACCTCAAGTTTTTGAAACTTTGAAAGTCTACATACTGTGAAGGCAATGTCTAGTTTAGTTCCATACATGATACGCAATATGTAATTAATACACTAGCAAACTTGAGCAATGCATCCGCCTTTCCAGTAATCTCTTTATTTAATATTGGAATCAAAGTGTCTTTGCCTCTTTAAAGGTCTTAAAATCTAATAAGCAAGTTCTCAATACTAATCTCAACACAATGAGATAACACAGTTCCCAAAAGAATGAGAAATCACTAATCTCAACACAATGAAATTACTCAAATCTCAACAAAATGAGATAACATAAATTTCAAAATGATATTAATATAGTGCACATCTCCACTATATTTCTATACTTGATTCTCATTCATAAAATACTTTCATTTACTTAAGTAAGGAAATACAAACCCACAGGTCTTTCAAGCAAACTTCCTTACCAAGATCACTTTTTAAGAAAGTCACTTCACATCTATATAATGCATACTTAAATTATATGTGGAGATACAATCCAATATTTCATTATTGATCCTTGAATGTTCAATTAATGAACTCACTTGTACTCTTTTTATTTCACAAAGAGGTACTTTCAAAATAAAATCACAATATGTGCTTGTTTAAACTCGAGACATCTACCACACATGGCAAAATTTAATCACAATGAATTTAACATCCCTCGATGTTAATTCTCAATACCTTTATCAAGCACATCTTTGATGCACATTAGCATTCTTATGAGTTCATAACTCGTTTAAAGGTTATACCCCCACACTTCTTGGATATCATAATTCCACAATTTGAGTTTCTAAACCCCGCAGTTTGGGTTCTCAACCATTCCAAAATTCACATATATACACACTATAATTACATATATCAAAATGTAATAATAGAATATAGTGAATTTCTTTAAAATTATATGAATGGTTTTAAAGATATCAAACTAATAACACAAATAGTTACTAGTGTATAGATATCAAAATCTATCTTTTCCCTTTGTTTCAAACCTTTTACTATTAACCTTAGACCAAAAGATTTTATACCTTATTCTAATACCCACTCACAACCAATTGGTTTTAAAACTAGAGGTAGATCCATTAAGACCCAGTTATTATTAAATAATATCGAGTCTATCTCATCATTAATAGCTTTTACAATAGAAAGCTAAATCTTTTTAGAAGCACAAAACTTTCTAAAACTTTAGGATCACTTCCCTCAAAGAATACCATGGGTATTTAATTAGGACTACACTTTTATTACCTTTAACAAGGTAAACAAGAGCTTCACATGAAATGAAATTTGGATTAAAATCCTTTTTATTTCTCAAACTTTGACTCCGCTTTTGTTCACTTGGCGAACCACATTTAAATCTTTAATATCACTTAATGTGATATTTAAGACTGGAGTCATTTACTCGTGTTTAAGTATGTATCGGGGTATCCTTAAAATCATTTTTGAATTTAAACTCAATAAATTCAATATCCTTTGATTTCACTTTTATATTAGACATTAAGTCTAATAAACTACATGCCCTTGAATTTTACTCAAAACCTACATTTACACTTTATATAACTCTTTGACTAATTAGTCTTCTTTGGTCTATCATTTACAAAAAGTTAAACACCCCCACAGTTTAAAATGATAAGCATTTGGTCACTTTCTCATTTCATAACACATATGAAATACTTTTGAGATGAAACTCTATTATGCACATATCATACACTAAGCAAAGCTTCTTCCCATTGATCAGATAGGAACTTAGCTGATTGTACTCAAGTTTATGGCATTCACCATAACAAATAGAGTTCTCTCTTTTGACCAAACAATTTTATTAGGGTGTATAAGGGACTGCACTTTGGTGTATTATGACATGTTCCTCACAAAAAATAATATACATTTAGAAATATTCATCATTTCTAGTTAATACACCATTCAATTCAAATCATCATGCTTATATAAATTATATCTTGCTTTGACATAAATTTCAAGAATTTGAAATTTAAAAGTCTCAATCTAGCATGCCACAAATAAAGAATCAACAATATAAGCACAACCAAAACATATTGATAAATAACACTTAGATAGTAGCATATCCATTGCCTACTAATATCTCATTCTTGGATAAGACCATTCTTAAATAACAAATTGGCTTTTCTTGATATTAAGTACATGAAAATATAGCATTGGTCAAGAGAACTTCTTGCCAAAACTCAATTTCACTTCAACAATGCAATTTTCATGAACTTTTGCCTTACTATGGATGTCCACAAGCACCTCTAGTTCTATGAAAGACTCCTCATAAGTCTTGAATTGTGCCTTGTAGTTGCACACATGCAACATTGCACCTGAATCAAAACACCAATCAAAAGGATTTGTAATTACAGCCATATGAAATATAGTGATCTTTAATACATACATCACTCACCATAGCAATAATGTCCTTAATGACAATTGCTTCATTGGCATTTCCATCTTCATCCTTCTTCTTCTTTAAGAACTTACATTCTCAAAAGTAATGGTCTTTCTTTCTACAAAGGAAATATGACATTCTACTTGTCATTGTTGAGATCCTTAGAGTTGTTCTTCTAAAACAATTCACACTCTTATTGTTCTTACTAGAACTTCCAATTTTAACATTGTTCACATTCACTTTAGAATCAGTGTTAGATACACCTCTAACCGGACTTTCCTCTTTAATTCAGTGATGTGGTATGAATTGATCTAAAATGAGATCTTCTGACATGTTTCTTAATGTCTTCACATAGTTTAGAAAATCACTTAGGAAAATATTCATATACTCTATCACTTTAAAAGTTTAAATTCCCATCCTTTAGATTTACTACTTCACTTTATGACATTTAAACATGTTAAAATTTCATTCTTATATCTCAATTCAAATAAATTTGCAAAACATGCAAATATTCTAACAAAGAAACTCATCAATCAATTTGAAATTCAAATTGCCTATGAACAAGAAATTCGTACCTTCAATGTTCAAACTATGAACGTGGCTTTTAATGCATTCACAATGTGAAAGAATCATCACCTTGTCTTGCCAACAAAGAAACTTGTTTCTTTAAGCCTTATTCCATTGAATCTTCTTTATGATCGATTCATCATTTGAAGAATTCTTCAAATCCAAGCCAATTGCTCTTTCTACTGTGTAAAATTGGTTCCATCAAAGCGATCCAATTTCACCAAACCATGGTTCAACATCTTCAAAGTTGTACCATTATTTACTCCTTGTCTTGTAGTCAAATATTGTCTAAGATTGTTGGGGATATTATACAAAGTAATAATGGAAGAACAAGATTAACACAAAGACAAACAGAAAATAGATAACTTGGAGGCACTATATCGTTTTCCTTAGACAATATTTGCCCCCTCCACACTTTTGTTGCTAAAGGGTTATCGCAAATTTGTTTTCAGGATACAATCAAGATGTTGGGTTCTATAGATAGCAATTCTAGAGAATGACCACATGATTTCTTGTATTTCTCTCCAACTTTTGATTTTGTGAAGTTAGTTTTTCAAGAGAACATAAGCCTCTATTTATACCCATAGGGTTATGTTTCATGAACAGGCACGTATGCAGAGTTAGTTATTTCATGAAACCTCGTTATGTTTCATGAAAAGGCACGTATGGAGAGTTAGTTACTTTTTCATAAAACGGTTAACAAAGATTGAAATCTCATTATGTTTCATGAAAAAGCACGTGTGGAGAGTTAGTTACTTTTTCATAAAGCGGTTAACAAAGATTGAAACCTCTTCAATCTTTCTCAATAGTCACCAGAAAATTCTAGAAAATTCAGATTTCAAATTTTCACTTAGAAAATTCAAGAACTTGAATTTTCACTTTATGAAACCATATTCTCCAAACTCAACCATCATTATTACAACCTATCATTGTATATTCCTATATATACAACAACCTCTTAAGTTTATTTTTATTTTTCCCAATATGCATTATCCTAAGGTACCCTATTTTTTTATAAAAAAAATTTGTGCATATCCAATCTGGGTTGGGTTTTGCTCTAAGATTTGCATGTGTGGATTTTGTTTGTGGGGTTTGATTTTGTTTTTAAGGTTTTGTAAAAGTAAAATAAAATTTAGAGAGAGCACCAAATCATTGACAGCGGTGGACCGACGGCTTCTTTCCATCACTGTATCTATTCTAGCATCACCACAGGGAGTCCAAATCTTCTGTGTAATGATTCCTGCTCCATTTTATACATAAAAAAGAAAGAAAGCAGAGCCAAACAAAGCTTTAACCGAGCTCCCAGCTCCAGAAAATGCTTTAAAAAAAAAATCTTATTTCGATTCCTCATCGTTCGTCACTGTGTTTGCCTCTCAAAATCTCAGGTATTCATCCCTGAAATTTGGTCTTTTGCATGATGGGTTTGTTTAACAATTTATTTCAAATGAAACTTCTTCTTTGTATCCTCTCTCTCTCTCAACCTCATTTCGGCTTTGCTTCGATTAGATATTTGGGTTTGGTTTTTAGTTCTTGGCAATGTGTAAGGGGATCTTCCGTTTCGAATTTTATTTGTTGGGATTAAGGGAAAGTAGGATCTTTTTCTTTATTTTATAAGCTTATGTGCTTAGTTTTTGACTTATTAGTTATTTCTACCGTTTGTCTTTCCCAATTCTCTACTCGTTTCAATTTTATATTTTTAATCTTATTTGCAAATTTAATTTAGTGTTGGAGAAAAGGTTTGGTTTTTTGAATTGATTTGTTGGTGGGGACTGGAGTGTGTAAAATATTGGTTTTATGGATTCTACATTTTATTAGACTGAAAAGACTGCATTTGTGGTACATCTTTGTTAGGGATGGTAATTTTTGCCCGACCCGTGGATACCCGGCCCGATCCGACCCTAATGGGTCGGGTTTTACCCAGTCCGATAAAGAATAGGGTCGGGTTTGGGTTTAAAAAAAAAAAACCCGAAGCGGGTTCGGGTTTTGGTAAAAACCTGGCCCGACCTAGTTATATCCTAATTACTAAAACACCCTCATATATATATATATATATACACATAAACTTATTCAATACCCTAACCCTATCTCATTCTCTCATTCTTATCACACAGCCGCCACCCAATGCACCCACCCTCTCTCAAATCTCTAGGCACTCTCACGCCCACAGCCACAGCCTCGCCGCCGCCGCCGCCCTCAACTCCTCAAGCCGTCACTCTCACCGACCAACACAACCACACTCACGACCTCACTGCCTCACCACCGCCCCCCTTAATCGCTCCCATTCTCCCTCCTCCCTACGCCTAATATGTTCTTCTCTCTCTTTTCTTTTGCCATTCTTGTTTGGGTTCGTTAAGATTTGGGACCTTTGGGATCATTAAGGTTTGGGTTCCTGTTTTTTTTTTTTTTTTTTTTTTTTTTTTTTTTTTTTTTTTGAGAATCTGGTTTGGATTCCTGTTAGGGTTTGGGTTCATTGCCATTCCTATTTCTCAATGATATGTTCTTCACTCTTTTTTTTTGTGATTTCTGTGTTTGTGTTTGTGATTTTGAAAGGGGAAAGTATAAATCTAAAATTTTTGTGTTTGAGTTTGTGTTAGGATTTGTGTTTGTGTTTGTGATTTTGAAAGGGAAAATAAAAAATCTGAAAATTTTGTGTTTGTGTTTAGGGTTTTGGTGGCTACTCTAGTCCAATTGAAGAACATGATCTTAGAGTTTTTGTTTTTGGGTTTCTGATCTAGGTTGATGAACATGATTTTGGGGTTTTTGTTTTTGGGTTTCTGATCTAGATTGATGAACATGATCTTGGCCTCTTGGGGTTTATTTTTTGGGTTTTTGATCTAGGTCCATTTGTGGAGGTTTAGGGCTTTAGGCAAAAAAAAAAAATTTATTGGGCCACGGATTGGGCCCTGAAATGGCATGGGCTGGGCAGGGCGGGTTTGGGCCCCGCATAAAAAACCCGTTTATTAAACGGGCCGGGTCCGGGTTTTGGGAGTAGACCTGCGGGTTGGGTTTGGATATGGAAAAACCCGACCTAAACCCGACCCGTTGCCATTCCTAATCTTTGTGACTGTAAAATTCATATTTGTGATTGTATTTAGCTATATTATGGTTGCTAGCTTACCATTTAATGTGACATGGCATGAATATGGTTGCCCAACTTTATTTTCCGTTTTTTCATTAGCTGGTAGTGTGAAGATCTGTATCAAGGTTTCTATGAACTGCTTTGTTTTAGTTTCTTGGTTGTCTAGTATAGTAGTAGACATTTTTTTTTTTTTGGTAAATTACAACTTACCCAGGTTTGACCGAAATTTAAGTTGCCTACCTATAGTTTGAAATTTGACAGTTTACCCACCTGAGATTTGATTGAAATTTAAGTTGTTTACCTGTGGTTTGAAATCTCATGATGCAAGTGTGTGTTTCGTTAGATTCTTTTTGAACTTATTTGATCTTGACTTTTTATGTTGTGTTCTTGGAGTAGGAGAAACATAAAAGTGAAGCAAAATTGCATATTAGCCATGTTTTTAACAAAAGTTGGTTACGAAACTCTAACTGAGCTAATCTTAGATTGATAAAGTGTCATATTTCAAACCGCGTATAAAACTTAAATTTTGCCATTTTTTTTTTGTAACCTGTATAATAGTAGACTTGTTGGCTTAGTCTGATGCTTGGTTTATGTTTCTAGTGAGCTGCCCTGTATTGAGGTTTCTGTGAGCTGCTCTGTTTAGTTTCCTATGACAAACTAATTTGTATTTCCTCCCAAACACCTTAGAAAATTCGAGTGGGGAGTACCCCAGTATTGAACCATTATTAGCACCTAAAAGTTGCCCTTATTTTTTGTAATAGCACTATAAGCTCTGATGCATTGATACGACAATTTTGCCATTGTACCGGTATCCAATACGTACCCGATTCGAATATTGGTACAGCCGTACCCGGAGAGTATCAGGCGAAAAAAAGAAGTTTTTTTTTTTTTTTTAAATTCCAATACGGCTCGATACACGCGGGATATGTCCGAGATACGGCGAGTACCCAGCGGACACAAGAGAAGGAAAAAAGAGAAGAATTTCACACCTGGCAAAGTTCTTACCGTCGATCGGCCTAGTTGGTTTAAAAGCCCTAATTTTCTTTCACACGATCAGTCTCTACTCTCTCACTCTCATTCTTTGCTCAGAGCTAGTGCCTCTGCCTTTGGCCCTTTGTCGATACTTGATTGCCACTCATTCTCCCAGCCAGATCGCCACACTTTCTCTCTCGCCTTTGTCAATCATCGACGCTGGAGCTCCTCCTCCCCCTTCTTGTTGGTAAGTCTCTCAAACTCTCACTCTCTTTCCCCCGCCTCGCCTCGCCTCGCCTTGCCTTTGGTCTCTTTTGGTTTCGCTGCTCACTTGCTCAGTGGCTTGGGCTTTTAGCCTTTTTAGCCGTACTACCCTCAGGCCTTTAGTTATATTGTATTTGAGACAACATTTTATAATATCATTCACTCATTGTACTTGTTTGTTGTTTGGTATGCCTTTAAATTAATTTTAGATATGTTTTCAAGCATTATATTGTTATTGTTATTGTTACTTAATTTTAAAACTTAAAATAAACATAATTATGTACAAAAATATTTTAATATACCTAAAATAAATATTAATTAATTTTTGTATCCTTGACGTATCGTATCCTAGGTTTTTTTAAAAATGTTGTATCCCCGTATCAGTACTCGTATCCGTGCATCATAGACTATAAGTTTATTACACAATATTGGATAGGATTATTGGATTTGGATATTAACTACAATTTATGGTTAGAATGGCTATTATTAAGGACAAAATTTGGCTACAAACTTAGTTGTAACTTTAGGCTACAACTTTCACTAAAAAAATTAACATGGCTACATATTTTGAAAATCTAACCATTGAAATGCATGTTCTTTATATTCTTGAAATAAGTATCAAATTTCATGTTAATCAAATATTATTTACTATTCGATGGATAAACTTATTTTTTTATGTATAATTTTAAACTACAAAAATTCGAAATTTGAAAATTTGATTGATGACATAGCTATTGATCTTTGATCTTCTTAAAATTTTGCATGAAGGTATAAGAAGAAAATATAATCCAATGGTGGATTTGTCAAAATTCACATTCAATAAAAAAATATTGAATGGAGATGTAACCTTAGTCTACAATCAAATTTGTTGCCAAACTTTGTCCTATTATTAATGCAATTTTTAATATTGATTGCATTAAAAAATGACAAGATAACCTTAACATTATAGTTAATCCTTTTTGGTAATTTGCACTTGAAATAATAATTTAGATCCATTTTATCCAAATGCTTAATTGTGATTTTTAAAAAATAGAAAATTGACATTTTTGGCCAACGCTTATATGTGATTTTAAAAATTGTGTCGCTCCGTTTGTTTTAAAATAAAATATTTTCAAACGTAAAATGTTTTACATGTAAAACATTTTTAATAGAATATTTTCATTTGTTTCGTATGACAAGTAAAATAAGCGTTTTTAAAAATCGTGTCACTCCATTTGTTTTGAAGTAAAATATTTTACATATAAAACATTTTCAGTAAAATATTTTCAGGTGTTTGGTATGACAAATAAAATTTCTCAAGCAAACCACCAAAGCCGATGGCTCAACATCGAAGTCACCAATGCCAGAGGTTCAGTGATTGGACCGCTAGAACCAACAGTCAAAGCGGTGGCTCTTGTGATCAGACTGCCGACGATCACCATTAGAGAGGTATTTCCGATGACCAGACCACCAACACCAGTCGACAAAAACGGCATCTTTAGTTACCAGACCTCTAGCACTGGTTGCGGTGCGACGTCTTTGGCCACCAAACTGCCATCACCGATCGCCAGTGCGCATTGAATCTGGCCATCGAACCATTGGTGAGGCGTCTCTAGCCACCAGTCGCCAAAGCAAAGTCACTAGACACCAGGCCTCTGTCACTTGTTGCTGAAGCGATGTCTCCGATCACTGGATCGGTGAACTAGCGACCAAATAGGTGAGAGGAAGTCACTGTGTGTTTTTAGAAAATGTTTCACCAAATTTTCAAAAGCAAAATATTTTACAACTTTTTATAAAGGATTTTATGGTCAATAGAAAATATTTTACATGTTTGACATATTTTATCCGCAAACAAACACTTGAAAATGGAAAAATATTTTCTGTCAAAACAAACAGAGCATTCAAAACGCACATTTTAAAATCACTATTTAAAAAAAATGCACTTTTTAAAACAACTAACCCAAATGGACATAACACATCACACACTCGTATGAGGTTCGCATTCTTAGTTCTTATTTGATTTTCTATCCCACTCCTTTCATTTTAATGTTAGTGTTTTAATTCAAAGGTTTTGTTATTTGTGTCCCCACTTTTCTAATACTCGTTTTTTGTTCATGGCAATCAAAATTTTCATCAATAAGAGTTTTTTTTTTTTTTTGTTAATTTTATGTGTTTCAGTATTGGGTTTAAATTTCTTTGTTGTTTAATTATGTTTTGAGCATGGTCAACTTTATTTAATTTGTTCTATTAGAAAATATTTGATCTTTATGCTCTGTTTTGTGCTCCTAAAATTGGTACTAAAAGAAAAGAAAACCGTTCCGGAGAAGGCAAAAAGTTTTACTTTGGTCGTTCCCAATACAAGTATACGGATTCTCTTCCTCATTCTCTCTCTGTCTCATGAATTTTAGGTTATTTATTCGTTTTCCTTTTTTTTTTTTGAGATCAATTTATTCGTTTTCCTAATTGAAAGTTACTGCTTGTTCAGCCTTAAACACACCTAAAATCAAGTAAATAAAATTTTAAATCCTAAAACTTCCAAATTACATAAAAATATTAAAAAGGGCTTAAATATATTGCTGGGTCTCTAAAGTTTAGCACATGGATCGATTTTAGTCCCTGAAGTTCCAAGTGGTCGCTTTTAGTCCCTTAAGATGAAGTGGCCAAACTAAAAAAATTGACATGTTATGACTTATGACTCCATAGGACTAAAAGTGAGAACCCAGGGCTGTTGTTCGTTTTTAGTTTTTACCACATTTTCATGGTAGCTTTGTCCTAATAAAAGTGGTAGAACTTTTTGTCTATTTTGGCCTTGATAATATTGACTGAGGTTATTTACATGTAGTCAATGTATGGTTCTTGGTTACACTATCTGTTGTAGGGGTGAAAATACAGGCAGAAAAGTAATATGCTTGTCAGAAAGAGACTCTCTGTCATGTATCCCAAGCAAGCATTTTATGCAGATTTTTCCTTCTGAGATACTGATCCATCTCCGTGAAGGGAAACTCTTTTTTTCACCCACCTTTGCATGGATTTTACCACCTAGAGATGAGTTTATTATTAATAATCTGTGTTTAGGGTTTACTTACTTACAGGCTTGAATTTGCAATTTATTCTTCAAGCTGTAGGGCCACTATTGGTAATGTTAGGGGTATTTCTCAAATGAAATTTATTCAGCATGTAAAAAAAAAAGTCTCTTCTAGCATTGATTTATTAATTGTAATTTGAATGTAGCAGTTAATTTTGTTATGAGTACAAAATCTTTGTGATGATACTAAATTTGAAATTGCAGTGTTTAAGTAGTTCTGCCAATGATTGTTTAAATAATATTGTTGCCACTGCTTGGTTGGAAGAAATTCGTGGGTGTATCGTATCGTTCTTGCTCTAAATGGGGAATAAACTACCGAGTCAGCAATCAATCGTTAAAGACAAAGATGAGTTGCCTTTTTTTTTTTTGTTTTGCTGAAAGATGAGTTGCCTATTATACCTTAGTGGTGGCTACTTCATATTTTTCTTTTATAACTATCACTTCATATGTAATGTATGTGAGGCTGTCTCATCAGTGGCGATACCAAAAAAAAAAAAGCATATTTGCTCTAGAGACCTGAAGTTTCATGGGAAAAAAATAAATATGGGTTCGACTAACTTCCCAAATGTTTGCTTTGCTTCGCTTGGAGGACGAGGAACATGCCACAAACCCGTTTTTCAATAAATAGGAATAGGAGCAGTCGGAAGTGCCTTGTTGGACAGTCATTTGCCTCTAGCGTGCTGGCAAATGGAAATGGGACACTCATGTCATGTGACTGAAATTTAGTTGTTTATAGACGAGTGTCGTCTTAATAATAGCTTTATTCTCGTTAATATTTTTCCACAAAAAATTTTATTTAAGAAGAAAATACTAGCTCAAACGAGCTGAGAGACAGATTCTTGTTGATTCTTAGTATAATTAGTGAAAACTACGCACTTTTATCAACTAATATATCATTAGTCATATTAACATTAATTTTTAATATAATGCTAAGAAGAGCCTTGTAGTTTTCAACTAGTTGACACTTGGTGTGGTGTGGTGTATCCATGACATCCAGAGTTCAAATACACACATGCATTGAAGATATTGTCAACCTGTCTCCAGGTAACGTGGGTAAAAGGTTGAATCTTAATTAGGTCTGATCAATTTTTGAAGATAGGCCTCAGTTATGAATAACCAAGCATGTCCCCCCGGTAAAAATTTCTAATTCTATCAATCTATTTTGAAATAAGCGAATTAATTTTTACCAAATTATCATTATTTAAACAAACTGTAATTATCACAATTTTAATATCTATTTAAACTATTAATAATGAATGATATGACAAAAAATTCAATCTACTCATTCCAAAGATTGAGTTGACTTAAGCTTTTCAAATCATGCAATAACTCTCAAGCCAACAGTATAAAAAAGAAATGCCATTTTACTTGATCATTCTGGAACCGATGTTAAATAAATCTTTATAGATCCTCCAAATGAAGTTTCTAATACTAACAAAATAACTAACAAAAGTTTATGCGGTCAGAGCATTTCATCATACATCCTCGTCCATAACAGAATAACTAACAAAAGTTACTAAAAACAACCATAACAAAGAAACAAATTTACTTTAAACTCAAAAGTTGACCAGTAGGAAATGAGGAAGAAGAAGTTGGTCTCAAGAAACATTAGTTAAAAGCATCTTAAATGCCTCAAAACCAATGAGCAAGCATATGAGTCTAGAATATCCCATGCTTGATCAGTATACAATTCCCTGTATCAAGGGTGTTCCTATCAAACCACTACTCCTTTTAAGTAACCTCTGAAGCCACATTTTGCCTGCAAGCCTGATTGGTGAACACTCAGCCTATTAGCTGAAGGCAGCAACATTCCATTAAAACCCTGGAAAAAGCATGCAGAAGAACTAACTAATGTAGGATTATTACTTCTGGCTGGGGCTTTCAACTACAAGGGTCCTGAGAAAAGTTATAGCCACAAAAAACTTTTAAGCAAATACATCAGAATCAATTTGTTGGATGTTTGGGAAGATTCCTCTCAGTGTGGCAGAATAGTTTTGAGTCTTGCCCTGCAATAAAGCAGGATCAGATATAGAATCTGAAAGAAATACATTTGATGAAGTTGAAAGGACAATATAACTTAATTATCATAGCCATACAGAGAGAAGTACTCCACCCCATCAATCACATATAAAAGGCAAAAAAGCAGAATCAAAAGTATGCTCTATAGTATAATAAAAGAAGCTGTTTTTTCAATCTTTAAATGAGGATTGTTACAGACTCAGTTAATCAGAAACAAACAAGAGAAAAATGATAACCTTATGCGCATGCTTGTATAGTACTATATTTAAATTAGTGCCTATGATTGCAGATGAGAGGTAACTAATTTGATTTGTGTAGTTATATTCTTCCCCATTAATATAAACTTTGGCAATGGTCAATGAGCTCTAGCTCAAGTGGCAATTCCTTCCCTTGTAAGTGGAAAATGAGGTCAAGAGTTAATTACCCATCAAGTGCGTGTGTAACTTACTAACATTTGCATTCCTTACAAGAATTCTATAAAAAGTTCAAACACGTGATTTTTATTGAGAAGTTAGTTCTCCCTTGAGGAGGAATGGTTGGCGAGGACAGTAAATACATTTGTCAACAAAAAGTGAATGTATCATTCAGAATTATGTTGAAAACTTGCCTAATGAAAACAAATAGGACCTGTCATTGATGTAACCTCCTAAATGAAATCCCAATAGAAGCAAGAAGAGAAAGAAGGTAGCTCTCAAACAATCTGATATAATAAAACCCATAACATAAGCACTACTATCTTTTGGAGATACATAATCATCAGCTAATCTATGATACCCCAAATAGGTGCACATGAGACTATCTAAATGCCCATTTACCATCTATAACGTTAATGTTAACACTAGTGAAGAAACTGATTTGTAACTTCCTCTGTTTTCACTGACTCCTCTTAGGAAACTTAAGGATATCTATTAGATAAATGAATTTCAAGCATGAGGCATATGATGGCATTCAAAAAAAGGAAACCATAACAAGTTTCTAAGTAAAGGATGGCATCAAAGAAGGTTGCTTCATCTCACTGTTTTAGCAAGGAGAAATCATGAAACATGAAGTTTATAGAAAAAGGGGTAAGAAGGCATACAAAGTAAAAAAAAACAACTAGTACACCAATTAGGAGTGTGTTGATTTAAAGCCATTCTAGGACAAGAGGACAGTTGAGAGATCATGGATCAAGTTGCAATGGCCTACAAGTGATACAATTTATGACCCCAACAAGAGCTCAAAGGTAAAGACATTTAGGATAAGGGCGTTTTCTGATTTACAAATGAATAGCTAGAACAGGAAGCAGAACCAGAGGGAAGGAAACATGAGAACCAACATACATGAACAGTCAAAAAAGACGGGCAAGCATACTGGCAAATGCAATAGTGAAGTTTAAAAATTTAAGTTCTCCAAGATGTGAATGTACATACACATGGATTGTTCTCTAAGTAGATAGTGGTGAGCTTCTCTTTTGAACCAGCAACAGCCTCAGCAAGGTCTTCAAATGATTCTATTTGATTGTCATTAAGCCATAGATCTTCTAACCTGTAAACAGATATTCATTCAGGTGGTAAAATCACCAATGGAAGACAAGAGAATACCACCCACAGCGTAGGATAAGGAAATATTATACATACTGTGTCAGGTTTTGAATGTCATTCACTTGTGTTATCTTATTTGATGATACATCCAAAACCCGGAGGTTGACTAAAGATGATAGGCCTTCCATCTTAGCAATACCATTATGGCTCAGGTATAGTTCTTCAAGGGCAACACAATCCTTATAGAAACAATCAATGAAACAACATGTTCAGTGCAATCTTTTATGTAATATAATGCCTTGAGAGTCAAAAGAAAAAAGAAATACTGTCTCACAATTGCTGGATGGCGTACCTCAAATCCTCTCGTAGAAGTTAAACGATTGCTTTGCAAGCTAATCTTCTTGATGCATTTTAAACCACATAGGTTTACTACTTTGATGCGATTTCGTCCCAGCCATAACTCCTGTAAATTTGTTAAGTTCTGAAAGTTCTCCATTACCTGAAGTAGCAAAACATTAATTAAGGATTGAGCCTATACTCCAATAAAGACAGACCTATACAACAAATGGTTGTTCCATCCTAGTCAATACCTCACCCTTTCAGCAAAGGGTGCACAATTAAAAAATCATACAAAGGATTGCATCCACCAATTATGTATACAATAAAGCCTTATTAGTTTAGCATCAAAAAGACTCTTTAAGAATGAAGAGAACTAACCCGTAATCTGTTGCAGCCAAGTTCAAGAATGAGCAGATCATAGAAGTGGTCAATCTCCTCTATTTTGCTAACTTGATTTTTGGATACATAGAGTTCCTTGAGTGTGTTGGAGACCTTGCACAGCCCATGTAAGGAAGTAATTTCATTGAAAGAAACATCGAAAACCAAAAGCTTCTTAAATAAACTGACATCAGGAATTTTCATCAGCTTATTATCCCTAAGCACCAGTTCCTGCAAAATAACAGCTTCGGTGTCATTCAAGCAACTAGTTACACAGTAGAGTACTAAAATAATGGATGCAGAAGAATCATCATTTCCACTAGCCTGGTACAGAAATTAATCACCTCAGCTGAGAGAGTCTTCCAAATTAAGATGGAGGAGAAACCACAAACATACCCCCTTTTCTCATGTCCAAATTCAGAAATATCCAAGCATCAAAGCTTTCGGCTTATTTTTCTTTCAAACATTTTCTGAGCATCCAAACACAGCCCAAACTCCCAGGAAAATCAACACGCACGCACGCACGCACACACACGTACCCCTTCCAATTTTCTCACAAATTGAGAAACCCTAATATCTTCAAGGCTTTCAACTTATACTTCTCTTTTCAAAAAATTTCTGAGAATCCAAACATAGACCCAAGAAAAGCAGACATTATTTATTTATTTATTTGATAAGTCCAAATTAACAAAATAAGTCTGAGCTTCAAAGCCTTTCTCAGCTAACGTTTATCTTTTTTCAAACAGAGCAGCAGGAAAACCAGACGCATGCATTAAGAACAAAATGAAACAGTAAAAGTTAAAAGCATATAATTATCCAACCAAAGTTGAAGACAATGAAATTATCTCAATAGAAAAATAGAAAACCTCGAGAGCTGACAAGGCGTCCCAACGAGAGATGGGTTCGAGGGCGTTATCGTGGATTAGGTTTTGGCGGAAAGAGAGCTTTTTGAGGTTGGAGAGGGTTCCAATCCGAGAGTCCAAGCTGGACAAACGATTCGCAGTGAGGTCCAACTCAGTGAGACTCAGAGGCAACTCGACTGACTCGAGATCGTGGAGCTGGAAGCTGGTGAGGTCGAGGACTGTGGAGGAAGAATCATCCTCCTCCTCCTCCGCCACAGGATCCGAACCCGCTGTCGCTGGTGTTCGTGTTGCCTCCATCTCGATTGTAATTGTAATGGTAATTGTTCTGGTTCGGCGCGCACCGCGATAGCCAGCTACCCCTCTCTCTCAACTCTTAACACACTTCGGAAATACTAAATGAGATGAAAACAATATTCCTTTTTTTAACGTTTCAAAAATCTTTTTTCTTTTTTTAAAGAATATAATGGACGGGAGAGATAATTCCTTCCTTTTTGCGAAAAATTGCTATATCTATAATATTTTCACAACAAATTCTAAGAGCATTCACATTAGTGAAGCTATAATTTTAGTTATTTGGCTCCATCAAAAGCTACTTTATCTATTTTACCTTCTCACTTTACAAAACTCCCAACATCAGTGATTTTATTTTAGCTTTTAACACAATAAAATAATATATATATATATATCCGCAAACACCTATTTATTATTTTTTTCTCACTATTCATCTCTATCTCTCTATCTTCTTCCTCTCTTCCCTCTCTTTGACCCACAGCCCCTCACGGCACCACCACCACTCACTGTTGTGTCAAACCAACCCAGCCACCAACTCACAACCAACTCATGGCAAAACCCACCATCGATTTGCCACCAATCACGATCCACCACCACAAACCCAGCAACCATCAATCACCAATCTGCTACCATCCATAATCCACCATCACAAACTCAGCTACCATCAACCACCGATCGACCACTATGAACCCAACCATGATCCACTACAAAACCCATTAACAAGAAAAAAATCAAGCAACCCAGACCACGACCATGATCCACCCAAAGAGGGGAGGCATGGCGGCGAAATCCAGCAACCCAACTACCTCGAAACCCAGACAAAATCCAGCCACACCACCATTGACCCACAATCCACCACAAAACCAACCAAAATCCACTGCCACAAACCCACTACCACGGCCAAAATCCACCACCATCAAACCCACAAACCATTAAACCCGAAATCCACATTAAACATGACGAAACCTATGGCTTGGGTTGGCGAGAGTGAGGAACTAAAGAGAGAGCTGGGTCAGTGGAATGGGCTAGGGAGATCAGCAAACTGGGTCGGAGCTGGGCAGGCAAGTTAGGTTTATGGTGGTTGGGCTTGTGTAGATCGTCGATGGAGGAAGAGAGAAACTCAGAGGGAAGATGGAGAAGAAAATGTAAGGAGAGAGATGGCTGGGATGAAATGAAAGAAAATGAAGAAAAAAAAATTAGGAAAAAAGAAGAGGAAATCATTAAAATAATCACAGTAGTGTGAACGTGCGAATAATTTTTTTTTTTTTTTTTTAATCTTTGAGCTATAGTGCACAGCCAAAGATAAATGTGCACTGTAGCAAAGAAGCCAAAATTTTTGGCTATAACTCCACCAATGGAGCCTCATTTTTGCATTTGGGGGTGCTAAAAAAAGCTTTTTAGCATCACCAATGCTAGTGCTCTAAGTAGCAGGTTGTTACTGGTTGTTATTATTGGGGCAAAAAAGTAATCTTAGTGTTAGATTCAAATTTAAACCAATAACAACTAACCACCTATGATTTGTTGTGAAAATGTTCTAGACGTAGCACTTCTCTTTTTTTTACTTCAAGAGAAATTAAAAGAAAATGAAATAAATTTTAATAAAATTTTGATCAAAATCTCTAAAATGTTCATTTATAATTATATGATAAAAAATTATTATAATCAACGGTCTCAATTTACTCTTCTTATCTTATCTTATAATTATTATTATTATTGTAGGGTCAAGGGTCCAAATCCTACATTGAGCCTTAGGGCCCTGTCCGAGAGTATAGTCAGTCTGAGGAGGAGCAAATGGTAATGAATGGTTTAAGCTTAGGAACTGACAAGTAAGATACCAATGGGAAATTAGTCCGAGGAGGAATAAATCCTCGGGTACGATAAATACAACTTAAACATGTGTCCCAACAATCTAGGACACCTTCTAGGAAACTCCGGTAATAAGAACATGCATCATAAGTGTACAAGGGTGATGGGAACTCAGAAATATCAAAGGAAAAAATGCTACCACCACATTAAATGTGTTGCAGCTACTTTTCTGGCCACATTTATATGGAGAAGACCTCTGAACAGTGCTGCCTTGGCTACCACAACTCACAAAAAACCAAAGGGGGTGTCCGATAGGACAGGTACTCAAGCAAAGGTTCAGATGATCGACAAGTGTGGGATCAAGATGACCCAAAGGGAGCTATATAAGGGGAAAGACCCTCCATGAGAAAAGGAGGGAGAAAGAATACTGTAGCAATATAAATTGTCTATGTGTCCAACTGTGATCACTATATCTAAATGTTAACCTCCTCGGACTGAAGGTCCATTGACATCATTACCTCTTATTTGTGCCTGATTGTCATTCGATTCAATACTAGCCGTTGTTAAACTCATTAGGGCCTAGTTTTTTGACCCACTCTCTACAAATTTATTGTATTAGGCTCATTAGGCTGAGATCCTATACACTTTGGGTTTGGGCTACAAAACGGGAACCTACAATTGGCGCCGTCTGTGGGAATAACTTGTGCATTAGTGAGTGCTACGGTTAAACATGGTGGAAACAAGTCCACACCAAGCAGGTCCACACCAAGCAGGTCCGGCAAATTCCCAACGGCTGGATAATTTTCTTAACCTTGAACGGGAAAGGGACCGGGAAAGATATCGAGAGGGTAGTGTGCATACTACCCATACAAGCAGAAGCCATTCTAGGATGGGAAGTCATGTGTCCCAAAGGCAAAACGGTAATAAAGCCTTGCAGAAGGAGATTGATGACTTGAAAAAGAAACTACGTCGTACACAACGGAAGCAGTCCCCTTCCAGTTCAGATACGTCCTCCAATGATGAAGGGGACGACAATTATAGACAAATGTCAAGAACCCCACCAAGCGAAACTTTCTCTTATGAAGAAAAACGCCGTCATAAACGCAAGCACAATAGCCTGTCTCGCGAAGGCCTAGGAAGCGACGCCATGAGCAAAGCCTTGGATCGGATCTCCAAGTCACCCTTCACATGCAAGATAGAAGGGGCTAAGCTCCCTCGGCAATTCCACCAACCTACATTCACCATATATAATGGTCGAACGGACCCCGTAGAACATATAAGCCAGTTTAATCAGAGGATGGCCGTCCATTCTAAAGACAAGGCTTGGATGTGCAAGGTATTTCCGTCTAGCTTGGGACCAGTGGCGATGAGGTGGTTTAACGGCCTAAGGCCAAATTCCATAAGTTCCTTTAAACAGCTCACCCAGGTCTTTGGTTCTCGTTTCATCACGTGCAGCAGGGTCTTTCGGCCTTTGGATTCTCTACTGTCTTTGTCCATGCGAGAAGGGGAGACCTTAAAAGCATACTCGGACAAATACTGGGAGATGTACAATGAGATAGAGGGTGACTTTGATGACGCCACCATCGGCACCTTCAAGAGAGGTCTCCCAGCCGAACATGGTTTAAGAAAGTCCCTAACAGGAAAACCTGTCACCAGCCTGCACCAACTCATGGACCGGATCTACAAGTATAAAAGAGTTGAAAAAGACCAGCAATTGGGTAAAGGTAAAGCGAAGGTTATCCCTTAGGAGGAGAGGGATTTCAGGTCGGACCGATTCAATAACAACCGACCTCGAAGAGATTTCGCTAGACAATCAGGACCTGCCAACACCCAGGCGATTAATGCCGTGTTCCGAGAGCTAGTACACCAGGTACTAGAGAAGATTAAGAACGAGCCATTCTTCAGATGGCCCAATTAAATGGCGGGAAATCCCATGAATCGTAACCAAAGCCTTTACTGCCACTACCACCAGGACCAAGGACACACCACCGACGACTATAGAAACTTATGGAACCATTTGGACCAGTTAGTCTGAGAAGGGAAGTTGAAGCAGCTCTTGCATCACTCTAGTAGCCAAGGGAGTCAGACAAATTCGGAACCCCGGAGAGATGCTCCTTCAAGACCTCCATTAGGCACGATAAACGTCATTTTCGCCACCCCAGGGAGGACTAGTTCTTGTCCCTCCAGAGTGATGTCTGTGGCTCAGTCGGCCGCTGAGGGCGCTAGTTCGACACCAAAAAAGGCCAAACTGAATGTCCAACTGGCACTAAGCTTTTCGGAAGAGGATAAGATTAAAACCATACAACCCCATGATGACGCTTTGGTGGTCACGTTCAGAATTGGGGGGTACGACGTGAAAAGGGTCATGGTAGACGATGGCAGTGGCGCTGAGATCATGTACCCCGACCTATACAAGGGGCTGAACTTGAAACCCGAGGACCTGACGGCCTATGTCTCACCTCTGTTAACCTTTAATGGGCAGGTTGTCATTCCAAAGGGCCAGATCAGATTACCCGTGCAAGCTGGTCCGGAAATAGTAGAGGTGAACTTCATCATGGTGGACTTTTATTCCCCCTACACGGCTATTATGGGCAGGCCCTAGCTTCATGCCCTAGGAGCCATCTTTTCCACTTTGCATCAGAAGGTGAAATATCTGTCGGACGGCCAAGTTAAAGAGATTGTGGGAAGTCAAGCCACGGCTAGGCAGTGCCTGGTGGCCGCCATCTCGCGTCGACCCGAAGACGAGTCCTCGGCCTCCAATGAAAGGGGCTTATAGCAATTAAGAACTCCGGCGTCGCCTGCCAACGGATCGGCCAAGGAGGCGAAATGCGAGGACTTGGAAACAGTCGTCGTTGATAAGGATCCGAAGAAGTTCTTTCGGATCGGGGCTCAGCTGCCTCTCCTAGAGAAGGAAGAGATGGTGGAGTTTCTTAGAAAAAATGTTGATATATTCATGTGGAACGCTTTCAAGGCCCCGGGGGTGGATCCAAACTTCATTTGCCATCACTTAAATGTAAATCCATTTGTCATTCCCAGAAAGCAGCCTCCTCGGCGCCCGTCCAAGGAACATGCAGATGTGGTCAGAGATGAGGTGATGAAACTAAAGCAGGCAGGGGCTAGCAAGGAAGTTTTCTACCCAGAATGGCTGGCCAATACTGTGGTAATGAAGAAGAAGAGTAGGAAGTGGCGAGTTTGTGTGGACTTCACGGATCTAAATAAGGCTTGCCCAAAAGATCCCTTCCCTATGCCTCGAATAGATCAGTTGGTGGACGCAACGGTGGGACATCCTCGGATGAGCTTCCTGGATGCCTTTCAGGGATACCACTAGATACCACTGGCTTTGGACAATCAGGAGAAGACAACTTTCGTCACTCTCATCGAAAACTACCATTACAAGGTGATGCCCTTTGGTTTAAAAAACGCAGGTTCCACCTACCAAAGGATGATGACCAGGATGTTCGAACCACAGTTAGGTAAGAGCATTGAGGTCTATATAGACGATATGGTAGTAAAGAGTAAAGTGGTGTCCGAGCACATAAGAGACCTCAGAGATACCTTTGAAACTCTGAGAAAACACAGGTTACGTCTCAACGCTTCCAAATGTTCCTTTGGGGTAGGATCAGACAAATTCTTGGGCTATATGGTAACCCACAGGGGAATTAAGGTCAGACCCGATCAAATCAGAGCCGTTAACAGCCTACAACCACCCCGAAATCCCAAAGAGGTCCAAAGACTTACCGGAATGATTGCTGCCTTCAACCGTTTTATTTCCCGGTCGGTGGATAGGTGCAGACCCTTCTTCCTCTTTATGAATAAATGGAAGGGATTTGAATGGACCGAGGAGTGTGCTTTGGCCTTCCAGCAACTTAAAGAATATCTATCTCGGCCACCGATCATGTCTAGTCCTAAGGTCGATGAAGTCTTGTTCGCCTATATCGTTGTGGCCCCTCATGCAGTAAGCCTAGTACTAATACAAGTGGACAATGGCATACAACGACCGGTTTATTACGTAAGCAAATCATTGCATGAAGCCGAGGTCCGTTATTTACCACTAGAAAATGCCATCCTAGCGGTGGTTCAAGCTACACGAAAGCTCCCCTATTACTTTCAGGCACACACAGTTATTGTTCTGACCCAGCTCCAGCTCAAATCCATACTTCGGAGTGCTAATTATACAAGGAGAATTGCTAAATGGGGTACGATTCTGGGTGCTTTTGACATCAAGTACATGCCTCGTACCTCCGTCAAGGGCCAAGTCCTCGCAGATTTAGTGGCTGAATTTGTTGAACCATCGTTAAGAGAAGTAACAGAGACGCAAGATATGGATGAAAAATCGGTTGGCATAATCTTCCTACAAGAACCTACATGTTGGGAAGTATATGTTGATGGTGCAGCGAACCAAAAGGGCTCCGAAGTGAGGCTAGTTCTGATTTCCCCTAAGAGGATTACCATCGAAAAATCACTCAGATTGGGCTTCTCAGCCATGAATAATGAAGCTGAGTATGAGGCCCTGCTGGAGGGAATATCCATGGTTCAAAAACTAGGCGGAAAAGGAGTGAACATGTTCTCGGACTCAAGATTGATCATCGGCCAAGTGAACGGGGAATTAAAAGCAAGAGACGAAAGAATGCAAGGGTGCCTTAGCCAAGTTAGGTACCTACAGTCACATTTTGATTCCTTTAGCCTACTGCATATCCCTAGAAGTGGGAACACACATGCCGACTCTTCGGCCACACTTGCCACCTCCTTGGCCCAAAATTTACCTCGGATCATTCTCGTGGAAGACTTGTGCAAACCCTCAGTGATAAGGAGAGATGTGATCGAAATCCGTCAGGTCAGAGTAGGACCTAGCTGAATGGACCCTCTGGTACTGTTTTTAAAGGATGACATCTTGCCTAGAGAGAAGTCCGAGGCTGACAAAATACGAAGAAAAGCCTCTCGGTTCTGGCTATCCGAGGACCAAAAGTTGTATAAATGCTCATTCTCTGGACCATACTTGCTCTGCGTACACCCTGAGGCCTTAGAACTAATCC
The DNA here is from genome assembly GCA_030021035.2 of Notholithocarpus densiflorus. NCBI lineage: Eukaryota > Viridiplantae > Streptophyta > Magnoliopsida > Fagales > Fagaceae > Notholithocarpus > Notholithocarpus densiflorus. The sequence goes on from JARYZH020000007.1 coordinate 3,681,240, forward strand.
TAAAGGAGTTACACGAAGGGATTTATGGAAGCCACACTAGAGGCAGGTCTTTATCTCATAGGGCCATCACGCAAGGCTACTGGTGGCCAAACATGCAGAAAGAAGCACACGAATACATGAAGAAGTGTGACCAATGTCAAAGGTTTGCGCCGAACATACATCAACCGGGAGGGATCCTCAATCCATTGACCAGCCCTTAGCCATTTGCTCAATGGGGCTTGGATATCGTCAGGCCTTTTTCTAAAGCAGCGGGGAACAAAAGGTATCTGCTGGTCGGCACCGACTATTTTACTAAATGGGTTGAAGCTGAACTTTTAGCGAACATCCGAGATATGGACTCTAAGAAGTTTGTTTGGAAGAACATTGTTACTCGGTTCGGAGTCCCTCACACTCTTGTCTCAGATAATGGTCTTCAGTTTGATAGTAAGGCCTTCAGGAGATACTGCTGTGAATTGGGAATTACGAATAGATATTTTACCCCAGCTTATCCCCAAGGGAATGGACAAGCCGAGGCTGTTAATAGGGCCATAGTGAATAGACTTAAGAAGAGGTTGGATGATGAGAAGGGAAGATGGGTGGAAGAACTACCACATGTCCTGTAGGCGTATCGAACCACACCTCGCAGAACAACAGGAGAGACCCCATTTTCGATGACTTACGGAGCCGAGATTGTCATTCCTCTAGAAACAAGCTTTCCAACGCTAAAAATCAGTTCATTCAGTTCGAGCAGCAATAATGAGCTGCTAGAAAAAAGCTTAGATCTGATCGAAGAAAGAAGAGAAAGTGCAATGGTTCAATTGGCGCACTACCAACACAAACTCAAGCAAGATTATGATGCCAAAGTAAAGCTAAGGCCGCTAGTGCCTGGAGACTTGGTGTTGAGGAAAGTTCTGGGCACTATAAAAAACCCAGTATAGGGAAAGTTAGGACCCAATTGGGAAGGACCATATTGCATCACCTCTGTGGCTGGTATAAGGGCATATTTTCTCGAAGATTTAGATGAGCATGTAATACCACGTCCTTGGAATGTAAACAACCTGAGAAGGTACTATTATTAATGAAAATTTCCTTTATCAATAAATTCCTTTGTTGTATAACAACATCTTGCTTCCTGTCGCTCAAAAATCCCAAGTCATGTCAGGTCTCTCGAACCACATACTTTAGTGAAATTAACACTCAATGACATCTTTACAAGTGATTAAACAGATCCCAAGTCATGTTAGGTTTCTCGGACCACATACTTGGGTGAAATTAACACTTAATGACATCTTTACAAGTGATTAAACAGATCCCGAGTCATGTCAGGTCTCTCGGACCACATATTTGGGTGAAATTAACACTCAATGACATCTTTACAAGTGATTAAACAGATCCTGTGGGTTCTAGTTAGCTGAACTAGTAAAGTCTCTAATGACTGAATAAGAGATCTAGGATTTAATTCTTGCCTACACCAAAAACGGATTAGTGTCTTGGTCTAATGATAAAAGAACTATTATTGGACGCCATAAGTTGAAATTCTTTAAAAAAAAAATCATACTACCAAATCTTAAAAAAAAAAGAAAAAAAAAAAGATATTGCCATGCCAAGTCTTCATGCCCAAAAGCCATTCTTATATCAAATTGAAAGTCACTCAAATTTCAGAGTTCAATTAGGCCACACCCTACCGGCCACGCACTTTGTCAATTTCTTAACCACACCAATAATTTTGGAAAGTGGTGGCTCCAAGAATTTGAGTCATGTCAGGTCTCTCGGACCACATATTTGGGTGAAATTAACACTCAATGACATCTTTACAAGTGATTAAATAGATCCCGAGTCAGGTCTTTCAGACCACATACTTAGGTGAAATTAACACTCAATGACATCTTTACAAATAGTTAAATAGATCCCAAGTTATATCAAGTCTCTCTGTCCTTATCTAAACTAGGGAAACAGGTCCCAGGCTATGCCCGAAATTTACCCTGGATTGTCGATTTTGAACAGGTTCCCTGGCTTAAGAGACCACATCCCTGATCGTGAGGGTATCCTCGGAGGGCTTGGCCGTCATCAAAGGCAGAGTTTCCTCACCCCCTTTAGGAGGAAGAACTTGAGTGGTAGGGAGTTGCCCGGAGGGGGGGACCGCATCCGGAATTTCTCGAATATCCTCTGGGAAGAAGATATTTTCAACATTCCTCAGCTCGGAGTCTGCAGGAACTCCCACCCGGTCCATTGCCACTCCCAAGGACTCGGTGCAGTAGTCCCTGCACACTACGGCCACCTCCTCAGACAGCCTAGCCTCCGTATCAAGCACCCCGCGCTCATAAAACGCTTTCATCGCGGCCTCAGCTGCTTCCCTGGCCACCCGACCTGCATCCTTGGTTTTTCGCAGCTCTGCCTTCAGATCCAAAACGGATTGCTTTTCGGTGGCCAGATTTATTTCTGTTATATGCAGCTTTTGGAGCATGTCCTCGGCCTGCCTTTCTGTGGTCTTCAAACCCGCCTCGGTGCTATGACGAGCTTGGATAGCCTCTTTGAGCTTCTCAGACAACCTCGCCTACTCTTGCTTCAATGCCCTAAGAGCCTTCTCGGCTTCATGACGGGCGTGGGTCTCAGCAGTGACCTCTTCGCGGGCGTTCTGACCCACTCCTCAGCTACATAAATTTGTTGGGTAACCTGCATAAAAGTGGCAAAGGGTTTACAAAAATAAACACATATGCTAATAAACGTATAGCTCAGCATTTAGAGAAGAAAAGTGTTGGTTGGTTTACCATTGCAAGGTTCCTCTTCAACGACATGAAAAGGTCCGGTTGCCTGATGCGCCTAAGACCCTTCATGTCTCAGGGAAGGAGTAGAGGTTGCTCTAAAGCCTCGGCAAGGAAGGTGGCATGTCCCCTCTGAGACTTCCAAATCGAGGCATCCTAGGGAATTGAAGCACCCTCCATCTCCAGCCGAGGGGCCCATGTACGCTGCGCTTGCCGTATTTTAGCTTTATCCCGGCTCTCCACCGATTTGACCCTTTTATCTTTAGGATCCTTGGACTTCTTCTGCTGCTTGACGCCCTTTTGGGGTGCCACTTCACCTTCCTCCAAGTCCTCTATGGGCCTCTTCTTCTTTAAGTCTGGATTGACCTTCAGTCCAAGGTCAGCAAGGAGCAAAGGGGGAGAAGGAGGAAGGCTGGAGGCAGCCTGAGTTTTAGGGGCGTCTTTCGAGGCTTGTCCCTTGTTCCTGTTGGCCATTAGGACCTTTAAACCGGTCCTTTGTTTTAGATCCATACCTTCTCCTTCCTCGGAACTAGTCTCTGGCCGAGCGACTATTAACCGGGGGTGATGGACTACGGAAAGTCTTTCAGACTCAGCCTTAGAATCCGAGACCTCTACTAGCCTTTCTGCTACCCATTCCTCTTCTTCAAGGCGGAACTGATCGATCTCGGTGTCTAAGGAATGGCGAGACGAGGCTGACTCTTCTCTCAGAACAGCCACTTGTTGAGTAACACATTGGGGTGGCAGCTCAACAGGGGGAAGGTCTCTCCGAGCCAAGAACCCAAGCTTAGAGACGTCTATTTGAGCAAGCTTAGGGCTACCTGCTCTAATTGCCTGACCCGCGTCCTGAAATATACGTGATATGGACTCGTAATCTAAGATTAGGTGGGCAGCCCGTAATTATCCATCTTTGCTTACAAATATCTTCGATCTCAGCAAGTAATTGAGTCCCGGGACGTTGACGAGATTGAGTTTCGGAGCTACGTGACTTTTATCTGCAAAAACATCCAAAAAGGAGGTTATGGTCAGATCAATGGCAAATATTGTCCGAAGAGACGAAAGGCACAGAATGAATAGAAGAAAATTTTGAAAAAACTAAGGGACCTAATCCTAGGGTACCCCACCTGGTGTTCTCGCCCTAACTGGGCAGTGAAGACCGTTGTTCCACGCCCCAGAGGCGACCAGGTAGTCGTCCTTCAAGCCTTTGTTGGACTTAGGAAGGTAGGATATCAATCTAACAACATCGGACCGGGACTTGAGGTAATATCCCACGCTAGCAAGAGAATGGCACTCGTACAAGTGGACGACATCGTGCCATGTGAGCCCTAAGTTCATCTGATCGTTCAAAGCATCTACACTCTCTAGAACCCTAAACAGGTTAGGAGCGCACTGACGGGGGCACAACCTGTGGTTGCGCAGGTAGTATGTGGTGATCCTACCTATGGGAAGTGTCATTCCTCCCTTTATAAAGGCGATCATTGGAATGACAACTCTACCCTCCCCTCTAATTGAAAGCACTTGATCCGGGGCACAATACTAAAGGTCTACCCCTTGTGGGATGTGGTATTTGGCTCTAAAACCTTCCATGCCGCCGGCCAGAGAGTCTACTAAGTGTTTGAAGCTACCCATCCCAACAAACACAAACGACGCAGGAAAAGGTTTCTAAAAAGAAAGGAGGCTGAGAAGGTTGGCCGAAGAGAAAAAGAAAAGTTAAAGATACAAACACTTACGAAAGCAAACACGCTAAGTTTTGAACCTTTAGAAGACCCTTTGGGAGACTTTTTAAGGAACGGAGTTAAGGAAATTTAGTGATTGAGGAAGCTCTGGAAGTTGTAATGCTTGAGATTCTCTGGAGCGCTTGAAGTTTCGCGAAGGAAAGAAATGAAAGGTTTCCCTCAGGGCTTTATATAGAGGGAGGAAATGAGTGGGAATACTCCTACTCAAAATCCTAGGAAAAAACATCAGCCATTGGATTGGTGCCTTACCATTGGATGCTGGGAACATAACCCTGCTCGAAGCATTAAATGACGCCTCGTGGGCTACAAAGCGTCAGTAGCAATCATGAGATGCGCAAAGCAATAATTTCACACGTGTAAGGCAGAGAAATAAATGGTCTTATCACTTAAAAGTCAAAACCCCACTTTTTCTCCTTGGATAAGAGGGAAAAACTGGAATTTTGAGGGGCTATTGTAGGGTCAAGGGCCCAAATCTTACATTGGGCCTTAGGGCCCTATCTGAGAGCATGGTCAGTCCAAGGAGGAGCAAATGATAATGAATGGTTCAGGCTTAGGAACTGACGAGCAAGATACCAATGGGAAATTAGTCCGAGGAGGAATAAATCCTCAGGTACGATAAATACAACTCAAATATGTGTCCCAGCAATGTAGGAAACCTTCTAGGAAACTCCGATAATAAGAACACACATCATAAGCGTACAAGGGTGATGAGAACTCAGAAATATCTAAGGAAAAGATGTTACCACCACATTAAATGCGTTACAACTACTTTTTTTGCCGCATTTATGTGGAGAAGACCTCTGAACAGTGCTGCCTTGGCTACCACAACTCACAGAAAACCAAAGGGGGTGTCTGATAGGACAGGTACTCAAGCAGAGGTTCAGATAATCGACAAGTGTGCGATTAAGATGACCCAAAGGGAGCTATATAAGGGGAGAGACCCTCCATAAGAAAAGGAGGGAGAAAGAATACTGTAGCAATATAAATTGTCTCTGTATCCAACTATGATCACTATATCTAAATGTTAACCTCCTCGGACTGAAGGTCCATTGACATCATTACCTCTTATTTGTGCCTGATTGTCATTCGATTCAATACTAGCTGTTGTTAAACTCATTAGGGCCTAGTTCTTTGACCCACTCTCTACAAATTTATTGTATTGGGCTCATTGGGCCAAATCCTATACACTTTGGGTTTGTGCTACAAAACAGGACCCTACAATTATTATTATTATTTCAAGTACTCACATTTTATTCTACCTAAAAAAAATACTCACATTTTATAATATAATAATACGATTATTATTTCCATTCATTCTCATGGTAATGCAAAATAGGGTTACTTACTTTACTGTTCATTTTTTCTTGTTGGCATTTGGGTTCATATCATAGGTAGAGCACTAGCATTGGGGGTGTAAAACCCCCCAAGTTGCTATTTTACCCACCAAACCCATAAAAAGAAGCTCTAACCGGGTATGAGAACCTAAATATTTTTGTAACCTGCTACAGTAAGTTTGGATTTATAGAACTAACTGTAGCAAGATGGGAACTTACTTTTTCATTTGTTTAATATATTTTCTCTTTCTCTGATCACTCTCCCTCTATTTCTTCTATTTCTTCCGGTCTTCCCTCTCACTTTTCTCTCTATCTCAGCTAGTGTAGTGTGGTTTGACCAATGGGTTGTAGATTTTGGGTTTTATATGGGTTTCGGTTTCGGGTTTATGGGTTGTTGTCTCATGGGTTGTGGGTTGCTGGTGGATAATGGGTATTGTAGTGGTGGTAGGCGTGGGTTTGGAAGTGGATCGGTAAGGTGGATGGGTTGGTGTTTTTGAGGTGGATGGGTGGTTCGGTGGTGGCTGGAGTTTGGCTGGATAGTTTTTGGGTTTGCCGCCGTGTGTGTGCTCGTCGTGGGTCTGGGTTTGCCACCGTGGGTCTAGGTTTTGCTCGCTGTGGGTTTACCACCATGGGTTTGGTTTTTGCTCACCGTGGGTCTTTTTTTTCTTTTCTTTTGGTGGTGGGTTTTGCTCACAATCTTGATCTTCCATAAAGCCCACGGTGGTGGGGTAGGTTAGGCAAAATGTGGGTTTTGGTGGTTGTTGATGTTTGTGGTGGATGGTGATGGTAAGTCCTTATTTGTGGAGGTGAGTTGTAGTGGTGGTGGTGGTGGGGGGTTGAGCTTTGATGGTTGTGGTTTGGATTTTTAGTGGTGTTGGTTGGTGGTGGCAATTTTTTTGGGTAATTTTGGTGGTGACAAATTGGGGTTTCTGGCTAAGTTTTGGTGGTGGTTAGTGGTTGGTGGTGGCTGAGTTTTGGAAGAGAAGAGAAGAGAAAGAAACATAATTTTTTATAAGGCAAATTACAACTTATCCACCTATGGTTTGACCATATTAGGACATATGTGAATCATGTTAGGAACATATGTCAATGTAATTGGGTAGATCTAGGATGTGTTTAATACTTTAAGGAACAAGGTTTCAAGATCAAGTGTTAAAGCCATGCAAGTCTGTCCAAGAAACAAGTGAAGAAAATGCTGAATTTTAAAGCTCGACAGCTAGTATTCATCGAGGTTTAAAAGGCTGCTGAAGCCCGATGCTCGACAGCTTCTCGATAGATATGCTATCTATCGAGATTTATGAAAATCAATTTTTTAGAGCTGATTTCACTCCAATCTGTGAATAGATATTTGGGCTTTTTTTTCTCACAACCCTAAACATATATAAGGATTGTTTTAAGGGCCATCACAATTGATGCAACTCAATGCAAAAGTTTTTCACAAGCATATTGTGAACCAGAGGCATATGCCCTAGTTCATCTTCCTATTCAAGAAGCTATTGTGTTTGTACACCGTAGGGTTTTGTAACCAAAGAGCTTCGTGATCTTTTTCATGTTGATGAACTGAAGAACTTTGTAGCCAACATCTTTCTCAAGTTGGTGAGTAAGCCGCGTACTAGGATCCGCGCATCGAATTGGTTAGTCACGTATTGGGAGCCGTGCATTGAAAGAAGAGATTGTCACTACAAAACAAGTCCAATTGGGTATTGGGATAAGGGTTCAATTGTAGGTTGGTATAAGGTACTGAGATTCTTTTACTTGTAACTGCTTGTTGTGATAATAGTGAATTCTCGGGAGTGGTGACCTTAAAATCACCCGGTGGGGTTTTTGCCGTGTAGGTTTTCCCCATTCGTAAACAAATCACCGTGTCAATTTATTTTCCGCTGCATTTTAATTTAGTTGGTAATTTGTTTGTGCTACCACGTTTATTGCATGCAAATTGAATTAATTAATTAACTTGGCTAATTAATTGGTTAATTCATCACAATGGGTCAATACATTCTTGGCCTATCAAGTGGTATCAGAGCAGGCACACTCTGATTAGATTTTAATCTTTGCTGTGTGATCCATTAACCTCTGTTTGTCATGGATAGATGACAGTCTCTTATTATACCTCATTTATTTGATGACACTAACTATGCATACTGGAAAGTACGCATAAGAGCTTTCTTGCAGTCATTAGATGGAAAAGTGTGACAAGCTGTGGAGATAGGCTGGACCAAGCCAAAGGAAGCGCCAGTCGATTGGGATGATACTAAGATCAAGGCGGCTAACTTCAACAGCAAAGCATTGAATGTTTTATTCAGTGCGGTCACGAATGAGGAGTTCAAGAAGATATCCTCTACTGAAACTGCAAAGGAAGCATGGATCATCCTCCAGACAACCTATGAAGGAACCAAGGCTATCAAGAATTCAAAACTTCAGAGGCTTACCACGAGCTTTGAAGAGATTAAGATGGAGGATGATGAGTTATTTGATGAGTTCTATGCCAAGTTCAAGGACATAGTGAACTTAGCCTTTAATATTGGGGAAACCATTCCCGAACCCAAGATTGTCAGAAAGGTGCTTAGATCTCTACCCGAGAGATTTCATGCCAAGATCACCGCAATTGAGGAATCGAAGGATATTGACAAAATTTCTTTGACAGAGTTGGTTGGCAATCTGCAGACTTATGAGTTGGGTTTGACAAGGATATGGAAATCTAGTAAGGGAAAAAGCATGACATTGAAGGCCAAGAGTAGTGACACAGATGAGTCTTCAGACGATGAAGAGTCTAAGATGAAATCCTATATCACGAGGCAGTTCAAAAAGTTTATGAAGAATGTCAATGCTAAAGGATTTGATAAAGACTGCAAGCAGTCTAGCTCGTCTCAGTTCAAGAACTAGGACAAAGGAAAGAAAGATGCTAGGGATGGCGGTCAGTACACTGTTCCATCAGGACCAAAATGCTTTGGATGTCAAGGTTTCGGACACATGAAACAAGAGTGCCTTACATATCTCAAGACCATTGGGAAAAGCAATGCACTTGCTGCTACTTTGAGCGACACCGAGCCTAAAGATAACTCCGACAATGAGGATAATGGAATCCTAAATGCCTTCACTGCCACTGTAAATCCTACTGAAGGGATTGTTGAAGATGGGGATGAAGAAGAGGACTTGGTGGAGTCTAAAATTAAGAAAATGGATGAATGAGATAACATCCACACAGCCTATGCAAAATTATACAAGGTCTCCGAAAAATATGAGAAGTTGTATAAGTTGACCACCAAGAAGCTCAATGAAGTGGAGCTTGAACGAGAAGAAATTTCCACAAAGTTTGGTGAAGCCAATCAGACTATTGGAGCACTGAGATTTGAGAATAATTTCTTGGCTAAGAAGACCGAGAAGCTTGAGACAGAATTGTTCCAAGTCAGAGCTCAGTTGGAAAGGACTTCAAGTGCAAAGCTTGATGAGATGCTTAGTCTTCAGAAATCTACTTTCGATCGAACCGGTTTAGGGTATGATTTCTCTTCTCCTAGTATTGCTTCTGCATATACTACTGTTTTTGTTCCTCATAATATTGAATCTGAAAACAATGATGTGCAAAATGTGTTAGCTAGTGAGAACATAGATAAGGGTAAATCTATCTTAGGAGCACCCCCTAAGCAGGATAAGAAAGAGATCAAAAACCCTAGGGCTAAGAAAGGAAACACTCAAAAGCCTAAACAGAAGAAGTAGCATCTCTGTCATCACTGTGGAGCAGCTGGACACACTCGACCTAATTGCTACAAGTGGTTAGCCACTCAATAGGGCAACAGTATAATCTCATCGGGAAACCAGAATCAGTTTCCATCCTCATTTGCTCCTCTTGGAGATTTTCTCAAAGCCCTCAATTCTTCCCCCTCACCACTGGATTAAGGGTTTGCTAAACGGAAAGGTTCTTCCAAGGTGTGGAAGGAAAAAAGGCTCTAAGTGATTTAGTCACTTTTTCTCTCTCTCCCCTTTTTGTTTTTGTTTTTGCATTACTTGTGTGTTTTTCTTTCTTGTTTTGAGTCAGTCTAGTTTTATGCATTGCTCTGTTTAACATGTTTTTGTTTGTTTATTTTTCATTTTTGTTTTATTTTGCTTTTCATAAAAATAAAAAATAAAAATTGAAAAATCAGAAAAATACAAAAACAGTGTGTGTTTGTGTACATTGGTACTTGTGTACCTTGAATGACCATTGAAACAAAATTTTCTAAACTTTGTATTTTTTGTAGCTTAGGTGAGCATCTCTATGCACAACTAAGCAAGTGAGCTTTGTGTCTCGTGTTTGTGATGAGTAAGATTAAGTAATCTCTTGTACTTAACACTCGTATCACTCTTTTTGACGGGAAGGACTAGAAAATCCTAAGAGAAAGACATAAATAACCATCTCACCACTGTTGTCTGCCAATCATGAAATGACATTTGTATGCTTCAGCATAGCAAAAGTGGAATGTCAAATGCTTAACATCATTGGGTATTTATTTTCTATCTCTTATATGCCCATGCATGATTTGCTTAAAAGAAAAATATGCAAAGAAAAATAAAAAGCAAAAAGAATCAAAATGCTTTATATATAATTGCAAACGTGTCTTCTAGGAGATGTGGGAGTTATAGAATGTACCTTGAAAGTGATAGTCCCCATCAAACAGTTATGATTGTGTGTGAGTTAAAGTGATTTTCTCATATCTCAAATCGTCATAACATTTAGACACTTATGCAATCTTGCGATGTTTTTCACACACAACACACAATATTCTTTGCTATTTTTGATACATGTGTAGGTACAAAGTGATTTGGCCATCACAAGGAATACATGTGTTAATGTATGCTCACTAAACTGTCTTAACTTGTTTAGAGTGTGTGTGTGTGTTTTGGATCTATGTGCTTGACATTTTTCTTGTTGAGAGACGGTTTTAAGAGCTTAAAATGTTGTTTGGATCTTTGGTTGTGTAGCATGCTTGATTGCATTCATGTCTATGTTTTTTTTCTTCTTTGAAAAACTATTTTTAAGTAATCTCGACAACTGCTGGACACCTCTCGACAGCTAGGCTATCTATCGAGCCCTTTCAGCTTCTTTTTATCGTATTCTCGATAGCTTCTCGACAGCTACTTGATCCATCGAGGAACTTTCTGGATGCTCGATAGCTTCTCGATCCATCGAGCCCCTTTTGCTGTGGACACCTCTCGACAGATCCTCGATAGCTCTTTGACAGCTAATTCACGCATTTTTATTCTCGATAGCTCTCGACACCTCTCGATCCATCGAGAAACTGGGATTTCTATATATAGGGTCTGCGCGACATTTCTCTCATTTCTCCTCGATCTCTCTCGATAGTTTGTGTCTTTTCACCTCCCAAACACTTCTCTCTCACTCCGAACTTCATTCCCTTGTGATTTTCGACCTAGATCAAGAGTTTCTTCTCTGGTAAGGGTCCTAAATCCTTCATTCTCCATGCATTTCACGCATTAGACCTAGGTTTTTGGGTTTTTGAAGAATATTTGGGGTTTTTAAAAATTGATGAAGTTTTGGTGAAATTTTTGGGATGGGTTTTGTGTAAATGATCTTAAATGTTCATGCATTGCATCACATTTGCATTTTAACTATATTTTCATGCATTATAGATGTGTGCTACATATGTTGAATTGCTGTGTGCTGTTAGGTTTGGATTGGGTTAAGCCAATGATGTTTTTAAGTTGCATGTCACATGTTCATGCATTTTCATGCATACGTACCAATTTTGTTTCTATCATTTGATACTAAACTGTTTGGTGCTTTTCTGCGTGTCTCTCTCTCTCTCTCTCCCCTTTGTGTTAGTCTGCTCTATGGCACCTAAACGCAAATCTACTCCGTCCCAGAACCCTCTTCATTCTGGGGCATCTTCCTCTGATCCTACCCTCTCCCATGTCAGGTTCTATGATGAGAAGGCCAAGTCAGACTTCTTGGAGAACTTTTTATGACGCGGCATTCATTCGGAACGCCAAGTCGTTCTATCGGATTTTTCTAATACTGACCTTCCCACTGTCATCTATAGTCGGGGTTGGGAGTCACTGTGAGGCATCCTGGTCACTTGTCCTTCCGTGATCATACAGGAGTTTTACTCCAATATGCACGGAGTCGATACATCTGTACCTCATTTTATTACTCGCGTTCGAGGTACGCGCATTATAATTACTCCGGATATTGTATCCGAGGTGCTACACATTCCTAGGGTAGCGCATCCTGACTACCCTAGCTGCGATCGTCTGAGGACTGTGTCCAAAGACGAACTCTTGTCTCTATTTTGTGAAACACCCTCATCTTGGGGTGACCATCAAAACACCTCTTGCTCGGGCTTTGCAAAAGGTCCGAGATTCCTTAACATGGTGATGACATTCGTTCTCCATCCTTTTTCTCACTATAACTCTATCACAGAACCTCGTGCTTGATTTTTGTTATCCCTTCTTGAGGGACTTTCTATTGATTTTCCATCTCACTTCATCCTATCCTTCATAAATGTCTATAGGGATACGGCGACCCGTGATAAGCTCATTTTTCCTTCGGCTATCACGCGGATCCTTTGCCATTTTTCTGTCTCTTATCCCGCGTCCCCTCATTTCTCAATCATGTGTGCCATAGTTGCAGTTATCGTCAGACGTAGTGAGACCCAATTTCAACTGAAGCGGCCTTAGACAGAGACAGCAGCTCCTCCAGCTTCTTCTGCTCCTTCCACATCCGCACCTTCTTCATCGGCGGGTGGTGTGACCCTTGAGGCGGTCATGGCCCAGCTGCAGCGCATGGATGCTCGCCTTGACACACTCAATGATGAGTTGTGTCAGGTGAACACTCGTGTTGGCCGTATTGCTAGATGGTAGGCTCGCCTTGGTGGGTTCGTGGAGTCTCCCTCTCCTTCTCTAGAGGCATCTGAGGACAAGGACGATGACGGTGACTCCGACGACGATGATGATGATGAGGATGAGGATGCTAGCTCACCCAGTGATGATAAGATGTCTACTTGATTTACTTACCCTTTGTCGCTTGTGACCAAAAAGGGGGAGTAGTTTTGATATGAGAGTAGTCATATACATAGGGGGAAAGTTAGTATAAGAGATTTTTGTTAGGGGGAGTGTCTATATTTTTGAGGGATGTAGTGAGGACTTGTGTATTTTTTTTTTCTTTTCTTCTTTTAGAGATACATTGTTCTTACATTATGATAGCAAACCTTATACTTATGATGTTTTATATATGATGAGGTTGTTATTACAGTTCTTTCACCTATCTTCACATGTGTTGTTTCTTTTCTCTCTTTATGCACATGATTCTTATATATTGTATGCAATCTTTTAGTTCTGTTTCACACTAAGATGCCGTGATGAGTTTTGTTTAAAGTGTTTCAGAAATACAGGTTGTCAAAGTCTTCTTGCCATAAACTCTCTTCTTGCAAAGTTTTTCAAGAGTTTGTGTTAGGATAGATTTTATTTATTGTATTCAACAAGTGAGTATGAATTGAGTGATTTATGACTTCTCTCATATGTTCATTTGTTTGTTGTGGTTTTGTCACGGATTGCCAAAGGGGGAGATTGTTAGGACATATGTGAATCATGTTAGGAACATATGTCAATGTAGAATTGGCTAATCCTTTGCAAAACGCACTTTACTTGTAATTGAGTAGATCTAGGATGTGTTTAATGCTTCAAGGAATAAGGTTTCAAGATCAAGTGTTAAAGCTATGCAAATCTGTCCAAGAAACAAGTGAAGAAAGTGCTGGATTTTAAAACTTGATAACTAGTATCTATTGAGGTTTAAAAGGCTGCTGAAACCCAATGCTCAACAGCTTCTCGACAGATAAGCTATCTTTCGAGATTTATGAAAATCAGTTTTTCAGAACTGATTTCACTCCAATCTATGAATAGATGTTTAGGCTTTCTTTTCTCACAACCCTAAACATATATAAGGATTATTTTAAGGACCGTCACTGCTGATGCAACTCAATGCAAAAGTTTTTCACAAGCATGTTGTGAACTGGAGACATATGCTATTCAAGAAGCTGCTGTGTTTGTACACTGTAGAGTTTTGTAACTAAGGAGCTTTGTGATCTTCTTCGTGTTGATGAACTGAAAAACTTTGCAACCAACATCTTTCTCAAGTTGGTGAGTAAGCCGCATACTGGGATCCGTGCATCGAATTGGTTAGTCACGTACTGGGAGCCGTGCATTAAAAGGAAAGATTGTCATTATAGAACAAGTCCAATTGGGTATTGGGGTAAGGGTTCAACTGTAGGTTGGTGAAAGGTACTGGAATTCTTTTACTTGTAACCGCTTGTTGTGATAATAGTGAATTCTCGGGAGTGGTGACCTTAAAATCACTCGATGGTGTTTTTGCTATGTAGATTTTCCCCATTCGTAAACAAATCACCATGTCAATTTATTTTTCGTTGCATTTTAACTTTGTTGGTGATTTGTTTGTGCTACCATGCTTATTGCATGAAAATTGAATTAATTAATTAACTTGGCTACTTAATTAGTTAATTCATCACAAGGGTTTAATACATTCTTGGCCTATCAGACCAAAATTTAAGTTGCTTACCTGTGATTTGAAATTTGACACTTTACCCACCTGAGGTTTGACCGAAATTTAAATTGTCTACCTGTGGTTTGAAATCTCATGATAAAAGTGTTCTGCTGGATCTTTTTTGATCTTATTTGATCTTGTATTTTTATGTTTTTTTTTTTTTTTTGGAGAAAAGAGACATAAAAGTGGAGCGAAATTACATATTTAGCCATGTTTTTAACAAAGATATGTTACCGAACTTTAATTGAACTAACCTTAGGTGAATAAAGTGTCAAATTTCAAACTATAGTTAAGCAACTTAAATTTTGGCCATACCAGATGTGGGTAAATTGTAATTTGCCATTTTTTATAATATTTGATGGTGTAGTTTATATTATTTTAATGAGTTGTATATAAAAATAGAAACTGAGATGTTGGGTGAGTTGTAAAATGAAATGGTAAAATAGATAAAATAAATTTTAAGGGTGTAAAATAGAACTTTTTTTACATCCCGAATGCTAGTGCTCGTAGGCCCAAATAAAAATTAAAAAAGAAATAGTTGTTAATGTGGATGTGGGTAGTCTTTTTTTTCTTTTTTTTGAGAAACAAACACACACAAGGAATAAGGAATGTGGGTAATTTATTGACTATACGAACTATATAATGTAGTATAAGTACAATATTTGGAGACTTGGTACACAAGACACGCAGGACATAAATGAATCGCACGTATTCTCTCAAGGTCAAGGCTCTCCCTTGCCCTTAATTAGGTTCCATCATCAATAATCGGTGGGTCTTTGCCTGTGAATATTTGTAGGAGACCCATTTTTGTAACTTCTACAAACCGACAAGCAAGCACTACCAAAGTAAGTAGGGTTCATGTGGGCGACGGAAACAGGTCAAAGGGAGAAGCATGGTTAATTTCACTTCCTTTGCAACAGGGACGGAATCAGAACTTTGAGTTGGGGGGTGGTTTTACTGTTGGCTGTGTGCGGCAGTTTCAACCTTTAACTTTGCTACTACTTAGTTGCTTTTTTCTTTTTCTTTTTTTGGGTAAGAACAAAATTATTTTTGTTTAGATTTTTTTAAAGGGCAGGGTTGTTTATTTTGGATAAAATTGGTTAGTTGAGTTTAATTTTTTTTTTTTTTTTAGTTTTACTAATGTTAATTTTTGTTGTTGAGCTATTTTTTTGGGCTTATATATTTTGTTTTAGATTTTAGATCTATAATTTTTTTTATGGTCACTAAAATTATTAAAATGCTAGAGCTACAAGCTTTTTATTTATTATTATTATAAATTACTAATATGATAAGTGGTTACTGGTAAGTAAAAAAATGATGTGAGTGATGGGCCCATTATGCGAACCAATAAGAATTTGCTGCCAAAACAGTTTATAAAAATATTGTAAAAAAGTTTAGGAGTATAGCATTATGCTTAAAAGAATCAATGATATTGTTTAAGGGAAACAAAATGTAATTTTATAAAACAAAATTGCTAAAATTAGTACACATATATAATAATACTTTTTTTTAAAAAAAAAATTGGGGGAGGGGGCCATTGCCCCCTAGTCCAATGATAGCCCCGTCCTTGCTTTGCAATCAAATTTTGGCGAGGGTTTGTGGCTAAACCCTTGAGGTAAGAACCAAATCTTTGGGTCTATCCATGAAATCATGTTTATATGTATGGATTTCTAACAAATTTAAAATATTTAAACAAGATAGCTTCTTTTTTTGAGAAGATGAAACAAGATAACTTAGTTGTTCCTTTGTGAACTACAAAATGAAGCGCCATTGTTAGCAATTTATTTGAAAATTACTAGAAAGGAAAATGTTAAACAATAACAAAAAAATTTATAAATTGATGATGTGAGAGTAACTGTGATTGTTCTCATCTCAATAACATAATAAATAAATTTATAAATAACATTTTTGTTTTATATTTAAAATTTATGCATTATTTTGTAAGATTTATGTAATAAAATTTGTAACAGTCATGACTCTTTTTCATTACTGAAAAACATTACTCTTTCTAAAAAATACAAATAATTATGAATAATTGCACCAATAGGCTTGTGGCTTAATAGCATTATCCTGTTCTTTTGAGAAGAATCAAGATTCAAATCATCATCTCCACTTTATTGTAAGAAACAACCAAAAAAGGGGGTTGAAATGATAGTCCAGTGTTAATAGCATCTTTTGTGATGCTCCATATTTATGGTTCAAACCCCACATTCCTCATCTCTCATCATCTACCTAAAAAATTAAAAATTAAAAAAAAAAGAAAAACCAACCAAAATTGTGATGAGAATGAGTACACCTTTTGTTCTCCCAATGATCTTTCAATTAGAAATAAAATTATTATTATTATTATTATTTTTTTTTTTGCTTTTGTTGTCAAAATGGAGTTCCTTTAGTACAATGAGATTTTTGTTAATCTGCTTTCTTTGAAATTATTCATGCTTATTTACAAGTGTATCACTTTTTCTTTTTCTTTTTTTGGAAACAGGAATCAAACTTCATTAATTTTAAATGAGCTAAATCATAAAATAAAGCCTCCATAATTGGAGGTGGAGAATCCTCTAACCATATTACATCATCATAGATATGTCTAGAGTAATGAGCTAAAGAATGAACTATCGAATTAGCCTCCCGTTTGACACTAAAAATCGAGAACCATCTGAGATTGTGGATTAGGTGTTGAATATATATCCTGCAAAACATGGCCAAGCATGGACGGAGCCAGAGCTTCAAGTTAAGGGGGGCAAAATTCTTCTAAGATTGAATCTCACAAAAGGACTAATTTTTTTTTTTTTTTTTTAAGAACAAAAGGACTAATTATTATTACTAAATAAAGACAAATATAAGAATTTGGACAGTATGCATAAGAAATTAATTATAAATTTATTACTTATCAATTCATAATTTAGTTTTCAATTTATAAATTTATTAGCTTGTTACAGCTAATGCATTTCCCTCAACAACCCATTGGCCAACCAAATGTTTTTATTAATTGTACAATTATTATTTTGCTTTAACTTTACTTCTTCTTTTTTTTATATGTTTCTTTAACTTTACTAAGTAACTTTTTAGTAATTACTCACTCTATCTATTCTCTTTATAAGTTATAATAGGTTACACTCACACATACTCAACACTTCACATAGAAAAATTATTAAAAAAAAAAAAAAAAAAAAACAACAACAACAACAATATAGTCACAAATATAGACATAAATAATATAAATGGGTATGTTAGGCACATATTTTTTTCTTTAAAGGGGCTAAGAGTTAGGCATATATTTTTTTTAAAAGGGGCCAAGAGTTTGGAGATAGGGGAGCAGGTTTAATTTTTCTTGGGCCTAAATTGTAACTCAAGCCTATTGCATATATATAGATGTTGGTCTTTTCAAAATCTCGGGGGGGGGGGGGGGGGAATGGCCCCCCAATGCCAAACTGTAGCTCCGTCCCTATGGCCAAGCTGAGAGATGTAAGGTCTTGGAGTCAAGATGGATTTCATCATATATTGCCGCTATCCCCTTCAATTTCAATGACCAGTTCTCTAAAACCAGCCTTAACAGCAAAGACAATCGCCTTGCGACATGCCAAGAGCTATACTTCATCACTATTTGACGCTAATAGGCCTTCCGCCTTTAGCCTCTTTTTTTTTTTTTTTTTTTTTTTTTTTTTAATTATAATCAAACGTAACCAAATTTCATTAGTTGGGCCTTAAGGCCATAGATAAAACATCCATACAAATTTGGTCAGCAATCATGGGTAGGGTATCTTCCACCCATATTACACTATTAGAAACATTACAAGCATGCCTAGCAAGCAAATGGGCTGCAATATTACTATGTCTACGGACATGGTTTGTCTTCCATGCCTTAAAAGACTTCAGCCACGTTCTTGCACCTTCCACAATTTTCTGGATTGAGCTTGGTGTATGGTTAGGTTTCGAGAGAGCAGACATTACAATTGAAGCGTCACCTTCCACAATCACTTCCCCAAGGCCAAGGTCCCTTGCAAAAATAGTTCCTTCTTCTGCAACTCTTACTTCCACCTCCAGAGCCCCCAATGGGAAGAGTATTTTCTTAGACATTGCACCCATCAATTGTCCTTGCTCATTTCAGATTACCACTCCCACACCACAATGCCCTGCATCTTTGAAAACAACTCCATCGGTGTTAATCTTGTACCACCCGCATCTAGGGGGGCACCACGGTGTTCTGATCTGATCTGACCCACCTGTCTAGGGTTGGTGGCAATTGGAGCATTGCCCTGTCGAAATTCCTCCACGTAGTTGGCTGCTTCGCTAGCTATTGTTTTAGCCAATTTGCACCTATCTTCATGCTTGACGAGGTTCCGGATTTTCAATATTCCCTAAGCCAAAGTCACGGACAACTCCCAGTCAACATCCGTGGAAAGCTCCCTCAATAACCACACTACATTGATGAAATCTCTCTGAGGTGAACTGTTAGGGAGTTTTATACCCGATTCCTTCCACACCTCAGCAACTATCTTGCAACTTTAAAGAGTGTGACCTGAAGTTTCGCTTTCGCCACAAAACACACAACTATCCAAATGCGTCACTTTCCTTCTGGCCAAGCAATGATTCGTGGGTAGAATATTTTTGCAAGCCCTTCACATGAATTGTTTAATCTTGCTTGGACATTGAAGCTTCCAAATTGACTTCCAGATGTTGGTCATTTTTGAGCTATCCAAACAATCCCCACTATCCCCTGTTTGCCTTCTTTGAGAGCTTGGAGTGCAACACAATAAGCACTTCTGACCGTAAATCTCCCATTATTGGTCCATGCCCAAATTAAGAAAAATCTTCTAGTAGGCCTGAGCTGATTGGAATACCTAACACAGCATTAGCTTCATGGGGGAGGAAAGTGTCTTTCACCTTATTAGCGTCCCAAACACCCTTTTCACAGTCCAACAAGTTAGCCACCATCTCTACATCTGAACTTTGTCTTTTGGGGCTACACATCTTGAAGGATACCAGAGTCGAGAGCCACCTATCCTTCCAAATATTGACCTTCCCACCATTCCCAATTCTCCATCTCATACCTCTCTCAATGATACCTCTTGCAGCCAAGATACTATGCCATGCGTAGGAGAGGTTTTTCCCCAATTGAGCATGCATAAAGCTGGAATTCTCAAAGTACCTGGCTTTGTATACTTTGTGGAGGAGGGATGAGGTGTTTTGGAGCAGCCGCCAACCCTGTTTTGCAAGAAGGGCTAAATTAAGTCCTTGAATCCCATTCCTCCATCCACTTTCCTAGTACACATTCTTTCCCAAGAGACCCAGGCCATTTTCCTCTCGCTACCTTTCTGTCCCCACCAAAAACTACTCACCATAGCGTTTAGCTCTTGACATAGGGAATCCGGGAGCTTGAAACAGCTCATGGTGTATGTGGGGGTGGCTTGGGCCATCGCTTTGATGAGGATTTCTCTGCTTGCATTTGATAATAGTTTACCCTTCCATCTGGCTATCCTTCTTCCCACTTGGTCCTTCGATCGATTAAAAGCTTTCTTTTTTTCCTTTCCCTATCATCGGGGCAGCCCAAATATTTTTCATGCTGCTGTATAATTTGTGCCCCAAAGAGATATTTCACACCTTCTTGCACCTCTCTCTTCGTGCTTTTACTAAAAAAGAGCGAGGTTTTCTCCTTATTCAATTTTTGTCCCGAATCCCTTTCATAATCTGATAGAACCTTTATCACTCGGTTGCTCTCTTCCATGGAAGCTCTGCAGAAAATGATACTATCATCGGCAAATAGCAAATGAGAAATCTGAGGGGCCTTTCTACACACCTGAACTCCCTTCAAATTTCCCAAGCTCACCTCCCTTCGAATCATAGGTGACAAACCCTCGGCTCATAGCAGAAAAAGGTAGGGGGAGATGGGGTCTCCTTGACAAAGCCCCTTAGTAGGGTTGATGCAGCCTTTTGGTACACCATTTATGAGGATTGAGTATGACACTATCTTCACACACATCATAGTAAAGGCAATCCACCTTTCCTGAAAGCCCATTCTCCTCATCATCACCTCTAGGTACGGCCACTCCACCTTATCGTATGCCTTACTCATGTCGAATTTTATGGCCATCATTCATTTCTTCCCTCTTCTTTTCTTATTTATGCAATGCATTGTCTCGAAAGTGACAAGCACATTGTCTGTGATTTGTCTCCCTGGCACAAAAGCACTCTGGGCTTCACTTATCACTTCAGGCAGGATCTTCTTCAGTCTGTTAGCTAGGACTTTAGAAATAATCTTGTATATTACGTTGCACAGGTTGATAGGTCTGTATTCTGTGATTTTCTGTGGGCATTTCACTTTTGGGATTAAACAGATATAGGTCTCATTTAGGCTACTAGGCATAACACTAGAGTTAAGTGAATGCAGAACACAATTAATGACATTAGGACCTACAACATCCCAGTATTTTTGGTAAAAAATAGGAGACATACCGTCTGGACCCGAGGATTTTGTAGGGTGCATCTACCATAGAGTCGTTCTAACCTCTTCGGCTTTGAAGTCTTCAAGTAGCACTATATTCATTTATGGGGATATCCTTGTACTTACTGCTTCCAAATTAGGTTCATAGGAGCTAGATTGCTCAGAGCTAAAAATTGAAGAAAAATAGTCTAGTATGATTTCCTCCACTTTCTTTTCATCCTCATACCAAACACCATCCGTATCCCAAAGTCCTTCGATCTTATTGGTTCTCTGCCTTTGTGTTGCTGTCGCGTGAAAGAACTTAGTGTTTCGATCACCGCACTTAATCCAGAGATCCCTTGATCTCTGGTTCCACATCCACTCCTCCCTGCACAAGACTTCGTTAATTTCCTTCCTAAGCACTTTAATCTCTTCTGCGGTCTCATGTAGAAGGTTCATGGCTTCAAGCTGTTGAAGGCATTCTTTCTTACTCTTCAGGGACTTGTTCACATTACCGTACACCTCTCGATTCCACTTTTGAAGATGAAACTGGCCACTCTTAAGTCTATCTTGTATTTGGAAGTCGGAGCTTTCCTAGAGAGGGTCCCAAGCCCTTTCTACTACCTCCTTGCATCTCTCATCTTGGGTCCACACAACCTCAAAGAAGAATCATTGTTTCAGCGGTCTTGAGGGAGCTCTCTGTCGCAGATACATAGATAGGAGGCAGTGGTCCAATGCTGACATTGAGACATGGTGCACTTGAGCTTCCAGAAACAATGCCTTCCACCTTTCGTTGGCGACCATTCTGTCCAACCTTATCAAAGTGCGCTAGTCCCCCAACCTTTCGTTGCACCACGTGAATCTTTGCCCCACGAAACCCAAGTCCGTGAGTCCACAGTTGTCCAGACACTCTCTGAAAGCCCTCGTCTTACTTGCATCTCTTTCAAGCCACCCTAACTTCTCATCCGAGTGGAATCCCCCAATATCACCCATGGCATATTACACTACTTTCTCGAGGATTCAATCAAACTCCATGAGAAATGTCTCTTACCTAAATCCGGTTGCCCGTAGAAGCCCGTAGCCCTCCACAATGCTGTTCCCGTTCCATCGAAAACCACCACATCAATGTGGGAGTTTGAACAGCTCTTTAGTCTAACATCCGTACCTTCTTTCCATATCATCGCTAATCCTCTACTTTTTCCATCGCTAGGGATCGTAATCCCCTGAGTTAGCTCTAGCTTAGACTATACACCCTTCATCTTATTGTTGTTGGCTTTAGTCTTCACGAGGAAGACAAGGATTGGTTACTTAGCTTTCACCTCCACGATGAGCGTCCAAACCGCCAAGGGTGATTCTTTCACCTCCACGATGAGCGTCCAAACCGCCAGGGGTGATCCGAGACCCCGGCAGTTCAACGCCAGGATACTCATTGGGCTCGACGATGCTGCTTTGCAGCTGCCACCACACCGCCATTCGTGCTGTTCTTCTTCCTCTAGACTTTACAAGGTTGTTCTAACTTCTTACTCCATTTCAGTTCTAGGGTATTTAAGTCAAGCTCCTGTAATGGGATCAGGCTCTCCCTCTTTATGTTCAATGGGCCTGAGATTTCCTTCTCATTTTTGGTGTGGGCCACCCTTGCCATTCTCTTCCAATGCCCACTTTTTGGGCCTAAACTCTCAGCCATCCAGCCCAACTCGTTTGTAAAAGTCATTGCCATTGGGCCTGTTTGTTTACTTTCCTTCCTTGGGCTTTCCCTACCCGTTTCTTCACCCAAACTGATTGCCCCCACCTTAAATTCAAATTTTGGCTCATCATCTTGTTGCGTTGCTATCTCCCACTGCATTGTTTCTCTCCCCTCTTTTTGAGGTTCGTTATCTTCCGGAATATCCTTACCTAAGATGAGAAGCATTTTTTCTGCGTGCTTAGAGTTATTGTTGACATTTCCTTTACCATGAAAGGTCTTTGTGTCCTGCAACATTGCTTCTGTCTCCTTTGTCCCTACTTCCTTGGTGCACTTCTCCATGTGAGCCGTAGTTGACCCAGTTTTCCTGCCAATCATATCTTTGGTTGCCGGTGATCATAGTACAGCCAACAATTGATCACCCATGCCCTTGTCTAAATTTTCTCTCCTCTCCGGCATGGCCCTATTTCCTATTTGACTCGACTTTTTCGTTGTCTTTCGCATAAACTCCCCCCAAAGTCATGCTCCATACTGAAGACTATTTAAGTCTGGTTGTGTAGACACTCAATTTTGCACCCATAATTTAATCAACGAGAATGACTTGAATGACCATCCATTACCCTAAAAATCATGATTGCATTACATGCATCAATTTGTTCTTGCATTACCTGCATCAATTTTTCTTTGTATTACATGCATCAATTCATTCATTGCATACCATAAAAATGATCTTGAGGTTCTAATGGTCACGGCGGTGTGTTCAGTTTCCAAATCAGACCATCGGATTTAAAGATATCACATTATCAAGTTTGCATGGTCAACACGCATTGTGTCTAGGTAGAGTCGACCACACATGATCAATTTAAATTAATTTTGATTGGTTAAACAATTAAAATTAATTAAATAATTTTGTGATTGGTTGATAATTAGTGTTTAAAATAGGGATGTATGCATAGGAATAAAATGGATGATTGGATAACAATAAAATTGTGGATAATCTGAACTTTATCAAGACTTATTTTAGGATATTTATCTACAAGATAATTTTTCTTAAAAAACCCGAATTATCCAGTAAAGAGATAAAAAATCATAGACGGAGAATGAAAACATGTCTAGGTGCAAGGACTGGTCAAAAAACCCTAGAAGAGGAGTCCAAATGGTACCTGAACACGGAAGTGCATTCGGTGTCCAAGAGCCAATTTGGCACTTTTGGAGTGCCGAACAGCACTCTAAAAGGGCCGAATTTCCCCCTTTTGGGCTTTGGCCCAACGGCCTTCGGGTGATGATAAGGCACACCCTTTTCGATCTTTACGCAAAAGGATGCGTCCAGATTCACATCCTAATCGTCTGTGCCTATTTTTTAGAGTCTTCTGGTAAATAGAGACTGAACCTCATAATTTAGCACCTTTATTTTTACGCTCTGGGAGGCACACATTTTTAGGCTCTCAAATTACTGATATTTGCTAATCCTCTCTGAGATTTGCTGCTAAAATTAGGGTTTTTAGGTTTCAAAGATAACTGAATAAGTTTCTTTGAACCCTAAAACATCCTCTCAAGAACAAGGAGTGCTCATGCAAGAGGTTGTTGTCAATCACCCTTTCTTTTTTTTATGCTTCTTGTTTATAATGATGAATGTTTTTTTATCTATGAATTTTTAATCATTGTTTTGTTTAAAGCATGATTGTTTTTATGCAATTGTTATAATCTCTTTCTTAAATATCAATAATCTGCATGTGAATAACTCTTTTTCTTAAAATAAAAACATATCTGCATCTTCATTAGATGTAGATCTGACTTTTTCTTAAAATAAAAACATATCTGTATCTTCATTAGATGTAGATCTAACTTTTTCTTAAAATAAAAACAGATTTGCATCTTCATTAGATGTAGATCTTACTGTTTCTTAAAATAAAAACAGATTTGCATCTTCATTAGATGTGGATCTGACTATTTTCTTAAAATAAAACAGATTTGCATCTTCGTTAGACGTAGATATGACTTTTTCTTAAAATAAAAACAGATCTGTATCTTCATTAGATGTAGATCTAACTTTTCTTAAAATAAAAAAACAGATCTGCATCTTCAATAGATGCAGATTTGAATTTTTCTTAAATAAAAAACTGATTTGTATCTTTCTTAGATACAAATTTGATTTTCTTAAGCATATGCAGATTTTTGAAATAAAGAAAAGATAAAACATGATTGTGTTAGTGTTTGTTTTATGTAATTCATGTTGCATAAATTTAAATTATAAGCGAAACTCTCTTCTTAAAAAGTCCTTTTCATTTTTTTTAAAACATATAAAAATAGATCTGATTTTTTCTATTTTTAAAAACCATTTTTTTTTAGTTCTTGAAAACAGATCTGATATTTTTCAAATAAAAAGACTTTATTTTACTTAATAAACACAAATCTGAATTTTTTATCTCCAAAAACCACTTTTTTTCTACATATTACAAAACAGATTTGGTATTTTGACAAATCAAAATCAATTTTTTCTTATCAATCAAAACAGATCTAAACTTTTTTAAACAAAAGAAGAGACTTCATTCATAAATAAATTTATGTGATTTGATCTTTAGTTTCACATGTTCAACATATCATTTATGACATGCATAAAAATGTACATTGGTCAAAAGAGTCTAGAAGACCAAACTCTGTCTGGGCGGAATGGATGCCTAACACCTTCTCATTCCGTAACCTAACCTCCGGATTTAGATCTTTGGTTAAGTAGATCTAGCCTTGTCTTTACTTTTTATTTTGGGTAGAATGTAACTAGTACAAAAAGCCATGTAATTTGGTAGTTTGTAACTAGGACCCAAAGCCATGTAATTTTTCAATTTTCCAAATATGTAATTTTTTATTCAATCAATGAAGAGAATAATTTAGTCATGTATTTAGTTTTTTTTTTTTTTTTTTTTCTTTTGTATTTAAAATAAGTGGCGACTCCATACCACTTACCCAAAAAGAGAGGTGCCCTAAAAAGCGCCCCAAAAATCTCTCTTTTTTGAGAGGCCTAATTTTCCCGGTCTCTCACAGGTTGCTTACCGTTCCCAGGTAGTTCCGGGCACTCCCTCAGGTCATGGTTTAGGTGGCCATAGTTGTAGCAAAAATTTGGAAGACGTTCATATTTAATATACACCCATCGTCCTTGGTCACCCTCAATGGCTACTTTCTTCCCCCTTACCAGCCTTTTTGTTACATCCACTCAGACCCTTACCTTCAGATACTTTCCCCATTGTACCCTGGTTTCAGCCACATCCACCTCCAAAACTTCCCCCAACGTAGCTCCTATTGCCCATCATGTTTCTCTCGTTCTGCTCTTGAGGGGTAGATTGTGGATCTGTATCCAGAAAGGAGACCATCTTAAGGAGATTTCCTTTGGCACCTGTTCCCCTTGAAAATCCTGAAGGAGAATGAGTTGCTTTTCATAACTCCGTGGACTCATATCCAGAACTTTCTTCTTATCTTTTTCGTCACCGAACTCCACTATGAACATTTAGTCTTCGATTTCCACGATCTATAAACCTTTGTTTGGTTTCCAGATCATCCTTATATTCTCCCTAATAGCATCGAGTGCAATGCTTCTACGTGACAGGACATTCATAACTAGGCAGTTTTTGCCAAGTTCTTTAGCTGCTTTTGTGCTATTACTTCCCAGTACCACACTCTCGTCTTCCTCCTCTGTGAATGACAGCTTCTTCCATAGTACTTCTAGTTCTTCCACCATGGTTATTTGTCGCTGACCTCACCAAAGGAGGTCACAAAACTCTTGAAAGGGTACCTGCAAGACTCACACTGGTACTATATGCACAAAGGCACGAGAGCACTTTATCACTTTCCGCCTTTAGCTAAAAGAGCCTCCATCACCTCTCTTTTATCATTCCTAATCATCACACCAAACCTCGTAGCAACATGATTTGAAAACAATGCAACATCAAAATTTCTTTATCTTTTTTTTTTTTTTTTTTTTTTTTCACAAATAGTAAAGTTCTATATTTTAATTTGGATATAAGAAAGCTTACCTATAGTGTATTATTTTTAAAATTGAATCTTCACATTTTATCAATTTATTTAGGTGTCCTTATTCTACTTATCTTTCTGTCACAAAAAAAGAAAAAGAAAAAAAAGTGCCCTTAATAGGCAAAACCACAAAAATAAGTATTCATAAAATAAAATTAAACCAAATTATTATTATAATTTTTTTAACAAAAAGAAGCTTCATGTTTTCCTAAGTTCGTAGGATGATGCATAAATCAGAACAATAAATTTCCTTTGATAAGTGGGTTATAAGAAACACATGAGAATAATAAATTTTTGTTTCCAAATTTATAATAACCTCCTTACATTTTGCAAGATTTTAACATTGGAGTCAAAAGTTTTGGTGTTTGAGTCGACTAATTGATTTTAATTCTGCTAGAGGCACCAAAAAATTCACAGAAAATTCCACACATGCTCTAGCATTTAATAACCACTCAAAGGAAATTTATGGCCGGGGTGTGGGGGGCAAGTATAAATACTTGTCGGGTGTGGGGGGTAAGAGCCGGGGTTCAAGTCTCTAGGAGGGAGTTTTACACACATATACACTTAGATTAGGTTAGAGTAGAAATTTTATTTTGTATCAAAAAAAAAAAAAAAAAAACCACTCACTTCATAGTCCTCATTTGAGCCAACCACAACACAAAGATTAAAGACAATGATTTTAAAGTTTTTGGTGGATTTAAGCTTATTGGATTGATTTATGTGAATAATTTAATATTAAAAAACAATCATTTAGGGAATCACGGTATTATTAGTCGTAAACTCATACTATGCACAGAAACCTACTTATTTGTGTGGTAGACTAAAATAAATTTATAAAATCTTAAACGATTATGAAACTATACCATTCTATGAATTGCTCGTGTCTGACTTCAATTTGTGTTACAATTTGATGAAGAAGCCATTGCTTGAACGTTCAATGGCTTACCAAAAAAAAAAAAATATAGATGGTTTCAAATATTGCAAATTAAAAATAAATAAATAAAAAAACTCAAAATTTTAGATATTGAAATTTCTGAAAGGCCAGAAAAATATTAAAGAAATAGAAGAGATTCATTACCTAGAAATTATTGAAACAAAACTATATATATATATATTATATGTTGGAACATTTTAATATTAATTAATTAAAGTGAATTTATATGACAATATAAATGTAAAGATGTGGGAGTTAATATGAAAAATAAGGAGTTAGTGGAAAGTTTAATTCCACATTGAAAATGAGAGAGACTATTTTATTCTTTTTAATTGTGGTGATTAATAGATTGATATGCATTGTAGCAATTTCTAGGCTAGATACATTTAGAATAATTTCCATATTCATTGGTGAGAAAATGGCCTTTTTTTATTATGGAAAAATGAAGAGCTATTCACCCATTTAATGGATTAGGTGTTGGGCCTATTTACTCTTCAAAAACTCCTTATTTCATCCATTTAATTGTGTAACTCCAACCCATCAGATTTATGTCCAGTAATTAATCTTGTAACACCACTACATCAGAATAATGGACCTAATTAATCAAATTAATTTGGGTAATAATTTCTTGAGGCCCATTGAGCCTATAAATAGATTCATTCAAACCCATCCAAGTAACTGCAATATAACAACGTTACAACACCAAAAAATCTAGCAATTGCAAGCATTCTTATACACTAAAAATAGAGAGGTTCTTGGCAAAGAAGAGTGCTCTTCCTGGTGGAGCTTTGGATTTGAACACTTTGTGCAAAGATTGTTCTAGCCATACGACATTTGTTGGGCTGTTGTATCTTGGGGGAGACAAGTCAGAGAAGGTTTGCACTGGTTACAAAGTTTAGCCAACCAAGGGCTTGAATCTCCTTAAAAAGAGCGAGTGCTGCGCCTCAGTCCAAATAGTGTTGTGTATTTTTTTTTCTCTCTTCAAATTAATAATATTCAGAAGTATTATTCAGCTTCTCTTTGTGTTATTTCCATTATTATTGTGTTTGCAACAACAATTTTAAGGAGATTCAAACACATGGAAGGTGTTGGAGATCTCAAGATTGGAGATAATCTAGTGGTAGCTAGCATAGTTGATAAACTACCACAATCTTGGAGGGTATTCCAAAAACTTTGCGGCACAAACAAAAGGAGACATCCTTGGAGACTTTGATCACACGCATCCATGTGGAGGAGGAGGTTAGAGGATAACATGCACTCATGACACAAGAAAACAATGGCAATTCCACCACAAAGGTAAACCTTATTTTAGCCAATAATAATATGCCCAAAAATAATTTTTCTAGAAATGGTCAATTGAAGCCTAAAACTAAAAAGAGAGTTTTCAAAAATAATAATAGACCTCAAGGAAGGGGAAACCCGAATAAAAAATTACAATAAAAATCAAGGACCCCCTTTACAAGATCAATTTAATAAATCTTGTTTTGTCTGTGGCAAAAGTGGATATATTGCTCGATTTTGCAAATTTCGAAAATGTGAATTTGTTCTGCAGGCTAACGTAACCAAAGAGCCTTTAGTAGCTATAATTACAGACATCAATATGATGCAATATGTTGAAGAATGGTGGGGAGATTCTGGCGCTAATAGGCACGTCTGCTATGACAAAAATTGGTTCAAGTTGTACACTCCCTTTAAAGAAGAAAAAACAATTATGTTTGGTGACTTTAGCAAAACCAAGGTTCTTGGGAGTGGTAAGGTCGATTTGAAATTCACTTCTAGATGTGTGCTAACATTGAAAGATGTACTTTACACTCCATCCATGAGGAAGAATTTGATGTCAAGCTTTTTGCTTAACAAGGAACAAACTATGGAATCTTATAACTATGTAATCACTAAAAATGGATTATTTGTGGGCAAGGGCTATGCTTGTGATGGAATGTTTAAATTAAATGTTGAGAATAATAAAACATCTACCAATTCAGTTTACATGCTTTCTTCTATTAATTTTTGGCATGCTCGTTTGTGTCATATAAATGGTAGATATATGGGAATCATGAGTCGTTTAGGATTAATTTCAAGACTGTCAAAAGATTTTGAAAAATGTGAAACTTGTAGTCAAGCTAAGATTACAAAAATGCCTCATAAAAGTGTTGTAAGAAATACTGAATTGCTTGAGTTAATTCACTCCGATTTATGTGAATTTGAGGGGATTTTAACTCATGGAGGAAATAGATATATTATCACTTTATTGATGATTTCTCAAAATATACAACTGTTTATTTATTGAAAAATAAAAGTAATGCTTTTGAAAAATTTCAAGATTTTTTAAAAGAAATTGAAAATCAATTTGGTAGAAAAATAAAAAGAATAAGAAGTGATAGAGGCCGTGAGTATGAATCAAGGGCATTCAACTCATTTGTTTAGTCTTTGGGAATTATCCATGAAACTACTACACCATATTCACCCGCTTCTAATGGTGTGGCTGAAAAAAAAAAAAAAAAAAAAAAAAAAAAAAAAAAAAAAACTCTAATTGAGTTAACAGATGTCATGTTAATTGAATCTGGTGCACCTTTGTATTTTTGAGGTGAAGCTATTTTAACTGCATGTCATGTTTT
The DNA here is from genome assembly GCA_030021035.2 of Notholithocarpus densiflorus. NCBI lineage: Eukaryota > Viridiplantae > Streptophyta > Magnoliopsida > Fagales > Fagaceae > Notholithocarpus > Notholithocarpus densiflorus. Next base: position 3,711,273 of record JARYZH020000007.1, read on the forward strand.
GAATAGGGTGCCACATAAAAAGTCACATACCACACATTTTGAGATGTGGAAAGGACATAAGCCAAATTTGGGATATTTGAGAGTATGAAGTTGTCTTGTTTATGTAAGGCTTACTAACCCTAAAATACCTAAATTAGGTATAAGAGCTACTACCTGTGCTTTTCCTGGTTATGCGATTAATAGTGCAGCTTATAGTTTTTTTTATCTTGAAAACAAATTTTTTTTTTTGAATTTGGTGATGCAGTTTTTCATGAAGAAAAATTTCATTTTAAATTGAAAAATAGTAGGGGTGAAAAAAGTATTTTGTCACAACCTAGTTCTTCTACCTCTCATTTACAAAATCAAGAAAATTTTGAAATGGAACCTAAAAGAAGTAAAAGAGCTAGAGTTGAAAATGATTTTGGTCCTGATTATTATGTTTTTAACATTGAGGAAAATCCCTAAAATTTAAAAGAAGCTTTAACATCACCTGATGCTATATTTTGGAAAGAGGCTGTAAATGATGAGATTGAATCCCTAATTTCTAATTGAACTTGGAAATTAGTAAATCTTCCACCGGGTTGTAAGACCATAGGTTGTAAATGGGTACTTAGAAAAAATTTAAAATCGGATGGATCAATGGATAAGTTTAAAGCTAGACTTGTTACAAAAGGCTTTAAACAAAAGGTTGATCCTGATTTCTTTGATACTTTTTCTTCGGTAACCAGAATTACATCTATTAGATTGTTAATTGCAATTGCTGCAATTTTTTATTTAAAAATTCATCAAATAGATGTGAAAACTGTTTTTCTAAATGGGAACCTAAAGGAGGAGATTTATATGGATCAACCCGAAGGCTTTGTAGAGCCTGGACAAAAAAGCAAGGTATGTAAGCTAACTAAATCCTTATGTGGCTTAAAACAAGCACCTAAACAGTGGCATGAAAAGTTTGATTCCTGCATAATTGAGAATTGTTATAAATCAAATGAATGTGATAAATGTATTTATTCTAAATCATGGAATAATTTACATATTATTATTAGCCTCTATGTGGATGATATGTTGATTTTTGGCTCAAATATGCATGTTATAAATGAGACCAAAAAAGAAGAAGCTTAAAAGCCATTTTGATATGATAGATCTTGGTGAGGATAATTTTATTTTGGGCATGAAAATTACAAAAACATGTGATGGGATATTTCTTGATCAATCACATTATGTTGAGAAAATTTTGAGAAAATATAATTTTCATGATCACAAAAGTATAGCCACTCCTTTTATTCTAGTGTTTATTTATTTCCTGTGAATAATGATGATGAGATTATTAATCAAAAGGATTGTGCTAGCATCATTGGTAATTTGCGTTATACTACTGATTGTACTAGACCTAACATTGCATATGTAGTAGGAGTGCTTAGTAGAGTTACTAGCAAGCTTAGTAAAGATCATTGGCTAGCTATTGAGTGAATCATGAGATATTTAATTGGTACCAAAAGCTATGGCTTATTTTATAAAAAGTACCCCGCTGTGATTGAAGCTTTTAGTGATGCCGATTGGAATACTTTGTCAGGTGATTCTCTCTCTACCATTGGTTATAATTTTACCTTAGGTAGTGGTGCTATTTGTTGGAAATCTAAACATGAGGTTGGCAAACTAATATATAGGTTGGCCCATGGTTTGTGTAAATTTGCCACTTTGTTCTGCTTATTCCTCTATCATTTACTATTTCTTTATTTATTATTGTAATAATATATTTTAAAAAGTTTGGAGATTGAAAGATTCGAAACTAGATGCTTTTCTAGAGGAAATATGGACAACCGTTTATTCTTTTCTCAATATATATGTAAAATTATTTCGTTTAATCATATTATATGATCAACTTTGATTTCTATTTCTCTCACGATGACACTGACACAAATAGAAAAAGAAAACCTTCCTAAAAAAAAGAAAAAGAAAAAGAAAACCTAATAAAGCAGAGAGAATATGGCTCTACTTAGACCAAAATTTCAGATTTTTTTTTCATTAATAAAAGGAAAAGAAAAACAATTAGGTAACTTGTACTTGCTTTCTTTGTAGCTATCTTAAAGCGAGTTTGATTTTTCTGCTCCATTAAAAAAGTCGGCTAGATCAAGATAAGGTAAATCACTTCATAACAACGCAGGCATGATTTAATCGCGTTCTTGATTTCTTTGTCAATAATGTTAAAGCGAGTTTGAGTATATTTTCCGTCAAAGAATTTTTTCCCTAATAGTAATAACTTAATTTAATTATAACTCAAGAAAGCAAAGCATGTTTTAATTAACAGAACTATTGCTTGTAAAAAAAAATAAAAATGATGTTAATGATGCTACTACTGGTGCACTACTAATTCGTAAAAAATAGATAATGGTAGTGATGGCCAATCCGAGCTCGTTATGCATATATTAATAATGAAAATTTGTGGTCGTAGCTCGTAGGCTGTAGTGCACGCGGAACAGACACTCTTCGCCTAACATTTTCTATGGTACGTTTCTTTCTTTCTACCCAAACGCACGTCCCATTGTCACCTTATGTTGAAGACTCGAGATTTTCTTATTCTTTTATGTTTTCAAATAGGTAGGTTTCTCATTATGATTTCCAAGTTCTCTTCAGAGTGCAAATCATCCCTTATTTTTTATACATCAGTTTTCTCATATTTATGCACTTATGTATACATCTCTCTCTCTCTCTCTCTCCCCCCCCCCCCCCCCCCCAAAAAAAAAAAATCACTTATGTATACAAATTCTTTTTTATCTATTTGTAAGAGGCAACAAAATTAATTAAGCCAATTACAAAATACCATGTCAAAATTTATTGACAAATTTCAAATTTACGTGTCGTTAAATTAAAAAAAATCAAGTGTTGACATGTGTCATCCCAGATGATATCATATTCGCAAATTAAAAAAAAAAAAAAAAACTCAATGGATCAAGTCTCTAAAGTCTCGAAGAAATTCCATCAAAAGCCTTCAAATTCAAAAAATCTCTAGAGAGTATGAAGAACACTCAAAAAACTTGAAGAATAACAAATTCAGACTATAGCTATAGATTGGTTGTGAAGATTTTTCGTTTTGTCTTCCAACCAAAGTGAATAAGATTTCTTGTTCGAGTTAAGACTTCGAGAAGATAGAATAAAATGATTAATCTTTTCTAAAAGAATCAAAATAAAGAATTGTACTCACTCATTCTATAAATACAAATTTATATTTGTGAAACATTTTCCAATTGTTTGATTTTCAATATGAGAATTTTGTGTTTGTGTTTACACCATCTTCCATTAGGATAATTTATAATAAAATTATTTAACAAGATTTCTAGCATTTTATTTACTAAAATCCAAAATTTATCTTTTGAATATAAAGGAGATAAAATATAAAATTAATGTAAAGATTGTAGAAAATGGGTTGAAGCAAAAGAGAGAGAGAGAGAGGACACACAAATTATGTGGTTTGAATTTATGGCTTTATGTTCATAGAGGAATCCATAATGGATACATATTTATTATATGACCAAGTGTCTTACAAAGAACCTTAAGTAGAGTATATGTATAGAGACTAGGGTTAGCCCTTGTTGGGCTTTATAATATATTGAGCCTCTGGAGCTATTAATTACACATACTAAGCCATAAACTCATAACTTTAACATTATCCTTCAAACTAAAGGTAGAGGCTTGGTCATACTTCTAGTTTGGCAAATAAGCTTGTGAAGATTCCTCAAATATAAATTTAAAGTGACTAAGTTAGGTGGATGACGGATCGGGCACAATGTGAAATGAATACGTGAGTGAGTTGGTGATTTCTGCATATATTTTTGAACCCAAAAATAATGAGAATTAGGAAAATTTAAGTGACATGGGAGCCTCGCATTGGTCCTACACGTCATGCTTGAATTATAATTTCACCATTCAACTTACTATATGTACATTAGAATTATTAACACAATTTTCTATAAGTGAAATTCTATTACCCAAGTTCTAAAAATTTTAACCCAAGTTCTAAAAATTTTAAAATACTATTCCATCTAAAACTCAAGTATTACAAATTTCAAGATATTTAAATAAATTTTCTTAATTTATTTTTAATGTTTTACAATCTCTTATAATATTTTATTTTTAATAAAAAATTTAACTTATATGATTTGCATGTCATGTAACTTTTTCTTTTATTTTTATTATCTATTTTATTATTTAAATTTAATTATATTATTAGAATATTTATTTATTTTATATTTGGTTCTTTATTAAGTTGTGCAATCATGAACATAATACTAATAAAATATATATTTGAGATTACACAATTCTCTAAATATTTAAAGCAAGATATTAGAGCTAAAAATCCAAAGTTCAAAATTTCTGATTTTAAAAAAAATATAAATTTATGAAAATTATAAATGAATTAATGTTAAAATTAATGTCATAATAAAATATTCCATATTAGAACTTTGAAAATGAGCAATTATTTAGTGCTCCGGGAGCACAATAAACTGTGCTTTCCCCTCTCATATAATAGTAGAACGATTTTTGCTAGAGGGGGAAGCACAATTTATTGTGCTCCCGGAGCACTTAATAATTTTTTTTGAAAATATATAATCTCACTCATTTTAATTTAAAAGTTATAGATGACAATTAATGTTAAAATAAATTTCATAATGGAATATTCGATATTGGAACTTTGAAATATATAATCTGATAGGCCAAGAATGTATTGACCCCTTGTGATGAATTAACCAATTAATTAGCCAAGTTAATTAATTAATTCAATTAGCATGCAATAAGCGTGGTAGCACAAACAAATCACCAACTAAGTTAAAATGCAGCGGAAAATAAATTGACACGGTGATTTGTTTATGAATGGGGAAAACCTATATTGCAAAAATTCCACCGGGTGATTTTAAGGTTACCACTCCCGAGAATTCACTATTATTAGAACAAGCGGTTACAAGTAAAAGAATTTCAGTACCTTATACCAACCTACAGTTGAATCTTTACCTCAATACCCAGTTGGACTTGTTCTGTAGTGACAGTCTCTCCTTTCAATGCACGACTCTCAGTATGTGACTAATCAATTCGATACGCGGATCCCAGTACGCGACTTACACACCAACTTGAGAAAGATGTTGGCCGCAAAGTTCTTTAGTTCATCACATGATGAAGATCATGAACCTCCTTGATTACAAAACCCTATGGTGTACAAACATAGCAGCTTCTTGAAGAAAGAGACGAACTAGAGCATATGTCTCCGGTTCACAATATGCTTGTGAAAAACTTTTGCATTGAGGTGCATCAGCTGTGACGGCCCTTAAAACAATCCTTATATATGTTTAGGGTTGTGAGAAAAGAAAGCCCAAACATCTATACACGGATTGGATGAAAATCAGAACTGAAAATTTGATTTTCTTAAACCTTGATAGAGCAGCTGTCGAGTATCGGGCTTAAACAACCTTTTAAACCTCGATAGATATTAGCTGTCAAGTTTTAAAATCCAGCACTTCTTCACTTGATTCTTGAACAAACTTGTATGGCTTTAACATTTGAACTTAAAACCCCGTTTCTTAAAGTATTAAACACATTTTAGATCTACCAAATTACAAGTAAAGTGCGTTTTGTTAAAGGATTAGCCAATTCTATATTGATATATGTTTCTAACATGATTCACATATGTCCTAACATAATCTCACTCATATTTAATTTAGAAGTTGGAAAATAATAAATGTTGAAATAAATGTTATCATTGACATTCCATATTGGAACTTTGAAAATGTATAATCTCACTAACATTTAACTTAAAAGGTTAAAGTAGTTGTATTAGTTTCAATGAACTTTAAAGTTTTTTTTCCCCTATAATTTAATAGTTATAATTTGGAAGAGTTGAATTCAAGACGTTTCCGATGAAAACAACAAAAGTGCCAATCAAGTAACATGGATCTTGATTCTCAAAAAAAAAAAGAAAAAAGAAAGAAAGAAAGAAAGTAACATGGATCTTGACTATTGATGAAACACTTAAGATTCTCAGGTAAAAAAGTTGTATTTTATACAATCGGTGAATGAAATATCCCTCTCACATGATGGTTACAAAAAAAAAAAAAAAATAATAATAATAATTGTAAGAGTTTTTGTGTAGTTCTCTTCTTTCTTTCTTTCATTTTTTCATTTATTTTTTTTAATTTTGTTATTTTTAATTCAATACATGGGATGAAAGGAATTGAACTCTATATGTTTTCGTAACGAAAACATTAGGAAGTGCCAACCTTTGAGGTACAAGGCTTTAAGGTTTAACAAAAGTCTCTTCCTCAAAGTTTTATTTATTTATACTTGTTTTGGTTATTTCTTTTTTCTTGCTGAATAAAAAGAGAATAATGTAATATTTTGTGTACCACTGAGCTTTAATGAAGTTATTGTTGTAGGTACAATAAATTTATTGATGCAGCTTAAACCACCAAGCTGCTTCTGTGTGAAACAAAAATTCTTACCATCAAGCCACATTGTGTGGTGGTTATTTATATTTAATCTTTTTACAATTTGGCAAAGAATTTAATACTCCCTAGTTGATGACCTTCATTTAAAAGAAGAAAGCATCCTAGTTGGTGACCATTGTAATAAATTCGAAGACTAAATGAACTCTGTTAAAGGAGTTGACTCGGGCGATCCTACCACCGACTCGGGATACCCCGAAAGCCAGCAGGGTCCCACAACTACACTCCACCTCAGCCCCCAAAACACAGATGTGATACACATATATCCCTTTCCTTCACTGATCCCCACCCTCCCTTCCCTTGATCATTATCATTATTTATTTCCCCATCTCTCTCTTCCTCTCCCTAGCCTAGCTCTTTACATACCATCCACCACTTGTTCTTTAAAACCCACTCCAACCGCGTTTTGCCACGCAACATAAAGCACCAAAACACAAAAATAAAAATAACACAAAAAGACAGTCAAGCAAGAGATAGAGAAAGCTCTTTTCTTTCCTTCTAGTGGTCACCATTTCATAAATCATAGTGTGTATATATAGCATATACATATATGTATTTGAGGTCCCCTATCGTATGATATAAACCTTTGTCTTTTTTCTTGCTATCTCACTCTCTTTTTTTCTCTCTCTCTCTCTCTCATTTCTCTGATTTTTTTTTTCTTTCTTTTACATTACTGCGTAACGCGTTACATGTCTTTTCCCATAGTCTCCCAACGCGTTCATCGACTCTCCATTCATTCACTGCTTTTAAAAAATTTAACTTTATCTCTCACTTCATTCATTCACTCACTCCAACCTCTTTCTCTCAAATTCTCTGACTCATTCTCTCTCTAACTCATACACCGAGTCACCAATACATACTCTATTATTATTATTAAAGTATATATATAGGTTTTATGGTTTTTATTTTTTAGAGTGAGAGAGAAAGAGAGAGTGCATTTTGGAATCAATGAAGCTGAATCCGAAGCACGAGAGGCGTTGGGCCTCGGACACTGTTCCGAACAAAACGGCGGTGAGTAGTGCCGGAACTTCGCCGGGAAGCGGTTACAATTCCGTTGAGGAGTTCGTTGAAGTGACGCTTGATCTTCAAGATGACAACACTATTGTGCTTCGGAGTGTGGAGCCTGCGACGCCGACGACGGTGATCAATATAGAAGGCGGAGTTTCTGGTTCAGGCGGTCGGGATCAAGCTCCGGCGGTTTCAGCGTCGGCGCCGGCGTCGAGGTCTAATTCGATCAGGAGGAGCTCGTCCTCGTCGAGTAAGTTGCGGCAATTCTCGCAGGAGTTGAAGCTGTTTTCGCAAGAGCTGAAGGCGGAGTTGAAAAGGTTCTCTTGGAGCCATGGACACGGCACGTCGAAAACTCCGCTCGCCGCTTCGGACGTTACGGCGGTGGCGGCTGCGGTGGCGGCTAGCGGAGGTCCTGGAGGCGGAGGTGAAAGCGGTTTCGCATCGGCTATGGCAGCTCGGGCACTTAGGAGAGAACGAGCTCAACTCGATCGCACTCGATCAGGCGCTCACAAAGCACTTCGTGGACTCAGATTCATCAGCACCAAGACCAATACCAATGGCGTTGACGGTTGGAACCAAGTCCAAACCAATTTCAACGATCTCGCCAAAGACGGCTTTCTCTACCGCGCCGATTTCGCACAATGCATAGGTGTTCAACCAAAAACTCAATAAACTCACTCCGTAACCTTTTTTGCAACAACTTTTTTTATCTTTACATTTTTCTGTTATTTATTTATTTATTTTTTGAAAAGGAATGAGAGATTCGAAGGAGTTTGCTTTGGAGCTATTCGATGCTTTGGGACGAAGAAGAAGATTAAAAGTCGACAAAATTAGCAGAGACGAACTGTACGAGTTTTGGTCGCAAATCACAGATCTAAGCTTCGATTCAAGACTCCAGATCTTCTTCGATATGTACGCATTAATTAAAATGATTAGTTTCAAGGTTTTGCTTTTAATTAATCATTAATTAGTTTTAAACTTTTCGTACTCCATTATTAAAGATCGCACTTTCTCTCCTCAACTTTGGCCATGCCAGAGTTTTTTTTTTTTCGTCTTATCATTCGTTAATAATAAACAACACACAGACACAGTACGTGAATTGAGAAGGACAAAACAGTCAATTCACACTTGTCAAAATTACAATAAAGAGAAGTTATTATACTTTTTTAATAATTTTTAAACATGATTCTCGTTTTAATTAACCATTCAGGGTTGACAAGAATGAAGATGGTAGAATCGGTGAAGAAGAAGTAAAAGAGGTATGTATATAAGTTTCTCTTATCTCTCTCTTTCTCTACCTAACCAGTTATTAAACTATAATTTTCCTTTACCAAATTACATAATTAAAGTATATATATATATATTTTAAAAATGGTTTGCATGAACTCCTTAATTTTTAATTTGATTTTTTTTTCTTGAATGCATGAATCAGTCAACCACGTTCAGATTCAAGAAATTTAAAAAAGAATTAAAAAAAAGGCTGGTACGCTGCCTTTAAGTAATATTAGAAACAAAAGTGGCTCTTATAGTCTTGCTTAAGCTTCTTCTTCTTTGCTTATTAGGTATGATTTGTGCAGGTACAGGGTGTGATCATTTTGGTTATTAAAATCAACGTTAGGCAAGATTCGGTGACCTTATATCCATGAAATTTTCAAAAACTAACAACTCCCCCTCTCAATAAATTAGAAATTAATTAATTAATTAATGGGTTTTCTTTTCTTATTTCTATTTGGTGGTTCATGACGTTTCGCATCTTCTAAAAGCATCCTATCTATATTTAGATGGCTTTTTCAAGAGTTAGTGAACTATTTTTATTTTTTATTTTTTTTGTCTACGAGAGTGCTTGAGGAGTTGGGTACAGATGGCGTCTCGAATTCTCTAATTAGTAAATTGTTTACAAGTCACTCTCTCAAGTAATTAGAGTCATTTTCATTGTAGTTGGTGGGGGCTTTTTTGTCATTTACTTATTTATTTTTGGATAGAAATTATGTTTTATTTTTTGATGATGTTTTTATTTTCAAATTTCAAATTTCAAATTTCAATTTGTTTTTTATTTTTATTTTTTTAAATGCGTAGATTATCATGCTAAGTGCCTCTGCGAACAAGTTATCAAGATTGAAGGAACAAGCGGAGGAATATGCAGCTCTTATCATGGAAGAGTTGGATCCTGAAAGACTTGGCTACATTGAGGTGGGTAATTACTTTATATTATCTACAATCTATTACACAACTAAATAAAGTGAACCCCATATTTCTCTTGTTGTAACTGTTAAAGTTTCATTGTCACGTTAATTTTTTGGATTTATATATCATATCAGGCTAAAATTGACCAAGAATTTTAAGTCTTTAGAAAATATAGAGTCTAGTATTTGAGTTTGACTTTTTTTTTTCCCAGTCAATTGTTAGGCGACAAATCACCAGTATTTTCAATAATTAAATTACCATGTTGTTCAACCATGCACCGAGGAAAAAAAAAAAAAAAAAAAATCAAACGTGAACAAATAGTACTATATGAAAACGACTGGATTACATTGGTAATGGAATAAATTTATCTTATTCGGGGAACATTTTGAAATAGAAAAAGTTTGTTGCAATTTTTTTTTTCGTCTTTGTTTATCATTACATCACTGGGCAATTAACTTGCCCTTCTATTATCTTTTACAATATAAAAATATGTAGTTAAAATATTAATTAAGATGATTGAGATGGGTGTCTGTTGGCTCGATTGGTCCATTTGATAAAAGCTAAACACATAAGTAGTGTTAATTTGAAGGCACATATAGTCCAAGGTTATTATTTATGCGACATCGATATATAAAACTTTTTAACTTCTGATCAATCTTTTCAGCTAAAAAGGAGGAAAAAAAAAAAAAAAAAAAACTAGTGATCTATCTATCATCTATCTGTCAATGATAATTACGGTAAATAATTGAATTATTGCCCCCGCCATCACCACTAATTTACATTATCAATTGTCGGTGACTAGTGACCACGTTGCTTTTTCATAAAACACGCCAATTAAGCTTTTATACTTGTCACTCTTCTTTTGGACTTTTTCTTCATTTCAAAATCAAGTTCGGTCACTGACTACTAATTACAAAAATAGAAATCTAACTTTGGTGACCATTCCAATTTTAAAACGCCATCTCTTTTTGTTTTTTAGAAGAAAAATTAGAGCATGTGACAAGTCGTTAATTGTAATAGTTAGTTAAGCACAATTATATGAGTAAAGGTGGGTACCATATTAATAAAACAAGGTATTATAGATTTTTAATTATAGTGACCTTTGTAGTTTTGGAACCCCAAATTTTTTATTATGTGGCATAGCGTTTCCATGTGGGATTACAGTACTTCCACATAACAATCCCACATCATATACGTTTCCAAGTGTGTCGTATACTTTGTATACTAGCAACTATTCTCGATCAATGATAGTGTAAATTAAATAGCTGACGTGTCCAAGGTCATTGTGCTCCCCACATGGTTCAACCCTTGATGACTTTTGTAAGTTTGTTACATTGTGGTTGATGATGACGTGCAGCTATGGCAATTGGAGACACTATTGTTACAAAAGGACACATACCTAAACTACAGTCAAGCATTGAGCTACACAAGTCAGGCATTGAGCCAGAATTTACAAGGGCTGAGAAAGAAAAGCCCAATAAGACGGTGGAGCACAAAATTCGTATATTATTTGCAAGAGAATTGGAGGAGACTTTGGGTTTTGGCATTGTGGATTTGCATCATGATTGGGCTGTTTACATGGAAATTCATTCAGTACAAAAATAGAAGTGCCTTCCACGTCATGCATTATTGTCTCCCTACGGCTAAAGGTGCAGCCGAGACCCTTAAGTTCAACATGGCTTTAATTCTCTTCCCCGTGTGTAGAAACACAATCACTTGGCTCAGGTCTACCAAGTTGGCTTACTTCATACCTTTTGACGACAATATCAATTTTCACAAGGTACACATCAAACCCATTAATGCTTCTTGAATTTGTCATTGCTTAATTTATACCTTAACTATTTAGGACCCATATCCGAGACTTTTAATTAATTAAGTCCCATCTCCGAGACTTGTGTTTCAAGTCAGCATGATGAAAAGTTTTCTATTCATTATTACTAAAAATTTTACTTTTTTTTTTTTTAATACTTTTTTACTATTATTACTACTACATTGATGATCACATCTCTATGGGTACATTTGCTTATAGACGCAGCAAAAATTGACAACCACACATACGGCTATACGTCTGTACCTTTATTTTACTTTTTATAGGTAAGCAAATTTTTTTTTTTTAATATACATATGTATAGACAAACATAAAGGAGTAGATTCCCTCAATTTACTGTTGCAAAAATGACAATAAATCAGCCATGGTGAAATCAATTTAGATTTAAGTCGTCAAACTCAAAACATTGACTTTATTTACAAACCATGGGAAGCTAATTGTGCTAAGCAAGCAAACAAAACATAGTCTTTATTTATTTATTTATTTTGGTAGAAAGATGGGAATCATTTATCATAATAAAATACTAATACAAAAGCTTTGTCCTTCTACCACCCTAGGTGGGTGTCTAGAAACAAAAGGTTTCATAGGGCATTCTCTAGGAGTGTCAAGTTGAAAAGGTCCCATACATATCTACAATATATAGAAGATGAACATTGACTGTATTTTTCAAGTTTGCTCCTTTGCTCCCTTCCTCTTTTAGCAGGCCTATTCTTTATACCATTATTTTTTATTTTCATAGAATATGTGATATAGATGGACGGTTCATCTCACTTCAGGAGAGTCTTATAATAAAAAATTAGAGAAGCGAAATTGGGTAAAATATGGAACTATGGGTTCTAATTAACTCAATTGTTATTATTATTTTTTTTATCAAATTCTATCTTAGGGGAAAAAAACCCTTACTGGTATCTGGGAAGTAAGAGATTAACATGATTGATGATATATTATTTATTTTTGCGGCTAATAGATTAATTCAAGCGATCTTACCACGCAAGCTAAAATCAAATTACCATATAGAACCGAAAAAGAAGAGTCGAAATAAGTGCTCTTTGGAAGGTTTGGACCAAATATTGGGGGAGAGATCATCAACCTTATGTTTTTGTAGTAGTTAGTTCATGTTTTATGCATCTCAGGTCCTAGAAAAAGGTGCCTATCTATATGTTATGGGTTATGATTCTAATAGTTCGGATTGATCAGCTATTGTGTTTACATAATAGTAATTAAGCACCCCAAGGAAATAAGTATGGCTCTTTCTCTAGCATAGGCCCTTATGACTTACTGCCACTGGAACAGGATTATATACAGAAATGTTTCCAATGTTTAAAGCATGCCATTTTATCAATATACTAAGTAAAAACGGCTTAAAGTTTGAGCAATGTGATATTGCATGCTGTTATTCTTCCCTTGGGTCCTAAAAGGTATGAACTTTAAGTTTCTACCATATGTGTAGCTACTGATGCACTGATTTTGCCATGTCTGGGTTTAATGAATTGGAAGGATAACACATACAGATCATATTGTAACTTAGATGTCTTTTTCATCTTCAAAGGTTTGGCTAAGCTGTCTTCAAGTAGCATGACTCATCGCAATGTGACTCTTTACTGCAAGAATGACAAAGTTGATCTATAGATGTCGTGAATTCAATATTGTGAAAGTCTCATCTAATAACTAAAGTGAATACCTTATTAGAATACTTGATGACTTGATGTATGTGCTGCCTCTAAATATGTTTTCATTTTTCTTTTTGTTAACCTCTCTTTGCAGACAATCGCAGGAGCCATTGTAGTTGGTGTCATTCTCCATGCCGGGAACCACCTTGCATGTGATTTCCCTAAACTTTCTCACTCGCCTGAGGGAGAATATGAGAAATATTTAAGTGTTGACTTCGGTAAATACAGACCCAGTTACGCAAAGCTGGCTGAAGGAGTAGACGGTGTGACTGGAATCCTAATGGTGATTCTCATGACAGTTGCGTTTACACTTGCAACACGATGGTTTAGGCGGAGTCTTGTTAAGCTGCCCAAGCCCTTTGATAAGCTCACTGGTTTCAATGCCTTCTGGTATTCACACCACCTATTTGTCATTGTCTATGTCTTGCTCATCCTCCACGGACAATTCGTATATCTTGTGCACAAGTGGTACCTTAAGACGGTATACTTTTGATATTTCAAGTGATCATATTTATATTTTCAACAATAGTTATTTTTCTGCTTAGAAGAGCTAGCTAATGTATTGAGTTCATGCATGCAGACATGGATGTATCTTTCCATTCCGGTTTTAATGTATGCAGGAGAAAGAACCTTAAGGTTCTTTCGGTCAGGCTCCTACACTGTCCATCTTCTAAAAGTGAGTCATAAATTATCAATTGTTTCAAAGTTTTAAACTATTAAGAAATGAAGAATTTAATGATTTAACTCTTATTCTAACAATGAGAACCTCTTACATTTATTTGAATGCATGGTGTATTCCACAATGGATTGCATGCTCACAAGTTGTTTTTTCTCCTCTTAATTCAAGGCTGTTTTTTTCTAACCTTGATTTTCTTAGGTTGCCATCTATCCTGGAAATGTTCTTGCGTTGCAAATGTCTAAGCCACCCCAGTTCAATTACAAGAGTGGACAATACATGTTTGTCCAATGCCCTGCAGTTTCTCCGTTTGAGTGGTAAGTCACCGTAGCATTCCCTGAAATCACTATATTTTGGGAAATTTTCACTTTTTCGGTAATTTACAGCAACTGCACCAAGCAATGGCTTTGTTTAAGCAAAGCTATCCCTAGGTGAAATCCGAGAATTAGGCTATCCAAAATTTTATTATAATAATAGTTAAATGATTAAATTTACAATTTTCTAACAATTATTTAGACGCTTGCCAATGTTATACTATAAAGTGACAATGTTCTAGTCATAATTTCAATGCTTTGCGAGCGAGAATATATGCTGAATGCTGAATAGTTTTTGAAAATAAAAAAGTTCTGATGAGAATGTCTGAATCATACAATACTCAATCTGGTCACCACCAGCACCATGTAAAAATGTGGCTACCCAATTGATCATTTTTATGGTTCAATTTATGCATCCCAGGCATCCATTTTCCATTACCTCTGCTCCTGGAGATGACTACCTTAGCATTCACATCCGGCAGCTAGGTGATTGGACACAAGAGCTTAGAAGGGTATTCTCTGAAGCCTGTGAGCCTTCTGTGTCTGGAAAGAGTGGGCTTCTAAGGGCTGATGAAACAACCAGAAGAAGGTATAATTTTGTGCACCTGTCTAATGTCTTCCCTGGTTTAGCATTTTTTTTAAAATTATTTTTCATGTTATGTAATATGTAAAATTCCTTTTGGAGATTACAGTTTGCCTAAGCTCTTAATAGACGGGCCTTACGGTGCCCCTGCACAAGACTACAGGAAGTATGATGTCCTGCTACTTGTTGGGCTTGGAATTGGGGCAACACCTTTTATCAGCATTTTAAAAGATTTGCTCAACAACATTATCAAAATGGAGGAGGAGGCAGTAAGTAACTTGTTCTGTTTTTGCTATATGACTTTTATAGACCTTCACTATTTAACCTGCAATAGTATCAGTACTTGTTAACCTGTTCTAATTTTCATAGACTTATTACCAGGACTTGGGATAAAACTATGTATTTTATCATGCAAAATAAAAATTCTGTTTCCTTCTCAACAGGATTCTGTCTCAGATGGCAATAGGGAATCAGATCTAAGTGTTGGAAGTACAGATTCTTCAATGAATAATAGGGTCTGTCCAAAGCGGAAAAAGCCTCTGAAGACCACTAATGCTTACTTCTACTGGGTAACTAGGGAGCAGGGCTCGTTTGATTGGTTTAAAGGGGTCATGAATGAAGTTGCTGATCGGGATCAAAGGGTAAAAAAGAATGCTCCTTGGCATCATTTCATTTCCTTTGTTGAAAATTTCCCAAGTTTGATAACTTTAACTTGTCAATTTGGAAATTAGGGTGTCATTGAAATGCATAACTACCTGACCAGTGTGTATGAGGAAGGAGATGCCCGATCGGCTCTCATTACCATGGTGCAAGCACTCAACCATGCCAAGAATGGAGTTGATATTGTTTCTGGAACTAGGGTAAGCTCTTTGATGATTATCATTCTCATACTCAATACTTTTCTAGACCTCATTCATGCAATCAAATATTTTTTAACTGTTTCTTGAACTATGTGGCTTTGGACCAGACCACTTTTCTTTTAGAATTGTTAGTAGCAACCAACGACTTTAACCAAAAATAAATAAACAAAAATACAAGAAGTGGGATGGGGTATTTGACAAATACAAGGCCCTTTTCGCTGAAAACCTTAATGTGTTACTAATTGTTTTCCATTCCTTTCATTATCAGGTAAGAACTCATTTTGCCAGGCCTAATTGGAAGAAAGTTTTCTCCAAAATATGTTCCAAGCACTGTTCTGCAAGAATAGGTGAGATAAATCTCCAATAGGCCAAAAGATATTACTAGCAAATTTAGCTTTCTTCTAATGTTATCATTGTGGTTTTGGTAACTTTGATCAGGGGTATTCTACTGTGGGGCACCAGTTTTGGCTAAAGAACTTAGCAAGCTCTGCTATGAGTTCAACCACAAAGGTCCAACCAAATTTGAATTCCACAAGGAGCATTTCTAAAACAGTGGGATTGCGTATATACCCAATGTCTACACTCTCTCACTTCACCATTCAGACCTATCTCTAACACTTCCATCTACTTAAAGAATTTTTGTGATAAGCTAGAAAGGAGAAGAAAAAGAAAAAGAAAAAGAAAAAAAAGAAGTATTGTACAGTCCTCGTTAGAAAATGGGAAAGAATGAAAATTGAAAAGCATATATTATTTTCTTTTTTTATTCAAGTAACCCATCAAAATGGTATTCTAGATTTCTAGTTCTAGTCAATAATAGATTTAAATTATAATATGGCACCGGCTCTGCATCTGTACAAGTGGCAGAAATATAGAGGTGAAAGGTGGCAGTGGACCTAAGGTGCATTGTTGGAGAGCAAGAGTGCGTTACAGCTGCAATATTGGAGAGGTTGACCTATTTGGTATTTGATAATGATAATATATAGTATATTCATATGGGTAGGCATGAATGATTGAGAGACGTTTAGGTGGGGGTAGAAGAAGAAGACAGTTCTGGAAAGGAGAAAACTGAGGTAGGTTTTGTGGACTCTAAGAGGTGATGGGATTTGGAAGTATTGTACTCTTGTTGAACCTTAAAAAGTTTTTCCATGAGTCGGGCCCAGGGAATCATTCTAGAATGTGGATGATGACGAAGAGCTCCACATGTTTAAATTCTTAGAATAAGGAAAAATTATGTGTAAAATACATTCATATATTTGTCCATTTATTTTTGGAAATATACATACATATATAAATATATATACGAGATAGAGTTATTGTTGGTTTGTAAACATCATAGCATGGTAAGTCAGTCAATGGCTTTATTGTATTGTATCCTGTTATAAACAGAATGTTTATTGGATACTTTACTATCATGGGCTCTTCAATGTCTTCCTTGTTTATGTAAGCATAAATTAATAACTTAATGGGCTAGTAATTGTAATTTTGAAAGCACCTGTTCTCATCTCTTGCCTTGCCCTATAGCCCTTGTAAGCCTCTGCACCTCTACTTTTGTGTAATGAAATGAAGCTGAAATGAACTGCTTCTGATTTATATGTAAACTTCTTAAAAATAAAAGAATAGGAATGCCTCTTGATTTTAATTCTATTGTTTACTAGCTAGGCTAAAGCCTTCTTATTCACTTCTCATTGTAGTCCCAGAATGACTTGTCAAAAGGTAAATTTGATTGTTCTTGTATTAGATCATATTAATAACTTTTATTAAAGTAATGAATGAAGCTCGTTGTGAAAGGAAGGAAGACTTCTCCCATATGACTGAATAATTTCTTTTGTTAGACATTTACTGTTCTTAACAAACACGCAACAAACCATAAGTTCTTGCCTATCATATTAATAATCTTTGATCCATTAGAAAAGTTATAAAAAAATATGAGGAATTAACTCAAGTTTCACTTACCAAAAGGGAACATTGTTACTCCTCATAAGAGCAAGTACATGTGTCGCATACAACAAATGCCAGCATAAATTTTCTATGTGCTTAGCAATAGCAGCATGGGCATGGCTGTCTCTCTCTCTCTCTCTCACTCTCTAAATTTATCCCTCTTTATGAGACATTCTTGTAATTTACAGTTTTGTGTGTGTTGAGAATCAATGTTAATTACAGTTGATAGTTGAATTTGGGTTTTTATTTTTTTTGTGTTGCTAAATAGTTGAATTTGTATTTACTCCTTCATTTGTAGGCTCCTTTTATGTGTGCAGCTTCTAAGACATATTGTTAGCTTTCATTATTATATAAACTAACGCAAGTAGTGGGCTTGACTCTCCATCTTGAACCTGGATCGAAAAGCTAAGCTCATCAAAATACCACAGTTGGCAAAGTGATAAAAGCAACCTCAATGAAAATAATACTCTGTTGGACACTAAACAATGTGAAAATAATATCATTTTTTATATGGTTATCGTGTCGATAAGGGTACTTTGAAGTTTCTTGGTTAGATGTGTAATGCAACTTGACCTTTTAGATGAGAATGTCTCTTTTGGTCCATTTCTATGTGGCTTTTGTTTTGTTCAATTTTTATGGCCCCAGACTACGTGCTAAATGGACTTTCCGAAAGAGGATTCCTATTCGGCCCAATAGGGTGAGCAGCAGAAAATGGTAACAGTCTTGGGTCAAATACGAAGTAAAAGTAATATATTGTCAAGGCCCAAACTGAAGATTATGCTAAAAAATGAATATAGACCCAAACAGAACCAGCTGAAATCTATAACTCAAAAAGCATAATCGATTGTTTGTATGAATTGCTTAGAGAAGTCTCAAATTATTTCTATCTTATTCTACAGACTACAGATATCAAAAATGTTTATCTCAAAAAAAAAAAAAACAAAAAATGTTTACTTGGACCTCAACTTGCACTAAACTTTAATTTTGACTTTTGGTACACTAACACATTCATTTTATTATGTACTTTAAAAATCTTAGGACTTTTTTTGTTGTTGAAATAAATAGATGTAGCCCCATTCCTAATGGATTGACCTCCAAATAACATATCCAAATTATAAAAAATCCCTCCGAAATTTACACCTTTCAGAGAGGCGCAAAAACGAAAGTCTATGAGATTTCTTTTGTAACTGGATAACCAGCTCTAAAACAAAATAAATACTCGTTATAACGAAATGAAATTCTATTATCTATTATCTATAACACTATCTCTAACTAACCTATAAAATAATTATCTATAACTATAAATAAATAGAAATAGAATACATGTTTAGTTTATTATTATTATTATATAAACTATCAAAAAAAGATATACAAATTTCTAATAGATTAGATATAAGATAAAATCTCAAAGACTCCAACAATTCAATATATTATTCATTAAATACATGTATACAATGTTATATTTGTTATTTTTCAATTGCAAGGACCTGGATGAGAAGAAACTCTCATGTCCAGTTCTGTAGTAGAGATGGAATTGAAAAGAACCATCAACTATAACCCCAAAAGAACTAGAATTTGTAAACAACATAAAGGAAGAATGAAAGGAATATCTTATCGAGGTAATTGTATTTGCTTTGGTAGATATGCTCTTTAGGCACTTAAACCTGTGTGGATCATGTCTAGGAGTGTTATGACGAATTTGATTGGGAAGTACAATGACTGAGAATGTTGTTATGTTTGAGCTTAGCTTATTTAAGAATTGAGTTTAAACTTAAGCTTGAATTAGGCTAAAAGCCAATATATATAAGTTTTTTTTCCAAGTTAATTCCAAATTGTTCATGAATAGCTTGCTTCATAAATTGTTCAACATTAAAACAAATATGGAAATTATAACATTAGGCTTTTTTTTTTTTTTTTTAATTTTTTAATATTGAAATTATAAAACAAGGATTAGACCATTCACATGTGCAAAATTTCTTATATATTTTAGCATAATAATCTTTTTGTTTATTTTACTTAACCACTTTTCAAAACACCAACATTAGATTATCTATTCTAAACTATACTTCATTAAAAGATCAATTTTAAATTATTATTTTTTTATTTTTCACACATATACTATCCACTCTTTTCCTTCATTTTCGGGGAAACATAAATAAAGAATAAAAAATTGAAACAAACAAACAACCATGTTTGTGTATATTTACACAAATACTATAGCAAAAATGCATTTTGCAAAATTGACGCATAAGCTGATGTAGTAGGTATTTTTTAAGATTGATTGAACAGAATTTGGCCCTTACACTATTTTATAACATCTTAATAAGATTACTATTGTTATACTTAAATCCAAACACCCATGTTTAAAAATTTAAGAAAAGAAAAATACATACTAATGTTATATATGATATGACAGCTTATGGGGATAGTTTAACAAAGTTTCTCTTCAAACTAATCTGGAGAAAAATTCTTTAAAGTTTAAACTTCTCATATATTTATTTTTTGAGTGTGAATTTTGAAAATCTAACAATTGAGTTTCATGTTTCTTATGTTCTTAATATATATATCAAATTTCATTCAAATCGGATGTTATTTACTATTTGATCAATAAACTTTTTTTTATACATATTTTTAAATTACAAAAAGTTGAAATTTTAACATTTGTTTAATGATATAGAAATTAATAATTGATCTTCATGAAATTTTGCAAGCAAGAAGATAAAATTTAACGGTTATATTTTCAAAATTCACACTTAATATAAAGATATATGAAAATTTGTTTGGTTTAGTTTATTTCCTTTGTAGGAAAAAGTCTAGAATCATAAAACTTTTCACAACTTTTTTTCATAAATATAACTTGATAGAGTGTGATCGGTGAAAAAAAAAAAAAAAAAAAAGTTTATGCTTAAGTAATAGCTAGCCAGTATGCGTGAGATTTCAGAGTAAGTGAGTTGATGCGTAACTACTACTTTTGTCCTTTTGTAGATTTGGTTAAATACTAACGTTAAAAATTCAAAATGGGGGACCACGTCCGTACCCCACAGACACACAGTGACATGTATGTACGACGAATATTAGTTAGTTATAGTTCTCGTCTAGAAGAGGTGGGTGATGTCATGTGCTTTCTAGACTTCCACAATGCCATTCTATATATGCTATCTATTCTAACCAATATTTTCAAACCTTGAATGGTTTGTTTCTCAAAAAAAAAAAAAAATTTTCAAACTTGGTAGACCGTGGCGTTGGACATAAATTTGAACACAAGATAAGATCTTATTCGCACGCTACGCGTGAACTGCGATATTTTCTATCGGTTGGTGTGTGAACTGAATCATCACATATTTGAATTAGTCCTCATCTAGAAGACTATTTTATAATCTATTATATGTATCTTGTATACGTGCAGCTCCACTAGCTAGCAAATAATTGAATTAACTGTTCTTTTACTAACATATATTTGCATATTTGTTAACGTGCAATTGAATCCAATCACTACTTGTTATGGATCTATGGTCTGTTAAAGCGTGTGGTCTTAAACTTTTTTAAAAATTAATTCATAATTCCTAACATTATTGTTTGACTAAGCCTCCGTTTGGATACTAATGAAAAATAAAAATTATTTCACTATTCAGCTTATTTTTGCTACTATTCATGAGCCCTACTGCACTTTTTGATATATTTCATAGGTCTCACTGTACTATTTCAGTAAATTTTTACTTTTATTTATAGTACTTTCAGCAATAAGTTTTCAGTTTCAGCAAAATAAGTAGTATCTAAACAGACCCTAAGTGCAAAATAAAAGGAGAATAGAATCGAAGTTGGAAGGAAAAGAATGGGAAGAAAAAAGAAAGGATGATTCAATCTACACATAAGTAGTTTATGAATAGAGAGTAATCAAAATGATATTTTGTTTAATGTATACAATCAAAGAGATATTTAGAATATAATCTTTCTATTTTGTTGTGAAACATAGTTTTGATACTATTTACTAAGAAATAAATATCATCAATTTAAGAAGTTTTATGTGTCTCTTGAGGATTCAAAGTTGAGCAAATAATAGCTGAATTAATAGCATTAGATTCAGCTAGTGAAGAGGCAAATTGGCTTAGAAATTTGTTATATGAAATTCTATTTTGGGAAAAGCCAATTCCACCTATATTAATTCATTGTGATAGCACTGCTGCAGTTGGTAGAGTTAAAAACTGTTATTACAATTGAAAACCGTTATTACAATTGTAAACCCAGGCCTATAAGAAGAAAGCACAGTACCTTGCGATCTTATTTGAGTTGTGGCATCATAACTGTGGATTATGTTAAATCTAATGATAATCTTGCAAATCTATTTACCAAGGCCTTGGCAAAAGATAGAGTCTGGAATACATCAAGGGGGATGGGATTAAAGTCCATAGATTTATGAGTCATGTATGAGGATACCCAACCCAAGGACTAGAGATCCTGAGAATTGGGTTCAATGGGAAAAACAAACCATACAATGGTCATAATAAATGCACTATTTATTTCTTTAATTATTTATTTTGTAAATAATTTTTTGATTGTTCGTCCCTATGATGTAAGTGCATTTATCCTGTAATGTGGAGAGGTTGAGTAAAAACTCTTAATGAAATTTGTAGCTCGTATGAGTGGGGTGTTAGAATTACAGGAGCACCCTGGACAAAATTTCACCTATGTGAGTGTGGGGGTGAGGCAATTTCCTATGATATTTGGACTTAAACTGGGATCAGCACACGGCCGTAAAATGCTAGCTATAAAAGTTCATGTCAACACCTAGGTTGTTATGTGTAAGCAGTAACACTTAATTTCCCCAAAGTAGTCCTAGTTCAAGTTGGAGACCACTACGACTCTAGAGTTGAGATCGCTGTTTTACTAAGTGAAGGTTCAATGCAGAGCACACCTTCATGATGCATAGTGACCCGTCTTTATTTGGTAATCTCTCTTTAACTAAAAATTTTAATATTAAAATGAGTGGAGAATTGTTGGAAAATTTTAATATTAATTAATTAAATTGAATTTATATGACAATATAAATGTAAAGATGTGAGAGTTAATATAGAAGATAAGGAGTTAGTGGAATGTTTAATCCTACATTGAAAATGAGAGAGACTATTTTATTCTTTTTAATTGTGGTGATTAATAGATTGATATGCATTGTAGCAATTTCTAGGCTAGATACATTCAGAATAATTTCCATATTCATTGGTGAGAAAATGGCCTTTTTTTATTATGGAAAAATGAAGAGCTATTCACCCATTTAATGGATTAGGTGTTGGGCCTATTTACTCTTCAAAAACTCCTTATCTCATCCATTTAATTGTGTAACTCCAACCCATCAGATTTATGTCCAGTAATTAATCTTGTAACACCTACTACATCAGAATAATGGACCTAATTAATCAGATTAATTTGGGTAATAATTTCTTGAGGCCCATTGAGCCTATAAATAGACTCATTCAGACCCATCCAAGTAATTGCAATATAACAACGTTACAACACCAAAAAATCCAGCAATTGTAAGCATTCTTATACACTAAAAATAGAGAGGTTCTTGGCAAAGAAGGGTATTCTTTCTGGTTGAGCTTTGGGCTTGAACACTTTATGTAGAGGTTGTTCTAGCCATACGACATTTGTTGGGCTGTTTTATCATGGGGGAGACAAGTTAGAGAAGGTTTGCATTGGTTACAAAATTTAGCCAACCAAGGGCTTGAATCTCTTTAAAGAGAGCGAATGCCACGCCTCAGTCCAAATAGTGTTGTGTATTTTTTTTTCTCTCTTCAAATTAAAAATATTTAGAAGTATTATTCAATTTCTCTTTTTGTTATTTTCATTACTATTGTGTTTGCACCAACAATATAAATATATATATATATTATATATATGACTAATATAAAAGAAAGATGGGTTACCTTCAAAAGAATAATCCATGACCATAAATGTTAAAATCTGTAAGATAGTTTCCAAAAATACATATGTTATAAATTACAAATGGAAAAAAAAAAATTAAATAGAAAAAAGTAGGTTACCTCCAAAAGAATAATCTATTATATAGGTGTTGAAGATATTGCAAAAACTAGCGCAAAAATTCAGATGTTAAAACTTTCAAAATGCCAAAAAAATAATAATTAAAGTATCAAAAGATTCATAGCATATAAGTTATTGAAACAATTCAAGAAGATTCATAGGCTATAAGTTATTGAAATAATTCAAAAAATATATGACTACTCAAAAGAAATATATTAAAAAAAAGAAAAAAAAAATACATGAACCCATAAAACAATACGTTTTAATGGGCTTAAACTTTAAACAACGAAAAAAAGAAGGAATCATAAACAGTCATAGGCATAGGGTTTGGTGGTTCATGGTTGTTAAAAAAGGATGTACCAAGATCACTATTAAAAACAGTACATGAAAACCCATAAAAAGAACATCGGCTAAGCTGTGAGCAATAAGTTTTAATGAGTCTAAACTTTAAATAATGAACGAAAAAAAAAATCATAAACAATCATAGATGCAAGGTTTTGTGGTTCATAGTTGTATATTTATAACGCAGTAGAATTAGAAAACCCACATGAAAACAAATGAAGAGAAAAAGGATGGACATACCAAAATTATATGGTACGTTTGTAAAACACAAACTTTGGTACCTAACAAACACCCACCATAGCAAAATAAAAACAAATATGTAAAGAACGTAAAATTTTGGTTATATTAGAGAACTTGTAAGTTAGATTCATTCGTGTAGAGTTTTTGTTTTTGGGTTTTTGCATCGGTGTAGGTTTTTTTGTTTTTTTTATTATGTTTTTGTTTTTGTTTTTTTTTTTTTTTTTTCTGGTTTTCACATCTGTTCTATGCATTGTTCAAAGACTTTGGCTTGCATAGGGTTTTTGAGATTTTAGGTTTCACGTTTTGTTGCTGGGCTTTTGAGTTTTTGGGTGTTACGTTGCTGTAGAATTTTTTGGTTTTTTAAAAACTTAAATAAATATACAAAATAATAATAATGTGGAAATTGTGAAGCTTCTAAAGTTTTCTTTGATTCTTTTTTAATAATTATGGTGTGAAAAATTGTGAGGCCTCCAAAGTGAAGTGTCACAATATTATAAAGTCAATAAAAAGTCAAAGACTTCGGTTTTATATTATGTATAGATATATAGATTTGTGATAAATATTCGCTGCTAAGGGTGATTTATATGTGCCTTACACATGTCTCAAATCTAGTATTCTAAAATTTGGAAGACAAAAATGTAGCATTTTAATTGAGGGAACAAATTTGAATAGACCCCAACAATTTACACTTAGATTTATAACAGAAGAAACTACAAATGCATGGTGGCGTCACCTTGAACAAGTGACAGAGAAACCTCAAATCTCGAATCTATATACATTTAAAAGCTGAAGTATTATATTTATTGTTGCTACGCTCCTGTTAAGTCACCTCATCCTCCACATCATTGCCACATCATTTCTTTTTTCATATTTATTTTTTACTTTAAATAAATATCTACTTTAATTTATCTACTTTAAATTTTTTTTTTTTTTGAGAGAGTTTTTTAATGTTATAACTAAGTATTGTCTATACGTATTTCTCTTAGACGGTTTTAACTTTACATATAATTTTGTCCCTTTTTTTGTCTCTTCTTATTCTTATCCTCTTACTATAAATTTGTCATTCTCTTCCATTTTATGCATATTTTATTTTCCCACAAAAAAAGGTTCTCTCCTGCTCTCTCATTTTTTTTTTTTTTTCATTTTTATTGGATTTCTATGAAGTTTGTACACCCATTGTCTTATTATTGACTAACTCATATGTGTTTTTTGATGCAAGTATTTTTTTTTATCATTTTATTTGCAACACTAAATACTTTTAATGTTGTTGACCAAATTTGGGGGAAAATAATATTATAATATGTCCATATTTTGTGTTATTGACAGGTTTTAGTTTATTTGGAAAACAATAGGATAGTTTGGACAATATGATGAGGAACAGTTAGTGCAGTTGAAGAAGATGGTCTTTGTGTAGTTTCCTTCACTGTTTGTAAATATATTATTTAAAAAATTAGCACCAAATTGTTATATCTTTATTATATGATGTTTTTAGATGCGTGAGTAATTGTTTTTAAGCATTTACGAATATTTTGTATTGCTCATCTTCCTTATCTCATTAGCGTATTTTTTGAGATTTTTAAGAAAACAAATTCAATTTCAAGTTTAAAATTATTTATTTATCTATTCATTTTTCGAATGCTGGATTAGATGTTAGAGTAGATTATGACAATATTAACACAATATTTGGCTTGATTACAATTATTATGTATTATAAGGTAAAATTTTATTAATTTGATTATGCTTTGAATATTTGACTTGATCACATCACATTTGAAATGTTTTACATATTTGGGAGACTGAGTTTGATTTTGATGTGAGTTTTATTTTTCCTTTTCTTTTTTATTTGAATTGTAGTTTTGTTGAATTTTATAAATTTTTTGATATGTTTCTCGGTGTTTTTGATTGTATGGTAAAAAAAATTGGGTTTGAATTATTTTTTTTAAACTAAAAAATAATTTCCAAATTTTAGTTACTTTTTAATAATACACAAAATGTTATAAATATTTTTTATTAAAAAATTAATATTTTTTCAACCTTTTGAATTTCTGAGAAAAATTGTATTGTTTTCATTTTTATATGACAAAAATTATATATTACATTTGTGATTGTCACTATAACAAATGAAAATATGATTATGAAATACATTACTATTTATTAAATAAGTTTAATGAGACCATCTTAAAAATATTATAATGTGCAATGCGTGGGATCCGCGACTAGTATGGAGTAATAACCCTAACAGGTTTGAATTAGCTTATTATACACTAACAGTAGTGTTTACTGAATATGCGCTTTAAGCCATGTATCAAGAGTACTTCATTTTTATTAGGTGGCTAATTTCAAATCCCATTGATTTACTATGATTCAGTAACTTCTCTGGTTTTCTGCAGATTACTAAGCTCATTCAGAAACAATTTGTTCTTTCTTCATCTGACTTCAATGTTAGTTCAAAATTTCCTAAAATTTGTATTAGTTTCTCCCTCCTCTTTTTAGCAGTGCAGTGTCCCTTGCGTCATGTCGCACAATGAGTGAATCTCAACAACTATCTGAATCAAGAGATATCTTCCCTATAATAGAGAATGATGGGTCCAGTGAACTTTAGAGAAGGCAAGCAATGATAGAAATAAAGTGTCTGCACAATATTATAAAAATAACCCACAGCATGATCCAATTAAATTGGTACTGGAGGGGAGCAATAGTTTCATAATCAACATGGCTTAAAGCCATATTGCTCTATGCAAAAGCTAAGGTGAACAAAAACCACTACAACACTTTAGGATGCAGTACAAATCAGCACTGAAGATACTATTCTCTCCCTGAAGAACACAAGGAGGCAACGAAAAGGTCACCCTGAGGTGCTAAATATTGTTGCTGCAGCATAGATATATTAGGAGGCAGTAGTCAAGGTATTACTGCTGTACTGCCATAGTCATAATAAGCCATGGGAAAACGGGTGCTTTGAGAATTGAGATTATCCCTTGAATTACATCCATAGATTAATTTGTAATGCTCCTTTTCAACTATTTCAAGTGCCAACTAAAATCATGTAGTATCGTTCCAGCTTGTCAAATACCTCATTAGATGTAGAATCATGAAATAATTGAGATATGAAACAGGAATCATATAGCAACTTAGTTTGAACGACAATGATGGTAATGTTAACAAAATGACACCAATAATATCCTCCCACAAGGCCTCAACTGTATGGCTTGGTAATTAATGACATATACTTGAATTGAGAACCATAAAATTGCAGGTTTCTTTTTTTCTTTTTCTTTTTCCCGGGGGAGGGAGGAGAGTAGGGTGAATTCCCAACCTTTGTTTTTCACATTGTTCTCTCATGTAAATTAAGCTAACTACACATTCCAAATAAGGAAAAATTGTAATTAGTTGCCCATAGTGTTTTTTTACAGTTATATTTGAAATGAACTAACACAATCAAGTACTTTAATTTGCTGAAATAAAATTTGGAGCAAGCTGTTCTGCTATAGTTGTGAGATTAATGTCATTGTCCTAGTCCCACTACTGTCAAAAGTTAAATGATACAAGACACAACAAAAAAATTTGGTTCAAGCAATTTTATCGATTGAAGCACACTAATCTATTAATAATTTGAACGTGGTGAAAGGTAAAAATCATTTCTCCCTGAACTAGAATTAATTAAGTAGCACTGAGACTAGAATGTTCATATACTACTGAAAGAGAGCCAACACATAAACCATAGTAGCTAGTACTTGCAACACAGGCAAGGAAAATGTTGAAAACTTTAATGTCAAAATGAGATTGAACTGTACAAAATCATGAAAGAACAAAGGATGCAAATGCATCTAAACTCAGCAAATATTTCAATGGAAGTCAGTCTTTACTTTGAGGTTCTTTTGAGGGGAGAGAAAATCTTTTATTTTATGACCTGCTCTTAAATGTGTTGTATAGATTAGATGAGGATCTTGTGTGTCTACTCTATCTTCTGGTGTTGCTTCTGAAACATGAACGATGCCTGAAGCTTGAGAATTGACTTCTGCATAAACTTTTTTGAGTCTTCTAGGCTTCTTTATTTCTGCTTTCCACATCAGCAGCATCCAAGTCTTCTTCGGTTGCAACTTCTGCAATGTTGGTGCTTTCGCTGAATCTACTTTGATAACTTGAATTGGAAATGGTTTCTTGATGTTGAATGTTTGCATAATTATCCTGTGAATCAGTGAACATGGATTTTGAAAGATCACTACCATCTGGTGGTACCCCATTCTCATCATGAAAGCCAAGGACTCCATCCAACACTTCATTTCGGTCAAGAACAGTAGCATTATTGTCTGTTCCACTAGGCTGCATTGCAATCTCCCGTTTGCTTTCCGTAATGTTATTATCTTCTTTATTATTGCTATTTAAGTGATCTGCCTCGAATTGGACATTTTTAAGTGTATCATCAGTAAGTTCCTCAATATGTTGTGGTTCCTTAACTTGTCTTCCTGAAACTTTGTCATCCCCTTGCTTGACTAGTGTTTTTGGGTCCTTGTCATCTTCTTCATCATGAACTTCACCACCCTTCTCATCCCCTTTATTATCATGATCTGGGACACTACTCCATGAATCATCATGTCCTTTTTTAAAATATCCTCCTTGAACAGAATGATTATATAAGCCCACTGATTCACCTTTTCCTCCAACTCCAATATCAGAATTGTTGTCCTTATGTTCTAGTTCCAGTTCCTTCCAATTTTCTTTCTTTTCACGAGTCCAAAATTGTACACGAGAATGTTCAATTTCCTTGTGGAAAAATTCTTCTTCAACATTTCCATCAAATTCATCATCTCCACCTCCTCCATCATCTTTTCTTTTATCTTCTTCCACAAGATTCACATCTGCTAAGTCAGTCATACCACCATCACTTGACAACCCAGCATTCCCCTTACGCCCCAAAATTATGCCACCATGATCTTCACTAAGTTTGCTCTGTATGCTTTCACCATAGTTATTTTTTTTTTGTTTGAGTTTGACTGCCTTAACTGGTATTGCAACCAGATGACAACAGCCAAAAACAATACCAACTGCAAAACATGTTTTACCTTAAACCCTTTGGGCATTTGGTTACGACTAGTGGACTGGTAATTCATCACACTCTGTACAACTTCTTCCAAAGTGGACTAACCAAATGACAATCACTGAAGAAGAAAAATCGCGAAAATTACTTATCAAGAATCTCCCAACTAAAACAAATTACAAGCTAGCTCTAACATGTACAGAAAATTAAGTCAACAAAAACATAAAGTCAACTACTAGGGAAATAATAGATATGCATCTTGAGTGGCATCAGGAATTGAATATGTAAACCAATCAAAGTCACTCTATGCAGCAAGAGAGTTTTCAGAAAGAGAGAGAGAGAGAGAGAAATCCCTTGGGCTTCAGATGTAATTAAATTCATATTTTTGT
This sequence comes from Notholithocarpus densiflorus, assembly GCA_030021035.2. NCBI lineage: Eukaryota > Viridiplantae > Streptophyta > Magnoliopsida > Fagales > Fagaceae > Notholithocarpus > Notholithocarpus densiflorus. Next base: position 3,740,846 of record JARYZH020000007.1, read on the forward strand.
ATTTTGCTCTATTTAAATCAATAATAATAGTAAGTTACATTCCCTAGTCCCTACTATCTTTCAAATTAATTAAAACCAAGTAAGCTATGCTAAAAGAACTTGATCAGTTTACACAAGATAACCCAGGTTTCAAATATAGAAATAGATTCCAACTAAGATGATAATAAGAATCAATATACATATAAGCAATATATCAATCAAATAGTAAAAGTGCAGTGCAGGATGGAAATTAAAGAAAACGAAAATTTACCTTGTTCAGTTGCAGCAAGAAACCCAAAAACCGTGGGCCAAAAAAAGAAAGTAACCCAGAACGTACCAGAATAAGAATATATGGTTTCTTTTTATTTTCTTTTTCCTTGTTTTCAAAGTTGGGTGCTTTTGAAGTTTGAACGTTGAAACTTGAAACCAACTGCTGGGATTATTCCTTTTAGGTTTCAGAAGAAAGTGGCAAAGTAGCGGTTATTTTTTTCCTCAACGTGATCCCCAAATTACCCTCTGACTGACACAGGACCTGCTGACCTGTCATTTTACATATTTATGTTTAAATAAGTTGAGAGAATATAGATGGGAACTCCGCTGACTAACTACCGTCGACGCCGCCCTAGGAAACGGCTACCCCACTTCCACTTCCACTTCCACTTGGTTATCTCCGCATATGACATTGACGGGACCGCAAATACGTTGCCTTTTACCATTACCATTCTCTTACATTTATTGTTGCCATGCCAAATTGCCGCAAAACAAAACTGATTTCTAAATACCGATATTACCATCATAATTTTACTATATATATGTATGTATTTCACATTTTCAGTTGCAATTTGCAAATCTCTCATCCTCCTTCCTTTTTATTGTATGAACTATGAAGAAATACTAGGTAACTCTCTTTTTTCTTTTTTTTTATGGGATACTAGGTAACTTTATGACAGATCAATAATTAAGGGGTGGAGAATTTAAACTAAGAATGTTTTTATTGAAATCAGTTGAGCTATAAATCTTTTAACAAAAATTATGTAACTTATTTTCATGTAAGACACCTAACATAAATTGATAATACAAGATATGATAAAACTTAAAAGCACAATATCTTATATCAAATTCAAAAAAAAAAAAAAAAAATGTATAATATCTTAGGTGCAATACATTAAAATTTACAATTAAGTTTAAACACTTTTTTTTTCTCCAAAAAAAAAAAAAAAAAGTTTAAACACTTGTTTGCATTGATAAAACACAAACAGGCTAATAAAAGTAATTATTCACCTCAACAAAAAAAAAAAAAAAAGTAATTATTCACAGTTTTTTTTTTTTTTTTCCTACAATTATTCACAGAGTTGAGCCAAGGAATTGCTGGTCTTTCAAATGACTTCTATTAAAAACAAAAAGGGTATCGTAATGTTCGGCTGCTTGGGCTTTTTTGTGTAATCGGTCTAGGCCAGTCCCATTTCCTAAGCTGCTTCCTTGAGTTGAGTCTGGGAAGCATTACAAAAGGATGGACACAGGCCCATTTCCTAATGTGTCCTTGCTTCCGTGGACTAATATCTCTTTATTTAACCAGGGAAAAAAGAAAATTGTAACTTTGTAAGTTTTTTTTTTTCCTAAGATTGTAGGGAAAATTATAACTTACCCACCTGTAATTTTGCCAAAATTTAAGTTGCTTACCTGTGGTTTGAAATTTGACACTTTACCTACCTGAGATTAGCTCAGTTAGAGTTTCGTAACTTACTCCTATTAAAAACATAGATAAATATGCAATTTTGCTCTACTTTTATGTTTCTCTTCTTCAAAAACACAAAAAATATAAAAGACAAGATCAAATAAGTTCAAAAAGAAATCAACGGAACACTTGTATCATAAAATTTCAAACTCCAGGTAGGTAACTTAAATTTCAATCAAACCACAGGTAGATAAGTTGTAATTTACCCAAAATTGTAAGTATTTTTTTTAAAATAAAAATTGTAAGTATCTTTCGTGAAAGACTAGTGAGTAGAGTCATTTTTCAATGTACTGTTGTAAATCTCCACCTTATTATAAGCTAGTTCAAACTTCAAAGTACTCTTTGATTTAAGCTTAAAAGGGAAACACAATTGTCCAAATATTACGTCCAAGATCACCAATTTGAAATTTCCCCTCTTTTTCCCCCTTTGGGATCAAATTCACTCATAAAAAGAAAGTTATATTACTAATTTAGTACTCACGGTAATCCTTGCCTTGCTGGATTCCTTTAGAAGTTGGAAAGCAAGCATCTGAAAATGGACTACAACAAAGTGGCACATGATTTAACTCAGGTTACGAGAGATACGAGGACATCCTAAACATGGATTGGGATTGAGCTCCTAATGCTTCACCATACTCTCTTGATCGATTAGTCAAAATGCTAATTTCCCTATAGAATTTCTTGTATTTTCATCTTTCTTTTTGTTGTACTTCAATTTCAATTTTAATCAAGGGAGTCAATTTCACACTGGATGCTGTTTCGGTTTGGTCAGAGGAACGAAATATTTCGGTATCAATTACCGATGTACCATTTCGGGATTACCGCTGTTTATATATTTCTATACATAAATATATATTTGTATTATATATGTAAGTATAAATTTATCAATTTTTATGTTTATCAACATAAAATTTTAAAATCCACATATTTTATAAGCCTACATATTAGCTTCAATACATTAACCAATATATTAAATTAAATAAAATATTTTTTAATAATTTTTTCAATTTTTTACTTTTTTATTGTACTGGCCGAAATGCAAATACCGGTTGGTACAGGCTGATACAGGCCGGTACCGGTTGATACAAGCTATTACAGCCGAAATAGGTTGGTACAATCCTGTATTTTTTCCGATACATTTTAGAGAAGTACCTGTATCGGTTTAATGGCTGGTATCATATATTTTCCCTGTACGGTATTGACTTCCTTGGTTTTAAAGAAAACAATCAAGGTTCAATTCAAAAAAATAAATAAATGTTGTGGCAACAACACTGGAGTTTGTATTTATCACATGAGTTCTGTCCATATAATTTTGATGTTAGTGTGATGGTAGTGTATTCAATCAATATCAATATTTGTTTTTTAAAAACCCTTAAGAAGAGAAAGCTGAACTCTATGAAACTTGATAAAAATACACATTAGAGCATCTGCAAAAGCTTAGAAGGCCTTTAATTTTGTTTATAACCATAAAATTTTGAAAACTATAAGGGTGTGTTTTATAACCTTTTTTTCTTCTTTCAATTTTCAATTTCTAACAACAGTTTTCTATTTTTTTTAGGCCAAAATACTTGTTTGGTAATTTGTGCGTGTGTGTCCAAATCCTAGGTTATAAAGGAAATTGAAAACAATATGAGGCTGTTTGATTAGCCCAAAAAATGAAATATTTTGTATTCATTTTCAGTTTTATGTGGGACCTATCACTAAAAAATTGGTTTGGTTTTAGCATTTGTACTCAGTTTTCATTTTTAATATCTAAAAAGTTGGATTTGAATACAAAAAATGAAAATAACTTTTTTAACATTTTCATTTTCTATGAAGACGAATACAGTGACATATTTGTAAATATTGTATAAACACAAAATTACTTCTTTGTTTTTTAGTGATGTGATTTGTGTAAGTGAGAAAAGTTATTTAAAAAATAATAATAATAATTACCAAACCCGGTATAATATATTCTATACTCAAATTATGTATTCAAAACAACTTGAATATGATATTAAAGTGGTGAAAATCCTTGAGTCTCACATAAGAAATGATAGAAAATATGAGTTTATATGCTCTTGGGTTGGATATTAGGTTGAGCTTTAAGCATGTGTGGATTGGGCCCTCTTATCCAAATAATAATTGATGAGTCAGAAATTTACGATCGTCACTAAGCTGAAGCCGGCATTAACCAAAAGACGATGTCACGCATTTATTACGCTCATTGATGACAAAACGTAACAGACGGAGCAACGATCACATAATGAGCTGTGAACTTCAGACCAAGATTTTGTAACGCACTAGCCATTGGGCATAAATATAGTGATTCATTACCCATTAATGAAGCATACAACTATAAAAGAAAGAGCAACAGAAGTGAAAGGTATACACAAATACTCTACGAAAATCACTCTCCAGTCTGTTTCTCCCTAAAATCTTTCCCCCTTACTAACTTAAGCATTGGAGGCGGTTTGGCTAACACCACACCGGCATGTTACTCTTCCACCCAGTTCATTTTGTAGATTTTCCTCCAACAGAGACGACCCCAATCACAGCTTTGTCCATTTACTACGACGAGGAGCTCAACTGCTGATTTTTTGCATCATTAGTTTGGCGTCGTCTGTGGAAACGCTAATTATTCAAGCCATCTTTCCCAGTGACAAAAGAGTTCCTCGAAGTACGAGATGGAATAAAAAATTGCACAACAGCAAGAAGCTATGCAACAACAACAAATCCAGGCCCTCTTGGCTAATGTGGAAGAGCTGACTCACCAAAATGAAGAGTTGCGAAAGACAATGGAATCCCAAAATGCAGAACGTCGACGAACAGGCGAAAACCAGAATGAAGAAGAATCAAACTCTTAAGCCAACAGGCGAGACAAAATTTCAGGAAAAGATTCTTCCAGTATGGAGAATGAGCTTCGCAACATGAGGAAGGAGATGAACGAGTTAAAAAGTTCCATGAAGGACAAAGGCGGGGAGAATTTGGTTGGGATGATTTGAAGGACGGACTCACCATTTACTACTGAAGTACTGAACCGTCCCCTCCCATCGAAATTTCGTCTCCCACAGTTGGAGTCGTATGACAGTTTCAAGGATCTCTTGGATCACATTGAATCATTCAAGACACTGATGCTATTGCAGATGACCCCAGACAAGGTGATCTGTAAGGCATTCCCAACAACACTGAAGGGAGCAGCCAGAGTATGGTTCAGTAAGATACCCCTATTGTAGATTTCGAACAACTCAGCAAGGGTTTTGTTTGTCATTTCATTGGGGGGTAAAGGCATAAAAAGCCAACTAGCTATCTTCTTAACATTCAACAAGCAGAAGGAGAATCACTAAGACAGTACATTACCCGATTCAATAAAGAGCTACTGCAGGTAGACGAATCTGAAGATCAAGTCATCCTAACAACTTTCCAAGCAGGGTTGCTGCCTGAGGATTTCTTCTTCTTAATCACTAAAAGTCCACCAAAAATAGTCACAGAGTTGCTTCGAAAAGCTTAGAAGTACATGAATGCAGAAGACACGATGCTCGCAAAAGAAATGAAAGGAAAAAGGAAGAGAGAGGAAGGAACAAGCAGCAATCGCGATAAGAAGAAAGAAACGCGAAGTGTTGGGTAGAGCACAGGGAAAAAGAAGGAACTTCCGGATAGGAAGCCAAAGTTCACTAACTTTACTCCTCTAATAATGCCAATTGAGCAGGTCCTTATGCAGATAAGGGACAATCCCTCCCTGCAACAGCCGAAACCAGTCAGTACTCCAGCAGAAAAAAGAGACAAGAACAAGTACTGTAAGTTCCATCAAGACCATAGGCATCGCACCGACGAGTGTAGGCATTTGAAAGACCAGGTGGAGACTTTAATCAGGCAAGGAAAGTTACAGAAGTATGTCAGGAAGACGAAGCCCCACAGATACCGACTGAAGGACAATCAGGACAGAATTCAGGGAGCAGGAGATAGCAAACCTCCTGCAGGAGAGATAAAGACGATCTTGGGAGGACTAACAGCAGGCGGAACATTGAAGTCCTTAAAAAAAGCTCATGGAAGAGAAATAAATAGTGTCCATTCGCCTTCCAATGAAGATGGCAAAGAATGACGAGCCTAATATTGTTTTCTTAGAGAGAGACGGTAGCGGCATTAGGCAACCCCATGACGATCCACTGGTAATCATGCTCAATGTAGAAGAATTCAACATCTACTGGGTGCTCATTGACAACGGAAGCTCAGCAGATATCATCTACTTACTTGCGTTTCAGCAGATGAAACTGGATAAGAAACGGATCAGGCCTTTCACTTCACCTCTAGTAAGCTTCACAGGGGATAGAATCGTCCCTAGGGGCATCGTCATTCTAACCGTAATTGCAGGCACTTACCCAGCACAGGTCACCAAGGAAATTGATTTCCTCATAGTTGATTGCCCTTCAACATACAACATTATCTTGGGAAGACCTGCACTCAACAGGCTAAGAGCAGCAACGTCAACATATTACTTGAAGGTGAAGTTTCCAATAGCTTATGGAGTAGGAGAAATCAGAGGAGACCAAGTTTTGGCAAGAGAGTGCTATCAAGCTGCCTTAGCATCTGGGGAGAACCACACGTGGGTGATCAATGAACCAGAGCCCATCCCTGAACCATTGGAAACATCACAAGAAGTTGAGATCGTCCTAGGAGATTCGACAAAGGTATTGAAGATAGGATCAACACTCCTAACTCTAGAGAAAGAGAAGGTGATTTCCTTCTTAAAGGCAAACCAAGATGTTTTCGCATAGAAACACGAGGATGTGCCTAAAATCGACAGGAAGATCATACAGCATCGTCTCAACGTCAACCCAGAATGCAAACTTGTATAGCAGAAGCAGAGAATATCTACACCAAAGCGCAACAAAGCTATAACTGAAGAAGTAGAGAAGTTACTAGAAGCTGATTTCATCAGGGAAGTCTTCTATCCAGATTGGCTAACAAACGTGGTAATGGTAAACAAGAACAATGGCAAATGGAGAATGTGCATCGATTTCACAAACCTAAACAAAGCCTACCCGAAGGATAGCTTCCCCTCACTGAGGATTGATCAACTGGTAGACTCCTCTGCTGGACACAAACTCTTAAGTTTCATGGACGCATTTTTTGGATACAACCAGATTCTTATAAACGAAAACAATCAAGAGAAAACCTCGTTCATCACTAGCCAAGGATTGTACTGCTACAAAGTTATGTCCTTTGGATTGAAGAATGCAAGAGCCACCAAAGATTGGTGAATCGCATGTTCTCTCACCAAATTGGAAAGAATGTGGAAGTATACGTAGAAGATATGCTAGTGAAAAGCAAGGATGAAGCCAACCACTTGGACGATTTAAAAGAAACCTTTAGCACACTACGTAAGTACAATATGAAACTAAACCCTGCAAAGTGTGTTTTTGCTGTTGTTTCAGGAAAGTTCTTGGGATTCATGGTGTCCCAACGAGGTATAGAGGTAAATCCAGACAAAGTAAAGGCGACAATCGAGGTCAAATCACCAAAAACAATGAAGGAGGTTCAAAACTTGACAGGAAAGGTTGCAGCCCTAAACAGATTCGTCTCTAAGGCAACGGACAAGTGCATGCCATTCTTCAAGGTATTGAAAAAGGCTTTTCAGTGGACTGACAAATGCAAAGAAGCCTTTGCCAAGTTAAGAGAGTACTTAACGAAGCCACCACTGCTAAGCCCCTCAGTGATGGGAGAGAAGCTGTACCTCTACTTAGTAGTATCTAACACTGTAGTAAGTTCGACACTGATCAAAGAAGAAGAAAATGTCCAAAAGCCAGTCTACTATACTAGCCAGGCATTCCATGGAGCGGAGGCAAGTTACCCAAGGATGGAAAAGATAGCTTTCGCATTATTGGTTGTTTTTAGGAAACTTCGTCCGTACTTCCAAGCACACTCCATCGTCGTCATGACAGACCAACCAATAAGAAAAACTATGAACAAGATAGATGCAGCATGACGACTCATTCAACGGGCAATTGAATTGGGCCAATTTGACATCGAATATCGGCCTCGAGCAGCAATCAAAGCCCAAGTACTAACGGACTTCATTGCAGAATTCACTTACCCCTATAAGGAAGAAAAACTCCCCATGGAAACATGGACGGTCCAAACAGATGGGTTTGCTAGGAAAAAAGTAAGAGGAGTAGGAATAGTGCTCATATCTCCAAAAAGAGAAACATTGAAGTATGCAGTTAGATTGCAATTCTCAGCAACGAATAACGAGGTAGAATACGAAGCATTGCTAACAAGGCTAAGTCTAGCAAAAGCTCTAGGAGCAAAGAATCTTATCGTCCAAGCTGATTCTCATCTAATAATTGGACAAGTGAAGGGAGATTATGAAGCCAAAGAAGAAAGGATGTAGAAGTACCTGAATATCGTCCAACAACTCTCACAGCATTTTGACAACCTAGACTTTGTGCAAATCCCTCGGGCCAAAAACGCAAAAGCTGACTTCCTAGCAAGATTGGCCTCGTCAGATGACTACAATGCGACCTCCGAACTATATATAGAGATAAGGGGGCAACCAAGCACAGAAGGTGAGCGGGTTCTAAAGATAAAAGAACAAGACGAGTGGATGACTCCTATCGTCCGTTAATTGAAAGAAGGATGGCTCCCAGAAAATAAGACGGAAGCAAGGAAGATACAGATCAGAGCAACCCGCTTTGTCATTATTGACGATTCGCTGTACAAACGAGGGTATTCACTCGCATATCTAAGATGTGCTAGCTCAGAAGAAGCAGAATATGTGCTCCGCGAGATACACGAGGGAATTTGTGGAAATCATGCTGGGACAAGATCTTTAGTAGGAAAGACACTCAGAGCAGGATATTACTGGCCGACCTTACAGAAGGATGCACACGACATCCTCAAAGCATGCAATAAGTGTCAACATTTCGCAAATGTCCAAACGAGACCAAAAGAGACGATGACACCCATATCCTCGCCATGGCCCTTCGCCCAATGGGGGATTGACATTATAGGCCCATTCCTTCTAAGGAAGAAGCAATTCAGATTTCTGATTGTCGCAATTGATTACTTCATAAAATGGGTAGAAGCAGAACCAGTGACAACAATAACTGAGGCCAAAGTCACAAGCTTTGTATGGAGAAACATCATCTGCAGGTTTAGAGTCCCACATGTCATAATATCAGACAATGAAAAGCAGTTTGATAATCCCAAGTTTCGAAAATTTTGCCAAGACTTAGGAGTCAAGAACCACTACTTCTCTCCAAGACACCCTCAGGCCAACGGGCAGACAGAAGTGACGAACATAAGCTTGCTCAAAATCATCAAAACTTGGCTTTGAGGGGGCAAAGGGGGCATGGCTTGAAGAACTACCAAATTTCCTTTGAGCATATAGGACGACCATAAGAGTTCCAACAGGAGAAACACTATTTAGACTGACATTTGGCATTGAGGCCGTCATACCAGTGGAAGTGGGACTAACAAGCTTCCGAGTCAAAACTTATGAACACCAGAAGAACCAGCAGGAGCTTAACAGCAACTTGGACTTAATTGATGAAGTCAGAGAAGAAGCTATGAAGGGAATGGCCAAACACAAGGAAGCAATGGCCAGATGCTACAACAGAAAGGTCAAGGTAAGAAGGTTCAACGCAGGAGACCTCGTCCTCAGGAAGATATCACAGGCAACAAAGGACCCATCCCAAGAAAAACTGGGACCAGCCTGGGAGGGCCTCTACGAAGTAATCCATCACTCTAGAGAAGTCTCCTACTACCTAAAGTCTTTAGACGGCCAGGAATTGCCTCGACCATGGAACATAGAACACTTGAAGAAATGCTACCAGTAAGGAATACTTTACATTTCAAGTTGCCTAATCTTCATATCAATATGTATGACAGTTATTACTTTCGTCATTCATAGATCAATAATACATGAAAGCATTATCCATGCGTATTTATCAATGATTATCCATGAATTACTTGTCAATAAAAATATGTGCAACACTTAGGAGTTATCCTTGGGAGACGTCCCAAGGATCTCCATTGTTACAATTTCAAATCAAAAGTTGTTCATACACAGCCAACGGCGTCATAGCCATCAAAGTTGTTAATACACATCTAACAAAGTCGACTAAATCAAAGTTGTTTAAACACAACTAATATGACCATCATTCAAGCATGAATAAACAAAAAAGATGGTTAACCTAAAGACGCTCTAATACCACAACTTTAAGTCACGAGTACAGCACAACATCGTCATTCAAACATGACTCAATAAAAAACTATTCAAACACAGCTAAAAATAATAAGTTGTTCAAACACAACTAAACTCAATAAAAACTGTTCAAACATAGCTAAAAATAATAAGTTGTTCAAACACAACTAAAATCGTCATTCAAACATGACTCAATAAAAAGTTGTTCAAACAAAACCAAAAGTAATAAGTTGTTCAAACACAACTAAAATCGTCATTCAAATATGACTTAATAAAAAGCTGTTCAAACACAGCTAAAAATAATAAGTTGTTCAAACACAACTCAAATCGTCATTCAAACATGACCCAATAAAAATGCTGTTTAAACACAGTTGAACGTAAAAAGTTGCTCAAACACAACTAGCATAGTCATTCAAATATGGCTCAATAAGAGAAGCTATTCAAACACAAGCTAAACGTGAAAAGTTGTTTTAACACAACTAATATCTTTATAAAAGGTTGTCTAAACACAACCAAGCATGAAGAGTTGTTTAATACAGCTAAAGCATGAAGGTATCCAAAAACCTTCGTCATCTGAACACAGCAAAGGTGTACTTATAAAAAGTTTTTCATCAGTAGTTCATAAAATTACTTGTCATTGTCAGGAAGAGAATCTATGCCCAAAACATACGGGCCTAAAGAGATTGTTCAGGTTAAGATGCTCAAAACAACGAGCCCATAAAAAGATATTGTTTTCATCTTACAAAAAAAAAAAAAAGGTAAATTACTGTTCATCCGAAACGGGATCTGCAGGAGTTATAGGCGCAGCCTCTTCAATCACCTCAGCTACAGTTGTGGCTTCTTCCATTACATTCTCTGCCGAAGCCTCAGAAGGACGGTCAGACAAGAGCTCCTTATCAAGAAAGGTCCAAGTCAAGGTGATGCTTCACCATCCATTTTTCTGAGAAGATCAAAGCCTTCCATGTAGTACCCACACAACTCATCTGAGTACTTGTCAAAATCCCTGAATTCCTGCACTGCCGTGGCCCCAGCTTTTTGCAACTTTAACTCCAGATCACCAATCTGCTTGTCCTTTAGCTTGCAAAAATCCTTCTCCACTTGAAAACTCTTCTCCAAGGCCGCCAGGCATTCTTTGTCATTCTCAGCCTCGACAGCAAGGATGGCAACCTTGTTCTTCAGCGTTTCATTCTCAACGAAAAGGGATTTGATCATGGGCTCAACTGTGGACACCTTCTTCTCCAAGTCCAGAAGCTTCCTAGAAACGAACAAAGATTCCCCCAGAGCCTACATATAAAATCTCTCTTAGCAAAAAGCAAAACAAAAAAGAAAAAGCAATCTATGTTATCAACACATACCTGCACGAGTTTCTGAGTGTAGGACGACATCACTTCGCTAGATGACTTTCCATCAAAGGATTTAGGTCGTCCATAGAGAGCGCCTCATGAGCCTTCAAAGCAACAGCATCAGCATCGTCCCAGAAGGAAGGAAGAAAAGGTTTGCCACCAACCTTCTTCTTCTTCTTCTTAGTCTCCTCCCCAGCAGAGGCAATTACCTCCAGAGATGAAGTGGGAGAAGTAGGACGCTTAGCAGAAGAATGGGCAGTCACCACGGGATTATCCTTAGAAACGTCCCCTACCTTTGGACGTTTCTTTGAGAGAAGACCACTGACGAGGCCACCTTTGGCTTTCTTCTCTTGAGCCTTAACCAATTTTTGCGTGCTAAATCTAATCGTCATTCCTGAGGGAAAAGAGAGACTATATATATATATATATATAAATAGAAAGAGAAGAAGAAAAGAAAAAGAAGAGAAGATGGAAACACTCACTCTTTTTCACAACTTCAAGATTTCTCCGAACCTTACTTGATGGTTCCGGACCCAGGAAATGAAGAAACAATGATTGGGGTGAGACGAGCTCATCAAAGTCCTTGACGGTCTCCAAATATTTCTTTACTTTTTCAGCACGACGCTGATATCTCTTCTTCAAACGAGGACATTGGGAAACTACAAACAAAAACACAAGTATGTCACATACCACCGTCACTCACAAAGAATGAAAAACAACAGAAAGACGAGAAAAACGCACCAGACATGGGAGTTCCCCAACTACGAAAAAACTTGGAGGCTTCGTCTAAGTCCTCACCAGGGACGAACTCCCAACCACTTCTAGAAACAAAAAAGAAGTTTGGCTTCCAATTTTGAAGAGACGATGGGTAATCAAGTATTAACCCAGAAGCCCTATCCCACGGCTTAAATTCATAATAGCTAGGGTCTTTGGACTTTCTGAGACGATAAAAATTAAGGAACTCGTCTTTCTTGATGACGTCCCCATCATTGGTGGACATCCATACCACCATGCAAGAAATGACGATCTGCCAAGAATTGGGCACTAACTGTGCCGGAGCAAGGTGCAAATAAGAAAAAAGTTCCCTAACAAAAGGGTGAGCAAGGAAACGAAGACCATTGGTAAAATCTGCCTCGTAGAAACAAACTTCATCAGCATAAGAGTGACAGGCCCTATCCTCGTCACTCGGAATCCTGATCTCAACCGAATCAGGGAATTGAAACCTATCCCTAATCCGCTTCTTATCCTTTTCTAAGAGGGCACACGGGATGTTCCAAGCTTTATAAGGAGTGGAAGGGGAAGTAACCTCAGGAATTACACGATCATCAGATGAGGATAACCCCGTCTCCAACTTACTAGACCTAATCTCCCCAGACATCTTCAGTGATCTAGCAACTCTAGCAGAATGGGAAACCAGAGGGAATAAAGAAGAAATGATAAATTTGTGTGGACAATCCTCCCCCACGAAGAGACTAACCCACTTGAGACACTCCCCCCCTACAGTCTCAAGTAAACAACCTAGGCTAGTGAAAAGAAAAGCTACTGAAGGACAATCAACCCTAATAGAAGAGTAATCTACCATGGAAGAATAGAAAAAGAAACAGGAGCACGAAGAACTTACTAGGGAACACAGGACAGAGAAAGGAAGCTTGAAGGAGAAACAAACCCTAAAATGAAAACTGAACAAGGAAAGATTACAGAGAAAGGAAAACAGGAGGGAAAAATGAGAAATAAGTGACCAAAACACGTGTGGGAAAACCGAGAAGTGTCTGCACGTCGAACGCATCTTGACCTTACACGTGGCACTCAACTGGTCAAACATCAACTTGTCATAAATGTGCAGTACACAGAATACGAAGCATCAGACGAATATGTTCTCATCTCGTCCGACAGACGAAGATTCGAACAAGGGGGTAGCTGATGAGTCAGAAATTTACAATCGTCATTAAGCTGAAGCCGTCATAAACCAAGAGATGATGTCACGCATTTATTACGCTCATTAATGACAAAACGTAATGGATGGAGCAACGGTCACAGAATGAGCTGTGAACTTCAGATCAAGATTTTGTAACGCACTAGCCGTTGGGCATAAATACAGCGATTCATTACCCATTAATTAGGCATACAACTATAAAAGAAAGAGCAACAGAAGTGAAAGGTACACACAAATACTCTATGAAAATCACTCTCCAGTCTGTTTCTCCCTAAAATCTTTCCCCCTTACTAAGCATTGGAGGCGGTTTGGCTAACGCCACACCGGCGTGTTACTCTTCCACCCAGTTCATTTTGCAAGTTTTCCTCCAACAGAGATGACCCCAATCATAGTTTTGTCCATCCGTTATAATGAGGAGCTCAACTGCTGATTTTTTACATCATCAATAATAATATTTTATTATTTTATTTTTTGCGTCAGTAAGTTTGTATACATCATTTATTCTGGAAACAATGTATGTTCAATGACATATATATTCATAGTTCCTCATTCTAAAAAACAACTTTTGATTGAGAAAACTTTCCCAAAGAAAATATTTTGTGCATAAACATAGAGTCAAAGAGAGAGAAAGTGACATAGTTTAGTTCTCAATGCAAGGACCTTGTAGTGTTTCTACTCCATGTTGTAGATCATTTTATCTTGGGAGGCAGACGTTCGTGAGTCTCTAAGCACTACAGATTATGTGATAGGAGAAATTTGCTTTAAGGAGATTATGTCAAACACAAAACTTGATCTGTATCATTCCTCCCTCACGCATTGGTACGTGAGTTTCTAATTATTTCACATCTTTTTTGTGTTATTGCTTATAGTTAGATCTGTATTTTGTTGTTCATGTTTGCACTATTACAAAAGTAAATTGTTAAAATATATCCAACATCATATTCATTACGATCTGTTAAGAAATGTCCATGTTCCTCGCAAGCAATTTACTTTTTTTCTAAAACTAAATCATTTTTAATAATTATTCATATAACATTAATGTAAGTACATTAAACCTTAAATACAGATGAAATTATGATTATAGCATTATAGATAGAAATTCCAAGTCATCTTCGAGATAAGGCTATGGTCGTGGTCGATGGCAGAGACGGACCTCTATGGAACCCGCAAACAGCGTCACAGCGAAGCCACATGGCAACCATGAAACCAATAAAAGAAAAAGAAAAAGTTATAAAAAGCCCCAATCAAGCAGAGAGCAAGAGGATTGGAAGAACATAACAAAGTCCTAGAAACGATGTGTTTAATAATCATAAGTAGTTGATCACTTAATAAATACGTCGAGCTTACCGTGAGACTTGGAAGAACAAAGACAATGACACGAAAGTAAAGCTCTAAGGACATGTCTTTCGCCGGACCACCAATAATTTAGGACTCAAATATCTAAAATAATGAACCTCTTTAATCATAAGTCAAGGAAAATTGACGTGGTAGGTGGGAGAATAGAAATTAGTTGTTCCTTTTGATTGAATCTTCCTCTCACGCAAAGCCATTCACACTTTTTAAATCAACTTGACTTCTTCTTTAATTCTCATGGTCTCTTCTTGGTCCTTATCTTCCATTTCCAATTTTGCATGCAACCTAATTGTTATTTGTTTCAAATAATATAGGATATTTTTGCCGTGTAGGTTACTTTATTTTAAATGTTAGATCTTGATAGGAAACTTGAGACCTAACACAAAATCTGTGAGATGTGAACAATGAAAATAGAAATTAACAATGAAAATATTAAAGAATGCAGACAAGAATATTAGATTTATATGGATCACCCTAAAATTAGGCTACATTTACCGCATCGATCATTGCTTAAATTTTTTTTTTAAATAATGACAATTACGAAAGGAGTTACAGCCTTACAGGGATAAAAATATAGAAATATATCATCATGCTTAGTCATAAATGCACGTATCCTTGTGTTTCTAACAAAAACATCCCGAGTTCATATCCCACATCTCCCGACTATCAAATTATTAAGAAGAAAAAGAAGAAAGATTTCATATTATATGTTCAAATTTACCACAATATCCATACTAAAAAAGTTTCACCTTGAGGATTCTGGATTCATGTCCCAAAAGTTTCCAACTTTACTAGTGTCCAATATTGGAACAACGTTAAATTTTAATAAGTGAGAGCCACTAGTATATATAAGAGGAAGGGATATGACGTTAATTGCACTCTGTACATTACACCAGCCAAGGCATGTGAGAGTGCTGGTGTGGCTGGATCCAAATCATACACGTGGAGCAACTGTGAGCAAAGGAAAATGAATGTTGGCTAAAATAGGGATCTTCAGCTTGTGCCAACAGCGTGACCATCTTGGGGAAGAGTAAGATTTGCCCTTGACATGGACAACCAGCACTTGCACAAAAGGGAGATAGTGACCTTCCATGGTCAAATGCTATAGAACACCCCTTATTGGTTAAGCTCGTGCCCCCCACGTAGTAGCAGAGCCGCCCTCAGTTCCACTACCCTGACATTGGCGTGCTTTCTCTCTCCTCCAGTCGTTACATAATACAATAGTTGTTTTAAGATTCAAATGGAGGAATCATGATTTGACACCTGTCCTCGTGTACTTGGTAACATTCCTCAGATTATAAGATGAACATGTTATTGAGCCATTAGGTCAAGGACCTAAGGAGAAAAGAAGAGAAAAAGCTAGAAAGTTTGGGTAGGAAAGTGGGGTAGAGAAAAAAAAAAGGCATTCTTTGGGGAAGAACATTACCATTGTAAAAAAACCTTGATTCTTCTTTACATAATAGAGATCAGGAGAGAGTAAGGGGCATTCCCCCTGCTCACCTGTGATTTTTCATCCATTTTCAAAGGGTTTTTCACGTATTTCACATGTCTTCTTTACTTTCCATGTTATCACAATACACCCAATCATGTGGATAAGCATGACTATAATCTAAGTATGACTCTAATCATAAAGATTATTTAGTATACCTAAGGGTGTGCATGGGTCAGGTTGTGGAGTTTTTTCAACCCAACTCACCATGGTGGGTTAAAAAAAATCCAATCCAACCCAACTCATGTAGATTGGGTTGGACAGTTTTTTTTTAAAATTATTATTATTATTATTATTATTATTATTAAATTGAGCATTAGAACAACAACATCACAAATAAGAACAAATTTATAATCAAATAATCCTGAGCATAACACCAAAACAACACAAACTATATAAGGAGAACTTAGAGTTTGGATTTTATTTAGAAAGATGGCAAACAAGTAAATAACAAAATTGAATAATATATTTTTAAATATATATTAAATATATTTTTAAATTTTAAATATATATTAAATATATGTAGGTCGGGTTGGGTTAGGCAGATTTGAAATCTTATCACCCGAACCCAACCCGGCCCACTGTAAAACAATTTACAACCCAACCCACCAACCCCTAAAAACTAACCCAACTCAATGGTTTGGGTTGGATCAGGTTGGTTGTGCACTCCTAAGTATACCTAATATTTAGGACATTTGAATTTTTCAAGTCCAATAAAAATTTTGAAATTTTCACTATGCATTACCAAGCATATGTTAGTTTATGACTGAACTGAGACCATTATTCCTAAGCATAGGGAAGTTTACACTATGAAATGTTCGATTTATTTATTCATTCTTCTTGTAATTTTTTTTATCCATTCTATTTTTTGAGAATTTCCATTGTTGAAATTTTAGTTAATGAGTTGATTATGAGAAGTAAGATAAGATATTTTTATTTGTTAGTAAATCACTTTTAGAGGATACTTATTGATTTATAATACTTATAAAACGAAAACTACATAAGTGTGCAACTAAGCCCCAAGAGGGGTGGCCTGGTGGTTGGGATCCGTGAATTAGCTTTGAGGTCCCTCGTTCGAGCTCGGGCGAGCACCTGGGGAGGAGTGTGGGTATTTTTGCTGAGGAGTCCTTGATTACTAGTTCTCTCGAGGTGCTAGGGTGAGGTCTGTGGTTATCCCGAATCACAGTAGTTATAGCTCAATCCAACATTTCCTAACGGGAGGTGCCTTTATGGTCACGCCCAAGGGGTGAGTCACAATGGTCGCTCCCGCCCCCTTTTCGTTCATTAAAAAAAAAAAAAAAAGTGTGCAACTATTTACACGTGACTAACTCATACATTGCGCTTGGGCTGTGGAAATTTAGATATTCAACATTTATGGTTCTGAATTTGTTTCTTCGTGGTTCCAATAAGTCTAGCCATGAAATTTAGAAAAGTACGGTTGAATATGAATGTTTGTACACCGAATGAGTTGTTGTAACTGTACGCTAACACACATGCACATCATAGTTATTACTAAAAAAAAAATCATTTCTGTTAACAAGACCAGACAATCATCAAGTATGGAAGTTACACTTGTTAATTTGGATGTCTTGGATAGGTTGTAAGGCAAGTAAGGTCTAGCAAGAATCTTTGTTCGCTTTTTAAAGAACATTTATCATATTCATTCATAACTCATCATTAAGGTTTTGGCATATAAACTGGAATCTTCCCAAGCCAACCCTCGGAAGTAGTGGATACCACTACCAGTCCCAACATAAAAGTGTTCCATCTGAATATAACTCTCACACTTTATTAAAAGAGATGTAATAAACATGCATATAGTGCCCTTCTTTATTTTTTTTTTTAGTACATATATAGTGCCCTTCTGATCTTGATGTCCTTGCTTTTCTTAATTATGTATTTCTAATATATATATATATATATATATATATATATATATACTTTAATTACAAAAAAGGGCATACGAGGCAAAGGATATCAATTTAAGTTTTATCATGGTTTACTCATCTCACATTATAAGTTTCTACTACGTTCCATCAATTCCTTCTTCTTCTTCCTAAGAAAGTAAGAAATGAACTCTAGAATTCAAGAGAAAATGGTACATCAAAGAGGAAATACCCCGTATGAGTTCTGTTTCTAGTCTATCCATGCGCCTCCTTTTTCTTTATAATTACTTTTTCTCACTAATTTAATGGGTGTTCTTGTGCACTCGTTAAGGAGGTTTTAAATATGAATTTTTCACTTTTAAAAAGTAATAAAAAGTAATAAATAAATACTTTTTTAATTGAAAGTGGCTTAATCCCTTATAAAAAGGCAATCGACTGCATTATAAAATTCAACATTCACAAATGTCTCAAACTCTCGTTAATTGAAAGTGGTTTTTTTTTATAGATATCTATACTTTTACACACTTTAACATAAATAAATAAGTAATGGTAACCTACAGTTTTGGATCAAACAAAATGTGAGACCTCCAAATTATTTGCTTATTTATTTAATTTTAAAAAGTAGACATTGATCGATGTTGACCAGCTTGCTTTCTTGTTCAGTTGTTTAGTAAATTAACTAGTAGAAGTAAACTTTAGTTAATAAAAGCAGCAAATGGAGATCAACTTTAGTTTAGATTTTTATTGTTTTTAAATTGTCAGCACGTTGTTATTTTATTTCTACTCTAATCAAACCTCTCTCTCTTTTTCGTTGATTTGAATCCAGTTATTTTTTTACAGAAAAAAAAAAAAATCAAGTAATGCTACTTGACCAAACTAAATATGTAATTGTAATAGTAGATTTATGAAGGAAAAAACCCCATCCGAACATCCCCAATCACAACTCTATATTTTTACCAAAAATAACCAAGATAGTTAAATTAAGAAGTGCATTCTATAATATATGATGTACTTTACTTTTGTGAAAAATGCCAAATGAAAACTAATAATAGGATAGATCACGAAAAGAGTCATTCAATTATCATCAAGATTGTCCCTACTTATACTAGCATGATTAACAAAAGAAAATGCCAATGATAGAACATCCATAACGAAATATATAATATAATTTATACATAACTCTCTCAATCATTGAAATTTGGCAATATATAAATATATATATATATTAATTTCATGATCAAATCATCATATCATACAACTCAAAACAATTACGGCTTTGTCAAGTTTGCCCATGAGAAACCATTGCAATATGGAGATCGAAGCTGTGAGTGTGAGTGACAGGTGTGACTAGTCTTTGGATCCCCCCACAGAAATAAATGTTTGTTTAGCTTTAAGGTGATCATGGCCCAGCTAGAAAGGTGCTTTCAAGACCATTAGCTAGGAAGAGGAAAGAGAAGTGAAGCAAGTTGAAATGGTACAGAAATTGGTGCATGGCCTAGTCCAATAACCCCTCGAACATTTTTTGGTAACCCTTTTTGTAATAGGAAGGAAGGTGCACAAGTAAAGAGAAATTGAGGCACCCTAGCCATTGGCCCTGGGTTAGACCCTTGAGTTGATTGAATTAAGAGCTCATCTTGTGCAAGTTCACCCATGGCACTTTGATGTGTCACCGGGTTCTCTACCATGAGCCCACATGTGTTGTTATGGCACCCGGGCCTAGCCGTGTAAGGGCAAGTGTGGCAAGTATGGCTATTGGCTTTAGAGCATTGAGTGGAGTGGCAATAGGGAGCATGATAGGTTGATGTCAAATATTGTTGATCACAATTAACCCACAAGAATTTCCCTTGTAAGTTCATAAGAAATGGTACTTGCAAAAGAGGGGTGTGGACATTAGCCACATGAAGATTTGTGGCACTATCTTTGTGCACTTGTAAAACGAGTTTGTTTGGTTTGAAATTGGTTTGGGGTGGTGGGGATGCCAAAACAAGAGAAGAGAAAGAAAGAAGGACTAGAAGATAATAAAGCAAAGGAGCCATTGATGGAATTAGGCAAGCTTGCTTGAGAAACCAGTATGGTGTGGCATATGAAGGTTTAAGAGCATATTGTCCATGGACACTAAATGTTTGGCATTGTTCATAATAGAGTTTGGACCCATATTGCTTATGATGGGCTTTGTGTATTGTTTTTCTTATGGGTTCACATGCTAAGTTCAGCAAAGCTATGCAAGAAATGAGCACAATCTATAGTAAGAGAACAAAGAGTTGATGAGTGTGAGAGCCACATGGCATTTTAGGAGGGTTTTACAAGCCATGCAGAGTGTTCGGATGAGCTCACAGTGGGCTGGAATATGGGCTTGGGTTTGTCTACAGAGTGCCACATTGCTACTTTTAGCTTTCTAGAATCAAAACACACACACACAAACAACAACAAAACATGCATTCATTTTTACATGGTTTGGAGTTAATCTAATTTAAAGCAATTGTTTAATTCTTTCTTGTAACAGTAAACTTAAATCTGTAACTGCAATATGCTAACTATTTTTTTATTTTAAATACAAGATAGAAATTCTACTCTAGTTTAATTTTAAGTGTATATATGTGTGAAGTTTCCTTCTAGAGACTTGAACCCTGTTCCTTGCCCTCCACACCCTATAAGCACTTACACTTGTAGAATGACCATCGTGCCAAGGGTGCGCGGTAGTTGCAATATACTAACTTTTAATTACTGGAGATTTGATAATGGCAATTACTTCATCCTTTTTTTTTTCTTCTTTTTTTTGGGTATCGGAGAATGAGATAAACATTTCCAAAATGCTGATGTAGATTAAGCACAAATTCAGGGAAACTGAGTGAAATAAAGCATAATTAAACCGATGCATGACATCAAGCCCATCATCTGAATAATCAAAAGTCATTCAAAGTTCACTGAAGGTTATGTCCAAGATTAATGATGTTATAAATTATTAGAATTAAAATGTAACATATATAATGCCTTTCTGCAAGTGCACACGAACTATCTTGCAAGGCTTTTCCAAGGGATTAGGCTAATAGTGATTAGACTTTAGAGTTAAGACCTCGTGTAATTCACAAGATCATGTGTTCAATATCCTTTCTCCTAATTATCTAGTGTCTGGAATAAAAAGGATTATACTAATTTGAGGACTAGTCAAGTGATTTAAGAACTCTGAACACCTAAGTTAGAGGAAAAACATTGTTAGATTGAAACTTTCTTTGTTACATTGTTAGTTTGGTCTGCATTGCGCCAAGATGTGTAGCCCTGATTTTGATTTGGAATCAAATTAAGCCATGGATGATTTATATGTTGGCTCCATATAAGTGGCCGCAAGGATGATTGTTTGTAGAGTATTTTTAACACTAATGAATTGAATATAATCTTAATTAAGATTTTATGAAATTTAGAACGAAAGAAGAACATATATTTAACTTGTAAATTCAGTGAATTTTTTTTCATGGAAGGAATAAGAACAGTAAAAGTTTGATTAGTTTTTTTTTTTATTTGATGATATTCATACTCATGATCAATCAAAATTTACTTCACCCCCATTTTTTGCGGAATGAAAAAAGAAAAAAAAAAAATCATGTGTGGATTCATTGACCTCACGTCACATGACAGCAATGAGTAATACCACGTGTATCATTGGGACCTTAATAGAGATATCATCATAGGCACAACACATTTATTGAAGCGCTGCTATTCAAACTGCTCAAGTCCTGCCAAACATCATGTAAAGTGATACGAGAACTCTTATCTCCAAGCTAAGAAGCACGAACATATACACAAGTACGAGTACGAATACGAACACCAAAATGACACGGTGAGATGAACAATTTATGAAAAATTATAATATAAAATGACTATAGGACTCGGGTATGACATTAATACGACATCCTAAATAAATTATTCGAACTATCTAGCAACCAAGCCAGACCCCAATGTGGTTTCCTCTCGCTTTTACCACTTGAGTTTGCTAGGGGTCATAAATGGCCAATGGATACATGGTCTACCCTACCCCAGCTTGCAGCAAATGATTTTTTTTTTTTTTTTTAATACAAAATTATTGAAAATTTTCAAAATGATGAATTTTCCATGATCACAAAGCAAAAATATTAAAAAAGCGAATAAGAAAAGATCAAAGTCAAAAGTTGAAAGTATGAAATGGTTCACATAGGGATCAGCGCTGAACGTCTCATTCCAAACCGACACCAACATTTAAAAGAATATGAAGAACACATCTTTTTAGGTAGCTCCTCCTACCGTTACTGTAACGCTTCAATACTACACATTTGTTCAGTAAAGAAGTGAGATTCTTTTGTGTCCTAAAACAAAAGCTATTCCTTTCCCAAAGAAAAAAAAAAAGAAAAAAGAAAAAGAAAAAAAGACTATTCCATAATGCATGTGTTTTAAAACCAAATAAAAAGGCATCTTGATTCTTGAGTTGTAGTCTGAAGAGTGATGCTTAATAATTATTATTGCTCCTGAACCAAAACACAGTTGTTTACAAGTTTTCAAATTGGATTATCAATTGTAAATGATATTAGATTGATTTCAAAATCATTTTTAGTATTTCTCGATTATCAGTTTATTAAGACAAGAAAATAGTCTCTCATAATTTCCATTGAACTTCTTTCTGTAAGAAGTTTTGTGATGTTATTGTTAATTATATATATTTTTAATTTACAATTGTATAATTATTAATTATGCAAAAATTGTCAATTGTTCTCTCATCTATTTGATGGAGAATGATGCGACTTCTTCGATGATCAATCTGTAAAGAAAGTGAATAGACAAACGGATGGAACATTGGTGTGGGGTTGGCCAAATGCCCTTCGATGATCAAGTTAGAAATGGTGAAAAGATTCACTTAATAAGATCAATAAGAGAAAATAATATGGCTAGTTTGTAGATATCGATTATCAAAGTGCGTACATTTTACTTTTACATTGTGCGAGTTTTATATCCCTCTCATTCATTCTTGTAATGAATATTCATATTTATGGGCCAGGAAACGCTTGTCATTAATATCAAACTTTTATTGTTTTCCATGGTCATTGGCTAATACGTTACTCTTTTGCTGTTAAGTGTATTCAATGCTATAGACAACCTAACATTCAATGCTATGGCTATACTCATCCATTATAATAATGGGTAAGAGAAGATTTGATCTTTGAACCTTTTTCATTAAAATTACTAAGAAGTGTTAGTTGAGTTATAATACTTTTGATGTTAATTTTGTGATTGACTTGAACAATAAACACCAACACAAAGAAAAGCATTTAGAAAGATGCCGATGTAGTATTAGCCTAAACATCTCCTATGCCTAAGTTAGATGATACTATTTTTAGAAATTAATTTGAAGAATTCACAAATATGTTGAAAGCTCACTTAGTGTGTAAAACACTAGTGAATGTTTAGACCCCCAATTTCAAGGGGGGGGGGGGGGGGGGTGTGAAGTGGGTGAGGAAATAGTGGATCGTTCACCTCCACATTATTTGGCTCCTTGATAAGAATGCGGCGTCTAGAATTAAATTGAAAACTCTTTATTGTTCTTTTATCTGTATATATTAAGAGGATTCATTTGTATATATTAAGAGAATTCAGAAAGTTAGTTATTGCTTTTTTTTTCTGTCAAAAATAACCTTAAATTAATTAACCAACAACTTAAAAATGGGGTTAAAATAGTAAATTGGCAAAAGAAAGTTAGTTATTGCTTTTCTTACTGTAAAAAATACCCCTATCTAAAACTTAAAAATGTGGTTAAAATAATATATTGACAAAAATAATAAATTCCTACTTTTACGTTGAAATGCATTCTTGCTTCTAATAAACTCCTACTTTTACTTTGATTTAAATTCCTACTTCTACTCACTACCCCCTACAAAATAGGATTGTTTTTTTGTTAGTTTTAAAACTCCTCCAATCTACAAAACTCACCCCACGTATTCTTTTTTCTTCTTTTTTTTTTCTTTTTTTTGGTGATTGGAAAAAGTAGAAATCCCAAATTATAATAAATGCTGAATTCAGAAAGTTAGTTATTGCTTTTTTTTCTGTCAAAAATACCCCTAAATTAATTAACCAACAACTTAAAAATGGGGTTAAAATAGTAAATTGGCAAAAGAAAGTTAGTTATTGCTTTTTTTACTGTCAAAAATACCCCTACCTAAAATTTAAAAATGAGGTTAAAATAGTAAATTGACAAAAATAATAAATTCTTACTTTTACGTTGAAATGCCTTCCTGCTTCTAATAAACTCCTACTTTACGTTGATTTAAATTCTTACTTCTACTCACTACTCCCTACAAAATAGGATTGCTTTTTTGTTAGTTTTAAAACTCCTCTAATCTACAAAACTCACCACACGTATTCTTTTTTTTTTTTTTTTTTTTTTTTTTTGGTGATTGGAAAAAGTAGAAATTCCAAATTATAATAAATGCAAATTATTAATCTTTACCTAAAAAATAGAAGAGCCTCTAAGCACACGTGTGAGCGCGTGCTCAGAGGCTAGTTTATTTTATATGCTAGTTGTGAATATCTACCAATTCGTAAAAGGGGTGGCTTGCTCCAATCGTTTTCACAAATAATTACAATGAAGTTTTTTTCTAATTCGTTTTCAAGTCCCTAGCCTGCGGCAAATACATGCCTAATTTAAGTTCCTTTTAATAGTGACACACAATTAAATGGTAATTAACATACTGCACTAGTATACCCTACACCAAAAGAACCACAACAAAAATGAACCAAATTAGTGTTACACCAAAGTTTATCATTTAAAAGAACTATGTGCTTGGATTAGTTTAAAATCAATCCTTTTTTTTTATATAATTTTTTTTATGGGAATATCTCAAACAGACTCGACTCATAAGACCCGTAAAAGAAATTTTACTTTTATTTCATGTGGCATGCACAAAAAATTTACTAGACTCTATAGTCTACACTAGGAATATGTTACCAATCCCTAATCCAAAAAGGTTAATCGTTGCAATGACAGATTAAAAGCATATTATTATTATTATTATTATTATTATTATGTGAGTGAGACATGTTCAATCTAACTCCGGTGGTTTAATGCCTTAGACCGTTAGACTAACACACAGACACAGGTATTAAAATAGAAAAAAAAAAAAAAAAAAAATCTTGATGTCTTTGAAGAATATCCGAGGTGCCAATTAAAGGTATTGCAGTGTGTTGCTAATATATACTAGTATTTAGGTAGACAATTCGAGGGCTTTTCTATTATTAGTTTGCTTCATTCATGCCCTACAAAAAGAAATAGTACAAAAAGAATCTCAAGGTTTTAATTAAATAAAAAGACACATATTGCAGATTTCATAGTTTATAAAATATAGCTAAATGGATCCCTCTCCTTAATTATTCAGAAGAAGAAAAAAAAAGCAAGAAGAAGGAGATTAAGGGAGTGTTTGGTAGTGTAGTTTAAGATGAGATTTTTGTAGTTTTTTTAGATACATGTGGGTGAAAATGTGTGTGAAAATGTGTGTAAATGTGTTTAAAATGTGAAAATTATTACTCAAACAGGGATACCACAAGATCCTAGACTAGTCCTAGAGTTTTGTTACAAAAATTGAAAGGCCAAAGCTTTGGGTACACAATGGTTTGTTTATGCGTATAAAAAATACAATCCATACGCACGCCAAAAAAAAGGGCGATTGTATTTGCGTGTACGGTCTTAGATTGGTTTGCACCTCAACTTGAGTGCCATGTGTCCAGAGTAGGTGCTGCTATTCATTCATGCCAACCTTGTCAAGCTGGCTATACCAATCAATTTCTCTCACTCACTTTCCTCTCTATGTACGTGTGAAAGATCGATCGATGTAGGAAAGGAATATTAATATAGAGACAGAGAGTGCACGCGCCTTGTACGCCGTGAAAGCCACTCACACTCAAAGTCATTGTTGTGAGCCAGACACGTTTTTCAAACTTACAGTATGTTTGGATACAGCTGAAAACTGAAAACTGAAATTGAAAACTGAAAAATACTGTAACAAAATAATTTTTAAATGTATGAATAGTACCGCAAAACCCATTTTTAATGAAAAAGTTACTAAAAAATGTAATTTATGGGTCCGTAAACAGTACACATGTGCACGGTTCACATAGGGAAAGTTAAATGTTGCGGCTACTGTTCATGAACAGTAGCCACAACAGTGAATGAACAGTAAAAAATTGGCCTGAAACGCGTGCAAAAAAAAAATTTTTGAAAATGCAAACGCAAATGCATCAGCCGGACCCAAACGTACCCTGTCTGTTTGACATGATTAATTTTATAAACTTATTTTATTATTAAGTTTATTTTTTCTACTATTTATGAATCTCACTGTACTTTTTGGTACTATTCATGGGTCTTATTATACTATTTCAATTAATTTTTACCTTTATTTACAATACTTTCAGCAAAAAATTTTCAGTTTCAGCAAAATAAGCGGATTCTAAACAGACCCTTAACCAAAAAATTAATAAATAACTTGTTTTTCAATTAATAAATGAGGAGATTTTAACATGGTTTTTTTTTTCTTAATTAACATATATATATATATATATATATATACACATTTCAAGCAAGCGAGGGCAATCTGAATCAAACTTTTTTAAGAGATACCAATAATTAACTTAAACATTAAAAGCGATTTTAAGATGCATTTGAGGTTATATTAAATGGCTATATCTACTGTTCTATGATTAATTGGTTTATTATGTCATGTCTACCTACTGGGATTTTATGTTACATATTCTTTGAGTAATTGTGCGCAAGGAAGGAATGAGAAACAAAACTCACTTTGAAAAACGTTAAATTTATTACTTGGGATATTCCTTTCTTAACAAAGTTACATGAGAATACGTTACTGACATGTATTCCTAGGCTTCCTTTTGTGAAGTCAAGCCACTCACTCTGTCTTCCTTTCAACAGCTTGATTTATTTAATGTGGCCCACTATGAATTTTTGTTTGGAGGTCCTTGATGAAAATTGTATTTTTACAACTCTAATATCGTTTAAATTTAAAACAAGTCAAATTGAACACAATTACGCTAACCAGAAAAAGTTGAAGCAGGTCCCTCCAAAAAAAAAAAAAAAAGGTTGAAGCAAGCAAATGTCAATTAATGGATCCCGAAGCTAATCCTATTCAAAATTAGCTACTATTAATTAAGGTTCTTTTTGTTGCCCTAAAAAGGCTTTAAGAATGTATACTTTTCTAAAATTACATTTTCTTTAAAGTATAATAGCATTTTAAAACGATAAATGAAACAAGTAGATGAAAATCAACTCATCAAAAGTTTGAAATGCATGCCACATTTTTACTCAATAAATCAATATACAAAATTTTGCAATTATGTTGAATTCATAAGTTGTGAATTATAGACCAAAAAAAAAAGTGATATCAATTATGCATTTATGTAAAAATTAATAGCTTGTAATTTCAAAAGTTTTTGTATTTACAAATTAAGAAAATATTATATATTTAACATTACTTTTTTTTCCCTATATAAAAAAAAGAAAAGAAAAGGAATTCACAATTGCGTAAATGTGATCATTGCCCCAAATCCGCTTAAACCCTATCATCCATATAACATAAGACCATCCATGCAATAGTGGAGTTTACTACTATTTAAATCCACAATTATCATGGTTGTATAAGAGATTTGAGGTTCAATTCTCACCTGCACAAAAAACTGATTGATATCTTGATCTGATGATAAAAAACTATTAACAGGAGCGGACATAATAGGTTGAAACTTCTTAAAAAAAAAATTCCACAATTATTATACTCACATGTGTGATAAATCACAATTCATAAGAGTTTCCTACTGCTAAAATAAATTAATGAAAATAAGCTAATGGAAATGGAAACGTACACCAGGATCCATGGCTAATGTACAAAGAATGATAGGGGTCAAGATCACCATTAAAGAAGAAGGAAGAAACACACAGTACAGGAGGAATGGTGAAATGTGTGAGTGAAGCTATTGGACTATTGGCTGTATCTCACAAATATTGCCTGGTGTCCAAGACAAAAGGCCAAATATCTGTAATCATTGAGGCCGAGGACTTACTTAGGTAATTTGGTTACTATCATAGGGACCTTCTAGTAATCTCTATACATAGAAGAAAGTAATAACCCTCGCTAATATTCAGCGCGTTATAATCACTTTCTACCAGCATTAATAAAAAACAGGCAAAATTCTTTAAATTCACAACCTTTTTTTGTCTAAACTCAAACTACGCGCTATAGGAGAGAGTGGAATACTTGTCATAACATTTACTAATTAAAATAATTAGTATAATTATTTCATTGCCCTTTTATATACCTCTCCCCCCCTAGCGCTCATGGTCATAGCAAAACCAAAAAACCTTTTAGATCTCTCTCTCTCTCTCAAAGCAAAACAAAAACAAAAAACCAGAAATGGAAATGGAACCAAGCCCACCGCCGGTGGTAGCGAAGAAGCTATGGAACATAATACGTGTAGTGTTCTTCATGATAAGAAAAGGCATATGCAAGAGCAAAATAATGGTTGATCTCCATTTGATGCTGAAGCGTGGCAAGCTAGCAGGAAAAACCATAGCAAACAACCTCATGTTCCACAACAACTTCTCTTCCTTGAGTTGCAAATCCAACGCTTCCCTTTCCTTCATATCCCCACGTGAATATGAATTCAGCTGTAGCAATAGCCCCGCTAATCACTACCCTTTTCATTTCAACAAGCGCAGACACCACCACCATTTTTCCACCAAGTCTTACGGCTATGACGATGTGACCACTGTTAATGCGGTCCAGAAAGTGCTGGAGATGTTGAACAATGAAATAGTTGAGGCCTCTCCTTTGGTTACATTACCTGGGTTTGGAAAAAGCCCTATGGTGAGGCAGCTACGAGTGACAGACTCGCCGTTTCCATTGAAGGACGATGGTGATAGCCAAGTGGACAAAGCAGCTGAAGAGTTTATTAACAAGTTTTACAAGGACCTTAAGCTGCAAAAAAGAACGGCTGCACTTGAATCACCGTACCATGCTGTGTGGGGTCGATGAAATGAATTTTCTAATCTTTTGCGCGCAACAGTTTCGATCTGTGATATCAATTTCTGGCTAGCTAGAGTTCCATATGGATATGTATGAAGAAAGTTGTTCCTGTTCCCTACACCCTCCGCTTGAAGTAAACCTATCATTCTTTTTTTTTTTTTTTGCTATATCAAATTAAAGTCACATGATTTATTCATAATCGTATGATATAGCACTTTATGGTTTACTTGTCAAGGAAGTGTGTTAACTACTTTTGTATTCGGATAATTTTTTGATTTTGGTTCAACTTTTTTTTTTTTTTTTTTTTTTTACCCTCTTCCTCTCGGATCCACTGTCTCAATGTCCATGTTGATAATATATTAAAAGAGAAACCCCACCAAAAATAAAAATAAAAATAAAAAAAATAATTCATGAATTTTCCTTTTCTCAGATCACTTTCTCGTTTATACGTTTCTCTTCTTTTTATAAAGCTGTTACCTACTGCGAGCTTGAATGATAAAGAAGATTAAATAAAGAGCGTTATGTTTGTCCACGACCAGTGTTGAATTTTAACGTATTGCATTTCAGGTTTGGTAAAAAAAAAAAAAAAAGCTTTAGATTTATTAGGTTTCTAACGCTTTGTCTCTGTAGACTGACTGTAGTGATTTTCCTGAAATATTAGTGGTTCTGATTCATTGAGGTGGTTGTAAGGTTACCCTGCCATATACGGGACAAGTTAAGCCGACACCCATCAATTTTTATATTTGATTTGTTTCATCTTTTTTATAGTGTTATATTACGATTCTTGAACATATTAGGTACATTACATATATATATATATATATATATATATATATATATAATTTTTATATTTGATTTGTTTCATCTTTTTTATAGTGTTATATTACGATTCTTGTACGTAATATGTACAAGAATCTTATTTATTTATTTATGAGAATATGTACAAGAATCTTGGTCTTGATATGGAAAATTTTTTAGATATTCTTAGAGTACGGACAAATAGTGCTCTTCCTTTCACATTTATGGTAAATTCTACCATGAATTTAATGAGTGGACTTCACCATGAATGTGAGAGAAGAGAATATCATTCTCCGTATTTCGGGAATACTTAGAAATTACTCTCTGATATAATTGGGTTTTCTGTTTTATAATTATAAATAAAAATTCCTTTTTATTCTTTATAGAATGAAGAGAGTTTCTTCCTTTCAATTATTAGCGATCTTTCTTTTTCTTTCTTTCTTTTTTTATTTTTCAGTTGTCACTTTTTTTTAACACATAGTTCTAGACTTCTAGCCTAAAATTTCTACTAATTAAACAAATTGCAAGACTTAATTTGAAATTGCTAGCAATTATTGTTATGTGTTTAAATCTCAAAGGGCGCATGCCAATTTGACGGATCATCTCAAGTGGGTCAAGTTTGGAATGTGATAAAGACAAAGAAGCGATCCCTTCAATTATGAAAGAAATACACCTATCACCAACAATTGAAAAGTGAAATAAGAGATACCAAGCACTCATCCTAAGACCCAAGTATGATGTATATATAACCCTAATTTTTGTGTATTTTTTAATCCTACTTTGAGGATGAGCAAAGTTATCATAATTTTACTTAGAGGACAAGTAAGCTAATTATACTTCTTCTTTTTTTGAACCCAAGCTAATTATACTTCTACTTGTTACGCAAGTATTGTAACCTTGATTTAGTTTAGGATTTAGCTTATTATATTACACACAACTTAATAGTAGAGTTGCAACTTGTGATACCACAAATATTGTCACGCCCTAACCCAACAAAACACACTTCTCCCCAACCAAATACACCCTAAATTGTTATAAATTCTTGATAATTAATGATGATTTGCTACACTTGCAACAATTTTTTTATATAAATTTTTGTTTCATTTAGGTTGTATATCTATTGCCTGCTGGCCCTCAATTTTTTAGAGATTTAGAACAAACAACACCTCCATTATATTTTTATAAGAAAAAATTAAAAATTCAATAAAATTAATTATTTGGGACATTTTATATATAATAGGGGTAGGCATTGGCCTAAATGGTCTAGCCTAAGAACTGGCCTTGCACATGATCATCTAGTAATCGGATTCTTTCAATTTTGAAACTAGTGGCACGTTCAATTTCAACCAAAGTGATTTCAAATTGGTAAGGTTTTCCAGAATTACTTGCATGCATATGACAACTAGTAGGATCAATTATATATGTGCATCAATACATGTGTGTAAATAGGAAGGAATTCAGTTACATGGCATTAATCTTCTATACAGTTTATCTCCTATAGCCACGTTTTAAAAACGTGGCTATAGAACCTTTTTTTGGTAGTGTCATATGCTGTATTAACAATGAAATATCAATATTGCACACCTTTGGTGCGATGGTCACTCCACAAGTATAAGTGATTGTGGGGTGTGGAGGGACAAGGGTTGAGATTCAAGTCTCCAGGAAGGAGCTTCACACATATATATACACTTAAATTAGGCTATAGTAAAATTTCTATCTTATATTATTAAAAAAAAAAGAAAAAGAAATTCACTTAGTGAAGAAACATATATGAGTATATATAAGAATAATACCATTTTCTTTTTTCTTTCGGAGAATAAAATCATGCAATTCTACTTTTGCTCAGACGTTTAATTGCTCCTTAAAGTCCACATCAAGCTTCTTTGAGTTGAGGGGGACTTGACAAGGGTAAATGAATGACAAGTTTATGGCATGCCTCTCTGTGATTGGCTAGAGGGTATCACTCTTGTGGCCTTGTGGGACTAAGTTCTATGACTTATAGTTGGTGCATGGATCACAAAGTCCACCTATCATGCATTAAAAGCTGTGAGAGTGGAGCCAAGACAAAAGTTGAGCTCACTAAAACAACTACTAGTCCATAGAATTGTAACTTTAATTTGTTAATTATGTAATAAGAGTGGGCTCAATAATTATAAAGGTACGCCCAGGGTCCTCCCATCTTAGACACTAGTACCGCACTATAGTTGAAAGAAAAAATAAATTCTGAACTCTATCCTTTTTTTTTTCTTAAAAAAAAAAAAAAAAAAAGATGAAGAAAAATAAAGAAGAAGAAGAAAGGATTAGGGGATCCTTTTACTTAGCCTGCAACACTCATAAAATACATAATCTTCAATTGGGGAATATGGTGGTACCTCCTTGTTGATGCCCAGTTTTGACAAAAGAGTCCAATAGCAGAAAAAGCCCAACAATATGAAGAAAGTGAGAAGAGAAAATAGTAAAGCAAGCCCAGCAGGCCGGAATGGCAGGAATAATGGCCAGCAAGCCCATAAGAATAATAAGAGGTAAAGAGGAAGTAAATGGGTCGAGGAAACCCAATGAATGAAGTAGTAAGCCCATGGGAACAATAAGAGGTAAAGAGGAAGTAAATGGGCCGGGAAAGCCTAGGAAATGAATTAGTAAATTTAGTGGGTTGGCTTTAAGGCCAATAAGCCCGAAAAAATAATAAGAGGTAAGGATGTGGTAATTGGGCCGAGAAAGCCCAAAGGATTTAGCAAAAAGCCCATGGGAGTAAAAAAGGTAAAGATGAAGTAAATAGCCTGAGGAATGAAATGGGCTGGCACAGTAGGAATGTTGGCCAATAAAGCCCAAAAGAGGTAAAGATATGGAAAGTGGACTGGCATTGCGGGAGCATCAGCCCGTAAGCCCTCGGATAACAAAAAATAAAAGAAAGGTAATGATATAGCAGGAACAATGAAGTGGCATAGCAGGATCCCTAGCCAAGAGGCCCACGGACATAGGAAATAAGAGAACATGGGCTAGGTAGGAAGGAGAAGGCCTTCACCCAAGCAATGTCTAGCCCAAGGAAGGAGTGAAAGGCAGGGAACGTGAGCCTAAAAGCCCATATGTCCTTCACGCCACAAGAGTTAAATACCCACCAGAACATACAGCAGAATTAGACAAACACGGAGGCAGCAAGAATGGCGTGAAGGCCAGAAAGGAACAGATTCAGACAAAAATGGAGCATACACAAAGGGCCCAAGCACCACCTACTTGTACCCAGCCAATACATGGGAGATGGGTCATAGGTCAAGGGTATCAGAGAGTGTGATCTGGCGGTAAGGAGAAAGAGAAGGTGTGGTTTCCACTCAAATTTCTTTGGGAGAAATGTCCTACTAGGATAATATCTCACCCAAAAGAAGTAAGAATGAGTTAAGACCACTTGATGCATGCCATAGAGAGTAGGTGAGGGAGAGGCTTACTCCTTATCTAGATGAGAGTAGTGAGAACAAAGGGAGGTAAGAAACAAGAAAGGCCATTTTGTCTGGGAATGAGGAGTGGTGCAACCAACACATTCAGTGCAATGGTAGTGGTTGGGCAACTGGTAGGCTAGTGGGCAATCTTGGAAGGACACCCATAAGGAGCCAAAAGCGATTAATGGGTAAAAATGGTAAATCCCGTCACGACAGATAATATAAAGGGTGGTAGCTGTGAATAGTAGAGGACCACCAGAGGGAGGGATATCATCATCACAGAAAGAAATAGAGGTAGAATAAGGAGAAAAAAAAAAAAAAAAAGAAGAAAAAAAAGAAAGAGAAGAAAAGCACAACAAACGAGAGAAAAGCATAAGTGATAGGAATATAGGCATGCATCAATAGGCTACCAATTTCTCCCCCTCTCAACAAACCCACTCTCTGAGGAATTAAGAGTTAAAGTTTAAACCATCTAGGTCCTTTTTCCAAAGTCCGTAATCTCTATGGCAGAGGCCTCCTTTGAGATTACTCGCATTGGAGATTAGTTCCCTTTTTGGACTTATGTTTTCTAAGAAGATAAGCTCATTCCTCTGGTAGACGAGTTTTATTTTTATGGTTGATAAATGATTAATTTGTTGCCTTATTATTGAACTATTTACTGCAGCATTGTTCCTTGCGGTTGTATTATTCTGTCATAACCTCATTAGGCTTCTTTTTCCCTTTATTTAGGCATTAATATTATTTGTCAAATGTTATAGTTATTTTGCCATGTTGTATTTCCTACTGTAATATTTGAAACAGTTATTCCTATCGTGGGCATGCCGTACACTCAATACTCCAACTGAGGCGCGTCTGTATTGGGATGGCCCAACTTGTGCACAAACTGGCCTAAGGTGTATTTCACTTAAGCCAGCCCCAGCTCTCCTACCCCAGAATCATGGGCCGTGGTACAATAGACGAGATCAAAATCCAACAACACAAAAGGCCCACCACACTCCTTATTGAGTCATTAATCATGAAGTGAGTGCAAAAGCGACAATAAGCAAAACACTTTTACTTTTTCACGAGAGTCTTTTGAGAGAGAAAAAGCCACGAATCTATCAAAAAATTGAGAGAAAATTCTATAATTTTATTAAATTGAATTTGAATTGTTAAAAAAATGGTTACAAACTTTTTAAAAAATGCTTCATAAAACTTGACAAACAAGAAGATGTATTTTAAAATAAATCCTAATTAATGCCTAACCATAATAGGAACCTTTTTTTTTTCTTCGAGAAACATCATAGGAACCTAATTTAACCTAAAAAACATTAAGAGCACCTAAAAAGAAGGAAATAATTACCCTAATTCTAAAATTCCAAAAATTACATTACAAATTTAATAAATAAAAAAGTCTAATGGTAGATTCTGTCCTACATCAGACCCATTCACTTGAAAAAAAAAAAGTGTCCTCAAGTTGATAGTCAAAATCTAAAATCTTCCACTCCGCAAATACTTTGAATGTTTTAGTAACTTGATCCGGTTTTGAAACTTGTATCATTCATATAGTGTAGCATACAATTTCTTCTCATTTGCCTTCAATTTATTTGTAATATCAATCAACACAAGGTTAATAATAAAATCAAAATTTTATACTCCAAGAAAATCAACAAATTGTCTAGTCATCTTCTACAAATCAACCAGTACTTGGGGATTATCGGTTATGGGCACATCATCATATTTGACCTCAATTGGATTTTCCACAATATGCTTAATAATTACAATCTCTTGCTTTCCGTCAATATTCACAATCAACTCAATCTTATTTTCTTTGACCTCTTTATCGAATTTCTGAAAAGTGCTATCTTCAAGCTTCATTTCAACAACTTGTTTCTAATTCAATAAATCAAAATAACATAAGACTCAGAAAGTTTGTATTTGTTTAGAGTCTAATATGGGGTTAGTTATACCACATCAACTACATTAACCAGATTTGAAAAAAAAAAATGAAAAAAAAGAGAGAAGAATGATCAAACTTTGCAATCTATGATCAACAATATTACTTTGGCGGAAAGGATACTTGGCTACTGAGGACCATACGCCCACTTCCAATCTCTCAAAACAAAACTTTGAGAAATCTTTACAAATTGGCTCTTGAATACTTCCATACAGATGACTTCTTGAATATTGAAAATAAGAAACAAACATATATCATATTCAAAGGATAAAATTATATTGAATACGATGAGTGGAAAAAATATATAACATTATTTCTCACTGCCCATCCTGCAATTTTAAATTTTGATTTGTAATTCTTTAAAGAACAAAGTTTCTCTCCAAACTAATTTGGAGAGAAACTCTTCAAACTTCTCATATATTTCTTTTATAGGTGTGAATTTTGAAAATTTAACTGTTGAATTTCATGTTCCTTATGTTCTTAACATACATATCAAATTTTGTTCAAATCAGATATTATTTACTATTTGATCAATTAACTTATTTTTTATATATAACTTTAGATTACAAAAACTTGAAATTATAACATTTACTTGATGACATAGCAATTGATCTTTGATTTTCTTGAAATTTTGTAAGCATTATGGATGTAATAAAAACATGCAATCTAACGGTTAGATTTTCAAAATTCACACTCAATATAAATATATATGATGAGTTTGTATTTGGAGAGAAACTTTATTCTTCTTTAAATGATATTGAACTATATCAGCAAGTAATCCCTTTAGATCAAGAATGAGATCCTTCTTCCTCAATGATCATAGGTTCTCATGGGCTATTACACCGTCTCTCAGTTTTCATCATAATTTAAAGCCCCTCGCCACACCAGGTCATTTCATGGGCTGCATATAAATGAAAACTGTCGAAAAGAAGTATTTGTTCAAAAACCGTTCAGTTAGACAAAACTCAAGGAGCAAATTTGCAAATATGTGTGTCCATGTTTATGAAATATTTCAACATAGGCAACATAAGAGTCAACAATCTATAAATGTGTATGGGGCTTTAATTTGTAGAGAGATGAAGATTTTAATGCTATAAACTACTAAGATTAAGGCTTTGTTTTGATGAGTTTTGGTGATGGAAACTTTGGTTCATGCATTTTTTCAAATGGTACGGAAAGTAATAAAAACATAATCATTTGCATGGAATGGATGAATGAACAAACAAAATCTTAAATTACTGAAAGAGAAAATCTCATTCAATTTGGCCAAAACTAAATCAAGAATAATAAAAAATGAAGCAGGCATCTAAAAAAAATCAAAAGTGATAGAATTAATATGAAATTCAAAATTAATTCTAAAGGACATTTGACAACAGTTAACCATAGAGGAGTGCTACTCCATACGCCCACTTCCAATTACCCTGCTTTTTACTCTTTAACATGGAAATCCCCACTCTAGGTTAATATACAGCTCTTGATTATTCCAAATTTTGCAATGAATTTTAATATGTTTGGCAATTGACATCTTAATATCTTATTGCCTCTATTTAAACAAAGGTCAAAAAGCTGCATGGCATATTTTTCTAATTCAAATTAAAACAGTTTGTATTTAGTCATAAGTATCAAGGTCAAGATATTTTTGCACATGTTGTATTTCTCTTGTTTGAGCTAAGGGAGGTAAATTATACCATTCTTGTGTTCTAGATTAGTCTTGTTTTCATTTAGTGAAAGTAAAGTTTCTTCAAAATTCAAATGGAGCTCTGTTCAAAGCACTATCGTGGTTTGTACCCAAAATGTCACTAAAAAATGAAAAAGAAAAAGAATGCATGTGTAAGTAACTAAGTCAAAGTACTGAAACTTTTATAGCTTGACGAAATCTGTCAACTTGGATCTCTATTTACTATCAGTTGTTGAGCCTACTACAACACTCACCAAATTCAAAACTCTAAAAAAATTCACCTTCCCCAAAATTGAATAAGCATCTACAGCATGAATAAAAAACTTAGCTCATAGATGAATAAATTCAAAAAAAAAAAAAAAAAAAAAAAGAAAAAAGAAAAATGAAATCCCTTACAATGATGGTAATAAAGTTAATCATAATAATATTTTAAAGAAAATATTTAAAAAGAAAGCATAGAATACTTTTTGTTTTTTGAATTTTTGTGTTTATGTGAAATTAACAACCATTAAGCTAAATATCTAACAATATCAAATCCTACAATGACTAAATGTGATACTGCTTCATTAAGTTTGTTTACAAATCTCATATTTTGATCTTGGATACATAAAAAGTTTATTATTAGCATGTGGCTCATCAAACAAATTATTTTCTATCTTCAAATTAAATAGCATGCAGTTAAGAACATAACAATCATTGTCAGCTTGAATATGATTGGATGATGGGAAATTGTCTAAAACCAACAAAACTTGGAATGCAAATGTAGGAATTCTTGATGTTCTATATTGTAGGGTCAAAGGGCCCAAATACTATTGTGGGCCTTGGGCCTGTCCGAGGAGATGGTCAGCCCGAGGACAGTCCGAGGAGGAACCAATGAGTTTGAATAATTCAAGCACGAAACTTTACAAGCAATGTGACGACAGAAAATCAGTCTGAGGACAAGCAAGTCCTCAGACACCATAAATGCAACTCAAACACATATCCCAGCAATCCAGGAAGCTCTTCAGAGGACCCCGTTAGTAAAGACACGTATCCTAGACGCGCAAGGATGAAGGAGATTCCAGAAATATCTAAGGAAAAGCTGTCACCCCCGCATTAAATGCATTGTAGCTACTTTTCTGGTCGCATTTATGTGGAGAAGACCCCTAAACAGTGTTTCCTTGGCAACCGCAACTCATAGAGAGCTGGAAAGAGCATCTGATGGAACAGTCACTCAAGTATAGGTGGGGATGATTGACAAGTGGAGGGCCAAGATCGCGGGGAAGAGGGTATATAATGCAAGAGACCCCTGGAATAGAAGGGAGGAGAGAGAGGAACGATCTAAAATCAGACTTGTAAGAAGCTTTAAGAATTGTGTTTAAGTAACCAAGCCTCCTCGGACTTGGTAGAGGATACTCCTCCTTTAGTAAAAGTCTCTTATTTCCCCCTTTTTAATATATAAATAATCTATTGGTTCATTGTTTGACTCATTAAAGCCAAGTTCTTCAACCCACTCTCTACAAATTTACTGTTCTGGGCTCATTGAGCAAACATCCCATACATTTCGGGCTTAGGCTCCAAATCGTGTCCTTACAATTGGCGCCGTCTGTGGGAAGAGCTTGTGCGTTAGTGGGTACAACAGTTGAACATGGTGGGATCAGGTCCGCACCAAGAATGTCCACACCAAGCAAGTCCCCAACGGTCTGAAACCGTAAGGTCCCAGCTATAGAGTAACCTTCCTGGCCATGAACATGAACATAATCGGGAAAATGTAAAGAATCAAGAGAGGAGTGTGAACACCACCCAGACGAGCAGAAGCCATTCCCAGGTGGGCAGTCGCATATCCCAGAGACAAAACAACCACCAAGCCATGTAGAAGGAGATTGATGACTTGAAAAAGAAACTGCGCCACACACAGCGGAAGCGATCCCCTTCTAGCTCTGGCACACTTTCTAATGACGAAGAGGACGGCAATTACAAGCAATGATCGAGAACTCTCCCTAGTGAAACCTTTTCTTATGAAGATGAGTACCATCACAGACGAAAACGTAAGGGCTCATCTAGTAGGGGCGTGGGTAGTGATGTCATGAGTAGGGCTCTGGATTAGATCTCTAAGTCACCCTTCACGAGTAAAATAGAAGGGGCTAGGCTACCTCGGCGATTCCATCAGCCTACATTCACCCTTTACAATGGCCAGTCGGACCCCGTAGAACATGTAAGCCAGTTTAATCAAAGGATGGTTGTCCACTCCGCAAACGAAGCATTGATGTGCAAAGTCTTCCCGTCCAACTTGGGACCAGTAGCGATGAGGTGGTTCAATGGCTTGAAAACGAATTCCATAGATTCCTACAAGCAGCTCATCCAAGCCTTCAGCTCTCGCTTCGTTACGAACAGAAGGGTTCCTCGGCCTTTAAGCTCGCTGCTGTCATTGTCCATGCGCGATAGGGAAACTCTAAAAGCGTACTCCAACAGATATTGGGAGATGTATAATGAGTTGGACGGTGACTTTGAAGACGTCGCCATCAGCACTTTTAAAAGTGGTCTCCCAACCGAGCACGGCTTGAGGACATCCTTAACCGGCAAACCTGTCACCAGCGCACGTCAACTTATGGACCGAATTGACAAATACAAGAGAGTGGAAGAGGACCAGTTGTAGGGGAAAGGAAAGGAAAAGGCTATCCCTCAAAAGAAGGGGGATTTCAGGTCGGACCGTTACAGCAATAACCCCTCAAGGAGAGATTTCGCAGGGCAATCAGGGTCAGCCAACATGCAGACAGTTAACGCCGTCTTCAGAGAACCGGTACATCAGATTTTGGAGAAAATCAAGAATGAGTCATTCTTCAGGTGGCCGAATAAGATGGCTGGAGACTCCATAAAGCGCAACCAAAGTCTGTATTGTTAGTACCACCGAGACCACGGACATACTATGGAAGACTGTAGGAACCTTTGGAACCATCTGGATCAATTGGTCCGAGAGGGGAGACTGGGGCACCTTTTGCACCCTTTCAGTGGTCATCAAGGCTAGGTAAACCAAAAGCCCCGGAGAGACACTTCCTTAAGACCACCTATAGGAACGATAAATGTAATCTTTGTTGCTCCGAGGAGGACGGGTTCATGCCCTTCTAGGGTAATGTTTGTAGCTCGGCCCCCTGCCGATGACTCTAGTCTAGGGTCGAAAAGACCCAAAGTACATCCCCATCCAGTCCTGGGCTTTTCTGATGAAGACAAAAGTGGAACCATACAGCCCCACAACGATGCCTTGGTGATCACTCTCCGGATTGGGGGTTACGATGTGAAAAGGGTAATGGTGGATGGCGGAAGTGGAGCCGAGATCATGTACCTCGATCTCTATAAAGGGCTAAAACTGAGGCCAGAAGATCTAACATCCTACAACTCCCTCTTGATGAGCTTTGACGGGAAGGCAGTCATGCCAAAGGGGTAGATTAGGTTACCTGTGCAAACCGACCCGGAGATAGTGGATGTTGACTTCATCGTGGTGGATACTTACTCCCCCTACACTGCCATCATGGCCAGGCCATGGCTTCACACTCTAGGAGCCGTTGCCTCCACCTTGCATCAGAAGGTGAAATTCCCTTCCGAGGGCCAAGTCCTAGAAATTTGAGGTTGTCAGGTTGC
The DNA here is from genome assembly GCA_030021035.2 of Notholithocarpus densiflorus. NCBI lineage: Eukaryota > Viridiplantae > Streptophyta > Magnoliopsida > Fagales > Fagaceae > Notholithocarpus > Notholithocarpus densiflorus. The sequence continues at coordinate 3,781,252 of JARYZH020000007.1, forward strand.
GGCGAGAGAGTGCTTGGTGGCTGCCGTCTCACATCGGCCCAGGGCAGAGTCCTCAGCCCAAGTTGAAGAAAACTCATAGCAATCAAAGACCCCGGCATCGCCTGTCGCTGCACCATCCGAAGACGCAAAGTGTGAAGACCTAGAAAAAGTGATCGTTGGCGATGACCCGAAGAGGTTCTTTCAGGTGGGGTCCCAATTACCCCCCGGGAAAAGGAAGAGTTGGTAAAGTTCCTCAGAAAAAATGTCGATGTGTTCGCGTGGGACGCTTATGACGCCCCGGGGGTCGATCCGAACTTCATATGCCACCACTTAAATGTAAGTCCAACAGCAACCCCCAAAAAGCAACCTCTTCGGCGTCCATCCAGAGAGCACGCCGACGCTGTCAGGGACGAGGTGAAAAAGCTCAAGCAAGCGGGGGCCATTAAGGAGGTTTTCTATCCTGAGTGGTTGGCTAACACTGTAGTGGTGAAAAAGAAAAGTGGGAAGTGGCGAGTTTGTGTGGACTTCTCAGACTTAAATAAGGCATGCCCAAAGGACCCATTCCCCATGCCACGGATAGACCAGTTGGTGGATGCCACTGTAGGTCACCCTCGGATGAGCTTCTTAGATGCCTTCCAGGGCTATCATCAAATACCACTAGCCCTGGATGATCAAGAAAAAACAGCGTTTTTGACTCCTATTGGAAATTACCACTACAAGGTGATGCCCTTTGGTTTGAAGAATGCGGGATCTACCTACCAGAGGATGATGACTAGAATGTTTGAGCCATAGCTGGGTATAAGTATTGAGGTTTACGTGGACGACATGGTGGTAAAAAGTAAAGTAGTGTCTGCACACGTGGAAGACCTCGGAGGCATCTTTGACATCTTAAGGAAACACAAACTGTGCCTCAATGCCTCTAAGTGCTCGTTTGGTGTCGGGTCTGGCAGATTTTTGGGTTATATGGTAACTCATAGGGGAATCGAGGTAAGCCCAGATCAGATCAAAGCAATTCATAATCTGCAACCTCCTCGGAACCCCAAGGAAGTCTAGAAGCTTGCTGGAATGATCGCAACCTTGAATCGTTTTATCTCTAGATCCGCGGACAGATGCCGACCATTCTACCTCCTGATGAACAAGTGGAAAGGATTTGAATGGTTCGAGGACTGCGCCTTGGCCTTCCAACAACTTAAGCAATATTTATCCTGACCACCCATCATGTCCAGCCCGGAGGCCGACGAAGTCTTGTTCGCCTACATCGCGGTGGCCCCCCATGCTGTAAGCTTGGTACTGATACGTAGTGATAATGGCGTGCATCGGCCAGTCTACTATGTGAGTAAATCATTACATGAGGCCGAGGTGCGTTATTTACCCTTGGAGAAGGCAATTTTGGCAGTAGTTTATGCCAAGCGAAAGCTCCCTCATTACTTCCAAGCGCACACAATTGTCATTCTAACTCAACTCCCACTCAAGTCAGTACTCTGAAGCGCCGACTACACGGGAAGGATCGCCAAGTGGAACACAATTCTGGGGGCTTTTGACGTCAAATACATGCATCGGACCTCTGTCAAGGGCCAGGTCCTCGTTGATTTAATAGCGGAGTTTGCCGAACCCCCAATAGAAGGGGTAGCAGAAGAACAGAACACGGACGGAAAATCGGTTAGCTCAGTCTCCATGCAATAACCCTCACACTGGAAAGTGTATGTTGATGGCGCTGCAAACCAAAGAGGATCCGGGATAGGGCTAGTTCTGATATCGCCTGAGAATAATACCCTGGAGAGATCACTGAGGTTGGGGTTCTCTGCCACAAATAATGAAGCTGAGTATGAAGCTTTGTTACAAGGAATGTCCATGGTACAGAAACTGGGGGGTAAGGCACTTGAAGTGTTCTCAGACTCGAGACTAGTTGTGGGCCAGGTGAAGGGTGAGCTAGAGGCCAGAGACGAGAGAATGCAAGAGTACTTAAGTCAAGTCAGATGCTCACAACTGGATTTTGAATTCTTTGACATATTACACATCTCTAGGAGTAAAAATACACACGCGGATTCATTGGCTACTCTTGCCACGTCCTCGGCGCAGGGGTTGCCTCGAGTTATCCTTGTTGAAGATTCATACAGAGCGGATGGAATTAAGCAGGCCGCGGTCCAGATCCATCAAGTCAGAATGGGTCCGAGCTGGATGGATCCCATAGTGAGATTTCTTAAAGACGACACATTACCAAAAGAGAAATCAGAAGCGGAAAAGGCTTGGAGAAAAGCTTCTCGGTTCTGGCTATCCAAGAATTAGAAGTTGTATAAACGCTCCTATTCCGGACCATATTTACTCTGTATACACCCTGAAGCATCAGAGTTACTACTCGAAGAGTTGCATGAGGGAATTTGTGGGTGTCACACAAGAGGCAGGTCTCTGTCTCACAGAGCCATTACTCAAGGGTATTAGTGGCCGGGCATGCAGAAAGAAGCCCAGGAATATGTAAAAAAGTGTGATCAATGTCAAAGGTTTGCCCCAAATATCCATCAGCCGGGGGGGGTCCTCAATCCCCTCTCCAGTCCTTGGCCGTTTGCGCAGTGGGGGTTAGATATCATAGGCCCTTTCCCCAAGGCAGTAGGAAATAAGAGATACCTTTTAGTTGGCACAGACTACTTCACTAAATGGGTTGAAGCCGAGCCCTTGGCTAATATCAAGGATGTGGACGCGAAGAGATTTATCTGGAAAAACATCATTACTCGATTTGGAGTCCCTCACACCCTCATCTCAGACAACGGCTTCCAATTTGACAGCAAAGCCTTCAGAAGATACTGTAATGATCTGGGAATCACCAACAGGTATTCTACTCCGGCTTACCCCCAGGGAAATGGACAAGCCGAGGCTGTCAATGAGGTCATAGTCAATGGGCTGAAGAAGAGGTTGGATAACGCAAAGGGAAGATGGGTGGAAGAACTGCCCCACGTCTTATGGACATATCAGACTACCCCACGACGTTCCACAAGGGAGACCCTCTTTTCCATGACTTACGGAGCTAAGGCTGTCATCCCCCTAGAGACTACATTCCCAACGCTGAGAATGAGTACCTTTATGCCGAGTAACAATGATGAACTGCTAGAAAAAAGCTTGGACTTAATTGAAGAAAGAAGAGAAAAGGCAATGATCCAACTAGCCTACTACCAGCAGAAGCTCAAGCAAGGTTATGATGCCAATGTGAAACTACGGCCCCTAACACCAGGCGACTTGGTACTGAGAAAAGTTTTGGGTAATACCAAAAATCCAACCTGGGGAAAGCTGGGGCCCAACTAGGAAGGACCATATCGCATCACCTCGGTAGCGGGAATAGGTGCATATTATTTGGAAGATTTAGATGAAAAAGCTGTACTCCACCCATGGAATGTAAATAACCTGAGAATGTATTATTATTAATGAAAGCAATTTTATTTTGCATTCCGATTCATTATAATTGTGTGTCATGCGGTTCATCACCCTCTAAAAGTGTTAGACAGAACCAAAGTCTTGCCTGTCTCCTCGGACCACAAACCTTGAGGAAACTAATAACTAATGGCTACCCTCTAAAAGTGTTAGACAGAACCAAGGTCTTGCCTGGATCCTCAGACCACAAACCTTGGGGAAACTAATAGCTAGCAGCATTCCTTTTTAAAGTAATTAAACAGATCCTAAGTCATGTTAGGTCTCTCGGACCACATGCTTGGGTGAAATTAATCTCATTGATGTGCCCAAATGCTTGGCAGTGTAAGATGTCTACTCTTTATCTAATCCCCTATTTATGCCTATCGTTATTATTAAGTACGGTTGCAAGCTAATAACGGACTGCCACCAATGATTATGATTGCACACAATTATCACCATTTAAGCCTGTTGGCGGTATACACAACCTCAAAGACGTATGAAATGGACGTATAAAATAGTAAGGAAAGTTTCTTTATTTTCATTAGTCAATAAAAGGCACATTACATATGACGGCAAAACGCCCTGACAAGATAAATATACACGCAAAAAAAAAGAGAAAGAAAGAAAGACAAAGGCGCCGCCGCCTCCTCGGACAGCCTAGCCTCCGTATCAAGTACCCCGTGCTCATAAGACGCTTTCACCGCTGCCTCAGCTGCTTCCTTGGCCACCCGATCTGCATCCTTGGCTTTTCGCAACTCTGCTTTCAAGTCCAAAATGGATTGCTTCTCAGTGGCCAGGTTTATTTCAGTTATGTGCAGTTTCTAGCGCATGTCCTCCGCTTGCTTCTCGGTGGTCTTCAGACCAGCCTCAGCGCTGTGGCGAGCTTAGACTGCCTCCTTAAGCTTCTCAGACAGCCATGCGTGCTCGTGTTTCATAGCCCCAAGAGCTTTCTCGGCTTCTTGACGAGCGTAAGTCTCAACCGTAACCTCATCACGGGCGTTCCTAGCCCATTCCTCGGCTACATAAATCTGTTGGGTAACCTGCACGAAGGCAATAAAAGATTTACAAAAATAAACACGTGAATAAACGTGCAAATCAACATCTGGCTACAAAAATGATTGGTCGGCTCACCATTGCAAGGTCCCTCTTCAACGACATGAAGATGTCCGGCTGCCGGATGCGCCTAAGGCCCTCCATATCACGTGGAAGGAGAAGAGGTTGCTCTAGGGCCTCGACAAGGTAGGTGGCATACCCCCTCTGAGACTCCCAAATCGTGGCATCCCAAGGTATCGGGGCGCCCTCTATCTCCAATCGAGGAGCCCATGATCGCTGTGCTTGGTGCACGTCGACTTCGTCTCGGCTTTCCACTAACTTCCCCCTTTTATCTGTGGGATCCTTGGACTTCTTCTATTGCTTAGTCCCTTTTTGAGGTGCCATTTCACCTTCCTCTAAGTCCTCCATGAGCCTCTTCTTCTTGAGGTCTGGGAGAACCTTCAATCCTAGGTCGGCGGGGATCACAGGGAGAGTAGAGGGAAGATTGGAGGCAGTCTGGGCTTTAGGAGCAACTTTCGAACCTTGCCCCTTGCTACAACCGGCCAACAGGCCCTTCAAGCCGGTCCTTGGTTATAAGTCCATAACCTCTTCCTCTTCGGAGCTAGTCTTTGGCCGAGCGACTATTAACCGGGGGTGGTGGACTACGGATAGTCTTTCGGACTCAGAATCCGAGACCTCTACCGGTCTTTCTGCAGCCCCTTCCTCTTCCTCGAGGCGAAATTGATCGATCTCGGCATCTAAGGAGCGGCGGGATGAGGCTGACTCTTCTCTCAGAGCAACCACTTGTTGAGGAACATGTTGAGGCGGCAACATAACCGGGGGAAGTTCTCTCTGAGCCAAGAACCTAGGCTTGGATACGTCTATTCGAGTAAGCCTGGGACTACCTGCTCTAATCGCCTATCCCGCGTCTTGAAATATACGTGATATGGGCTCGTAATCTAAGATCAAATAGGCATCTCGTAGTTGTCCGTCCTTGCTCACGAATACTTCCGATCTCAGCAAGAAGTTGAGTCCTGGGACGTTGACTAGGCTAAGCTTCGGAGCTACGTGATCCTTATCTGCAAAACATCCGAGAAGGAAGATATGGTCAGATTAATGGCAAATGTTATCCGAGGAGACGAAATGCTAAACGGGGGGAAATATGAAAACTAAGGGACCTATCCCCAAGACACCCCACCTGGTGTTCCCTCCTTAACTGGGCAATGAAGACCGTCGCTCCATGCCCCAGAAGCGATCAGATAATCATCCTTTAAGCTTTTGTTGGACTTAGGGAGGCAGGATATCAACCTAACGACATCGAACCGAGACTTAAGGTAATATCCCACGCTAGCAAGAGAACGGCACTCGTACAGATGAACGACGTCGTGCCAAGTGAGCCCTAGGTTCATCTGATCGTTCAAAGCGTCTACGCTCCCTAGAACCCTGAACAGGTTGGGAGCGCACTGATGGGGGCACAGCCTGTGGTTGCGCAGATACTCTGTGGTGATCCTACCCATGGGAAGTGTCATTCCTCCCTTTATAAAGGCGATCATCGGAATGACAACTCTACCCTCCCCTCTAACTGAAACCACCTGATCCGGGGCGCAGTACTCAAGATTTACCCCTTGCGGGATATGATATTTGGCTTTAAAACCCTCCATGCCGGCCGGAGAGTTTACTAGATGCTTGAATCTACCCATCCCCACAGACAAGAACTACGCAGGAAAAGTTTTACAAAAGAAAGAAGGCCGAGAAGATTGGACGAGGAGAAAAAGAAAGTTAAAGATATAAATACTTACGAGAAGCAGATACACTATACCTCGAACCTTAGGAAAACGTGTGGGAGATTTCTTAAGGGACAAAATTAAGGAAGTTGAGTGATTAAGGGGGCCGTAATGCTTACGTTTCTCTGGAGCACTTGAAATTTCGATAAGGAAAGAAAGGAACGGCTTCCCTCAGGGCTTTATATAGAGGGAGAAGATGGGTGGGAATACTCCCGCTCAAAACCCAAGAAAAAGTTCAGCCGTTAGATCTGCGCTTCACCATTAAATGCTGGGACATAACGCCACCCAAAGCAATTAATAGCGCCTCGTGGGCCACGAGGCGTCAGGAGCAATCATGACGCGCGCGAAACGGAGACTTTACACGTGCGAGGCAGAGAAATAAATGCTCTCATCCTTGAAGTCAAAACCCCACCTTTTCTCCTCGGATGAGAAAGAAAAATTGGAGTTTTGAGGGGCTATTGTAGGGTCAAAGGGCCCAAATACTATTGTGGGCCTTGGGCCTGTCCGAGGAGATGGTCAGCCCGAGGACAGTCCGAGGAGGAACCAATGAGTTTGAATAATTCAGGCACGAAACTTTACAAGTAATGTGACGACAGGAGATCAGTTCGAGGACAAGCAAGTCCTCGGACACCATAAATGCAACTCAAACACATATCCCAGCAATCCAGGAAGCTCTTTAGAGGACCCCATTAGTAAAGACACGTATCCTAGACGTGCAAGGATGAAGGAGATTCCAGAAATATCTAAAGAAAAGCTGCCACCCCCGTATTAAATGCGTTGTAGCTACTTTTCTGGTCGCATTTATGTGGAGAAGACCCCTAAACAGTGTTTCCTTGGCAACCGCAACTCATAGAGAGCCGGAAGGAGCATCTGATGGGACAATCACTCAAGTATCGGTGGGGATGATTGACAAGTGGAGGGCCAAGATCGCGGGGAAGAGGGTATATAATGCAAGAGACCCCTGGAATAGGAGGGAGGAGAGAGAGGAACGATCTAAAATCAGACTTGTAAGAAGCTTTAAGAATTGTATTTAAGTAACCAAGCCTCCTCGGACTTGGTAGAGGATACTCCTCCTTTAGTAAAAGTCTCTTATTTCCCCCTTTTTAATATATAAATAATCTATTGGTTCATTGTCTGACTCATTAAATCCAAGTTCTTCAACCCACTCTCTACAAATTTATTGTTCTGGGCTCATTGGGCCAACATCCCATACATTTTGGGCTTGGGCTCCAAATCGTGTTCTTACATATATATTTCAATCAAATTTGTGTATGATATGTTGTTACAAGATGTCAAAGAAGATGAGAACAAAAAGCAATAAGGCCTACCTTAAGGAGTTCTTGAATAGATTCTAGTTTTGTATTTGTGACTGAGTTTTTGCTAATTTCCATTCAGATAACTTATGGGAAACCAGTTAACAATAATGTCAATGAGAAATCCATAGGAAGAAAAAGAAAATTAGAAGCCAGATATACATCCGCAATCTTACAAACTCATGTGGCATATTACATTTTCCCTTACTATCAATAAATTGTGTCCTAGTTCTCACAAAAATAAAACTCACTACTACATCAGCTAGTAAGGGACTTCAGTATAATTAAGCCACTAAGATATGCATTTTCTTAGGAAAAAATAACCGCAAACTCTGACTGAAGCAAGAACCTAGGCGCCTATCCTGGTTGCTGTGAAGATGCATCCAACCTGATAAAAACATTACATCCTAACTTCAGTGACCATTCCAATGAATTGAAGAAAGAAATTAATACACTTATGAATAAAAATTTAATTAGAATGATAAGAAATGATGTGAAACATCAGCCAATTCATTAACCACCTAAAATCAACAAAGTATATACTTAAGCCACTCAATGTAACTACCTTTTCAAAAGGCATATGAAAGCTGTGGATTATTATATCCCTTAACTGTAATAATTACTTTTCTAAACTTCATGTCATGTATATAGGAATGAATTAATCCCCCAGCCTCACTTGTTGTAATATAAAATTCAAGAAAGGATTCTGTCATTGAGTTTTATGTCCAATATAGGTTATGTCTAAAAAATTTATTCCACTGAAATATTTGAGTCGTAACATCAAATATTGTAGAATAGAGAGAATATTAGCTGCAATAAAATTTAAAACCTAAAAAATATGCAATATGACCAACCCCACTTAGGAGGCTTGATACCTTCATATAGTTCAGGAGTTCAACTGCCTCATCTAAACTACCTACGTCTGCATACAATTCTAGTGGAGCCTTCTCAACCTTCATCACAAACACCATTGGATCAGCTTTGTCTTATAAACTGTTGGGGGTGGTTTTCTTACTTCTTGTACCCTAGTCACATGTCTTGATGTTATTAGACAACTTCTACTCTAGACTTTTTCTAGGGAGGAAGTTAGGCCCGACGCTCCCGCGAAATGGGCTCCAAGGTCCCATTTTGCCGCTGCCAGTTTGTGTACAAATATTGAGTCCAAAGTCCAGGGGACGACACTACAAACTAGACTTATTCTCTGTTCCTATTGCAAAAGGAACATTTCTCTAACTTCTGTCGCAGAACTGATTTTTCTTAACTTTTTGTTGTACAGTAAAGTTTTATGCACTTTTCAACAACGTGAATGACCATTCTCCATTTCTACTGTGGAAATATTTCTCCACTTTTTGCACATAAACTCTAAAACCCAAAGAAAATACTCATCAAGCATATGTTAGTTTACATGGATTAGCATATTCTCAAATATATACATTCATATATTCGTATATATACTTATACGTATTGACATATAAATAAATAAGTATACTTTGTAGAATATAGACTGCAATATATATATATATAAATATATATTGCAGTCTATATATATATATATATATATATATGTATGTATGTATATAAATCAAGCAAATGTTAGTTTACATGGATTAACATATTCTCAAATATATACATACATATATTCGTATATATACTTATATGTATTCACATATAAATATATAAGAATACTTTGCAGAATATGGACTACAAAAAATACACACACACACATGTATGGAAGGATTGGTTAAAGCAAAACAAATTAATACACGTATTAGCAAATAATAAATAGAGTTTTCTACAGGAATAATCATGAATCAAAATAAAAACGCTCTCAGCAAGATGTTGACTAAGAAAGCTCAACTCTAACTCACACAACCTTGTTACCCAATTAGGCTAAAAAGTTGAGTGGTTTGGAATGTGAGTCAGAGTAATCATCCTTTGGAGGTTGCAAAGAGTGTGCTTTAGTGTTTTTTTAGAGAGGGAAAGGATTCCTAATGATGTATGCTAATTTTGCTGTGTATTCTCTACTTTCTTTCTTCTCTCAAATATCACTTTCTTTCTTTTTTCTCTCTTCTTTCACTTTCAACTCACTATTCAGATTTCCTTGGTGTTGTTCTTCTTCCTCCTCCTCTTGTTCCCATATTCATGGGTGCTGTTCCTTTTATACCCAAGATCAAGCCTAGGTGGTTTTCCTTCTTTACCCTTATTTTCACCAACCATTATATAGTTCAGGAGTTCAATTGCCTCATCTAAACCGCCTATGTCTGCATACAATTCGAGTGAAGCCTTCTCAACCTTCATCACAAACACCATTGGATCAACTTTGTCTTATAAACTGTTGGGGGTGGTTTTCTTACTTCATGTACCCTAGACACATGTCTTGATGTTATTAGACAACTTCTACTCTAGACTTTTTCTAGGGAGGAAGTTGAGCCTGACGCTCCCGCGAAATGGGCTCCAAGGTCCCATTTTGCCCTGCCAGTTTGTGCACAAACATTGAGTCCAAAATCCAGGGGACGACACTGCAAACTGGGCTTATTTTCTTTTCCTATTGCAAAAGGAACATTTCTCTAGCTTCTGTCGCATAACTAACTTTTCTTAACTTTTTGCTGTGCAGTAAAGTTTTCTGCACTTTTCAACAACGTGAATGACCATTCTCCATTTCTACTATGGAAATATTTCTCCACTTTTTGCACATAAACTCTAAAACCCAAAGAAAATACTCATCAAGCATATGTTAGTTTACATGGATTAGCATATTCTCAAATATATACATACATATATTCGTATATATACTTATACGTATTCACATATAAATAAATAAGTATACTTTGCAGAATATGGACTGCAATAAATATTTATATATATATATATATATATATCTATATATATCTATATATATATATATATATATAAATCAAGCAAATGTTAGTTTACATGGATTAGCATATTCTCAAATATATACATACATATATTCGTATATATACTTATACATATTCAAATATAAATATAAATATATAAGAATACTTTGCAGAATATGGACTACAAATATATATATATACACACACACACGCGCGCGTATGGAAGGATTGGTTAAAGCAAAACAAATTAATACACGTATCAGCAAATAATAAATAGAGTTTTCTACAGGCATAATCATGAATCAAAATAAAAATGCTCTCAGCAAGATGTTGACTAAGAAAGCTTAACTCTAACTCACACAACCTTGTTACCCAATTAGGCTACAAAGTTGAGTGATTTGGAATGTGAGTCAGAGTAGTCAATTCTTTGGAGGTTGCAAAGAGTGTGCTTTAGTGTTTTTTGAGGGAGGGAAAGGATTCCTAATGATGCATGCTAATTCTGCTGTGTATTCTCTACTTTCTTTCTTCTCTTAAATATCACTTTCTTTCTCTTTTCTCTTTTCTCTTTTCCCTCTTCTTTCACTTTCAACTCACTATTCAAATTTCCTTGGTGTTGTTCGTCTTCCTCTTCCTCTTGTTCCCATATTCATGGGTGTTGTTCCTTTTATACCCAAGATCAAGCCTAGGTGGTTTTCCTTCTTTATCCTTATTTTCACCAACCATTTTGTTTGCTGTAGGCATTCAGTTAACACCCACAACGTATCATTCTGACTGTGTGTAGGTGGGTTCAATTCCACTACCTTCTGGCCGCTAGTAGTGGGTAAAGGCCAACAAGTCACAATAACCTTGCCTCTCTCTTTTTCTTTCTCATTAATTCTCTAACATGCATCAGATGGTTCTCACCTACCTTCTTTCCATTTTTGGCAAAGATACTTTCCCAGCAAAGCATATTCCCAAAAGTGGTCTCTGCAGGATACCAAATCTAGGTCATTTGCCCCTCCACCAAACCACACCTTCTGCACCTCATCGGCTGTGGGCCCTACTCCCTTGCATGGCTGGGATGCAGAAGAGCATAACCCAGACCTTACATTACTCATCTACCTTGCTACTTTTGTTTTTTCTCTGATTTTGAATTCTTTCTCCTTCATGCGTTTTTGGCCGCTGTTGCTTTTGTTTTTCTTCATCGTGTCTCTTACTGAAGATAAGTTTGGCTTCTTATCCTTTTATACAAAAGGATTTGGGCCTTTGTAGGCCAAATAATGTTTACCAGATCAAATGGATCTTAGACCCAATTTTCCTTAGTCTACCAAAGTCATTTTGCAAAAGATCTGTATTCTGCAGAAGATTTATATTCTGCAGAAAGTTTGTATTTTGTTGTTAGTCGCTTTTCCTTGCATTTCTCTCTTAGCCCAGACGTAAGTCTAGACTTTTATTTCTTTTTTGTTTCTTTGGTCTTTTTAGTGGGTCTTTGGGCCTTGCTTTTTATTGGGTTTTCCTCCTTATGGGTTTTTGGGTACGAATTTGCAAAAACGGGTATCAACATAAATCAAATAAACCAATTACTCACTCGTACATGTAAGAACCAAACCAATAGTGAAACTAAACAAGCTATCAAGTTAGGCAGGTCTTCTTGCACGACTAAAAATCAAATAGTCTATGAAGATGAAATAGGAGGTATGTAATCAACAATTTTAGCAAAATTAAGTTCTACAAAAAGAACAAAACACTCTTAACTATTTGAACAAACAATTTGTGTTCATGTAACAAAAGGTTTTGGTAATTGCATCCATACCAAAATAATAAAGCAAAATTTGAGACAAAGAAATCAATGGATAAAATTGGAAAACTTGGGTGAATTACCTTAGAAATTTGATCCTCATTAATGTGGGGTATTTGAAAAGAAGAAAATGAATAAAATTGCTGAGACAGTGTGCTAATATGTAGGACTATAATTTTTCATCTTGCTAGAAGTTTTTGATTTGCAAAAGTAAATTTGGATTTTTATTTAAAGTGGTTTATACAATCTAAATAAAAAAAGGCTTCTCATGACCCAGCAATTCGATCAAGAAAATTAAGCCAATAGAGAGTTCCTTCCATGGTCGCTTCCGGTTGAGAGAGAGGACTTTTGACTTACAGAATTTTTAGGGACACTGGCGGTAGAACGGTTATAAAGAACAGGGGAAAGGAAGAGTCATGTATCATTTGCAATGACAATAAACAAAAGCCAAAGCCAATCTTTGAATAGAGTAGGCCTGTTTTTACCACAGCTTGTTTTCAATCATGGCCAGTTATATGTTGCAATATCTAGAGTCATTAATAGAAATGGTCTTAAAATCTTGATAGTAAATGACAAGAACCAAACACAGTTCCTTGCTAAAAATATTGTGTACAAAGAAATATTTTCCAATTTGCCAAGAGGTATATGATATCCTATTTGTAAGCTTTTATTGATCTACAAAGGCATACTAGTTTTATTTTACAATGATTTTTTTTTTTTTAAATTTAAGTAAAACTTCCATTATCATTTGTAATAGTATATCTAAGGCGAAAATGCACTTTTGGTCCCTACATTTTGGGCCTATTCACAATTTGGTCCCTAAATTGATTTAGGTCCTAGGTCAGTCCTTGATTTTCAAAAATCGTTTTTAAAATAGTCCCTACCGTCAATCCAGTGACAGAAAATGCTGAGGTGGCAAACGGAGGTCCTAGTTGTCAAACCCATTTATTAAAATAATAATTAAAAAGCCAGCGTGTCCCACGTGACCCCTCACGTGACCCTGCCACCTCATCTCCCGCGGACTCAGCCCTCACATGACCCTCACGTGTTCCTGCCACGTCATTTTCCCGCCCACTTAGCCCACACGTGACCCTCTTGTGACTGAACTCATAAACGACCTTCAGTCTTCACTATTCACTCCTTCACCAAAAATCCCCAAACAATCCCAAATCGTGTTCACCTGGAAATGAAACGAAACCCTAACAATCCCAAATCGTGTTCTTCCCCAACAGCCCGTGTCGTCTTCATCCTCGTGTTCTTCCCCAAAATCCAACTTGAAACCCGTTCCCCTGAAACTGAAAACCCATTCCCCTGAAACTTGAAAACCCATAATCTGAGAAATCAAAGTGAGTTAGAACGACAAAGCTAATAATCTGCGAGGTGCAAAGCTATTTCTCTCTGTGTGTTTCTATTTATGTGTGTATCTGTGTGTATCTGACTCTCTTTGAAAAGGTGTGAATGTGTGTATATCTGTCTCTGTTTCTGTCTCTGTCTTACTTTTAACGCTTTCTGTCTCTCTCATCGATTATGGACCACAGTTTGAGTGCTTTATTATGCTTTTATTTGTATTTTTCTGTTTGGCCTTTAAGGATCATGGTGGACCATGTGTGTTCCCTGTTATCAGTAAATGATATATGTTTTGGCATTGTTTTATGTTTAGAATATATAGAGTCAATTCATGTTTGACTGTTTGGTTTAGTTTTGTCTTTATTGAAATAAAATATTCTGTAAATAATTTTTCATGCATGCAGGATGGACGAGTCTTTTACTCTGTATGTGCATCATGGTGGAAATTTTAGTGAAAATTATGAGGAGTATGTGGGGGGTGATGTGGGGATAGTAGATGGTTGTGATCCTGATAAGTGGTCTAAGGTGGAAATTGAGTCCATCTGTAAAGAGTTTGGGTACACGTGTGTGAGTAGGTTGTGGTACACAATACCTGGGGAGGATGATCAAGAGGGTAGGATGTTCCACTTGATCAAGGATGACAAGGATGCAATGTTCATGACTACTTTGGTGGGGGTCATGGACATATTCATGTATATGTCTAGCATCCAATACATGACCCTATACTGGTTAATAATGGTAATGGTGTGACATTGGACCTTGTTGTAGAGCCTGAGCCTGAGCGTGAGCCTGAGCGATACAGTTCTAGTGATGGGGAACCTGCTTATGAGGATGGAGATGACTTCTATGATGGTGATGATGATTTTGATGGTCATCAGTACTTCTATGGGGGTGATGAGGATGATAGGGATGATAAGGATGATAGGGGTAGGGATGATTCTGATTCTGATGTTGAAATACTTGGATGTAGGAGACCTGGTAAGGAACCAGTTGTTGAGGAACCACAAGGGGATGGGTTGTCACCATTGATAGTAATGAGAGTTCTAGTGATGCTAAAATGGAAGGGATTAGAGAAATGAACCCTAACCAACGGTATGTGGGTGAAGATAGTAGTGATAGCTGGGACAATGATGTTGAGGCAACATTGCCAGATCAGATGGGGGCTGGTGTAGTGAACTTAGATTACACCAGTGAGGAGCTGTTAAGTCTGACTGAGTCATCATCTAGTGGTGATGAAGGGGTTGATGATAGTGACAGTGAGGGTGATAGTGATGCTGCTCCTGGACATGTGGATAATGTCACTAGGAGGAAGAAGTTTCCAGTGTTTAAACCAATTTCTAATCCTGAACACATGAGGTTTGAGAAGAATATGTTGTTTGTTTTCCCTAAACAATTCAAGGATGCTATCACTGAGTATGCAGTGAATGGTGGATGGGGGGTGAAGTTTGTGAAGAATGATAAAGTAAGGGTTAGAGCCAAGTGTCAACCTCCCTGCAAGTTTACAGCTTACCTAGCAAAGCTGCCAAGGGAGATGAGTTACCAACTTAAGACCTTGAACTTGGAGCACACATGTACCAGGAGCTACAAAAATCCAAGGTGCACTACCAAGTTCCTTGCAAGGAAGTTGATGAAAAAGGTGAGGAGACAACCTAATATAAAGCTGAAGGATATTCAAGAAGCAGTCCATGAGAAGTATGTGGTGAATATCAGTGCTGGGAAGGCTAGTAGGGCTAGGGAAAAGGCTCAAGAGTTTGTTGATGGGTCTTACATAAAGTAGTACAATCAGCTCTGGGATTATTGTGCAGAATTGAGGAGATCTAGTCCTGGTAGTACAGTTATGATGAAGACTCACACTTATAATGAGGGAGACTTGGCAGCTGAAATGGATTTACAGATAGGAGTGCCATACTTTGAGAGATTGTACATTTGCTGGGCTGGGTGTAAGAAGGGATTCTTGGCAGGCTGCAGGCCAATAATTGGATTGGATGCTTGCCATCTTAAAACCAAGGTGGGGGGGGCAGCTGATTGTTGCAATTGCAAGGGACCCCAATGAAGAATATTTCCCTTTGGCTGTGGCAGTAGTGGAAGCTGAAACTAAGGACTCATGGACTTGGTTTATAAACCTATTGCTAACTGACATTGGTGATAGCAAGAGGTGGACATTCATATCTGACCAACAGAAGGTATTTCCATATTTTATGTTTGTTTATAACATGAGAAATATGAACAACAATTGTATGTGATGTATATATACTTACTTCTTGTTGTTTGCATTTGGCAGGGATTAGTATAGTCATTTGCAGATAACTGGCCTCTTTATGAACATAGGTGTTGTTGTAGACATTTGTACAACAATTTGAGGAAGCAACATCCTGGTCTCCTAATTAGAGAATTGTTTTGGAGAGCAGCAAAAGCAACTTATGCATATGAATTTGAGAGGGCAATGAATGAGATGAAAGATATTGATGAGGGTGCATACTTTTGGCTGAAAGGACACACCACAACAATATAGGCTAGACATGTTCAGGGGTGATGGGCTAAGTGATACTGTCCTCAACAATATGTGTGAAAGCTTCAATAGTAGGATAATAAAATTCAGAGGGAAACCCATTATTAGCATGGTCTGCAAATTTCCTATACTTTATGTATGTTGGTCTGAGTTATATATTTTTTAGCATGCACTAATACGTAGGTTGTTTATGTATGCAGCTTGAAGACATTACGTTGTATTTGATGAATAGGTCCCAATAAAATAGACTGAGTATTTTGAAGGTAGAGTCTGAGTTGTGCCCTAAAGTTTGTAAAAGATTGCATAGGGAGAAGATGAGTAGCAGTAAATGGTTGGCTTGTTGGTCTTTTGACACAAAATTTGAGGTTAAGAATGGGCTACAAAGTTTCATTGTGGACCTGGAGAAGAGGACATGTACTTGTAGGAAATGGGACATCATTGGTATTCCATGCTGCCATGCAATTTCATGCATATTTCTCAACAGGGAGGCAGTTGAGAAATACACCAATGACTGCTACAAAGTCAGCACATACAAGGCATGCTATGAGCCCATCATTGATCCCATTAATGGTCAGAATATGTGGACCCCAACTGGACTCCCACCTGTGTAGCCTCCAATAAAGAGAAGGCCACCTGGCAGGCCCAAGAAGAAGAGAACAAGGGAACCCAATGAACCAAGAAGGGGTCATAGCAAGGGGTTGGGTATTGCCAAGAGGTGCAAGTCATGTGGGAAGATAGGCCACAATAAAAGAAGTTGCAAAGGTGAGGTTGGAAGGAATTCTTCACTGCCTACAGCTGGTGGTGGTGGTCCAAACAGCAGGATTTCTAGGCAAAAACAGGTATAATACTTGTTTGTGCATTAATTTTTTTGTTTGCACTTGTTTCAATTTTTTAATGTTAACTTGAGTGTATGTGTTGTTTGTAGACAACTAATGAGCCAAGTGGAGGAGTGGCCATCAATAAGCCAAATCCACCAAGGGCACCACCTACCACGAGAGCTAGAAGCAATGCAGCAACTACCAAACAAGCTACAAGCAGTGCACCCCCCAATAATACAACATCCAATCCAAGCAGGAACAAACATGGAAATCCAAAGAAGAGAAAGAAGGGGAGTGTCACAAGTGAGACTTTGAATGCATCAAGAAATGCATCTAGGTACAGAGAAGCATTGAGCCAGTCATCTGTGCATGGGCCAATGGGATAAGCTGGTGGAGACTGAGCAATATCCATTTCTTTGTTTTTTGTATCTTTGAACTTTTTTGTGGTAGTCAATGTGAAATGTTGTAATTATGGCTGAATTATGTACATTTTGGTAGTGTTGAACTATGGCAGCTAAGTACTGCACAATGGCCTTTTTGGCCTTTTCGTTTTTGTTGCCCGAACAATGGCTAAATTATGGAAAAGAAGTTTTTGTGTATGGCAGCTAAGGTTTTTGTGTATTGTGATTTGGCAGTTAAGGTTTTTGTGTATTGTGATTTGTGTATGGCAGCTTGGGTATTGTCAATGAATTGTGTATTGTGATCTATGTATTATGGCAGGGAATTGTATTTTGGACAGATTCATGTCTGCCATGTATATAGTGTAGTCTGGTTTGTGTATTGTGTTTGCACACAATGGTGCAGTTGCAGCTCATTATTTTCCAGATAATAATGTGTAGTGTTTGCACACGCATAATGTGTATTATGTATTGTGAAACTAGTAACATCATGGTTGCAGGTGCAGCTCATTATTTTCCAGATAATAACAGATAAGTGCAGTCATGCCAGTTCATTATTTCCCTGTGCATGTGAAACTAGTAACATCAGTTCAGTATTTTCCAGATAAGTTCAGTTCAAATGTGCAGCTCATGCCAGATTAGTGCAGTCATTTTCCAGTGGGCAGTTTGCACACAATGATTGAATTGGTAACTTCAGTTCAATAAGTTACACACAGTGACCATTAAGTTCATTCATTCATTACAAAACCAGATAACATTGAACAAAATTACATTTCATTTCATTGAACCAAATAACATTGAACAAAACCATGATAATTTCATTTCATTCAAACAGAAATTACAAAGGTAATTAGGATATAGTTTTCCACAAAATTCTTCACAAAATGCTCCACAAAATGCTTCATCAGCAATGCCACAATCAGCACAACTAAAATCACCATCTAACCCGCCCATCTAAACCACCAAAACTAACCAAAACTAAAATTACACAAAGTCAGATCCCACACATCAGCAATGCCACAATCATCACAACTAAAATCACCATCTAACCCACCCATCTAAACCACCAAAACTAAAATTACACAAAGGCAGATCCCACACATTAGCAATGCCAAAATCAGAGACACTGCCAAACACTTCTCCCTCT
This sequence comes from Notholithocarpus densiflorus, assembly GCA_030021035.2. Taxonomy (NCBI): domain Eukaryota; kingdom Viridiplantae; phylum Streptophyta; class Magnoliopsida; order Fagales; family Fagaceae; genus Notholithocarpus; species Notholithocarpus densiflorus. The sequence continues at coordinate 3,799,613 of JARYZH020000007.1, forward strand.
TTTTGCAAGTTGAAACTTCAGCCTAGAGTTTGATAATGGTCTGCCTCTGTTCTGGGATAAGGACCTTACCACGCGGACAAATCTCATCATTAATCCATTGAAAATATTTGCATTTCCGTCCAACCTAAAATTCAAACCAAATCAATCAATTCGAACCAAATCAATCAACACACTAAAAAAACGAAGTAAAGAAAAAAAAATTGAAATAACTCAGACCTTACCCAGTAATTAGGACACCCATAGAACCTTCTTCCTGGATTGTTCTTCGTCCAGGAAACCACTAGAACTGTTTTACCAGGGCTGGGGCAATAACATGTGCGTGATGCACTCTTCAGGCTTGCCGAGGATGATGAGCTTGATTCCATCTCTTCAAGGTGGTTTTGATGAGTGGGTGAGGCAGAGTTTTTGTCTGTGAGTGATTTTCTCAGGGAATGTTACGGTGTTACGGTTTTGATCTGTGAGTGATTTACCCAGTTTTTGTCTGTGAATGATTTAGAGTTTTTCTTAAGGGAATGTTACGGTTTCAGGGAAATGGATGAAGAACATGAGGATGAAATGTTACGGTTTCAAGTTTCAGGGGAATGGGTTTTCAAGTTTCAATTTCAGGGGAATGGGTTTTCAGTTTCAGGGGAATGGGTTTCAAGTTGGATGATGGGGAAGAACACAAGGATGAAGACGACACGGGTTAGGGTTTCGTTTCCAGGTGAAGGTGAAATTTGGGGATTTTCGGTGAAGGAGTGAAGACTGAAGACTAAAGACTGAAGGTAGTTATGAGTTCAATCACGAGAGGGTCACATGTGGGCTAAGTGGGCGGGAAAATGACGTGGCAGGAACACGTGAGGGTCATGTGAGGGCTAAGTCTGCGGGAGATGAGGTGGTAGGGTCATGTAGGTGTAAGTGAGACACGCTGGCTTTTTAATTATTATTTTAATAAATGGGTTTGATAGCTAGGACCTCCGTTTGCCACCTCAGCATTTTCTGTCACTGGGTTGACGGTAGGAACTATTTTAAAAACGATTTTTGAAAATCAGGGACTGACCTAGGACCTAAATCAATTTAGGGACCAAATTGTGAATAGGCCCAAAATGCAGAGACCAAAAGTGCATTTTCGCCTATATCTAATACAATTACATTTTGTTGTAGCTGTCCGGTATAACAATGTCCAAAGGATACAACTTTCTTGATCAAATATCTAATGATAAGGAGAAATGGAGAATTAGAGTGAGAATACGCAGAATGTGGAAAGCAATGAATAAGAGAAGTGGAAATAATCTCATCAGTCTTGACATGATGATCTTTATCGATGAAAAGGTTATTATACTCCACAACAACGAAATGTTTGAATCTTTCGAATTATTTTATTTTATTATTACCGTAAAAATGAAAACATTAAAAGCTCTAATAATAATAAAAAGTATCAACGACCAATCATATAATTGACCATTAATAATAAGAACATAAACAATAAAAAATAGCTGACCTTTGTTAAGAGAATTAAGCAGTTGAAAATGTCTCACTTCGTTAGCAGCAAAGTTTCCCAATTTTATGACAATCTCCCGTTAACAAATTTTTTTTACACCAAACGCAACACACATGGTCATTTTCTTGCAACTAAACAAGTATTAAGCAAAGCAAGAGGAAAGAAAGGAGCAAGCAAACCTTAGGAATGCTTAGAATGCATTTTGCAGAGCATAAACCAAGACCATTAAAATTGTGAAGAAAAATAAAATTGGAAGAGAAGGAGAAGTCCTATATAAGATACAAAAATACCCAAAAGCATGCATCATTGATCTCGAGAGATCCCTTTCAAATTCCATAGTATTCATTGAAAAAGTAAGGGGAGGTGTATATGAAGTAATCCTGAACCAGTGTGGTAAGATGTACCATTAGTTGTATAGGAGTGGAATTTCGGTTTCTAATATGCGTTTGATTATGGAATTTTGGTTTTTTGATTTGAGGAAAAAGTGAACGGTTGGATTTGGGGAAGTGAATAGGCAGGCTCTTATTGATATTCTCATATTCCAAAAGAAACGTAGAACTGTAGAAGGAGAACTGAATCTTGAAATAGGTGGCTATTATATGATATTAAAGAAACACAGTGATTTAATGAGAATGAACACTTAAAAAAATAATTATGGTGTGGTCCTCACATAGATTTAGACATATGGTGTAAAATTGGACTCTAATTTTGAAATTCTAATTGAGCTTTCTTTGAGCTTTGCTTTTATATAAATATATATATATATATATATATATATTAGAGCCGTGTGTTCCTCAAAAAAAAAAAAAAAAAAAGATCCGTGTATCACGTGAGAACATTGCTAGTTAAAAGTTAAAATACACGCGCGTGCTCAGAGGCTCTTCTATTTTTTTGGAAAAAAGTTAATAATTTGTATCCATTATAATTTGAGATTACTACATTTTCCAATCACAAAAATACCTAGGCGTGTGATGAGTGTTATACGTTTGTGGGTGAAATAATATTTTCATCAATTTTCTACCCCTAAGTATGAAAACCCCTCAATTTAGTCTTCTAAGTTTCAAAACTCCTCAATTTAGTCATCCGTTAAAAGTATTATCTAGTACTGCCGTTAAGCCCCTAAACTTTCGTATGTTTTAAATATTTAATTTTTATTTTATTATTTATTTATAAATAAATAAATGTAATTAAAAAAAAAAAAAACCAGAAATTTAAAAACTGGGCAAACGATGTGGACTTTTGAAAGAGGATGCTTGGTTTAGAGCTAGTAGTTAAGACTTACGGCATGTTTAATACACTGTAATGATTATTACATGGGAATATGAATAAGTATTACAAGGAATATATTAAGTTGGAATGTAATAAGTATTACTATTTATTAGTTTGGTGACCATTTAGGAATAGAATCCTGATTATGCATCCACAATTTAGTAGAGTATAAAAAGAATGTGTAATTAAATCATTTTTAAGCCAAATTTCCTAAAATACACTTATTTTAGGGTATTCAAAATAAAGCTAATAATTAACAAGAAGGAAAATTTATTTTCTTTCATTTTGAAGTTGTAGCAACTAATGGCTTTTAAGGAAATTTTTTTAAAAAGTTATTACATAAGGTGAAGGAATAGATATTCAGTACTTTTGATAAAGAATAATTATTCTTCATTTTGAAGAATAGCTATTCATAAGGAATAACTATTCATTGTAATAAAAGTATAACCAAACAATCGAATAGTTATGCTATAGGAATATCTATTACATTATAGTGTCTATTACAGTCTACCAAATGTGCCCTTAAGATATCACTAACATATTTATTTCCTCCATCACTCCTTTGGTGCCATATTTCGATGCTACAAATACAATTTCCTCCATTACAGCATTCTTATTAAAGGTGCTAAAAAGGCTAAATGCTATTTTTTAGCATTTTTAACACCTCAAATGATAAAAACATACTAACATCAAACATGCTAAATCTCAAAAAATTTAGCACCAAGCTACAGTGAGCTATTATCAATAATAGCTCACTGTAGCTTGATTGTAAAAAAAAAAAAAAAAAACTTTTATATTCGCACCAACGTTCTTCTCTCACTTCTCTTTTCTCTGGTATTTCTTCTCTCTCCCGATGGTTGTGGTTTGGCGATGATTGTGGGTCGTGGTCTGATGGTTCGATGGTTGTGGTTTGGCGGGGTGATTTGATTTTACGGGACTGGGTTTGTGGGTTTGAGTTCATGGGTCTGGGTTTGTGGGTCTAGGTTCATGGGTCTAGGTTCGTGGATCATTGACTTGACCGGTGTGGATCGTCGAGTTGACCGGCGTGGATTGTCAACTTGATCGGCGTGGTCGGCGTGGGTCTCTGATCGTTGTGATGGTCATTGGAATTGTGGTGGTTGGTAGCCAGCAATGGGTGCTGGGTTGAGACAGTGAGACCGAGAGGGAGAGAGAGAGACAGTGAGACCGAGAGGGAGAGAGAGACAGTGAGACCGAGAGGGAGAGAAGGAGAGAGGATGAAAAAAATAAAAACAAAAAAGGAATAAAAAATAATAATGAAACAATATTTAAATGAAATTGTAAAAAAAAAATAGAAGTTTTGATGTTGAGTATATTATAAAGTGAGATGTTAAATGTTATAAAGTGGTTTTTTGAGATGCTAAATGCTAAAATTTTTAAAATGCTTGATGTGAATGCTCTTAGGAAACCTAGGAATAAATGGGCTTTGATTGTATATCTTTCCAATCATATGAAACATGGGTTTTAGTAAGGCACAGAGCAAGATCTCATAAAAATAAAAATAAAAGGTACAAAGTGAGGGTTCAAGCTACATCGGAGAGGTGGTAAAGATGGGTGTTGTTTTTTAATGTTCAGATTAAGCTTTAGAGGATTGTACGACGTGTTTGCCCAGTTTTTAAATTTCTGGGTTTTTTTTTTTATTTTTTTGGTTAATTAATTTTTTTTTAAATTATAAATAAATAATAAAATAAATATTAAATATTAAAAACAGACCAAAATAGCATCATTTTAGGGAATTAATGGCGATACTAGATGACCAGTGCACACTCTTGGTACAATAGTCACTTTACAAGTATAAGTGTGGGTATGGAGGGCAATGATTAAGGTTCAAGTCTCTAACAGGGAGTTTCACACACACATATATATATATATATATATATATACACGTTTAGATTAGACGATTTTAATTATGAAGAAATTTAGAGCGTTAGTTTTTCAAAAGAGTAAAAAGAAAAAGTTAAAAAACTAGTTGGGCCTTAAAAAAAAGAAAAAAAACAGAGGGCATGCTTCTTGGCTTGGCTGGGCTGGGCTGGTACACCGACGAATCCCTGTGCAAAAGTGCGTACGAAACGGTAAGTGAACGATATCATATGATGAGATTAGAGGAGAGGAACAGCGAAAGGTAGAATAGTCGTGGTAGCACTTGAACAATACCTGACATTCTTCAATTTTACTCGTACACACACAACACAACACAACACAACACACGCAGACATCTTAACTAACGACTGCCCTTCTTCACAAAACGATCCGGTGCGCAAAACGCAGATTCAGATTTATTTATTTTTAAATGAGTTTTTGATTTGATTTAAAAAAAAAAAAAAAAAAAAGCATTTCATTTTCATTTAAAAATTCAAAAGTGTGGGGGAGTATGGTTGGTCTCTCCGTCTCCGACTGGTTGATGGAATAGGGCGCAATTGTTTCGGATCCGAAATTCAAAATGGATTCGTGGCTCAAAAAAGCAGAAGGTGTGGATCTTTGTTCTTTCTTTCTCATTTTGCTCTGCTTCTTCTTCTATTTGTGTTTTAGGTCTGATCCCAGCGTTATTCATTTTTTGTTTATCAACAAAACCTTAATTTTGAATTTGTAGTGAAGTTGATGCATTGGAATTGAATGAGAATGAAAATAGTTTTCGCTTGGCGGCATTTTTTTTTTTTTTTTTTTTTTTTTTACTTTTACTTGGGGCATGGAATGTGTGAGGAGTATTCTAATGGAATCTGTTTAGCTCAATTTTTTCTTCAAGGTGTGGCTGTTTTAGGGTTTGCTTCATTGCACAATTTCCTATTGGAATGTTATAAAGAAACTTATTGTTCAGATATGGTTTAATTTATATGGAAAGAAGTGTGCGGCTTTGGAATTGGAATGGGTGTGATCTTAATCGTGAATTGTTGTTGGGTATGCTTTGTTTTGTTTTGTTTTCAATTGGTGTCAAGGATTCTTTAAGACCTATGTTGGGATCAGTTTTGGAAGAGCACCTGATTAATCTCTTGGGCGTTGGCTAAGAGACTTGAACTCAGGACCTCATGGATCACACTAAACCAATCCCCTGAGGTTGCAATTCAAGAAAATTCAAATTTTGGTTATCTTGGGAGGTTTTTCTTGTTTCTTTGTCCAATTTCGATCAGAAAAGGAGAGATGACATTGGTCAGTTCTTATATTGATTTGAAGTGTTTGGTAGATGAAAATGATGGATAGGATACTTTAAATGGTATGATTACAGATTAGCTTTGTTGTTCTTGTGATGGAAATAGTGCCAAATAATGAGAAGTGATGTTGCAGCTCTCTAAAGGAAAATGTGGCTTGGGGATATCACTTCAGCTTTCTTTAATTAGTAAAAAGAAAATGTACACATTGAAGTAACCGATTTCATTAATCTAATTTTATCACAAGCTGATTCTTTATAAGAGGCTTACCTATTTTAATATATTAGTAGAATAACTTATGGAAGTTAATATCTCATGGCCTTCCGCATTATGACTTTGTATCACAAAAACAAAAGAGGTTGATTTTTACTTGTGTTTAAGGGTGACCACGGGTTCGGGCGAGTTAGGGGGCAAACCGTCATCTGACCTGATCACTCTCGGGTGCAGAAGTTTCAAACAGTCACCAACCAAAAGGGGTTGGATTGTCGACTGAGATTCCTCTTCGAGTTGGCGGTCGGATTGCTTGGCTTCATTGGGTTGTGGGTGAGTGCTTGCTGAAGGAGGAAGAATGAGCAAGCAATAGCAACAAGAAGGCCATATCTGATGTGGGGAAGACAATAGTGAGCTGGGGCAATGCTGCTGAGGGATGTGGTGGGTGAGGCAGGCAAGGGGAGAGAGGGGGGGGGGGGGGTGGGTAAGTTCAATGAGAGGTGATGAGGGCAACTAGGGTTAAGGGATGACAGTGAAGGAAGTGGGTTTGAGCAGACTGAGACCAGTCAGGTTTGGGGATGCAAAACCCAATTCCGCTATATTAGTTCTGTCTAAATCAGATGAGTTGAGTCGGGTTATCTGTTTTCTGCCCACCCCTACTTGTGTTTATTATCACCATTCTAAAATTTTTAACTTCAAATATAGTGTCAGTAAATAATTTTTCTTTGCATTTATTATATCCACGTATAAAAGCTTTACATAATTTTTTTTTTTTCTAGTTCTTGCACTTTTGATTTTTAAAAGTACGTATTGTATGATTGAGTTGCCAAACATACAGAGTGATAAATAAACCTATGTAATAAATTAATCAGTTGTTTAAAAATTTGAAACTTTTGCTCTTGGTTAGGCTTTTTGGAAGTTGTAGATCGAGGAGCAAAGCGGGTTGTCAGCGAATTTTCTGATGAGCAAGATGATTTGCAATCCACAGGTGTAGATCTTAAGTCTCTTGGCATCCTTTACATTTAATTATGCACTAAGCCACTGATGTATAGGACCAGAGGTGTTAAACTAGACTTTGAACCTTCATTCATGGCTTTATCAATTCATGGTATCTTTAATTCTATTTAACTATGGTTTTTGAGTAGAGGCTAGGATTGATGTTTGCGTCCTGAAGAAACTCTCCTGTTTCCACAAGAATTGGAATGCCTGTGGGATCCATGTTTATGGAATTTTTTAGATGAAGAAGCAAACTTCTAGGATTCCATATTCCAGGAAAGTTAGGCTTACTAGCTTGTATCCATAGTGACAAATAAACCCTAAATGACCTCCATAAAAAAATAAAGTGGTATTGTGATGGCTATAACTGGTATTGACTTTCTTGCATGAAAATTCTGGTGCTTATTCCTATTTTTGTTTTCCTTTTCTGAACTGTTAAGTTGCTAATGGGCAAGGATCTCAAGCCAAGAGAAAGCCAAAGACAAAGGTACTTGCGAGCATACCTGTAGCCATAAGTAGTTCTTATTGATATATATTCTCGTCAAATAACTCTTCTTTTCACATGTTGATTTTGCAGGCTCAAAAGAGAGTCCCTGTGAATGAATCTGATACTTTGCAGGAGCAAACTAGTACAGTAACATCCCTAGTAGATGTGACACCTGAAAATGATAGGGCTTCTCAATTAATTGAAAATGAAAGGACTCCTACTAAGTCTGTTGCCCAAACAAACGATGGCCAGCAGCATAGTATCGACAAAGATTCCTCCATGGTAGGCATTCCTTTAACAGAAACATTGGCAAATGATGTGGTTAAAAATGACGCTGATGATGTGGAAGTCCTCTCAACTGTTGCTGATGTGGAAGCTGTCTCCTTACATTCAAATGCTGAGCTTGTCAATGAGAATACTTCAGATGTTCACAAAGAACAACCTCCTTTATCCTTACCTGCCAATGGAGTTAACATTGTTAATGAAGATGAACCAATTGATGCTGGCCAAAGTAAATCTGGAGACACAGATGGTACTGGGAACATTGACCAAGAGAGATCTCAATCTGTATCTACTGATTCTCCCAGTAACAGTGAAACCCAATTGAAGGATGCTGATGTCAAGGTTGAACCTCTTATCAATCAAAACAGGCAACAGGAGACTAAAGCTGATGGTTCTCCCATGAAAGTACAGGACCCACTTGATGAGGTAAAGTAATTAGTGCAGGGAAGACTGTACTGCACCATATTTGTTCAAGCTTTGTATCATCTTACCTGCCTGCATTTAGAGATTGTGTTGACTAGTTCCTTTAGTCCATGTGCAGGCTCAGGGACTGCTTAAAACTACAGTTTCCACTGGTCAGTCTAAAGAGGCAAGACTAGCTCGGGTAAGCTCTTTAAATTCCCTTTATTTTTTAATATTTGCATTTTGCAGATGTATACTATAATCAGATTGGTTTATCTTGGGATCTCTTTGGTCTACCTTTTTTCTATGAATTATATTATGCTGATGAAAAATGAATTGCCTATTTCTAAAATTTAATGCTGGCATCTGGTGGCTAAAAGTATGGTCTTTGCCATATTTTTCAAAAAAATAAAAAAGTATGTTATTCTAACTGTTAATGGAACTAATGGAGCCCACATATTCAATAACCAGCAATTACCAATGGAATGTATTTTGTCCTGTTGTTATGATACAATATTCATCAATAAATTTAAAATACTGGTGGCAATCATTTCTGTTGGTTACTAGTTCATCCATAACATGGCTTCATCCAATGCTATCCTTTCAAGGCCATCCGGCATATGAATATATGTTTATATGGGCGCTTATTTCTAAGGAATGAGAATAAAAGAATATTGAGAATAAGTTGTGTACTAGAGGATCAAAAATTTATGCAAGTCATGTTTATTAGTATAGACCTCTTTAGCAGGTTAGATACAAATCAAACTATAGTCATTTGTTTGCTTTTATCATGTCTAGTGCAAATCAATGTGGGTTCCACCTGCATCCAGCCCCTAATTGGCCATGACCAAAGAAAAATTAATAGGATACAATTTTCATCTTATACATGATTGTTTTTCCCTTTTCTTCTATATTATAAAACAATCAGTTTGTTTAAACTATCTAGCCAAATGCAAACTGCTCTACCATTTTGATGTGCATACCTTTTAGCAACCAGTTGGTTGTCTGAGCGAACCATTCTCTTAAGATGGGATAAGCATGCTCTATATGTGATCTAGAGAGCAGTCCACCCCCACAGAAGAGTAAATTGATGGTCAGAATATCCTGTTTACATGCTTTTCTAATCTTTGTCAGAAATGTTCAGGTCTGTGCCGGACTTTCTTCCCGTCTTCAAGAATACAAAAGTGAGAATGCACAGCTAGAGGAACTTCTCATTGCAGAGGTAAAACAGCATTCCTGCCCATTTGAGGGTTGAACTTCCTGGTTTTTCTGTTATGATCTTGATATTATGCTACTGAAGGAGTGATCTCACTAGCTAAATTGCTTTCTTTACAGAGAGAGCTGAGTAAATCCTATGAGGCTCACATAAAGCAGCTACAGCTAGATTTGTCTGCAGCCAAAGGTGACGTGTCAAGAGTAGAGTCAAATATGGTTGAGGCCTTGGCAGCAAAGAACTCCGAAATTGAGGCACTTATCAGCTCTATGGATGCACTTAAGAAACAAGCTGCTTTGTCTGAAGGAAATCTAGCTTCATTGCAGGTTCAACAAACTCACTATATGTAGGATCAGTCTTTTCTAGTGCGCTATGCCTAAAGTATCTGTCTTCACCTGTCCTTTCATCACTCTACATTTTCTACATTGATGTCGAATGTCAGCGTTAGTTCATCTTAAGTTGAAACAGACTGGGTCAAAGAGTAGGCATGATTAAACATGAAAATATGGTGCTCTGGCTATACATATGTGGTTTATCCTACCTTCTAATGCTATGTTTGGTTGGGGTGAAAAGGGAGAGGATGGAAAACGAGGGAAGGAAAAGGGAGAGGAAATATGAGTGAAAAGAGGGAGGAAAGAAATGGGGGTGGATGGAGGTTTCCACCTAGGCCCACCATTTTCTTTTACTTCCAAATTGGGAATAAAAGAGGAAAGAATTGGCATCGAGAAAAAAGTACAAAATTACCCTCACTTTTTTTTCCATCCTTCTTCATATTCTCTTAATGTTTTAGCCAGAATAAGACCCTTTAAAATCGCAGTGTAGTTTGCTTGCACAAATGGTGTGTGTGTCAGACCATTTATTAAGTCTAGGACCAACGGTGAGCAGAAGGCTTTTTTAAATTTTGGAAGGAAGCACAAGAACCTGCATGGATGTTGAAGCTATTGATGAAGATTTTAGTTGCATGTGTCGTGATGCCATTTGTACATGGGTAACAGGTTGTATATCCTGTTGCTGGGTGAAGGATCTGCTCCACATTTGCATCACAAAAGAGGATTGTGTCATCTGCAAACAAGAGATGTGAAACACTTTACCCACCACGGGCCTACCATCAACCTTGAAACCCCGAAGTAATCCATCTCCCTCCACTCTTCAATATCCTACTGAAAACCTCCATCATAATCTTTGATTTTTTTATAAGTAAGAAAGATGTATATTCAAAAGGCTACTTTATGCATGAAAAACATAAAGCAAACCAAAATTTACAAAGAAATGAAAGAAACAAAGAAGAAAAGGAAAAAAAAAAAAAAAAATTAATTGCAAAAGAGGAGAGAACAAAGGAATGAAGGGAGAGAATTAGTAGATGTGAGTCCCCAAGCCCAAGACCATTCTAATAGAGATCCTCTAAAAGCAGCAAGCAACTGATCTCCGAAGCTATCCAAGCTCTCAAAAGTCCGCCTATTGCGCTCCTTCCACAAATACCACAATAAGCAGAACGGAATTAAATTCCAAATGTTAGACGAATGTTTCCCCAAACTCCATAATAGATGAGCCTTCTCACAATGAAGCAGTAAATGATCCACAGTCTCCCCACAATGACGACACATAATGCACTAGTCAACAAAATCAAAACCCCTAAGTCTCAAATTGTCACCTGTAAGAATCTTATTCCAAGCTATAGTCCAAACGAAGAAGGAAACACGCCGAGGGGCCTTAACTTTCCAAATACCTTTCCAAGGAAAGACAATGGATGAAGAACCTCGCAACTTATTGTAAAATGAACGGATGTCAAAATCTCCATTAGGCTTCAACTTCCATCTCAGCTGGACCCCAGTATCTGTTGAAGGAATATTGGAGTCCAAGAGACGAAGAAAGTCATCCCCTGTACCCAACTTCCAATCATTAAGATCTCGAAATAATCGAACATCCCAATAATCGAACATCCCAACCTTGTCAAAGAAGACTCAACAGAGGCCTCCCTATCAGTGGCAATACCATACAGTCTTGGGAAAGCCGATTGGAGAGGTTGATCCCCACACCACCCGTCTTGCCAAAATCTCACTCTATTCCTCATCCCAACAACAAATTGAGTATTTTTGCTAAAATCCTCCCAACCCATATGGATACTTCTCCATAAACCACACTCATGAACACCCCCTCCCAACTTAGAAGTCCATCCCCCCCACTCTTCCCCAAACTTCGAAGCTACCACCCTCCTCCAAAGTTGAGTCTCCTCATTCCCAAACCTCCAAAGCCATTTCCCTAGTAAAGCTTTGTTAAATGTAGTTAATTTTTCTACTCCACTGTAAGTTTTCTCATGCATTGTGGAGTGCAATTTTCGAGGTATTCGGGATCCATTGGGTATTGCCGAAGACAGTTAGCTCTTTCCTCTTTGCTTGGAGAAACTGGTTTGGAAAGCATCTGTCAACCGTATGAAATATGGTCCTAGCATGTTTAATGTGGCTGTTTTGGACGGAACATAATACTTGCATCTTTGAAGACAATAACCTTACATCTTTTAAAAGCTCCTCTTTGGTACTTTGTTTCAATGGGCGCGTGTTTGGGGTTTTACGAATTGTATTTCTATTTCTGAATTCTTACACTATTAGATTAAGTTTTTGAACTTGCTGTATTTTGCCTTGATCAAAATGTTCACCATCGTGAACATGACGCTCAACATTTTTGAATAAAAGTTTTATTACCTATCAAAAAAAAATTTTAGTTAATTTCCTTATACCTAAACCACCATTGGCCATAGGTGCGCACACTTTATCCCATCCTATCAAATGAGTCTTGTTATCACCCCACAAAAAGTCCCTTTGCAACTTTTTGATTTTGTTAGCCACATGAATAGGAATAGTGAAAAACAATAGAAAATTAGTAGGAAGACTAGATAACGTACCCTTGAGCAGTGTCAATCTACCACCTTTTGACAAATATAGCTTCTTCCACCCAGCCAACTTTTGCTCAATTTTTCCCAAAATAGGATTCCAAATTGAAGTAGATTTATAAGAAGCCCCCAATGGTATGCCAAGATAAATCATAGGCAAAGTTCCAATTCTACAGCCCAAAATCTCATTCAAATCATGCACATTATTTACCTTTCCTATTGGAACTATTTCACTCTTCTGCACATTGACCTTCAAGCCTGTCACAGCCTGAAAACAACATCCGAACATGAAGGATTTGCTTCATATTTGCATCACAAAACAGAATAGTATCATCTACAAACAGGAGATGTGAAACACATTCTCCACCACCCTGCCTAACATCAGCCTTGAAACCACAAAGTAAGCTAGCACCCTCCACTCTCTTCAACATCCTACTAAAAACCTCCATCATGGTAAAAAACGGCATAGGAGATAGTGGGTCCCCTTGTCTCAATCCCCTAGAACTACAAAAAAAAAAATCAGCTGGAGAGCCATTGATCAATACAGAAAATTGAACTGTGGATATACAAGTTTGGATCCATTTACACCACTTCTCCCCCCAAAGCCCATTCAACAAATCCAACAAATCCAGGAGAACCTCCCAATTCACATGATCATAAACTTTCTCAATATCGAGTTTACATATGACCCTCGAAATTCCACTCCACTTGACTATCAACACATTCATTCGCAATAAGAACTGAGTCAAGGATTTGTCTTTCGCCCACAAAGCTATTCTGAGATTCTGATATCAACTGATCTAAAACCACTCTCAGACGATTTGTCAAAACCTTAGCCAAGATTTTATACACACTCCCCACCAAATTGATAGGCCGGAAATCTCTGATATTGGAGTCATCATTTTTTTTTGGAATTAAGGCAAAGAAAGTAGCATTAATAGATTTTTCAAATTTACAATGTTGATAAAACTCTTCAAAGATAGCTAAAACGTCTTTCTCCACTATTCTCCAACAATGGTGATAAAAAGCCATAGAGAAACCGTCCGAACCGGAGTTTTATCCCCTTCCACGTCTCTAACGACCTAAGGAATCTCCTATTTCTCAAACTTCCTTTCAAGCCAACCCCTCTCCATTCCCCCAATTTGGTGAAACTCCAAACCCTCCACAAAAGGTCTCCACCCCTCTGGCTCATGATACAAAGTTTTATAAAATTGTACTACCTGAGCAACTACCTCGGACTCCTCCTCATACATCACCCCATCCGCCTCCAAGATACTAAGATGATTATGCGTTCTATAGGAATTAGCCAACTTGTGGAAAAACTTAGTATTATTATCTCCTTCTTTGATACATAACATCCTCGATTTTGTCTCCATGATATTTCTTCCAAAGAAAGAAGATGCTCCACTTTGGACCTCACATCAACCTTTCACATTTCCCCCCATTAGAGGTTCCAATCTCTCCTTCCTTAGCATCCAAAACTTTCAAGGCCTCTTGCAATTCTTTCTTCTGACGACTAACATTACCAAACTCTCAATGGTTCCATTGAATAATGTCTTCTTTCAAGGCCTTCAACTTTTTGGTAAGCACAAAACTAAGTGTACCAGAGAAAGAATATCGATTCCACCATGAGTGAACTCTATCTACAAACCCATCCGTCTTTAACCACATGTTCTCAAACCTGAAAGGACTTTTCCCCCTCGCCATACCCCCATCTGGATGGTGTTCCTCCCAATCATGAGAAACCAGTGTTGCTCAATACCAACCAATTCATCCCACATGTGACCCCCCTATCACTATTTTCATTGGGGCCATAGACCCTTGAGCATACCCAAATAAAACCAGCTGCCACCCCTTGCCACCGAACCAAAACTGAGAAAGTTCCCACCATATCTTCCAACTTTTCCAAAACCCTTTTATCCCACATTATCAAATACACCCCCCCCCCTCCCTCCCCGCCGCGACAATATGATCCACATTTAACACAACCCAATCCACACAAGGACAACTCCACAAGCTGCAAACCAGCTATCTATCCATACCAGCAAGCTTAGTTTCCTGTAAACAAACTACATCGCACTTCCACTGTCATGACAAATTTCTTACCACAAGACGTTTTTGAGGATTGGAATAATCCCACTGCTAATAGTTTTTCTAGTTAGGACAAGAGTAACCATGTGATTTACCTACTTCCATTTCCATCTATATTTCATTATTTTACTCCTTTGACGTGCCCTGTATAATTTTCTTATTCCATAGGCAATATATGCAGGCTCTCTCTTGAATTTACAATTATATGAGGTTCTGCTGAATCTTAGGGTTTTTTTTTTTTTTTTGGCTCTAACTCTTAGATTATTTTCATCAGGCAAACATGGAATCCATAATGAGAAATAGGGAACTGACGGAGACAAGGATGATGCAGGTAAATTGGTTGGTTTTTTCTTGCATATAACATTTCCTATGTTTTGGATCCTTTGATGTTATCACATACTGTATCTTATCATGAGATTATGAGATTTGAGTAGTGGAATTCTTTTTTGAGATTTGTAAGAATAAAATTCTTTTCCAGGCCATGCGGGAGGAGCTTGCTTCTGCAGAGCGGAGAGCAGAAGAAGAGCGTGCTGCGCATAATGCTACAAAAATGGTTTGTAGATGAATTAATTTACTAACTATTATGGATTGTTTTCTTGCAATGTGATAACCTATATCTGATGAAACAGGCTGCTATGGAAAGAGAAGTAGAATTAGAACATAGAGCTGTTGATGCATCCTCAGCCCTTGCAAGGATCCAGGTAATGTAAGCACTCATGATGCTTGTGACTGATTGCTTAACATGTTACATTTTGAAATAAATTTTGAGTAGTCATCATCATCATCATCATTATTAAGTTTGGAGTTCCACGATAGTATGCATTTGTCATAAGTGGTTCATTTTACTTCCTTTTCTAATAGAAACTTAGAAGTATAGTCCTGTTATTTAACCATTATCTCCATCATATTTATTCATTTACCATAATTGCTTCATATTTAGAGAATAGCAGATGAGAGGACAGCAAAGGTGGCAGAGCTTGAGCAGAAGGTGGCACTGCTTGAGGTAGATTAAAAATTTCATCTCTTTTCTTCATACAGGTTTTCTCTCTATGCCTGGTAAACTGTTTTAAATCTATAACCATTATATGCGATTAGGTTGAATGTGCATCATTAAATCAAGAACTGCAAGATATGGAAGCTCGTGTTCGCCGTGGACAAAAGAAGTCGCCTGAAGAAGCAAATCAAGTGATTCAGGTACTACAGCTAACTTTTCAGCCATACAGTATAGACTCCAGAGGGCTTCTTGTAATTAAGTTTTAGTTGACAAATAATTCCTGATATGTAATCATTTACAGGGATCCAACAGTTTCTCTCTTATGACTTTTATAGTCTGATAACTGACCAATAATTCCTAATTTTCAAATAAACATGCTTGAATTACTAATATGTTTACTCCTTGTGTGTGTTTGTGTGGTCTTGAAGTACTAATATGTTTACTCTTTGCATGTTTTTGTGTGGTCTTGAGGTACTAATATGTGTGTGTATGCTCGCACAAATATTGTTTCACAGTGGGCACCAATTTTCTCTAACTCAACTGGTGCCTTCTTTTCTTGGGTGGAGGATGGGGTCATGGGTTCAAGACCCATTGGGTGAAGTTATATATATATATATAAAAGAAAAACAGTGGGCCTTTCAAAAATGTAGAAGTTACTCTCTCTTTGGGATGCTATCTTTTCATTTTTGTCTTTTGGGTAATATTTTCAATGATTCGTAAGGACAAAGAGATTGAAGAGGATCTGAATTATAGGGTAAGAGTACAGTGGATGAAGTGCATTAGGAATATCGTGTGATTGTAAAAAATACCTATTAAGTTAAATGAAAAATTTTATAAGACTACTATAGGACTAGCTATATAACTTTACCAAGGGAATACCTAAAATAAGATTAGTTGTTGTATAAAAAAGGATATGTCAATTAAGGAGGTACCAGAGAGTATGACTTCGAATGGAATAGAATGATATAAAGAATAAATGTGACCAACTTTGATTAGTTTGCTGAGAATCCATAGCTGACCAGAATTTTGTTGTTTCTATAAGACTAGTGCTCTAGTAAATATTGGGCCACTAAGAAGCAACATGTTCATAAATGAGTGTTGTTTATATGAGAATGTTAAGATGGATAAATAGAAATACAAGGAAAAGTAAGATTCGACATGAGAAAATTTGTTTAAAGATAGGTTTGATCATGTGTAGAGGAGAAAAATTAATGCATGAATGAGGAATAGTGAGTTGATTGAAGTTTAGGGAATGCAAAAAGTTAGGAAGATCTAACATAAAATTAGTAAAAATTGTAAAAAATGATTTGTCAATTGAGAAGCTAACATAGATTCTTATTTCGGATAGAATAGAATGACAGAAACGATTACATGTGGACCTTGATTAGTTTGTTAAGGATCCACAGTCGACCTCAAAATTTTGGGAGTACGGCTTGGTTATTTGTTGTTGTTGGGTAATATTTTCAATGGTTGATACATTTTAAATGTGAATATGGTTCATTCCCCGTAGGAACACCTCTCCTGTTATTTTCAATGAAGCATTATGAAAATTCCAGAAGGAACACCTCTCCTGTCCAATAGTTTACTTATGAAAATATTCTGCTATTTAATTCAATAAGTTTTTCCTTTGGTGGCAGTAACAGGAATAGTTATTTATGTTAATTTGTTATAGGTATCCATCTAGTGACATTTGATTTTTAAATATCAAGATGCAGGCATGGCAGGAAGAAGTCGAACGTGCACGCCAAGGCCAGAGAGATGCTGAGAGCAAACTCTCTTCTTTGGAGGCAAGTTTCATTTGCTTTTTTCCTCACAATTCTTAACTCCGTTTAACTGACTCTTAAACCCATCTGAACTGTGGTCAGTTCCTTTTTCAACTTAGAATTCCTTTTTGCCTGATGATGTTCTTGTTTATATCTTGTAACTTTGCAGTGTAATTTTTGCTGGCCAGGTTAAGGCTTTGTTTGCTATTACTTTTTATATGTTTGTTCTCAGGCTGAAGTGCAAAAAACGAGAGTAGAAATGGCTGCAATGAAGAGAGATGCTGAGCATTATTCACGTCAGGTAACCTCTCTGATTGATCCCACTTTTTGCCTTGTAGATGATGTGAGCGGACCATGGTTTTTTATGTGTCAACTTGAATTAATCGAAGCTTGAAAATCCATGGGTGTTATAGTTCTTGTTTCAATGCACTTTAATTTGGACATAGATGCCTCAAAATTTTGTAAGGACATATAGACTTTATAAAAGCTTGTTGGCAAGGAAAGTTTGGGTGACATCATAATGGTGCTATTTGGATGGTTGTCCCTCATTGTTTGATTTGGTGCATTTGGCGGGAGAGAAATAACTGGAGCTTTGAGGATTTTGAAAGGACAATTGCAGACATAAAACTTTTCTTCTTCAAAACTCTATTGTTGTCAGTTGTAGGCAGTCATTCAATATTTTTGGTTCATGCTTTGATGGATGTTTGTAATTTGTGTGTTTGATTGTACTTGTCCCTAGTGTACATTTCCTGTATACTTGGGTGACACTCTTTTGATATTTTAATAAATTTTTCATTACTTATCCAAAAAAAGCTTGTTAACTACTAGTGGTGGCTAAATGTACCCTTTATCATCTTGCTTTAGTTCTTGCAATGTTGACTTTTATGTCATGAGCCAGATGGTCTTTTCTTGCAGCTTTGACTAGGTCCTTGGAGCAACAAATATTGGTTCTATTGTGTGTGGGAAGTCATGTTAGAATATATATATATATATAGATATGATAAACAAACCAAATTAAATCCCCAATGGAATAGGATTTTCGGGATAAGTAATAAACAAATCATGGAGAAGTCCAAGCAACTCTATTTTTAAATCCAAGCAATCTTACTTTTGTGATTTTACTTAGACAGGGTACCAGATAAATCTTGATTTAAATCGCTGTCTTTTCTTGGACTCAATTCTCTTTAGTTATCTGGGAGATGATACAAATAAAAAAACAAGCATGGGAGCTATAATTGTAAACCACAATAAAATCTATGGTTCTATGACACTCATGAGCTGAAAGAGACCTAAATTGTCTTTATCCATTTCTGTATATCACATGGGAGGTTTCGTGATTGACAGTGTAAAAGAATGCCTGAAAAAAAATCTGTCTACATTATAAAGCATGAAATGGTATAATTGAATGGTAAAGCACAACCAGGAAGAGAATTTGTAATAAAACATCTATTCTCAAAGCGTAGACATTGTGATTGAAATTTTTGCATCAAGTGGGTATTACATTTTTATAGAAAGAAATTTTTTTCATTTAGGTATGATTTTGAGTTGTATATGTACCAATTTGGCTTCTAAAATTACTGATGCTATACTGGAGCTTTGAGAAATGAGAACTTTTGTTTATGTCATTGCACTACCCTTTTACCATTTTGACTTTTGGGACATTTCTTAAGGGAGTGATTTATGTTTTCTATTATCTTTTTCCTTTTTGAAAAAAATTTAAAGTGATTTTCTATGGGTTGGAATGGGTGAGGAATTCAAATTCCATTTAGGCAGCGTTTGTTTCGCCTGAAAAGCATTTCAGGAAATCATTTTACACCCTGCCGTGTGTTTGGTTGTACATGGAAAATTTGGTCAAACAGAAAATCATTTCCGTTGACTGTAAAATGTGGCTGGCTGAAGTGTAAAATAGATTACAGATCTATTTTACCTTCAAACCATTTCCAGAAAAAAAAGAACCGAACCACACCTGAAGAGAGAGCATGACCGAACTCCTCACACAGTCCAAAACCCATCTCCAAGCTCACCTCAGCCAAGCTCCGGCCAGCCCAGATCATGCCGCCCCACTGCCTAGATCACGCGCCGGCCAAGCTTCCTCTTTTTTCTCTCTTCTTCCTCAACGTCGCCGCCATCTAGATCGGAGCCTTGCATCTCGTTCTCGTCGTCACCACCCAAGACCGATCTCGTTCTCGACCCACCCAAAACCGATCTCGTCGCCGTTGCTAAAGATCGTCGCCGCCGCTGAAGACCGATCTCTCTTTCCCTCAATCTCTCAATCTCTCAATCTTTCTCTCTTTGATCTTTGATTTTTTTTTTTTTTGTTGTTGTGGTGGTGTGGGTGGTGGTGTTTTGGTGGTTTTTGTGTTGTGTGGTGGTGGGTTTTGTGTGGATAGTGGTGGATTTTCTGTGGGTGCTGGTAATTTTTCTGATATAAAATTTGTTTGGAAGCTGAGAAAATGTGAAAAATTTGTAGGAAAATAGCATTTTCAGAATATTACCAAACACTGGAAATTGTTTTCCGGACTATTTTCCATTGCACACCCAAACGCCCGGATTTTAATTTCCTTACGGGAATTCATTTTCCCCTGCATTCATTTTACACTCGGAATTCGATTTACAAGGAACCAAACGCAGCCAAGTCAATTGGAATGTTTGTTGAACTTCAATTTGTGATGGCAGATTGGGGATCGAGAACCTAATGTTGTTAATCAGGTTTTGCTAGGAAAGTGGTTGTGGTGCTTTGGAATGGAAGAAAATGTATTGCGGAGGGTGTTAGATTTAAAGTATGGCACTTGTTGGGAGAGTTGGTGTTCTAATGAGGTTAGGGGCCATATGGTGTGTGGATTTGTGGAGGAATATTAGAAGTAGATGAGACTGTTTCTTGTGTTTTATCAGATATGTTGTTGGCAATAGTTCTAAAATTAGTCTTTGGCATGATCTATGGAATGGCGAGACTACTCTTAAGGAGAGGTATTATAATCTTTTCCTAATTGCTAGGGATAGAGATGCTAAGGTGGCAGATTTCTAGAGCATGGAAATAGTTTTTTTTTTTTTTAAATTGGAATCCTCTATTCATTCAAGTGGTGTGTGATTGCGAAATAGAATCTATGGCTCAATTATTGCATGACATATACGCCACAAAGATTCATCATGGGGAGGTAGATAAATTGGGATAGATCTGTTCAAAAAACAAGGCTTCCAAGTGAATAGCTACTACAAGGCATGGCAGAAGGAGAAAATTATTTTCCTTGGCAGAGAGCATTTGGAAAGTATGTACCGCCATGGATGTGGTGCATAATATTAGGTAAATGTGACTACAGATAATCTAAGGAAGTGATGATTATCATTATGAATTGGTGTTTTATGTGTAAAAGCCATGGAGACAATGTGGCTCATCCTTGTTTACATTGAGCAGTGACTTGGGAATTGTGGTCTTTGATTTTCTGCTTGTTTGGTATTTCATGGGTAATGCCTTATTTCGTGTGGACTTGTTATGTCTTAAAGGGACATTTTGCTAAGAGAAGTGGTCAGAGAAGAAATACCTGTTTCTTCGAGGGGAAAGAGCTACTCTTGATGAAGTTGGAGGTCTTATTTTTGAATACCTTCTAAAAATAAACCTTGACCTCTCATACTTTTTGTACTACAGACTCTCTAGAGTTTTTGTACGCATTGAGTTTTTGTTAACCTTTATTGTCTTTTTCTTTTTATTTTTTGCTTGGACTTTTCCTTTGTTTACTTCCTGTGTACTAGGGTTGTGTCCCTTTTGGGCTTTTTCTTTAATTGAATTTTATTACTTTTTTTTTTTTTTAAATGGTTGATAAAAACTGTCCTTGAACAGGAGCACATGGAACTAGAGAAGCGCTACCGTGAACTAACTGATCTGCTGGTAACTTGAGCTCAGAATTGTAGTCCCCTAATGTGGTTATTAGATGATATTATATATCCAATATTATTTTGAGTTTTTTTATGTCTAAATTTTATCTATTATTCAGTACTACAAACAAACACAGTTAGAAGCCATGGCTAGTGAAAAAGCTGCAGCAGAGTTTCAATTGGAGAAGGAATTAAAGCGTCTTCAAGAAGCACAGGTATGACACTTGCTGCTTTGCTTCTTGATTCATATTCATTTATATTACGGAGTTCAATCACTGGTTTTTTTTAGTTGTTTTGGTCCCAAGGGGAGGGGGAATGGGTGATTTGAAGTATCAATCACTGTATATCTGATTATTTCAGTTGTCATTGGTTTTGCTTATGATTTTGATGTTATATTGAACAGGTAGAGGCTGATAGAAATAAAGTGTCCCGCCGGGCATCAACATCTTGGGAAGAAGACACTGAAATGAAAGCACTTGAGTATGTTGATTGTTTTGCGATCATTATTGGGCATTTATATATGCTTTCTCTGCTGCTTTTGCCTTGTCAATAGCAGAGCATATTGAGATATGTTGTCTTCATCAGTTTTAATGTTGTCATATTAGCTTTTCCTAACCAGACCTGACTTTTTTGTGTGAAGTTTAATTGTTTTCTCTGAATGTGATTAACATATGGTCATCTCAAAGTTGTTCTAGAGCTTTTACATGTCATAGATATTGATTGTTGTGGACATATCATATATTGAGGAGATGAATATATGCACAAACCTCAAGGATTTCAAGTTTAAAGAGTAAAACCTTGAATTCTTTTCATAGGCGTAATAATGTATTCTTTACAGTTTGTCCTATGAAAAAAAAGTATTCTTTACAGTTTGTGTATTTACCCTGTGTTCATGAGGTTTTCCCTCTTTATCAATCAAAATTATTACTTGTCAAAAAAAAAAATTTCTTGGAAGCATTTTAATCGTGTGAATTGGCGTTACTGATCATTGAATAATGAGCAAAGAATTGGGAGAACTTGTGGATTCCTCTTTATTAGAGTTGGTCTGGAAGCAATTTGTGAGTTGGTGGTAGTGATTTGTTCCAAACTGATGAGTTATTGGGTAGGCAGATAATCTGATAAAAACGTAGTCGGTCATCACTTGTTTGGTTGAAAGTCATAGTGGTTTAATGCTTCTTATTTACTGAATTTCTTATTATTCCATGACTAAACTAAGGAAATGGAGGTCTTTCTAGGAAGCACTATGACAACTAAATTTCTTGGCAGCAATGCCATTCAACTTTACAAAGCCTTAAATTACTTCCACTTTACGCATACTATGACTGCCTGACCATTCTCTTTTTTTTTTTTCTCTACTTCTCTCTCTCTCTTCTTTTGGGAGTCCTGTAGTCCTAGAAATAACCCCCCCCCCCCCCCCCCCCAACAAAAAAAAGGAAAAAAAACTGTCTTATTTAAATCACTGCATATTTATCCAAAAAAAGAAAAAAAAATTCACTCCTTGTTGACTTTGTAATTTCAAGTATACTTTCTCATTTTGTTCAGACTTCTCTACTTATGCTAGCTCCAACTTTTGGTGAAAAAGTTTTTTCTTGAATTTTTCTGGTATTTTATTGATTGGCTTTGTACATATGCTAGTGTCTCTATATGAATGTGTGAGCAGCAATTTTGTCTTGATTTACAATTTTTCTATCATACTTGCAAATTTTCTTATAAAGTAATAACTACAGGCCTCTCCCCCTTTATCACCGCCACATGGTTGGGGCAAGCATACAGGTATCTGTACCTCTGCTCTCATATCTCACACCATTCTTGCCCTCCCTTTCTTTAGTTTTGACTCCGTTATTAACTTTTATTTTTCTTTTTTTTGGGATAATTGACTGTTAAACTTACTTTGTACAGTTGCAGAAGGCAGCAAAACTATTAGATACAGGAGCTGTCAGGGCCACAAGATTTCTCTGGCGGTACCCGACAGCTCGAGTTATCTTGCTTTTTTATTTGGTAAGAACAGTTCAAATTGGATTAATTTTGAAGATTACGGAAGGGTTTGAATTGTTTGATAACTATGAGAAATCATCTTCAGGTATTTGTACATCTCTTCTTGATGTATCTGTTGCATCGGCTTCAGGTATGTATTTTTGGTAATTTGTGCAGATGTTGTAAGTATGCATTCAGCCATGATACTTATTGGAATCTTAATATGTACACACACACAGTTATAAACTCAATCTCATGATGAGAGAAAAAAAAAATGGAATCAGTGTCTTCCAGAAGTGATGCACCCTCTTGTGCCCTATATAATTTTGCTTCATATGTATGCGTGGCTGTCAAAATCAAAAATAGGGTTTACCCCACCCCATGCCTCGCTCACTGAGTCCTCGTGACTTGAAAGAAAGCTATATTTGTCTAAGCATTGATGTGTTTTTTGCAATGTTTAGGCACAGGCAGACAATTTTACTGCTAGAGAAGTTGCAGAATCTATGGGACTTTCAAACCCTACCTTACCATGATTGGTCAGCTGCACCAATTGGAAAGTTGGTGCAAAGGGTTTCCAAAGGCCTCATTTATTTTTGCAAGGGTGCATCTCTTCTAATTCTGGACAAGCATGGAATTGCTTGAGAATGAAGCAACGGAATACAGACATATAAAATGAAGGTGAAATTTTGTCAGTCTATTTTTCATGTTATACAATCATTTGAGGAAATAGTTGATCCAGGAGAAACTGCTGCTAGTTGGAATTAGAACACTGGATTCGGGTGAAGGTTGACAGTTGGCTGCATCTCTTCACGGTCTTGGATCAGCATGCAATTGTTGATATGTCACTTATTACATGTTTTTGTGATTGATTTGTAATCCTTTGACGCTGAAATAATTGTCAAAGTGAAGTCACCATGTAGATTCAGATTTCTGCTCTGTGAATATGAATTTTTCCTTCCTATTCTTTTTTTCCGGGTCTTTTTTTTTTTCCTTTCTCAGTCGTGATGCTATTTATAGTTTTTATATTGAGTTTGTTTCGAATTTACATGACCAAATGATTTCACTTGTTAACGTCCGCAAGCTTTTAGCTTCTGGCCTTTTGCTTAAACCTATTTTTTGTCTCACATTAACCAAATAAACAAATAAGGTTTAAAGTCCAAACTACACCCTTAAATTTTAAGGGAGATTTTGAATTTTGCACCTTAAAATTTCAAATTTTAGATTTTACTCCATAAAATTATATTTCGTTTGCATCAGCAATCCCTCTATTCTTATCTTTCATTAAGGACCACATAATCACCGTGCATGTTTAGTTTATCCAATAAAATAATATAACGTCATTTTTGTAGCTTAAAAGAATGGAAAATATAGACAGATGGGCTGCTGATACAAACTCAGTAGAACTTCAAGGGATAAAATCCAAATTTTGAATCTTCTAAAATCCAAAGATCTCCAAATTTTAAGGGTACAGTTTGCTTTTTAGCCAATGAATAAACTAGTATTTTTGAAAATAAACAAATTAACCAAGCTCATTAAGTAGACTTGTGTTATCCCACCCATGGTTATCAGTATCTCAACTTGGATTTTAGGTTCCTATATCTCTAAAACATCATAGATCTCACTATAATCTCTACTATAGTGAAATTCGTGTGGGACCTGATTTAGAACTTAGAGGATCCTGATCCCATAGAGATGCTAAAGATCATGTGCTATAAAGGAAAAGTCAAATTTTTTGCTTATTTTGGGTCTCCAAATGAAGTCCAAAGGCCTCAAACAGATTAAAAAATGTAATAAACAGATCAGCCTAATGGCCTTAGCCTAATTTGATAAAAAAAAAACATTTATAAAAATATAAACAAAATTATAGAAGACAAAAGAGAAACTAGACTATTAGAGAGTAGAAGGTGAGTGTGAGAAGCTAAAAAATCCAATGGTGATGCCACTGTGATAGAGACCATTAATGACAAAGGTGTTTTCTTTTTTTCTTTATTTTTTATAACTCCGCTAACAATGACAAGAATGTTGTTTATAAGTATCAACCGTACTTTGAGGAACTATCTGAGATAACCAAAACTTTGGTTTTGATGATTGAATGTGTTTGAGGTGTTGTTTGAAACATTGTTATTTTTTATGTTGTTTATGTGAGACATTAGGTATTGATTGACATTGGTAATTGCTTTGAGTTGTTTACGTGAGACATTATGGGTCCGTTTGGGATCCGCTTATTTTGCTGAAACTGAAAACATTTGCTGAAAGTACTATAGACAAAGGTAAGAGTTAGCTAAAATAATAGAGTGGGACTCATGAATAGTACCAAAAAGTGTAGTGGAGCCCATGAATAGTAGCAAAAATAAGCTGAATAATAAAAAAAATTGGCAAAAATAATATTTGCCAAACGGATACTGCATGCTTTGAGTTACTTAAAACTTGGTATTTGTGAGTTGTAACTTTCGAATTTTAAACTTTGTTTATGTATTTATAATTTGGTATTTTGCTTTTTATTAGTAATTTCACTAATTTATATAAAAAATTCAATTTTTCTTTAATATATATTAGGAATTATAATTATAAGCATTTTTTATATATATTTTTAATTGGTGTTGATACCCATTTTCGCGACACGTTTTGTACAAGCCCGATTCAACCAAGCCCGACTTCTTTGTGGGCTTAATTCATGTATTATATTATATTATATTATTTTAAGCATAACCCAAACCTATGCGATTTATTGGGAAAATTGAGGAAGTGTAGTTTGGAGGATATAGGCGGGTTCCTTTCGAACCTTTTGCATAAGCCCAACGCATGCATGCTACCAAGTGGGCAAGGGATACTGGTAGCACCTTAGGCTCATGGAGGAGGTCTTGTACCTAAAATTTCCATCCCAAAAGAGCTTTTATGCTCTAGCTGATTATGGCCCAACTTTTTTGCTCTACTCTCTTTTTGCCTAATATACATAGCTGACCCTAAGTGGCTAGCCTTGTCTGCTACAACAACCAAATGCAGACTCCGAGGGCCTACCATGTCTAGGAAACATTAGCCCATGAATTTAGGCCACTTCATTCCCAAATTATGCAAAAAGCAAGCAAACCCTCTTACCTAATTAAAACAAATCTGACCATAACCTCTTTGATTGATACCTTGGGGTTCAAAGCCTCTTCTATTGACAAAAAACCAGTCACTTAGAGTACCCCAAACTCAATACAAAAGGCCCCAATCATATTCAAAATGAACCAACTACATTTTCCCCACAGAGCTGAAACTTGATACCAAAAGCCTATTTAGCCAGCTAACATCCTCACAATTCTAAAGTTTGGGGGTGGAAATATGGGTACAAGGGAACCTTCCCTTTCTTTCTCACAACCTCTCTCAATTTCCTCTTCTTGCTGACTATGGGTTGAAGTTTCGAACCTGTGTGCTTTTTCTGCATTTTCTTGTATTTCAGTTATGACATTTTGATTTCTCTCTTGTTAGAGCACCATTAGCCTTTTGTTCATTATACATTTGGAATTTTGGGCTTGACTCTCCACGAATAAACACTTCTAAAGAACCTAAAGGAAGATTTGGGGCGTTCTAGCATTTTCGGCTTTTGTTGCAAAAACGTCCCTGACAATTGGAAAGTAGGATCTTATGATCTTAGTGCCGATCCTACGATCTGATTCCCAAACCCTCTCACCTATCCTGTGTAGGATTTTGATTTTGATAATCTTGATCCCACCCCACATTGAACGGCCCATATAAAAAAGGGTCCAAGACGGTTTTAGAAATTAGAATAAAATACTTAATGGTTTCTAAGTCAATTTCATAATTGAATTTTTTAAATTTTGTTCTTGGTAAAATGTGTTATTTGAATTTTCTAACGGTATTAATATTTAAATAGATATTAAATTAATATTGTGTAATTTTTATTTAAATGTTGATGATTTTATAAAATCTATTTTCACAATAAATGAGGAGGATTTTAAGAATTTCACGGAGGAATTAGTGTATAAAAACTTTAAAGATACTAATCTAATCAATTTTTATTCTCAATGCGAAAATGGTGTTAGGCTAGATATGCTTTTTGTTATTAAAAATGATATAAGGGGCAGTGAAAACATAGATTTGTCCTTTTTTTAATTTTTAATTTTTTTATCTCTAAATATTAAGAGGACAGGGAAAGTTAGCTAACTCCTCTATGCAATCTCAAATTACCTCTATTAAAATATATATTTCAAACTACTCTTAAAAAAATTAAAGACACATTAGAAAAAAAATTACCAACAAGCATATACGTATAGTTTTTTTCCCCCCTGTTTTTGATCTCTTGAACATATTTACTCTCATAGTCTCACATTTCCAGTAACAAATGGTTACTTCATTTTACATGTTTCTTCATTAAGAATGAAACCATGACTTGGAGTTAAGGGGGCCGAAGTATAAACAAAAAAAAAAAAATTCATTATAAAACTCCAAATAAGCATCTATTTAGTATTAACAATTAACACTAATTTTGATGACATTCATAGTTGAAATTTGATGGAATCACCGAATAGTTTAATTCATAGATTAATTTTGATTTAAATTTTTTTAAGGGTAGGGCTTTTTTTATTTTATCTTTTTTGTAAAATTGGTTGATTGGACTATATTTTTTTTAGCTTTGCTATTTGTGATTTTGTTGTTGTGTAATTTTATTTTTGGATTTTAGATCCATAAATTTTTTTTTTTGATGACTTTTAAGAGGGACAATAATATTGTTAGGGGGACAAGTGTAATTTTATTGAACCAAATTGCTAAGATCAGCACCTATATATATAATATTTCTTTTTAAGATTTTTTTGGGGGGAGACTCTTATTCTTTTGAGCGTAAGCCAATGGTTGGCATTGGTGAAAGCAAAACCCTCGTCAAGCATCTACGTGTGGTGTCTTTGGAGATCAGACCACTCGCAGTTCTAACGCAAGCGTAAATGGGCTTGTCCTTATCACGTTTGAATTAGCACAGTCCAATGTAACAGATACATTTTCTCAGATAAAGAGTCTACTTGAAAAAGACCACCGATCCAAATGTTAAGCCGCGTCTTTCTTAAATGCTTTCGACTGTACAAAAAATCTGTTGCTGAAACGCTACCTGATGCAATCCATGCATTAGACTCAAAGTCTTTGGAGATTGCTGGGATTCTAGTTAATGAAGTTAAGTCTAATGCAGACTCTTGTGAAAGTCAATTCACTGATGGATCAAATCCCCGAAAATCACCATTATCTGATAGGAACTTAACACTTCCTACTTGGTGATATAGTTTTGTTTTGCTTAAACCTTGTGGCTTAAGTGTTTCTTTTGTGATCCTTAACTGTACTCTGCATCTATATGTGATTAATAAAAGAATAGAGAATAATAAATGCACGATGTTGAATCTTTTATGATTTTCTTCTAATCGTAAGTCCTTATTGACTGCTATTTTTTCTTTTTTAAATTTTCAAACTCAAACCACTTAGCCTTTTGCTTTTCTGGTTCTAATATATATAATTTAATTTGTACAACAGAATGAGGATTTCAACCCTAATATATATAATTTAATTGGTCTCCTATGTCTAATTCGATTTTATTACCAAACCTAGATTAAGAAAAATTCATTTTTCCTAATCTAAAAGAAAGATAAAAATTTCTTGATTCATGGATTTGAAAGTTTGGTTATGCGTGAGGAAGATGTTGGACACCCCATGACATCTGTAACTAGACAGTCATATGTTTTGATAAATTCTTAAGTTTTTTGTTATTGGCAGATAAAATCAAGCTACTGGCTGTAGCTTTTGAGGCTTAAATATTTTTGGCTTTGAAGATTGATTTGAAAAGGCATGTGACCTTCATTAATGTTTTGCTAGCACATTTAGAATTCATATTAGATTTCCATGATGAAAATTTAGCAGCATTTTGCCTTATTTGCATGACAGAAATTCGATAGCATTTCAGACTAGGTGCGTCGTGGCACACACAAAATGATCCTCACCAAGCTTTCGCAGCAAAAATATAGCAAATTATTGCCTTATTTTCATGGTGAAAATTCGGCAGAGTTTTGCATTAGGTGTGTCATGGCGCTAGTAGGGTTTCACGTCAGTGTGTACCTGTATGCACCATTATCTTTGGTCTGTGGCACATTGAAATGCACCAAAATACCATACACGTGAGTGTGTATCATACATATAGCGATACCACATGTCACTAGCTGACACAGATGGGGCAGTCACACACATTGGTTCACCATGCACCAAATATAACATGGATACGTGCCTACAACATAAGTCTTGAACACATACGCACATTCCAAGGTCAAGAGCATCCATGGTTAAAGAGGGGTTACAAATTAACCACAAATGTCCATCATTCTAAGTGCGTGATTTACCTTAGCGTTACAAATATATACTCCTTCTTGTGCTAATTTGTTTGTCCTTTATTCCATTTTGGGATGTCCCAAAATATTGTCTTGTTTCTAAAATTAAAAACCATTAATTTACTAATGCTTAAAAGATAATTCATTTGTAGTCTTTTCTCATTACCTCTCCTATTATCATACATTGAGAGGAGATTTTACTCAAACACAACCCACACACATCTGAGTGTTTAGGGTGTTTTGGAGCTTAGCCAAATTTAGTCGATAATGCTTGGCGGTGTAATCGGGCGGTATTGTGGGATCAGAGAAGCTATTAAAGACAAGACTCCGAGATAGCTGGAGCTTAAAGGGTACTTTGGGTAAATTAGGCTTGGAGGTCTCTTGGATTGTCCTTGTACTTAAACTTATTTACTAGTAGATCATTTCGGCTTGGAAGGTTGTGGAGATGTTTTTACACTAAGTTCTTCGGTTTTTCTCTTCGATAATGCATTGTGTGTTATCTTTGGTTTGATATTCTTTTCCCTACTACCCTTTACATTATAGAATTGCACATCTATGTTCATCCATGCAATTGTTGAATGCTTCGGTTAATTAATTGGTTAATTATGTATATTCCGCTTTAATTGTGTTTAGCCTAAAATTAATCTAGCCGTAATTAAAATTTGGGGTTTTTAATTAGCTTTAGTAATTATACTAGTGAGCTTTCAATAAAAATGAAAAAAAAAAAAAAAAACATTTAATTGAAGGTGGACTTGCTAAAGAAGGAGAATGTCAACTTAGTCATGATCTAATTTGGTTCAAATGTAAACTTCTATTAAGCAAAGAAATTCAACTTTTGATAATACCATATTTCTTATGAAATATATGTAAAGAGAAAACACTATAATTGGCACCTCCCCACGCACAAAGTGCTTGGAGGTCTAGGGTGGAAAGAGTTTGAGCTGCGGGGTTAGTAGCATGTTGTAATTATCTCTCAAAAAAAAAAAAAAAAACACTATAATTGTCTAAAGACTAATATTTACACATTTACAAATATTAATAAAAAATCAGTGTAGAGCATGGTTCAACCACCGGTTATAACTTAATATCACGAGTCATATAATTATGTGACATAACCTGTTTCTTTTATTATGAAAACTAGGATTCAAATCCTTCGCCAAAAGGAGAAAAAAGAAATTTACAACTTTACATCTTCATAGCTTATTATGATCAAATTTATGGGGCAAAATGGGTAAATACCCTTAATTTTAAAACTATGTAGCAAAATACCAAATTTTCAAAACTATTTAGCAAAATGTCTCTGTTTTTGGAACTCGATTTTAACAAAATTGAGTTACAGGTGGAACTTGACATTAGCTATGCATATTTTGTGACTTCAATTTTTTTGAAAATTTCAGTGGAACTCGACATTGTTAATGTCGAGGTCTACTTAAAAATATACATAGAACTCGATTTTGAGGATATCAAGTTTTGTAAAACTCGATATCCTTAAAATCGAGTTCCAAAACAGAGACATTTTGCTAAAATCAAGGTAGTTATTCATTTTGCTCCAAATTTGTGTTCTCGAAGGGTTCATGGTCAATTACTTAAGAATTTTACACTGTGTTTGGAAAGGAGAGAAGAGAAAGGAGGAGCCCACATTTTGCAATCCGCCCAATTTGGGCGGATATGGAGAGAAACAAAGAAATAAAGTCTCTGATGATTGTATAACAGATACATGGTTCAATTCCCGTTTACATCAAAAACTGATTGGTGTTTTAGTTTGATGACAAAGAGCTATTATTAGGAGCGGGCGCCATAAGTTGAAACTCTCTTAAAATAAAAAATAAAAAAAGTAAACCCCACATACTTCATTTCTTTTGAACTAATTTTACATTTTTGCCCACAATTTTCATCCATCTTTTATATTCATGTGGGCATAAAAGTAAAATTACATATTTCTTTTCTCTTTCTCTCTTTATTTCCAAACATAAAGGAGAGAATTGTTTTCTTTCCTATTCTTACTTATTTCTTTTCTTTTCTTTTCTCCTTTACTTATTTCTTTTCTTTTCTTTTCTCTTCTCTCTCATTTCATTTCCTTTACTTATTTCTTTTCTTTTCTTTTCTCTTCTCTCTCATTTCATTTCCTTTACTTATTTCTTTTCTTTTCTCTTCTCTCGTTTGCAACTAAACAAAGGGTTAAAGCTGTACAAAACTTAGAAAGGAAGCAAAGTAAAAGCAATCTGATACTAAACAAAGGGTTAAAGCTGTACAAAACTTATAAAGGAAGCAAAGTAAAAGCAATCAATCATCAGAAAAGGCATGGTACTGAAAAACGTTCTTTACCGATGGAATCTCAATTTTAGTGACTTTGTTTGGACAAACTTTATGCTAGAATCTAAAATGTACATACCCACGATCGCACAGTAGCCTAATATAAAAAAATTTACAATTTTTTTTAACGTTTTGCTCTTTATCTTTTGTTCATGACCTTTGCTTTTCTATTTGTAATACTTTTTGTGATGTTAAAATTTATTTAAAAAACGCTTTGATTTCTCCGATTTTGAGTGACGTGACTTCAAAATTTATTTGAAGTCGTACTAGTAATAAATAAGAATTACCGTTTATTATTAACGTGATAACTACTTTGTAAGTACGGGGGAATGTGCAAAATAGGCAAGTAAAAGGGATGTATATGGTTAGTTAGGCAACGTTTGAAACAATAATGGAAAGTAGCATCTCGAGTTTTAGAAACTCGAGATCCATATTACTGAAAATACCACATAAATCTCGAGTCTTTAAGACTCGAGTTCCATGCAAAAAAAATTTCCTCTATAGTGGCGTTTTTAAGCCTTACAGTGACGTTTTTAAGCCTTACAGTGACGTTTTAAAGCCCTATAGTGGCGTTTTTCTGCAAAAATTTTTTATAAGTGATCACCCCATACCAGGTTTAAGGAGCCCTATAGTGGCGTTTTTAAGCCCTATAGTGACGTTTTAAAGCCCTATAGCGGCGTTTTTCTGCAATTTATGGAACTCGAGTCTTTAAAACTCGATTTTCATGTGGATTTTTTTCTAAATCAACCCATTCTCTTACAAATCGAGACTTAAAAACTCGATTTTTATCTTGGAACTCGAGTTTTAGACACTCGAGATGCTAGTTTTCAATATTGTTTTGATCCGTGACAACTAACTAAATTTTTTTATATTTGTTGTTATTTGGAAAGGGAGTTCTTGTAAGTATAATATCCGTTTGGTACGCTCATTTAAATACGAAAAATTATTAAGTAAATTTTTTTTTTTTTTTTTTGTTAAAGGGATAATATATATAAACTAAAAAACCAAAATAGCTAGGTTCGCGGCGAGAAGCCTACAATAGTTAGTTCCATTTACATCAGAGCAGATTAGATCAGTAACAAAGGAAGGGGGAGCATCAAAAACACAGAATTCTACATCAAGATTACATCCATTCTTTGCTAGAGCATCAGCACAATGGTTAGCTTCCCGAAACACATGCTTCACCGTGGCTTGGGGCACCCTGTTTAGCAACCACCTGTAGTCCATCAACAGAGAAGAATAAGCTACATTAGAGGAATTGCTGGAGTTAATCAAGTCAACAACAACTTTTGCATCTAGTTCAATTTCCAGGTGTTGAATATCCAGTTGACTGGCTAGTATTAGACCATCTCTTAATGCCCAAAATTCTGCTACCAAACTCGTTGCTCTTCCAATGGATCTAGAAAATCCTTTAACCCAATTCCCCGAGCTGTCCCTGATCAGTCCGCCTCCCTCAGCTCTCCCTGGGTTGCCAAATGATGCTCCATCAGTATTTAACTTATAACAACCAGGTGGGGGCCTATTCCACTTCACAGGAATAGCCACCATATTCCGCTGTCTCTGAATCTTCCCCACACAGAAAAAATACTCCAACGCCTGGCTCACACACTGCTTATGCAAATTAGGATGTAGGGTGGTATTATCAAATACAACCTTATTTCTATGTTTCCAGAGATTCCAAACAGCAAAGGGAAACAAATACTTCCAAGGTGCTGAGGAAGGGTGACTTTCCTTGCTTTGGCAATTTACTCTGAGCCAATCCTGAACTTCATAATTAAAAGACCCAACCAGGGGAGGAGGAACACGCAACCTATGCCAGAATTCCCGAGCATATACACACTCCTTCAACAGGTGAGTAATTGTCTCATTATGGTCTTTGCACAGTGGGCACCTTCCTTCACAATTAATTCCTCTTGATGCTAACACCTCCCTTACAGGTATACTGTTGTGTAGGCACAACCAAAGGAAGTGAACAATCTTTGGCAACAAATCCAATTTCCAAATCCATTGCCCCTGAAATTGAAGATCTTGATCTTGAGGAGGCTTGGCAATATCATAAGCTGACTTTACTGAGAAATCACCATCCTTAGAGAATTTCCAAAGAATGGTGTCATTTGCCCTTCCAAACTTTTGACATGGGACAACTCTAATCTTTTCTTTGATGCTAGAGGGTAGCTCAAAAGAAACAGCACCCCAGTTCCACCCTTGCCCTCGACCATTGATCAAATCAGCAACCACCATGTCATTTTCATGCCTTGTCAAAGGGCCTTCCACAAGTTCCCTAAGGGATTCTCCTCTTATCCAACAGTCAGACCAAACTTTAATCCTGGTTCCATCTCCTATACCCCAGCAAATACCTTTAACAAAGGTTTGGAACCCAAGCTTAATTGCTATCCAATTAGGAGAAGCAGGGAGTTTATCCGGGTCCCTAGAACTCCTCCTATCTGTAGAGCAATATTTTCTCAAGATTACCTTAGACCATAAAGCATCCTTTTCTTGGTTCATCCTCCAGTTCAACTTGGCCAACAAAGCAATGTTTTTTGCCCTGGCTTCTTGAATTCCAAGTCCCCCATTCTCCTTGGTTTGTATGATTTTGCTCCACCCAACTAAGTGCATCTTCCTCTTCTCATTGGTGGTGCCCCAAAGAAAATCTCTATTGACTTTATCCAACTTCTCACATAAATGAACAGGCAACACCCTTCCCTGCATTACACAATTAGGAATAGCTGCCATAGTTGATTTCACCAACACCGACCTTTCGGCAAAGGAAAGGAATTGAGTTTTCCATCCTGCCAATTTGTTCATCACTCTCTCCACAATGAAGTTTAAATGATTTCTGGCAGCTCCTCTGTGTTTGATTGGGAAGCCAAGATATTTCCCGATCATTGTTGTGGCTCGGATTCCCAGTTTTTCACACACTTCATCTCTAACTTCTACTTCCACATTTGGAGAGAAATAAATCCTGGATTTTTCAAGGCTAACTTTTTGCCCAGATTCATTGCAGAAAATCCGCAATACCTCTGCAATTGCCTCACAAGCTTCCTCATCAATCTTAGTAAACAATATTAGATCATCCGCAAAAAATAAATGAGAGATGCCAACATTTTCCCGAGATGCTTTAAAAGGCTTCCAAACACCCTCAATACATTTATGCTCAATTAAGTATCCAAGGTACTCCATACACAGAATGAATAAGTAGGGGGAGAGAGGATCCCCCTGTCTAAGTCCCCGTGAAGGAGTAAATGGTTCTAAGGCACCTCCATTGAACAAGATTGAAATTCTTGTAGTGGTTACATAACTCATTATCACACGAATGAGATTCTGTGGAAATTTGAAAGCTTGGAGCACTTTATGAATGAAGCTCCACTCCATTCTATCGTATGCTTTCTCCAAATCTACCTTGATGGCCATGTACCCTTGTTTCCCTTTTTTCCTATCCAAAGCATAGAATAGTTCCTGTGCAATCACCACATTGTCTATGCCCTTCCTACCAGAAACAAATGCTGTTTGGACAGGAGAAATTAGCTTACTGATCAAGGGTCTAATCCTCCCAACAATGATCTTAGAAACCACTTTATAAACTGTGTTACAGAGGCTTATAGGTCTGTAATTGTTCAGGGACTCCGGGGACTGACATTTCGGGATCAGTGTAATAAGAGTATCATTTAGATATTCCGGAACAACTCCACCATTGAAAATAGGGATTACCTCCGAGCACACAGAATTCCCAACATCAAACCAAAAGTGCTGGAAGAACCCTGCATGCAATCCGTCTAAACCCGGTGCCTTGAAGGGTTTTAAAGCCCATAACCCTTCTCTGACATCCTTTTCAGTAACTCCCCTACCAACCCAGGCCTGCTCCTCGTCTGTGAGATAACAGCAAGAAAAGTTCGATATCTGTGAGGCCATGGAAGCCTTTTCTAACCCCGTGGTATAGAGTTTCTCAAAACTAGCAAGAATGTGCTGCTTTACACCTTCCTCATCAACAATCCACTCCCCTCTATCATCCTTTATACATCTTATTTTGTTTCTGTGCCTCCTAACAATCGTAGAGACATGAAAGTAAGAGGTATTACGATCCCCAGATGTGGCTGCATTCAGCCTTGATTTTAGGGCCCAAAATTCTTCTTCCTGTAGCAAGATTGATGAATATTCTTCAATAAGTTGTTTCTCAAGGCGAATAAGAAAATCGTTGGGACTATTAGCTAAAGCTTTCTGGACACCACCAATTCTGGCCAAAACTCTTCTCTTCCTAGCAAACAAATTCCCAAACACCTCATGGTTCCATTTCCTTGCTTTTGTGGTGAAATTCAAAATGGACACAGAAAGTGAATTATTCCCAAGCCAAGCTTCTTTGACAACTTTGGGGAAGTCGGGGTGAGTGATCCACATAGTTTGAAACAGAAATGGCTTGCTCAATTGGTTTGGATTGGGCCTACTTAACTCAATCAGAACAGGATGGTGATCCGAGAAGGTTCTGGGTAAATGAGTTACAACAGCCTCAAGGTACAGGATTCTCCATAAAGAATTAGCAAAACACCTATCAATCCTTTCAAGAATTAGATCCGTAATTTGCCTCTTATTGGACCACGTATACTTAGGCCCTGCAAAGCCTAAATCCACAAACCTACATGCATCCAGACATGCCTTAAAATCCATGGCCCTATTGAGATTTATTTGACTTCCTCCAAACTTGTCTTCTCCACATAGGACCTCATTAAAATCCCCCACCATTAGCCAGGGAAGATTATGCAGTTGACTAACTTCAACAATGTTAGACCATAAAATTTTCCTTTTCGCTAAACGCGGACTAGCATAAATAGCCGTAATTAACCAAGAAACGTTTGTGGAGCGTACCTTTACAGTGGCATGAATTTCCTATTTAGTGGAGGCCAAGGGCAGAACTTTAGCATCCTCTTTCTTCCACAAAATCCAGAGACCACCCGCATAACCAATGGTATCCGTAGTGATGAAACCATCAAACGAAAGCCCCTCAATAATTCTCTTAGCTCTCTCCCCTCCCACTCTCGTTTCAGTAATAACCATAATGGAAGGGTGATGATTCACAGCCATTTCAGAAATCCTTCTCTTAAAATCCGGGTTTAGAGCACCCCTACAATTCCACATCAGAATATTCATTTGAACAAATTGACCAGTTGGTACCTCAACCTGATTAGGATTCATCATAGCCGCATCTATCATACTCCGCCCTAGCCTCCTCAATAGGTCCTTGGAGGTTGTCCAATTCGGCTTTCATATCATCAAGTATTTCAGGATTCCCATCGTATCCTCCTTGCAGCACACTAGCATGTCGCAAACTTGGATTGGAGTAAGAATTTGAATTAGTTTCAGCAATGGGTGATTGCCCATGTGCATTGAAGCCATCCCCCTGAAATCCACCAGCCTCCTCTCCTGAATGAGCCACCCCGATTCGTCGAAGTGTGGTACTACGAATGGCCTTCGTTGCCTGTTCAACATCTCTGCATCCTCTCAAGACACCAGTGGGGTGTCCGTGAGGAATTTCCACCATTGATTGGGAGTTTGCCCCCACACTGGATGATCCAATGGAAGATCGCCCTCTCTGATGCTTGAAGGAGTGATTGGAAATAGATTTTTCCAGGCCTTGCTCATTTTCGCCTCGAACCATCCCAATGTTTTTGTCGGAGCCATTTGGATCAGCGCTATTATCTCGTTCGCCACTACAATGCTTTTGCCTCTGTACCAGATCGCCCATCCTAGCCGAGGCATTAGGCTCAGACCCTATCTCTGTGTCACCATCTAAATTGGACTGCGAATGCTTGGAGGAAGAAGCTCTGTGGAGCGTGTTAGAGAGCTGACGCTTAAGAGCTTTGGATCCTCTTACTCCCAGGTTTTTAAAACTCTTGGATTTAGAAGTCACTGAAGCCTTACCTCTAGTCCCATCATTCTGAACGCTATGCATTAGTTTAACTTGAGAGGGTAACTTGTTTCCCTCACTCTCACCCTCGGGAATGACCATCACGTGGTGTTGTTGGACCAAGTTCTCACGTGTTGAAGCAGCCTTATTGACAGGCAAATCTTCTTCCAGCGATACCTGTGGTGTGTCATCATCCATGCTGTCCCATCTAGGCCCAGCAATTACCAATTTACCCTTTGAGTTATCTACTTTTCCCACGTCAGGCTTCATGGGGATTCTAGCACGTCCATTCCTAACTGGATTTTTCTTTCTAGTCACCAGCACCCACGGACCATAGTTAGGATCTAGCTGGCTATCCTCCTGACTACCTTGACTCATCTTTTCCACATTCTCCTCTCTAGTTTTCTCCATTTTCATAACGCTATAAGGACAAATTTCTTGCTTATGTCCTAAGCGTCCACAACAGAAGCATAAAGTTGAGATTCTTTCATACATCACCCGTTGAACTAATCTACCCACTTTAATTGAAGTTATGAGAGGCTTATCCATATCAATTTGGATACATAACCTTGCATAGCTGCCCCTTGAACTCGTGGCAGTGTAGGAGTCAACTCGGAGAACTGATCCAATAACACTACCAATTTCCTTAAGCACTTCAAGATCATAAAATTCAATAGGCAACTCTGGAAACCTCACCCATATAGCTATGGAGTTCAGTTTTGCCTCTGATGCCTTAAAATAAGGTTCCCATGGCTTGATAGCCAGGAAATGTTCCCCAATAAACCAAGGCCCTCCTCGGAGAACTTTGTCATAGTCTTCAGAGCTTTAGAACTTTATCAGGAAGTAATCCTTTCCTAAATTCACACAGTCCATCTTAGCTATTGGGTTCCATATAGCATTAAGCTTGAAAGTGAGGTAGCTGAATCCTACAGTCCTACCAAACACTTTCACTATCAAGGCTTTGGACCAAGGAGCTCGGATACAAGCTTTAGTTGCCTTAGAAAGCTTCACTTCCGCCATACCTTCCACTAGTGGCTCAACATCTGTATCAGAATCTTCCCCATCATTCCAAATTTTCTCATATCTGAATGTTTGCTCATACGCACCTGGTATATCTCCTACCATTATTAAATACTTTTAGAATACTATAAATGTGTAATTTTTCTTTTCACATGAATTATGGGTCTCACTATAAATTTAATTAGTGAAACTCATCATTCATGTGAGAGGAAAGAATGCGTATTTATGGTATTTCGGGAGTACACAATAATTTTCTCTCAAACACATGTTTTCAATTTTTAAACAACATTATATGTATTTCTATACTTTTTTTACCCACACGTATTTCCACACATATTTTTAGTTTTTAATTGCATGTATCAAACACTTCTAAGTATTTGCAAAATGTGAAGGGTAAAAGTACGTGTGATTAAACAATAGTTTTAAATTTTTTTAAAAATACATATAGGTAAAAAATAATAAAAATATATGTAATATTGATTAAAAACATAAGTTTAAATTGATATATCAACAGATTCTAAATTTCTAAAAAGGAGTTGCACGCGTTTATAGTGAAATTTATATATTGTATATATAAAAATATATGATTTGGGTGTGGACAGTGTGAGATATTTATTCCCGCTTGATCAGACCAAAACAAAGTGAAAAAATCCAGTACATCACCCCCAAACCAAACGACGACAAATATGTCACTCCGATAATAATTATCGACAGACGACAGTCTCTCTCTCAAGTATTTGTCTCTTCAATTCCGTTGATTAAAAACAGAACACAGTAAGCATCTACACTCGCCCTCACCGTACTATAAAAATTGAAATCGTAGTCGCGCGAACTCTCTAGCTGCTTCATTTGAAGTTTGAAAGTGATGGCGGAGGCGGAGGGTTGGGTGCTGCCGCAGGCGGTGGAGCAACTGATACAGCAAATATGCAGGGAGCAGAACCAGACGCCGCCGGGGACGGAGGTGAGACATGAGCTGGCTTTGCTCGGTGAGGAAGAGGCTGTAAATTTGCTCCGTAAAATAGCGGCCTCGACCATAAAGAAAACCTTGAGTGCCTTTATTATGTACATGATCCGAAAAGCCAAACAACCTCACTCTAATAATAATGATACTCCCTCACCTCAGAAAGTACCACGCGTCTCTCCGCTTCACAGTCCCTCCTCTCCCTCTCCCTCTGCCCCTGCTTCACAATCACAATCACAATCCCAATCCCAATCCCAATCACAATCCCGCCTCGTCTACCCTCCAACACAAGGTATCGACTTCACATTACACTCTCTCTCTCTGCGCTGTTCATTACCTATTTCAAATTTGGTTTCTGTTTTCTCTAATAATAAGTAAAAGAGCCAGCCAAGTTTTCAGCTTATTGGGGAATTTAATTTTATGAGTTAGAGGAAATACTGAGATTTTTTCTTTTCCAGGAAATCAAAATGTTTCTTGATCAAAGCTTATCAACGGTTTTTTTTTTTCAAATAATATTTTTAAAGTTTCGTTTCTTCCACCTAGCAAGTAGCCAAGTAGTGATTGTAGCAAATAATTTTTATATGGTATATTTTCAGAATTTGTATTTTTAAATTAGCTTTTTTTTTTTTTTTTTGGTTGTATTTTCTAGATTGTATTTTTCCATTTCCACATGTGATTTTGTAATAAGTTAGAATTAGTTAGTTTGTTAGGTATATTTTCTTAGGCTATCTCTTGTATTGGTTAGTGAATAGTGATCCAATTCGCATACAATCAATAATACAAGAAATTTATTTATCACTCTCTCCCTATTTTTTGACATGTATCAGGAATGGTAAAAAAAAAAAAAAGTTGTAAAAATTTTGATGTGACAAAAGTAAACTTAATTAACTGTATATTTTTGTGAGCGCAGGTCGTCCACTTACTCAATCCACAATTCCGGAGAGATGGTCCCAGGCCTCACCAAATGGTATTTCATTGAGCCTCCACATGTCTATTTCTTGGACGTTCTAATTTCTGTTTTTATTTGTTGGGGGTGAACTAGTTTAACACGTATAACACTGACACACACACATACACACTGTCATATTAGTGTCCATTGCTGGAATTCTCCTTGACACTGTAAACCATACAATGCTATATGATTTTAAGGGTACCTAAGAGGCTCATTCTCTTCGAGTGTGGAAAATGCTGTTAGTCCCAAGTTAGCGGCCTGGGGAGAGCTTGAGTTCCGAAAGGCATTCCTAATCCTAAGTTACATCGGGGAGTAAGTTTTCCTTCCTTTTATTTTTTATTTATTTATTTTTGGCCTCCTGCATAATAAGCTCTGAATATTAAGCTGCATATTTGTTTTTTTTTTTTTTTTTATATACAGAAACCAGCTCGAGCATGTTGACATATCTGCTGATGAAATTAGAACCTTAAAGCATTTAGGAATGGTAGATTTTGAGGAAAGAGTTTGGAAGGCATTGGGACAAAAGTACATCATCAACTATGAAGACCGACGAAGGGTGAATATTATGTTCTTTTTGTTGTTGACCTGTGATGGTTACTGTGTCTTGGCTAATTTCTTAATCCTTGAGAAGTCCGCTAAAGATAGAGAATCTTGAAGTTCTTTGCTGTGTTTTTTTTTTTTTTTTTGGTGGAAAAAAGAGTTTTTGCTTATCTAAATCAGTAACGTCTGCTTGCGCATTCTTTATTCTCTTCCATTTCTATTTTCTGGGTGATTCTTGAATGCATGCCCTCTTAGTATGTCCACACATAATTTATATGAGTCTAGGACTCTTTGGTTGTGTGCTTTTATGTTCTAGATCAACTAATCAGGAAATTTCCAACAAAGCAGGAGAGAGAGAGAGAGAGAGAGAGAGAGAGAGAGTTTTAACCTAAGATAATTTATAATTGTGTGATATCGTAGAGTTTGGAGAATAATTGTAATGAGTGGTGGTAGCAAGTTGCCCTGATTTAAAATTCCTTTCTCAGTGAGAATAAACCTAAGCAATTATCCA
The DNA here is from genome assembly GCA_030021035.2 of Notholithocarpus densiflorus. NCBI lineage: Eukaryota > Viridiplantae > Streptophyta > Magnoliopsida > Fagales > Fagaceae > Notholithocarpus > Notholithocarpus densiflorus. Next base: position 3,841,247 of record JARYZH020000007.1, read on the forward strand.
GTTACTGTGGTTAGGGCCATCTTGCCTATTACCATTAGCATTTTGTGTGCAATCTTGTCAAATGTTTCTAAACTATAATGAGGTAATTCAGCTATTGAATATATTCAATTGAATTAGGAAAAAGAAAGGAATATTATCTTCTGCAATGTGGATAAATTTAAAACTAATTTTCAATTTAACCATTGAGAGTTATGAGAGATAAAATGCTGTACAACTATGTTTTGGTGGCAGCCTCCCTTGTATTGACTCCAGCATTTGTCTAATTCACCTTTTCCTATTTTTGGTGTCTTGCAGACTCTTGATTGGGACATGAAAAAGACGCACATTTATCACTGTCATGTTTCTTTGGATGGGAAGTACAAGTTCAAGGTTTGTTGTCCCCATCCTCTATATAGAGGGACATTCCCAAACACCTGCAGATGCATGTTCATGATGACATGAGTGACGTCTATTCTGAGGATAAGAGTTCTTTCAAATCTAATTAAACTCATGGAAGTGTAACTATTTTCAGGGCCCATATTTGCACAAAACAAAAACTCACCTACAAAGAGTTTTAGGAGATGAGAATGTTTTGGTTGTCAAGTTTGCTGAAGAGGTGGCAGACAGGAGACAACTGGATATTTCCTGGGATTCTTATTCCATGTACAATAAGATTGCAAGAGAAGGGATTGTTGTTGGTTTCTATCGCTATCAGTTTTTTGGTGAGCCTTTCTTTAATGCTGTTGGAGAGATGAACTTTTAAAATTTTGGTTTGTTTTTGTTTTATTGCAGTTACTTCTCATTGTTATTCCAATTGTACTATAGATCTGAAGCAGTCAAGTCAGGATGTGTCCTTGATACCTTTTTTTAATTTCAATATTAAACATCTAAAAGCAAGTCTCGGAACCCTTATATTCTACTACTATACTTTTCTTGTTGATCAAAGGCATGGACTTCCTCAAGTTTGATGGTTAATGAGTGTGATGTCCTTGTTTAAAAGGACCATGGGTTTATAAAGCATGTTAGAGTAAGAAAGACTTTTAAATTATCTAAAACAGAAATTAGCACTCTGGAGTGTGAGTGTGAATGTACAGATTCACTTTCAGACGTATGCAATGGAAATTTCAAGTTCATCCCTCCCTAATTCTTTTTATATAGATTGTATCAATTTTGTATAATGTTTTTTTGCTATCGTGGGTTCAAGCTCAGGAATCAGCATCTCCAAAAAAATGGGGGGTGTGTGTAAAGCAGCCTACCAATCACCTCTCCCAAACCCTGTAAAAAGTGGGAGCTTTGTGCACTGGGTACACTTATTACAGAATAAGTCTAAAGAGTTTTGTCAATTGCTTTTGCTGGAGTAGGACCAGTATGGGTTCAAGTAGAAGTGCATATTTCCTTCTTACTAGATTCTATATTTTTTCATGCTTCTTACATCATTCAAGTTAATCATTTTGTTGCTAGTGACATGTTAACCTATAGAACATGTGTCTTTTCAATTTTGACTTGTTAAAAGATCTAGTGTAATTGATGTTTTCTTTATATTGATTAGTGTTTAAGGATGGAGGCAAAGAAGAAAAGAAAAAAGACCCGACTTCTTCATCTGTCAAGTGTTTTTTCATTCGTATGGAGTCAATTGAAACAGTTTATGAAGCAAGGTCTTTATTCATGCATGCACATCGATTGCCTAGTGTGGCCAATTATATGGCTAGGTATGTTGACAATCCAAAGAGTCTTTTGAGAGCCATATCTAAGAATTTTTCGTAATGATTTGAAAGTTACTTTTACTGTGAAGTCAGGTTTTCTCTTATCTTGTCCAAGACCACAAAGCTAGAAGTTGATTTAGCATCTGTTAATATCCAAAGAATTGAAGATGTACTTTGCACAGTATGATCTTAGAATTATCTTTTCAATGAAATTTCTTGTCTTCTATGAATCTGGTTAAATTCAAATTTTTTTCTTATCCATATCTCTTTAATATGCATTTTTTCCCTTTTTCCTTTATGGGTAAACTGCAGGATCAAGAGGGTAAAGTTGTCTATGAAAAACCTGAGAAACCTCGTATACATACAGATGGAACTGGTTTCATATCTGAGGATTTAGCTTTGATTTGCGGTAATAATGTACCCAGAGGAGAGCGCACAAGGGATGAAAATATTGAGGTTTGTGTTTTTGGATATGTTTCCTTTTAAGTAGACTGCAGATTAAAATAATGAATTGAAAAGTTAGTTTCTTCGAACTGATCTCAGTTTGTTATGTTTCTGTTTCTGCGAGTTAAATGATCTGAACTCATGTCATGGCCGGACTGGATGTTTTGTATTTCATTGTCTTTTTATCTTATGTATTTTTTTATAAAACAAATATGTCATTTAATCTTCTGTGTACATAACTTATCATTTGATTAATGGTCTCTTTAATAATGTCAGACAAATCCCAGTATTGTTGAACTTGAAAGTAATCTTTTGGCAATGCAACGGCAAGAATCTAAAGCTCAAGAACCAGTATGTTGATCAAAAACTGGTGTTTCCTTCTCTTTTTGAGCCTTTACTTTTGTGTGTGTTTATTTTGGAATTGGAATTCATTCCCATTTCAATTATTATTTGTTTTCCAGCCTTTGCTAATCCAGTTTCGTCTCTTTAACAATGGTTGTGCTGTTAAGGGAACCCTTTTGGTCAATAAAAAGGTACTTTCTTTTTCATACTCAATTGTCTATTTCCTTATCTTTGTATCGCTTTGTTTATTCAAAATTGGTATTCCCCATATTTTTTCTTATTTTATTCTCAAGCACCAAGTTAGGTAATGTGCATAGAATGAGCGTTGACTTCTTTCTTACTTGAAGAAAGATTTAATTCCAAAGGATCCAACTTTAACTGAAAACAATTATGCTCCTAACACCACAAATGCAGAAATATTGAGTCAGCATTGTTAGGGTAAATTAATTAGCCCTAAACACACTTCTTGAGACTAACAAGAATGTAATTTTTTCCCCAAGCTAGTGCTGATGGATAGGGCTGCAAACGAGCCTAGCAAAGTCGAGTCTTAAAAGTTTAAGATTATTCATTTAATTTTATTTTGAACATGAGTCGAGTTCGAGCTCTTTACCAAACTAAATTACATGTTCAAGCTTGGTTCATTTTTTTGTTGAACAACCATGACTAAAATATTTTGTTCATTAGCAAATCTATGTGAATAATTAACAACTAAATTATATTGAAATTATATTATTTGAGTTAATAAGATAGAATGATTTTTCTTATGAAAGTATAAAAATTAGGTTCATTTACTGTGTAGTGTGTACTATTAAAAATTATATATACTTTTTACTATGAAATGGGCTATTTATATCATTAATAAATGACATAAATAATTTGATATCTTATGAATGTACACAATCCAATATTGAATCTATGCGAATAATTAATAACTAAGTTATATTAAAATTATATTATTTGAGTTAATAAGGTAGAATGTTTTTTGTTTATGAAAGTATAAAAATTAGGTTCATTTACTGCAAAATGGACTATTTATATTATCGGCAAAAATAATTTGATATCTTATGAACTTATACAATCCAATATATATATATATATATCTCAAACTTGATACTCATGAGCTTGTGCACGAACATAGCTTGGTTTGTTCACAACCCATTTGATTGATGACCTTATCATTGGATTTTTATTGGAACAAAATATTTTAATGGAGTGGAACATTTTGACTTGGGACATTAGTGGAACATATTAGAAAATACTTCAACATGACTCTAATGTTGTTGGTTTTAGTTGAATCGTAAAATATGAAAATTATGGTTAAAAGAGAAGAAAGAGGAAGAGAAGTTAGAGAGACAGAGAAAAGAGAGAAAGGTTAGCACATATTTATATCACTGCGATATGGCAAGATTACTAGAATACCCCACGCTAATGTGTAATAACAACCGAATGGAAAAATAACAACAGTAACTCTAACAGTTATAACCATGTATCAACTATGTGACTCACTTCTGATGATATCTAATTTTAGATTACTTTGATTAAATATTATTTTTGGCTGCTACAGTGCTAGTGGAAATCACCTCTGACTTCTGTTTAATACTCGCATGATGAAAAGTTCTTATAATTCAGTATCATTCAACCTCCGACTTGCAGCTTTGTGTCTAATAATTATGTAAAATTTAGCAACTTATACTCTGATGTTAGTGTAATACATTATGCTCCTCACTTCAGTGTAAAGAATTCTGGTTTTGGCTTTCATATCTAATATGTTCTGGTTATTAAATGCCCTAAATGACTGCAATGATTGGCTGGTGATGCTCTTTGTTATTTATTTATTTTTTTCTGACTGGTTTTGATCTAGTTTCCTTTTTCTGCTTCTAATATTGCATACTTTGTTCATTTTCTATATTCAAATTTTGTAGCTTCCTCCTAGAACAATTCAAGTTCGACCTTCAATGATTAAAGTTGAGACAGATCCAAAACTTTCAAATATCAGAACGGTGAATTCATTGGAGATAGTGGGAACAAGGTTTTCATCATTTGACACTTCTATTTTGAAGTTTTATGCTTTCTGTAGTTAATGTGTACTTGTTAATAAGTTATCACTTATATCTGATTTTTCAAAATGGCCTTTGTTTGAAACCATCAAATGTGCTCCGGGTTCAAATGGGGAATAGGAAAATCATGTATAAGGGAGATTTAATTTCTGATAGTCTATCCCGATATTTATTGGTGAATTGTCTATGGTGTTGTAAGTTTACCTAGCAGGCTTGATGAAAAGTCAAGCTTTGCCTGGCAACAATATGAATCCATTTTTAAGTTTACTTATAAAAGGAAAATAAAGTAAACAAATCAATTTAGAAGATCTTAAAAGTTCAAGAGAATCTTATTCATAGAAAGGTTTTAAACCCCCTCGTAAAAAAGAAAAAGAAAAAAAGAGAAAGGTATTAAACCCTACACTAATTCTGGCCAAATGCAAAAACGTGTGGAATTTGTGTCCATCTTTATCTGTGGTAGTGAGATGGAACTTCCCTTGAGTTCCAAAAAATCTTTACATGTCAAAAAAAGTTTTAAGGATAAACCTTGGAAGCTGACATGACACGGAACACTACAACATTTCTTGAAAAATTAGGAGTCAACACAATAGGGATATGAAAATTAATTAATTAATATTTTTTTAGGTATATTGATGCGGGAGATGCAAGAAAATTATTATTTAGTATTATTTATGTTTGCTAGTCAATTGTATTTTTATGTTTTTAATTGCTTGTCATGTAGCATTTTATTTGTCCAGCCAAGAAACAAGAAACCAAACAAAAAAAAAAAATGGTCATCATCAGCCGGATATGCCAAATAAGGTTCGGTATACCGGTTTAAAACACTAATATTACTATTTTCGTGTGTGTTCTAATAAGTATTATTGTTTACTCAAAAAAAAAAAGGGGATGATTATCCCACATTGGTTGTGTGTGTCTAGTGTCCACTGTTTATAACTCTAGTCTACAACTACAAAGATTAGGCCCTTTTGTAGTTGTACTCTGGTTAAATAATGTATTATAAACCCGGTTTAAAACACTAATATTACTATTTTCTTGTGTGCTTTAATAAGTATTACTGTTTACTCAAAAAAAAATTTGATGATACTTAATATTATTGCTTGAGCCTTTAATAATCATTTAATGCAATTACTATTATTATTATTATTATCATCCTCCAAATATGTTTTATCTACTCCACCACGACAATGGATTGGGGCCTGTGTTTTCTTTTTTTTATATAATTAAATAATTGGTGTTAGTTTTAGACCCCTGAGCACTGTTTAACCAATTTTAAGGCCAAGCTGTTAATAAAATCAATTATGAAAGCTTTAGGTTAAATAATTAAGCATACATATCAAGCATAGCAGAAAAGTAAATATGACACAAGATATGATGACCCATGAAACCTTATGAAACAATTTGTCCCAAAGGAAAAACTTAGGGGGACTTGACTTAATCAATCCCGAAGTAAACAGTTTCACTATAAGTTGGAAATTTACAAAAATAATTTGTTCCAAAGGAAAAACCTAGGGGGACTTGACCTAATTAATCCGGAGGTAAACAGTTTCACTATAAATTGGAAATTTACAATTAAAATAACAATTCTTAGTAAATCTAACTTCAGTTACCAAACTGAGTTCTAGATCCCACAGACTTCCTTTACAATGAACTGCTATAACGTGAACCTCCAATCCACGCATTTCAAAATCTCATTGAAGCTTTTCTCCAACATAGACCTCCAATCTACAACTCCAAGATCACACTTAAAAATTTAGATCCAACACCTTTAATGACTGGTTTGAGGCAACAACTTCTACAACACCAGATCTTAAGTTTCTTCAAAGAATATCACTGGTAGAAGATATGAGAGAGTTTTGGGTACAAAAACCGCAAATCTAGAATAGAAGGCACAAGAGCCACTTCTTTGAATTGCAAAACTTTACAACAATTTTGTCTTCAAAAATAAACTTCTAAAGACACTTAAAACTTATGTTTTGCTCATGAATTGCCAACATATATAAGACTTAACAGTTGGAAATGGAATATTTGAACTTTAAATGTTTCCGTCAAAAATATTAAAAGGTGTCAAACCAATCGAGTTACAAGTTTCTATACTTTGTTTTTATAATTTTATTTTGTGTTTTTGCCTTTGTGGTGCAATAAAGTGTTTTTATGGAGAAAGGCGACACAAAAAATAACTTTAATAAGTAAACAAGTTAGGTTCAAGATTCTCAAAAAAAAATAAAAAATAAAAAATAAAAGAGTTAGATTCAAACAAGCAAGTCAACTTATTGCTTAAGCAAATATGCATTACCAAATGCACACTAACTAGATGGTACGTGAATTTTTATAAAAAAAAAAAAAAGATGGTACGTGAATGGATACTCAACGTCAATTTTTTTATTTGTTTATTTATTTACTTCATATATAGGGGATTCTAGCCTTTTACCCCTATTTTTTAAAATATTTGGCAATATGCCCCTGTTTCCAAACTATCTAGGTTTATGCCCCTGTTTCGATACTTGATCACCTTAAAATCGAGTTTCAATGAAATACTCGATTTGTACAAAATCGAGTTATGCCCGATCAAACTTAAAAAAAAAAAAAAAAAAAAAAAAAAAAAAAAAAAAAAAAAAAAAAAATTGCATGGAACTCGGGCATAACCTATAGCTACGTTTTGATTGTCCTATAGTGGCGTTTTTAATGGAACTCGAGTTCCATGCTTCTTTTTTTTTTTTTTTTGTTAAGTTTGATCGGGCATAACTCAATTTTGTACAAATCGAGTATTTCATTGAAACTTGATTTTAAGGTAATCGAGTATCGAAACAGGGGCATTTACCTACATAGTTTCAAAACAGGGGCATATTGCTAAATTTTTTAAAAAATAAGGGTAAAATGCTAGAATCCCCTTCATATATAACATGATATATTATTGGTTGAAAATTTAATCTTATCCCTTTGTGCTCACTGCTCGTGTCATATAACTCTGTTTTGTTGTTAATGAAGTCCTTTTTTATCATTAAAAAAATTGTAATGTGTTTTCGTTGTGACTCATGATAAATATATTAAAATTAAGGGATAATTACAATAAACCCATCTGTGATATGACCCGTTTTCACTTTGCCTACCTGTAGTTCAATCATTTACACTTTGTCCACTTGAGATTAGTTCCATTAGCCTTTCGTAACCCACCTCTTTGTTTGCCGTTAGAAAAACACATTTTTAGGCAAAAACAAAAATAACAAGAATAAAAAAGCTAGGGTTTTTCATTGCTTATAAACTTCAATGAGAACAAAGTGAAGGAATAGCACACAAATCCCACTCTAATCTTGGCTTCTCTCCCCAATGTGGCTGGGATTCAAAGTGGGTTTGAAGTTGGAATTGGGGTCCAAATGAGAACATGGGGCAAATGGGTGTCTGAAATCCGAGAGCTTAGGACAAGACATTTGATGATGTTCCATTTGAGTAAGAGCTCAATTTTGAGACTGAGTCTAAGTTTGATCCTCTCTGCTTTGATAATATTGGCCAGTTTTTCAATGGTTACAACGGCTTGGAGGACATTGAGATTTGTGGGTTTGACAATGATGGCCCTAGCGAGCTTCCTGACTGGGATTTTGCTGATATTGGCAACGACATTGCTTCTTGGATGGACGGACCCCTCAATATACCCTGCCAATAAGTTTTGCAGCTTAGGATCAATTAGTTATTGTTATTATTATTAGTCTTATTTATAGTCTTAAGAAGGTTGAACTTGAAATTCTTAGGAACCACAATATGTTCCTGAGAGAGTGGTTTTGTGAGTTTAATTTATTTATTTAGGAGTAATGTTACAAAGAGATGGAGAGGGATGAGCCATGATTGTAGTGAGAGATTTACCTTGGGTTTTCCTGTGCCTATAAGAGCCGTCCAAGGCCTTCTCAGAGAGTGTTTCTCAAAGTTTTGCTCATTTCCTCACATCTCTTTTTATTATATTTATCAGGTATGAAATGATATGGATTTTCTATGATTTGCAACTTGAAATGTGTTTGGTCTTTCGTTTTGCTTGCTTTGCTAGGCTGGCTCTTTATTTTTGGCTTATACTATAATCTTTGGGCAGGTTGAGAATGCATTTTTTATGTTTAATACTTATTGTTATGTTCATGGTGACTGAATCTCGTCAGTTGAATGAGCACGAACATTGTGTTATATTCTCTTTGAGGGTCTTGGGTCTTTTTGGTGGGTTTTCTTCCTGGGCTCTCGGATTTCGGACACCCATTTGCCCCATGTTCTCATTCGGACCCCAATTCCAACTTCAAACCCACTTTGAATCCCAGCCACATTGGGGAGAGAAGCCAAGATCAGAGTGGGATTTGTGTGCTATTCCTCCACTTTGTTCTCATTGAAGTTCATGAGCAATGAAAAACCCTAGCTTTTTTATTCTTGTTATATTTGTTTTTGCCTAAAAATGTGTTTTTCTAACGGCAAACAGAGAGGTGGGTTATGGAAGGCTAATGGAACTAATCTCAGATGGGCAAAGTGTAAATGATTGAATCACAGGTAGGCAAAGTGAAAACGGGTCATACCACAGGTGGATTTACTGTAATTATCCCTAAAATTAAAATAACTTTCGTTTTAAGTGAAAAAGCATGCAAGAAGGAAACAACTTACTTCCTAAACTTTGGAAGAACTAATGGGATTGGTTGGAGGCATTCTGAAGATTAAGTTAACACAATAATTTTCAGAAACTTGGAGTGAAAAATCACAGTGATAGTTATCTTAAATGCACCTTTTGTAATGGTTTGAGGGGGAATGAGGTATTTTGGAGTTTTGTTGGTAGAGTTGGTCATGGTATTAAAGATCGGACCATTCAAAGAACTGTAAAGGGGAGAGTTTTAAAATTTTCAAGGTTGGATTAAGGTCCAAACAAGGTCAAACTATGATAATGTCATAATTAATTTAATAATTTAATAAATAAAAAATGGAAGAAATTTATAAAATGAGCAGTCATGATTAAAAAAAAAGATATAGAGAAATTAAATAATTTTCAAGTACATTTTCACAACTTTTATATATATAAAAAATACTACACAAAAAAGAAAAGTATAATTACACTTAATCCTTCTAATATAAAAAATAATTACTAAACAAGCAAATAATTTTGATATTTTACATATAATAATGTTAAGTATATTAGTCACAATAAAGATTTATGATTTTAATTATATATTTTGTAATGAGACCATTTGATTTTTTTTAATATATCTAAGTTTTTGAAACTTAATCTAAGGCTGTTTTTGGCAACATGTAAATTATTTTCCGAGTGTAAAATATTTTCAGGTAAAAATATTTTTGGGAAAGGGAAATATTTTCTAGTGTTTGGTTGCATTCCAAAAAATACTTTGAAAAATATTTTTTGGTGTTTGGTTGTATTCTTGAAAATGCTCTAGAAAACACATTTTTATTAGGTTTCTCACATTTTCCCAAGATCCAAAAAAATATTATTCTAGAAAATCTCAATATATAAACACAAAAGAAATAAAAATATCATAACAAAAAAAATTGGCCCTTCCTCAAACGGAACACTAGTCGTGAGAGAGGTGAAGAGAGATGGCTTGAGAGAAAGAGATGGGTGACGGCGGTGGCAAGATCGTGAGAAACGGTATCGAGCTTAGGGCTTTGGGCGACGAGATCGATGGTTCGATCTAGAGGCGGCAGCGATGGCGGGGGTGGGTGGTGGGCTGTAGATCGGTGACATGCAGTTGAAGATTCGGCCTTGGTTGGTCAGAGGGAAAGAGAGAGAACGAGGGAGGAAGAGAAGAGGGACGGTGGACGCAGCTTGCACGGGGCACGGCGGATGGTGGAGGGAGCTTGCACGGCGGATGGCGAATGGTGGACGGAGCTTGCACAGCTACCAAAGCTTGCACGGCGGTCCGATTCCTCTGGTGCTCTCTCTCTCTCTCTCTCTCTCTCTCTCTCTCTCTCTCTCTCTCTCTTCGGGTTGTTGAGTTCTGAGTGAGGCTGGAAATTCATTGAAGGTAAAATAACTATGTAGTTGGTTTTACAAAGTTAAGGAGTCTATTTTACGGTCAATTGAAATTTATTTTCAGTTTGACCGTATTTTCATGTGTACCCAAACACCCTCAAGGGTGTAAAATATTTTCTCAATTTCCTTTACAGCCGAAACAAACGCAGCCTAAAACCAATTTGTTTTCACTTTGGAGCATCAGAAGCCTCGCACACAAGTTCTAATCCTACCGTTTGAAACTTTAACTCATTTTTATAAATAATGAGCATGGTCTAAACTGTATTCGAATCCTATCCGGTTCTAGAAATCAACCAATTCAACTACGGTTTGAACAGTTCATGGACTTTTAGAGTAATTTTGGTTCTTGGTGCTTTAAACCAACCCTTGAGCAAGTTCCCAATTGACATAATTGGACGGGGCAATTTGGTCTGGGTTTCAAAACAATGGAATTGGTCATCAATTCCTTATAAAGTGGGAGAGGTCTTGACAACATTCCATCCTCTCAAGTCGATTAAGGAGACATGCTCTTAATGTATTCCCTAATGCTGTAAAATGGTAGTCTCTATCTTGTTGCATTTAATATAAAAGGATGGCAATTGGTGAAAGGCAATAAATGCGGATGTGATGGGGAGGTGACCTCTCATAAATGCTCCTTTGAGGTGGGGTGAGGGGAGGGGGTTTCAACCATGAGTCTCAAGTCTTATTGGTGAGAGTTAGCCTAAGGTAGACTTTTTATGGTCGTTGTATAGACCTTGAGAGATACTTCTCCTCCACAGGTGTTCCCTGCCCTGCACCGCTTTGCCTTGCATAGGTGTTCCTCGTCCCGCAAAGGTGGTAGGGCGAGATTTTAGCCTCGCACCACGGGGAGGGGCGGTGATGAGTTTAGACTTTTTAAACCCACACCGCCCCACCCCATCCTCATCTTGCCTCGTGTTGATAAGGGTTATAATTGTAAGTTTTTCATACTATAAAAACCTACTATTTAAACAAACATATCAATATTAGTTTATTTTATTCTACCTAATATGGCTCTCTGCCTCTCTTTTCTCTCTAATAAGGTTGAAAATAAGGTACCAATTTTGTTATGTATTAGGAGTTTGGATTATTTTGTTATGTGTTCTACTATGATATTTTCGTTTTTATTATGATATTATCTTGTTAAACACTTGGATAATATTATTCAGTTTTTACTAAAAATTAGTTTGATTTGATGGGAAAATTTTAGTTGTAATTTCAAGTATATTTTTATTAATAAATAGGTTTTATTAAAAAAAAATTGTAATAATTGTGGGAAGGGACGGGAATGAGGCAAAACAAAACCATGTGAGATAAGCGCGAAAACCCCATCCTTTGGCCCCACCTTACCCCATTATCATCCCTACTTTTGTCAAGCTCATTTGGGCTAGTCTTGGGTTGAGTGAGCTTTCACAATGACCCATGTACAATGGGCCTATGTATTTTTCCCCTCCCACCAAACAATGTAGAAGATAAGTCTGGATTGCACTTTATTAGTTCCAATAACAAAAGAGTAAATGTGATGCTAATACACATTTGGCCTAGATCCAAATAAAATAAAGTTACAAGTACAACAATTTTATAACAAAGCTCGGTGGCATGTTATTAGTGCATCCATATTGGTGGAGCTATTTTTTTAGCTATTTGGCATCACAAAAAGTTACTTTATCTATTTTATCTACTCACTTTACAAAACATTAAGTATCAGTAGATCTATTTTAGCTTTCAACACAATAAAATAATATAAACATCACAATAAAATAATATAAGAATAAAAGAACAATAGCAGTGTGAACGCACAAACAATATATAGCAGTGTGAATGTTATATATAAAAATAAATAAATAAATAAATGAGTAAGAGAAGTGTGAACGCACAAACAATAGCAGTGTGAACACAGAAGAAGAGAAATAAGAATAAAAAAAAAGAATAAAAATGAGTAAAATAATCAAAAATAGCGTGAATGCACAATTTTTTTTTATATATTTTTTTTTACCTTTCAGCTACAGTGCACAACTAAAAGTAGTAGGGCACATTTTGGTATTTGGTGGTGCTAAAAATAGCAATATAACTATTTAGCACCACCAATGTGGATGCCCTTAATGGTAGATAAAAAAGTGTTAGTAATGGGCCCACGTGAGAACTAATAACAGCTTGTCATCTAAGTTTTGTTGTAAAATTATTGTGTTCATATCATTACAAATCTAATCCATGCTTATATTACCCACCCCCACAAAGTTGAACCATAGAAGCCCATAATAATAATAGGGTTTTGTTACCGTACACTTAAAGTATTTATTAATTGACAATTTTAGAAAAGTTTTGATACAACTTTTATAAAAAAAAATATATAAAAAATTGTCAAAAAAAATTAATTACTTTTTTTCTTTCTTTTTTCATAAAAAATTAAAAATAATTTTCTAAATCAATACATTCTCTTTAACTTTTCCTATAGTAAGAATCTATTCCGATTCCTTTTAACTTTTTCTACGATAATAAATCTATTCCGATTCTTGAAAGTTGTTTCCTTATCCAAATTCCAAATTACAAATTCCTACCGCTAAAAAAATGATTGATGTAGCACAATCGCACAAACAAAAACAATGAAACGTGACAATATGACATGACAACTAAAAATTTTGGAATCCACTTTTGGTGTGAATATTCCAATCCTCGTCCACTCCATACAATACATTAGTGTCGGGTCGGGTGAGGTGTGATTTGTGAGCCGCGAGAGGAGAGTCCCACTAATAAACATCGCATTTATCTCAATAACCCCAACCAGCCAAGCCTCACCCACTTCGCCATTTTCCTATCTCTCAAACATTTTCCAGGTTCCTCTCTCTCTCTCTCTCTCTCTTTAATATTATATATTTCATTGTTTCAACATTTGATGTCATGCCCGTTTGGTTGCTGAGAATATCTTGGATTTATAGATGAAAGTCTAGTTTTTGTACTCTTTGGATTTTCCAATGTTTAGGGACCCGACAACCTTAAAAACCATAACATTAACTGAGTGTTGGAGATATATGTCCTTTTTTTTTGGCTTCTTCTTATCCTTTTGAATTTCTTGGGGATGAGTTGGGATTGGCTGTGTGTCAGCCTTGTTCAGTCACATTTACCAATTATAGAAAAATAAAATTCTCATTCTCAGGCCCAAAAGTTTTGGAGCTAAAGTTCTCAAGCCTAAAACTTGTGAACTTGTTAGGTAGCATTAAGCTGAGAGGTTGAACTTGCTATTTTGATTATATGTTTTCTTTGCTAAATTGGGCATTTGGGCTAGTGATAGAAACTAGAGAGTGTTGGTTCTGGGGTTTGACATGACTAGGAGTGTTCAATTAGGATAATGGAATGGATATTTTTGGATAGCTCATAGCTATATGTGAATGTAAATTAGGTGCCATTAGATGTAAAGTAGGTGTGATACAAACATTTCGTTTTTTGTTTCCATTTTTTTTAGATTAACTAATTTAATTTTTGTGATAATTCAATTGTTATCACAAGTTCCATAAAAAAAAAAATTTGTTATCACAAGTCGGGGATGGAGAATTTGAACTTGTTCTTCTTATAAAGGAGACTAGACAATGCCACTGATGAATGAATGAGATTAGCATAGAGATTCTCTGCATTGAATTTATTTGTAGAGACTGGTATGGTTTTGAAATTTTGTTGTTAATGGAAGGTTTCGTTTTGAATTGGTTGATGATTTCACAGAAGGGGCTCTTTGAAGTGGGATTTTAGAAGAATATTGGTGTAAGAATGTTGCTTTCCTGAAGGAGGGTTTCTATCTTTTCTGACAATTTTTTGATAAAGAGGATTATTTGAGGTGGTTAGTGCGGAGATTTAATCTAAGTCCTACGGTTCTAAGATGTTGTTGTGATTGGGATATTATTAGTGTTGATTGAAGGGTCATGTCAGATTAATTTCATAGGAAATTCGATTATGTGTTGACTGGAGAGAAAAAAAAAATGTTATGCTTCAGTAATAATCTTGTATGTGATTCTAATGGGCTGCAGACTGGAAGTGCTTCTAATTATGAGGAATGTTTTTTTGTTACTCTTACTCAATGCATCTTCTTATAATGGGTAGCTGTAAGATATAATTTAAGGATGGTAGACATTTTTTTAAGTGGAAAGTTTATGATCTATAGTACTAGTTGTATATGTAACATACTGGCATAATTTTTAGCATATCTTTGCATGAGAGTCTTGATTGTTCCTGTTTTATTTGTTTGTGGTGCATTGGGTAATGCCAAGTAGGTTTTAGAAGATCCAACAGGAAATTATTCAGTGATTAAAAGATTCTTCTTTTAATTAACTTCCTCAATCCGCAGGTTATACTAAGATGATAGAAGTCCTTTGCCAATGGCCTTTGGGCTAAATGGCACTTTTAGCCCCATAAGCATGGGGTGGTGGGTGAGGATGGGGTTTCGAATCCCCTTGGGAGTGAAAGTATTTACCTAGCACATGAAGAAGAAGTCCTTTACTTTAAATTCTTTGACATAATAATTCTCTAACTCTTGAATCATTGTCGAACTATTACCAGTAACCATGACATCGTTCACATATCAATAAGAGCTATAAAGTACAATCTAGCAAGCTTAAGGGAGAGAACATGATAAGCCTGACTATGTTCATGTTGACCTTTCTTATAGAACCAACAAGCCTTTAAGGTTTAACCACGCTTAAGTTGATTCTTGAAGAGTACATGGAGCTTTTTTAAGTTTAAAAATCATGTTGGAACTTGGAAGCACTTTAGATAAAACTCTGGTGATGTCTTCATATTGACTCCATCAATTTTAGAGGAAATTCTTGAGGAACTACAATTTACACCATCCGGTTAAGCTACCGTGATTGATTCTTTGCAAGTGAGAGCGTCCCATGTTTAAGAGTAGATGAAGCTTTCTTAAGTTCAAAAATCGTGTTGGAGGCACTTTATATAAAATTCTGGTGATGTCTTCATATTGACTCCCACAATATTAGATAAAAACCTTGAGGAGGTACATATTATGTGATCTGGTTAAGCTACCATGATTGATTCTTTGCAAGTGGGAGAATTCAATGCATAAATCTGAAATGAGAATCTAATAGTAGTCTATACCTTTGTAACAGAAAAATGTGAGCTTGGCAAAGTTTGGTTTTATTGTGGGAGAAAGGATCTGCTTAGCGTTTTGAATAGTGTTAACAAAAGTACACGAATACCCACATACACAACATTAACTATGTACATAATTTATACCCTAGCAATTATTGTTCTTCTTTCACTAGCTTACATTGTTATGTCAGATTCTCAAAACCTTCATCTTTTAGTAATTATCATTTCCAGTAATTCTTGTACTTGCTTTCCCCCCTCTTTTGGTTTACTGCTGCAGAGCTAAAGAGACAAATTGAGAGATAACAGGAATGAAGACACAATCTGAGAAATTTTCTCTAGATTTTGTATTGGGAGGCGTAGCGGCAGTGATATCAAAGAGTGCAGCTGCACCAATGGAAAGAGTGAAACTTTTGTTACAAAATCAAGGAGAGATGATAAAGAGAGGACAGCTCACGAGACCTTATATGGGTGTTGGTGATTGCTTTAAAAGGGTCTTGAGAGAGGAAGGCCTGTTGTCTTTCTGGAGAGGCAACCAGGCAAATGTCATACGATATTTCCCTACTCAGGTATTTTTCTTTTCCTCTCAACATCTTGTTTGCCCTTTAAGATTTTGGGCTGGATATTTTTATTTTTAACAGTATGGTTTTATGTGTATTTTTATTATGGATAAATTTATAGTATTGCTCCCTGTAATGTGAGAGTCTTATGGTTACTCTTTTTGTTTGTGAGCTTGTTTTTACAATTATTCTTAGAATAGAGCTGATCCTGACATTGTTGTCTAAAGTGGTTTTTTTTTTTTTTTTTTTTTTTATGTGATTAGTTTTGCCCTTTTCACAAAGACAAGTAATTCAAAAATTGGAATTTGTAAATATAATTTCTGCAAAAGGATGTTGAAAACTGTCCACGAGATTTATTAACATGCTGAATTCTTTATTTCATGAACTGTTTGCATTCTTTGTTTCCCATTCTGTGGAGCTTACATTTGGCGTTTATATTATTAATTCGTATATAATCCTGGCTTAGATTTGTTAATAATAGTGTTTCAAATTTCAGTTCAGAGTATAAAATGAATTTCCTGTTATTTTCCCTCTCCTTGGGGTTATGTGCTGGTAATCTCTTTAGGAATATGCACAAATCTTCAATTTTACCAAGCAAGGCCTAGGTGCTGACTCTTAGGTTATATCTTTTTATTTTATTGTTGTTTCAGTTTTGTTCTGGTTGTCCTGCGTCATATATATTATAAATTTTTGGGCATAATTAATTTTATTTTAGGTTTTAAAAATAAGTAACAACAATAAAATGTTTGAAAACATATCTAAATTAATTTAAAGGCAATAATAGATTGATTAATAAAATAATGCAATTAAATAATTAAATAAAAAATGCTAGTAAGTATTCTGCATAATTTCATATTTTGTACATTATATCATTATCAATTAATTAATAATAACAAAAAAAAAAAAAAAATCTCATAAACCATAGCTCAATAAAAAAAAAAACCTAATCAAAATCACTACTCAGTGTATTTATTCGAAAGATTGAAAGAGAAACAAAAAATAAAACAGAAAAAAGAAAAGAAAAAAAGAAATGAAAAGACAGAAGATGCGAATAGAGACAGAGTGCAAAGAGGGATGGAGAGACTAACTGTGGTTGGCGCAATCAGGATGGCTCTCTGATCTAAGCTTGGCAGTGGCAGGCATAGCCATAGGAGAGCAAGAGTGATGAAGCCATGGAAGCTTAATTTGCTATTACTTTACAAATTCGCCTATTCAAGAATTATTTTATGGGGTTCACGGGTGAAGTCCAATTGAAGTGAAGGTCATGTTTTTTATTTTTTTAGAAACAAAGGTAATGGGGTTTTGATGGTCTAAGTACCAGTATTTTACGGTTAAAAGAGTTTTTAATTTGGGTTTTTTATTTTATTTTATTACTTATGTTCAATTTTATATGCAGGGTCAAATCTGTAATTTCTACAATTCCTGCGAATTAAGGGTATTTTGGTAATTTAATTGAGTCTAGAATCTTCTAGGGTATTTTAAGTATCTTTTAGGTTTATTTTCTTTGGGTCCAAGTTAAATATTTATTAGGTTTGGTTTACTAGTCAAACTAGTAATCCTAATCATTCTCAAAAAAAAAAAAAAAAAAAACTAGTAATCCTAATACTACAGGAATCCTAATACTACTAGTACAAGTAAGAGTTATTGTTCTCAATGTATTCAAAAGGGAGAATATTTTTTTTTTTTGAGAAGGATCAAAAGGGAGAATGTTGATTGATAAAAATTGAGTGTTTTAAGCAATAGGCAAATTGGCCCTCGTTGATTCTTTCTCCTTATCTCTTCTCTTTCTAAAGTTACTGTTCACATGTACTGTTTATACAGCTACTGAACAGCTTGTATTTCTCTCTAATTCTTCTTCTTTCCTAATCCTAAACCCACCATAACTATACAGACAAATCCCTAATTTTTCCTACATCAATTTGGATATCACAGCTAAATCCTAACACGAGTTCTTTGCTAAAGTCTTATTCTGCAAACCTTCCGCCACTAAAAAAAATTTCTCATCTAGGATCATGTCGATGCTTGAAGAAATATGCTCTATGACAGAAACTTTGAAAAGGCTGGGAGATTTTATTTTTGTTAAATTCCTAATGGAATAGCAACACAGGAAGAACTTTATGGGTTAGACCAAAGTTCCTTGAATGATGATGATCTCGAAGAAGAAGATACCTCTCTTCTTTCAGTTATTAGGCATATTCGTGCTGCACCCAAGCCAGAGGAGGATTGGAAACCTACTTTAATATTTAGGACCATAGTGTGTTGTGGGACTGAAGCTCAAATGATTATTATTGATGGTGGCAGTGACATAAATATTGTTTTTGCAGCTACTGTCGAGAGGTTGAAGCTACCAATGGAATCACATCCGATACCATACAAGGTAGCGTGATTGAGATGTTATCATAGTGAAAAGAACAATACGTATAAATTTATGTTCAATAATGCACAAATTGTGTTAAAGCCCATGAATGCAGAACAACTAAAGCAAAAACAAGAGGTCAAGCCTAAGGAAGATATCAGTGCTCTTGCAATGGTAATCACAAAGGAGCAAGATGAACATAAAATTGATCATGGAAAAATCAGGATGAAGGAAGATTTTGATGTTACTATCATAGATAAATTCAATAAGCATTTCAAGTTGGATATTCCTTTAGTTATTGATGTCATCATTCCAAATGAATTTAATGATACGATCTTTTTGTTCCTGATGTGTCCAAAGGTGATTGAAGGGTAGGTGCAAGTTTCAAGTTTGAAGTTTCTTATACTTCAAGACTTTAAAACTCTAGGTCAAGTTTCTTCCAACCAGAGGAGAATGGTGAAGCCATGGAAGATTAATTTGCTAGTAGCCTCACCTATTCAAGAATTATTTTATGGGGTCCATCGTGTGAAGTCCAATTGAAGTGAAGATCATGAGGTTTTGATGGTCTAAGTATGATTCTTTTAGGGATAAAACAGTTTTTAATTTGGGTTTTTATTTTATTAGTCATGGTCAATTTTATATTCAGGGGCAAATCCGTAATCTTTGCAATTACTGCGAATTAAGGGTGTTTTGGTAATTTAGTTGAGTTTAGAATCTTCTAGGGTATTCTAAGTATCTTAGGTTTATTTTCTTTGGGTCCGAGTTAAGTATTTATTAGGTTTCTGTTTTAACTTTTAACCTTAAAAGACTTATACTTAGACCATCAAAATTCCATGACGTTCAATTCAATTGGACTTCACATGTGGACCCCATAAAATAATTCTTGAATAGGTGAATTTGCAAAGTAATAGCAAATTAATCTTCCAGGCTTCATCATTTTCCTTTGGTTGGAAGAAACTCGACCTTGAGTTTTTAAGTGTTGAAGTATAAGGTCCTTCAAACTCGAAACTTGCACCAACTCTTCAATCACCTATGGAAGCATCAAGAACAAAGAATCTTTCTTTCCCATTGTATCATTAAATTCATTTGGAATGATGAAATCAATAACCAATGGAATATCCAATTTGAAATCCTTCTATTACATTTTTTCTGTTAACCCTATTCATTATCATGTGATCAGTTGTCTTAAATGAAGTTTTATTTCAAACTTTGAGGTCTAGAGGAAACTTACCAAAAACTAAGGTTTCAATAAAACTATATGAAACTATAAGGTTTTATTAAAACATTTTTAGTAACTTTAAAGTTTAAATAAAACATTTTGAAAATTTGAGGTTTAAATGAAACGCACCCAAAATTCTAAGGTTTAAAAAGTAACGTGTTGTGAACGTGTCATGACCGTCTCCGTGCTGTGTCCCAATCAAAGAATTTTTTTCTCTTTCCGGAAATGTGCTAGACACGGACATACACGTATTGGCGCAGTACACGGCACATTTTATCGCTTGTCTGTGCTACAGAGGTATAAACTCTGTTGGCCCTATACCATGAGGCAGTGAAAGAAGATACACATCCCTACAGATCAATTACATTTCCTGTTGTCCGGAAAAGTAAGATACCTATGACCTTAAATTCTGCTGAAAATAGCAAATACCTAGTGACAACCTTTTAACTGATGATAACAAAACCTGTTCTCCTCCAGCATTGTCATATCACACGTTTCTCCTTTCGATAGTAGAATTCCAAAACCAATAATTCTTAAGGGACACAATCAATTGCTATGATTTGTAGAACACATATATTTGATGATTCATGTGTTGGACACTTGAGGACATGGCACCCAAGTCCCCCTATATTTGAACTTATTTTGAGACTAGTTATGAATTCACCTACAAAATGCCTGTAATTCTACAGGTATTAGGCATTCTTGTCAAGAAACTTGTACAAAGTTATTATTTTTCTATAACTTACAATCTTTGGCTATTTTCTAGGTAACAAACACTTAAGTCATGATTTGGTAATTGCATTGCCTGGTACTACATGTCTCTGTCAAAAAATTGATACTCCCGTTCATATATGCAACTCATGGTCATGGGCTAATCCTCATTGTGGCGAAGTGGTCATGCAAATGTAAAATATTCATTGAGAAACTGCAGCCTATGTTGGTGTGCAGAAATGCTAGTAGTGATGGCCGAGATTGTGATTTCTAGGCTAATTCATGCAAAAAGTTCCCTACTTAAATTTGACTTACCATTTCTTTTATTGTTAAAAAAAAAGTTCTTCTTTGGTATGGTTGAGAATGTGACAGACTCATCATCCACTATATTGGTAAGTAGTGAGCTTATAATTGACATAATATCTCATCATATGATATTGTGACCACTGGTTTGCTTGTATTGCTGTTTGATGATATAAATTTCTCCTGAAAGAGAAACTTAGATACAATGAAAGTTCTGCTTTTCTGTTTTTAGTTTCTATCGTTTAAGTGGTCTAATTTTCAGTTCTACTCTGCCAGCAATCAGCCAAAGAAAACATATCTATCAAGAAATTTGATTGCACTTTTAAGCTATGGAGGTGTCCCAAAAGAATATTTCATGGATATACTTTCAAATGCTTTAAGTGATGCTCGTGGAGTTTTCTCCAATAAGGGTGCTGCACTAAGAGGTAGTCTTCCTGTTAAAGGTTATAGCTTATGAGTAGCCATAATTTATCTTCTTTTTTAAAAATAGAATTTCTGGCCTTATTGGAAGCAAAATCTTAGGTTTTGATTTAGAATTCTGGAATTAATTTTAACATTTTTATTCGCTTCTTATTAAATCTTGCTAAAAATAAATCTCATGCCAATACTTTTCTCTTCCATTTACTTGTAGTCCTTGAGTGATCTCCCCTTCAATTCTTTTTTGTTAATGCAGTTTCTGTTAACCATGGGGAGATGGATGATTTTAGTGTGGCAAGAATGATTTTATCGGGGATTCCTCTTGATGAATCATATTTGCAACATCGACTCTCTATACTGATGAAGGAGGAAAAGAAGAGCCTTAAAGGAGGAAAGCTTCATGTACCTGAATGTTACTATTTAATGGGGACTGTTGATCCCACTGCGCTACTTGAAAGTGATGAAGTTTGTGTTATTCTGTACGTATACTTGTTAGACGTTTTCCAGTTTCGTATATATTCAAAAACCATTCTGAGCGTTTATGAAAAAAAAGCTATATTTACTAGTTAAAAAAAATCAATTAGCTATATTTCTTGATATTTTTAAATGTCTACTTTGTTATACTTACATCTGATTTTTAAACTTCACTACTAACGGGCAACAACAACCAAAATTTACCATTAATAATAGAAATTACAACTACACGTAAACTTTCACAAAAAACTAACCCAAAACTCCAATACATCAAAGGTGCCCTTACACTATCTCAGTAGGCAAAGCATAGTCTATACCTCTCTCACAAGACAGTTTTGCTTCTTAAATCTTACACACACATCAAAGCTACAGCACCACTCCTTTTACAAGGAGTGACAGACCTCCTTACTTTTTTCTTTTCAATGTGGGGCTATCACTTTTAATATAATTAGTGACCTCCCTATGATTCTTCTTGCCGATGTGGGATTCTAAAACTAATGAGGAATTCTCTAACCCTCTCCTATCATGTGCTAGACTCAACTTTATTATTATTATTATTAGAGAAAAGTTAATGGATGTCCTAAGGACATTGGTTTAAGAAATATGTTTAGAAACTTTTTATTGGAAAAGAAAAAAACAATTAATTTTTTTTGACGGCTTTTTATATTTCCCATGAAAGTGGTGTCAAAAATTTCGTAAAATTGTTTATTAACAGTTGCCCTATGGGCACCCGTTAAAAGGACCCTTATTATTATTATTATTATGTGCAAATGAAACATTCTTTTGCATTTGAGTTAGGATAGACTTGCATCTGTGCTTTTTTATAGGTTGCTACCTTAAGTTTAACTTTATACATATCTTTTAAATGATGTTTTGATTAGGCATGATTTCTTTAAGTTGAAAATTTAAATGCATTATAAAAAGGTCTAAAATGAATTTGAAAATATCAGTACAGTTGCAATTGTATAAGAACTGTAAAATTTTTTCAAAGTATCACAAGATAAATTACAATAATTTTGCATTCTATTGATAAAAGGTTTTAGAGATTGTCTATATCTTGATCATACTGTTATGTGGTATGCTACTGATACCTTAGTCTTTTTCTTACTCAACAGTATTGTAGTATCGAATATCAATAAGCTTTTTTGTTATATGTTGGGTTAATGACTTATTAATCAGACTTCGATTTGTGAAGATTTACACGAGTGGATACATTTTCTATTTTCTTAATTATCATATGTTAATCTTTTCTTTCATAATCAATGCCTGACAACTTTAGTGGCAATTAATTGGGCTCTTTTTGTACTTAATTATCATATGTTAATCTTTTCTTTTATAATCAATGCCTGACAACTTTAGTGGCAATTAATTAGGCTCTTCTTGTACTTATTTAATTTTTTTTTCTTTGAATGATATATGTAGTGATAATGGACAAATTTCGGGGAAGGTATTAGTGTACCGGAATCCTGGTTTGCACTTTGGCGACATTCATGTTTTAAAGGCTACCTATGTGAAGGCCTTAGAATCTTTCATTGGAAATGCAAAGTTTGCCATATTCTTCCCTTGTAAAGGTCCACGGTCCTTGGGGGACGAAATAGCAGGGGGTGATTTTGATGGTGACATGTATTGGGTCTCAAGAAACCCTCAGGTTGGTATTTACATTTACTTTAGTTTCAGAGCATTTTTTCTTATTATCTGAAAATTTCGCCCCCTTGATAGTTGGTATAATCTCAGTTCTAAACGCTTGTCCTACACTCTTTTCAGTATATTAGTATAATGGTATCTATGGTTGCTTTACTTATCTTTCAGTAATTTGCATTGCACATATGCATAGGGATTTGTCTTTTTCAGTGAACCTCATTCAATGCCAACGTTTGGGTCTGAATTTGTTAAATGCTACTCTTAAGTAGTGGTTTCAGCTTGATATAGCACTCCTTAATTCTTCATTTGTTTCTCTTAGGTACCTGCTTGCATCTCACTCAATGATTTTCAATTGGTTCTTAAAAAAATCTCATTAGACTCTGAATCACATATGCAGTGGATTAAGCAGATTATATCAACAAGTTACATAATTTCCAATCAAATAATTCAACTTAGTTATTAAACCACAGTAACCAATCACCAAATGAAAACAAGAATAATCAAAGTAGTAAATGGCACATAAATTTTGGTGATAAAGTGGAAAACCTCTGAAAAACCTCTTTAATGTAAAAACCACTACTGGGATCTAATCCTGTTAGAAAATCCATTATAATAGAAATAGTTAAAAATAGTCTACTCTCAAAACCTTTGAATCTAGACTCTATTGTAACCTTAGAAAATGCCTTGTTTGCCTTCTAACTACAGTAGCCCATTCTTCCATATGGATCTTCTCCAATAACATCTCGTCCACACCAAACAGAACTACGACACTCTTAAAAAATCCCTCGAAGATTTGCAGCAGTGAACTCACTAGAATCAAACTCTGAAGTAACAAAGAAGCCTCTTATTTACGCACTTTGGAATCGCAAGATGAGTGGGTACACATGATATTTCGGTTGGCTTAAGAGAGGAGGCTTCAAGATTTGAATCTATTAGCTCTGGTATGGCAGCCTTCCATTGGTCAATAAGTCGTGCATAGGTCTTGAATACCCAACCCACCTGGCCTGCCTGGACTGACATGGCGACCCGTGGTTGTCTCTGAGTGCATAGGTTGTCAAGTGGTGGGTCTTGGGTCTTGGGAACTCAGTTTTCGGTTTGAGTCTTGGGTTCCTGGATTCCTGGACCCGGCGAAACTGACCTAACCAATCCCTTGTCTCTCTCTCTGAGTCACAGACTCTGGGAGTTCCTTACTGACAGACAAATTGTTCCCTTTTCCATCTTAAACGCTATTGGAGTTATAGTAGTTGAGCTCAAGATCTGACATCTCTCAACCTGTCGAGGTCAAGATCTGGCCACTGAAGTCTGGATCTGACCATGATGGTCAAGATCCTCGTCATCTGTTGTTTTTTCCCTTGTCTAGATATCCAATTAATAACCCGACAACTCTGACTGTGAAACCCAATGGCCCAATCAACTGATAACCTGCTGGTGCTTGGTCGGCATCAGTTGGCCTTCTCTCCAACCTGCTGCCATTGGGTTGAGTGATGGTTTCAGGGAAAACCTGAGCCCTTCTGACCTGTGAACATCCCTAGTCGTGCAACATGTGATTTATATAGATGCACAAGGTAGGGGTAAACTTTTGCAAGAATCCCTCTTCTAGCAGAACTTGGATTATGTTTCTACTGTCTGCCCAATCTCCATCAAGCAAAAGTCGAGCAAGTATCTCGCAAATTTTTTGTCTTCTTTAAGGTTTTGGTTGTGTATATTTGATTTTTTTCTTAAGCAAAATTCTCAGCTTCAAATTTCTTCAGCAGTCTTTGTAGCTTCTTGAAACGATTTCAAGCTAACTTAATTACATCAATTGCAAACACTTTTAATTTTAGTTTTATCACAAGGAATTAACTTACATCTAAAACCTAGCAATTACATCTCAAACTTTTCATGGAAGCATTATTTGCTTACGTTGTGTGTTCATTACTGTCTCATAGCCAATATTTACCATGCAATTACTTTGTAACTTGTGAATATGTTGTTTATTGACAGCTCAACTGTAAAATATTGGCTTGCCAATATTGTTGTCTTCAAAGTTTTTGACTTTAAGCATGAACAGTATAAAACAAGTAAAGCCTGACTTTTGATGTCAACTATGTTGAAATATTTTTACTTTTGACATCAATAGCATGTCCTGGGCTATCTGACGAAATAAAAGTTTACTTATCAAATCTTCATTAATTAACACGGTAAGAACATGATCTTTGATCTTATATAATATTTAAGTCTCCTTAACTGAAGATCATGGATCTTGTGAACATATCATTTTGCACCAAATTGACATCTCAGTTTTGGTACCAATTTTAGAATTTAAGATACATGTTTATATTGGTTGATAGGTCTAATTTCAGGCTGTCTGGTGAAACTGAAAAATTGTTACTTTCAACACTTATTCAAGTGTCAAAATCTTTTTCTATATCTTCCATTAAAAAACAAAAGAGTCAAAATCTTTTAAGGAAAAAAAATGATACTGATATACACTGAATCATTTATGTGTTGAGTAAATAAAAAAATGGTAAATGATTGTTGGTTAGGTATAAGGTTAATATCTTGAAGAGAATGCTAAGATTTTGCCAAATCAACACCAAAGGTTCAAGCTTCTGTTTAGTACCTATTTCAATTTATAATTGACATTATTTAGATTCTTTCTACATTGACCAGTTATTATTGAAATTACTTCAGCTATTGGAACATTTTAAAGTGAGTGAACCTTGGACACCATCTTATTCAGTGCATAAAGTGCCCAATAATGCTATCCCCCTTAAAAAGCCAACCGATTTTTCATCCATGGAACTTGAACAAGAGCTTTTTAAACTATTCCTGTCAACCAGGTTTCAGCCAAGGTATGTATTCTGTCTTGTACCTTCAATTTTTGTTTCAAATGTGAAGGTTTATGCAGATGTCATTAAGCTTTACTATCTTGTGGCTACTATGTACGCCATATTTACTGATTATCATCCTAAATTCTACTTTTTTATTTTGTAATGAACAAGTATAGGTTGTGGAAAAATACTGTTTGAAATTTTTTTATTTTTTAAATTGATTACTCTTTTGAAGTTTCAACTTACTGTTGGATCTCTGAAAACTGCTGGGGTGTCAATTTGTAATGCTAAACATAAATCAGATAGAAGTCATATTGTAATGCCCCCAACCCAACCAAGAGGCTATACATGTGGCAACTGCCGTGCACTTTTAAAGGTTTCACTTAACAAGTGTGCAAGGCCTTCAAAAAGAGCATAACTAACCTCAAATAATCAGTAAGTAAAATCAAATCCAACTACCATTGATAATTTAAATGCCATAGTCTCCAAAACATCAATGAAAATAAAGTCCAATCTCAAGTGCATAAGTTACTAATGACAAGAAAATTCTAAGAACCAAAATCCATTCTTATTTCAAAATATTCCTATACTCCTCTTAGGAGCACACCCCAGTGGAAGCCCCATCGCTTGCTATTCCTTAAGATCCGAATCTGAAAGGGGGAAAAGGGGGGGAGTGAGTTTGACAACTCAATAAATAACCAAGTCCTAACAAGCTGGATCAACCTTTCTGGAAATCAACCTTTGTATAACCTTGTTAAGAACTCCAGCAGATGAACCACACTACCAGATATGACATTTGGATCCAATGAAATTAACACCGGACTCTAAATAAATATAATAATCAACCATCTAGGAGATTCGGGCCTAACCCTTTTAATGCTTCATAGTAATACCCATGGAAA
Source organism: Notholithocarpus densiflorus (assembly GCA_030021035.2). Lineage (NCBI taxonomy): Eukaryota > Viridiplantae > Streptophyta > Magnoliopsida > Fagales > Fagaceae > Notholithocarpus > Notholithocarpus densiflorus. Next base: position 3,868,260 of record JARYZH020000007.1, read on the forward strand.
ACTCATACCGTTTCACAATTGGCTAGTTACCCTAAGCAAAATTCTAAAATTTCAGATATTTCTATATGGGTTTAAGATTTAGAGAAGAAAAAGGTTTCCTAGGGTTCTAACCTCATTAGAGTCATCAAGCTTTATCTCCTTGAGTATCTTTTGTAGTTTCCTCTCTTAGATTGTCTTTGTCTATATATACTTCTAGGGTTACAGCCTTATTCTCTAAAAGCCCCCTTAAAATATTAAATATATGATATTGGCCCCTTAAAAAGAGCATAAATATATAATATTGGCCCCATAAATATGTTCTTTTCTTTCTATGATCAAGTTGAATGGTTTCCCATGGAGCATGGACACTTCATTTGGGGTGCCATACCCATGGTTCCTAGGTAAGGGTTAATAAGGGCTAATTTTTCAAAAATCACTGTGTTGCCGTGTTGTATCCATACTTGTACCCGTGCTTCCTAGATGGTTTCCTCATTACCTCACAAAAAAAAAAAATGTGGTGGTAGTGGATAATCTGTCTTATTAGAGAACTGAGACCATGGTTCCTAGCATGGTGTTTTCTTCGAGTTGTTTCTTATGTAAAAAATATGGTATGCTGATATAAACTTTCATTAATATGAGGTCATGATGCTTATATTCAAATTACTTTCTTCTGTTTACAGTTATGCTGTAGGTGTGGCAGCAGATAGCTGGTTGGCACTGATGGATCGGCTTCTTATTCTGGGAGATGATTGTACTGAAGAGAAAGTTCGTGTGAAAGCAAACATACTAAAATTAATTGATATATATTATGATGCTATAGATGCACCCAAAAAGGGTGGACAAAAGGTTAGTTTTATATCTTTTTTAAACATTTGATAGATATTCAGGGAGTCGTGACTATGCACCAGTTGCAATGTAGTTCTGTATGAATTTAGGCTGAATATCTAGTGATTGCCACTATTCAGAACTTACCACCTGGTTACCTCTCCTTTTTGTAAACTTCAAAGATTGTTTTTACAGTAGATTGCATTGAGGCCATGTGGCAAATAGCACAGATGAGAATTATTTTCCTTGGATTCATCCATTTAAATAAAAGTGGACCAACAAGGACTTTAAACTTGTGAACCAGGATGTTCAAAATATGTCAATTGATCTAAGTAGTTTTGATTAACAAACTAGTAATTGAAGGTTTTCCTTTTGAAGTGATGCATATGTTGGATTGGACTTCAGTCTTTAGATTTTTTACATCAGAATTAAGTGTCAAAAGGATTAATTTTTGCAACCACTTGGGAATTCTATTGCACCTCATTTATTCTTCTAATTGATCTAGGATTCCAAAATCAACGAAGAAGTCTCTAAACTTCTGGTATTGTTTTGTCATGTTAGTTGGCTTCTTTGATTTGCTTGACTTGTGCCAATTTACAGACAACCAATGTGGTGATTATAACTGTAAGGACCCGATTTTGGTTCCTAGCCCAAAAGATGGATGGACTCATGCCCAAAAAGCTCAAAACAATGAATTTGTAGAGAGTGAGTTGGAAAACTGGGCTAAAATGAGTTGGACAACAAATAAAGTGGGTTCAAATGATGAGAACAGAAAGATAGATTGATTTAACTTAAAGAAAATCGTCTTCGGCACAGTCCGAGGAGATCCGTTCTTATATATTTCTACTAAGTTTGATTACAAATTTGGTTCCTGATTGCTACAGTGTCTCTCTTGATTTCTCGATCTCTTCTCCATGGAGGGTCTCTTCTATTATATAGTTCTCTTTAGACGATCTTGGTCCTCCATTTGTTGACCATCCAAACCACTACTTGAGTGCTCGTCCTATCGGACACCCTCTCAGGCCTTCTGTGCATTGGGATAGCTAATGCAGCACTGTTCAAGGGTCCTCTCCATATTAATGCAGTTAGAAAGTCAGCTGCAGAGCATTCAATGCGGTGGTAGTAGCTTTCTCCTTAGATATTTTAGAACTCCCCCCTGTCCTATGTTTCTGTAATGCTTATCCGTATCAACAGAATTTCCTGGAACGTTCTCCTGGATGGCAGACCACCCCTTCGGACCTTGGCTTTGGTTAGCCGAGGAGACATTCGTCCTTGGACCACCCTCAGGGGCTCTTATGACCAAAACTAACTTCTTCATTACCAACACGGACTCTTAGGAAGACATTTACTCGTCCTCGAACTATTCCTGTCTTCAGATTGGGCCCCTGGCCCAATATGTGTGCTTCCCTGGGCCTATCACCCCTACAATAACCATATCTTCTACTTAAGTAATAGCATTTTTGACTGAAGAGTTATAGAATGCTGGCTTGTGCACACTCTGCCAGAGTAAAACCCCTGCTTGTCTAATGTGTCTGTATTGTCTTGAATTTTGAGGTCCAATGATGCCTAGAAAGAAAACTTTGTGTGAATATCGATGAATGTGGGCAAAATCGAAGGCAACAATCTCATCAATAGGTGTTTGGTGGTTTAATGTGATGAAGGACACTTGAACATTGACAAAATCTGGAAGGGCTTTGTTGTTGTTTTATGATAGGATATTGTTGGGAGCTCTTAGTGGTTTTTAGAATTCTGTGTAAGTAGATACCCACGCCCACATTTATATCTAGCTATTTTGTGTTCTTGATTCTTGATTTCCCAAGTTGCCTTGTAGTGACTGATTCTATCTAGAAATTTGTAATTATTGTTATTATTATTTGCAGATTGAAGTTCCAAGAGAATTGAAGGCTGAATTGTTTCCACATTACATGGAGAGGGATAATTCTTTCAATTCAACATCAATTTTGGGTTTAATTTATGATACGGTTAATAAATATCAAACAGAAGATCAGTCCATGAAAGGTGAGGATTCTTTTTTACAATTGCAGTCTTTTTTCCAATTAATTTTCCCCCATGGCAGCCCCTAGACTGTTTAATGAATAAGAAAAGATATGGTAAATCTAATGTTTTAAAGGATAGATGGACTTCAGTGGCAAATTTTCTGCTTCAAATTATGTTCTGCAGTATTCTAATATTCTAATTAAAATGATAAAATTGTATAGTTAGAAGTTTTGAACATCATATGGTGCTTAAAACTCATGAAATTATTGAATTGGCTTTTGAAAGAAGTTAGTTTCTTTCTTTTCTTGTGCTATTCAGAGAGCATCATGTAACAAGAATTGTAATACGTTTTCTTTGCACCATTCAGAAGTTTGGAAACTTCCATGTTTTGATGTTGAAGTCCCTGAAGCCTGCATGGAAAAATGGAAGGAACACTATGAGCAGTATAGGCAGGACATGACCGCAGCCTTGCAGAATGGTCGTGAGGGGAAAAACGAGGCTGCTGATGAAGTCATAAAGAAGTATAAGATGGTGATGCTTTAGCTTATGCTTCTTAAATTCTAGAGTATTCACTCCCATGAAAAGTAATCTCCAGGTTGAAGAAACCCCTTTCCTTTTTATTGCTTTGCTGACTACTACTCATTTCATTGTAGATATTGTATGGTGCTGCGGAATTTGAAGAGTGTAAAAGGGGGATAGATGAGGTCTACAATGAGGCTCTTGCAATATATCACGTCACTTATGATTATGCTAATCACCGAAGAGATGCCAAATATTGTTTCTTTGTTTGGAGGATTGCAGGTTCAGCCCTCCTTAACTTATATGCCAAGAAACAAGATGAAAGGTCCTTTGTCTGTCTCCGATCTGTTTTACGGGAGATATTTAATTAGTTGACGGAATATTGTACAGTTCATCTTAGTTCATCATAGAGAAAATAACGTCTTCGAGTGTAACATATTATTTAAAAGAGGTAGAGACTAGAGAACATATGTATAGTATATTTTTTGGTACATCGCCCAAAGAAAACTAGAACTGGTTAAAATTGTCTAGGTTCCACGTAGTGGAAATGACAAATGTATTATAAGTACATAATATGTTATATCTAGCTCAAACTATCGAAGTATGTCTTCTCCCGTGTGAGTGTTGCCATTTTCTTTGTGTAGTCTGAAGACATACTATATCGGTAAAAATCATATTTATACCGTAGTCAATGTTTGTTCCTGCTTGGTAAGAGAGTGTAATTAAGTGTGTGTGTTTAACAGTTAGTTGGTTTCTTAAAAAAAAAAATGTTTGTTCCTGATAACATAACCATCTGTAAATCTCTTAATGAAGTCAAAATTTCTGGGTGCAAAAGCACCAAAACATTTAATGCTAGATTGAACTTCAAGTTGTTCTCAACGCTCTAACCAAATTTGAACAATTTTGACTTTTTCGAATTTCGTCGGTTGGGACTTGGGAGGTTTCCAAACGCACGTTAACTGGGCCCAAGGTGTTCGAACTATGACTATGAGATGTCCCAAAATGTCTTCTTTCTAAAATTAGAAGCCACATGTTTACAAACATTCATATTAGTTATTATTTCCTTAATTTTAGGTGCTTTTAATGTTGTTTAGTTAAATTAGGGCATTGTAGCTTCCAAAGGCAATTTAGTTTTCAAATTAATAACATTCAAACTTTGTCTATTCCTTTTTATGGTGGATTCTAAAAAATTATTATCTTGTGGATTCAAGGAATCACTCGTGGATTCAAGGAATCACTCGTGGATTCGAGGTTCATTACTAGAAACCAATATTTTAGTTTTTGTTTCATTTAAGAAAATATCATGTGTGTTTTCTTCAAGCTTCCGTGACATCAATTGGTATCAAAGATTGACTTATTTTGGTTTGGTGGCTAACTTATGAGACGGTAGCAATTCTAGTGACGGAAAACTTAGTAAGTATTACGTGACGTACAACAAGCATTTACAAATATCTTTGATAGGATGGTGCCATTTAAGCTTGGAGACAATAGGGATAACTGCTGCGGAGATGTAACTTACGGGCAACCTATTGGTAAGCAAATTTTATAAGACCTTATAAAAGAATTGCTTTCTTGATTAGTTGCTTGATCTAGATGATTTATTTGACTATGAGAATATTTTTTATGATAGAAAAGTTAAACTTTCTTTGTGTAAACTTAGTGAGTATGCCTTACGTTGGTGGGAATGAATACAGTCTGATAGAGTCCGAAAAAGTAAAGACAAAATTCATTCATGGCCAAGGATGAAAATGATGCTTGTTATTAAATTTTATCCTTTGGATTGTGATGAACTTTTGTCATATACAAAACATGATTATTATTGGCCAAGAATTTCATACTTGAATTATTTTGAAGAGTCATATATTCCACCATTAAGGGGAAGAATTACATGTTGAAAAAAAAAAAAACTTTTCTTGAAGATTATGTAGAAGTCAAAGAAGAAAATATAGAGATTTAGGAGGAAATAATGAAGGCCTTATATAGAAGAAGAACCTCTAATTAAGATTGTGGAGGAGATTAATGAAGACCCTATTATAGAGAAAGACCTTGAAGTCAAGATGGCAGAGACCATTAAGAAAGAAATTGAAGAGGAAGTTTTCAAGGATCTCAATAAAATCAAATCATTGCCTATTTTTATTTGGTAAAAAGAAATTCAAGTTGATTTGTTTATTTCATTGATGACTTGCAAGTACAGAAAGAAGATCAATGGGTTCAAGTATTCCAAATATTTATTTGCTTGGCATGGAAGATTTCAGATCTCAAAGATGAACTCGATGACGAGTTTGTTTCAAGTGAAGGGGTCTGATGTAGGACGAAATCTCCAAATTAATTTTTAAGAGAGCAGCATGCGTTGTTTCTTCAAACTTCTATGACATTAATACCCTTACTTTATTTTAAGGAGCATTTAAAAATTTGGGTTTTGTAAATAGGACCAACAATTTATTTAAGCGTAGTTTTGAAAATTTATACTTTTTTTTTTTTTTTTACAAGAGACAAGGTAATAAACGACGTTTTCTTAAAAAGTTAAGTTTTCGAAATAGGACTAACAATTTGGAATGGAAGGAGTAATTAATTAAAAAGAAAATCAAAGAAAAAAAAAAAGATCCAAGGAGAAACAAGTTGTGGGTGGGCACCTAAATATATCAAGTTTTAGTTTCTTAATAGAAAACCTTATAACTCAACTAGTTTGCGTTTTCTGATATGTCCATAGTATCTAACCACAGTATCAAAAAAAAAAAAAAAAGGTTCGTTCTTTTTATTTATTTAGTCATGGTGTCGGCATTTGATAAAGTTTTTTAGTGTGTTGTGCAATGATCCTAGGATGGACTCTGTCTTTTTGCGTGTCTTTTAGCTTTGAGGTGTTTAGTGTGTTGTATAAAGAAAGTTTTCGGTTACATAATTACATTGGGGATGATAAAAAAGTGGTAGAGATAACGTGTTGAGTTGAGCTGAAACCGCGTATTCAGTGGGTGGGTGTCTGACTGTCTGTGTGTGTCCAAACTATATATTAAAGACAAGTCCAAGAATCACACGCAATTAATTAATTTATCTAAGCGGTGGGGTATCTTCTTTTTTTTTTTTTTTTGGTGAAATGGGGGTATCTTCTTTCGTGGTAAGGTAAAATTAACTTTTTAATAAAATTTTCGTCCGTTCATTTCTCTGGATCTTGAAATAAAAATTAAAACATAATCATCATAGATTCATAGCGGGGGTGGGGTTACTTTAATAATTCTCGTTTTGTTTGTTGTTTTCCTAATCCAGGAAATTTAAGCTTACTGGTGTGAGTGATTGTGCAAAGTGGACCCTTAAACTGAAATCATAAAAGGAGTATTGACATCAATATATATATAAAAGTAGAGATTTCATGTGAGAAAACATGAGGTTTTGCCATGTGGTACATTCTATGCAAAAAAAATTAAATAAATATTCTCAAGTGTCACGTTAGAGATAAGAACAAATTAAATATTGACTTTTTGTTTCATTTGGTTTAATGTTTCCAGACTTTTCTAATTAAAAAATAAATATTCTTTGTATCATTTGGTTTAATGTTTCAAGACTTTTCATCCCTCACACATACACACAAAACTATTTGCATTTTAATTCATCATTTTCACCTTTATAAGAGCAAAGACCTCATGTGAGAAAACATGAGGTTATGCCATGTGGCGCATTCTATGCAAAAAAAATTAAATAAATATTCTCAAGTGCCACGTTAGAGATAAGAATAAATTAAATATTAACTTTTTGTTTCATTTGGTTCAATGTTTCAAGACTTTTCTAATTAAAAAATAAATATTCTTTGTATTATTTGGTTTAATGTTTTAAGATTTTTCATCCCTCACACATACACACAAAACTATTTGCATTTTTTTTTTAGAAACTAAAATGGGGGTGTTTATGGTTATATTTGACCCCCGAGCAGGGCGCCAGGAGGCAGTCAAGGGATAGGGGCATTTCGTACCCGAACCCGATCTTACCAATTTGTGTGGGGGCCAACCCTACTAAGGATGCCCACCAACGGATTTTTGCACTTCTACCCCTTTATATATACCCACCCATAACCCTTTATGCTATCTTATATCAAATACACACAGACCAAAAAAGATGCAATTTACCTTCGATGATACCTACCTAGCTCTAACATTGCTATTTCATCTAATCCTAAACTGTATGAGTTGGCTACAACCAATGAAGGGGGGCTTGCATTTTATATTGAGTGACAATAGCAATTACGATTTTGATATTAAGGTTGGGCATTGTGGATTTGTGAGTTTTGTAAATGATGTGATTAACTTTAGGTGTTTGAGATGTGCATTTTGTTTTAGAATTAAGGAGAAAGAGAAAAACATATTTTATATCAACTTTTATTCTATAATATTCCTCTAAAGTTTTTTTTTAAAAAATTTTATTTCTCATTACTTTAATTGAATAATTATAATGACTATGTGTGTGTAATTTATAATTGTTATTTTTATGATGAACTCATTACTAATAAAGCTCTATAACAATTATACCATATTACATATATAACATTCTCCAAAGATATATTACATAAAAGATTATAATATTATCTGTGCATCGTACGGATAACTTACTAGTTAGATACAAAAAGAGGAAAGTGTCTTGGTCTCCATACATAGTGATTAGTGAATATCCTCCATGTTATTCTTTTAATATTCCTAACAGATCCTCTTCAACACAACAATACGTACACTTGTATTTGTAACCGAACCCACGCACTCATAACCCCTTCTTCTTCTAAAACTTACAGATCTACTTTTCATACTTCGCCTGATGTCTATTATTCAAACAAGTAAACCGTTGCCAATTTCTCTGTTTTAATTGGTCAGACAAAGGTAGAAATTAAAGTAGAAACTAAACTTTTTTTTTTTTTTTTTTTGAGAAGCAAGTAGAAACTAAACTAGTAGTAGTAGTACATGCATGTTCACAAACTCAATACAAAATAAATACACTTTCTCAATTTCTCTCTCCAAATCTATATTTATATAAATCTAAAAGCTGAAGCGTAGCATTTAATATTGCTACATTCAAGTTGAACCATATCAGCAGCGATGTCATTACCATTCTTTTTCCTGAATTTGTCCTACAATTCAAAAATAGTTTTCCTAAAATTAAAAAAACTAATAAAAAGAAAACAATTCTCTGCCCTATCTCTTTCATGGTTACAATTTTAGACAACAACTCTTTGTGTTCCACGGTTACAATTTCAAATGACAACCCTTTGTGTTTCAGAGTTACAATCTCAAACGACAACCCTTTAACTTCCTAACGCCAAACTTTGGCTTTCAAACTCCTTCATCTCTTTCTCTCCTCACACTATATTAATACTGAAAAGCTGGATGATTCAATTTAAGTTTCTCTAAATCTCAGTTGCTCTTGACCTCTATTCTTGTGACTGCCCTGCATAATAGTTCAATGTAAGGAGTAGATTAATAGTATTGTTCTTTTCTTTGGCTTTTTATTTTTATTTTTTTTATTTTTTATTTTTTTTAATAATAATTTTGTTACTACCTCTTTTCTGTTGTGGGTCATATATGGGTTTTTATGTATTTAGGTTGAGTATTTGTATTGATATATGATTGTTTGTTTCTATGTTTAAAATTGATTTGGTATTTTTTTAATGTTTGAGACTGTAACATTATTGGTTTATATTGTGTAATCCGTGTGATAGAGTTTTAGTAGTTAGAAAATTGAATGATAGAGTTTTAGTAGAATCCATGCATGTAAAAATTCAATTGAATGGTGTAATCTGTGCCTGCAGAAGTTCAATTTGCTAAGGTATTTTTAGTAGTTAGCAAATTGAAATATAGAGTTTAAAATTTGATACTATACTCAGAACATGACACTTCTCCCATTTTCTTGGTCTCCTCATTTAAGTGAATCCCTCCTTCATCATTGGAACCGATTTGAAATTCCTTCTATTAGCTTTGATTGTACTCTTGGCCATTTCATGGATATAAATAAAGCGATTACACGCCTATTGCTTTGGAAGGAGATTCCATTGTTGGCCGAATAGTTTAGGTAACCAAAAGAATATTTGGCTTTGAAGAGGATGATATGTAAAGTATCCTTGACATTGGAAAAGAATTGTTTGCTGAAGCAGAAACTACAAGTGAGAGAGGTTGAACAGTTTATGTAGATATTGTTTAATGAGAGAGGCTGAACAATTCATTTATAGTATCCTTGACATTGAGAATTTGTATTGTTGTTACATTAGTATAACTCAAGCGTGGCGTGAATTACCAGAAATTTGTATTGCAACTCAAGGCTGTTGGTGACCAGAATTTGTATTGCAACTCATAGCTGTTGGTGTGAATTTTTATTACTCTCTTTATTTGTTTGGGTTGGTTGAAATAATTAAAATTTGCTGGTGATATGTTATTAAGTTCTTTAGCATGGTGAATTCCACAAGAATTGGTAGTTACATATCAGAAGTTCTTGATGTTGGCCTTCTTTGGCCTCTGTTTAAGGTGGATTTGCTCAGTTTTTATGAACTCAATATATGTTCCAACATGAATATATAGTCTGATGGAAATTAAATTGTACTAATTTCTAATAGAAATTGAATTTGAAGAACTGTTGGTATTCTCAAATACTAATAATAATTGGGGTTGATGATATTTTCATGAACTAGCTAGTATGAATATCCTTTGCTATAAGTGTCTATGTAGAACAGAAACTTATATCCTTTGTAGCAAAAGAGAAATATCGGGTTTTGTGTAGAGCATCAGATATACAACAAAGAAATAGGAAAGAAAATTTTAGCACTTCATTGTCCTTATTTATTTTGGTGTTGAAGTTGTTTAATTTGGTTTAGTATGCAATATTATGTATTAATCCAGCTCAAGTGAAAAAAAGTAAATACGATATATTCTTGATGATATTATGTAGAGCATTCAATCAATTATATTTTGGTAATGATCAATTTTAAACTCATCCACATATTTATATCTTAATTAAAAAAAATGTATACTAATTTTAAAATTTAAGTACTATTGAAAATTTGCATTAGCATATGCTAGAAGAAGTTCATGGTGTTCCACGTCTCTATTAAGGTAAGTTTATCATTTTATCATTAAAAGAATAACAAAAGAAGTCACAAGACACAAATTTTTATGTTTCTTTATGTGTTTAGTTTAGTTTTTTTTTTTTTTTTTTTTTTTTTTGAGGAAAAAGACTACACTTGAAATTTGATTAAGAAGTTGGAAAATCAGCAAAAAAAAAAAAAAAAAAAAAAGCATTAGCGTCTGATGGAATAGTCTCTATCCAAACTAATAAAGGGAAAAAAAAGTTTCGCTCTCTAGGTTAAAGCATGTGCAACAGCATTACCTTACCTTACAGTATGAGAGAAAGAAAAACTCCTTAGGGAGCTAACATTAATTAAAGTATCTCTAAAAAGAATGGGTTTCCTAACATATGTATCATATGGAATGTGGCATACATGGTAAAAAATAAAGCTGTCATTTTACAATTTCCTTTGGAGTCCAGTTGGAAAGGTATACATATTCTTTCTCCTTTATTTTGGAGTAATGGTTGAATTAAATAACAAATTGTGACAGAGGGAGTAATTACTATCATTATTACCCAACCTTTGTTGTGAAGTGTCCCAATATCTTTTTTATCTTCATAATTTTTCATTTCAGGGCTTGCTGTGACTTGAGCCACATTGTCTAAGGAAACGAAACACTTTAGTGGATGTTCTACTTCTGTTTATATGTGTCTGCAATTTGTTTAGTTCATAGGTTTGTTTATTATTTATTCCCCTTGATGTGCTATATCATAAAAGGCTTTTTTTTTTAATTATTTTTTTTATGGTAATTATCATCATTTTTGTTGTAGTTGAATCAAAATAAGATTATGCTAGATTTGCATAATTAGTAGTTGTTGCATCTTCATCATCATCACAAGTTTAAGATAGAGATTACTCTCATCAATAGCTGCCGTGTCTTCTTCATTGCCAAACCTGATCATCTTGACAACCCTTTTATTTATCTTATTGTACTACATGTATTTATTTACTTTTTAAGAGAGATTCTATTTGATTATAAGATTTTTATGTCTTTTGATATAAATTAACTAGCTGGTATGCTAGCCAACTTGCTTGCTTCTTCAGTTTTTATTTTTATTTTTATTTTATTTATTTTTTAATCTTTTACTTTGCCTCCAAAACTATCATAATTGGTTGTCTCTTTAATGGCGTGTTCTGTTTCCATCACTATTGTAATAATGAGTTTAAGATGCTTGCTATGTTATTCTCTCAATTTTTTTGTAGCATGAACAACTTGCGGTATTGAAGGAATTACTAAATATTTTATATCAATAACTATTTGTTTTTTTTTTTTTTTTTTTTTTTTTTTGAGAAGGAAACTGATGGATTTTATTAATGTAATTCAACTACATCCAATTGTAAAATCGAAACAATAAGCGATGGAACATCTTCCATCCATACTTGAAAATCTAGTATGCATAATGCATTTTTCGCCAGACTATGAGCAACTCTATTGCCATTTCTCTTAATGTGAGAATACAACAAACTTACATAATTGTTAGCAAACATTTTCACATCTTTAATCAGTAAACCCGTTGGTGATAAGCTACGCTCCTCTTATTTTAAAGCTTGAATCAGTCCAAGAGAATCACCTTTAAGGATAGCACTTTGAAAACCCAACTCAAACGCAAAGGACAATGCCTCGAGGGCTGCCAGCGCCTCAATCTCTTCAGCCTTGTATGCTTGAGGGATTTTTTCTGAGTAAGAAGCCAAAATAGCTCCATTACTATCCCGTATAACCACTCCAATACCGGACATGTTTGATTCACCAAATACAACACCATCAAAATTTATCTCCACCTCATCCCTCCACTGCCACTGTTTATTACCTGGACGTCTGGAACCTGCAGATTCGCTCGGTACTGTGCCAACATTTCCTTCGCCAGTTCTGCCACTTGATGAAGCGAAATAGCTTGTAAGTTCAGTCGGGCTTTATTTCTCTGATTCCACACCATCCAAGCCGTGTATGCAAACAGTTCTAGTGACTTCCCTTCTGCAATCAGCCAAGACAACAGCTCCTTTACATCCACAAACTCAACCTCAGACCTGAAATCCCATGCTCCACGATCAGCCCACACAACATCCAACTCCGGGCAAGACAATAATGCATGCTCGGGTTCCTCCATAGCAGAATTACATCTCACACAGATCGGATCAGTTACAACCTTCCTCTTCATCAGCGCCTGTTTAGTTGGTAGAGCATTACGACAAGCTCGCCAAATGAAATTTTTTATTTTTGGTGGGACTTGCATCTGCCAAATCTCCTTCCAGACCTGTTTGTCACGGATTGGGGTGGTTTATGGGTTTAATTGCAGCTCAGACTCTTGCTTAAGGAACCTATAACTGGACTTACATGTATAGTGACCTGAAGTGGAGTAAGGCCAATATAATGAATCCTTTGTTATTGTTCGCTAAGAGGGATTGACTTGATCAAATCAGCATCCTCTTCCACAAATAGGCCATTAATAAGCTCTTCATTCCATTTTCTTGTGAGTTGATCTATAAGCAAATCCACCGTATGATTTTCAAAACCTTCTATTGGAAAAATTGGCTGCCGTGGGGGTTGTTTTCTTGGCAGCCAGTGTTGCTGCCATAAATTAATTTTTTCTCCACTTCCAACCCTCCATATTGCCCCCCTTTGAATGATGTCTCTCCCTCTAAGAACGCTTTTCCAAGCGTAAGATCCTAACCTTGAATCAGCAACCTCCATAAGTGATGAATTTGGGAAGAAACGAGCTTTAAAAACCTTGTAGAAGAGTGAGGTCTTATTATGCAAGAGTCGCCATGCTTGCTTGGCTAGAAGAGAGTCATTGAACATGACAAGATCTCGAAAACCCATACCACCAATGGTTTTAGATTTTGTCATGTCCTCCCATTTAACCTAATGAATTTTTCGACGGTCACCTCCTTGTCCCCACCAAAACTTCTTTATAATGACTTCAATCTCATCGCACAAACTTACCGGCAATTTAAAGCATCCCATAGTGTTAATAGGTGTTTGACAACTTTAGAATATGAAAAGTTTTTGGTTAAATGGGTAACAACTTTAATTTTGTTAATTTTTTCTTTCTAAATTACTAAATAGTGATTTATCATGTTAAATTAGTAGTTTATTTGTATATTAATCAGCTACAATGTTGTAAAAATTATTTATTTTTTCTTTCTAATTTGTGAGGTTTAATTCAAATAATTTTGAATAATTCCTCTGAAATCAAATTCAATACAAAAGAAATTTTGTTAGGGACTTTGTAAGGTTAAGGGAAGCTTGAAGATAATATAAGTTTTGGCCTTATGTAATATACTTATATTTTGAGTTTCAGTTGCTACAAGTAGTATTGTAGTAACTTAGATATGAAACTCTAGATGTAACACAAACAACTAAGGATAATGACATTCACTAATATTTGTTTTTTAATTTAAATGGTATTTATTTCTAAAAAAAATTTAAATAGTATTTTACATAATTACTTAGCATTCAGTAGATTTTATTTTCAGTAATTTTTTTATGCATCTCGGGTTAACAATTAATTAATAGTAAAACCCAAAACCAAAATTTGCCACTGTTTGTGCATAAATTGATGTGAGAGTATCACCTATTATTTTTCTATCTCTCTCCACCGCCGAACACAGACAAAAACTCTCTCTCCAAATTTTTTTTTTCTCCAATTTATCTTGTTGCAATAATGTCGGCAAAGCCACTTTAGTATTGGTCTTGATCTTTTATTATTCATATCCATACCATAGTGTTCTCTTTCTCGATCGTGACCACCACCACCACTTGTTTATATCTATTTAATGATTGGATTCAGTTTTCTCTAATTGTTTAGAGGGGCTTTTGATATCTTAAATATCCAACCCGTACACTACTCTTCAAAAATATTAGTGACTTATCGTGTATTAGAGTAAGTTGTCTGAGTTCTTAACATGCCATTTTTACACCAAAATCATAGTTTATCAGAACCTGGCCTAATTTCATCTTTTCTTTTGTCTGGGATCATGCTAGTCTATCAATATATATTAAAATTAAAACTTGGGGGTTCCTCAAAAAAAAAAAAAAAAAAAAAAAAAACTTGGGGAAAAATAGAATAATAAGTCTAAGAACATACTATTTCTTATTATATTTTCATTATTGTTGAGAATATTTGTACTAATATAATCTGTTGTGATAGGTGTATAATGATAAATTCAAGTAATCACTTGTTTTTGTCACCAAAAAAAAAAAAAAAAAAAAAACTTAAACAAAAAAATCTAAAAATAAAAAGACAAAGTTTAGCAACAAAATTAGTTGTAGTTTAATGCTACAAACTCACTCAATAAAATAAATATTACTACGTATTTTAAAAATCTAACCATTAAATTGCATGTTCTTTACGCTCTTAATATACATGTCAAATTTTGTGTCAATCGGATATTATTTACTATATCATTTATAAGTTTATATATTCTGCATAATTTTAAATTATAAAAACTTGCCATTTAAAAATTTTATTGATGATATAGCTAGTGATCTTTAATTTTCTTGAAATTTTACAAGTATAATGGATATAAGAAGAAGATGTAATCCAATAGTGTATTTGTCAAAATTTACCTATAATAAAAAAATATTGAGTAAAATTGTAGTATAAAACTACAACTAATTTTGTAGCTCAACTAATACCTAATTTCATCGGTGATTCCAAACAAACAGTCAGTAATCAAACTTTACATAAGTAAACTCTGTTAATAAAATTATCACTTTGTGAACATGATTGTCTCTCCTTTTTCAAATTGAAAACGACACACCTCTTTGACTTGTTTGATGATTGATCATTACAATAATAATATGGCATCTTTTTTTTTTGATGGGATAATATGGCTTCTTAAAAGAAAAAGAAAAGATGGGAAGAAGCAAAGTCTTGCTGTGTGTCTTTGATTTCTAAAGCAGAGCTACAGAGTTTTATAGCTAGTAACATTTGTGCTATATATAAATATATATAAATATATATATATATATATATATAAAGCTCTGCCTGTTGCCTGTTGTGTATCACAGAGGAGACACAGAGTGTTAGAGTTAGCTTTGGTGGTGTAGACTGTAGTATTGGCTTTTTCAAGTTTGAACTGAGATAATTGAAAAAAAAAAAAAAAAAATGGAGAGCACGTTTAAGGAGATAAGGGACGGCCAGTCGGTGCTGGACCTGGACCCCAAATCTACCGTTGGTGGCGGCGTCGAGGATGTGTACGGTGAGGATCGCGCCACAGAGGACAAGCTTGTTACTCCCTGGACTTTCTCTGTCGCCAGGTCTCTCTTACATCATGATTCATTCATTTCTCTTTTTCTTGGTTTTAGTTTAGTTTATTGTTTACTTTTCTTATTTACAACCAAAAATGAAAAAGATCATATTCATTTGTATTTGATTGTTGGTTATTGATTAAGATCATGTAGTTTGTCAAAGTATAGTGAACTTCATTTGCTTGTACTGGTTTTGTTGTTGAATCTGCTTTAGTACATACTGACGCTTATTCTTTTGTCTTCGTCTTCGTCTTCTTCTTTTTTGTTTTGTTTTGTTTTTTGTTTTTTTTTTATATGATTTGTAGTGTAGTTTTTTGGTCTTTTAGAATCTGAAAGTTCCTGAATACTTAAAATGAAGGTTTCGTTTTTGTGATCACATGTTTATTACACTTCCGTTTTTTTCTTTTGCATCCTATTGATCTTATGTTACTGGAATCGTGTTATTAACCTTCAAAAAAAAAAAAAATAAAAATAAAAATTTGTGAGTTTCCTGTCATTTTCTTAAAGATTATGGTGCATTCTGATCTGGGTTCAGTTCAGAAACTGAGGCCCCACTTGGTTGATGCCAAAAAATAATTTACGTGGATAAAACATATAAATTAATGAATGTAAATATAAATGAAGTTCAGAAGCCAAAAATGCGACTCTGAGATAACAGGGGACTCTGTTTGATCGCTTTTCAGAACTATACTATAATCTCTGACATGTAACTTTCTGAATTCTGAACTAAATTTTGTGGGGTGTGTGTGGTTGTGGTGCAGTGGGTATTCTTTGCT
Source organism: Notholithocarpus densiflorus (assembly GCA_030021035.2). Lineage (NCBI taxonomy): Eukaryota > Viridiplantae > Streptophyta > Magnoliopsida > Fagales > Fagaceae > Notholithocarpus > Notholithocarpus densiflorus. The sequence goes on from JARYZH020000007.1 coordinate 3,884,698, forward strand.
TAGGGATCCCCAGTACAACAAAGGACTTGCTTTCACTGAGAAAGAGAGGGATGCTCATTACTTGCGTGGTCTTCTGCCTCCAATAATTTTGTCTCAACAACTTCAGGTTGTATTAGTGATATTGGCTTATAGCATCGTTTTATCTGATTCATTGTTCTCATAGTTTGAATTTTCGCTGACCCTTTTTTGTATTTTACTAATCCCAGGAGAAGAAATTGATGCAGAACATCCGACAATATCAAGTCCCGCTGCAAAAATACATTGCCTTGATGGAGCTTCAGGTAGGACTTAGGAGTTTCACCGTCATTGAATTTAGTTTTGATGATGATTGTTGTACATTGTTTGCATATGGTCACCACGTGCAGACAAATTGTCTGCTAATATTTTGAATAGTATTGAAAATGATTGTCTTGTGCATAATGACATTTGGACTGATTGTGTATTTTCAAGTTTGGGATCATCTTGAGATGTTGAGACATTGTAGGACTATGGTTTGTTTAATTATGATGCCTTAACATATTTGTTGTTTCTTTATTTCCTTCATCTTTCTATTGTTGGTATAATTAAACCCCTTTCTTTAATGAGGCTTTGTTGGAATGCATGTTTGTGTGCTTAGAATTCTGTGGAAAGACAAATGGACTTAATTTATCCTTGTGTGATGAATGAAGTCCTATTGAAATTTTGAAAGAGGGGTAATACAGATATTTTTTTAATTTTTTATTTTTTTACAGGAGAGGAATGAAAGGCTGTTCTACAAGCTTCTCATTGATAATGTTGAGGAATTGCTCCCAGTTGTCTATACTCCAACTGTGGGTGAGGCTTGCCAGAAGTATGGGAGCATCTTCAAGCGCCCTCAGGGTCTTTACATAAGTTTGAAAGAAAAGTATGAATTTCTATTTCTGCCGTAACTATGTGCAACTTAGAGCTACTTTAGTCATAATATGAAGGAGTGCTTGAATTTTGCAGGGGCAAGATTCTTGAGGTGTTGAAGAACTGGCCTGAGAGGACTATTCAAGCAATTGTTGTGACGGATGGTGAGCGAATTTTGGGACTTGGGGATCTTGGCTGTCAGGTAGTTATGTTGTCAATCATCGTATTTAAATCTAAACTTATTAAACAGGTTCTATGTAAATTATTGTGCTGTAAAAGTGAACTAGCCTTCACATGATGGTGTTGGATATGTTTTAGGGGATGGGGATTCCTGTGGGAAAATTGTCTTTGTATACAGCACTCGGAGGTGTTCGTCCTTCTGCAGTAAGTTTATTAAAATAAAACTTGTGGTTCTTGCTTCGTTTTACTACATTGTAAATTGTTGGTCACACGATGTACTTTGTTTTAAACCTTGGGGAACATTTCTAAATGCCAAGCAAAACCAAGTTCAAAATAAAAGCCTTGGTTGTAATCACATAATATCCCTTATTCTGATCAAGAATTGTATGGACTGTCTTCTTGTAGTGTTTGCCTATAACAATTGATGTGGGGACAAACAATGAACAGTTGTTGAAAGACGAGTTCTACATTGGGCTTAGACAGAGGAGGGCAACTGGGAAGGTTTCATAGTTTACATTTGCACCTTGCTCCAATTTTGGTTCATAAATTTTTACAAGTGATAGTATAATATACATTCCCTAAGGTGATTTTGACAATTCTTTTCAGGAATATTATGAACTTCTGCATGAGTTCATGTCCGCTGTCAAGCAGAATTATGGTGAAAAAGTTTTGATACAGGTTGTGCATGAGTTAGATTACATCCTTGGTTGATAAAATTTCTGTAGTTTAAAATATTCATCCAATTCTGATGTTGTCTAGTTCATCTAAATTGGTTTGCAGTTTGAAGATTTTGCAAATCACAACGCTTTTGAGCTGCTTGCAGAATACCGCACAACTCATCTTGTTTTCAATGACGATATACAGGTTTGAAGTAGCATTAATGGTGAAGCTTGCACTTAAAAGGATTTTATGTTGTTCTTGATTTCATTGTCTCCTTTTGTTTCAGGGGACCGCAGCTGTTGTTCTTGCTGGGGTAGTTGCAGCGCTGAAGTTGGTTGGTGGTGCACTGGCTGAGCAAAAATTCTTGTTCCTTGGTGCTGGGGAAGTAAGACTCTTCTTTGGGCTATTTCCATCCAGACTTCATATTGGTTTTTCCTCCTCCTTATATATATGTGTGTGTGCATGCGCGCATGCACGCTCCAATCCCCATAATCCTGCACTATTAGTCAAGTTACTTATTTAGCTTCTGTTGTTTAATGATTGCAGGCTGGAACTGGTATAGCTGAGCTTATAGCTCTTGAGATTTCGAAGCAGGTAGTAACTTGTTATTGGTATTTGAATGCCCATCTTTGGTTTATTAACAGAGTTGCACTCTGTCGTAATTCTTAAACATGATGGTTGGTGGTATTATATTGTTTGATAGTTTCCATTTGCCTGTTGTAGACAAAGGCTCCTTTAGAAGAGACACGCAAGAAGATCTGGCTTGTCGACTCTAAGGTAGTAAGCTTGATCAAAATTTCTTTCGTAACATATATATTAGCCATTAGATATCCTTTTTATTTTTCTTTCAAAGATTTCCCCTCTCTACTATTAAGGAGAACCAGTATTCTTTCAGGGATTGATTGTTAGTTCTCGTAAGGATTCACTTCAAAACTTCAAGAAGCCTTGGGCTCATGAACATGAACCTGTTAAGGATCTCTTAGATGCTGTCAAGGTGTGAAAAGATGTCATTGTTTGAGTTCCAGTAAGTAATCTTCATGTGTATCTTGGTCCCTTACCATGTTCTCTTACTCCTCAGGCAATTAAACCAACAGTTTTGATTGGATCATCCGGGGTAGGAAAAACATTTACAAAGGAGGTGGTTGAGGCCCTTGCCTCTTGCAATGATGTACATACTCTCTCTCAGAATCCTGTTTATATTTTCAAACTATATTTCCATAAAGAAAAAGCTTAAGCCCAATTCAATAAATGACATGCAGAAACCTATCATTATGGCTCTCTCCAACCCTACTTCACAGTCTGAGTGTACTGCAGAAGAAGCTTATACATGGAGTAAGGTAAAATTTTACACAGCTAAATGTGCCATAACTTGGTTGAGGACTTCACCATACAAAGGATGATTGATTACTCAACAATTGCAAAGTACAGTTGACTCTATTTTATGTTTGTCGCTTTTGTTTTCAAATTGAAGGGTCGTGCAATTTTTGCTAGTGGAAGTCCATTTGATCCTGTTGAATATGATGGGAAGACTTATGTACCTGGCCAGGTAATGCAATTTTCTTCATTAGTATTTCTCTTCAAAATTGGTTGGATATCAACGACTGAGGTGTGTGATTTCCTTGTCATTTCAGTCCAACAATGCTTACATTTTCCCTGGATTTGGTTTGGGTTTGATAATCTCTGGAGCTATCCGTGTGCACGATGAAATGCTTCTGGCAGCTTGTAAGTAGGCAACATAAGGATGACAATCCATAAAATGTCTTTTCTACTATCTCTAAAAGTTGGCATTATCTGGAATATAAACAGGTTCCTGATGTAAAATGGCCCATTTAAATAAGATTAAAAAAAAAAAACTTTAATCTTCCTTTTCTTGTTGTCACTATCCTCTTGTTATGAGGAACAAGTCCCACTTCAAAAATTATGCTGTTAGATCTTGTTTAACAATAATTTTAGACTTAAAACACAAAACATATGATTTTTTTTTTTTTAAATCTTGTTTAACTGGCAAAGGGTTAATTGACTTTTTGTTGTTCTCCAACAACAGCGGAAGCCTTGGCTTCACAAGTAACAAAGGAGAACTTTGATAAGGGGTTGATATACCCTCGATTCTCTACTATCAGAAAAATTTCAGCTCATATAGCTGCTAATGTAGCTGCCAAGGCATACGAACTTGGTAAGTAAATTTTTGTTGTAGGTATCCTCGCACAAATTCTCACTACTATACTCTGAAACCATTAATTTTTGTTTTTGATTTCTTCTTATCATGCTTTTGTAGGTGTCGCTACACGTCTTCCTCGTCCTAAGGATCTTGTGAAATATGCAGAGAGTTGCATGTACACACCAGTCTACCGAAATTATCGTTGAACAGTTGATGGACATACTCCAACCGTTTAGTGTTGTACTATCACTATTCACTATGTTGTCGGAATCTTGCTATCAAGCTGTATGACGCATATTGGTGTGTTTTGAAGTAGCTTTTAGCAAAAATAACTTATGAATATGACTATAATAACTCTGGCATGTTATATGACCCGTATAACGTATAGATAATCATAAAATGAAGATGCTTGTACCCTACAACCTTGTTGATTTGATTTGATTTGAAATCTCTTCATTCCAGCAATGTGGCTAGAGCAATTTTTTGCTTCATCCATGGTCGCCTTTTCAACAAAAAATCATTCTCTACTAATGAAATCAAGGTTGCGTTCTTTTTGACATAAAATGTTTTTAAAGGAAAATTATTTTGAGGGAAATACAATTTATTTTTTGGTTTTGGTTGCAATTTTAAAAATATTTTGAAAAACATTTTTATGTCAAAAATGTTTTTTTACACAAACATTTTCAGAAAAACAAATTATTTTCTAGTGTTTGGCTGCATTATTGAAAATGCAGCAAAAAAACAGGTTTAGGCGTTTGACTCTTAATTACAATATAGAAGATTGAATGGTATCTTTTTTTTTTTTTTTTTTTGTTAGGGCTTAGCAAATAATCTCTACTGAACCACAGAAGAGAGCAAAGCAACTAGTGTTAGAAGTATGTGGTGAGCATTAGTATTGGTAGAGGCAAATTGCTAAAATGCTAAATTTATCAACCAAATATAATAAAATGCTCCTACATCAGTGGAGGCAAAGCCAAATTTTTTGGCTGTTGAGCTACAGTGCATTAGTATTGGTAAAATAGATAAAGTAGTTTTTTGCGGTGTCAAATTGTTAAATTTTTTGCTCTTCCAATGCTGATAAATGAATAAATCTACCATATCCTAATAGCTTAAGTTTTTGGGACAATCAGTAATTTAATATGATATCAGAGTAGGAGGTCCTAAATTCGATCCCTATCTCCTCCATTCTACTTCCAATTGAAATTCTCACGAGTTTTGGTCCACACGTAAAGGGAGAGTGTTAGAAGTATGTAATTAAATGATTAAATTTACCATATTTTAATAGCTTAAACTTTTTGGATAATGAGTAATTAAACAACTACCCATCTATCAATAGAAAAAAAAAAAAAAAACTACATGGAAGGAGATAGGTTAGGTCACTCATTACAAGAAGCAGGACAATATCACTTACAATTAGTGAATATGAAATTACTACAATGTGTTTAATTGGCTCATTACTTAATTGAGAAGGCGTCAACCTATGGAATATATATATATTCTCTATTCTTATATTGAAATTAAATTTTTTTTTTTTTTTTTTTTTTTCATAATGTAGTAAAAAATTGAAAATGAGAGAATCATATTATAGATCTATAATAATGATCAAGAGATGTAGAACCTATGGATAATGTAGGGTTGTATGGATGTGTTTATTTGTTTACCGTCTTGCATGCTTTAGGAATGCTCATTAACGGATTCCTTACTAGAACTAAGTTTGATCCTCTGCTTCCGACCCACCCGGTTAAGGCATACTTCTTAAGGAACACCTTATATAGGACGGTAAGTCTACAAAGATGACCTAGGCATGATGTGAAAGAAAATCTGAAAAATGGCAATAAAAGCCCCTAAAACCTTTTTTTCCCAACATGTTTATGAAACATGTTTGTAAACTAGCATCTCGATTCTTTTAGACTTGAGATTGCTTATCAAACTTGAGCCTCTAAGGCTCGAGTTCCATCCCTAGAGAAAGAAAAGAGTTAGCCAAAAACAAACCCAATCTCAGCTAGTGGAAAGCCCCAACGCCACAATAATCATCGTTGCTCGCCGCCGCTCTAGTGCTGAGATCAAAATCCTCAAAAAAGGTCCGCCGCTCCGGTACCATGGGGTTGTGTTTTGATCGGTATTGTGGGATTGTGTTTTGATTTGGGTTTGGAGAAATGAGTATTTTCTGATTTTTGAGTTTGGGTGTTCACTACTGTTAGGTATACATACTATTCCATCATAAAGTAACAATGACTGATAAAATCTTCCCAACCCATGTGAATTGCTTAGAGAAATATAAATATGTAGAAACCAAGTCCAACAATATCTATAAAATGTTGCTAACTGGTTATACTTGGTTTGATAGAACTTTTTATTGGGTACTTAGGGAGGCTAGATCTCCTGTTGAGTTTTCTTGCTTTGGAAATTTTTCCATAATAATAATTCTAACATTTAGAAAGAATCTATCAAACACTTGGTAATAATTCTCACCACACTCAAGTAGAATACACGTGAATTCTCAATAAAAGAGACGTTTTATTGATACTTATAACATTACATTTTGCTACATACACCACACACCACTCTTGCTTCTTATTTCACTCGCTTTCTTATACTTATTGGAGACTCATGCAAATGATGAGAATAACCATATATACAACACAAAGGAGACAAATGCTTTAAGAAGAAATCACCGGCCTATACTCTTACGTCTTCAAAACATATTTTGTGGCAAAATTTAAGTTTGAGGTTTTTTGTATACGCTCCGATCAGTATGAGTATCATTATACCGTTGGCTCAAGTAAGTCTGACATAAGATTGGCGGAAACCTGGAAAAACAGAGAAATGCATAGAAATAGAAAAGTTAGAGTTTGAAACGCACTGTTTAATATTTCCAAGTTCATGCATATGACTACTTTTATAACTGCCACCTAATTATCCACATACATTTAGGGTGATTTAGATCTTCAATATCCTTGAAAAATAGTGAATGTGTAAGGCATTAACTTACTTGGGAGGATTATTTTCTGACTTGCAGGTTGGCAAGCACTCAACAAGACAATCATGACTAGGCTCAACGAAATAAGCCATCTGCCACAGGGAAAAGGAAATAAGATATTCATGAACCATTATAAATTTCAAAATTTGTACATGAAAGTAAGACAAAATGTTTTGTAAATTAAGCAAAATTAAAATAAAAACACTAAATGAATTACACCAAATATACAAAATGTAAATGTCATGAAAAATTAGGGGTAAGGCTACTTGCCAACCCCGTCCTAGACTCCACAAAAATGGAAGCATCAATGAAAGCACTATGCATTAGTACAATCCTTTAAATATCATGCAAATTAAACAAGAATAGGATCCAAATTAAAGTTCCTCACTCAGCTAACAAATTTCATTTACAGTACAACTCCATTCTAAGCCACCAAGACATTTCAAATGGCCTTAAAAATAGAAAGAAGCTAAAAGATTTGTTTGTCTTTTTATTTGTACTCGCAATTGCTAGGAGAGGAGAAATCTAATCCATGATTTGTGAGCTACAAATAACATAATAGAAACAAGAAAGATTAAAGCATGAACATATAAGAACACAAGATTTATGTCGCTTACCCAAAATTAGGTCTACGTGTGGTTGCGTTTAGGGATAGGAAGATGTGGATTTAGGGTTTAGAATTGTCAAAGAGAGGGTTTTCGGGTTGTGTTAGGAATTAAAAGGTGGTCTGATGAGTTATATCTTAGGTCTTACTTAGAATATCCAAGTTCTTGATAAGTTGCTATTCTAGCAGGATATTTAACCAAAATAGCAACTGTAAGCTTATCCAAAGTTTCTCACATGTTAGAATATCTGACGTCCACATGGTTGTCGCAGTTTTAGTTTTTATTTTTTTATTATGATGTCTTACAAAAGAAGTTACAAGGATCATAAGTATATAAACCATCCATTCGGTTATCACCAGGCTAATATAAATATTTTAAATTTCAAGTTATTGTGTTTTATAATTATGATCCAAAAGAAGAGTTTATAAATCGAATAGTAAATAACATTCAATTAGCATAAATTTGACATGCATATTAAAGCTGAGTTTGGATTGCATTGAAAAAAACCCACATCTGTGTTTGGCATTTTTTCCCTAGGTCCCGTGCACTATTCATGGGACCCGCAAGTACAGAAAAACACTAATTTTACTTTAAAACTGGGTCCCATGGCACTATTCACACATTTAAAAATTATTTTGCTACAGTGTTTTTAGCAATAAACGGTATCCAAACAGACTCTAAAAACATAGAGAACATGTAATCCAACAGAGAAATTTTCAAAACATTAATTCTATAACTTGTGTGTGTAAAATTATCATAGGACACATAAGGCTTTTAATGTATTCTCAAATACCGAAAATACCCCCAATAATTGTAAGGACTTCAACAAGGCTAACACTAACATAACTACCATAATAGATAAAGCTTCACACAAAATGAGCAAGTCACTTAATATAACTAACACAATAGATCAGACTTCACACACAATGAGCAAGTCAGTGGGGCAAGAGAATCAGTGCACTACAAATATTGATAATGAAAATGAAGTCAAATTGGCTCAATAAAATACCAAGGTTTCAGGAGAATAATTTATCTTAGATCAACCTGATGGCCACAATAAAACTACCGCAACTGATTCTACCACTAATAGGGACAATTGTAAGAGGTAGATCCAAGTAGCTAAAGATTCAAACAGTAATACTCTATGTGGCCATTTGTAACACATTTAAAACTACCACAACTGATTCTGCCACTAATAGGGGAAAATATTAAAAAGTAGGTCCAAGTAGCTAAATTTTCAAACGGCAAAACTGCAAATGGCCATTTGTAACACAATTCAGCACCCTGCAAAAAAACATTCCAGCTGCAAGTAATAAATAAAAAAGAAAACGGATAGAAAATAATGTTACCCTTTATATGATGATATTGCAGAAACTGACACTATAAGCACAGATCATCAAAAGCTTATAAGGGTCTTGCAACAATTTTCACTCAAAAAGAAAGGGGAAAAATAAAACAGGGGCCTTACAGAATATCTCTCTTGACCATTCACCAAAACTCTGTGCAATGTGGACCTGAGTACACATGTAAAGCAAAATGTCAGTCAAACAAGAGTAAAGAAGAAGATTTTCAGAAAAGTTGGCAACGAAAAGAGAGTTTTCATCCCAGAGAATGCTCAACAACAAACTTTTATAAAAAAAAGTAAAACAAACAGATCAGCAGTGGCAAGAATATGTTCATGAATATTGTCTTGGAAATGATGTATTGGGGAAATCTAGGCCCTGTGGACTTCAACCTGGAGCTAGATTACCAGTAAAACCGGGACAACACTAACAGTTAACAGCTCATTAAAATTAGTATAATTACCACTACTAGCACTACGGAAAAGTTCAGTAGTTTAAAGTTCATTAGTGCAATGCTAGCTCATACATGATTGAATAATTTTTCTTACATTTTGATTGGGGATTCAGAATATATAATGACTCCAAAATGGCTAAATCTACAACTTGAATTCTTCAAGACAATTTGGATGGCAAATAGCAATATTGACAAAGGGTGCAATATAAACAGTCTAGACCTCAAATAAAAATTCAAATCCAAATATTACCCTGGTTTAACCCTTTCAATTAAGTTCACATATTCTCAATCACAACTGACAAGTTTATTAGAGGAAAGAAATGTTACAATTAGAAGATAAAAAATGATTCTCTACCAGATCATTTACATGATAGCCGCCAAGTGACCAGGCCAACACAATTTAGAACAGTCAACTATAACAACTAAATACCAAATGCAATTAAGGATGAAAAGCTTTGGGGAGCGAAACGTATTACAAAGCTTGTTTAATAACAAAATTATCTCTTATACAGGACAAAGTGAAATTTGGACCATTGCTACAACTAAGAGATGTACATTACTTGAAAACACAGTTGCTCCAGCGCTCCAGCATGTCACCAAGATTCACAATAAACGCTCTGTCAAAGATAAACCGTAAAAAATAATATCACCATCCCAAACTAAACAGAATGCTTTCTATTACATTTTAACATTTTATCATGCAAGCATGTAATTCTTCACACAATGCATATTGAAAGATCTTTACTGCATGCTAATAGACATTGCAGCAAAACAATAACCAGCTAAATGGTGGCATACTGGCATGTTATCAATAACAGTAATGTAACCTGGAAGGCTGGAACAAAAATATTATGATGCTGGAGTGGGAGTATAATGTTTCAAATCAATAACATACTAGACATAGTAAGTTCATTGATTGAATTGCATGCTTTACATTAAGATCTATTTATAAAGGGACTTCCTCTTATCAAAAAAAGAAAAAGAAAAAATTGATGGGACTCCTATTAAATGCTATAGTATCTAATTAAGTTGTAAAGAGCTCAAAACCAAGTTTGATCCGGAAGTATGAATTCATAGAATCCAGAATAAAAACTCAACAGAAATAATCACAAATGCAATAGAAAATAGGCTACTACACAATGTGAGATAATGTATACTAAAAAAATGTTACAACATATGTTGAGACACGATCTATTTCCATAAATGTTAAATTGACTCACCCTTTTAGTGGTGGTACATCTTCCCATATCTGAGGCTTAGCATCCCTATCCTTGCATATCTGCGAGTAATTAACAAAATTGCAACAACTAATCAGATTACACAGTCATTTGAGTTTTACTTCACCCAAAAAAAATGTTCATTTTTACAGCAGTCTTCTTACTTGGAGACCTGGGATGCCATCTGTTGCCAAGAGGGTAATCAAACCATAGTCAGAATGAGCTCCAGCTCCAAATATCCCCTTTGATGGATCAGAAATTCCACCTAAAAAAACCTGTCCCTGTATTACTAACGATACAACAAGGCCAAAAAATTCAAAATGTTCCAAGAACAAAAAAATGTAATTTTAACCTTCGTAGTGTAGTAAGCGCAAGATTGCAATAGGCTCGCCAAGCATTTCTGGCTGGTCAAAGAAATCAACCTTCAGATCAAGTGCAAGAGCTATTATCCTGGCAACTGCCCTTGCCACCTCTCTGAATGCACAAAAGGAATAGATGGTTGGTAATTTACCCTATTTGAATTCATTTTACAGAAAATTGATTCATGGGAACAATTATGACAACTGATGGAATAACAAAGTTTAAACACACAAATTAATACAGTTAACCAAAATTACATGAAGAGACTCCTTAAGAAACTGCCAATTACATATCCTCCCTGCATGTGCATGTGTGTGCATACAAGACCTTGCTAATAGTTCCATTATACAAACTGTACGTTTGCTAAAACTTACAAAGCCTCTCGATGATAATTCTCCATTGTCTCTCTCCATCCAGGAAGTAGTTCTAAAGACAGCAACAAGTTCAACATTCAATAACATACTTTCCGGAACAAAAAAAAAAAAAAAAAAAAAAAAAATTATATATATAGTGACCTGGTTTAACTGCCTATAGAACCATATGGTAGAGAGAGAGAGAGAGAGAGAGAAAGCACCAATCACAAAAATGCTTGAACTTGGTTTTCAGGGTCCTATAGTTACCTGGCTCAGGCCAAACATTTGGACCATAAAATGGTTTTTCTGCTTCTGGGTCACCTTCAGCTACTTCCACCCCAATATAATATCCTTCCTTATAATCTCCTGATTTTACAATTCAAACAAATTATAGATAAAGTAAGGATAAACCCAGTTGGAGAAAAAAAAAAAATTAAATATTGAAACTTGGCAGGAAAAAACAAACCTTTAAGTTGGTTTTCAGGGTCCAAAAGCTCGTCAAGAATAGGGGTGTAACCCCTATGTTTCTCATTCCTTAAAAGCTTCATTTTCTCACTTAATGGTTGTTCGAACATCCTTTTGCTCTGTGCAAAAACCTCGTCCATGAACTCCTGGCTTATCCCGTGGTTTACGACGTAGAAAAATCCCGAATCCAGACAGGCCTTCTTCGCCAAGAAATTAACACAAACAAAAATGCTTTAAAATAAAAGTAATAGTAATAGTAATAGTAATTGTTTATGGTATGGGTATGGGTATGGGTATGAAATTGAACAGTACCTGTTTAAGTAATGAAACAGATTGGTGAAGGTCGGGAGTGGAGAGATCAATACAATTGAGGACTGAAGTTTTTGAGGCTCCCTGCCCCTGCCCCTGGCCCTGCATACCGATTTGGGTAGTTCTTTCAAATTCAGCTATTAAGAAAATTCCTTAATTTTCTCTCTCTTTCTCTTCTTTCTTGACTGCTGCAACATAACTACTCTGGAATTGTGTATTTATACGGTTTATGTGTGCCAAATATTATAGCATCTAGAACCTTTCTGTTTTTTTGGTATTTGGTGTGCCAAATGTTTGGCATTTGGCACACGTTATGGGAATGCTCTAAGCCAAGCATGGTGGGACATGAACCTCTGCGATTCATTTCCAAGTCTGCGAATCTAACAAAATTGGTATAAAATTTTTGGAGAAAGTAATAAATAAATAAAAACTTATCCTTAAGAATTGTGTGTTTAATTTTTTTTTAGAATACTAAGGGTCTGTTTAGATAGAATTTATTTTGCTAAAATTGAAAACTAAAAACTGAAAACATTGTACTAAAATAATTTTTAAATGTGTGAATAGTGCCGTGAGATCCATTTTTAATGAAAAAGTTGCTGCCCGATTTTCGATTGATCGAGCCTAAGCTTCGATCGATCGAACTAAGCCGAACTGCACTATTAAATCTGCATCAACTTAAATCCAACTTTACATAAATGAAACAACTTTGAGCAAGTCTAAACATGACTAAACATCTTGTTTTGATCATTGTTTGCCAACAATACACATTAGAGTTCTAAATACATAAGATCCTAAGTCTTTAGAACCTAACATAATCATCAACATCGAAAACAAGCATAGAGGCATACAAGGCATCATCCATGACAAATAACACAAGGGGTCAAGGATCACACTTAGGTATTTAAACCACAACAAGTGTACCCACTCTGATGCCAATTGAATGTTCAAATAGCGTATAAAAACACCATGAACGTTTAGACCCCCAATTAACAAATTATCAATTCAAGCTTATTATCAAATAATGTATGTGCGGAACATGAAGATAAACTAAAACAGAATAGATAAACAATCTAAACCAATTAAAATCACATCCACAGCAGAAATTAAAAGGCAAAGATTAAGGGAAGAGAGATGCAAACACAAGGACAACACAACGATGTGTTATCAAAGAGGAAACCGAAGCCTTCGCGTAAAACCTCTCCGCCGCCCTCCAAGCGGTCAATAATCCACTAGAAAATGATGTTGGGATACATGAACAGCAGAAGACCCTCCAAGCCTAATCTACCCAGTGTACCTAAGCCCTCCAAGCTTCTTGCTCCAACGAGGTTACGCCAAACCTTTGTCTTTTCTAACTTACCGGATTCCGCTATAGCCCATAGCATCAACCAATGTGAATTGGTCCCTTCCTAACTGCTCCGTGAACAGTGCATAGTGCACTATTCACCGTTGAAAAGTCAACTTTTGCTGCTACTGTTCATGAACAGTGCATGAACAGTAGCCGCATTACTCCCCGAAACGCGTGAAAAAAAAAGAAAAGAAGAAGAGCAAAATGCAAAACGTGCAAACACTGAAACGCAACGCGTATTCAAACCTCACCTAAGTATTTTTAACACACGCAGATAATGGAGAGAAGTAACAAAGACAGTGTATTTAATTATATTGCAAGGCATATATGCCCGGACATGAATCCCCCCAATTCATTTCAAAGTATACGAATCTAACAAAGTTACTGTAAATTATTGTGGCGTCATCCTATTGACTCATGGGGTTTCCACGTGTTTGGTGGAATAATCTAACAAAAGGTCAGTAAAAGCTTAAGATTATTGTGTCCCAATAATGAATCTATAGGGATTTTTTTTTAATACCTTTTACAAAATTTTCCAGTATACATTTTACAAATTCATCCTTTAAAAAACTTATTTATTAGTTTATTAATGTGAAATTGAGATTTTTTTTTTGTGCTAAATATTCAGTTTTTGAAAATTATTTTGTTAAAAAACTTATATCACAACTTATTTAGTTATGTAGCATTTTTTTGGAACTCAACTTTGTCAAATTTGAGTTCAAAGTAGAATTTAATTTCACCAAAATTGAGTTCTATACAATTCAGTGATATGTGGCAAAATTAAAAAATAGATTAGAACTCTATTTTCTCAAAGTCAAGTTCCACGTTCCACTGAAAACCTGTGCCATTTTATGTAAAAGATAATTCATTAAATGATTTTTTTTTTTTAATGTAAAAGACAATATGAGATGGAGGGAGTATATTTTTAGGAAAATGCTAAAGGTATTAAAATTTTATTACATAAAACTTACAAACTGATATGTAATTGGTAAGCTTCAACTACTTCATAAATGAATATTTGTGATGATGCTGTGAAAAATCACCAGTGAGCTACACAGCCTTCACACGCTCGAGAGAATACCTACAAAGAAAAAGAAGACCTAACAGAGAGCACCGGTGTGGTGCCGGCCAAATACCCTCTGAAGGTCAAATTAGAATTATTCTCACAATTCTAGAGTGCTAGAGAGGGTAAATTATGCGTACCTCGATTTATGAGAGTATTGAGCTTTTATAGTAGAGAGTTGACACCTCTTCCTTGATTTCGAAGTCTTTTCCTTCTAGGACTCTACACGAGTAGTCCCAAACGTGGTCAACAAGATATTTCCTTGTAGAAGAGATTTGCAAGTATCTTCCGGAATCCTTGTCGCGCTAGGACTCTATTTACCCTTGGATTCCATGGCGATCAAGCTTGTCTCGCAAGTATGCTACATCCATCCATAACGGACCTTTGAACAGATTGGGCTTGCCCTTTACTGGCCCACGGACATGGATCCATCAGGCCTATTCTTGGGCCTCATCAAATTACATTTTTTACCCTCATCAATTGCCCCCTTCACCCTACGGGTCCATCACAGTTGAGGGACGGGGCACGTGGGGTGACGGTTTCAAAGTAAACTTTTGATGACGGTCCGACAGTGAATTAAATCAGACGGTAGTTGGTTGACGGCCTCAGCGGGGACACCGTCAACTGCGTAAAGTCTGACAGGTTGTTCAGAAACCATTATGGCGCATGACACGTGTCGTCCTCCGACTGGATTTTTTCTCGGATCGAAGCGTCGCTTTGTCTTCTGTGCACTCCTTCTATAAATACAAGGGTACCTCCTTCATTTCTACATTTTCAGTCGAAACATATTGTCAGAGAGCAACCCATCAACATCGACAGAGACCACTCCGTTCACCAAGCTGAATCCGTCACAGACGCCTTTCCTCCGTCCATTCTCAAAATTTGGTAAGCGTTCTCTTTCATGAATCTTGTAGACACACCGTCCATAACTTGATTAAATTATAACCTTGTACTTCAGTACACCCGTCGTAATTCCTAGATACGTCTGAGTCTTAGGTTTTGTCATCCTGTGTAGGCGATGTCTAGTGCGTCAAGTAATCAGTCATGCGTCCGTGACGGGGTGGATTACGAGGAGGTATATCCGTCCGGTCATAGAGACGTAGACAGTCTGGGTGAAGAGAGGAGTCCGTCTGCCTCTTCCTCTTCCTCAACAGATGAGGATATGGAGATGGCTGACCCTGACGAGGGTCCAGAAGTCGTCGAGGAACAAGCAATAAAGTCCGTCATAGGTGCCGATGGACTTAGAGAGTTCATCATGCTACCAGAGTGGACGGTTAATTATTTTACATCCACTATCAAGGAGAGACATTTCAGCTCTCTTAGAGATAATTACCAAATTCCAGACTACATTCCCATCTGTCTACCCTTTAAATCAGAAAAATGCTATTATGAAGGGGTAGAAGGCGTCGGGGTGTACGAACAAATGTTGAAAGCAGGACTTAGGTTTCCACTAAGTTCCCTTCACCGTCAACTTCTCAAATACCTCGGCCTGTCCGTCAACCAAATATCCCCAAATGCCTGGAGGGTCTTCATAGCAATGGAGGTCCTATACGGTGCTATGTCGGATGGTGCAAGGAGGCTGACGGTACGGGAATTCCTTCACTGTTACCGTCCAGACGAAATAGACAAATCACGGGGGATATATAGCTTCGTGCCCAGGAGTCCGTTGCTAAAGGTCATATTTGAAACCCCAGACTCTAATAGGGACTGGAAAAGTCGTTATATCTTCTTAGAGGGTGACGGGTGGATGTGTCATCCTGGGGAGACAGATTATATGCCCGTCGACACGACTTGGGGGATTCTGGCTCCGTCTCGTATGTACCCGTCTAGTGTGTGAATTTTACAAAACCGCATAACTTCGTATAAATTCGTCAGGTCACTAACCGTCTACCTTTTTTTTTTTTTTTTTTTTTTTTTTTTTTTTTTTTTTTTTTTTTTTTCAGTTCGACGACGTCCCCAAGTTGACCTCGAGGAATATAATTTTCTTGAGAAAATTTTCAACAAAACAAAGGCAGAAGAAAGGACCTGGGCCAAACTAGTCACACTTAATACCATCCACTGGTACTGTGACGGTCCTGCACCAACTCCAGCGGCGATCAGATACGCCACCAGAATTCGTCAACGTAAGTCCGTTGTCTTTATTACTTTTGATCGTCTTGTTTATTATTATTATTATTTCTAAAGAATACATTCGTCCACCTTTATAGAGATGGACGACGCTAAGAGGAGGGCCCTGATTAAGGCACAGGCTGTCAAGAAAAAAGAGACCGGTGAGGTGAATCCCATGGGGACGGGCACAAGCAATCTGTCAACAAAAAGGAGGCAGCCGTCCAAATTTGACCGCCCTCCTAAGAAGCCCAAAGTCCCTTTGGAGCCCGTCGTAGGGCTTATGGCAGAGGGTGTGAAGACTGTCACCCCGGTGAAGCACGGGGTAGGAAAAGGTCTCATGAAGGCCCCGTCTACTAACCAGGAAAAACCACCCGTCCTCCTTCGTGAAGACTCCAAATACGCCTTGGAGAGGCTTTCATCCATCATATCGTCGGAGGATTATGAGGATTTAGGCAACCACTCTACAGAGGCATGGGGGAGACGGGACTTTTCGCAGTTGCTCAGGTAACGAAGTCCGTCGACTTTACGTCCGTCCACTATGTTCGCTTTGTATTTAATCTCCTTTTACGTTTCAGGCCATGGTCATGATGAAAGGTCTGATGGGACGGTGCCTCAACCACGAGTCAACCTTGGACAGGGTTCGGGAAAAGGCAGAGCAGACGGAGGATGAACTTAGACAGCTCAAAGCTTGGAAGTTGAAAATGGAGAAAAAACTTGATCTTTCAGAGAAGGTGAGGAAGGAGCTTGAGCAGAGGACGGAGGAAGCGAAGAAGGCCCTTGTGGAGAAAGATAAGGAGATCCAGGATGTTAAGGATCAACTCCGTCAGGCTAAGGAGGTTGCGATCCGTGAATATCGCGATTCCGACGCCCTTCTGTCCGAGCTCGGTGAATCCTTCCTGGAAGGTTTTGACATCGCCCTCCGTCAGGTAAAGAGAGCCTATCCCGACCTGGATGTTTCAAATATCAAAGTTGATGAGCAAGCCCAAGCCTCCGTTATGCCCGTCGCCTCAAAGGACACCGACGACCTTTTTGCTGATGACGGAGTCATTGGAGACGGGGTGTCTGCCCCAGTTCAGAATGTCCAAGCTCTGGTGGATGAGGTCCGTCAACCCGAACAGGAGAAAGATGTAAATATTGAGGATTGATTAGTTTTAATTTTTTGTAACCACTTTGGGAACAATTGTTTTAATTTCATCCGTCATTTATGGCATGAATATGCTTTGCTTTAAACAATTTATGTGATTTTGGATATATGATTTGTAATGACATCAATCTCTTGGATATATCCGTTCACTTTGTGATGACATCAATTTCTTACGTGATCTGTCTATTTTGCTGACATTTGTTTTTCATCCGTTAGAGTATCTGTGGCCTGTCTACTTTGTGGATTTATGTATTTCATCCTTCGTCCACTATGTGGTTTTTATGTTATATTCGTCCACTAGGGATGTTATATTTGTCACCCATCTGGATGACCCGTCCAATTTGTGGATTCGTTTCGGATTATCCGTCCACTATGTGGATTTATTTTATTATCCGTCCAGTTGGGATCCGTCCTCTTGTGGACTTATAATCATCATTCTTCTTAATGACCCGTTCACTTTGTGGATTATGTTTTTTCTTCCTTCATGGATGATTTGTCCACATTGTGGACTATTGTTTTTCCATCCTTCAGGGATGATCCGTCCTCTTATGGACTTATAACCGTCATCCTTATGGATGACCCGTCCACTTTGTGGACTTAAGTTTTTATCCTTAATGGATGATCCGTCCTCTTGGGGACTTATAATCGTCATCCTTCTGGATGATTCGTCCACTTTGTGGACTTCTTTTTTTTCATCCTTCATGGATGATCCGTCCTCTTGGGGACTTATAACCGTCATTCTTCTGGATGACCCGTCCACTTTGTGGACTTCTGTTTTTTCATCCTTCATGGATGATCCGTCCTCTTGGGGACTTATAATCGTCATCCTTCTAGATGACCCGTTCACTTTATGGACTTCTGTTTTTTCATCCTTCATGGATGATCCGTCCACTATGTGGACTTCTGTTTTTTCATCCTTCATGGATGATCCGTCCTCTTGGGGACTTATAATCGTCATCCTTCTAGATGACCCGTCCACTTTGTGGACTTCTGTTTTTTCATCCTTTATGGATGATCCATCCACTATGTGGACTTCTGTTTTTTCATCCTTCATGGATGATCCGTCCTCTTGGGGACTTATAATCGTCATCCTTTTGGATGACCCGTCCACTTTGTGGATTGTAGAATTTAAGTGGCAAAACATAGTTGAGTTTGAATATTCCTCTTATTAATTAAAAACCATGCATTTTGCAGAAAAGTACCTGCCCCCTTGGGCTTAAAAAAGGCTCATAAAGAACATTGTAGCAAAATTTTGTCAAAGTAAAAGACTAGTAGCGAAATTAAATAAATTGGGAAATTAAAATTAAATAAACTGGGAAATAGAGGACGTTGTTGCCGTTCATCCTGTCATTTCTACTGGTAGTATTTTCGTAGGTGCTCCGAGTTCCATGGGTGTGGCAGCTCCCGTCCATCTAACGTTTCTAGGTGGTAAGTGCCCTTACTCTGCCATGTCGTGATTCGGTAAGGTCCTTCCCAGTTAGGGCCGAGCTTTCCTTGGGTAGGGTCTCTTGCAGCGCCCATGACCTTCCTTAGAACGAGATCTCCAACCTGGAAGTCTCTGTGTCGGATCCGGGAGTTGTAGTGTTTAGCCATGCGATCCTGGTATCGCACTAACCTTTGTTCTGCCGTCGCCCTGACTTCATCTACTAAATCGAGTTGTAGTCGCATGGCTTCGTCGTTGTTGCTCTCGTCATGGTTATGCACCCTGTAGCTTGTGAGTCCGACCTCAGCTGGGATGACTACCTTGCTCCCGTAGGTTAGTTAGAATGGCGTCTCTCCTGTGGGCGTTCTTGTCGTGGTCCTGTATGCCCATAATATACTTGGTAGCTCTTCAGGCCATATTCCCTTTGCCCCCTTGAGCCGAGTCTTGATAATCTTGAGCAAGGATCGGTTCGTGACTTCGACTTGTCCGTTTGCTTGAGGGTGGGCGGGGGAGGAGTAGTGGTTTCTTATCCTCAATTGCGAGCAGAAGTCCCGGAAGAAGTCGTTGTCAAATTGCTTTCCGTTGTCTGAGACTAAGACCCTAGGGATGCCAAACCTACAAACGATGCATCTCCAGACGAAACTCCGTATGTTCTTCTCTGTAATGGTGGCCAAGGCTTCGGCTTCCACCCATTTTGTAAAGTAGTTAATGCCCACAACCAAGAACTTCAGCTGTCGCACTGCTGTAGGGAATGGTCCCATGATGTCTAGTCCCCACTGAGCAAACGGCCATGGGGCCGTCATTGGGGTCAGTTCTTCAGTTGGTTGCCTAATAATATTACTGAACCTTTGGCACTTGTCGCAGGTCCTGACATAATCCTCGGCGTCTTTCTGCATGGTGGGCCAATAGTACCTTGCCCGCACTAGCTTGTGTACCAATGACCTTGACCCCGAATGATTTCCACAAATCCCCTCGTGTACCTCTCTCATGACGTAGTCCGCCTCTTCAACACCTAAGCACCTTAGATATGGGCGGGAGAAGCCTCTTTTATACAAGACGTCTTTTATCAAGACGAACCTTGCTGCCCGAACCTTCAGCCTTCTCGCGGCCTCCTTCCCGTCTGGCATGACGCCATCCTTCAAGTATGAAGCTATCGGTGTGGTCCAGTTATTTTCAGAACCTATCTCCTACACGTCGTCGGAATCTATTAGTGGAGAAAGCTGAACAAAAGAAAGCACATTACCAGGGGTGATCATATGTTCTGCTGAAGCGGCTTTGGCAAGACGATCAGCTTGCTCATTCTCTTCTTTGGGGATTTGGATGACTTCGACCTTTAGGTCGCCTATTCTTCTTCTTACTTGATCCATGTATTTCTTCATCCTTTCGCCCTTGCACTCGTAGTCTCCATTCACTTGGTTAGTAACGACCTGGGAATCGCAATAAATGACCACGTTCTCGGCCCCCGCAGCTTTGGCGAGGTCGAGGCCTGCTACTAGTGCCTCGTACTCCGCTTCATTGTTGGTGGTTGGGAAGTCGAGACGGATCATACATTTAATTGTGTCTCCTTTGGATGATCCGTCTGTATGTATGTTCCACTAAGGGGACTGCTCTTCCCCCTTGTCCTCGTCATGGGTGAATTCTGCTATAAAGTCCGTGACGATCTGTCCTTTGATGGCGCTTCGCGGGCGGTATTGGATATCAAACTCACTTAACTCTATAGCCCATAACGCTAATCGACCGGCAGCTTCAGGGTTGCTCAGCACCCGCCGCAGGGGCTTGTCCGTCAGGACGATTACTGTGTGGGCTTGAAAGTATGGTTTGAGCTTGTGGGCCGCTATAACTAACGCAAAGGCGAGTTTCTCCATGGACGGGTATCTTTCTTCGGCACCACGAAGCGCCCGGCTGGCGTAGTACAAGGGCTTCTGCACCCTTCCTTCTTCTCTAACCATGGCGGCGCTGACGGCGGCAGAGGAGACGGCTAGATAGAGAAAAAGCTCTTCTCCTGGCTGCGATGGGCTTAGCAATGGTGCGGAAGAGAGATAAGCTTTTAATTCCTGGAATGCCTGTTGACACTCTGCGGTCCACTCGAAAGATTTCTTCAATGTGCGGAAGAAGGGTAAACACTTGTCCGTTGCCCTTGACACGAACCTATTCAGTGCTGCTACTTTTCCATTGAGGCTTTGCACTTCCTTCACATTTCTTGGGGGAACCATCTCTATTATTGCCCGAATCTTATCTGGGTTGGCCTCTATGCCCCTTTGAGATACCATAAACCCTAGGAATTTTCTCGCCGTCACTCCGAAGATGCATTTTCCTGGGTTGAGCTTCATATTGTAAGAACGAAGCGTGTCGAATGTCTTTTTGAGGTCTTCCAAGTGATCTTCTTCCCTTCGAATTTTTACCAGCATGTCGTCCACGTAAACTTGGACATTTCTCCCAATTTGCTGCGTGAACATCTTGTTCATGAGCCTCTGGTATGTCGTGCCCGCATTTTTCAAGTCGAAGGGCATCACTTTATAGCAGAATAAGCCTTGACTAGTTACAAATGAAGTCTTCTCCTGATCGGGTTCGTGCATTCGGATTTGGTTGTAACCCGAGAAGGCGTCCATAAAACTTAGCAATTGATGCCTGGCCGTAGAATCTACTAGTACATCGACCCGTGGGAGGGGCTAGCTGTCCTTGGGGCATGCTTTGTTAAGGTCGGTAAAGTACACGCACATCCTCCACTTCCCGCTAGCCTTCTTGACCATCATTACGTTTACCAGCCAGTCGGGGTAGTAAACCTCCCTGATGAAGCTTGCTTCTTGCAGTTTGCGGACCTCTTCCGCTATGGCTTGGTTTCGCTCTAGGGCGAACACTCGCTTTTTCTGTCGGATGGGAGGGAAAGAGGGTGACACATTTAGCCTATGTACTATGACTGAAGGATCTATTCCGGGCATGTCCTCGTGACTCCAGGCAAATACGTCTTGATTGCTTCTGAGGAAAGTTGTGAGTGCTTGGCGGACTGTGGGACTGGCGAGGGTTCCAATCTTGGTTGTCCGTTCATGGTTCGAGTCGTCAAGGAACACTTCTTCAAGTTTTTCCACTGGCTCTGTTGTCACTCGGTGTTCTTCTATGCTCATGGCTTGAAGGTGGTCATCCATTTCCATCATGGCCACGTAGCATTCGTACGCGGCTACTTGGTTTCCCCGTAACTCTCCCACGCCGTAGTTGGTAGGAAACTTAATCATTAGGTGGTAGGTTGAGGTTACAGCCTTCCATGAATTGAGTGTGGGTCGTCCGAGAATAGCATTGTAGGCGGACGAGCAGTCGACCACTAGGAATGTGACGTCCTTGTTAATCTGCTGAGTGTAATCGCCTACCATGACAGATATTGTGATTGCGCCCAGGGGGAATACCCTTGTTCCTCCAAAACCGACGAGAGGGGCGTTCGTCGGAATTAATCGTTTTCTGTCAATTCCCATTTGCTGGAACGTCGGGTAGTATAAGATATCTTCCGAGCTGCCATTGTCGACCAACACCCGGTGCATATTGTACTCTCCTACTCGTATGGTGACGATGAGCGCATCGTCGTGCGGATGGTGAAAGCGTCGGGCGTCTTCTTCCGAGAACCCGATAATGGGGCCTTCTCTCCGAGCTACCTTTGGTATGGAGCCCGTCAACTGAACATTTTGGACCATCTTGAGGTAAGTTTTGCGAGCCTTTTTTGATGAGCCAGTGGTCGTTGTTCCTCCTACGATCATCCTTATGTCCCCTGCGGGGGGTCTTTGACGTTCATTTTCCCGTCGGGGGTGTTGCTCCTGGGGGTGTAGGTCTGCTCTCTCCTTCCTGATGAACTTCTGCAATTTCCCTTGCTTGATAAGGGCCTCAATCTGCTATTTTAAGTCGTAACAGTCCGTCGTGTCGTGACCGTGGTCACGGTGGAAGCGGCAATATTTGTCCCTTGATCGCCTGTTGGGATCTCCCTTCAGCTTTCCAGGGTAGGTCAAGGCCTCCTCATCCTTGATTTGCATCAGGACTTGGTCTATCGGGGCAATTAGTAGAGTGAAGCTTGTGAACCTTCCTCCCGGGGGCTTAGAGCGCCTTTCATCCCTTCGGTCTCCTGTCCTTGCACTCTTGCGCCCTTGGTCTTGCCGTATGTCTTCCTGCCTCTCCCTTTTCTTGGGCTTTTCTTTTCGGGCTAGTAGCGCGTCTTCAGCATTCATGTATTTGGTGGCCCTGTAAAGTACTTCTGACATGGTCTTCGGGTCGTTTTTGTATATGGAGAACAAAAACTTACCCTTCCGCAGCCCATTCGTGAAGGCCACCACAAGTATCTTGTCGTCGGCTTCGTCGATCGAAAGTGCTTCCTTATTGAAACGGGATATGTAGGATCTCAGCATTTCGTCCTCTCGCTGCTTGATGCTCATCAAGCAAGTCATAGACTTTTTATACCTATGTCCCCCAATGAAGTGCGCAGTAAATTGAGCGCTTAGCTCCTTGAAAGTGCTGATGGAGTTGGGCGTCAACCGGCTGAACCAAATTCTTGCTGCCCCTTTCAGCGTTGTGGGGAAGGCCCTACACATGATTTCATCCGACACTCCTTGAAGGTGCATCAAGGTCTTGAAGGTCTCCAGGTGATCTAGGGGATCCTTGACTTCGTCGTAACTGTCGATCTGTGGCATGCGAAATTTATGTGGCAGAGGGAAGGAGTTGACTGCCGTAGTGAATGGCGAGTCGGTACGATTGGCTAGATCGTCAAGATCGCTGGACACCCGTCCCTTGAGGGCGTTCATCATAACCTCCATTTGCTCCTTCATCGCCTGCATCTCGACGGCGATATGTGGAGGGGTTGCATCCGTGAGGGATGGCATGCTCAAATTTTGTCGCTCGGGTCTGCTTGGAACGTTACTGCCTTCTGGCCCTTCTCGCTCCCTTCTATCGGCACTGGTGCCTTCTTGGTCCTGCTCTTGGGTGCCCTGACCTGCGTTTTTCTGGCGTAACTGCTCTTCCAGATCGTGGTTCTCCTTAGTGAGACGTTCCACGGCTGTGGCTAAGGTCTGAACCTGCCTCTCGAGGGCCATTGTGCGAGCTTCGTCTCCTTGAACGTTGTTTGTGGTTGCCATCGAGCGAGTTAGCACCATACAACTCTTTTGTTCGGGAAGCGTTTGCTATGGCTTTCGAATCTGAAAATAGATTCGTTAGTCTTACCACCAATTTCCCACAGACGGCGCCAACTGATGATGCCGTGAAAAATCACCAGTGAGCTACACAGCCTCACACGCTCAAGAGAATACCTACAAAGAAAAAGAAGACCTAACAGAGAGCACCGGTGTGGTGCTGGCCAAATACCCTCCGAAGGTCAAATTAGAATTATTCTCACAACTCTAGAGTGCTAGAGAGGGTAAATTATGCGTACCTCGATTTATGAGAGTATTGGGCTTTTATAGTAGAGAGTTGACACCTCTTCCTTGATTTCGAAGTCTTTTCCTTCTAGGACTTTACATGAGTAGTCCCAAACGTGGTCAACAAGATATTTCCTTGTAGAAGAGATTTGCAAGTATCTTCCGGAATCCTTGTCGCGCTAGGACTCTATTTACCCTTGGATTCCATGGCGATCAAGCTTGTCTCGCAAGTATGCTACATCCATCCATAACGGACCTTTGAACAGATTGGGCTTGCCCTCTACTGGCCCACGGACATGGATCCATCAGGCCTATTCTCGGGCCTCATCAAATTACATTTTTTACCCTCATCAATTTGAATTGCCTCTTTGTGATTAGTGATACATCATATTGTAAGCTTAAGAAAGTGAAATTTGTAGTATTTCTAACACTACTCATATATATTTTTAAAGTGTTTTAATAAGTACAAAGTTTAGCTACAAATTGGTTGTAGCCTAAGGCTACAACCTTACTCAATAAAATAAATATTACTACATATTTTGAAAATCTAATTATTGAATTGTATGTTCTTTATACTCTAAATATATATGTTAAATTTTGTGTCAATTGGATATTATATACTATATGATCTATAAGTGTATATTTTATGCATAATTTTAAACCACAAAAACTAGCAATTTAAACAATTTATTGATGACATAACTATTAATCTTTAATTTTTTAGAAATTTTGCAAACATGGAGGATATAAGAAGAAGATGTAATCCAATGGTAGAATTCTCAAAATTCACTTCCAATAAGAAGATATTGAATAAGGTTATAGCCTTAGGTTACAACCAATTTTGTAGCTAAACTTTGTCATTTTAATAATCAACCATTTAATATGAATATCAATAAAAGGTTAATATTAAAACATTTGAAATAAATATTCAAATTAATGCCACAAAATTACAAGCCCTTGATTGCCATGATGTTTTTTTAGTTGTGAATAAATCATAGAGTTTTTTTCTTTTTAGTTATTCTCTTGCCATTGTGTTTGATTTATACTAGCGGGGTTCATCTAATTACTTAATAGAGAATTTATAAGTCATAATAACTAGAATATGGTTCTTTTATTAAGAACCTTGTAATTTAATTAGTTAGTACCTCTTGGGTCTATCCATAATATCAATTCAAATCCCCTCCTCCCCGTTGTTACTATCAAATTATCAAAAAGAGAATAAGGTTTCCTTCAGTCATCCACAAAAAATATATATATATATATAAATATATATATTTTGTGGATGACTTAAGGAAACCTTATTCTATATATATATATATATATATATATATATTTATATATATTCCTAGTGTTTTGAAAAATAATATGTTGTGAGTGATTTAGTATCACTTTTTAAAAATTTTTTTTTTCATTAAAAAAAAAAAAAAAAGGTTGATAGTTAGTATGATAGAGGAGTCAACCTTTTGGTGTCATACTTAGTAGGTCTAAATTTTTTCCCCCTAACTACTAGTCTACTAGACCAAGGTTGTCCCAATCGGGATCCTACATAGGATTATTGAAGGTAGATGGGATCGTAGATCGTAGATCGTAAATCGTAGGATCGGATCGTGAATCGTAAGATCTTACATATTTTCAGATTTAAAGCAAAAACACATTGATAATGACTTTGTATGTTGAATAATCACGTAAATTATAAATTTATCCATAAAAAACTTAGATTTGCATCATATGATGTAATTTGCATGTCATACATTGTTAAGTCTATACTAACGTAACAAATATATTTAAATTTTAACCCAATGTATCTAAAAAGTTTAATATATGTTTAATTACCAAATACCAAAATATTTATCAAAACATATGGAAAATATTTTCTAAGTTCTAAGTTCCAAGTTGGAAATCCAAAATAAGTTAGCAAATGGAAACTAGCTAACTACAATATGAAATTCAAAAGTAAGATGAATATTAAGGTGAAGTGAACAAAAATTTATGTTTTTGGTAGGATTCCATACGATGCTACGATCCTATACGATCTTACACGATCCTATGTACGATCCTACCATTTTTACAATCCTAGTGCGATCCTAAACGTTTTGGTGCTCTATCCCCTCACATCCATGAATCACGATGAACCCCACCATGAATTTAATTAGTGGGGACTACCATGAATATGAGGTAGGGTCTATTATGATTGTGAGCTACAGCGTGTCATTGTGCTTCATGAATACATAATAATTTCTTCTCAAAATAGGTGGGATATATACAAGAGATAATTCGGTAGTAATGATATCTTTTATAGTGTATCATATGTAATTTGATCTCTACTTCTTCTCCCTCACTATCTACAAGTTGTTACGAATTGTTATTAGTAGGGAAAAAGTAATTTCAATGATAGGTTCAAATTAGAACCAATAACAACTTATCACCTATGATTTGTGTGTGTTTGTTTCTCAAAAAAAAAAAAAAAAAAAAAAAGATGTGAGGGATTTTTCTTTTGAGATGAAAGATATGAGGGATTTGACAAAACATAGTTTTCAATGTCTACGAAAATTTAACTACGCAAGAATTTAAAAAAAAAAAAAAAAAACTGCATCAAATTTGAGAGAAAAAAAGCAACACGAACCATACATCGGAATAAATTTTAGAGAACAATGTTAATATAATTTTAACAATAAATCTGATCTCACAGCACATTTTACAATTTTTTTTAAATAGCTGTTGAAATTTAATATATATATATTTTTTGAGAAATAAGTAATATTTTAATTGATATGTAATGAAAAGTAACGTTAGTAGTGATCTTATGTGAAAGTAATGTTTCACCATTAATTGATTTCTGCCACCTCAACAAGTTATAAAAAAATTGTGAAATTTGTTATGTATGTAGCATTATTGAAAACTATCTTGTAACCCCATGTATATGCATGGATACACTTAAAGATATACAATAAGATGCATAATATAATTCCTATATATACAATATAAATACTATTGATAGTCATTTTTATATTTTGTTAACTCTTTAAAAAATTTTGTAAGGATATTATTAGGTATAAAATGTAAATTGTCCATGCTTTTTATTATTATTATTATTATTATTATTATTATTATTATTATTATTATTATTATTTTTACTATTTATTTATTCTAGACTCTTTGGTTTTTGTATTTAATAACTCACTTGGATGAATATTTATGATATGGTCCCACATTTGATTCTAAAATTAAGAAATAAAACTATTTAAGAATAAATAATTTAGGACACATGGCGCAAAATTGGAACTTTAATTTGAAATTCTAATTTGAGTTTCTCTCAACTTTACCTATTATTATATATTATATATATAGACTAGTGTATGATCCGTGCATATGCACAATACAATTAAAAACAACACAATTACACATATATGGATTCAAATTATACATTGTTTAAGTCATAGATATATACATGAGTTTTACTCTTTCTTTCTTTTTATTTTATTTTATTTTATTTTTTGGATATACACATGAGTTTACTCTTTTTTATAAGGTTTTTATTTTATTTTATAGTTTATTTATATTAGAATTTTTGTCTTTTGCACAACATTAACTCACAAAGAAATTAAAAAAAATATATATAGATAAGACACATGGCGCAAAATTAGATAACAATTAGAATCCAATTTGAAATTTAATTGGATATTCTCTCAAGTTTACCTTTATATATATATATATATATATATATATATAGAGAGAGAGAGAGAGAGAGAGAGAGAGAATAATGCTAGGAGTCACTATCAATTTTGCTACAAAATTTTTATAAATTGACGTTACGATGATTGTGATTGGTGCAACATCAAGAACATCATAATAAAGTTCTTGATTACATTTTTGTGTTTTATTTAAAAGTTGACATTACTAAGAGTCTTATAACTCGACTGACGCCTTATAGTGTTTCCAATTGAATATTCAGAGTTCAAAATTCCTTTTTTTTTGGGTAATAAGGAGATTAACATAAAAAAAAAAAAAAAAAAAACTAACTAGCCACCAAAGGCACAATAGAGACAGATATTCTATTGCAGTACAAACCATGAACATCAAAGCTTAACAAAAGAGAAAGTTCCATGGAGGGGGAATCATTAAAAACAACAAAATCTTCACTCTGAAGGCATTTGCTCTTGGCTAACATTTCTGCGAAAGATA
Source organism: Notholithocarpus densiflorus (assembly GCA_030021035.2). Classification (NCBI taxonomy): domain Eukaryota; kingdom Viridiplantae; phylum Streptophyta; class Magnoliopsida; order Fagales; family Fagaceae; genus Notholithocarpus; species Notholithocarpus densiflorus. The sequence continues at coordinate 3,913,302 of JARYZH020000007.1, forward strand.
TGCCTAAGTCTGACTTGAGGAAGCCTGCTAAGCAATGACTTGCAATCATTTAGAAGGGTAAAGTATGATCTCTTTGAACCACAATTAGAACTAACAAGATTCACAACAATTTTTGCATCAAGTTCAACTTCTAGAAATTGCAACGAGTGATTAATAGCTAATAATAAACCATCTTGTAAGCCCATAATTCAATTATAACACTGGTAGCAACCCCAATAGATCTGGAAAATGCTTCTCTTCCAACTATTGAATTATAAAAAAATAAGAAAAATTGTACACATCAATTAAAGCTTTTGTATTAAAGTTTATAGTAACCCTAAAATTACAAATAGCATTGCTCAACTCTTCCAATAAAGAGAAATTCAGTTCAAAATACTTTAAATCCTCCACCCCCACATAATAATTATTGTGGTGCCCCAACCCTACTAAAATAAATAATTATGGAAGTGGATTTGGGCTCCAAATCTATTTGTTGGTGTGATTCCTCACAGTCCTACAGATTTAGCCTCAAACAGAGCCTAAACAGCCCAACTATAAGTACCCTCGTGATTTTTAGCCCAAAAACCCTCTCCTTATTAGAATTAATCCCTTACTATCTCTTGTATATCTCCCTCAGTTCTTTCTTCCTCCCTTTTTGTGTCTATTCTTCCCCTTTCTTCTTCTTTTGTTTTTTTAGCAAGCCCTTCACCCACCCTACTTATCTACCTTCACTCCACTTATATAATCTCTTCTTAGTGGGGTTCCAATCATTACTGTTTCGCCAAGTTCTATGCAATCCCACTTTCACTCAGAATTCCAAGGAATCATCACGTGTTCTGAGGATTCTCTTGAAACTTGTTCCAGACGCCAAATAGTGCTCGGCAAAGACTTCCCAAAAGTACTTCTAGCACTCGGTGCCGATCTGAACTTCTCTACTTCCTTGTTAATTTCGTACTGTCTTGACGGTTAGTAGTGGGTTGAGATGTGATTGAACACTTAACGAGTTCACCGAACATTGCTCTCTAGATCCTGATACACTTATTGTTGGGCCGGGTCCAGCCCCACAGGATTTGGGCTAGCTCCAATCCCCCGGGCTAGTTTTGGCTTGTGTATTTGGGCTTAAGCTTGGTGGGCCGGTACCGAACACCTAGCTCAAGTCCCCCACAATAGTCCCCCACGATCTTGTTTTCATGAAGTGGATATAGGATCAGGGATTCCTGCTTTGGTGATCGGCTAGTTTTTTTGAAAAAAATGACGGTTATGTCTTGGGAAGATCAAGCGTTAGTCAATCAATACAGCAGATATGACAGATCATTTTCGGTGCATGCGTGGCAATATTCATTATATCGAACGGTCGAGATGATCTGATGGTTCTGTAGACACTCGATTTTGCACCTATAATTTAATCAAGGAAGATGGCTAGAATGACCATTCATATACCCAAAATTCATGATTGCATTGCATGCATTAATTCATTGTTGCATATCATAAAAATGATCTTGAGATTCTAATGGTCGCGATGGTATGCCGGATTTCCAAATCGGACCGTTGGATTGAAAGATATCGCATGATCAAGTTTGTACGGTCTACATGCATTTTGTTTGGGTGGAACCAGCCATACATGATTAATTTAAATTAATTCTGATTGGTTAGACAATTAAAATTAATTAAATAATTTTACGATTGGTTGTTAGTTAGTGTCAAAAATAGGCTTGCATGCATGGGAATAAAGAGGATAATTAGATAACAACAAAATTGTGGATAATCAAGACTTTTTGGAGTAATTATCTACAAGATAATCATTGCTGAAAAGACCTGAATTATCAGAAAAGGAGTTTAATTTTTAGAATATGGATTAGAAACGCATCTAAGTGCAAGTCCCGGCTCAAAAAACCTCAAAACAAGAGTCCAAAATGGACCAAAACTCAAACTCAGGTCCGACACCCAAGAGGGCCATTCGGCACTTTTCAAGTGCCGATTGGCACAAATGCGGGGCACGGCCCGAGGGCTTCTGGATTGAGATAAAACATATCCTTTTCGATTTTTTAGAGATAAGGACGTGTCCTAGTTCGTATTCTGATTATTTAGCAAATTTTTTGAAGCATTCTCACCCTTATAAATAGAGGGTGCCTCTCAAAATTCAGCAGATTTTTTCACGCTTTCTAAACCCCCTCTTTCTGGCTCTTCTCCTCTTTTCAATTCTCTCTTACGTTAAAAACGTTCTGGAGGCTCTTACCTTAGGAATTTCTTTTCTGTAAACAAAATATTTTAGGCTTCAAAGAGTTGAATAATTTTTTTTGAATCCTAAAATATCATTTCACTAAGAAGAGCACGCATGCAAGAGGTAGTTAATTTCTTTTCTTTTTCTAGTCTTCTTTATTAATTTTGATTGATGATGCACGAATAGGTTTAGGATATTTTATTATTTTTGATTCTTGATATAATTGCCATGCTTTGTTTAAATTGTTTTTCTTTCTTTAAATTTGTTCTTAGATGATTGTTTGTTGTGATTTTTTCTTTTGAATCTCAAACCTGCTGTCAAAGATTTTTTTTTTTTTTAAACACATAAAACTAATCTATATTTTTATTAAATACATATCTGATTTTTTTAACACATAAAACTTATTTGTATTTTCATTAAATACATATCTAATTTTTTTAACACATTAAACTGATCTGTATTTTCATTAAATACAGATCTGATTTTTTTAACACATAAAACTAATATGTATTTTCGTTAAATACATATCTAATTTTTTTAACACATAAAACTGATCTGTATTTTCATTAAATACAGATCTGATTTTTTTTAACTCATAAAACTGATTTGTATTTTCATTAAATACAAATTTGATTTTTTTTAAGACATAAAATTGATTTGTATTTTCATCAAATACAGATATGATTTTCTTAACACATAAAACTAATCTGTATTTTCATTAAATACAGATATGATTTTTTTAACACATAAAACTGATTTGTATTTTCATTAAATACATATCTGATTTTTTTTAGAAAAGTTTTCTTTGACACAAAAATTGCAGATTTTGGAATTTAAAAGATGAAATTAAAAATTAGGTTGAAGTCTTTTCTTCTTCTTAATATGTGATGTATGTAAAATAAATTTATCTCATGAGTGAATCCTCTTTTCAAAAGCCGTTTTTATGATATGTTTAAAAATAGATCTGATTTTTCCTTTACAAATCTAATTTTTTTTATCAACATAAAAATAGATTTGATTTTCTTTACAAATCTAATTTTTTATCTACATAAAAACAGATCTGATTATTTTTTTTACAAATCTAATTTTTTTATCAACATAAAAACAGATCTGATTTTCTCTACAAATTTATATATTTTTTTATCTACATAAAAACAGATCTGATTGTTCTTTACAAATCAAATTTTTTATTCACAAAACAAATCTGAATTTTTCTAAAAAAGAGGATACATTCATAAGATAAATTTACTTGAATTAATTTCAGTCATTGTTTGTCATGTATGTTCAACATATCATTCACCTTATGCAAAAATGGTATATTGGTCATTAGAGTCTAGAAGACCAGACTCTATCTGGGTGGAATGGGTGCCTAACACCTTCCCATTCCGTAACCTAGCCTCCGGACTTAGGTTTTTGGATAGGTAGATTAGTGTCTTATTTCTTTATTTTTGGTAGATTGTTACTAGGAAGAAAAGCTTTGTATTCTTTTACATAGATTGTAACTAGGACTCAAAGCATTGTAAGGTTTAATTTACCAAGATTGTATTTATCATTATTTAATCAATGACAATGAAGTATCTTGATCATGTATTTTGTATTTAGTATTTTCTTATTTTTTTTGTATAAAAATAATAATTGGTGACTCCACACCACTTACCCAAAAAGAGAGGTGCCCTTAAAAGCACCCAAATCTCTTTTTTGAGAGAACCCGAATTTTGCAGTCTCTCACAGTGGCGACTCCGCTGGGGATGTCGAGGGCTAAGCTTTGTGTTAGACTTAAGTGACCAACAATATACCATTCTCTTTTGCATGATATTGTTGTTTGTTTGTTTATTTATGTCTTGAGATGTTTGTTTGATATTTTTGTTTGTGTTGTCATGTTGATTGTTAAGAGCTTTCCCTAGCTATCATAATGTGTGCCATCAAAACAACAAAAATGTATACACCCCTCTCAAGAGTATGGTGGTAGTAACCATGGATCACCGATCTTCATTAGATTCGAGTACCTATTGGCGAACTCACCAACTCATAGCCTAAAGTCACTGGATCATTTCTTGTTGACTGTAAAGGACAGACCATGCCATTTGGACCAATGCAATGTTCATTACATTACAAGTTGGGAGGTGTAACGTCTTAGCTATGGGAAACAATAAAACAACAAACCCACCCTACAATGTAATGACTTAGAACCTACCCTTAGTCCGATCCATGTTAAAATTGCATTGCATGTTGTGTGTGTTTGTCTTTGATTGATGTAGATGGGGACCTAGCTTTGATTAACCCGACCAAGCTTGTTCTTAGGGGAGAATTTGGTCAAGACCCGAAGGAAGGCTACAAAGAGAACCTAAGACTAACACTCAAGCTAGTAGCTCCAGTTCCAAACCCATCACTCCCATCACGGTACTGAAGCCCGTGAGCATAGAAGACACTCCACTGCTGTAACATCAAATTCCCATATTCGACCTACAAGACAGTTCAAGCCACAAGAAGTCTGAAGCTCCTAACACTATGGCGGAAGAGGGAGAACATCCGAACACTGAAGAACCCATGAACACTCAAGAGCTACTCAACACCATAGTAGCTAGTCAAATCTAGTTGAAAGAGGACATGAACTTTATGGGGGAACGGTTTCAGAACTTGAAGAGTAACCAAGAGGAGAACAAGGTTGACCATAATCCACAAACTATGGAGAGTGAGGAGAAGATCAACGAAAGGATGAACAAGATGGAAGAGATGATCAAGAGAGCTCGTAAGATGGAGGACCTCATGGACTACCAATCATTCTCACTTTTCCCCGATGTAAGATTGCCTCCCAAGTTCAAGATGTCAACCTTGGACAAGTTCGACGGGCTGGCTACCCAAAGTCCTATTTGAAGATGTATATGAGGGCCATGCAGCCCCTTGGTGTGACTGAAGAACTGCTTGCTCAAATGTTCCAAAACACTCTAACTGGAGCCGGTCTTAAATGGTTCCTCAACCTAGATGCCTCTAGAGCAAGGAGTTGGGAAGACATCTGCCGTGAGTCTTACAATCAATATAAGTACAACATAGAGGTGGGTATAACAAGGAGGGATCTCGAGACCATGAAGCAAGAACCAAAAGAATCTTTCTCTACCTTCATTACCAAGTGGAGGTCCAAGGAAGCACAGATGATGAATAGGCCAAGAGAAGAAGAACAGTTAGCTATGGTTGTAAATAATTTATTACCTGTATATCATAAGTACTTGTTTGCTCAGTATTTTCCTAATTTTAAAACTTTGATTGCTCCTGGAACCCAAATTGAGGATGCAATAAATAATGGCACTATAAAGAATGAAGACCCACCGAGGTTTAAAAAGAATTTAGGATCTAGTTCTAAGACTGCAGAAGTTTCTAATATATACAAAAATGATCCTTATCAACTTATTGCCCCTGTGCAAATATCACAAAGCCCACCTCAAATGCCTAGGAGAGAATTTCATGAGTTGTATATGCCTGTGAGTCAAGTGTTTAAGAAACTAAAAGCAAAAGGGTTACTAAATCCCTTAGATCCAAGACTAATCCCAAACCCATTACCCGCAAGATTTGATGTGACTAAGAGGTGTGCCTACCACCAAAGCCCTGGCCATGATACTGACAAGTGTTTTGTCCTTCGTCATGTAATTCAAGACTTAATAGACAATAAGGTGATTGCACTGCCTACAAGGCCTAGCATCACTAATAATCCCTTACCCATTCACAATTTTGGGAGAGGACCAAGGATTAATTGTGTGATAACTGAGGAGGAAAGTAAAGAAGACCCGTCTGAGTTGATTTATGACCTACGTGAAAGTTTTATGATGACATGGGAAGAGCTGATGGGAATGCCATCCACTACAGGGTATGACATATGGAGTGAAGATGTAACTGAGACCACAAATTACCCGACATCTATAAATGAGGGGAGACACTTCAAACCCCAATCAAATCACCCAACATCCACAAATAGGGGGAGACACTTCAAACCCCAATTAAATTACCAAGCACCAACATATAGGGGAGACACTTCAAACCCCCAATCGAATAACCCGACATCCATACATGGGGGGAGACAATTCAAACCCCAAGACACCGATCTAAATGACCCAACTAAAAATTGCCCACATCACAAGGGGGGAGACACTTCAAACCCCCACATTTGGAGACAGACAACCCAACAGAAGCCTTGAATAAGTCTACCCAACAAACACCTAGTGAAGAAGACGGGGTCCTCAAGCAACTACAGAAGACACAAGCCAATATATCTTTATGGGGTTTACTTATGGCTTCATACAATCATCGTCAAAATCTGGTAGACCTTCTCAACCAAATCCAAGTTCCTACAACTAGAACTTCCCAAGATCTGAATGCTATGATTGGGTCCATAAGTAGGGAACTCACTATTTCCTACTCTGACAAAGATTTGACAAAGAAGGGGAAGCACCACAATGACCCACTGCATATTACTGTAGATGCCAAAGGCAAAAGGATTCCCATGGTTCTAATTGACGACAGAAGTGCCTTAAATGTGTGTCCTTTAAAGACTGCAAGCTGCTTGGGTCTAAGCATTGAAGATTTTGTGACTACTGATCAGCATGTGAGGGCATATGACAACAGTTGAAGGGAGGTCTTGGGAATCGTGACACTAGAGCTCATTATAGGACCAATGATCAAGAAGGTGGAGTTTCAAGTCTTGAACATAGCTTCATGCTTCAATATGCTCCTTGGGCGACCATGGATCCATGACACTGAGGCTGTACCTTCATCCCTATACCAAAAGGTCCGATTTCCATATGAAGGAGACATAGTTACTATATATGGCGATACTTTGACTGTGCTAAAGCCTATTTTTGGTATTGATTCTGAGAAGGAGTCATTGACCTTGGATGGCTTTGAGATTGAGAAGCCTGGTTTTGAAAGAAGAGAAGAAGAAGTGGAGAAGATCCCTATGGACTTTGCTCTTTACAGCAATAACAACATGGTGGCAATGATGAGGAGAATGAGTTACCTTCCGGGAATGAACTTGGAGAAGACTGTGAAGAAGCCAATTGTTTAAGACCCAATGATTTCTACTGCCACTCCACCTTTTGGGTTAGGGTATAAGCCCACTGATGATGACTTATTAGAGATAGAGGTGAGAAGAATGGCTCGAGCCAAAGCCAAAGCAAAGTGACTTCCTTATCCCCCGGAACCCCTAAAGCCCTATACTCCAACATTGAACGGGAAATTTGTTAAAGCTGGAGATAGTCAACGCTATTAGGGATTCCCTGAACTGAGATTTGACCCTGAGACAAGAACAATGGTGCCTAAGTTTGAGCTGCTATTTGATTGCAACAACCAACTTCCAAAACTAAAGAAGGAAGATACAAATTGGGTCCCAATTGATTGGGCTGATTACATGGACCCTAATGCAATGACTACGCTTATGGGAGATGCCATTTGCAATATAGAAGAAGAAGAGTATTAGGAAGCTTGCCAACATGCATTGAAAAGCCTGTACGAAGCAAGGACAAGTGATGAAGAAGAGGGAGAAGCCCCTAGTGGTGATGATGAAGGTAGCAATAGCAAGAGTGATAGTAGTAGTGGCAGCAATAGCAGTTTCAGTGGAGATGGTGAAGATGATAGCCACAGTGATAGTGAAAGCAACAACAGTGAAGACTATGATAGCCAATATAGTGGCAATGATTGGGGTGAACCCCCTATTGATAGAGAAGATGAAGATGAAGGGCTTTACTATGAAGACTATGATGATGATGTTGTTAGAAAAACACATGTTTGTATCACATACAAAACATACGCAGCGGAAAAATAACGGATCTACTTCATTCGTAATAGATAACATGTACTATGTAAATTTCAGAATATAAGAACAAGAGAGTGTACCTTGGTGTGGTGAAATTTAAAACAAAATATTAGAAGTACTTGGGAACACTCTTAATCTTCACTCCAATTCCACTTGTGCCCAAGAAGTGTGGTCTCTCAATTAGTTTATGTGTATGTGTTCAAGGGAGAATAATAGAGTGTCCAACACTCACATACAATCCATTTCATTCACTTACAAAATTCTGTATGTTTCTCTCCTTATAATTGATTATCTAATTGGGCTAGCCTTTTGGGCCATTTGAATTAGGCTTTAGTATGTGGCTTGGAGTGGGACCAAAAGAGAACAAATAAAACTCTAGCTCCAATGGGCCTTGGGCTTTTCTGTCAACTTTTGACAAGTCCAAAGTTACCATTAATTCTATTTAATACCACTATATAAATATAATTGCACTCTAAGCCTTATTAATAAATTATATCCCAAGACTTTATTATACATGCAACCCCTTCATAAAATATTCGTAGTAATACAAAGTCATGTAGGTTGTCTGCCACTTTGAAGATTACTACATCTTAATCCTTAAGTACCCGGTTTAATCCTTTGAGTTATTCATCATATATTTATGAAATCCAATTTCATAAATATATACTTTAGTAACTCTTTACTAAAGTAGTTAGGCCTAACATTTTGAATAACCAAACCCATTAAACTTATCTCAAGGGAATATTTTATATCTTCGTTAAGAGATTATGAATTCCATCTTGAGAATATATGTTCCATCAACACTAAATGTGGCTACCCAACATATTGAGGTTTTGATCGTGACTTTAGATCTCACTCCTGATATATCAAAGCAATCTACACCTCATGATCAGGTCCATTATTCTCTCAAGATTAAGAGTTGATGTAAAAAGAAGTCGTGAGATTTATTATTCATTTGACAGTCGTTAGGAGAATAATAAATCTCATAGCGGTCCAGTTCGATATGTCTTAACTCTTAAAACATATCAACATATCAACATATCAACTCGAAGTCTCCACTTCCATAATCAAGACAAATCATCTTAATTGATATGTTATAGTCTTCGTAGATGAAATGCCCAATTTCATCACTAACTACGAACTAAAATTTTGAGTTTATAAAGAACTTGTGACTTATATTTTCTATGACTAAATCACATAAATCACATACTATGCATCTCATGGACTATATGATAATGTCCAAATATTCATGTTACCATTATTTTAGATAATAATAAAACAACTTTATTAATTACAACATTAAGTCATACATAATATCATACATCGCATCATATAATAGGATTTAAGGGCACTAATTCTAACAGATGTAGACTACTATAATGAAGATATAGAGGATGATGTTAAAGCTGAACCTATAGACATGGGAAGCGACGCCGGAAGTGATCAATATAGGCTAGTTAATGTGCTAGAGGCTGCAGAAGGGAAGGTTGAAGAGGCCAACAACACAGACTATAATGATCACCCTTGTAGGCATCCTTCAGATTGGAGCTGTATTACTGATGTTAGTTCAAGGTCCGGTCCTTAATATGACAAGCATGGTGGAGAAATTCCTGAATTAGGGTCATTTCACAATTCAGAACTTGGCTCACTGACCTCATACACTGAGGAAGAAGACAACATAGATGCTAGATTGGCCACCCTAGACAGAAAGCTGATGATTCACAGTTTCAAAAACTTAACACTAGAGAGTCTTGAAGACGAAGATGAGAGAATGGAAGGAAACGAGTCAAAATATCTCCCCCAATACATCCATCCAAACAACAAAGGGAAGCAAGATCTGTTTGGTGAATGGATGGACAGCATAGAGCGCCTGGATGCTTATGTGGCTGACAAGCCCACAAACATGGAGATTGATGATGAAGGCATGGATTATATAGATGAAGACCCCCTGGTATTGATGTTGAGGGAAGAAGGAACTCGCTGGGAGCCGCCCGCCATCATTGAAGCCATAACTGAGTTGAAGAATTGGGCATGGGAGAGAGCCGCCCACCCCATGGAAGACTCTGTGAGGAAGATCAAGTATGACGAGCTAATCACTCCTGATAAGAAGATCAAGACCATCGAGCTAGTCAATCCTGCCAAAAACATAGTTTCTATTCCTATTGAGTTTGTTTTTGCTAGTATTACTATTCCTGTTGAGTCTATTTGTGATAGTATTCCTATAGAGTCGGTTTCTGTTGAGTCTGTTAAAAACTCTTTTCCTTATAATATGATTTCTGATTCAGCTTATTTGTTGGCTTTGAATGTTTTTATTTTTGAAATTGGTAAAGAAACTCTTAATAACAAGGAATTAAAACAAGGGCATGTAGAACCTATAAAAGAAGAAACCCAACCTATTAACCTAGGGACTGATGATGAACCCAAAGTGATACAAGTGGGCAATACCCTAACCACCTCTGAGAAAGATGCATTAGTTGCCCCATCGATAGAATTCAAGGAAGTATTTGCATGGTCCTATGAAGATATGCCCGGGATTGATACAGATATAGTACAGCATTGCATTCCAACAAATCCAATTATAAAGTCGGTCAAGCAGAAGTTGAGAAGAATGAAGCCAAAATGGACTCTCAAGATCAAGGAAGAAGTCGAGAAATAGTACAATGCAGGATTCCTAAGGGTGGTTAACTACCTAGAATGGTTAGCTAATGTGGTTCCGGTGCCAAAAAAGGATGGGAAAGTGAGAATGTGTGTAGACTTCTGAGATCTGAATAAGGCTAGCCCAAAAGATGATTTTCCTTTGCCTCACATTGATATTTTGGTTGATAATACAATAGGACATGCTTTGCTATCATTTATGGATGGATTTTCAGGGTACAATCAGATAAAGATGGCTCTAGAAGATATGGAGAAAACCTTCTTCATTACTCCATGGGGGACGTATTGCTACAAGGTCATGCCATTTAGCTTTAAAAATGCTGGTGCTACTTACCAACGTGCAACCACTACTTTGTTACATGACTTGATCCACAAAGAAGTAGAAGTTTATGTTGATGACATGATAGTGAAGTCCAAAGATCGTGAGGGGCACATACCAGCCTTACGGAAGTTCTTCGAAAGAATCCAATTCTATAAATTGCGGTTGAATCCTAAAAAGTGCACTTTTGGTGTAATTTCTGGAAAGTTGTTGGGGTTTATGGTAAGTCAAAGGGGAATTGAAGTCGATCCGGAGAAAATCAAGGCCATTGTGGAGATGAAGCCTCCAAGGACTGAAAAGGAGATCTGAGGATTTTTAGGAAGGATACAATACATCAGCAGATTCATATCCCAGCTCACCATGACATGTGAACCAATTTTTCGACTGCTCAAGAAGGAAGTTCCCACAGTATGGAATGAACAATGCCAAGAAGCTTTTGAGAAGATTAAGAATTATTTGATGAAGCCACCAATACTGGTCCCACCGGTACTTGAAAAACCATTATTGTTATATCTCACAACTACGGATACAGCAATGGGGGCTTTGCTTGCTCAATACCTAGAGGAGACTTGAAAAGAGAATGCAATCTACTATATCAGCAAGAAGATGTTGCCTTATGAAGAAAAGTTTTCACCACTTGAGAAAACATGTGTAGCACTTGTATGGGCAACCCGCAAACTCAGACATTATATGCTTGCTTTCAAAGTCTTTTTGATTGCAAGAATGGATCCTTTGAAGTATTTGATGGAAAAGCCTGTGTAAGATGGGAAGACAGCTAAATGAGTTTTGCTTCTTTTAGAATTTGATATTAAATATGTGACTCAGAAATCTGTGAAGGGAAGAGCGATTGCTAATCACTTAGCCCACTGTTCACCTGAAGAAATTCAAGGAGACTTTCCAGATGAGGATATCATGAAAATTGAGGTAGAATCTTGGAAGATGTATTTTGATGGAGCAAATAATTAAAATGGAAGTGGCATTGGAGTTCTCTTAATTTCTCCAAAAGGGACACACATCCCATTCTTTGGTAGGCTTAACTTTCCTACCACTAATAATGCCACTGAATATGAAGCTTGCATTATGGGGTTGCGTGCAGCCCTAGGTCTTGGAGTAAAAGAGTTGGAAGTATATAGTGATTCAGAGTAGATGGAAGATCAAGGAAGAGAGGTTAATGCCTTATCATGAATGTTTTCAGAAATGGGTTTCGAAATTCAGCAAGAACTAGTACCAATATGTACCAAGGATGTAGAATCAGATTGCAGATACTTTAGCAATAATGGCCTCCATGATGGATGGACCTAAGGAAGATGAAACTAGACCCATAGTGGTGGAACAAAAAGAGGAGGCAGCCTATTGCATGTCAATAGAAGAAGATGAGGGAAAGAATGAGGAAGGCGAATGGTATTTAGACATCTTACAGTACCTTAAAGATGGGACATACCCACCGTTTGCAGATAAGAATGATCAATTGACCACCAGAAGGCTATCCACTAATTATATTATTTGTAGGGAGAGGCTTTACAAAAGATCATATGATGGAATTCACCTCCTTTGTGTGATTGCTAAGGAAGCACAACAAACAATTGAAGAAGTCCATGAGTCAAGCTATGGGCCATATATGAATGCACATATGCTGTCACGAAAGATAATAAGGCAAGGGTATTACTAGACTACTATGGAAGCCGACTGCGCAACTCATGTTCGCAAGTGCCATCAATGCCAAGTCCATGGAGATCTGAAGCACATGCCATCTATGCCATTACATACCATGACTTCACCCAGGCCATTTTCTACATGAGGAATAGATATTATTGGGAAGATTCATCCAACAGCATCCAATGGCCATGAATTTATACTTGTTGCTATTGATTATTTCATTAAATGGGTAGAAGTTGCCTCATATAAGGTTTTGAACTTAAAGAAAGTTGCTCAGTTTATTCAAACTAATATCATTTGTAGATATGGGGTACCACATGAAATTATCTCTAACAATGGACTGCATTTCAAGGGAGAAACAGAAAATTTACTACGACAGTTCAATATTCAGCACCACAAATCCTCACCTTACTGTCCTCAAACTAATGGAGCAGTTGAGGCTGCAAACAAGAATATAGGGTGAATCTTGAAGAAGAGCATGAAGAACTACAAGGATTGGCATTTACAATTACCCTATGCACTTTGGGGGTATAGGACATCAATTCAATCTTCCACAGGAGCCACTCCTTATTCATTGGTGTATGGGATGGAAGCAGTCATTCCCATTGAAATGGATGTTCGTTCACTAAGGATAGTACTGGAGAGTGAAATCCCTGAAGTAGATTGGTTGTAAAGTAGATATGACCAGTTATGCATGCTGGATGAGAAAAGACTCAAGGCCTTGCATCACATTCAAGGTTATCAAAGGAGGTTTAGGAAGGCTTTTGACAAGAAAGTAAGAACTAGAGATCTGAAGTTGGGAGATTTAGTGCTGAAAGAGATCCGAGCCCTGGTTCAAGAGACAAACGGGAAGTTCAAGCAAAATTGGGTAGGCCCATATATTATCAAGCAGATATACTCTAGGGGAGCAGTGAGGTTGATGGACTTAGATGTAAATCCTTTCACCGAACCAACCAACATGGATCAATTGAAGAAGTACCACGTCTGAGGTGGTAGTCTGAAAACACCACGTCTGAAGTGGTTGTAAATTATCCTATTTCCATTCATAGGTTCGTAAAAGAAAAAAAGGTAGGTTGAAAACCCGAAAGGGCGATTTACGCAAAAGGAGAGTGAAAAAAGAAGAGAGTGAGAGAGTCTGTTAGGTTGAAAACCCGAAAGGGCGGCCTAGGCAAAAATTAAGGCAGACAAAAAAAGTGAACTACGTGATGACCTGATCCTTCTGCCAAGGAGGTACGTAGGCAACCATAGATTGGTCCGGTCATAACTTCCCCAAACCCATCATTTACCCAATAAGCAAAAAATTTTCTTTTCCCAAAATTCAGCCATTCCATTAAATCATGCCATTACATAGAAATCAAAAACCCAAACCCTAAGCCAAACCATAAAAAAGAAAAAACCCTAAAAACCCAAACCCTAAACCAAACCATAAAAAGACCAACCAAACCCTAAAAATATGAACCTTAGATAGAACCTGCAAGTCCTAAATAATTCCTAAACACAAGAGTTTCACATTAAATTTTAAAATAAACATGTTCAAAGCCAAAAATAAGAAGATCACTTTGTCTTCAGTCTTTTCTCTTTTGGTTGTACATTGATTCCATTTGAGCTAGGTACTATGTCAACTTTGTCCCTCCTTTTAAATTCATAATAGTCATCATCATGTCTTTCTTAATTGTCTCTAAGAAATTGTTTTCTCATAGCAACCATGTCAGCCTCCTTGTCAGCAATCTTGTCCATCAACCAGTTAGAGTATTTTGTAGTCATCTTGTGAAAGTGAACCTTGACAAAAGATTAATCCACCAGGTCAGCCATCTCCAAACCCAATAACATGTTCCTTATAGAAGGAGGATTTGTGTCCATAGGAGTGAAAGGTTTTCTTCCTTTTCCATCAGGCATCCCTTGCTCATATTGGAACTGCCGCAAGAGTTTATCCGCCTTATAGAAAGTTGCCCTCCTTAATCCAACTATGAAGATGTGATATGATCTTAGAGATCACCGCAGAGGGGTGGACACTTCCACCAATAACAATTCCATCAAATGGAGGCATTGGATTTCTTGTTCAGAAATTTCACCCAGTCGCTTTTAGTTTGACACTCAGTTTTGATGACAGTCCTACTGAGGAAACTGCCAGGACCATAATTGCCAACAGTAGGCCTGGCAATCATATCCAGTCTTTTCGTCAGCCATATCTGCAAAGTCAAGGGACTCCCAAGAAAGTTTTGTGACTCTTCACCATGAAATACAGAGTCCAATCCTAAAAGAGTTTCTGCCAAGATTAGAGAAACATGATTATCACCATTCTTAATTTGACTCACAACACTAATGGCTCGAGCATCCGCAAAACCATGCCTTCTAGAGCAAAGCAAAAATTTTCCCACGAAGCAGAGAGCTAAGCCAAAATTTTTTTGCATGTTGTCAATCACTCCATAAGTACGTTTGTTAATCAATCTTGAAAGAATTGCATGAAGATCCACCATATGTCCTTCAATCATGCTACTGGTTATTGAAATAGGAAGACCTAGAGCATCATACAAAGATTCCCTATGCCTGGGATTATAAGAAACTGCTACAGATTTCTTGCTAGGGTCATAACCCAGAATAGCTGAAAATTCTTCAATTGTGGGTCAAAGTTTAGCAGTTTTAAACCGGAACACATGATCTTCAGGATCCCAAAACTTCACAGCAGCATGGAGGAAATCCCACTTGATTTTGACGTTCCTCAAAGCCTTGATTCCCTCTAGTTTATAGGCTGTAAAATTGGTCTTGGTACTAAAATCAAAGCTACAAACCCATCTATTGATATCATGAATGGTTGAATGAGAAAAATGTTGATTGTTAGCCATGGATAACTTTTGCTTGTGATTATTGTGTCTTGCTAACCTTGATGCAGAGATTTGTTTGCAGGATAGATGCTAAAATAAGCTACCTTAATCCTTAACCAGGTTTAAATAGGTTTCAAGAGTTTGTAGTTGACTAGGAAAGTGTTTTACGGTCACAAACGAAGAAATTTTTTATTTCAAAAAACTCGAAAACGTAAAACATGCGTCGAAAAAGCGTGAGGAGCTGGCCCACAATGGGGTATGCTAGTCGGCACATCAAAGTGCCATTCAACACTCTAAAAGTGCCAATTGACACTCAACTCCACCAAGGCTCACTTATCATGTTTTGTGTTTTTGGGCATTTTTCAGATCCGTTTTTGACCCTATTTAACACTCAAAAGGATTTGTTTTTGGTAAACTGGGGCATTCAGACATGCTTTGTCCATTTGTTTCAAAAAAATTACCTGCATCACTGCTTTCAAAAAGAAATTTTTTTGGATCAAAATCGAGATTTTTTAAAGTCATGTGTTCATCTCTTAAACTAGGGGCATTTGGCCAGGCCTTATCCCCTCCTTTTGGAACAAGTAAAAATAACTCATTCTTTTTTTAAAAAAAAAAAGAAGAAGAAAGAAAGAAAAAATAATTCTTTTCAAAAATGAAGGGTTATCATGCACAAGTCTTTAAACTAGGGGCATTTGGCTGTGCCTCATTCAAGTAAGAGCAAATTCCATCGGAATTGGTTAGATAAGTTTAAATTGTTACTACAAGACTTCATCAGGTGAATTCTAAACTTGTCTCATCTAAAGTTTTAACAAGATTAGAAACAATTCAAAGGATAAAGAGCTAAAAGCTAAGATTAATACAAATTTTTCTAAGAAACGCTTCTTCTTGTTCTTGTAGAAAAAAAGACATAAGTCAAGCATCATTGGGACTCCGGGTTTGCCTGTGCGAAGAACTCCTCGATCCACCTTTAGAGGAGCCACCCTCAGTGTCTCCTTCCTAACTTGCATAAAACTGAGATTCTTGCTGCCGGATATGAAGTTCAAGATTTCTGATCCTTTCCTCCAAGGATCTTGTGTTGGTATCAGCCAATGCCATTCGGCTCGCTTGAAAAATCAACAAAGACAAGTATTAGATCGGTTATTGAGGAAGTTCAAGCGAAGGCACTTAGAATCATCTTATACCTAGCTTGCTTCATTGATCACATATTGGGAAGACTGAGTCCGTGCTACCAATTGCAAACCTCCGATCATCTGCATGCTTTTTTCCACAAGATCAACAATGACCTGAAACATAAATTTACCAGATCGTGAGCAATTCAATGAGCCAAGAAGAAATGAGAACAAGGAACTAAAAGTTTCGAGAACACACCAGATCAGGCTAGGGGACATTTGGAGTGTGTTTTGGCCTGTCTAGAGTCACTGAGCTGTACGACCCATCAAGATTCATCACTTAATATTACCAGGCAGGAAAGTGAGGGTAGGTCTCCATGAAAGAACTAGAAGAGCCGCTAGCATGGCTAGGAGGGGGATTCTCTTCTCCCTCTTCCTCTTCTCAGAAGATGAAGCCTGAGAGTGCAACATACAGACATTATCACAAAATGGAAATATGGGAAATGAGCATACAAGATGAAATACAACCTAACTTCAGGAGGAAAGAGAGATACCGAGGTGACAGGAATACCTGCCAGACAACCTTGTAGTTGAGTTTGAATGAAATCAAAATAAATCCCTGGTATCCCTGAAACAACATGGCCATTTCGAGCATGAGCAATCTCTTTATTAGCTAGAAGGTCAGCCAACTAAATGGAGGGACAAGGAGGAACCAGAATTGTCATAGGAGGATATACGTGTTGAACTTGAGCTAACACTCGATTGCCAAGATACCAATACCTCCCATGATCACACTCATACAACATTTGGTGACCATTCAACTCTAGAGCCCATTCACACTCAGCATACTCCTTACATCCAAGCCAAGGATTCAAAGACATTTGAAAATCACAAAGAACCCAGAATGAAAAGAAGACCAAACCACAATAAAATAACAAAAACCCTTAAACACAGAATCCCACGCAAAAAAAAAAAAAAAAAAAAAAAAAAAAAAAAAAAAAAACTCACATCAGCAACAGTTAAATTGTCAATCACCATATGCCAAACTTCCAAAAAGCGCTTGGAAGGCGTTGACAAACGGTATTTGGGCAACCAACAGAGAAATCTAGGGTATATGCCATCAACATCTTCCCGAACTTGAGGACCGACCCCAAAATACTCATACATCCAAACTTGAAAAATTAACATACATCATTATGACATAGCCAAAATGACTTTCCAAAACCCACATATAGCCAAAAATTCCAAACCTGACCTACCAAACAAACGATGCATCTCCTAAGCTTGAGAGACTACGTTTGTAAAGTTGAGTCATAAAATGCAAGAGGGTGGCGTAAGCCATGCCACCCCAATCATAATTCTTGATGTTAGGGACATATTTTATGTAATTGGCTAATCCTTTAACAAAATGCACTTTACTTGTAATTGGGTAGATTTAGGATGGGTTTAGTACTTCAAGAAACAAGTGTTCAAGTCAAGTGTTAAAGCCATGAAGATCTGACCAAGAAACAAGTGAAGAAAAAGCTATTCATTAAAGCTCGACAGCAATCTCGACAGAAAAGACTTCTATCGAGATTTAAAGTGGAAGCTCGACAGAAGCTCGATACATACCGAATCTGTCGAGACTATAGTATTCAGAATATAGCTAGAAATGTTTTATTCTACAAAGGCTATTTTTTTATGGGTTTGTGTAATTCTTATTGGACTAGGAAAGCCCAAGGTTTGCGTAAACCTATTTGGAATAGGAGAGCCCTTTAAGCTCCTATTTAAAGGAGGTAGTAGAAAAAGAAAAACCTAACCCTAGAGAGCTTCATAAAGTTTTTCTTTTTGAAACCTTAGCCTTCTCCTATAGAAGAAAGAGTTCTTGCTGCATTTCTTGTACACCTTTGGGTTCTGTAACCAAGTAAAGTCTCTCACACCATCATTGAAGATCTTATTGGTGTTTCTATGTGAAGCTATTGCAAATCAACTACATCAATCAAAGGGTTGTTGTGGAGTTAGTGACGTACTGAGATTCGTACAAAGGAGTTAGTGACGTACTGGGATAAGGGTTCAACTATAGGTTGGTATTTCGGGATAGGCCAAAGGGTTTAGTAAGATTCCTTTTATTTGTAACCGCTTGTGATTGATAATAGTGGATTCTTGGGAGTGGTGATCTTAAATTCATCCGGTGGGGTTTTGTCTCGGAGGTTTTCCCCATTCGTAAACAAATCACCGCGTCAAATTTATTTTTCACTGCATTTAGTTTAGTTGGTGATTTATTTGTGCTACCACACCATTGCATGTAAATGAACCTAATTAATTAACTTGGGTAATTAATTAATTTGCAAGGAGTCAATACATTTTTGCCCTAGCAAGTGGTATCAAAGCGGGCACACTCTGATTAGATTTTAATTATTGTTGTGTGATCCATTGACCCCTGTTGTCATGGAAAATTTTGATTGTTTTGATTTGCATGATCTTATGTTGAATGATGATGATGATATTCAAGATGCCTATTGCAAGTTTTATAATTTTGGTATGAAATCTCTTGAATGTTCTACAAAATTAAAAGCTAAATTTAAAAAGGTTAAACTTGAAAAAGATGATTTGATTGCAAAATTGGATGAAGCCAATAATTTGAATGAGAATTTTAAAAATCAAATTTCATCTCAGGTGGACAAAATTAAAAGTTTGGAAGAGTGGCTAGTTGAATCTAAAACTGAAGTTGAAAAATTAACTAGTGCCAAACTTGTTGTTGAGCCTAACTCAAAAGAAAAAGATTTTTATATTCCTCCATTTAAAAGGAATAATGAAGAGTTGAAGGGTAATTTTACAAGGATAGACAAAGGTAAAAATTCTGATGATAACGCTGAAATTTCTAAACCTATGTCAAAAACTCCTCCTAGGTTGAAAGAAAAATCTGAATTTGTCCCCACTTGTCATCATTGTCATATTGTTGGTCATATTAGGCCCAATTGTCCTAAGTTAAGGTCTCTGTCAACCTTTAAGGTTAGTCCTCCTTCTAGGAAGTCGAGTAGCTCTAAAACTACTCATGTTTGTCACCATTATGGTGCTTCCGGTCACACTCGTCCTAATTGTTTCAAGTTTTTCCTCGTAAGCGAGTGGCAAATAGGTCTTATCCTTTGTCTAAAGGCTCTGTACCTATTCTTGGTGAGTTATTAAAAGTTTTGAGTTTTTTGACTCAATTTCAGGAGAATTCTAATTCCTCTATGTCCTTTAGTAGTCATACTAGGACATGTGCCTTTTCATCTTCACGGCCAAAGACTCGTGTTGTGTAGGTGATAAAGGAGCCTAAGACTTAATTGTCTTTCGGTTTGTCCTCTGCTTTAATTCTTTCTATTAGGAGTAGGACTCTCTTTTGCTTGATTTTTTGTGCTTTTGGAATCAGGCTTTCATGCATTTGCATCTAGTTTTTATGCTTTATAGCTGTTTGCTTGTTTTTGTTTGTTTGTTTTTCAGTTTTTGTTTTGTTTATTTCAAAATAAAAAAAAATTGAAAAAATCAGAAAAATACAAAACAGTGTGTTTGTGTATATTGGTACTTGTGTACCTTGGATGGCCTTTGAAACAAAATTTCTAAACTTTGTATCTCTTGTAGCTTAGATGAGCATCTCAATGTACAACTAAGCAAGTGAACTTTGTGGCTCGTGTTTGTGATGAGTACGATTAAGATGATCTCTTATATCTCATGCTCATATCACTCTTTTTGACAGGAAGGACTAGAAAATCCTAAAAGAAAGGCATAAATAACCACCTCACCACTAAAACCTGCCAATCATGAATAACATCTGTGTGCTTAGGCACAGCAAAATTGGGATGTTTTAGCTTACATAAATGGGTATTTCTTCTCTCCCTTATATGCCCATGCATGCTATGCTTAAAAGAAAAATATGCAAAGAAAAATAAAATAAAAAAGAAACAAGATACTTTCAATATGATTGTAAGCATGTTTCTAGGAGATGTGGGAGTTATAGGATGTACCTCGAAGGTGATAGTCCCCATCAAGCAGTTATGATTGCGTGTGAGTGTATTTGATTTTCTCTAGTCTCAAATCTTCATAATATGAGACACTTATGCACTCTTGCTATGTTTCACACACAACACGCAAACTCTTTGATACTTTTGATACATGTGCAGGTACAATGTGATTTGGCCATCACAGGAGATACATGTGTTAATATATGCTCACTAAACTATCTTGACTTGTTTTTGAAATATAAAATTGGTTAGACTTGTTTAGTGTGTGTGTGTGTTTTGGATCTATGAATGCTTTGCATATATGTTGAGAGATGTTTTGAGAGATTAACATGTTGAGTGGATCTTTGGTTGAGTTGCTTGCTTGTTGCATTTATCTCCTTGTGTTTTTTCCTCCTTGAAAAACTCATTTTCTTCAAGCTCGACAGCTTCTCGACAGATTCCATTTCTATTGAGCTTTCTTTCTTCAGCCTCGATAGAAACCTCGACAGATCTTCGATCCATCGAGGAATTTTCCTATGCTCTCTGCCTTCTCGATAGAATCTCGACAGATCTTCAATCCATTGAGATTTTTGGGTTTCTTTTCGACAGCATTTTGACAGCTATCTTGATCCATCGAGCCAAAATCTCGTGCTCTTTGTCTGCTCGACACATCCTCGACAGATTCTCGATCCATCAAGGTTTCTGGGCTTCACCTCTATAGATTCCTCGATTTGTCGAGATCCTCTTGCATGCATTTTTTTTTCTTTGTTTTGCATTTTTTTTCCCTTTGTGCCCATAGCCTCTTATTTTCTTTTTCTTGTAGGTCTATGGTTCCTTGTTCTCCTCGTTCCCTCTATGTTTGTTTTCTGTTTGTCTCCGGTTAAGTTTGTTGGCTTTTTAGGCCCTTTGACAATCGTGTCAAAAAGGGGGAGAAATTTGAGAATTGAATATCATTCCTCAGGAGGAGTAATAGACTTAAGGGGAGAACTTCATGTTAAAGGGAAGAAAGTTTTTGATGTAACTAACTTAGGGGGAGAGTTAGTTTGATACACTTTGATTTTGATATATATTTTGTGTTGTGTATCTTTTGGTTTTGTAACCATTTACATACATCACGTGTTGTTTCTATATTTGATGATGATGTATGTGTTTCACTCTTTATCTCACATGTGTTGTTTTTTTTTCTCTCTTTATACACATGTTTCTTGTTTAATTAACTTGTCATTATTTTCCACATTGTACCTTGATGTGTTTTGTTTAGTGCCTTTCAGGAAAGACAAGTTAAAGCCAAGTCAAGATTCCGAACCTTCTTCTTGCAGCAACTTCCAAGGCTCAGATCTTTTAGACTAGGCTTATTTATTTTGTAATACAACAAGTGGTTATGAGCTTAGTGATTTAAGACTTATCTCATGATTATTTGTTTTGTTGTGGTTTTGTCACAGATTGCCAAAGGGGGAGATTGTTAGGGACATATTTTATGTAATTGGCTAATCCTTTGACAAAATGCACTTTACTTGTAATTGGGTAGATCTAAGATGAGTTTAGTACTTCAAGAAACAAGTGTTCAAGTCAAGTGTTAAAGCCATGAAGATCTGACCAAAAAACAAGTGAAGAAAAAACTGTTCATTAAAGCTCGACAGCAATCTCGACAGAAAGGACTTCTATCGAGATTTAAAGTGGAAGCTCGATAGAAGCTTGATACATACCGAATCTGTCGAGACTACGAGATTCAGAATATAGCTAGAAACATTTTATTCTACAAAGACTATTTGTTTATGGGTTTGTATAATCCTTATTAGACTAGGAAAGCCCAAGGTTTGTGTAAACCTATTTGGAATAGGAGAGCCATTTAAGCTCCTATTTAAAGGAGGTAGTAGAAAAAGAAAAACCTAACCCTAGAGAGCTTCATAAGGTTTTTCTTTTTGAAACCCTAGCCTCTTCCTACAGAAAAAAGAGTTCTTCCTGCGTTTCTTGTATGCCTTTAGGTTCTGTAATTAAGCAAAGTCTCTCACACCATCATTGAAGATCTTGTTGGTGTTTCTATATGAAACTGTTGCAAATCAACTACATCAATCAAAGGGTTGCTGTGGAGTTAGTTACATATTGGGATTCGTGCAAAAGAGTTAGTCACGTACTGGATCCGTGTATCATTGGTTAGTCACATACTGGGATTCGTGCATTGAACAGAAAGATTGCTGCTACAATACAAGTCTAATTGGGTATTGGGGTAAAGGTTCAACTGTAGGTTGGTATTTTGGGATAGGCCAAAGGGTTTGGTAAGATTCCTTTTACTTGTAACTGCTTGTGATTGATAATAGTGGATTCTTGGGAGTGGTGACCTTAAATTCACCCGGTTGAGTTTTTTCCTCGGAGGTTTTCCCTATTCATAAAAAAATCACCGTGTCAAATTTATTTTCCATTGCATTTAGTTTAGTTGGTGATTTGTTTGTACTACCATGCCACTGCATGTAATTGAACCTAATTAATTAATTAATTTGCAAGGGGTCAATACATTTTTGCCCTATCACTTGATCTGGTCAATATCCCTCAGACTCCACAAATAGCGCAAGCTCATAGTATTGCCCAAGTTTGGACATAAGAAAGTCCCAATGAAAAGGAGCATGAACATGTGGGTACCCATTGCCACAGTTTTACAGCTCTTAATATTCTCATACAGCCACATTAGAGAGACATTTTTACTCTTCAACTTTGAAGGCACTACGCCTAAAAGACTCTCAATCTCTTTCGGAGTAAGGAAATCATTGACCTTGATTCTTTCACCACCCAATCTTAAGTCAATAATGAAAGAGAAGTCGTAAGGTGTCAACATTACTTCACCAATGCCTGGGAAATGGAATGTGCCCGTGGTATCCCAAAACCGTTTTGACAAAGCGAGGAGCAATTGGAGATCCTTGTACTCATGAGTCTTCTGATTCAATAAGATTTTGAAGAAAGTCTGAATGCCCGCATCATTAACGATGTTCCTGATATCCGGAGACAATATTTCCCATATGCCTTTCAGTATTTGAAGGCTACCTCAGCTTTTGAGGTTCTGCAAAACAAAGCTTGACCCATCATCAAGAGGTTTAAAAATCTCATGCCCAATTAAAATTTTTCCACAACCAAAAATTACATGCCCCAACAAAATTTTCCATGAACAAAAACTACATGCCCTAACAAAGTTTCCCATGACCAAAATCTCATGCTCAACAAAAATTTTTCCATGACCAAAAATCTCATACCCAACAAAATTTTTCCATGACTAAAAATCTCATACCCAACAAAAACTCTCCATTCCAAAGCTACGTACTCAACAAAAATTTTCCATGACCAAAATCATATGTCCAAAAAATTTTCCATGACAAAAGCTACATGTCCAACAAGAATTTTCAATGTCCAACACAAAAATACAAAACCATATTCGAAAAATTTTCCATGATCATTAAACAAGACTTACACATTCCAACCAAATTTCCGCATCCATAAAAAATGAACTTGTTCAACCAAGCCTACACAAAAAATTTCCATACTTCAATGCCCTAAAAATTCAAGCCTAAAATTCATCCAACAATACCACATGACATACATTGCCAAAATTCATGAGCTATCAACATTGTTCAAGTTACACCATGCCAAAAAACTCAACGATTCAAAAATACCCCAAGGCCAAGATTACAACATGATCACAAGAATTTCCAACCAAGCCCCATAATGTCCAAAATTTAAACAAAGAGCAAACAACAACAAAATGACAACGTCTTAACACCAAACTCTCAATGAAGCATGAAATCAACAAATTTCCCAAAAAAAAAAAAAAAAGAAGGCACCTTGAAGTCCATCTTAGAGTGTGGAGCATGGTTCTTGGGGTCTTGAAGGAGCCCTTCTTCATCATTTCATTCAAGAGATGGGTGGTATTTTTTCCCATTAAAAGTGAGAAAAGAAGGCCTATTGGAAGATGATGCCATTGTTAATGCAAAGAAAAGGGAAGTTTGGAAATGGGTTTCACAAAATGGGTGTGTAGCAAAAATGGCCAAGAACACAAGGATCTGAAAAAATATTGAGGGAGATGAGTGAAGGAAGGTTGAGAAGCTTAGGAAAGTGATTTTTTAGAGAAGAAATGGTGTAGTGAAGGAGAAAATGCAAGTGGATGGGGAGAGTTAATAGTAAAAATGGAGGAAGAAGGAAGAAAGAAGAGAGAAAAGCAAAAAAAAAAAAAAAGAAAAAAAAGAAAAAAAAAAAGGAAAAGACAAAGAATGGGGGCCAAAATTCACCCCCCATTGTTTTAATAATCTGAGTTGCTGAGCCAACTCAGGTTTGATTAAGTTGACTCAGTCAACTCTCAAATTTTTTTTTTTCTTTTTTCTTTTCTTTTTAAGAAAAGGAAAAATCAAGAAGGATGAATGAAAAATTTTCAAAGATTTCCAAGAATAGATGACATCAATTTCAAAATTTTGTGACTTTGAAAGAAAAAATTCTTAGAGATGATCAAAGACAAAGGATACAATTTTTCAAAAAATGAAAAGTTTCAAACCCTCAATTCTAAGTTTCAAGTTTCAAATTCCAAGTCTCAAATTTCAAAGTTAAAATATTTTTCAAAGGACTACAAAAATTAATTAGAGTTTTCTTGCCAAAAATGAAAAAATTCAAATAAAAAAGGAACAAATGAAGAGCACACATCTCAAAACAATGGAACAATGAAGCACTCATCATCAAAAGTCTAATTTAAAATTTTGATCCTTTTCAGGCAAAATTCAAGATCGAGGTAGAGAAGCCCCTTGGTTGTCACAATTCAAGATTGAGATAGAGAAGCTTCTCAATCGCCCTAGGTTCCGAGATAGAGAAAATCCTTGGTTACCTTCCATTCAAATCGAGGTAGAGAAGCCCCTTGGTTGCCGCAATTCAAGATTGAGATAGAGAAGCCTCTCAATCGCCCCAGGTTCCGAGGTAGAGAAGCCCCTTGGTTACCTTCCATTCAGATCGAGATAGAGAAGCCCTTTGGTCGTCGCAATTCAAGATTGAGATAGAGAAGCCTCTCAATTGCCTTAGGTTCTAAGGTATAGAAGCCCCTTGGTTACCTTTTATCAAAGATCGAGGTAGAGAAGTCCCTTGGTCGCCGCAATCCAAGTTCCGAGGTAGAGAAGCCCCTTGGTTACCTTTCATTAAAGATCGAGGTAGAGAAGTCCCTTGGTCGCCACAATCCAGGTTCCGAGGTAGAGAAGCCCCTTGGTCGCCACAATCCAGGTTCCGAGGTAGAGAACCCCCTTGGTTACCTTTCATCAAAGATCGAGGTAGAGAAGCCCTTTGCTTGCCATAATTCAGCTTCCGAGGTAGAGAAGCCCCTTGGTTACCTTCCATCAAGATCAAGGTAGAGAATCCCCTTGATTGCCACAATCCAGGTTCCGAGGTAGAGAAGCCCCTTGGTTACCTTTCATCAAAGATTGAGGTAGAGAAGCTCCTTGGTCGCCACAATCCAGGTTCTGGGGTAGAGAAGTCCTTTGGTTACCTTTCATCAAGATCGAGGTAGAGAAGCCCCTTGATCAACCACCCCAGATTTAGATTGAGATAGAGAAGCCTCTCAGTCACCTCAGATTTCAAGTTTATCTGTTATCAAGTAGGTCAAGTACTCACAGCTTTCATTCCAGCAAGGCACTAGTTCTATGTTCCAAGGTTTTAGGTTCTAGGGCTAGGTGATCTTTGAAAAATTGACCTCAATTAAATCATGGCTGCTAAAATCAGTGTCATTGTTTTACATTGACATTCGCTTTGCAAGCTCTGTTAATGAGGGACATTCTGTAGACCCTCAATTTTGCACCCATAATTTAATTAAGGAAGATGGCTAAAATGACCATTCATATACCCAAAATTCATGATTGCATTACATGCATTAATTCATTTGTTGCATATCATAAAAATGATCTTGAGATTCTAACGGTTGCGACAGTATGCCGAATATCCAAATTGGATCGTTGGATTGAAAATATCGCATGATCAAGTTTGTACGGTCTACAGGCATTTTGTTTGGGTGGAACTAGCCATGTATGATTAATTTAAATTAATTCTGATTGGTTAGAAAATTAAAATTAATTAAATAATTTTGCGATTGGTTGTTAGTTAGTGTCAAAAATAGGCTTGCATGCATGGGAATAAAGAGGATAATCAGATAACAACAAAATTGTGGATAACCAAGACTTTTTGGAGTAATTATCTACAAGATAATCATTGCTGAAAAGACCTAAATTATCAGAAAATGAGTTTAATTTTTAGAATATGGATTAAAAATGTGTCTAAGTGTAAGTCCCGGCTCAAAAATCCTCAAAACAGGAGTCCAAAATGGACCAAAACTCAAACTCGGGTTCGACACCCAAGAGGGCCATTCGACACTTTCCAAGTGCCGATTGGCACAAATGCGGGGCACGGCCCGAGGGCTTCTGGATTGAGATAAAACTTATCCTTTTTTATTTTTTAGAGATAAGGACGCGTCCTAGTTCGTATTCTGATCATTTAGCTAATTTTTCAAAGCATTCTCACCCCTATAAATAGAGGGTGTCTCTCAAAATTCAGCAAACTTTTTCACGCTTTCTGACCCCCCTCTTTCTGGCTCTTCTCTTCTTTTCAATTCTCCCTTACGTTAAAGACGTTCTGGAGGTTCTTGCTTAGGAATTTCTTTTCTGTAAGCAAAATATTTTAGGCTTCAAAGAGTTGAATAAATTTCTTTGAATCCTAAAATATCCTTTCACTAAGAAGAGCACGCATGCAAGAGGTAGTTAATTTCTTTTCTTTATCTAGTCTTCTTTATTAATTTTGATTGATGATGCATGAATAGGTTTAGGATATTTTATTATTTCTAATTCTTGATATAATTGCCATGCTTTGTTTAAATTGTTTTTCTTTCTTTAAATATGTTCTTAGATGATTGTTTGTTGTGATTTTTTCTTTTGAATCTTAAAATCTTTTGTTAAAGATTTTTTTTTTTTAACACATAAAACTGATCCATATTTTCATTAAATACAGATCTGATTTTTTTTAACACATAAAATTGATTTGTATTTTCATTAAATACAGATCTGATTTTTTTAGCACATAAAATTGATCTGTATTTTCATTAAATACAGATCTGATTTTTTTAACACATAAAAATGATCTGTATTTTCATTAAATACAGATCTGATTTTTCTTAACTCATAAAACTGATCTGTATTTTCATTAAATACAGACTTGATTTTTTTAACACATAAAACTGATCTGTATTTTCATTAAATACAGATCTGATTTTTCTTAACTCATAAAACTAATCTGTATTTTCATTAAATACAGATCTGATTTTTTTAACACATAAAACTGATTTGTATCTTCATTAAATATAGATCTGATTTTCTTAACACATAAAACTGATCTGTATTTTCATTAAATACAAATCTGATTTTTTTAACACAAAACTGATTTGTATTTTCATTAAATACAGATCTGATTTTTTTAACACATAAAACTGATCTGTATTTTCATTAAATACAGATCTGATTTTTTTTAGAAAATTTTTCTTTGACACAAAAATTGCAGATTTTGGAATTTAAAAGAAGAAATTCAAAATTAGGTTGAAGTCTTTTCTTCTTCTTAATATGTGATGTATGTAAAATAAATTTATGTCATGAGTGAATCCTTTTTCAAAAGCCCTTTTTATGATATGTTTAAAAACAGATCTGATTTTTCCTTTACAAATCTATTTTTTTTTATCAACATAAAAATAAATCTAATTTTCTTTACAAATCTAATTTTTTTATCAACATAAAAATAGATATAATTTTCTTTACAAATCTAATTTTTTATCTACATAAAAACAGATCTGATTATTTTTTTACAAATCTAATTTTTTTTATCATCATAAAAACAGATTTGATTTTCTTTACAAATCTATATTTTTTTTTTATCTACATAAAAACAGATCTGATTTTTCTTTACAAATCAAATTTTTTATTCACAAAACAGATTTGAATTTTTCTAAAAAAGAGGATATATTCATAAAATAAATTTACTTGAATTAGTTTCAGTCAATGTCTGTCATGTATGTTCAACATATCATTCACCTTATGCAAAAAGGGTATATTGGTTATTAGATTCTAGAAGACCAGACTATGTCTGGGCGGAATGGGTGCTTAATACCTTCCCATTCCGTAACCTAGCCTCCGGACTTAGGTTTTTGGATAGGTAGATTAGTGTCTTATTTCTTTATTCTTGGTAGATTGTAACTAGGAAGAAAAGCTTTGTATTCTTTTACATAGATTGTAACTAGGACTCAAAGCATTGTAATGTTTAATTTACCAAGATTGTATTTATCATTATTCAATCAATGACAATGAAGTATCTTGATCATGTATTTTGTATTTAGTTTTTCTTATTTTTTTGTATAAAAAAAAAGTGGTGACTCCAAACCACTTTGTTAGGACATATGTGATTCACTTGTTAGGAATATGTGTCACTATTTTATGTAATTGGCTAATTCTTTGACAAAACGCACTTTACTTGTATTTGGGTAGATCTAGGATGTGTTTAATACTTCAAGAAATCTTGTTTCAAGATCAAGTGTTAAAGCCATGCAAGTCTGTCCAAGATTCAAGTTGAAAAGTGCAAGTTCATTAAAGCTCGACAGCTAGCATCTATCGAGCTTGAAGAGCTGTTCTAGCCTCGTGGCTCGACAGCAGCTCGACATATAGGGTATCTGTTGAGGTTTATGAAAAACAGAATTTCAGATCTGTTTTGATTCTAATCCGTGTTTATGTGTTTAAGCTTTCTTTTCTCACAACCCTAGACATATAAAATGATTATTTTAAGGGCCGTCAAAGGTAACACAAGTTGCACAAGTGTTGAGCAAAGTTTGTTCAAGCAAATTGTGACCGGAGACAAAATATGCCCTAGTTCATCTTTCTTGTGAAGAAGTTGCTGTGTTTATGCACCGTAGGGTTTTGTAACCAAGCATCTTCTTGATCTTTATCATCTGAATGAACTGAAGAACTTTGCAGCCAACAACCTTCTCTAGTTGGTGATTGAAGTCACGTACTAGGATCCGCGCCATTGGTTAGTCACGTACTGGGGGCCATGCATCAAAAGGAGAGATTGTCATTACAGAACAAGTCCAATTGGGTATTGGGGAAAGGGTTCAACTGTAGGTTGGTATAAGGTACTGGGATTCTTTTACTTGTAACCGCTTGTTGTGATAATAGTGGATTCTCAGGAGTGGTGACCTTAAAATCACCTGGTGGGGTTTTTGCCGTGTTGGTTTTCCCCATTTGTAAACAAATCACCATGTCAATTTAATTTCTGCTGCACTTAGTTTAATTGGTGATTTGTTTGTGCTACCACGCGCTTTGCATGTTAATTTGATTAATTAATAAACTTGGCTAATTAATCAATTAATTAATCACAAGGGGTCAATACATTTTTGGCCTATCACACTTACCAAAAAGAGAGGTGCCCTTAAAAGCACCCAAATCTCTTTTTTCAGAGCACCCGAATTTTGCGGTTTCTCACAGCTTTGATTGCCGAGACGCGCGTGAAAAGAAACAACGCTCTGTATTAATTAATTGATTGCAGTTGCATTAAATGACATTTACTACTATAAAGACTAACACAGTTTATGTTATTATTTTCTTTTGCTCTTTTCAAGTTCAGAGTCTTATTTCCTCCTTCTTCCCGAGTCCTTAAATTCCTTCCAAGACCATCCTTATCATCAAGAAGTTACTCAGTAAGTCCTCTTCCCTCTGTCTATTTCGTCGTAAACTAGAAAGAAAAAAAATGGGATTTTCATATCTTTTAAGAACTAATGCAGACGTAGAATCCTTCAAGGCTAGGTTTGTCATCCCTCGTGATGTGAACATATCGTATTGTCACGAGTGAGACATAGAAGACCAAAGGTTACCCCATGTAGTCTTTTTTCCTTTAATATCTATATTAGAGGGTGGGATTAGATTTTCAGTAGATCCTTTATTGCTTAGGACCCTTAGTTTTTAAGGGCTTAGTCTTGACCAATGTTTACCCAACTTTTATAGGGTAGTCAGCTGTGTGGGGCATCTTAATCAACTATATGGCCTCAGCCTCACCCATCATGATATTAACTTCATATATGCTATTTGGGGGAGCCAGAAGCACGGGTATTACCTTCAAACCCGAAATACTATGGTTAGGTTGATATCCTGTCTTCCCGACTCCAATAGGAACTCTACAGGGAAGTTTGTGAGAGTGAGCTGGAATTGGCTGAATGGCAAACTTACTTGCCCGACCTCTCCTTGTCAGATAGGTCGGTACCTTCTTTTTTGACTCCTTAACATGACCCTAAAGTGCATAATTTTCACTTGAAGTTTCTTCTTTCTCTCTCTTT
This sequence comes from Notholithocarpus densiflorus, assembly GCA_030021035.2. Classification (NCBI taxonomy): domain Eukaryota; kingdom Viridiplantae; phylum Streptophyta; class Magnoliopsida; order Fagales; family Fagaceae; genus Notholithocarpus; species Notholithocarpus densiflorus. The sequence continues at coordinate 3,944,191 of JARYZH020000007.1, forward strand.
TTATTTTATTTATTTTTTATTTTTATAAATTTATTTAATGTTCAGTATGTTTTTAATGTTGTTATTATATACATTTTTCATTGACTCGTTCATTATTCCTCACTGCAGTTTCCAAAAAATTTCAATCGAATCTAAGTGTGGTATGGACTCAGGAGCTTAACTTCATTCTACGCTTGGAAATATTCATACATTACAACGGGCAAATGAGAGCGTCCCATCTCATCTTTGGTTGCGTGCTTTCTTATACCAGCTACTAAGATTCCTTGGGCACTTTGATGGTCGACAGCCCACTTTTGTCTTACCTCAACATTTGGCTGCCTGGATTTTTGCTGAAAGGACTTACCAACAGCGAGGAGAGACACTAAGGGCCTAGAAGAGTTAGATAAGGTTTGCTCGAACCTGTACATGACGGTTCGGCTGATACTATTTTTCAGGGTCGGGCCGTGCATACTCCAATAAAAGCCCTTGTTTTAGAAGCCCCTGTTCCCATCAACCTGACTGTAGGGATGGTTCAAAGGCGTACTATGGCTTTGGACCGCTAGTTCCTGGCCACACAGCTCGTTAGGAGCCAGGATATTCCTCAACCAACCTTTCAGCAGATAACTCCCCTCACTCCCCGTCAATGAAGGAAGAGACTGAGGGGTACTGATGATGCCACAACTGAGTCCGGCACCCCTTCTGCTGACCAGCTCCCTACTCCAGCTTCGGGTGGGGTAGTGACTCAACCGCCCAGTAGGACCCCCTAAAAGACGAGGCTCGCGAATCAGACGACCATCATCAGTTCTCAGGTGGCCTCTACCTTCTTAACTCCCTTTACAGGATGGGAATGTACCTTCCATTTGGGGGACAAAGTCTTGTTGTCCGACTCCTACGTTCGGACTTGGAGGAGCGGCCTTGGGGCACAAGTGTCTAACAGCCTCGGGCAGGCTCTATTACTGCCTGCCGATCTGGAGCACTACTTGGGCTGTCGGGATGAAGATCTCATCCTTAAACTAAAATGGCATACCATAGCGGTGAGTACTTTTTCTTTAAACTTTTATTGTTTTTATTTGTTATTTATTTTTATGTATATATATTTTTTATCTCTCATTTTCTATAAGTGTTGGTGCTTGGATTATACTGACCCCAAATCATTTCTACTATTATCTTAGGCCGCCCAAATGACCCATGTTGTAGAGGGTCGGCTAAAAGGCGTGATAGAAGAGGCTGACAAGGAGAAAGCCCTAAAACAAGTAGCCGAGGTGAGCTTGAATGAAAAGACCTTGGAGCTGAATGTAGTGGAGCGACGAGCAACTACCGCCGAAAGGGCACGGGAATTGACAGAGCAAAAAGCAAAGGATCTTTAAGGTAAGCTCGACGAGGTTGAAGTTAAACTTTTCGAGGCTGTGAGCCTTGTCTCTGCTCGTGACAAAGAACTTGCCGACCTGAAGGAGACACTAAAGACTTGTGAAAAAGTCTACTGTAACATGGGATTTAAAGACGCCGAGAACTTAAATTTTCTTATATTCACATTTTTAAATATGAGTTCTTATATTCCTAAATGTCTTTACATGCAATTCAATGGATCAATGCCATTAGTCTTAACATAACGGTATTTCCCTCAAAAAAAAAAAAAAAAAAAAAAAAAACGTAAAGGTAAGGGAATGTTTGCTTTTCAGCATTTATTCAGTTAACTTTCATAAACTAATCGTCATGTTTATTTGAGTTCTCATCATATGCACGTGGTTTTCTTATATTCACATTTTCAAATATGAGTTCTATTTGAACTCAAATTAGTTTTTTAAAACTCAAATTGATATTTAAAAAAAAAAAAAAAATTTAGTTCATTGTTGACTTAGAGTTTTTTTTTTTTTTGGCTAAGCTTCAATGACATTAAACAAACTAAGTACACGGTGAGCAATCCCCCTTACAAACTAATTCAAGAGAACGAGGAAGATTACTTTTATTGAAACAAAACGGATGGGGGGAATTGAGTGCTAATCTAGCAGCTGCATGTGCTGCTGAATTGCAGTTCCTCCTAACCCATCTAAATTTGCAAGAAACAAAAAAAGGCAGTAAACTATTAATGTTACTAACAGAGGTGCTAATGCTCCAGTCAGGAATGAAGTCAGGTGATGATAGAGCATTGAAGCACACTTGTGCATCCCCTTCAATAATGACAGACTTCCAATGTTCTTGTATTGCAAGGTGGACTGCCCACAGAGTGGCAGCTGCTTCTGCTTGAGATGGTGCACAAAGATGATAACCAGAGCCCCAAATAAACAAAATCTCACCAGAGTAATTCCTGGCAACTACAGCTAAAGCATATCTGGAGTTGTTCAGTGCGGCGTCTACGTTAAGCTTGATCCAGCCTAGGGGGGGAGGGGTCCACGCAAATATGGGTTGCACAGAAGGGGTAGTATTCATGACAGAGAAGGTTTTAGAGAGCTCTACGAATCTTGAAAGCACAATCTACTTCGACTTGTGAATGTTGGCTTTACCTTCTTGGAATTGAGTCAGGTTCCTTGTCCTCCAGATCTCATCAATAATTATTGCCATTTTGAGCGAAATTGTCCATTGATCATGAGCTGGGAGTGGAGAGCTTAGGGGAGATATAATGAGCTTAACAATGTCCTCATTGGAAACAAAGGAGGAGCCATTAAATCTAACACCCCAACAAGCTGAAGCCCAACGAGCCCTGGAAAATGGACATTCGAAGAAGAGGTGTACACAAGTTTCATCTCCAGAGTTACATAAGATGCATGTAGGATCAATATGATTAAGCTTTCGATTTAGATTCACCTTCGTAGGGAGGGCGTCTACTCCAATCCTCCACAACAACATCTTTAGTCTCTCAGCTTTCCACAGCTTCTTCTAGTGGCTGTTTTGTGGGTTATTACTGATAGAGGATTTGAAGGACAAATCATAAACAGATTTGACGGAAAACATACCCTTAGAATCTGGCACCCAAATGAGCTTGTCTTGCCTGGGATTATAATGAATTAGGATAGCTAAAATAGCTTTGGCTGACTCAGTAGAGAACAAATCAGAGATCATACTGAAGTTCCAGGAATTAGAGCGTTGATCGATCAGCTGAAAAGCTTTCAGAGGGTGTTGAGTGAATGTGTTCACTTTGGGTTGAGGCTTGAAACCTTCTAACCATGGGACCCACGGATCTGTCCAGACATTAATTGTTCTGCCATCACCAAACTGATAGCAAGCTCCTTTTTCAACAAGTTTTTTGGCACGCTCAATTGCTCTCCATGTAGGCGAAGCTGTTTTGGGTGGTTCAGCTTGGAGCCAATCATTGCTAACTTTGTACTTTGCATGGAGAAGATCCATACAAATGCTCCTCACACCTGAACATACCATCCAGGCTAGTTTAGCAAGAAGGGCTGAGTTTATTTCCCTGGTTTTCTTGAAGTTGAGACCGCCTGCACATTTAGGATGACACAGTACATCCTAAGCCTTCCAAGCTAAAAATCTTCCTTCTTTTTCCTTTGGTTTCCACCAAAACCTCCTAGTTAAGGAATCAAGCTTATCACAGATTTTCTCAGGAATATTAAAAGAGGAGAGAGTGTAGTTTGGTAATGCTTGGGTGACTGAATTAATGAGGGTACACCTACCTGCCCAGGAGAGACAACGGCTTCTCCATCCTGACAGCTTAACTTCGAGCTTTTCTTGAAGGAATTTGAAATCCTTTGATGGGGATCTAGATAGGAACAGGGGTGCTCCTAAGTATATAGCTTCCTTTTTGAGGTTCCTCACAACAACAACAACAAAAAAAAAAAAAAAACCCTTATTCTTTTATCGTGATTTAAAGTCTGAAAGAAAGAAAGAAAAAAAAAATCTTTTAACTCCCTCGTAAAATACTACCTACAAAATATGACCACACTTTGTTATCATTATCCTTTCTATATCATTATCTAGTCTTATCTTTTTTAATCTTATCTTTTATTTTATTTGGTCAGTTTGATGGGTGTTTAATATTTTCTCTAATCAATTGGTATTTTTTTAAAGAGTGAGAATGAAATATATTTTTGTCTATCTTCAAGATTTTTGTTTCTAAACTTCAAAGAACGTGCACTCGGGTATGGATCTTCAAGATTTTCGTAGCAAAAATGTAAGTATCTTTGATGACCTCTATTTAGATGCCTCATGAGTGTTGGATCTCTGTATTACAGCAAATTAAGTTTGCTTTTATGAGTTGCCATTCAGTATTTGATTTCCTGTATTTGGTTTATATTTGGTTTCCTTACTTTGTTATCATTATCCTTCTCCTTAATCTCATCTCACATTGGTTTTTTTTTTTATATTCAAATATCTTTGTTTTGAATTTGAAAAAAAGAATCAAACTATATGATTGGGTCTTCTTCATTTTCTTATTTCCTTATGATTATCCTCTTTTTTATTTATTTTTTATTTTTTTTATTTTTACTATGTGTAAGCCTTTTCTTTTTTGAGTTAAGAAATGCATTTTCTATGGGGCTATATTTGGAAGTTTAACTCCTAACAGTTTCTCTTCCTTATTTTATGGATGCCAAGGTGAGGATAAATCCCCCAAGATGTTGGAAATCAATTTTAACCATGGTTTTTAGATCTAGACCGTTCACAGAACCAGTAAGGGGAGAGGTTCAAGGTTTTTAAGGTCGAACCACGATGATGTCATAATTACTTTATTAATTAATTAAATACAAATATAGACATTAAATTTGTAAAATTAGCATAATTGACTTATATATATATATATAGGGAAAATTAAATGATTTTCAAGCATATTTTAAAGAAAGTTAATAAAAGTAAAATAATAAAGCATGAAAAAATACATTAAATGTTATAATTAATTTTTGAAGTAAAAAAGTATGAATATATTTATATACTCCCTTTTAGAGATGTCTAATTAAAATATACTAGCCTATGAGTGTTATGATTTATGCTTTTGTGGGTGAAATAATTTTTTTCGTCACATTTTTACGTTTTTTGTGATTAAAAAATGTTGTAATCTCAAATTATAATTAATATAAATTATTAAATTTTATCTAAAAAATAGAAGAATTTCTGACCATGCGCGTGTTGAAAAGCTAGTTCTAGTTTAAAGTTTTGTTAATATAAATGGGTGGTTGATAATAAAGTTGGCATTACACGTGTCGAACAGCCAGGTCAATCATCATCTCTTACGTCAGAGTTCAGAAAAACCATAACCTTGTTTCATGCCGCCACCCAACTAATCAACTACACCTACTAAATCACATTTATATTAATTTTTTTTTTTAAAGATTTGTTTTTCAAATATATAAATATACTCAATAATAAATCTAATTCAAACACATTTAACGTCTTATGATGTTTTCTCAAAAAAAAAAAAAAAAACGTCTTATGATGTAATTTTTTATTTTTTATTTTTTTATTTTTATAAAATAATTATTAGGTTGATATATTGTGATTGACATACATTAATAATAGTATGAATAAAAAGTCCATATAAAAATAATTTTTTATTAATAAATTATTAAAAAATGTATCCTCATTGTATGTTTTTTTAATGTAAAAAATATTTAGTTTTGAATTGGCTTTTTCACAAATGATATGATGATGTAATGGAACCATGACAAAGCCTTGCTTCAATATTGTTACAATGTCTACCATGTCAGCATTGATACAACTCCTATTTGTACATTAAATTATTAAAAACATATTTAATTTTGCTTTTTCCATTCGTGTTTTGAAAAGTTATTCATTTATTTTATGGAAAATTTGAAAGGTTGATAAGCACAATTCTACTTTTAACATAATTAAATTCATTTTTATATGCTAAATTGGCATTAGTATAATATTCTTTTGAGAAAAGAGTAGAAAACCATTATGTAATCGTGCCATCCTATGTAAGTTTACCAATTTTTATAAAATTATTTTTCTTAGATGACAAAGTAACCCTTCCCAATCTCAAAAGGCAACATTATTAGATGTTGATTAATGATTATATTAATCTATTATATTATATCTTATGAAGGAACATCGTGATGCACAAAAAAAAGAAGACATCTAATTCTATTGTAGTTATATTATTGTTCCTTAAAATAATAAATAAGTGTCATAAAAAATTGAGGAATATATTCAATTATGTATTAAAATGTATAATTTACTTTTCACTTAGAGTTATTGGTAATGTCACTTGTATCTTGGTTTGATGCTCCTTCAAATCTTGCTACACACATCTAACAATTTATTCAATCAAATTCAAAAATAAAAGAAGTCTTCAAGGATGCAAAACTTGTTAATGAGGGTAACATCATTTATTTAATGTTTAATTATATATTATACCCTCTAACCTTGACATATTTTCAATTTCATTTTTGAAACTTCATTTTTCCTTTAACTCATTTTGTTTTTAATACGATCCTTACATCGAATATGCATCATTAAGTTCACCAAATCAACATTGTTACGAAAATGAATAATACTAAAACTAACAACAAGATTTGACAAAGCAAGAAAAAATATATGATTAAGGGTCTGTTTGAGATCCACTTATTTTGCTAAAACTGAAAATTTTTTGTTGGAAATATTGTAAATAAATGTAAAAGTTAGCTGAAATAGTATAGTGAGACCTATAAATAGTACCAAAAAGTGCAGTGGAACCCATGAATAGTAGCAAAAATATGTTGAATAGTAAAATAAGTTTGCAAAAATAATCTTTGCCAATTAACGGACACTAGGGTTTGTTTGGGATCCGCTTATTTTGTTGAAACTGAAAACTTTTTGCTAAAAGTACTGTAGAGATAAAGGTAAAACTTAGTTGAAATATATAAAGTATGACTCATTTATAGTACCAAAAAGTGCAGTAGGGCCCATGAATACTAGCAAAAATAAGCTAAATAGTAAAATAAGCTGGCTTTTTAAGCTGGAGCCGAATGCACAAGTGTGCGTTTGACATTGCTTAAACAGCCAGCTTTTTTTACTACTCAGCTTATTTTTGCTACTATTCATGGGTCCTATTGCAATTTTTGGTACTATTCAAGGGTCTCACTGTACTATTTTAGTTACTTTTTAGCTTTATCTATAGTATTTTTAACAAAAAATTTTTAATTTTAGCTAAATAAGCTGTTCTCAAACAGACACTAAATTTTAAAAAATATTTAAGTTAAAGAGGACTAAAATAAAACATAAAAATATTGAAATGAAAATAAGTCAAAATTAAAAGTGTAATTATATACTAGCCTCATCACACGCGTTTCGCGAGTGCGATGAGGCTTTTTTTTTAGTGGTCCTATTTTGTAGCAAAAAAAAAAAAAAAAAATGTATTTTTATTTTATATATATAATTTTTATTTTGAGAATATAATTTATAAGTAGATAAAGTAATTTAAAAATTAACAAGAGAATGACTCTATTTTTTAGGCGATGTTTTAGTGGGAGTTAGAGTTGTATTTTTACCGGATTATCTTTTAATTTTGTTTCTACTTAAACATAATAGTGGAGGAGCATTTTTAAACTAAAAAAATGATAATCTTAAAGAAGAAAAACCCCTTAAATAAATACGTAAAAACCAAGGCGTAAAATAATGTGTTAGATACGTGTAAAGGCCCAACAGGCTTAGGCCCAATGAACTTTACTTTTACCGCAAACGTATTACTTGTACAACAGATACACTGTTTCTATATAAAGTGAGTCTTTCGTACAGTACAAAGCAATATCTCTCTATCTTTTCTCTTTTATTGCTGACTCAAAGCAACCTAAGTGCTGACTCATTTTTATCTCCGGTTTATGCTCTACTAGTTATCATACTTTTAACTTTAATAGAATTATTTATTAGTGAGTTTTTTCTGTTGCAGAAGTTTTGCCACAATAATAAATTTGTGTTCAAGATGAAAATATCTTATCAAATACTTTGTAAAAAGTTTCACCCCGCACTTAACATGAATTCTCAATAAGCAAGAAGTTTTATCGATATTATAACACTGCATTTAATTACACGTTCCACACACCACTATTGCTTATTTCTTTTACTTGCTTTCTTACACTTATTGAGTACTCATGCTTTCTTACACTTACTGGATACTCATGCAAACGATGAAAATAGCTATATATAGAACACGAAAGGAGACAAATGCTTGAAGAAGAAATCCCCGGCCCATTGCTAGAGTCGGTGATGATGACTCTTACATCTCCCCAAACATATTCTGTGGCAAGATTTAATTTTGAGGTTTGTTGTATATACTCCGATCAATATGAGTGTCATTATAACGTTGGCTCAAGGAAGTCCCACATAAAATTGGCGGAAACCTGGAAAAGCAGAGAAATGCGCACTGTTTAATATTTCCAAGTCCATCCATATGATTATACTTTTATAATAGCTAGCCACGTAACTAATTATCCACGTACATTTGGGTTGATTTAAATCTTTAGGCTCCGTTTGGTACATCCACTCAAATATATATTTTCAATTTTTAAACAGCATTACACGTATTTTTTCACTCACACGTATTTCCACACATGTTTTCAGTTTTTAAGTGCATAAACCAAACACTTCCTTAATATCCTTGACAAGTGAACATGTACAAGAGGCATTAACTTACTTGGGAGGATTATTTTCTGAATTGCAGGTTGGCAAGCACTCAACAAGACAATCATGACTTGGTTCCACGAAATATGCAATCTGCCGCAGGGGAAAAAAAAAATTAATAAGCTATGCATGAACCATTATAACTTTCAAAATGTGTACATGAAAGTAATAGACACAATTTTATGTAAATTATGATACCAAGGGCTTGGGAGAATAATTTATCTTAGATTTCCAAACAACCCAGTGCCCACAACTAAGTTTAACACTAATTTTTGGATGTACACCTGAGTAAAGTCCCACATTAAATTATGATGAGAATAATAAGTTGTTAATATAATATGATTTAGCACATATACTAATTGAGTTTAGGCATTTTGGGTTAAAATGTGTCTTTATATGTTATATTAATTACTCAAAGAGTCTTTTATAGTTAGAGTAGGAACGGTATATTGCACACAAGGGAAAGCCAATGAGGGGGAGATTGTTGTGAGCCTTACAACATTTTTACTAAAAAAAAAAAAAAAAAAAAAAAAAAAAAAACAACAAACAAGAGCTTACTGAATATCTTTCTTGACCATTCACCAAAACTCTGTGCAATGTGGACCTGAGTAGAAATCATGTAAAGCAAAATTTTAATAACAGAATTATTTCTTTTACAGGACAAAAGAGATGTACAGGACAAAAGAGATGTACATTACTTGAAAATACAGTTGCTCCAACTAGGGATGGCAATAAAAGCCCGACTCGCGAATACCCGGCCCGGTCCGACCCTAATGGGCCGGATTTTACCCGGTCCGATAAATAATAGGGTCGGATATGGATTTAAAAAAAAACCCGGAATGGGTCCGGGTCGGGTTCGGGTTTTATGCATACCTGGCCCGAACCCGACCCGTATACATATATAATATATATTTTTTAAAAACCTTAGATATAAATACTCTTTTTCTCCTCTCAGATTTCATTTCCCAAACCCTAACCCTCACCCTCACCTCTCAGCCGCCCCCCTCTCTCTCTTTCTCATTCTCTCACAGAGGCTCTCACACACTGTTGCCGGCCACCTACAAGCCCTAACCCTCACCTCTCAGCCGCCCCTCTCTCTCTCTCACAGAGGCTCTCACATACTGCCACCAACCACCTACTTTTGCTGATCTTTGAACAAACCACAATACAAATCCAAATCCTTGCTGCTGTCATCATCTCTCTCATTGCTGTCGTCGTAGTTGTCGTTTTCGATTCATTACCGGCGTTACACCTTCATCTTCATCGCAAATCTGACAGTGAGACTGAAATGGCGCCGTCGCAGCATAGAGCCTCTTAACGATCCCATCTCTTCGTTGCTTCAACTCTCTACCAGAATCCATAGACGCCACCGAAATTGCTGTCTCTATAAACGTCCACACATCCACACCTGAAGTCTCTAGAACCATTCTTGAAATCATCTATATCCATTGTTTTGTCCTCTCTTTTTAAAAAAAAAAAAAAATTATAAATTGTATCTGAAACAAAAAAATATCATATTAAAGATTGAAAATAGTTTTTGTTTGTGATTTGTATGTCTTTTTTTTTTTTTGATGGCTGTGATTTGTATTTCTGTTTATGTTTGTGATCGAAACAGTTTGTGGTTGTGATTTCTGTGGTTGTATTTTTTTTTTTTTTTTTTTTAATGATTAGATCGGACTGGGCTTCTGAATAGGTGGCAGAAGTGGCTGGACGGGGCCCGGCGGGGTGGGTCTGGGCTCCGCAAAAAAATCCGTTTAATAATCAGGCCGGGTCCGGGTCGTGGGTCTAGGCCCGCAGGTCGGGTCCGAGTATCAAAAAACCCGGTCCGAACTTGACCTGTTGCCATTCCTAGCTCCAACGCTCCAGCATGTCACCAAGATTCACAATAAAGGCTCTATCAGAGATAAACCGTAAAAAAAATAATATCACAGTCCCAAACAGAAAAGAATCTTTTCTCTATTACATTTTAATATTTTATCATGCAAACATGTGATTCTTCACACAATACATATTGAAAGATCTTTACTTCATGCTAATTGAAATTGCAGCTAAACAATAATTAAACAGCTAAATGGTGGCAAACTGCAGGCATGTTATCAATAACAGTAAAGTAACCTGCATCAGCATGCATGCTATTGCTACTACACAATGTGAGATAATATATGTATACTAAACAAACGTTACAACTGATGTCTCAATCTATTTCCGTAAATGTTACATTTACTCGCCCTTTTAGTGGTGGTACATCTTCCCATATCTGAGGTTTAGCATCCCTATCTTTGCATATCTGCGAGTAATTAACAAAATTGCAACAATTAATCAGTTCTTTACACAGTCATTTGAGTTTTATTTCACCCAAATTAAAAAAAAAAAAAAAAATGTTCATTTTTAGAGCAGTCTTCTTACTTGGAGACCTGAGACGCCATCTGTTGCCCAGAGGGTAATCAAGCCATAGTCAGAATGAGCTCCAGCTCCAAATATTCCCTTTGATGGATCAGAAATTCCACCTAATAAAAAAACCCCTCCCTGTATTACTAACGATACAACAATTAAGCAGGCCAAAAAATTCAAAATATTGTTCCAAAAACAAAAATTAATTGTAAGTTCAACCTTCATAGTGTAGTAAGCGCAAGATTGCAATTGGCTCGCCAAGCATTTCTGGCTGGCCAAAGAAATCAACCTTCAGATCAAGTGCAAGAGCTATTATCCTGGCAACTGCCCTTGCCACCTCTCTGAATGCACAAAAAGGAATAGATAGTTGGTCATTTACCCTATTTGAATTCATTATACAGAAAATTGATTCATGGGAACAATTATGACAACTGATGGAATAACAAAGTTTAAACACACAAATTAATACAGTTAACCAAAATTACATGAAGAGACTCCTTAAGAAACTGCCAATTACTATCCTACCTGCATGTGCATGTGTGTGCATATAAGACCTTGCTAATAGTTCCATTATACAAACTATTACGTTTGCTAAAACTTACAAAGCCTCTCGATGAAACTTCTCCATTGTCTCCCTCCATCCAGGCAGTAGTTCTAAAAAGACAGCAACCAAAAGACAAAAGAAATAAAAAAGTGATCTACTTTAACTGCCTATAGAATCATAAGAAAGAGAGAGCACCAAACATTAAAAAAAAAAAAGGAAAAAAAAAAGAAAAAAAAAAAAGAAAAAAAAAAGAAGCTTGAACTTGGTTTTCATGGTCCTATTATCCTATCGTTACCTCGTTCAGGCCAAACATTTGGACCATAAAATGGTTTTTCTGCTTTTGGGTCACCTTCAGCTACTTCCTCTCCAATATAATACCCTTCTTTATAATCTCCTGCAATTACAATACAAACAAATTATATATGAAATAAGGATGCACCCAGTTGAAAAAAAAAAGGTGAAACTTGGTAGCAAAAAACAAACCTTTAAGTTGGTTTTCAGGGTCCAAAAGCTCGTCAAGAATAGGGGTATAACCCCTATGTTTCTCATTCCTTAAATGCTTCATTTTCTCTCTTAATGGTTGTTCGAACATCCTTCTGCTCTGAGCAAAAACCTCGTCCATGAACTCCTGGCTTATCCCGTGGTTTACGATGTAGAAAAATCCTGAATCCAAACAGGCCTTCGCCAAGAAATTATCACAAACAAAAATTCTTTAAAATATAGATAATATTATTATTAATAAATAAGAAGAAGAAGCTAGTAATAGTATTACTATTAGTAATAGAATAGTTTCTTTCTTTCTAGTATGAAATTGAACCCGACCTGTTTGAGTAATGAAACAGATTGATGAACGTCGGGATTGAAGAGATCAATACAATTGAGGACTGAAGTTTTCATGGCTCCTTGGACGCTGATTTTGCTTGGAACTACCATTTTTCTTTAGCTTAAAGAAAGCTGAGCAAGAAGAGCTATTCCGTTTCTCTTGATTCTTTGCTGCAACATAAGTCGGCTATTTATATTGTAAGCCATATATGAAGGGACATGAATCTCTCCGATCCCTTTGAAAGTTTACGAATCTAGAGACAAGAGGAAGAGCTCGTAGCTGTCCCATCAATTTGTAACTTTCGAACTAAAAAAAAAAAGTTTACGAATCTAACACAGTTACTACAAATTTTCCCGTATACATTTTTACACGTTCATTCACCATTCATGTATCATTTTTTAAATTATGAGTAATTATAAATTTTATTTTTTATTTTATTGTTATGACATCCATCATATTTATTATCATTTTAATTTATTTGTGATAATAGTGTACTGTAATTTTTCTTATTATTTTCTAAACTAAAAATATGATAACACATATACTGTTAAAAATATAGAAAATAGAGTCTTAACTCTTGACTATGAAATTCTTTCCATTTTCACTAAATTGAAAAAAAAAAAGAAAAAGAAAAAGTCATACATGTTGTTAGGTCATTTTTTATAGTGACATAAGTATGCAGAGTGAGATGTTAAACGAATAAATGAAATGACATAATATTCAGAATCATATGTTTAGGTATATTCATATCTAATATAATTTAAAGTGTTTTATTTTCAAAAAAATAAATATTCGAAAGTGTATTAATAATCATCATGTTTACATTTTTTTGATTGTAACGGTAGAATCATCCTGTTTACATGAATATCAATTAACGATTAAGATTAAAATATTTGAAGTAAGCATTTTCATAAGATACAAACTAGAAGCATCATCCAAAATTTTATATCTTTCAACTTGTCGAAAGGTAACTCTTACATAGTAAAATGTAAAGTTTCTTTCATTTTTTAGGAGGTTGTATTTTTTGTTTTTTGTTTTTAATTCGTTAGTTGCAACAATATTAGAGAGGGGATTCGAACACCGATTCTCCTCATGATCCCCTCTCGCTAACTCTCCTTATAGAAAAAAAAAAAAGAGATAATACCAATGAATTACAAAATCCTTGATTATTGCTAGCTACTGATGAAGCCAAATTTGTCAGTTGATTAGTTCGTCCAGACGAAGTCTGACCACAAGGATCTGTAGTCCTGCACAAAAATAAAGAAGGATGTTTCTCTTCGAAAAGGTCACCGGCGTGGTGCCAGCTAATGAGCCTCTGATGATAAGGTCAAACGCTGGGAAAAGAATGTTAATCAATTCATAAGGTTATGAAAGATGATATCTTGTACCTTTGCTTGAGGTCTAATGCAGTTTATATAGGACTTTGCCTTTCTAGCCGTTGGAGGCTTTAACTGGTAGCTTAAATGCCTTATTGTAACGCTTCTGGCAATTTAATTGGGTGAAGATCCTTCCAATGGTCATATCTTTACAACCGTCTGTGTAACGGATCATGCCATAAATGTTCATTTAGGGAGCTTTGGTCGTCCAATGGTTCCTTTGGACGACAGGAATTTTGTAGTTCATCAGCTACATTTTTTTTTATAGTCTTAACTCTTAAAACCGTCTATGTGTTTTTTGAGATCTCATTTCCTTTGCATTTAATGCAATGTGATGGCGCCGCACATGTCGTGGCCACATGTTAGGTGTCGGTTGGTTAGACGTGGGCACGTCCCTCGACGAGACCCTTAGTTTTCCCGTGCTTTAGTTTTGCTTCTATGAATGCTTTAAAAGCTTTTCTTTTCCTCTTTCTTCTTCTTCATGTTATTTTCTTGCACTTCCTTCCTGCAAATCTCTCCTTCTCCGAGCTAGAGCTTCCTAGGCCTTTTTCTTTTTCAGGTACGATCCTCTCTAACCCTTTCCACTTTCTTTTCAATGCGTTAATGGTAGAATTTTATGAGGTTAGAAATCTTTTCCCCTTTGCCGCTTTCTTTTTTGCTTGCCTAGGATCTTTTCTCGAAGCTTCGAGTGGCTATCACCCCCAGGTTGGTCTTTTTGTCTCTAGGGATAGTGCATTTGAACCAGTTTTGACTAGCTTGTACCCCCTTTTGCACCAATCTTTAAATTGGTATCGTTTGTTGTGTGCAATGTCTACAGAAGAGGGGCTGAGGTTTGTGGTGTTGGGGTTTATGCCCTAAAATCCAATTTATTGGCATGACATAAATAATTAAATTGTTTAATTATATGAGACTATCTATAAATGAACTAATGGGACATTATCTTAGTCTATGAGATGCATAGTATGTGATTTATGTGATTTAGTCACAGAAGATATAAATCACAAGTTCTTTGTAAACTCAGAATTTTAGTTCGTAATCGGTGATGAAATTGGGCGTTTCATCTACGAAGACTATAACATATCAACTAAGATGATTTGTCTTGATCATGGAAGTGGAGACTTCTAGTTGGTATGTTGATATGTTTTAAGAGTTAAGACATATTGAACTGGACCATTGTGAGATTTATTATTCTCTTAATGATTGTCAAATGAATAATAAATCTCACAACTTCTATTTACATCAACTCTAAATCCTGAGAGAATAATGGACCTGATCATGAGATGTAGGTTGCTTTGATATATTAGGAGTGAGATCTATAAGTCACGGTCAAAACCTCAGTATGTTGGGCAGCCGCATTTAGTGTTGATGGAACATATATTCTCAAGATGGAATTCATAATCTCTTAATGGAGACATAAAATATTCCCTTGAGATAAGTTTAATGGGTTTAGTTATTCAAGAGAGTTGGGCCTAACCACTTTAGTAAGTTGTTACTAAAGTATATATTTATGAAATTGGATTTCATAAATATATGATGAATAACATAAAGGATTAAACCGGGTACTCAAGGATTAAGATGTAGTAATCTTCAAAGTGGCAGTCTACATTCATGACTTTATATTACTACGAATATTTTAATGAAGGGGTTGCATGTATAATAAAGTCTTGGGATATAATTTATTAATAAGGCCTAGAGTGCAATTATATTCATATAGTGGTATTGAATATAATTAATGGTAACTTTGGACTTGTCAAGAGTTGACAGAAAAGCCCAAGGCCCATTGAAGCTAGAGTCTTATTTGTTCCCTTTTGGTCCCACTCCAAGCCACATAATAGAGCCCAATTGGAATGGCCCAAAAAGCTAGCCCAATTAGATAATCAGTTGTATAGAAGGAGAGAAACATACAGAATTTAATTAAGCCTTTTTTAATAAGACTTTTCATTAAGTCTTTTCATGAGAGTTCTCATAAGGAATGAAATGGTCTTTATGTGAGTGTTGGACACTCTTCTATTCTCTCATTGGAAACTGATTGAGAGACCACACATCTTGGGTATCAAGTGGAATTAGAGTGAAGATTAAAAGTCTTCCCAAGAACTTCTGATCTTCAGTTTTGAATTTCACCGCATCAAGGTACGTTTTCTTGTTCTTAAATTCTGAAACTTACATAGTACATGTTATCAATTGCGAATGAAGTAGATCCGTTAATTTTCCACTGCGTATGTTTTGTATGCGCTACAAACATGTATTTTTTCCAACATGTGGTTAGGTCTAGCAAGTTGGAGACATGTTTATCTTCTAGTGATAAACCAGCAGAAATGGAGATAGATACCGCCACTTCGAAACCCTCGTCCTCTAAACATTCTTCTTCAAAACCCCCATTCTCTAAAAACCCTAGGTCCTTCCATGCTCTCAACGAACCGTGTGGTATAGACGAGGATATGCTTTTTAGATTTAGGGATAGGTTTCAATTTCCCAATGAAACTAGGATTCGTCTTCCTCGTGAGAATGAGAGAGCATGTGCCTTTGCTCATGGCGAGGTCTGCTTTTACGAGGTTGCTTTTTTGTGTGGCTGTAGGTTCCCTGTCCATCCTTTCATTATGGAGCTCTTTCACTGTCTTAACATTGCTCCAGGACAACTTATGTTGAACTTGTGGCAGACCGTTATTAGTTGCATGACCATTTGGTTGATTGCAAACGACAAGGATGTGATTAGGATGGACGAGCTTTTATACTTGTATCGTCTCAAGGAGTCCAAGCAATTTGGTTATTATGAACTTGTACCTTGGGATAGGAAATCTAGGCTCGTAGTTGATTTCCCTTCGTCCTTTCGACATTGGAAATCTAGGTTTTATGGTAGTGGTTGGGAGACTCCGTTTGATGATTTCTAGTGTGATATTTCCAGATTACTGCGTAAATGGGAGGTCCCTAAACTTAGCGCGTTTATTTCTGTGAAAAACTTTTGATAATCAAGATTTATTTTAGTTTTGTTGTCGAATATGACTCTAACCTTCATCTTGTATGTTTGTTCTTCAGTTACTGTTCGTCCGAAGTTGAAGAGCAGATATAAGGGGCGTGTTGAGGCGGAGACTATTGATGATTTCAACAAGCTTGTTGACACTCGTACTTTGTACCATCATTTCTTGGGGCCTGAACCTTCTCCCTATGTCTTGAGATCTTTGTTGAGAGAGGAGTGAAGTAAGTATTTGCCTTGAAAATTTATCATGCTTATATGTGGCTCACCTATGCTTTATTTGTAATTCTTGTTGGTGTTGTAGAAATGACAACCAAGTTTAGCTAGGAGATGTATGCTAAGATGAAGGCTAAGAAGAAAGAGCCTTTGTCCAGCATTAGCCAAAAAAGGCCAAGAGCAGCTGAGAAGGAGCCCATTGAGAAGGCTTTGTCTGCTCTCGTCATTCAAGAGCCCAAGACTGCGTCTCCTACAGTTTCTCTTGAAGAGCTTACTCCTCGTCCAAAGAAAGGCAGGAGTGGTGACAAGGAGATAGAAGCTGGCAAAGCTGTTGCTGGTGCTGCCGAAGGCAACACGCCTGAGGCTGAAGACGAAGCCCTTCAACCTGTTGCTTGATATTTTCCTTTGTTTCTTCTTTTATAATTTTTTTTATAATTTTTTTTTATGGTGCCCTACTTGTTTTTGGGCTTTTATAATTAAACAATTTACTTGCTTTGCCCCCTTGGAGCTTTTAACTCAAACAATATTCCTTTTTATGTCAAAGTTAATTTATGTTCTACTTGTATGTTCGTCATTTGGTTTGCTTCCATAACCCCTGCTTTATGCTTCTTTAATTTGTGTTTCTCTGTGATGTATGAAAACTCATGAGCTTCTGCCTACTGGAGCTTGCTTTGTTTTTGGATCGTCAGATGACCTGCGTTCTCCTTAGGTGGGATTTGTGTCATTCTGGGTTGTCCTGAACCTTAAAAGAATTTGTATCAGTTCATTTTAGTTGTATGACTTGTGCTCTCCTTAAGAGAATTTGTATTGTTTTTAGCTCGTTTACATGATCCTCTTTGGTTAAGGATTTTGTCATTGGTCTTCGTCATGTGATTCACATCCTTTTTGGTAAGGATTTTTATCATTGGCCTCGTTAGTGTGATTTATATCCTTTTTGTTTAAGGATTTTATCACTGACCTCGTCAATTGATTTATATCATTTTTTTGTTTAAATATTTTTATCACCAGCTTTGTTAGTGTGATTTATATCCTTTTTTGCTTAAAGATTTTATCACTGGCCTCGTTAAGTGATTTACATCCTTTTTTTTTTAAAGGATTTTTATCACTGGCCTCGTCTGTGTGATTTATATCTTTTTTTTTTTAAGGGATTTTATCACTGGCTTCGTCAAGTGATTTACATCCTTTTTGGTTTAGGATTTTTATCACTGGCCTCGTTGATGTGATTTATATCCTTTTTTTTTAAAGGATTTTATCACTGGCCTCGTCAAGTGATTTACATCATTTTTTGGTTAAGGATTTTATCACTAGCCTGTTAGTTTTTCCTTGGAACATATTTGCGAAGATAGTTACTGAATAATTCTTTTATTGAACTGTTTTCAAAAAATTAGCAAAGACTATTAATGATTACAAAACTTGATGTCTACTGATAATACCTCTTGAGGTGCTTAATGTTCCAAATGGTAACTTCCTTGTCTTGAGTAATGGATGATCTTGTACGGACCTTCCCAAGTTGGTCCTACTTTGCCTTGGGTTGGGTCTTTGGTCGTCGGTGTGACTTTTCGTATGACGAGGTCTCCTATGCTGAATCTTCTGAGCTTCACTCTCTGGTTGTAGTAACCGGCCATCTTTTGCTAGTACCTTGCTATTCTTTGGGATGCCTCAGTTCTTATTTCATCCGAGCAATCCAAGTTTACCTTCAGTTGATCGTCATTGCCTTTTTTGTCAAAGAACTCCCTTCTCATGCTAGTGACCCCTACTTCGATAGGGATTACTACTTCAGTGCCATAGGTGAGTTTGAACGGTGTTTCTCCTGTTGGGGTTTTGGCCGTGGTTCGATAGGCCCATTGGACATTGGATAGTTCGTTAGGCCATGAACCCTTCGCTCCTTCTAGTCGAACTTTGATGATCTTCAGCTGGGTTCAATTAATTACCTTCGTCTGTCCATTGGCCTAAAGGTCTCCTGGTGAAGAAAATTGGTTCTTAATGCCGAGGTTTGAGCAGAACAATCTGAATCCTTGGCTATCAAATTGGTGGCCATTATCTAAGATGATTGTCCTTGGTATGCCAAACCTGCAAACTATGTTCTTCCACACAAAGTTTTGTATTCTTGCTTCTGTGATGGTTGCTAGTGCTTCTACTTCTACCCATTTCATGAAATAATCGACTGTTACAAGTAAAAATTTTACTTGCTTCTTACCTTGGGGCAGGGGGCCCACTATATCGATTTCTCATTGCGCAAATGGCCATGGTGACATTATGGCTGTCATTTTCTCCCTAGGTAGTTGTTCGATGTTTCCGTACCTCTGGCATTTGTCGCATCTCCTGACGAACTCCTTCGCTTCTTTCTGCATCGTGGGCCAAAAGTAATTAGCCTTAACGATCGTCCTTGATTGTACCCTAAGAATGCGTCTATGAACATCAGGAGCTTGTGTCCCGCCGTTGAGTCAACGATCTGGTCAATTCTTGGCAAAGGGAAGCTGTCCTTCGAGCAGGTGCTGTTCAGATCTGTGAAATCCACACACATCCTTCATTTTTCATTTGCCTTTTTTACCATGATGACGTTGGCTAACCAGTCCGAGTAGTAGACTTCTCTGATAAAATTGGCTGCCAGCAATTTGTCTACCTTATCCATTATGCCTCCGTTTCGTTCAGGAGCGAAAACCCTCCTTCTTTGCTGGATGGGCTTCCTTTCGGGATTTATATTCAGGCGATGCTAGATAATGTCTTCAGGTATGTCAGGCATGTCTTCCTGACTCCAAGCAAAGACTTCTAGATTTTCCTTTAGGAACTTGATTATCTCTTCCTTTGTCTTGGGGCTGAGGCTCGTCCCCACTTTCGTTACCTTCTTTGCCTCCCCTTCTACCAACCCAATGGTTTCCAAAGCCTCTACTAGTTCTGAAATTTTCTCCTCGATCATCCACGTGTAGTTCTCCTTTGAAGCCAACACTACCTAATATCATTCGCGAGCTAAGACTTGGTCTCCTTTTATTACTCCCACCCCATGTTCTGTTAGGAATTTCACCTTCAGGCAGTATGTCGAGGTTGCAGCTTTCCAGCGGTTGAGCGTTGGTCTTCCTACGATCACATTATAGGACGAAGGGCAGTCAACAACCAAAAAGTTAAGTTGTTTGGTTACCTGGAAGGGATATGAGCCAGTCGTGACCGTCAGTGTTACTATTCCCTTCGGGTATACTTTGTTTTTGTTGAAACTAACGAGGGGGATTCGAAAGGATGAAGCTTCTTTGGATCTACTTTCAGCTGCTGAAAAGCTAAAAGGTAAATGATTTCAGTGGAGCTCTCATTATCTACTAGGACTCGCCTAGTATTGAACCCTTCTATCATGACTATGATAACCAGTGGGTCATCATGTGGTTGTTTCACCCCCTTGGCGTCTTCTTCTGAAAAGACCATGTCCATGGTTTCTCTTCGTCTGTGTTTTGACAGTGGTGCAGTGTGGACGCTATTGACCTGCCTTTGCTGTAATTTTTTGAGGGACTTGAAAGAGCCCCCTGTTGTTGGACCCCCATTGATCATCCTTATCTCTCCTACTGCGCTTTTCACAAACTTCTGTAGCTTTCCCTTCTGGATCAGTTCTTCTATCTGTTCTTTTAGGTCTCTACACTTGTCCGTGTAATGTTTGTGATCTCGGTAGAAACAACAATACTTCTTTTTATCGCGTGCATTAGGTGAGGAGTTCAGCGGCTTCGACTACTTGAGTGGGTGATTGTCCTTAATCTGCATCAAGATTTTATCGACAGGCATTACTAGGGGTGTGAAATTTACCTTCCTTCTTGTCTTGTTGTTCCTTGATTTGACGTTGTCATGGTTAGACGAACGGTCTCCTCTTTCCCTCTTCTTTCCTTTTGAGTCTTCTTGAGTGTTTTTCTTTTCTTTGCGTGTGTCCCCCATTCCAATTGCGGCTAAAGCATCTTCCATGTTCATGTACTTTTTAGCATTTAACAACATTTTCGTCATTGATTCTGGAGGACTCTTTGCTAGTGCTACCACAAACTCTTTGGAATTTAACCTGACCTTTAAAGTGGTTAGTTGCACTGTGTCCTCTACTTCGTCCAATTCTAGTACTTCTCTATTGAATCGTTTCACGTACGATCTCACTGACTCCCCTTTTTCTTGCCTGATCGTGAGCAAATGATCTGCGGATCTCTTTTGGCGTTGTCCTTTAACAAAGTGCCACACAAACGAATTGCTCAGTTGTTCAAAGTCATCTATGGACGATTGGGCTAGTTTGCTAAACCATACCTGTGCTGCTCCCTTAAGGATTGTCTAGAAAGACCGGCACAAGATCTTGTCTAGGGTTTGCTGTAGGCTCAAGGTCATCATGAGGGTGGTTATGTGATCTAATAGATCCTTCAGACCGTCATACGACTCGAGCTGGGGGAGGCGGAACTTAGGTGGCAATGGACACTCTAAGACCTTTACTGTGAAAGGGGAATCAATCCTTTTCACCATTCCATCCAAATTTCTATTCGTTTTTTTTTTTTTTTTTCCTTCATTGCATTCTTCAGTTCGTCCATCTCCTTTCTCATGCTTTTAAGGAGGTCGTTACTCACCCCGTCGGATGGGTTTGTCCTTCTTGATCCATCTCTCCTGTGGCTATTCTCCTCGTCTTCGTTCCTATTGACGTCGTTCCGGGTCGGTAAACGGTTTCCCTCTTGTTGCAGCTGCTGTCTCATCTCTTGATTTTGTCTAGTGAGTTCTTCTATGTTGGCCGTGAGCGTTTGAACCTGCAAAGCTAATGCCATTGGATCTTGTGGTACATTAGATTGCATCTGGATAGTGAAAATGGTAAAGCTATGTTTTCAAATTAGAGTTTGAAAGTCGTCCCCATAGATAGTGCCAAACTAATGAAGTCATATTTGTCAGTTGATAGATTTGTCCAGATGGAGTCTGACTACAAGGATCTGTAGTACTGCACAAAAATAAAGAAGGATGCTTCACTTCGAAAAGGTCACCGGAGTGGTGCCTGCCAATGAGCCTCTGATGATAAAGTCAAACGCTAGGAAAAGAATGTTAATCAATTCGTAAGGTTATGAAAGATGATATCTTGTACCTTTGCTTGAGGTCTAATGTAGTTTATATAGGACTTTACCTTTCTAGCCGTTGGAGGCTTTCAATGGTTGCTTAAATGCCTTATTATAACGTTTCTGGCAATTTAATTGGGTGAAGATCCTTCCAATGGTCATATCTTTACGACCGTCTATGTGTAACGGATCATGCCATAAATGTTCATTTAGGGAGCTTTGGTCGTCCAATGGTTCCTTTGGACGACGGGAATTTTCTAGTTCATCAGCTACATTTTTTTTTTTTTAATTGTGTGCAAGTCAAGTGGGTTTTTCTTTCTTTTTTTTTTTTTTTTGGGTTTTTGTGATGTCCCTGCCACACCATTTGTGTTTGATATATTTATGCCATCCAGGTTAATCTAATTTAGTAGTTCAAATTCAATATATACACACACACACACATATATATATATATATTATAGAATTTATAAACCACAACAAGTAGAGTAAGGTTATATAATAAAGGGATTAAATTCTTTAAAGACTTGGTATAAACCCTTTGGTTTATATCCTCCAAGAAAGACATGTCAAATCATCATATATTACTAAAATATAAATACACATTGCAGGTTTTAAGTAAAATGCTTTTGTGGTGTTATTTGGTAGAGAAGTGCTAAGTCAATAATATTTTCACAACAAATCATAAGTGTCAAATTGTTATTGGTTCTAATTTAAACTTACCATTAAAATTACGTTTTTGCCCACCAATAAAAATCTGTAACAATCTACTACTTATGATTTGTTTTGAAAAAGTAGTGAACATAGCATTTCTCTATTAAAAGAAGCTTTTTAACTTGGGACATAAACTTAATAAGAAGAGACTTCTTTTCAGGCATCATTGCACCACCAAGACAAAGTAAGCACGTCCCTACCTCAAATTGGATTCGACAAAGTGACTAAAGACGTTTGACTAAGGTTGATATGGTACCTCAAGAAGAAATGGTCACTTCAAGTGATATCGCACTCGCAGATAAGACAAATAAGATGGTAGATGACCAAAGCTAGGTACTTGAGAAGATGGGGGCTCGCCTCGCTAAGTTGGAGGAAGGTAAGCAAGAAGCCCATAGTGGTAGAAGAAAATGAGGAAGAGGAAAAAGAAGATTGGGATGAGAAGGATAAGACCAATTATAAGAGAAAAAAGAAATTTGAGAAGCTTACCTTAGAAACCGTTGCATGAAAAAGAAAATGGAAAAGATGCAATTGGCCTTTCACAAGGCTCAAGGGATGAATGATTGTCTCTACAACATGGATGGCTTGGGGTCCAAGGCCCCTATCCCTTTGCCTCCCAAGTTCAAGATTTGTTATGCGGAAAAGTTTGATAGCACTAGGGATCTTAAGCAACACGTTTGGAGATATATAAGCATAGCCGATGTATTACCACATATGATTTGTTGTAAAAGTGTTTGTGAAAATGTTGTTGACGTAGGACTTCTCATTTTTTAATAAGTAAAAAGCAGATATGACAATCTCTTAATAGATGATATAAAACATGAGTTTTACACCATATATTCACCAAATTTGGATTATAATAAATGACATAAACGTGTGTATTTGATGAATTTGACATATTATACTCATTAACAATGTAACAGTTTAAGTGCTTGTGGGGTGGGGGGGTAAGAGTCGGGGTTCAAGTCTCCAGAAGAGAGTTTCACATACATATATATACTTAAATTATACTAGAATAGAATTTATATCTTGTAAAAAAAAAAAAAAAAAAAACAGTAACAGTCACTCAAAAAAGGTTTTTTAAAATAAATTTTTTAAAAATATCATGCATGATGTCAGAAAATCGCAGTCACATTAAAATACGAATATACTTAGACATTAAAAATTGCCTCTAATCATGGAGCATATCTTGGAATAGATTTTGACATAAAATTTTGCACTAACCTTTTTTTTTTTTTTTTTTTTTTTTTGAGAAATGCATTAACCTTATTCTCTAAAATTTATACCGATATATATATATAGTCGACGTCAATTTCTTTTTTCTTTTTCACTCAAATTTGAAGGAAATTTTTATGAGTTTTTATTTTCCCCTGCTGAATGATGCAAAATGTTAATGTCTTGCCTAGTGACATTGAAATCTATGTTATGTGATTATGTGACTCTATAATGCAATGTGAATTTTTTGAACACAAAACAAAAAAAATAGTTAATAATTTATTTATTATATTGTTAATGTTGTACAAATAAAAATCAATGTCACATCAATTTATAAGCATTTTATAGTAAAAGAATGAACAATGTTAGGAATACAAATAATTTCACAAATGTCAATGAGGCAAGTTATGATTGGGCGACATTTTGTCATGCATCAATACTATTTTTATTAGCACCAATCATAATATTTCACCTCAATACTTTAAAAGAATAAAAAATTAAAAAAAATTATATTAATATCCTTAAACATATAGTAAAACTAATGAATCTAGCTACAGATACCAAAATTAAATTTCTCACACACTCAAAAGCATTCTCTCTTTATATATGGGTCCACTACAATATAAAATCAAGAGGAAAAATGAAAGATTTAGTTTTGTTAAGACTTTCCAAAACTAACAGTAGTAGACTTAATTAATATTTAATTATTTTAGGATTACAATCTTTGCCACACTTCTTTCCACAACAATCTTATCTTATGTGTAGACTATAAATGGTTGTCTGTCATTTTTCCATGAAACCACTATTTTTTTTCTGACCTGTCACAAGAACGGGTGCAGATTATGTCTAATACATCCAGTGTACTAGATCCGTAAATATAGTGACATGTGTTCAAAAATAAATACGTATCATAATCACAATAGGTCTAGTGTCACGTAACCCGGTACCTACAAGAAGCTACAATAACGGTAGGAAAAGAAGTTAAAAGTTACGGTGATAGACTTTTTGCTTAACTTTTTCCCCTGTTACTCTACGATTAATATAAGTCTATCCAAACCTAAAATATCACCAATATTTTCATATTTACTCCTGTATTTGTGATTGGTGGACTGCATCGAGGTAAAACATTGGGAAAATAATGGTGGCCCTAGTAGAACTAATATAAGACGGTGGGATGTGACTCAGTTCCCCTGTCTTTGTGTTGTGGTGGATTCGATCGAGGTAAAACCTCTGTGAAATTATGTGTCCCCAGTAGAATTAATTTAATAGGGTAGGCTGTGACTAGGATTGCACTTCCCTATGAATGAATATGCTTATTGAAATTAGCAATAAAAAAATAGAAGAATATGCTTGGTTGAACCCACGTCAATAAGTAGGACAAAAACACATGAATGGAAGCATGCTAAGAAACAAAATTGTTGCAATCTTTTCCTAAGCAAGCTCTAACGTTTGGACTCTGTCTCTTATTGGTAGGGATGTGAATTCCTTGCTCAGTTTTGGGAGTTTTTTAATCAAAATTTTAGTATCCGGATTGGATATTTGTTTGGTGGGGCGACATGGATACTGGTTTTGTTTTAGTCTCTCCTCTACATCTTATGCCGAAGAAGTCTAGAATCACCAAATTTTATATATAAAATTTCACTCTCTCACAGCAAAGTTCTTTTTATTCCTGTATGCTGTATTTTTTTTAATATTCAATAGTTGTAACGGAGAAGAGTGATTTGAACACCACAAGCTCTCAATTGAGTTATAAGGAAAATCGATCTTAATTTTCCTTTTAGTAAAAGAGTTATTAACTACAAGAAAAACAAAGTTGACGGTAAAAATATGTATGTATGTGTGTGTTTTTTTAATAGGGCGTCAACCAAATAGTTTTTTCTTTTTTTTAGAAACCATCCAAAGCAATTTTAAATATTCAACAGAATGAGTCCGTCATGCATTACAAGGGAAACATCCTCAGGAATGTCCTCTATCCAAAACTGAGGAATTAACAATCGTTTCACTTTCTTTGCTAATTTATCGGCAATTAACTATATTACCACTTCTGCGTACATGAGTGAAGACACTGGCCTTGAGCTTTGAGGCCGAGCGTCAACCAAATACTGGTGCGGTAAATCGTGACGGCTAAAATTTTCACGTCAACATTTTAAGTTGACACGAAAAACAAATTATTTTGGTGTCAATTAATATTTTTTTCACATCAAAATTTTGGTTGATGCAATCTTTTCGTGTCAGCATTTTCGTTGATGAAAAAAAACCTAATATTGTATTATATCTTTTTGCGTCTACATGATCTGACATATTGTTTTTTATTAATTTGGTTACAAATAAAATAACTTTTTTGTTCAATAGAACAATTATTTCAATCTCTCTCATTGTATATTGAGGTGAGATATAGAGAACTAGTTGATGAAGCGAAAGACATTTGAAAGCTCGAATTTGTGTGAAAGCACAAGAACTGTTTAGACCTCCAAATTAAAATTACGGCTCGATTGATTTTACTCTAACTTAAACTAAGTGCGGAATATTTCAATCTCTCTCATTGTATATTGAGGTGAGATATAGAGAACTAGTTGATGAAGCGAAAGACATGTGAAAGCTCGAATTTGTGTGAAAGCACAAGAACTGTTTAGACCCCCAAATTAAAATTACGGCTCGATTGATTTTACTCTAACTTAAATTAAGTGCGGAATAGAGTAAATTCGAGCGGACAAACAATATAACTACTCTAAGCCATATTCATCAAAACACAGCAGTAAAATGAAAGTTAAAAGAGTAGAGAAGAAGAATGCAAACACAAGATAACATGCCGATGTGTTATCGAAGAGGAAACCGAAGAACTCGGCGAAAAACCTCTCCGCCGCCCTCCAAGCGATAAATTGATCCACAAGAGAATGAGTTGCAGTACACGAATAACAAAATACCCTTCAAGCCTATTCTACCCCATGTACTTGAGCCCTCCAAGCTTTTGCTACCAACTAACTTGACAAAGTCTTGTCTTCTCTAACTCTCTGGATCACGCAATTCAGCCCGATTGCATCCACCAAACAAATGGCTTCTTCCAAAGCTTCCAAGCAGTACCAAAACCTCACTTTACACTCAGGATAGGTGTGGTAAGTGTTTGGGCTATCAACCTCTCAAGGATTTAGATATGGAGAGGTAGGAGTTGAGGAAAACTACAATGGATTGTGTAGAGGATTGTGGGTATGACAATCTTTCACTCTCAAGGGTAATGGCTAGGGTTTTCTCTTTGAAAAGCACTCCTCTCAATATGTGGGTAATGTGGGTATATATAGAGTGTGGGTAGAGACTTGGTGTATCAGATATGACAAATTGGCAAAATAGAATGTTTCGCGGGTATCTTGCGGGAAGGCCTTACCCGCGAAACACTCGCAAAAACCAGCTGTCACAATCTGTCATGACTCTTCGCATTCCAGTTATGTGCTGAGCACATGCTTCACTTCGTGAGAAGGCTTCTCGCGAGCTACTTGCGAAAACACCTTGATCTTCAATGAGTCTTGAGTCTTCACACTCTCTCTCACACACAACCCTTACAATAAAATCCCACATAAAATATAGGGAACAAAAGATTGATCAAAATTACAATCAAATTTGGCACGGAATTAAAGCCAACACAAATTAATTGTAAATCACAACTTTACAAAATGAAAGTATAAATTGAATAGAAATTAAATTCTCTAAAACTTCAGTGGAAATATCTTTTAACGCCCTCCAATGAAATAGTGCCACAACCACTGTTTTCAAATAAATGAAAATAGAAGAAAATTACAACTGGCCTTAGTTTTGGGTGTTCTCAGAGTGGTCTTCATGGTTTTCAAAACTGGACCGTTCAATGAACTTTTAAAGGGAGAGGTTTAAGGTTTTGAAGGTTGGACTTAGGTTGAACCGAGGTCGAACCGTGATGACGTCATAATTAATTTAATAATTATTTAAAATATAAATAAATATATTAAATTAATACAAATAGAAAAAAAAAATTTAAATGTAATTATCAAAGTAACCACAAATTAGCAAATAATGAGGTGATTATTCATTTTTTAAATATTATTTATATACTATTAATTGGGTGCTTTTTTTGAACAATGTGTTTTTTTTTTCTTAACAAGTACTAGTAGTGTAGTACTATTTTTAATTGTCAGCATGTGTCAATATGTGGCACTAATTGGTAGAAAAGAAAAAAACGTGGCATCATTTGCTTGCTTACCCATTTAAGAGATTCCACCTACCCCACCTAACCCCAGCTCCTTTACCTAAGTCCTAGTGTTCAAACTCTTTACTTTGAGTTTGAGTTTTTCACTTTTAACTCACAGCACTCTCTTTGCTGCAAGACTTTTTCTGCCACTCTCTTTGTGCTGCAAAATTGCAAATATGTGAAGGTTGAAGTTTCATGAGTAATCTACCTCAGGCTCAAAGAATGATTGAAGCTCACCTTCGGGTTCTTACCTCTCTCTCTCTCTCTCTGTTCATCACTTCATTGTTGTGGATTTTTGGGTTGTATTTGATGCTGTGATGTAGAATAGAATCTGTGGAACTCAAAACGTTTTTGCATGTAATGGTGAAAAATATCCTTAGGTTGAAGAAGGGAACGAAATTCATAACATTGCTTTTTACAGTTTCTTTTTTTTTTTCTTTTTATTTATTTATTTATTTTTTTTAGGTTTAGATTCAAAAGGAAGTAGGGAACCGTGAGAACTGGTCTGATCACCGTTTTCAAAACTGTGCGGTTGGACTGCGGTTCAAACGGTTCCCTACTTTTTTGACATAGACCGGTTCTTAAGATTAAAAGAACCGTGTATATGAGTGGTTCACAGTTAACCTAGTCAGACCGTACGGTCCGGTTCGAGTTTAAAAACCATGGTGGTCTTTGGAAATGGATCTTTGGAGCTTGACATGGATACTGTCTTGCGATTGTGCTTCATTCCTTCTCCTAAGACCTTATTTCTAATAAGGAAAGTACAAGTGAGTCAAAGTAAGAAAACTCTTATAGAAAAAGAGTTTGTATATCTTACTGTAACTTTTATGGAAAGAAAACTAGTTTCTATACTACTATCCAAATACCAAGTGAATAGTAACATATTAATTAATAATGCATCATTTACCATTCATACTAGGAAGAAGAAAAATGTTTCAAGTATATATTTAAGATTCAATCACATCTTTAAGGGTTTCAATTGTAATGAAATCTATAGGTAATTTTACCATACCTCTTTTTTTTTTTTTTGGTACGGTACTCACTAGTAGGCAATCTGCTATATAAAGTTACCAAAACATCACATTTGACGGTTCCATCCTCACATTGTGCAGTTCCAACATCACATGTAATAGTTCTTTTGTCACATTCGATGGTTCTCTTATTTTTTCTCATATTTGAGGTTTCATCTTCCCATTGTACAGTTTCAACATCACATTTAACAGTACTTTTGTCACATTTGGCGGTTTACTTTTTTCTTTTTCTTTTTCTTTTCTCTCTCTCACATTTGACAGTTCCATCCTCACATTGTGCAGTACCAACATCACATGTGACTGTACTTTTGTCACATTTGATGTTCCTTTATTTTTTTTTCTCATATTTGATGGTTTTATCCTCACATTATGCAATTCCAACCTCAAATGTGACTGTTCTTTTGTCACATTTGGTGGTTCCTTTTTTTTTTTTTTTTTTCCTTCTCATATTTGACAGTTTCATCCTCACATTGCACAGTTCCAACATCATATGTGACAATTCTTTTGTCACATTCGGTGGTTCCTTTATTTTTTCTCACATTGTGTAGTACCAACATCACATGTGATTGTACCTTTGTCACATTCAGTGGTTCTTTTATTTTATTTTTCTCACATTTGATGTTTTATCCTTATATTGTGCAGTTCTAATATCACATTTGACAGTACTTTTGTCACATTTGGTGGTTCTCTTATTTTTTTTTCTCACATTTAATGGTTCTATCCTCACATTATGCAGTACCAACATTACATGTGACTGTACTTTTGTTACATTTAGTAGTTCCTTTTTTGTTTTTTGTTTTTTTTTTTCTCACATTTGATGGTTCCATTGTCACATTAGGTAGTACCATCATCACATGTAACCGTACTTTTGTCACATTTGATAGTTCTAAGGGTATTTGTGACTGAAATACTCTTAGAACTTAAAAAATGATCGTAATGCAATTGAAAACTAAATCATGATCGAAAATACCCATAGAACCTAAAAAATGACCGAAATGACCATGAAACCTAAAAAATGATTGAAATACTCTCGAAACCTAAAAAATGACCAAATTACCCCCCCAAACTAGAAAATGACTAAAATTCCCGTAAAACACTCTACAATTACCGGAATACCCTTAGAACCTAAAAAAATACGGAATGAACTTGAAACCTAAAAAATGATTGAAATGACCCTAAAACCTAAAAAATGATCGAAATACCCACGATACCTAAAAAATGACTGAAATACCCTTAGCAACTTAAAAATGACCGAAAATACCATTAGAATCTTAAAAATGATCGTACTTTTGTCACATTCAGTAGTTCCTTTATTTTTTTTAGTCGCATTGAATGGTTCCATCATCACATTGGATAGTACCAACATCACATATGACCGAAAATTTGTCACATTCGATGGTTCCCTTATTTTCACATCAAATGGTTTTATTATCACTTTGGAAGCCATGTGTAATGCCATATGACCTAAACTAATTTTTTTAAAATGCTAATTTGAATTTTCTCAATGGTGAGCTTCTCTCTCTCTCTAAGTAAGTCTTGGTGTCCCTTTCGCCCTCTTTGCATTTGAGATACTTAAAAAAAAAAAAAATTTGAAAATTTGAAATTTCATATTTTGATAAAAAGATATGGAATTGTATAAAGAGCCTAGGTCTGTCTATCACTTTCTCGCTCTACTTCTCCAAGTAACTCTTTGGAATTGGTGGCTTAAATTGTAGTTTTTCATCAATTTGAATAAAAATCCATGACAATGATTTCATATAAGTTCCAAAATATCATCATTGTCATCTCAGAGTTAGAGAAATGCTTTAGTTTTTTGTTTTTTGGGTAATGAAATTAAATGGCAAATGGGTTAGAATATGTTTCATTATTCTATTCCTAAAAATAATCCTTAAGAAATCATGACAAATTAAATCAAGAGGACATAGAAGATAATTCATGATCTCGCATAGCTTTTGAGGGCCAAAATGGTAAAATACCCATTTTGCCCAAAAGTTCTAGCAAAATGCCCATATTCTGAAACTATTTAGGGATATACTCTTGTTTTGAAACTCGATTTTTTAAAAATCGAGTTTCAATGAAAAACTCGATTTAACGAAAATCGAGTTACTTGCAAAAACTTACATGAAACTCGAGTTCCATGTAAGTTTTTGCAAGTTTTTTGCCTATAACAATTTTCGTTAAATCGAGTTTTTCATTGAAACTCGATTTTTAGAAAATCGAGTTTGAAACAGGGACATATCCCTAAATAGTTTTAGAACAGGTGCAAAATGATGGAAAGTTTGGCTGAAAGGGGTAAAAGTTTTGACGAAACGACTCATAAGTCTTCAATATGTGCTTAAATGCTTGCTAAAAATGCTTTAGATTTTATATTATTCTAATAAAAGTTTGATTAGTTAATTTTAGTAATTTTTATTTATTTTTCATATCTTAATATTTTCATTAAAAATTGGATGGTAATCACGTTACACTAGACAGTACAAATGTCATAGACAATGGTACTTACATCACATATGATGTTCCTCTATAATTTTGGTCACATTCAACTATATTGACTACCTTTGTCACATTTGATGGTCCCCTTATAATGCAAGATACAAGATTATGGCGTAATTGGTTTATAAGTCTCATTCTCATTAGATTCGATTCCAAGAACCTAACATTCTAATATTTGTTTTTTTTTTATAGTAATAATTAACATTTTAACACTAAATCGTCCATTCATCCCAATATAGTCACAAACCTTAAAACTAATAAAAATATAACGGAAACTAAGGCTTACCAAAACTAATCCTAAAATCTATGAAATGAGAAAAAAAGCACAAAGCCTTGAATATGATCAAAATTCCATCTTTAACAAATTAATGACTGAAATACTCCTCAAAACTTTAAAAATGACCAAAATATAACTAAAACCTCAAAATAACTGAAAATACCCATAAAACCTTAAAATTTTAAAAAATGAATAAAATAAAATTTTAAAACACTTTCAAATTGAGACACATTTACAGGGCAGAACCTTCATAAATACAAAACGAATGGCAATACATTTGAATATTAACACTTGCAAGAGGCCAATCTTTGGATTGTAGTTTTAGTTCAAGCACTCAATTTAGAAATGTACTCTCAAAGCTTCAACAACTTTCTCGAGCCTGTCAAAATAAGATAAATTTCAAGATTTTGTTAAAAATGATGAACGTATTAATTTGTAAATGAAATCCTTACCAGTCATCTTTTGGGATATGACCCGCACCCCTATTAAGTTAAGCTTTATGGCAGTTAGATTTCCTTTTTGAAACTCTTCTGTAATAGATTGAGGCAGAGATTTGTACGATATTTCCCATACCAAACCAGCAGTACTGGTTAATTCCATCTCTAAGTACAAAATATATTAATTCCCAATTCATTAGCAGAAAGTTTAACACCATCATAGTAACACATGCAAAACATAGAGTTAGTAAAACACACAAGGGTGGAAAGATTCTAAATTAAGTACTCCAACCTAAACCAAATCTTAGACAGAGGTTGTGATTCCTGCACAATCCCTTGTACCAAATGACCATAGGATGAGCATGTAAACACAAAATTTATCAATTGTAGAAAATCAAACAATTTGAAAAAAGTGTCACAAATATATTTTTGTATTAATCAAGTAGTGAGTACAATCTCTGTTTCAATTCTTTTACAAAAAGAATACTCCTCTAATTCTATCTTCTTTGAACTTGACTTGATCAAGAAATCCTCTTGGCTTTTGGTTGAACTTGACTTGAACAAGAAATCCTCTTGGCTTTGGTTGGAACATTGAATGGTCTTTAGCTTGTTAAAGATTTGTTGTTTTCAAATTCTTCGGTGCTTTAGAGTCAGAATTTCTCCAGAGTTTTGTTTTCTTGAAAACTTGGTGATGCGGGAGACGCAAGAAGATTTTAATTTAGTATTATTTATGTTTGCAAGTCAATTGTATTTTTTATGTTTTAGGTCCTAGTAGTTTATTAGACTATTAATATTTTAATTTGGAAGCAATGTTATTTTCGTAATAAGGCAATAAGGGTTTCCTAGCCAATTAGAACTAGAGTTTAGCAATCTTTTATAAGCAACTTATTGTACTCCTTGAGGAGATAGTTAATATTTTGATGAATGAAAAAAATGGCCGTTTGGTCTCTTTTGGTCTGGTCTTGACTCCAGGTCCACCTTAGGTGCTGACTCCTAGTGGTTTCTCCGCTTGGTGCTGACTCTAAGCAAGGCCTAGGTGCAGACTCCTAGGTCATATCTCTTTTATTTTCCTGTTATTTTCATTTTGTTATGGTTGTCTTGCGTCACTTGGTGTTGAAAATGAGAGGGGATGTCTTCTATTTATAGTGATTTCAGAGGATAAGTTCCATTTTGAATTGATACGCTTGAAAATATGTAGTAAACTCTGATTGACCCAAATTTTGTTTAGAGATAATTATCTCTATTTATCTATTTTGATAAAGATCATATTTTGATAAAGATAATAATCAACAAAGACAAATAATTATCTCTATTTTATTTATTTATTTTAATAAAGAAAATTATCCATCAATTTTGAATAAAAAATTTTATCTTTATTTTATTAATTTATTTCAATAAAGATAATTATCCATAAATTTTGAATAGGAAATTTATCTTTATCTTGTGGGCCAAATGACTCGTGGCAAATTTCAATATACCAATGTGATGTCAATTTGGATGACACATGTCATCATTTGACTTAATTAATTTAATAACTTATTAATTTGAAATTTGTCACTAAATTTTTGATGTGGCATTTTGTAATAGGCTTGACAAAATTTTGCCTTCTACAGAGCCCCTATCCTTCCCCTTCATGATAGGGTTACTGGAGTCGCCTTTTACTATTAGCTAGGTTGAACCGACATGCCATTTTTGGCGACGTGTCGGACACCGGAACCGGTACGATTCTCCGGACTTCGGTGTTCGAGCAGTGTCTTTTTTTTTTTTTTTTTTTTTTTTTTCGCTTCTCCGACACGGCACCTACATGGCTCTGACATGGCTCCAACACGTCCGACATGCCAGCAGTGAAAAAAAAAAGAAAAAGAAAAAGGAAAATCATAGATTTTGACAGATGGACTTACCAATACCATTGATTTTGTGATATACCCTAAAACAACAAGTCTGAGAAGCCATTAGACCGAAACCCACATCTCAAGTTCTCACTTCTCAACCCACCCTCCCTTTGTCCCTCGCAGGAGCTAGATCGAGCCGATTGGCGAGCTCCATAGACGTCGACGCCGTGCCTTGTTCCTTCCGATCTCTCTCTCTCTCGGCGTGGACAACAAGTCAGGTCTGACCTCTTTGCTTTTTTTTTTTTTTTTTTCTCCAGATATTGGGCCATTTGGGTGAATGGGTTACTTAATACTCACTTATTATAACGCATTTTGTTTTGTTTTTTTTTTTGTTTTTGTTTTAATCCCACTCTTACTGTCACTGTGTGAGAGTGGGATATAATATAATTTTGTTACTGCCATTATGTGCCATATATAATGTTGTTACTGCCATATTAAGTTATACCTTATAACTTATATTTTTTTTTTGTTTCTTTACCCAGCCTTTTGTTTTGCCTTATAAATGTTTATTATGAATTTAGTGATTTTTGTTTTTGTGTCCTGCTATAGTTCTTACATAATTTAAATTCTAGACATAAACGTATTTTATGTCTAAAAAATATGCCTAAATATAAAATTTAATTAATTATTTAATTGTCGTGTCCACACCGTGTCGTATCCTTATTTTTCAAAAATTGCCATATCGCCGTGTCCGTGTCCGTGTCTGTGTCCATGTCAGTGCATCATAGACTATTAGTTGCCTGAAGCTTACTTCTTACGAACAGCAACTTCACTTCCATTTCCATAGCTTCAATCCCTTCCACCTGAAATATGTCATCTATATTATCACGCATAGCTGCCGTAAGATTACCCTCAGAGTCACAAATAGCTATCCCAATTCCACTTTCAGTTTATACTACCCCAAAAGATGGTGGAACCCAACCTGCACCAGGCCGAGATTGTACCTCTACCTGCTGATCCTGATTTGGAACTAAGTTATTGAGTGGTAACTCAACTGAAAATTTCACCTGATCTAGCATTTCCCCACTCCCCACATGTACCTAGCTATTTCTGTTTTTCCAGATTGCCCAACCAATGCATAAGAATTTCTCCATTTCACTTGTTGAGCAGTGCTGAAAAACGTTAATAAAAGCCTCTACCCCATACCATTATTTCCCGATGGAATATCATGATTGAAAGAAATATTTTCCCAAACCTCTGTTGCACGTAAACACTGAAATAGAGCATGATAAGTAGTCTTCACTTCCTGGCATGGTGAAAAAAATGGGTCCATGCTATATTAACAGACAAGAAGAGATAGTTTTTAGTGGAATAATATCTGCTGCCTCTTATTGATTGCTGGAGCCGTAGCTTAATTACAACCTTGATAAATTTAAATATGAAAGAATAACGTCTAAGGATAACATCAAATCCTACCAAAAAAATTAAATAACAATTCGAATTTGAATAAATAACAACCAATGAGTGTGCTATAATATTAGCCCCTCAATTTAATAGAGATCGTAGACACCCTCCTCAAATTTCACAAAGGGCATATCAAATACCCCAGGAAAATCGAAGACCATATTAAATAGACAGATAGAGTAGTGATGTGATAATCAGTTAGAAATAAAAAGTTAAAATCTGGAAAACTAATATAGAAACAAAACATGCTTATCATTAATTAAGAGATTTCACAATTTGCAGTGAAATAAGGGTTTGTCGTTTTGACCTTTATCTTCAACCATAGCAGAGCAATTTTGATATATCTTAAAAACCTTCACCAGTGACTAAAAAGATAAGATTTGGATAAGGGTTAATTTAGAGTATTCATTATAATTTCGGATCACTACATTTTCCAATTACAAAAAAAATCTAGGGGTGGGATGAAAAATTATTTCACCACACATAATACTCATCACACCTCTGAGTTTTTTTTTGTTATTGGAAAATGTAGTAATCCAAAATTATAGTGGAGACTCTAAATTAACCCTTACCCAAAAAAAGAAGAGCCTATGAGCATGCACGTGCTTAGAGGCTAGTTATTTATAACTAATAAATCATTCATCCAAGTAAGTTAATTTTTGTTAAATATAAATATCAATTGAAATGATATTACCTATATTTTGCCGTAATGCACATTGAAAAACATAAAAGTAAAAGTTTGGGTCGATTTCCAACCAAATATAGTGAGCAAATCAGATACGTAAAGCATTATCTTTCAAACACTCAGATTTACTACAAAAATCAAGTGAAAGTTAGCCACTTATCAATTTTTGTTTTATCCAAGATTTGTTTTCAATTTTTTTTTAATAGAATTTGTTTTCCTTACTCCATGATTTCACGTTTGTTTGTTTTTTTTTTTTTTTTTTTGTTTTTTTGTTTTTTTGTTTTTTCCAAATATCTTCTTATTTATTTTTAATTTAAAGGAAAAAAAACACTCCTATTAAAAAACTATATTACTATAACTTCCCATCTATCTCCTTAAATTTAGCAAATTATTAACATATACCTCTCCTTCTCTTTATCTTCGGTTACTTTTTTTTTTTTTTTAAAGGGAATTATGTATGGTTAGTTGGTTACTTTAAAGAAAAGAAGCAAATTCTCCTAACAAAATCAAGTAGGTTTTATTATTAAAAAAAATAAAGTACGTTTTTTCATTAAAAAAAAAAAAATCAAACATACGTGAGATCATGGAGTAAAAGGAGAGGATGGCTACTGCATTACCGAAAAAAGTGTATGGAAAGAAAAGTGAAGTAAAAGGAGTTTTAAACAGATTTGATGGTTGGCAGAAAATAAAGCACGTTTTGTTATTAAAAAAAAAAAAAATCAAGCATTTGTTTTTGTTTTTTTAATCTCAAAAAAGAATCAAATTTAAAACAAAGTGATAAACTTCAAACTAAACAGTTTTTAACAGTTTCTAACAGTTTTTATCATGCACGTCTTTTACTCACGTTCAAATAATTTACATAACTAACAAGCACCAACACTTCTCCTTGCTATAAAAAAAACACAAACTTCTCCTCTCTCAAACCGTTTCCAACAACACAAAGCAGATGCTGATGGTGAATCCTTATCAACATCTCCCTTTGTTTACGTTTATTTACTTTTAGGGGAAATTGTACTTTACTCACCTATGGTTTGGCCCGTTTTAACAGTGCCTACCCGTGGTTTAAAAGTTGTCACTTAACCCACCTGAGGTAGCCTCCGTTAGACCCCCATTACCCACCTCTCCCTTTTCACCGTTAAAAATAGGGATAAATGTGTCTTTTTCATTATATTTTATGTCTCTCTCCTCTTTTCTCTCATTCTTCTTCTTCTTCACAATCAAAACCCAGAAATGTAAATGGAATGATGTGTTTAACGTTCTTACCCAATGCTCACTGCAATTGCCAAACATACTTTTACAATGACAAGAAAACCAATACACCTACAGTCACAAACAAAGCCACAAATCCATGTGAACATACACCCACAGATTCGCTAAAACTCTAAAACTCTAACCCCTTCTCTGTTGCTGGGTTCTCTAAAAAAAAAACCCAAATTTGCAAGTAAAAACAAAAATTTGCAAAAAAAACAAGAAATCTTTCACGCATCTGTTCACGCAAAAAAACAAGAAATATTTCACACAAGTAAAAAAAAAAAATCTGCAAAAAAACAAGAAATCTTTCATGCAAAAAGACAAGAAATCTGCAAAAAACCCCAACAAAGACCAGCAAGGCAACGGACGGTGGAGATCTGTTCCTTTCACGCATCCTTCGACTTTCGAAACCATCTCCATGGAAGAAGATCTCAAAAACAAGGTAAAGTCTGACCTCGAATCTTTCCTTAAAGGCAAACTTTGTGAAGACTATACCCTATAAAGGTGGAGCTTTTATTGTATAATTAGAAATCAAGCTGGATTTCCTCAAAAAAAGAAATCAATCTGGATTCTTATCTTTTTTTGGGGCAGGGGTATAGATTTGTGTAAAAATGAATTTCATTCTTAATTGTTGTTGATGGTGGTTTTGTGAGAAGTACTTTATATCTTATTTTGGTTGATGGGGAAATTTACAGCTTAGAGATTTTTGATCCTGTGGAGTTCAATAAGTGGGTCGCGACTACCATGGCTTTAGAAATTGTTTTACAAAACAGGTTGTAAAATTACTTGTGTGTGAAAAGGATGGTGTTCATTTAAAGTGATGTTTTGATGGAGAGTGTGAAGAAGACTGGGCTAAAGTTGATACAGAGGAAAACCCAAGCTTTAATACACCTCCTTGCTTGCAAGTGTTCAGATTTCACTTTGGCAATCTAAGTGAAGAGAGAAAGGGATTATGGGTTTTGGGGATTTTTAGGGATTCTCAGGTAGAGAGAGGGAGAGAGCTCGTTCTTCTTTTTAGGGTTCTATTTGGGTTCTAATTTTGGCTTATATAGTAAAGGGGATTTTTAACGGAAAGGGCAGAAGTGGGTAACGGGGGTCTAACAGAGGCCACCTCAGGTGGGTTAAGTGACAACTTTTAAACCACGGGTGGACATTGTTAAAACGGGCCAAACCACATGTGGGTAAAGTGCAATTTCCCCTTACTTTTATCTCTATTTTTACTTAAATTTTTTTGCTTTTTCAACAAGAATCAACGAATTGTATTAGGATTTTCATACCGGTAGACCGAGCCTTGGCGTCTTCATCCACTCCATCAATGACTTAGTAGCCAACAACGTTAGAGAGAAGAAGCACTGACATGTTCCTGCAAACCTTTCTTTCACACTTCAAAGTGGAGAAGAATCCTTCCCATAAAAAAGTAATAGTTTTTCTTCATAAATTTCAAACCGAAAATAGGCATTCTTAATAAATACTAGCCTCTGAGCACGCTCTCACGCGCGTGCTCAGAGGCTCTTCTATTTTTTGGGTAAGGGTTAATTTAGAGCATTTATTATACTTTAGGATTACTACATTTTCCAATCACAAAAATAATCTACGGGTGTGATGAAAAATTATTTCACCACACATAATACTCATCACATCCCTAGGTTTTTTTTATGATTAGAAAATGTTGTAATCCCAAAGTATAATAAATGTTCTAAATTAACCCTTACCCAAAAAATAGAAGAGCCTCTGAGCACGCGCATGAGCACGTGCTTAGAGGCTAGTATACATTACCTGTTTGACCGTAACTAGTCTCTTATTAAAATTAAATTCATGGTCAAGATTATAAGAAGTAAAATCTATAGTTCACATTTATGTGGATACCATACCCACACAAAAAAAGGAGGGGTACAATAGAATGACCCGAAATCCAAACAAGGGGAGAGACTATATATACTAGAAACTAAAAACCTAAAACCCTTGTTCCTTGTCCCAATGTCCCTTTTTCACCCTCAACACCAAGCAGCAGGGCAAGCCAGCAACAATACCAACCAATTATGCAAGCCACCAAATTGCACCAACATATTCCAAACATACAAACCACCAATATAGATTACATAAACTAAGTAAACCTTGTAAAATGCAGGCAACCCATACTAGAAAATGCAAGTAATAAAGAGCAAACCATCCCTCACAAATTCATGAAATCATAAATCCATTGGAATCTATAGGTTGAGAACGAATATGCTATTGATTATAGGTCGCGTTGGGTACTAGCTTTTGCATAACAAGTATTACATAGATAACATAACTAAAAGTAAACAAAAATTGAATTCACC
Organism: Notholithocarpus densiflorus; assembly: GCA_030021035.2. Taxonomy (NCBI): domain Eukaryota; kingdom Viridiplantae; phylum Streptophyta; class Magnoliopsida; order Fagales; family Fagaceae; genus Notholithocarpus; species Notholithocarpus densiflorus. The sequence goes on from JARYZH020000007.1 coordinate 3,984,022, forward strand.
CCCCAAATTATTGTCCTTCTTCTCCTAAATTAAAAATTCAAAACCATAAAGATCCTGAATCCCAGAGAGAATCTTTGTTCTCAAATAATAGCCTTCTCTAATCTACTGTAATACAAATCTTACTTTTCACAACTTAAAATATAAGAAAAAAGAAAAAAGAAAAATCCTAAATCATTAGATCCAATCCAAGGAGGGACTTAGGTGGAGGCCCGGGCCCCCCTTGGGTCAATTTTTTTATTTTTTTTAGTTATTATATATTTCATTTTTGTAGTTGAGCACCTTTTCCAAAACTTTTGGTCACCCTTCTCCTTAATAAGCTTAATTAAGCTCACCTAAATAGCAACTATCTAATTCAAAAACTTAACAAAAAAATAACAACATTCACAATGGTGATTGTATTTTAGCAAAAAAAAAAAAAAAAAAAAAAAACTATTTTACCACCAAAGAACCAAAAAATCATGTGTTGTTGGAGAAACTAAAGTTAATTTTTTTGCAACTACAGTAAACTGGTACAAATACCAGTTGACTGTAGCTAGTTGTTAAAAATAAAATACAATATTTTATTAAGATTATATCTCTTCCTTCAATTGAAAAACTCAAATTCTCTTGCTTCCTTTATTTTTTTTAATGAATTGTTTATATTATTTTAAATGAAGTGATAAAAAATAGAACATTTGATATTGGGTGTATTGTAAAGTGGGGTGGTAAAATAGATAAAGTAGCTTTTTGAGGTGCTAAAAACTAAAATTTTTAGCGCCACCATTGTGAATGCTCTAAGTTCAAAAAAAAAAAAAAAAAAAAAAAAAAAAAATCTTGCCAACCTAGTATTAAAAAAAAAAAACATTATTTTATTTTTTGTTTTTGTTGGTAAAAGATTACATCTTAATGTATTTTAGAAACAACAATTTTGAGTATTTGTAATTTTTTAATATTATATGGACGCCTATTTGGAGTTTTTTTTTTTTTTTTTTTTTTTTTTTTTTTTTTTTTTTTTTACTCCGACCCCTTCTAGCTTAAAATCCTGAATCCATCCTTGATCCAGTCGAAAAGTCAAATCAACAAACAATTATAAGAAAGCAAACAAATACCTAAGTTTGATATACTGTAAAAAGATAAAGTGGAAGGGGTAATTGTTGGTTGAGCATTCGATTTTCACTACCTTTATCGAATGGTTGCTAACTAACTGAATATTTGATAAAGTTGGATGAGAGTTTGTCTTTAATTTAGCATCTGATAGGGGTATTTTTGGCGAAGAAGTTGAGACTTATAAACAAATGTCTAGGAAAGCTGACGACACCTATGGGGCCGTCAGCTTCACAGAAATTGACGGATACCCCAGAACAACGACAATGAGGGCGACACACCCCTAAAAAAACTGACGGGCGCATCTCCCCAAACCAACAGAGATCGTTGAGCAATAGAAGACCTTAAACTGACGAATAGGAAAGCTGACGGATCCCATGTGGCCTCACTTGATTTGCACGCATACTTATATATGGGAATATCTTGCACATCACGCACAAAGACCATATTACGTTCCCATATCTTCCTCATATGGAAAGACACCCTAGAATCTCGGAAACCCTAATACCAGATCTTCCCTACAAGGAAAAATCCCTACTTCTGAGGGATCTTGGTTCACTTCTTGCCACTATATAAGCACCAGACCTCCTCTTTCCTCAAGTACACAGAAAATCCCTATCTCTCTCACTATAGAGTTCTTAGAGATTTCTCATTCACTAACTTAACTCTCGGAGGGTCTTTGGTTAGTACCACGCTGGTGCCTTTTGTTTGGTCCTTGTGCTCTTATTCCACAGGTACCCATTAGTGCGATTTGGAGCCAACAACTCACTGACGATTTTCGTGCATCATCAGTTGTCACCGTCTGTGGGAATCGAGTGATTAGCCTTATCACCACTTCTAAGACAAAGAGTTGAATGGTCCAGATGCATTTAATGGCTACCATCAACTAGGAAACAGGGAATCCCTCTAACGCCTTGGAAAGACAAGTGCAAACACTGGTTGCAGCAGTAGAGCGACTTACCCAGTGCAACCAAGAGTTGGAGCAACAACTGAACCAAAGGAACGACTGATGTCCATAAGACCAACATGACGAGCGGGATAACGACAAGCAGAATGAGAGTCACCTGCCAAAGGGAGACCGACAGGAGAGGGAAGACCATGAAGAAAGCAACGTCCCCAACAGATGGGACCGGCCAGAGGACACTAGCCGCCCCTTCGAAATGGAAATCAGCACGATGTGCATGGCCCAAGACATGCAGATGATAAAGGAGAAGATGGACGTGATGATGAATGCCATAAGGGGACGAGTATCCACCAATCTGGATGAGTTGGTTCAATGGAAGGACTCCCCATTCATAGCCCAAGTGACTTCTTTCCCCCTCCTTGTGAAGTTTTGGATGCTGCAGGTGGAAACGTACGACGGATCAAGGGACTTGCTCGACCATCTAGAGTCGTTCAAAACCCTCATACACCTACAAGGGGTTCCAGATAAATTATGTGTAGAGCATTCCTTATTACACTTAAGGGACCAGTGGGGGTATGGTTTAGCAAACTTACCCCCAACACTGTCTCCACTTTTAAAGAATTGAGCGAACACTTTATCACCCACTTTGTTGGGGGACAGAGGTATAAGAGATCCTCAGCAAGGAGCGGGAAGACGAGAGCCTAAGGTCGTACATGACCCATTTCAATAAGGAGGCCCTCTTGATTGACAAAGTCGACGACAAAGTTCTCATCACTACATTCACCAACGGGTTGCAATATGGAGAGTTCCTATTCTCTATCTACAAGAACGACCTAAAGACAATGGCCGATATGCTGTACAAGGCCACGAAATACATGAATGCTGAAGACGCAATGATCACTCAAGGGGCAGACCGAAGAAGAAAGAAAGGCAGGACAATCCTCGTCTAGACAAAGGAAGGAAGTTAGCCCGAATGAATGATCGAAGGGACGACAAGAGATCAAGACCTCCGCGGGGGAGGACGGTGAACTTCATTCCTTTGAATACCTTGTTAAATCAATTTCTCAAGCAGATAAGGGACGACGCGGCATTGACTTGGCCAGATAAACTGAAGGGCGATCCGAACAAGAGGCCTAGAAATAAGTATTGTTGTTTTCACACTTGCTAGTAAAATTCCCGACAGAGTATGGGATAGGAGAAGCACGTGGGGACTAGATGGCCACCTGTGAATGCTACATTGCCATGCTAGACATGGATGATCACTTGCAGGCTTTAAACATCGAAGAGAGAACGGTTGCAGTAGAGCCAACAGATGACCTGGAAGAAATCTCCTTGGAGGATAACATCCCAGGCCGAATCATTCGTATCGACACGCAGGCTGACCCTTTAGTTCGCAAAGAGCTTGCTCTCTTCCTAAAGAACAATCGGGATGTCTTTGCTTGGAGTCATGAGGACATGTCAAGGATCAGTTTGAATATCATGGCCCACAAGCTCAATGTATGCCCGTCCTTCCCTCTAGTCCGATAGAAGAAGAGAGTCTTCGCCTAAGAAAAAGACAAAGCCATAGCCGAAGAGGTACGCAAACTACTAGAGGTAGATTTCATTAGGGAAGTTTACTACCCTGAATGGTTGGCCAACATAGTCATTGTCAAAAAAGAGAATGGCAAGTGGAGAATGTGTGTAGATTTCATTGACCTGAACAAAGCATGCCCTAAGGATAGCTACCCGCTCCCACGCATCGATCTCGTCGTAGACTCTATGGCCGGTCACCAGCTATTAAGTTTCATGGATGCCTTCTCCGGGTACAACTATATCAAATTGGATGAAGCAGACTAGGAGAAGACCTCATTTGTCACGAGCCAAGAACTCTTCTGTTACAAAGTCATGCCATTCGGACTGAAGAATGCAGGGATGACATACCAAAGGCTTGTGAACAATATGTTCACCCAACAAATTGGGTGGAACGTCGAAGTGTACGTAGAAGACATGCTTGTAAAGAGTGCAAGGGAAACTAGCCACCTAGACAACCTTCGGGAAACATTTGAAACCTTTCGCCTCTACGACATGAAGCTCAACCCCAGTAAATGTGTGTTCGGTGTAGAGTCAGGAAAATTCCTGGGCTTTATGGTGTCACAGTGCGATGTGGAGGCCAATCTTGACAAGGTTCGAGCCATATTGGAGATGATGCCTCCAAAGAACGTCAAGTAGGTGCAAAGCCTAAATGATAGGGTGGCAGCCCTCAACAGGTTCGTCTTTAGGGCAATGGATAAGTGTCTGCCCTTCTTCAAGATGCTAAAGAAGTCTTTCGAATGGACCGACGAATGCCAGAAGGCTTTTGAGGAATTGAAGGCGTACCTTGCGTCCCCACCATTACTCAGTCCATCCAAACCCGATGAAGAGCTCTCCCTCCGTCAGCTTCGCTCTTATCCGCAAGGAAGACCGTATATAGTTACCCGTCTACTACACTAGCCAAGCGCTACGGGGTACTGAAGGAAGATACCCCCCAATGGAGAAGCTGGCCTTCACACTAATCACAGCTACCCGAAAACTCATGCTGTACTTACAAGCACACACCATAGTGGTCCAGATGGACAAACCACTACGAAAAGCAATGAACAACCTAGAGGCAGTAGGGTGACTAGCTCTATAGGCGATAGAATTCGGTGAGTTTGAAGAGGAAAGGTCGACAATAGGGATGATATGGACAGATGGTTCGTCCAACCAATGGGCCGGAGGAGCTGGGGTCCTACTACAGTCGCCAGAAGGAGATACAATAGAGTGTGTAGTCCACCTCTAATTCCTAATGACCAACAATGAGGCAGAATATGAAGCGGTCATCTCGGGCCTCGACTTGGCTAAAGCAGAAGGGGCCATGTCAATAGTCATAAACTGCAATTCATAAGTTGTTGTCGGACACATCAACGGTGACTATGAGGCCAAAGGAGAACGGATGAGAGAATATCTGAGCATGATCAAAGGAAATGTGAGTGAGGGGCTCTCGGCCAAGTTTGTGCTAATCTTAAAGGAAGAGAATGAGCAGGCAGACCATTTGGCCAAAGCTGCATCTGTAGAGTGTGTGGTCATCACTAATCAGGTACTACCCTTTGTCCAATACTCTCCTGCCATTGACAAAGTAGAGGTGGAGGTGATCCCTATGGGAGTCGACTGGACGATGCCAATCGTATCCTATCTCAAGAATGGGATACTCCCAGAAGACCGCAATGCTTCCCGCAAGTTGAGGGTACAGTCATCACATTCCGTACTAATCGGAGATGTCCTTTACAATAGGGGCTTCTCCCATCCATATCTAAGGTGCCTAGCCCTTGCAAAAGTAGACTATGTCATAAGAGAAGTCCACAAATGAGTAAATGGGAACCACTTGGGGGCACGCTCGCTAGTCCACAAGCTGATACAAGCAGGATACTATTGGCCTACTATGCAGAAGGACACCCAGTCCTACGTGAAGGCGTGTGACAAGTGACAACGCTTTAGTAACATCATACGACAACCATCGGAGGAACTTACACCAATGAGCGCCCCCTGGCCATTTGCCCAATGGGGGTTGGACGTAGTAAGACCCTTCCCCACGGCGATGTAGTAGCTCAAGTTCCTTGTCGTAGGGATCGACTATTTCACCAAATGGGTCGAGGCAAAACCATTGGCCACTATCGTGGAGAAAAATGTCTGAAGTTTCATCTGGAAAAGTATCATTTGCCGCTTCGGGATCCCCAGGGTCTTCGTCTCTAACAATGGAAAGCAATTCGACAATGACGCGTTCAGAGATTTCTGCCAATAGTTAAGGATTAAGAACCATTACTCCTCTCTCGCCTGCCCTGAAGCCAATGGACAAGTTGAGGTTACAAACCAATCCTTGCTTAAGATGATCAAGACTCGGCTCGAGGGGGTAAAGGGTATATGGCCGGAGGAACTACCCAGTATCCTGTGGGCATATCGGACGAGGGCTTGCACACCTACGAGGGAGACATCTTTCCACCTCGTGTTCGAAAGTGAAGCCGTCATCCCGGCAGAAGTTGGACTGACTAGCTATCAAAATATCCCACCATAGTGAAGAAGGAATGAAGAGGAGATGCGCCTACAGTTAGACCTTCTGGATGAAGTCAAAGCGAGGGCAGAACAATGGATCACTCATTATCAGGATCTGATGGCAAAACACTAAAACACCAAAGTCAAGCCTTGTCATTTTCAAGTCGAGGACCTGGTCCTAAGGAAAGTGACGACGGCTACTAGAGACCTCGCATAGGGCAAATTAGGCCCTAATTGGGAAGGACCTTACAAGATCATCGACTACCATAGAAAGGGGACCTATTACCTAGAGACCCTCGACAGACAAAGGCTCTATCACCCATGGAACACCGAGCACTTGAGGAAATACTACTAGTAGTAGACGAGTGTAGCCTATTTTATCGCTTTCTTTTATTATTTATATTGAAAGATGTTGAAGTTTTAAAAATATTAAGTTTTAAAATATTTTTTTATCATTAAAAAGACTTTAAAGGATTATCAGAAACATTGTCCTACTGCCCTTCAGTGAATCATCCAAAAATCTTACTAAGTCCTACCTATGGGGTGGATGGGCGACCAGGGATACCGACAGGTACTTGGTCACAAAATTTTTACCAAGTCCTACCTACGGGGTGGACGGGCGACTAGGGATACCGACAGGTACCTGGTCACAAAAGTTTTACTAAGTGCTACCTATGGGATGGACGGGCGACCAAGGATACCGACAGGTACTTGGTCACAATTTTTACTAAGTCCTACCTACGGGGTGGACGGACGACCAAGGATACCGACGGGTACTTGGTCACGAATCTTACTAAGTCCTACCTACGGGATGGATGGACGACGAAGGATACCAACGAGTACTTGGTCACAAAATTTTTCCATTCTTATCTACGGGATGGACGGACGACCAAGGGGATCGACGGGTACCTCGTCGCAAATTTTTTATTTTACTGTCCTACCTACAAGGTGGACGAACGACCAAGGGGACCGATGAGTACCTGGTCACAAGAATTTTTTACAAAGTCCTATCTTCAAGGCAGACCGAGGACCAAGGACCCAGACGGGTAACTAATCACGAAAAATTCACCATGTAAACACGCAGATGATGCTGCAAGATGAAAATACTGATGACTAGCAAGGGCACAAGCATGATTAAGTCTTTATGACAAACGGGGGGCATATTCACAATTACAGTAAATATAAACCAACAATTAAAAGCAACAGATAAAAAACAGTAAATATAAGTAAACCTAATGGGGTAAATGTTTTTACATAAGGCCCAAAAAGAAGGGGCATTTACTATTGTCTTACAAATAGACATATAAAAAGAAAGAAGAGTTAAAGACAACTTAAAAATAAATAAAAATCAGGACGGGGGAGCATCGAAGAGAGACGGGTTCGCGGTAAACGGGCCATCTGCAGTAGACGGACCATCAACAGTCGACGGGACCACAGGAGCAGCCGGGCCTTTAGGAGCAAGCTAAACGATGACCTCAGCATCAGGGTTCTTCACCTCCTCCTCAATAGTGTGGACGGAGTCATTGGTCTTATAACTGACGGCGTCGGAACCACCGGGGGTCAACGGGACAGTATCGTCTATAATGACCTGGGACAAGTCCAAGTCTGGGTAGACGACCGCCACCTGTTTCAAGCAGTCGTCAAAACCATCACAGTAGTAGATGTCGCACTCATCATAGAATGGCTGAGATATACGAAACTTCGCCACAGCGTCGGCTTTGGCCTTCTCCATTAGCTCTTGAAAGGCAGCTAACTCCGTCGTCAGGTTGGTAGTCATTTTCTCCAACTCCTCACGACGGCGGGTTTCCTCCTCCAATAGGGCGAGCTTGGCCATCAGCTCCGTGTTAAGAGTGCGGATAGCCTTCTTGTACTGGTCCCTTTCCTTATTCTCTATTTCTTGGCATTTTCAGAACCGTCGAATCACCCCCTTGTTGGCCACACACCTGTCTTGGAGGGCCCTCATCTGGACCATCGCCTAAAATAAAGGAATGACGGTTAGAATAAATAAAGGAAAAGTGTATTGAAAAAAAGACCAACGGATACGTACCCTCGAAAGGTCGTAGTGACCGGAAGACCCCAGATCCTCTAAGGTATGCTCACCACACACATCCATATCTGTCTCCTTGATGATCGAATTGACCATCTCAACGGCGTAGTCCTTGTGGGTTACCAGCCTTTGGACGGGGCCAGGGATGACGGGGCCTTTCCTCGTCATCAAGCCCTTTCTAGCCCCATAACGTGGAAGCGGAGGAGACTTCTGCTACTGATCCCTGTGGTAAACCCCAGCAGATGGGCCCGTCGGCTTCTTGGACGGACAGTCATCCTTCGCGTTGCTCTTTTCATTTTAGGGGAAACTTTGGAGGCCACCTTGGGGGCCAACGTCGACGCCTCCCCCTGTTGCTTGCGTGTAGTAGTCGACATCCTTACCATCGCTCTCTGCCTGCCTGAATCTATCTCTGAAAGAAGTAATGGAAAAAATTAGAAGAGGGACAGAACGGCTAAAAGGAGTAGACCAAAATGTAGACGAATGCGAAAACTTACGCTAGCGAGAAAAGGCGTGCAACCGTCAGGCTATGGGCTTCGGGTCTGGACCACCACAGAATGCGTGGATAGTGTCAAGGGTGACCAAGTCCTTCCATTTCGTCTGCTTAAAGGGGATCGCCCAAACCTTCCTAAGCAAGTTCTCCTGCTTGTCGGTTATCTACGGACGGACTTGAGCTGAAAAGTAAAAAGCAGAAAGTTAGATACATGGCTAAAAGTTGCCGAGGCAATAAGGAATAAATATCGACGACTCACCAGAATCCTTGACAATACCCTAAGTACTGTCAAACCCGTCGGACATGCTATCCCACTCCTCAGGTCGACACACCCAGTCCATCCCCGTAACAAAAAAATACATGTTGTTCCAATTCCTATTGGAATCAGGCATGTCGGACACCAACCTAAGCGACGACTTCCTAGCTAGGAAGTGGTCTATGTCCTTCGACGAGGAAATCTGTTGGTGTTTATAACTATAAAAAAACTCGTCGAAGGTAAGCCGACTGTTCCCTTTGTTCAACTGACCCCATATCACCTCAGCACCAATGAAGATTCTCCAAGCGTTGGGGGAAAGTTGGCTGATGGATAAGCCTAAATAGTTGGCTAGCTGAAAATGCAACTCTGTCAGTGGTAATCTCAGCCCCGCGGTAAACTTAGCGTCATACATACCAACGTCTACCATCTTTCCTGAGTAGCACCTCTCAAACTTCCTTGGCAAATGAAAAGGAATGTGCTCAGGAATTTGGTGATGGTCGCGAAGGGGGATAAAAACCTTCTGGGACATAGTGGGATAAAAGTCGTTTATCGTCTGTATCTGGGGAAGAATAAAGGGCGTATGGCCACTATTGTCTACTTGTCCTACGGCCCCGTCACCCTCCACGTGACCTTCCTCATCACCTCCCTCTCCTTCCTCTTCTTCTTCTTCCTCTTCCTCCTCCCCCTTGTCACCCTTTTCTTCTTCTCCTTCTTTTCCTTCTTCCTCATCCTCTCCATACTCTTCCTCTTCCTCTTCGGCAGGGGAGTGAGCAGACGGTTCCCTTTCTGGGGACCAGGATGAATCTTCCACGGGCTCGCACCCTGACAGATAGACATCGTCGTAGCCCGCACCCTCACGGACTGACGATGATTGTTCTCTCGTCGCTTCTCTATCACCTGACACCTATTCACCTACAAGTGACAGAGGTATTCTAAAAACCTATTCGATGAGTCTCTAAATAAATGACGACTATCTAGAAAAAAAGGAGAAGAGACTTATGAAGATAGTAGACGATGGCTCAAAGTGACGGATAGCTCAGAAATGACGGAATGGCACAGCAATGGAGTAGCTCTGATCCTGAACTCTTAAGAAGTAAAAATAAAGTAAAGAAAATAAATTGTGGGGAGAAGGAATATTTATAGGAAAAAGGGGCACGGTATACGAAGTGACGCTTTTGATTAGAAACGAGGCCAACTAACAAGTCCCACGTGTCACCTAGCATTTAAACCAAGGGCTACCTATGCCATTTAATGACACTCTCTTCAATAAAATATCCAATTAATGATCATAAATACCCTTATTACTCTGAGGCCCGTTAGCTACAGCCGACGGAACCATGGAGTAGGGGGCAGCTGATAGGGGTATTTTTGGTGAAGAAATTGAGACTTATAAACAAATGTCTGGGAAAGCTGACGACACCTATGGGGCAGTCAGCTTCACAGAAACTGACGGATACCCCAGAACAATGACAATCGGGGTGACGCACCCTTAAAAAAAAACTGATGGGCGCATCTCCCTAAATCGATGGAGGATCATTGAGCAATGGAAGACCTTAAATTGATGAAGAGGAAAGTTGACGGATCCCACGTGGCCTTACTTGATTCGCACACATACTTATATATAGGAATATTTTGCGCATCACACACAAAGAACCTACTACGCTCCCATATCTTCCTCATATGGAAAGACACCCTAGAATATCGGAAACCCTAATACCAGATCTTCCCTACAAGGAAAAATCCTTACATCCAAGGTATCTTGGTTCACTACTCGCCATTATATAAGCACCAGACCTCCTCTTTCCTCAGGTACGCAGACTCTTTCACTATAGAGTTCTTAGAGATTTCTCATTCACTAACTTGACCTTCGGAGGGTCTTTGGCTGGTACCACGCCGGTGCCTTTTTTTTGGTCCTTGTGCTCTTGTTCCACAGGTACCCATCAACGCGATTTGGAGCCAACAACTCACTGACGATTTTCATGCATGATCAGCATCTTTACATAATAAATACAAAGAACATTGTTAGACATAAATATTTGACTTAGCAATAATAATTAATCTTAACAACAATCTTAATCTTAGCAACAATTGACTTTGGATTTTTTATTTTCTTGTGCTCAGTAAACATAATTAATCTAAGCATCAATAAATGTATTGTAATACATTAAGAAAAAAATATTTTTTGTCTTTTTCTTTGTTCATTGAGCCTTCATTGTAGCACAATTTAATGAAAGATGATAAATATACATTTATTCAAGGGTAAATTACAAAGTTAGTCTCTATCCTTTACATCAAATGTCAATTTGGTTCTTAACATTTCATTTGTGTCAATTTGGTCCCTAACATTTTTAGTGTTGTGTTAATTTAATCCTTACCATTATCTACTGGATGAAAAAAGCCAATGTGTCAAACGAAATAGTAAAAAATTATTTTTAATGTCATGTCAACTACCAACCGGACAAGTCAAATTAAAAAAGAAAAAACCCCCCAAATTAAAATCTGCACACAGATCTAATTTTTCTCACTAAATAGTTATAAAATCCCTAAAAGTGTCTCTCTCGTCTTTATCATCTCCGTAGCAACCAAATAACAAATTATTGTTTAAAAGAAACAATCCCATTTAAGAAAGCTGGTCTAGAAACCAGCTCAAAAAATCTGAGTTAGTCCAATAGGATCAAACCTGCACTACCTAGTGCCACAGATCCCTTTGCAAATGAGTGATTTGCTACTACTCTTTTTTACTTTCTAGATTTTATAGAATCATCACGTAGACCAACCAACAAATCTACCATCATTTCAAATTCAAACCAAACCTGAAAACCCATAGTGTTTTACAGAATGTTGGACAACTTTTCTCAAAAAAAAAAAAAAAGGAATTCATTTTTTATGAGCTGCCAACAGGGGTTTCACTTTCACATGGTGCTTTGCATTCGTTTCTAGCCCAAGCTCTTGAAGCAAGCCTGTAAGAGAAAATTAAACAAACTGTTAACCAACACTTAACTTTTGAGAAATTTGTATAACGGCAACTATGGAGATGATATTGATGAGAGAGAGAGAGAGAGAGAGAGAGAGAGAGAAACTTTTAGGGATTTTAGAAACATTTAGTGAGATGAATCCAATCTCACGTGTGCAGATTTTAATTTGGGTTTTATTTTAATATGACATGATTGTACAGTTAGTAGTTGACACGACATTGAAAAAGTTAGAGACCAAATTGACATAATTGAAAAATTAGGGACTAAATTGACATTTGATGTAAAGAATAAGGACTAACTTTGTAATTTACCCTTTTTTCAACGATGTAGCCTCCTCTTTATATAGAATCCGATTATAAAGATACGGATTTTAGGTTAGATGAATCCTAAGCAAGCTGCTCTAACCTTTGCCAATTGAGGCAATTGCGTAAGCCCCCATATTAGATAATACCCCATCATTTTCATCCTATAGTATGGAACTATATTTATGTAACAAATAAAAATAAAATATATCACATACTTATATACTTCACTCCTTTTTTAGAAAAGTTTCAATGCTTAGCATATCAACTTTTTTTCCCCTTTTATCTCACTTAAAAAAAAAAAAAAATTCTATTATCACCTTTAAATAAAAAAATATTTCCATCTTCTCATTAAATGTCTACTCTCTTTCTCATTCTCTTTCAAAAATAATTATTCTAACTACTTATCATCAAACCACATATATTTTCTCTCTCTAATAGCATTTCTTGATAGTCAATCATCGTCAAACTACTATTTTTGTATATTATCCCTAAATTTATTCTCTTACATAAAATCAGTTGTCACAAAATAATGGAGGATTGGTCATACTTTTCAATTAAAAGTGAGATGTTAACAAAACTTAATACAAATATTTAATTAGTAATTTTGCATCTGGAAAAAAAAGAGTAATTAATTTTAAGTAAAAAAAAATTATAATATAGAAAGTTAAAATAAATATCATTTAATTTTTTTATTACTAAGAAATGATAATTGATATATTTATTCATAATTACGTTGTACAATGGGAAAGAGAAAAATGAGGCATTCTTGAAATCAAACAATGTTATCCTCATTCTCTTTTGCAACACTAGAGTGGCTCTATTACATTGCAATGGAACACTAATAAAAGAAACATTATGAAAACTGTTACAAATCAAAACAATATCCTCTAGAATCCCAGCAACTCCTAGGGGCAGTTTTGTATGAGTTAAGAAGGGTCACTAATTCACCTAAAGTGCACTCCACTACAATGCTAAGAAAGTAATTGGAGTGACAAAATAACAGAGGTTTTCTCATTAATGTTGAAGCCATCCATAAAGCAACATAATCTTTCTTTACACGTTCAAAAGTTGTTGCAAGAATTTCTCCTTTAGAGTTGCAGACTAGTAGACCAATACCCAGGTGTGAGAGACGTGTCCCTCAAAAAAGAGATTCGGGTACCTTTTGGGCACCTCTCTTTTTGGGTAAGTGGTATGGAGTCACCACTTATTTTTCTTTATACAAAAAATAAGAAAAAATACTAATTACAAAATACATGACTGAATAGTTCCATTCATTGATTGAATAAAAATTACATATCTAGAAAATTGAAAAGTTACATAGCTTTGGGTTCTAGTTACAATCTACCAAATATTTACATGGCTTGTTGTCCTAGTTACATTCTACCCAAAACAAATGAAGACAATGCTAGATCTACTAAACCAAAAACCTAAATCCGGAGACTAGGTTACGGAATGGGAAGGTGTTAGGCACCCATTTCGCCCAGACAAAGTCTGGTCTTTTAGACTCTTGTGACCAATGTACTATGCTATGCATGTCATGCATGATATGTTGAACATGTGATTGAAAAAATTAAATCACACAAATTTATGTATGGATGAAATCTCTTCTTTTGTTAAAAAAAAAGAATCAGATATGTTTTTATTGTAAAAAAAAAATGATTTTGATTTGTCAAAATATCATATCTGCTTTGTGGGATGTAAAAAAAAGGTTTTGTGATGACAAAAATTCAGATCTGTTTTGTTATATATATTTTTAAAAAAGATTTTCTAAGAAGAGAATTCCACTCATAAACTAAATTTATGCAATCAGGAATTAAAATAAACACAAACACAGCAATACATAATCTCTTTCTTTATTTCAACAATTTGCATGTATTAAGAAAATCATATTTGAAAAAATTTAGATCTGCATCTCATAAAGATGCAAATTTCTTTTTGTTTGAGAAAACTTAGATCTACATCTAAGGAAGATGTAGATCTATTTTTATATTGAGAAAAAATTCAGATCTACATCTTATAAAGATGTAGATCTATTTTGTTTTGAGAAAAAATGCAGATCTACATCTTATAAAGATGTAGATCTGTTTTGTTTTAAGAAAAATTCAGATCTACATCTTATAAAGATGCAGATCTATTTTGTTTTAAGAAAAATAATTGTTCACATGCAAATTTATTGACATTCAAGAAAAAGATTATAACAATCATATAGAAAATATCATGCTTTAAACAAAAGGACAATTAACAATTCATAGATATTTGAAAAAGAAAGAGATATAATATGCATCATCACATCACAAGAGAAGGGTGAAGGAAACAACCTCTTGCATGAGCACACTTTGTTCTTGAGAGGATGTTTTAGGGTTCAAAGAAATTTGTTCAATTCTCTTTGAAACCTAAAAACCCTAATTTTGCAGCAACACTCAGAGAGAGGATCAGAAAATATGTGTGGTTTAAGAGTAAAAAACGTATGCCTCTCAGAGCGTAAGAAAAGGTGTTGAATTATGAGGTTCAGTCTCTATTTATAAAGGCCAAAAAACTCTAAAAAATAGGTATGGACGATTAGGGTTTGAATCCGGCTGCATCATTTTGCGAAAAGATCGAAAAGGGTGTGCATTATCGTCACCCGAAGGCCGTTGGGCCAAAGCCCACATGATGGCAATTTGGCACTTTTAGAGTGCCGTTCGGCACTCCAATAGTGCTGAATTGGCTTTTGGAGGCTGAATGCACTTTCGTGTTTAGGTGCCATTTGGTCTTTCCTTTTAGGGTTTCTTGTTCGGTCCTTGTACCTAGACGAGTTTTCATCCTCCGTTTATGATTTTTTTTATATCTCTTTTCTAGATAATTCAGGCTTTTTTAAGAGTAATTATCTTGAAGATAAATACCTTAAAATAAATCTCGATAAAGTTCAGATTATCCACAGTTTTATTGTTATCCAATCATCCCTTTTATTTCCATGCATGCATCCCTATTTTAAACACTATTATCAACCAATCACAAAATTATCTAATTAATTTTAATTGCTTAACCAATCATAATTAATTTAAATTAATCATGTGCGGTCGATTCTACCTAGACACAATGCACGCTGACCGTGCAAACTTATCATGCGATATCTTTCGATTCGATGGTCCGATTCGGATAACGGAAACACCGTTGCGACCATTAGAATCTCAAGATCCTTTATATGATATGCAATGAATGAATTAATGCATACAATGCAGGAACAAATTGATGCATGTGATGAAAGAACAAAATGATGCATGTGATGCAAGAATGATTTTTTTTTTTTTTTTGTTTGTACATGAATGGTCACTCCAGTCATCTTCCTTGATTAAATCATGGGTGAAAAATTGAGTGTCTACACCAGGGACGGAGCCAAACTTTAGATTTAGGGGGGGGGGGGGGGGCAAACATATGCTAAAAAAATTTCTTGACTTGTAAGTAAATGAGACTATCTTATATAAATTAATGTTTCCATTAGTTTTTTTGTTATTTATTTAATTAATTTTCAAATGTTTCATCAATTTCAAATCTTATAGCTCTACTGATTGAGAATTTAAAAGAAATATGTAAACAAAGAGAAGAAAAGAAAAGCCCATATGTGTGTGTGTGTATATATATATATATATATATATATATATATAAAGAGAGAGAGAGAGAGAGAGAGAGAGAGAGAGATTCTTAGGCTACTAAAAAAACTTACAAACTCATATGTTAAAGCATGTGATTAGGTCCACTTCAACACATAATAAACAAATGTTAATTACTTTTTTGTGAACGATGACACATAAATTTATCATATTTATCTACTAAAATTTGTAACTCACTTTAAATATTTTTTCGAAGGTTCAGCAAAGTGTAGCCGAGAATGTAGGAGTAATTGTAGGAGAGAACATTGATACACCTGTCCTTTTGTCATGGAGAAGATTAAGGTGAATTCAAATGTCGATCAGATGTTAAGGCAGGATAAGTTTTCAATTGATGAGTCGAGTGAATTGGAGCCAATTTCAGATTTTGAGCAAAGTATGGGAGCAGATGAGGGCGAGATTCATGATACCTCTACCCCTATTTTTGTGGAGAATATTAAGGTGAACTCAAATGCAAGGCTGGTGGACACGGAGAGTAATATGTCAGTGACTGGGCCGAGTGAACTGAAGCTAGCAAAACTGAAGTCTACTTGGACAAGAATAATGCGGATGGATTATGGGCTTGGTGGGCTTCCTAGAGTTAGTGAGATACCATTATTGGGAAAGAGAGGCAAATCATGTGAAGTTGATTGTACCAATAAGCAGGACGTTGAAGGTGTGCAGCATGCTAAATGTGGGAAGGTAGTGTTGAATTCTTTAAACACTGACAATGGATCGGCGGGGGTGGAGTACCATCCTTGTTGGAAGCAATGAGGCTACTAAGTTGGAACTACCAAGGGCTTGGGAATTCTTGGACAAGTTATAGCCTTCGTAAAATAGTGAGGGAACAAGCTCCCACCGTGTGCTTCTTGATGGAGACTCGGTTAGATAAAGAAGGGTTTGAAAAGTTGTATGGTGAACTACCTTTCCCTAATAAGATTATTGTTAAACATCCTAATTTGGGAGGTGGATTGGCATTGATATGGAAGAATGAAGTACAACAACAATTAGTGAATTACACAGCAAATCATATTTTGGTCAAGGTTAGGGAGGATGATGGATTTGAATGGTGGTTAACAGGTTTTTATGGCTAGCCTGAGGCATGTCAACGGTATAAATCTTGGGAGTTACTAACCCATCTTAGGATGTTTGTGGAGGGGCCCTAGCTCTGTATTGGGGACTTTAATGCAATAAGCCAGTCTACGGAAAAGCTCAATAAGCGGTCATCTTAGATGAGTCAAATTGATGCATTCCGTGAAGCATTGGGTAGTTGTCAGCTGGAGGACTTGGGTTATAGGGGATATCTGGATACTTGGAATAACAAAAGACCGGGGGATGCTAACACAAAAATGAGGTTGGATAGGGCTGTAGCAACAAAACCATGGAGAGATAAATTCCAGCTAAGCACAGTGAACCATCTTTCTCCACATGCATCGGATCATCTCCCTATTTTTCTTCAGACAAAGCATTATGAGAGGAATGGTCCAAAGGCAAGATCTGGTTTCAAGTTTGAAGAAAATTGGCTGTTATGGGAAGATTGTGAGACTGTGATTAAAGAAGTATGGAGTGTGGATGTGGGTGGCATGAATGGTATGGCTCGGCTTAAACAAAAAATTGAAGTTTGTGGAGCAGATTTAAGAGCATGGGGTTCTTCAAAATCCAGGCCGAATGATGAAGAGATAAAGCAGATCCAAAAAAAACTTTAGATTCTTAATGCAGTCGACAGCACTGAGGAGTCTAGATCTGAATATCTGACTGTGAGTAAAAAGCTGGATGACCTTCTACTGAAACAGGAAATTTTCTGGGCCCAGAGATCGAGAAGTGCTTGGTTGAAGCATGGGGACAAAAATACAAAAAAAAAAAATTCATTCTAAAGCATCTCAAAGGAGAAGAAGGAATCATATTCATGGAATTAAAAATGTGAATGGAAAGTGGGTGGAGGAGGTGGAGAAAATAGCTGAAGTAGCTACTAACTATTTTGATAGTTTGTTTAATGCATGTGTATGTGACCAAATTCAGGACTGCCTTAATGCGGTGGTACATCGAATTACTCCTGACATGCATCAGATATTGTCCAATGACTTTACTGCTGATGAGATTAAAACGGCATTGTTTCAAATGGGACCAACAAAGGCTCCCGGACCTAATGGTATGAATGCTCTATTTTACCAAAAGTTTTGGCATGTTATGGGAGATAATGTTGTTTATACTGTGTTGGATTATCTGAATTATGGTGTTATGCATCCTGATATTAATCATACTAATATTGTGTTAATTCCCAAAGTGAAGAATCTTGATAAAATGTCTGATTTTTAACCTATTAGTTTATGTAATGTTAGTTATGAAATCATTTCTAAGGTGTTGGCTAATAGGCTAAAACAGATTCTTCTAGCCATTATATCTCCTACTTAGAGTGCCTTCATCCCAAGCCGTCTTATCACAGATAATATTTTGGTGGCATATGAGACTTTGCATACCATGCATGTGAGGATTAAAGGCAAAAAAGGCTCGATTGCTTTGAAGTTAGACATCAGCAAGGCGTATGATCGGGTTGAATGGCCTTTTCTACAAGGTATGATGCAAAGAATGGGATTTCCTGACAGATGGATTGGTTGGGTGATGGGTTGTGTTACCACACCCTTTTTCTCTATTCTCATTAATGGTAAACCTTATGGGAATATCAACCCCTCTAGGGGTATTCGTCAGGGTGATCCACTATCACCATATCTGCTCCTCCTATGTGCAGAGGGGTTGACTTCACTACTATCAAAAGTTGAGCATGATGGACGAATTCATGGGGTATCTGTTTAGAGAAGGGAACCTAAAATTACAAATCTAATGTTTGCTGATGATTCCTTACTTTTATGTAGAGCTACACAGGGTGAGGTTGAAGTGATTAATGAGGTTTTGCAGGTATATGCTCACGCATCTGGCCAATGCATAAATATGGATAAGTCATCAGTATATTTTAGTAATAATACGCTTAATCAACAAAGATAGGAGATTGGGGCAGCTTTGGGTGTTAAATAGGCGGAGAAATTTGAAGCATATTTAGGGTTTCCTACGTTGGTGGGAAGGGCCAAATATCAAACCTTTTCTTATCTAAAAAATAGGATTTGGAAAAAATTACAAAGGTGGAAGGGTAGGATGCTATCAAGGGCCGGGAAGGAAGTGCTTATAAAAGCGGTTGCCCAATCCATACTAACATATACTATGGGGGTATTTCTATTACTGGTGAAACTATGTGATGAGTTGAATGCTATGTGTGCAAAATTTTGGTGGGGGCAGGTTGGCAATGAGAGGAAAATACATTGGAAGAATTTGAGCTTTTTGTCTCGGCCAAAATATGAAGGGGGGATAGGATTTAGAGATTTAAGATTTTTCAACCTTGCCGGGGGGTGGAGGTTGCTGCATGATTGAAGCTCTCTCTTATTTCAATGCTTTAAGGCAAGGTACTTTCCTCAATGTAATTTTTTGGAAGCGGTTGAGTCACCAAATTGTTCTTATGCATGGAAGAGTATGGTTGCTGTATTACCTATTCTTAAGAGTGGATGTTGTTGGCGAGTGGGGAATGGTGAATCCATCAAAGTATACTTAGATAAATGGCTACCTAAATGCCCAGCAAATAGGATTCTGCAATGAGGACAAGATGCTGATAGGGAGATGCTAGTATTAGAGCTTTGATGCTGAATTAAATTGGTGGAGACGTGATATCATTATGGAAAAATTTTGTACAGAGGAGGCTGATGCTATTTGCAAAATTCCATTGAGCCGAAGGAACATAGTTGATTCAGTGGTATGGATGCATACCAAGAATGGGAAGTACTCTGTTAAGTCCAAGTATCATCTTGCAAGGAAAGTGATGAGGAATGATGATGGGGTTTGATGCTCAGATGGTGTTGGTGATCAGCAAATATGGAAGAAAATTTGGCAGCTACATATGCCAAGTAAAATTAAAATATTCAAGTGGAGAGCTTGCCAAGATATTCTACCAACCCGAGTGAATCTTGTTCGACGGAAAATAATAACTGAGAAGGGATGCCAGTGTTGCACAGGGGTGCCTGAATCTGCAATACATGCAATTTGGGAGTGTGGGGTTGCGCAAGACGTGTGGGCTGGCTGTGCTATCAGGTTGCAAAAGTGTACCACTGATTTCCCTGACATTGTGGCTTTGTTTGAGTATGTTTTGGACAGGTTTTCAATAGCTGAGATGGAGGTGTTCCTTGTTCAAGCCTGGTTTATTTGGAATCATAGAAATGCAATTATACATGGAGGACAAATGAGGGACCTGAAGTGGCTGAATTAGAGAGCATTGGAGTATTTAGATGAGTATAGAAATATTCAAACTCAGATGAATATTCCACATACAGCATCATAATCCGAACAAAGTTGGAAACCACCCCCTTCATCGTTGTACAAGCTTAATTTCAATGCCGCGGTATTTGATGGAATTTAGAGATCGGGATTCGGAGCAATAATCCAAAATTTTGCAAGTGAAGTAATGGCGGCAATGTCTGTCAAAGGGCCCTAAGTCAGTTGCAGCGAAGAAGCAGAGGCGTTGGCTTGTCGAAAAGCTCTAAATTCGCTGTGGAGTCAGGTTTTACCAAGATGATAATAAAGGGTGACAATGTTGCTATAATGAAAGTAGTGGCAAGCACTTCAGGCGATCTTTCGTTGCTGGGACATGTGTATGAGGACATCAAATGCAGTATTCGTGATTTGCATTTTGCTGATATAAGTTTGTAAGGTTGAATTTAATCAACCATTCTATTGGCTTTATTCCGTGCCAATTTGCTTGTAATTCAGCACTTAGAAACCCTGTATTTAGGTGGGAATCATGTAAGGGTAGTGTGTGAGAGAGTGTGAAGAAATGCTTAAGACTGTGCAGTGAAGCAGGGACTCGCAACTGGATCTCGAAGGTAGCTCGCTTGTAAGCCGCTAGAAGATGCACACGAGTGAAGCATGCAGAGAAGTTGAACCGTCATGCCAGCTGTAGCACTATAGGACAAAAAGTCCAGACTAGCCATTCAGTTAGCTCGGGGCTTGAACTCGCAACTCAGTCAAGTCGCGAGGCCAAGTCGCCAGCCAGCTCTGTTTTGGAAAAACTGACTCTTCGCATTCCATTCTCACACCAGTATAAATACCCCTTATACCCACGAAATGTAGAGAGCTTCCAGAGAGAATTTTGAGAGAAAAACCCTAGAGAAAAACAAGATTGACTCATCCACAATCTTCATCTTTGTTTCTCCAAATTCCGCTACTCTCACCCTCTCCATTGTTACATCCTTAAGAGGTACATTAGCCAAAACCTTTTCTCACCATATCCATATCTGTGAGAAGGCTATTTGGTGCTTGGGAAGCAGTTAGGAAGGGACCAATTGACATTGGTTGATGCTATGGGCTATAGCGGAACCTGGAGCAAGAAGCTTGGAGGGCTTAGGTACACTGGGTAGATTAGGCTTGGAGGGTCTTCTGCTGTTCATGTATCCCAACTTCATTCTTTAGTGGATTATTGGCCACTTGGAGGGCGGTGGAGAGGTTTTACGCCGAGGACTTCGGTTTCCTCTTCGATAACACATTGCTGTGTTGTCTTTGTATTTGCATCTCTCTTCCCTTAATCTTTGCCATTTAATTTCTGCTGTGGTTGTGATTTTATTTGGTTTAGATTGTTTTATCAATTCTGTTTTAAGTTTATGTTCATATTCCGCACATACATTGTTTGATAATAAGCTTGAATTGGTCATTTGTAAATTGGGGGTCTAAACATTCATAGGTGTTTTATACACTATTTGAACATTCAAAGTTGTATTAGAAGAGGGGAAAACAAGGTTGCCCATATTTTGGCCCAATACGCTAGAAATATTGATAATGAATTGTATTGGATGGAGGATTCTCCTCCCCCGGTTATAGAAGCCTTGTATCAGGATTGTTTAAACATGAAAGAATGAATATTTGCTTTGCTTTCAAAAAAAAAAAAAAAAAAAAACAAAAACAAAACAAAACTTAGATATAGTATTTTTTCACCAATTTAAAATTTTACAATAAAGTGATGGGCTTTTTTTTTTTTTGTTTTTGGTTGGGTTCTAAGGGCCAATTTGTAAATGTTTGGGGAGAGGGGGGCCAAGAGTAATTTTTTTGGACCTAAATGTTAAAAGAATTCAGAATATATATACTATTATGATTTAAAAAAAATTTGGGGGGGGGGGGGAGAGGGAACCGCCCCCAGTCAATGAACAGCTCTGTCCCTGCCAATACCCACTGAGGTAGCAGATTTGTTTTGAGAAATAGCAACATTCATCTTCAGGATTGAATCCGATGGTGGATATAACTATTTAGCATTCAAAACCTCTAACTCCAACACATTTTTCTGGGTTAGAAACCATAAACTCCAGTTTGGAAATTGAGGTCCGAGAGGGCTGAGACCATAAGTTCTCAACTTGTGGTGCTTTGTTGTGACAATTTTAGAACATTCATGCGGCAATGTCAAATATCATTTAATTGATATATATGATAGAATAATTTATTTAAAATGGTCATGAGCGCTTAACTAACACTTCCCAATGTTTCTAACGGAAATGTCCAAGGTTTAAATTTCTCACTCCCCAATTATCAAATTACAAAAAAAAAAAAAAATACTTCACTTAAAATTGTCATTTTAGATTTCAAATCTTATCAAGTCAACCTTGATCCTAAGATAACAACACCGAAATACTAATCCTAATTCCTAAATACCAATCCTGAGTTAGTGTTTGGTTGGGAGAAATATTATTCTGGCAATCTAGATGCTTTGAAATATAAATATTCCTATGTTGGGTTTGATTAGGAATCTAACAAGAATCTTGAAAATATGAGATGCCTATATTGGATTTATTTATAAGAATCTCATAAGAATTACTTATTTTTCCCAAAATATCCTTTGTTTTGTATCCATTTTTTACCTCCAAATAAATTAAAAACAAAGATATAAACTATGAATTGTGGAAAATTCAATAAAATTATAGTACAACATTTTCTAAACAGCATGTATAATACAAAAATAATTATTTGAATTGTCAATTTATAATTTATAATTTTTTATTTTATTTTATTGGTTAAAGGGTTGAGATGAATGAGTAAAATTTCTGGTTTATAAAAAAAAAAAAAAAAATTTGTAACTTTTTCCTGTTGGAAAAACATAGTTTATATTGCATACAAAACATGCACAGCGGAAAAATTAACGGATCTACTTCATTCGTAATTGATAACATGTACTATGTAAATTTCAGAATATAAGAATAAGAGAGTGTACCTTGGTGCGGTGAAATTCAAAACCAAAGATTAGAAGTACTTGGAAACACTTTTAATCTTCACTCCAATTCCACTTGTGCCTAAGAAATGTGGTCTCTCAATCAGTTTATATGTATGTGTTCAAGGGAGAATAAGAGATTGTCCAACACTTACATACAAACAATTTCATTCTCTTACAAAATTCTGTGTGTTTTCCTCCTTATAACTGATTATCTAATTGGGCTAGCCTTTTGAGCCATTCCAATTGGGTTTTAGTATGTGGCTAGGAGTAGGACCAAAAGGGAACAAATAAGACACCAGCTCCAATGGGCCTTAGGCTTTTCTATCAACTCTTGACAAGTCCAAAGTTACCATTAATTATATTTAATACCACTATATAAATATAATTGCACACTAGGCCTTATTAATAAATTATATCCTAAGACTTTATTGTACATGCAACCCCTTCATAAAATATTTTTAATAATACAAAGTCAGGAATGCAGATTGCCACTTTGAAGATTACTACATCTTAATCATTGAGTACCTGGTTTAATCCTTTAAGTTATTCATCATATATTTATGAAATCCAATTTCATAAATATATACTTTAGTAACTTCTTACTAAAGTAGTTAGGCCTAACATTCTGGAATAACCAAACCCATTAAACTTATCTCAAGGGAATATTTTATATCTTTGTTAAGAAATTATGAATTCCATCTTGAAAATATATGTTCCATCAACACTAAATGTGGCTGCCTAACATACTGAGATTTTGATCGTGACTTTAGATCTCACTCCTGATATATCAAAGCAACCTACACTTTATGATCAGGTTCATTATTCTTTCAGGATTAAGAGTTGATATAAATACAAGTCATGAGATTTATTATTCATTTGATGGTCATTAGGAGAATAATAAATCTCACAACGGTCCAGTTCAATATGTCTTAACTCTTAAAACATATCAACTAGAAGTCTCCACTTCCATGATCAAGACAAATCATCTTAGTTGATATGTTATAGTCTTCGCAGATGAAATGCCCAATTTTGTCACCGACTACGAACTAAAATTCTGAGTTTACAAAGAACTTGTGATTTATATTTTTTGTGACTAAATCACATACTATGTGTAAGGTTGAATTTATTCAATCATGTGTTGGCTTTATTTCGTGCCAAATTTGCTTGTATTTTAGCAATTAGATACCCTGTATTTAGGTGGGAATCATGTAAGGGTTGTGTGTGAGAGAGTGTGAAGAAAACTCAAGATGTGTACAATCAAAGGAGTCTCATGACTGGATCTTGCGACTAGCAAGTCGCTAAAGTGGCACACGTGTGAAGCATGCAGGGAACTGAAGGGTCACGACAGCTGGAGCACTACAGGACAAAAATATACAGTCTGGCTAGGCAGTTAGCTCGCGACTCAAACTCGCGACTCGTTCCAGTCACGAGGCTGAGTCGCCAGAATGCCCTATTTGGATGAAACCTGACTTTTCACATTTCTCACATACACTACTATAAATACCCTTATACCCACGAAATGTAGAGAGCTTCCAGAGAGAATTTTGAGAGAGAAACCCTATTGAAAAACAAGATTGACTCATCCACAATCTTCATCATTTGATTCTCCAAATTCCTCTACTCTCATCCTCTCTATTGACATATCCTTGAGAGGTATATTTTGCCAAATCCTTATCTTACCATACCTGTATCTGTGAGGAGGTATTTTGGTGCTTGGGAAGCAGTTCAGGGGTGACTAATTTACTTGGTTGATGCAATGGGCTTATTGCGGGATCCGGGAAGCTAAAGAAGACAAGGTTAGGCGTAACCTTGTTGGAGCAAGAAGCTTGGAGGGCTTAGGTGCATTGAGTAGATTAGGCTTGGAGGGTCTTTTGCTATTCATGTATCCCAACTGTATTCTTTAGTGGATCATTTGACCGCTTGGAGGGCGGCGAAGAGGTTTTTTGTCGAGTTATTCGGTTTCCTCTTCGATAACACATGCTAGTGTTATCTTTGTGTTTGTATCTCTCTTCTCTTACTCTTTACCTTTTAATTGCTGCTGTGTTTGTGATTAATTATGGTTTAGAGAGTTTTACCTATTTGGTTATAGCTTATATACATCATTCCGCACATATATTGTTTGTGTATAAGCTTGTGTTGGTATTGTTAAATTTGGGGGTCTAAACATTCATTAGTGTTTTACACACTAATTGAACTTTCAATTGGTATCAGAGTGGGTGCACTTGCTGTGGTTTCATTACCTAAGTGCGATTCTAGACCCTTGTTGAGATGGATAGATCTCAATTGCTTAATGCTCCACCATATTTTGATGGGAGCAACTATGCATTTTGGAAAGTCCGTATGAGGGCATTTCTATGTTCCATTGATGAAAGTGTTTGGGATGCTGTAGAGATAGGATGGACTAGGCTGGAGCCCGCCAAATCCACATGGGATAAGGCAGCCCTTGCGGCAGCTAACGCTAATAGCAAGGCTTTAAATGCTATTTTCTGTGGTGTTTCTCCTGATGAGTTTCATAGGATTTCTCATGTTACAATTACCAAGGAGGCGTGACAAATCTTGGAGACGACCTATGAAGGCACCAAAAAGGTGAAGGACACCAAGTTGCAAATGCTAACCACACGCTTCGAGGAGTTGAAGATGAGTGAAGACGAGTCATTTGACTCATTTTATGGGAAGCTAAATGAAGTGGTGATTGAGAAATTCAACTTGGGAGAAAAGCAGAGGATTTCAAGATTGTGAGGAAGATTCTTCGATCATTTCCGGAGAGCTTCCGTGCAAAGGCCATTGCCATCGAAGAGAGGAAAGACCTTGATGAGATTAAAATTCAAGAACTCATCGATTCTCTTTAAACCTATGAGCTATCTCTACCATCGTAAAGGACGAGCAAATCGCTTGCTCTAAAGACAATTAATGAGAGAATAAAAACTCAAGACTCCTCGGATGAGGATGAGGTTGAAAAGGTAGTGGCGTACCTTGCTAAGAACTTCCGCAAGTTCTTGAAGTTCAAGAGAGATGTGAAGTCCTTTGAGAAGGGAAAATTCTGAAATTTTAAGAAGGGCAAGAAAGACTTCAAGAAAAAGTATTCAAAAGACTCCCCCCCATCTCAAATGGTCACGTGCTTTGAGTGCAAAGGGCATGGGCATGTAAAGAAAGAATGCCCCACTTATTTGAAAGCAAAGGGTAAAGTATTTGCCACTACCCTAAGTGACTCAGATAGTTCAAATTCAGATTCGGAAGAAAGTTGTGATGGAGAAGGAAACTACTCTGAATTTATGACCATTGCACTCGTGGACTCTTTAGAAGATTTGAATGCACTAGTGGAAGAGCTCGGTGAGCACACTGAAGTGGAGTCAATAGGAGTTGGGGAGGAATCCGATGATGAAGGTGAAGAATGTGTCCATGAAGGAACAAAGGGATTGCAAGAAACTTATAATTCTCTTCTAGAAAAGACTGGGGAGTATGCAAGAGTGGCTAAGGCAGCCATAAGAAAGATGAAGAGAGCAGAGCAAGACTATAAAAGTCTTCTAGTGCTGTATAGGGAGACTAAATGTGAAGTTGAGACGCTGAACGAAGAACTAACCGAAGCCTATTCCAAGATCAAGTTTCTTGAGCTTGAAGTGATTCAGGCTAATGCTAAAGTGGGGCGGGTTAACTACAAAAAGCTTGACCAAGTGCTTGCACATCAAAATACCTTTTCTAGACAAAAGCGGCTTAGGATACACCAGAGAGTGTAGTTTATGCGCCAATGTGTCTAAGGGGATGAAGTTTGTTAAAGCAAAGGAACCAGTGGTAGCAACTCCAACTGTTGAGAAAGGGAAGTTTGAGAAGAAACCAAAGGTGGTTGCTTAATGGGTTTTAACAAAGCCTCCAAACCCAGTTGTGGCTAAATTCGAAGCGAAAAGAAAATCTCTTCCGAAGTCACAAAGAGGATCACAAACTCAACACTTTTGCCATCATTGTGGAATCCGAGGACACACTAGACCTAATTGCCACAAGCTTTAGGCATTAAAGAATGGCAGCTCTCAAAGGCTAAGAGGACAAAGAAATGGCAAAGGGAACCTCAAGCAATCGAAAGGGGGAGAAGCTGAGTCTAATATTGGTGATGTGATGAAGATGATAGACACCATCACCTTTTGTTTAGCAAACTTCACCCTAAGGTTTGAGAATTGTAACTCAAGTACCCAATCCTCTAAGGATATCACCCCAAACGCACGTGCCGTGTGGGTGAAGAAGGGTACACATGCATAAGCATTAAAACATGTCATGCATCAATTCTTTCTATATGTTGTGACTTTGCTTGGCTGTTTTCCTAATAATCATTCTAGCATGTTTTGACAAATTTTTGTTTGTTTTTAAGAGCTTTGAATGTTTTCTTTTTTATCAATCTTTACTTTCTTTTGTGTCAAAAATCCAAAAACACATAAAAAGTAGAAAATCCAAAAAGTTTGATCGACATTATTGTGTTTTGTCACATGCATGTTTTGCCTTGTACCTTCGTACAAATGGCTTTGTGCATTTACGAGCATAGCTTGTTCTTTATGCACTCATATCATTGTAGGAAAAATCTTGACATCTATGTGACTGTTGTAAATAGATCTTCAAAGTTGTCATGAATGATTAGTCAATGGTTTTGTTGATCTTGAGATTTGTATAGACTTGTGCCTATATATCTTCCCACTCTTTTACTTTTTTTTGTTTAAAGAACTCAACCAATGTAAATCTCAAAATGAAAAGAGATAATGAGCTGCAAAAGCTGTCGCACATACTAGTATTTGACTAGGAAAAAGGGAAAGCAACTTTTATGAAAATGTATGGTGCCCAAAAGCCAAAGGCTTATTCATCAAATTGAAATATCAAAAATTTCAGGCATCGATCTCAAAATGAGATATATTGTTCAAGAATGATCAAATGATATTAAATGTAAGAAGCCAAATGAAAAGTTTCAAAGTTATGTATTCAAGTTTTGTGGAAGGTCATATATGCATACTTCTATAATTGAGATTGGTCACTCTTCCTCGTGCTAATTGTGTATGTCTTGGTTGAATTGATCATTGAAGCTTCACATTAGACTAAGGACTATCTCATCTTTGATACCCACACACATCACGCATGCCTATGTTCAATGAATGCCTTAGTCATTCGTGTAATTGTACTTAATTAAATGTGTTGCACTTAATAATATGCTAATCAAACACAAAAAGATTTTTGAGTATTTTAATTGTTTTTGGAAAGTGTTTTTGTTTTGAAAATTTTCAAAAATTTCAAAAATTGTGCAACTCTATTTTGGCGACTCACTCTCGCGGGTTAATCCAGTCGCGAGCTTACTCAGAAGCTTTCGCGACTCCCTGGCGAGTTAAGCCCCCAGTCACGAAAAAGACTTAGAAAAATATCAAATTTTTGGGTTTTTAGCATTTTCGCGACTCAATTTGGTGACTATTTCATGAGTGGAAGCTCCAGTTGTGAGTTTACTCAGAATGATTCGCGACTCCCTTCGTGACTTACTCGCAAGTGGACCTTCAGTCGCGAAAAACACTTAGACAAATTTTTCAAAATTTGTCACACGGGATTTTGGCGACTTGACCTGGCAACTTGCTCACGACTCATTCTAGTCGCGAAAAACGCGTGTTTTGCACAAATAGGTTTAAATCCAAGACAGTTTTCAAAAACTTTTCAGTTTTCCCTCGCATCACGTGCTGTTTCATTGTCTTGTCTGCCTCTCCCTCTTCCAAAACCACCATTTTCACTCACAAAACCTCCATTTTCTTCATCAATATTTCACCAATCTTCAAGAAAAGGTATGGGTTCTCTCTTTTTCTCAAAGTATTTCATGTTTCTAGCCCTTGATTTCTTGGATTTTGTGTTTTTGTTGAGCTTTGAAAATATGATGTTAGAATATGGTTTGTTGATATTTTATTGAGTTTGATGTATGGGTTTTGTTGGTTTTGGTAGTATAATGCCTAATATACATGTTTTTCATGTTTGTTTCTTATTTTTGTGCATTATACCATGTTTGTGTTGTGTTGTGCATATCATGTCCATGATAAAATGTTTCATAGACTTTATCTTATGTTTCTGTGGATTCCAAGGTATACTATGGTTGTAGGGATAATCATGTTTCTTTGATTTTGAAACATCACATGATTATGTGTTTTTACAAGTTGCCCTAATTTGCACACACTTTTGCTTTTGATGCACACACACACACACTCTTTGACATATTTGAGTGCAAAATGTCACAATTATATCATGTATTGATGAATTATGTCTTTACATGTCAATTTTGGATGGATTACACTTTAAATTTCTATTTTTAGGGTTGTGATTCAATACCTATTGTGTTGGTACTACCTGGTTACTAATCGAGTTTGTTATCATATTTTGTGCTCTGTTTTGTGGTACATGCTGCTCTGTTTTTACAGATGACTCCAAAGAAGAAAACCACTGCACAATGCGCTGACAAGAGGAAGAAAATGGACAATACTCGATTCCGCTTTACCCAACACTTTGAGAGATACAATTAGTTCTTTGGGAAGGCTCCAATCATCCAAGAGCGATTTGTGGACCTTGTTAATTTGAAGGACTACTTTATCCCAGGCTGTTTTCAAGATAGGGGTTGGGAAAAGCTCCTTAGTTATCTCCTCGGGGTGTGTGAACCATTGATTCGGGAATTCTATGCCAATGCCATTCTACAGGAGGATGAAATAGATTGTTGGCTTAAAGGGCATGAGTTCACCATTGATGTGGACGACATTGATGAGGTTCTTGGCTTTGAAGATCTCGAACATGATTTCACTTACTACAAGGACAGAATGCTTTCCATAGAGACGGTTCAATCCCATATTGGTGGTGTTAGAGAAGGAAGATGCCTCAACACAACTGCTTTTCCACTGGATTTGAGGTGTCTTACATACATCATGATGTTCAATCTATACCCGGTGAAGAAGATGACCACCATCAACAATGCTAGAGTCATTTTTCTCATGGAGCTTCGTGAAAATACCTACATTGACATTAGTCTCATGCATTCTCCATCATTGCTGATGAAACAAGGACAACTTCAAGGGCAAAGCTTATTCTCCCTAGTCTACTCATGCAGCTCTTTCATGCAAAAGGTGAGGAAATTCCCCAAGACATCAGCCTTATGCCTACTCCTCCGGCTATCAATGCTCTAACAATTGCAAGGATCAAGGTTCGTCTTCCGGGTGATGAAAAGGAGAGTGAGCAAGCATAAGGAGAGCCTATGGACATAGACACTAAAGCAGAAGGGCAACTCTCAACTGCACGAAGTCGTGGTAAAAGGAGCAGAGCCTCATCATCTTCAGAAGTGCCTCTAGATGCATTTCAGATCATTCTTGAGAGGATTGACAGCCTACGAGACGTCTAGAATGCACTTTGACAGGCTGACTGCTATTCAAGAACAAATCAACTTGCTTTCAGCCAAGTTTGATAGCTTCACTGACTAGCCTTAGTCCTTTGGCCATTCTGGTCAAAAAGGGGGAGATATAGATGGAGTAGCTCTTGAGGGGGAGCCCTACCTTGAGGGGGAGAAACGTTTATAAGTTTTTATAGTTTTTATGGTTTATGTTTGGATTTAGTTCTATTATGGGTTTTCATAACACTTATCTTAATATCTTGGTTTGGTTTTTAAGTACTCTATAACTTTAGTACTTGGTTTTAAAATATTTGGACATGGTGTGTTATGAATACTTGAATGTTTTAGCTATTTAAATTATGCTTTAGTATGTACCTTTGCTTTTGTAGCCTAGTACTTTTAGTTAATGTTATGCATTTCCTTTAAGTACACCACACTTGTGCCCTTGTTGGATCTTGTATCCTTGATGCAACTACCATTGTGTTTTTGTATCGGTTGTGTGTTGGACATGCAAATGACATTTTGCATTGAGCTTATTTGCTTGCATGTCCGGATGTTCATTCCTTGTGTGAATGATCATTGTGATCACTATTTATAGTGATTGTTCATGTTTGGTCAAGCCATGCTTTATTGCTATAGTCGTTACTACTTGATCGCATTGTGCTTGTTCCATATGTATTTCAAGATTTCTGCTTACAATGATCATCTTGTGTTATTGTTTTCAGGAAAACTTGTTTGTTTGGTTCAAAAGCTTCTTAGTTTCTAGAGTTAGGTGTGAGCGAGTTTTGGTAACTGTTCCCAACTCACATTTTAAGTCTAGAGTATGTTTTAGGGTTTTGTCACGGAATAGCCAAAGGGGGAGATAGTAAGGTTGAATTTATTCAATCGTGTGTTGGCTTTATTCTGTGCCAAATTTGCTTGTATTTTAGCAATTAGATACCCTGTATTTAGGTGGGAATCATGTAAAGGTTGTGTGTGAAAGAGTGTGAAGAAAACTCAAGATGTGTGCAATCAAAGGAGTCTCGTGACTGGATCTCGCGACTAACTCGCGACTGGCAAGTCGCCAAAGTGGCACACGTGTGAAGTATGCAGGGAACTGAAGGGTCACGACAGCAGGAGCACTACAGGACAAAAATATACAGTCTGGCTAGGCAGTTAGCTGGCGACTTAAACCCACGACTCGTTCCAGTCGCGAGGCTGAGTCGCCAGAATGCCCTATTTGGATGAAACCTGACTTTTCACATTCCTCACATACACTACTATAAATATCCTTATACCCACAAAATGTAGAGAGCTTCTAGAGAGAATTTTGAGAGAGAAACCCTAGAGAAAAACAAGATTAACTCATCCACAATCTTCATCATTTGATTCTCCAAATTTCTCTACTCTCACCCTCTTCATTGACATATCCTTGAGAGGTACATTTTGCCAAATCCTTATCTCACCATACCCGTATCTGTGAGGAGGTATTTTGGTGCTTGGGAAGCAGTTCAGAGATGACCAATTTACTTAGTTGATGCAATGGGCTTATTGCGGGATCCGGGAAGTTAAAGAAGACAAGGTTAGGCTTAACCCTGTTGGAGCAAGAAGCTTGGAGGGCTTAGGTGCATTGGGTAGATTAGGCTTGGAGGGCCTTCTGCTATTCATGTATGCCAACTGTATTCTTTAGTGGATCATTTGACAGCTTGGAGGGCGGCGAAGAGATTTTTCACCGAGTTCTTCAGTTTCCTCTTCAATAACACGTGCCGGTGTTATCTTTATGTTTGCATCTCTCTTCTCTTACTCTTTACCTTTTAATTGTTGCTATGTTTGTAATTAATTATGGTTTAGAGAGTTTTACATATTTGGTTATAGCTTATATACATCATTCCGCACATATATTGTTTGTGTATAAGCTTGTGTTGGTATTGTTAAATTTGGGGGTCTAAACATTCATTAGTGTTTTACACACTAATTGAACTTTCACTATGCATCTCATGGACTATATGATAATGTCCAAATATTCATGTTACCATTATTTTAGATAATAATAAAAAAAAACTTTATTAATCACAACATTAAGTATTACATAATGTCATAAATAACATCATATAATAGGATTTAAGGGCATTAATCCTAACAATCTCCCACTTGCCCTAAAGACTATTGTGCACTAATCTAACTCCCATACCCTCCAAATGTGACTCAAAGATCCTTTGGGGCAAGGCTTTGGTAAAATGATCTGCTAGATTATTTGCACTATCAATCTTTGCTATTACTACATCTCCTCGAGCAACAATATCTTGAATGATGTGGTACTTTCTTTTAATGTGCTTTCCTTTCTTGTGATTCCTTGGATCTTTGGATTGTGCAACTGCTCCACTATTGTCACAAAACAATGTGATAGGAACTTACTCCATTCTCACAACACCAAGATCCAAAAGGAATTTCTTGAGCCAATCAGCTTCCTTTGTCGCTTCACAAGCAGCAACATATTCAGCTTCCATGGTGGAGTCAACAATACAAGATTGCTTAACACTCCTCCAACTTATGGCTCCACCTCCCAAGGTGAATACACAACCTGAAGTGGACTTTCTGAAATCAAGATCTGATTGAAAATCTGAATCTATATAACTAATGGGAATCAAATCCTCACACCGATAAACAAGCATATAATCTTTCGTTCTCCGTATATACTTGAGAATATGCTTTACAATTTGCCAATATTTTGGTCATGGATTTGATTGATATCGGCTAACCATGCCAACTGAATAGCAGATATCTGGTCTAGTATAAAGCATGGCATACATGAGATTTCCCACTGTGGAAGCATAAGGAACTTGTCTCATCATATTTTCTTCCACAAGAGTCTTAGGCCTTTGATCATCAGACAGAGGAACTCCATGTCTGAAAGGAAGTAATCTTTTCTTGGAGTTTTTCATGCTAAACCATTCTAGAACCTTATCTATATACCCAGCTTGTGACAAGCCTTGATAGGCCATAAACTGAATTGACCCCTTGTGATTGAAATTAATTAATTAATTAACCAAGTTTATTAATTAATCAAATTAACATGCAAAGCGCGTGGTAGCACAAACAAATCACCAAACAACTAAATACGCAGCGGAAAATAAAAGACACGGTGATTTGTTTATGAATGGGGAAAACCTAACGGCAAAAACCCCACCAGGTGATTTTCAGGTCACCACTCCTGAAACTCCACTATTATCACATCAAGCGATTACAAGTAAAGGAATCCCAGGTACCTTACCAACCTACAGTTGAACCCTTACCCCAATACCCAATTGGACTTGTTCTGTAGTGACAGTTCCCCCTTTTGATGCACGGCTCCTAAGTACGTGACAAACCAATGCGCGGATCCCAGTACGCGACTTTAATCACCAATTAAGAAGGTTGTTGGCTGCAAAGTTCTTTAGTTCATCCACACGATGAAGATCAAGAAGATGCTTGGTTACAAAACCCTATGGTGCACATACACAGCAACTTCTTCACAAGAAGGAGATGAACAAGGGCAAGAACTTTGTCTCCAGTCACAATTTGCTTGAACAAGGTTTGCTCAATGCTTGTGCAACTTGTGTACTATTTGGCGGCCCTTAAAACAATCATTTTATATGTTTAGGGTTAGGAGAAAAGAAAGCCCAAACACATAATCACAGATCCCAAGAAAAACAGATCAGATTGCTGTTTTCTTAAACCTCGACAGATAGAAAGTGTCGAGCATCTGTCGAGATAGCTGTCGAGCATATGAGCTGAACAGCTTCTTAAACCTCGACCCATGCTAGCTGTCGAGCTTTAATGATTTTTCACTTTCAGCTTGTTTTCTTGGACAGACTTGAAGGCTTCAATACTTGATCTTGAAACATAGTTTCTTGAAGTATTTAAACACATCCTAGATCTACCCAAATACAAGTAAAGTGCGTTTTGTCAAAGGATTAGCCAATTACATAAAATCATGACATATGTTCTTAACATATGAAACACATATGTCCTAACAATCTCCCCCTTTGGCAATCCATGACAAAACCACAACAAACAAATGAATATATGAGAGAAGTCATAAATCACTCAACTCATATTCACTTGTTGAATACAATAAAATCTATCCTAACACAAACTCTTGAAAAACTTTGTAAGAAGAAAGTTTATGGCAAGTAGACTTTGACAACCTGTATTTCTGAAACACTTTAAACAAAACTCATCAAGACATCTTTGTGTAAAACAGAAATAATAGATTGCATACAAGTATAAGAAGCATGTGTGTAAAGGAAGAAAAGAAACAACACATGTAATGGTAGGTGAAAGAAACATATATCAACATATAAAGAAGATAAGTAAAATGTATGTTAAAAATGGTCACAAGACCCAAGATATAAGAACAATGTATCTAAATAAGAGAAAAGAAAAGAGATACATGAAATCCTCACTACATCCCTAAAAAAGAAACAACACTCCCCCTAACAAAATGATCCTATACTAACTCTCCCCCTAAGAATGACTACTCTCATATCCAACCAAAACTACTCCCCCTTTTTGTCACGAGTGACAAAGGGTAAGAGTGTCAAGTAGACATCTCATCGGTAGAGCTAGCATCTCCATCATCAGTATCCGAAGCATCATCATCATCACCATCATCATCCTCAGAATCAAAACCCACGGGAGGAGGTGGTGGAGGAGAAGCCTCAGAAGCAAAACCACCCATGGTCACCTGTCGCCGTGCAATACGACCGACACGAACGTTCACCTGATACAACTCCGTAGAGAGTGTATCTAGGTGAGCATCCATGCGCTGCAGCTGCGCCATGATGTTTCCTAGTGACACATCGCTTGTAGAAGAGGAGGAAGCAGATGTGGAAGGAGAAGATCTGGATGGAGCAGGACGGGAGGGAGGAGCTGCTGAATCCGGCTGTCGCAACCTAAACTGCGCCTCACTACGTTTTACGGTAGTGTAGTCTATGGCACACATGAAAGAAAAATGGTCAGACGAGGGAAAAGGAAAAGAAAAATGGTGTAAGATCCTCGTGATAGCGGAAGGAAAGATGAGCTTATCACGGGACGTCGCATCTAGATGAACATCTATAATAGAAAGAATGAAATAAGAAGGGAAATCTATAGTCAAATGCTCAAGAAGAGATAACAAAAATCCAGCACGAGGCTCTGTGATGGAATTGTAGTGAGAGAGTGGATGGAGTACAAAATTCATCACCATGTTCAAAAACCTAGGACCTTTTGCAAAGCCATTATAGGATGTGAACTGGCGACCACCCCAAACTGAGGGACGCTCACAGAAAGCAGCCATGAGCTCATCCTTGGACACAGTCCATAGACGATCACAACTCGGATAGTTAGGAAACTCTATCCTAGGTACCCTAAGCACATCCGTAACAAGCTGCGGTGTGACAGGAATGCTAACACCCCTAACACAAGTGAAAAAGTGAGGGATAGAACGGTCAATCCCGTGCATGTTGGAGTAGAACTCCTGAATAAGCATGAGAGGACAAGTGACCGGGACGTCACACAGTGACTCCCATTCTCGACTGTGAATGACAGTGGGAAGGTCAGTGTCAGCAAAGTCTGCCAGAATGACTTGGCTTTCCGAATGAACACCTCGTCTAGAAAAGTTCTCTAAGAATGCTTTATGAGCATCATCATCACGGAACCAAAGAGATAGGGGGGCAGAATCTGAAGATGAAGAGGATGCCCTAGAACGAAGAGAGTTTTGGGACGGAGCGGATTTACGTTTCGGTGCCATAGACACTACTAACGTAACCAATAGTACAAAGAGAGGGAAAATATATAATCAGAAAAGTCCCAAAACAGTTCACTATATTAAGAATATGTGAAAAGAAGTACATATGCATGGAGAATGCATGAGCATGTGACATGCAAAGTAAATACATCATGGGCTCAGCCCAATCCAATCCTACCAGCACACAAAGAGATTGCATACATCTAAATGCGTGACAATACTGTTATAATACAAATGTGATGCAATGCATGAAGTTTTTAAGATCAAATCTTCAAAAACTAACACAAAATTTTAATAAAATCTCATCAATTTTGAAAAACCCCAAAATTTTCAAAAATCCCAAAACCTAGGTTTCAAAAACATGAATTCCTGTAGAATGAGAGAAAGAAAGCTTACCGAGATGAAGAAAATCTTGAAAAAGCCTGAAGAAACCTTGAGAATCAAGATTGGAGTGAGATGAGAGTGTTTGGGAGAGGAAAAGTCAGAGCAATCGAGAGTGAGATCGACAAAAATGAGAGACGGATTGCACGAGGTGCTTAAATAGAGCCTCAGTAAATCTCGACAGATGAAGGTGTCGAGAGGTATCGAGGTTTCTGTCGATGAAGGTATCGAGGAAATGGCCTTCGACAGCTTCATGTATCGAGAAGGTGTCGAGAAAGACCCATAGAAAACAAGAACAGAAGCTCGATCGATCCACCAGGTGTCGAGAAGCTATCGAGGGGTCAGAAAATTTCTCGATCGATCCATCAGGTGTCAAGGTGCTAGCAAGATTGCGATAAGAAAAAGCTTAAGAATCTCAACAGATAGCCAGCTATCGAGGAGGTGTCGAGCCAGCTTTTTAAAAACAGTTTTTCGAGAAGAGAAAAACACAGATATGAATGCAATTAAGCAAGCAACACAACTAATGATCCAATCAACATTTTAAGCTCTCAAAAACATCTCTCAATAAAGATTTTAAGCACATGGATCTTCAAAAACACACGCACACACTAAACAAGTCTAACCAATTTTATATTTCAAAAAATAAGTTAAGACAGTTTAGTGAGCATACATTAACACAAGTAAAACCTTGTGATGGCCAAATCACATTGTACCTGCACATGTATCAAGAGTAGCAAAGACTATTGCGTGTTATGTGTGAAAAACATTGCAAGATTGCAAATGTGTCAACATGTTATGACAATTTGAGACATGAGTAAATCACTTTAACTCACACACAATCATAACTGTTTGATAGGGATTATCATCTTCGAGGTACATCCTATAACTCCCACATCTCCTAGAAGACACGCTTGCAATCATATTTAAAAGCATTTTTGATTTTTTTGCTTTTGATTTTTCTTTGCATATTTTTCTTTTAAGCATATCATGCATGGGCATATAAGAGAGAGAAAAGAAATACCCAATGATCTATAACATTCCAATTTTGCTATGCCTAAGCACACAAATGTCATTGACACTGCACTTTTGCTATGCCGAAGCATACAAGTGTCATTATGATTGGTAGGCAACAGTGGTGAGATGGTTATTTATGCCTTTCTCTAAGGATTTTCTAATCCTTCCCGTCAAAAAGAGTGATACGAGTGTTAAGTGCAAGAGAACTTAATCTTACTCATCACAAACACGAGCCACAAAGCTCACTTGCTTAGTTGTGCATAGAGATGCTCATCTAAGGTACAAGAGATACAAAGTTTAGAAAACTTTGTTTCAATGGCCATCCAAGGTACACAAGTACCAATATACACAAAACACACACTATTTTTGTATTTTTCTGATTTTTCAATTTCTTTTTTTATTTTATATGAAAAACAAAATAAAAAAAAAAACTGAAAAACAAACAAAAACATACTAAACAAAACAAAGCATAAAACTAGACCGACTCAAAATAGTAAAGCAAAACACACAAGTAATGCAAACAAAAACAAGAAGAGAAATAAGAAAGTGATAAAATCACTTGGAGCCCTTTTCCTTCCACACTCTGGAAGAACCTTTCCTTTGATTAAACCCTTGAACCGGCAGTGAGGGAGAAGAGTTGAAACCGTTCAAGTTCGAAAGGAACATGAGGGCTTTGAGAAGATCTCCAAAAGGAGCAAAAGAGGATTGAAGCTGATTCTGACTTCCAGATGCTATCATACCGTTGCCTCTGTTGAGTGGCAAGCCACTTATAGCAATTTGGTCGAGTATGACTGGCAGCTCCACAATGATGACAGAGATGCTGCTTCTTCTGTTTAGGCTTTTGAGAGTTTGCCTTTTTAGCCCTAGGGTTCTTAGCTTTTTTCTTATCTTGCTTAGGGGGTGCTCCTAAGATAGATTTATTCTTGTCTAAGTTCTCACTAGCTAAAACAGTTTTAACATCATTGTTCTCAATTTCAACATTATTGCTAGGAGGAACAAAAATAGTAGAACTAGTAGAAGCAATATTAGAGGAAGAAAGATCATACCCTAAACCTGTTCGATCAGAAGCAGATTTCTGAAGATTGAGCATCTCATCAAGCTTTGCACTTGAAGTCCTCTCCAATTGAGCTCTGACTTGAAACAGCTCTGTTTCAAGCTTCTTGGTCTTCTCAGCCAAGAAATTCTTCTCAAATCTCAGTGCTCCAATAGTCTGATTAGCTTCATCAAACTTTGTGGAAAGCTCTTCACAATCAAGTTCCACATCACTGAGCTTCTTGGTGGCCAGCCTATAAAGTTTCTCATGTTTTTTCGAAACTTTGTACAATTTTTCATAGGCTGTATAGATATCATCTTGATCATCCATCTTCTCAAAATTTGACTCCACCAAGTCCTCTTCTTCATTCACACTTTCAACAATCCCCTCAGTAGGATTGACAGTGGCAGTGAAGGCATTCAAGATTCCGTCATCCTCATTGTCGAAATCTTCTTCAGGCTCGGTGTCGCTCAAAGTAGCAGCAAGTGCCTTGCTCTTCCCAATGCTCTTGAGATATGTAGGACACTCATTTTTCATGTGACCGAAACTTTGACGCCCAAAGCACTTAGGTCCTGCTGGAACAATGTACTGACCGCCATCCCTTGCATCCTTCTTCCTTTTATCTTGGCTCTTGAACTGAGAAGAATTGGATTGCCTACGGTCCTTATCGAAGCCCTTTCCATTGGCGTTCTTCATAAAATTCTTGAACTGCCTGGTGATGTAGGACTTCATCTTGGAATCTTCATCGTCTGAAGACTCATTTGTGTCACTGTTCTTGGCTTTCAGTGCCATGCTCTTGCTCTTGCCTGACTTACCAATCCTTGTTAACCCTAGCTCGTAAGTTTGCAGATTACCAACCAACTCTGTCAAAGGAATCTTGTCAATGTCCTTTGATTCCTCAATCACCGTAATCTTGGCATGGAATCTCTCAGGCAGAGATCTGAGCACCTTTCTCACAATCTTGGGTTCAGGAATGGTTTTCCCAAGATTGAATGCAGAGTTCACTATGTCCTTCAGCTTGGCATAGAACTCATCAAATGATTCATCCTCCTCCATCTTTATTTCTTCAAAGCTTGTAGTGAGCCTCTGAAGCTTTGAATCCTTGACAGCTTTTGTACCCTCATAGGTTGTCTGGAGAATGGTCCATGCCTCCTTAGCAGTTTCAGTAGAGGATATCTTCTTGAACTCCTCATTTGTGATTGCATTGAATAAAGCATTCAATGCCCTGCTGTTGAAGTTTGCCGTCTTGATCTTTGCATCATCCAAATCGGCCGGCGCTTCTGTAGGCTTAGTCCAGCCTATCTCTATAGCTTGCCACACCTTTTTATCTAAAAACTGCAAGAAAGCTCTTATGCGTACTTTCCAGTATGCATAGTTAGTGCCATCAAATAAAGGGGGTATAATTAACGACTGTTCTCTATCCATGACAAAAAGGGGTCAATGGATCAACACAACAAAGATTAAACCCTAATCAGAGTGTGCCTGCTCTGATACCACTTGATAGGCCACAAACTGAATTGACCCCTTGTGATTGAAATTAATTAACCAAGTTTATTAATTAATCAAATTAACATGCAAAGCGCGTAGTAGCACAAACAAATCACCAAACAACTAAATACGCAACGAAAAATAAAAGACACAGTGATTAGTTTACGAATGGGGAAAACCTAACGGCAAAAACCCCACCGGGTGATTTTCAGGTCACCACTCCTGAAACTCCACTAGTATCACAACAAGCGGTTACAAGTAAAGGAATCCCAAGTACCTTACCAACCTACAGTTGAACGCTTACCCCAATACTCAATTGGACTTGTTTTGTAGTGACAGTTCCCCCTTTTGATGCACGGCTCCTAAGTACGTGACTAACCGATGCGCGGATCCCAGTACGCGACTTCAATCACCAACTAAGAAGGTTGTTGACTGTAAAGTTCTTCAGTTCATCCACACGATGAAGATTAAGAAGATGCTTGGTTACAAAACCCTATGGTGCACATACACAGCAACTTCTTCACAAGAAGGAGATGAACAAGGGCAAGAACTTTGTCTCCAGTCACAATTTGCTTGAACAAGGATTGCTCAATGCTTGTGCAACTTGTGTACTATTTGACGGCTCTTAAAACAATCCTTTTATATGTTTAGGGTTAAGAGAAAAGAAGGCCCAAACACATAATCATGAATCCCAAGAAAAACAGATCAGATTGCTGTTTTCTTAAACCTCGACAGATAGGAAGTGTCGAGCATCTGTCGAGATAGCTGTCGAGCATACGAGCTGAACAACTTCTTAAACCTCGACACATGCTAGCTGTCGAGCTTTAATGATTTTGCACTTTCAGCTTGTTTTCTTGGACAAACTTGAAGGCTTCAACACTTGATCTTGAAACATGGTTTCTTGAAGTATTTAAACACATCCTAGATCTACCCAAATACAAGTAAAGTGCGTTTTGTCAAAGGATTAGCCAATTACATAATATCATGACATATGTTCTTAACATGTGAAACACATATGTCCTAACAAGCCTAACTTCTTATTCTTGCGATCTCACCAAAGCTTGATCCCTAGAATAAAGTTAGCTTCACCCAAGTCCTTCATATCAAATTGGCTTGACAACCAAACCTTTATTAATGACATTACCCCTACATCATTTCTAATGAGTAGAATATCATCAACATAAAGCACTAGGAACATTACTACTTTATCTCAATGTTTTTTGTACACACATGGTTCATCAAGATTTTCTTCCAAACCAAATGACTTAATTGCTTGATTAACCTAGATGCTTGATTAAGTCCATAAATAGACATTTTCAACTTGCATACCATATGCTCTTGGTTTTTTGCTATGAAACCTTCCGGTTGTATCATATAGATTTCTTCTTCAAGATTGCCATTTAGAAATGCAGTCTTGACATCCATTTGTCAAATCTTATAATCATAATGAGCAGCAATGAATAAGAGAATTCTAATAGATTTAAGCATTGCTATTGGTGAAAAGGTTTCTTCATAATCAATACCTTCTTTTTGTGTGTACCCTTTCGCCACTTGCCTTGCTTTAAAGATTTCAACCTTCCCATCTATCATTCTCTTCCTCTTGTATACCCATTTGCAACCAACAGGTTTAATGCCGTTAGACGCCTTTACAAGATCCTAAACTTGATTGGAATACATTGAATCTAATTCAGATTTCATAGCTTTGACCCAATGATGTGCATCTATATCATTCACTGCCTCTTCATAAGTGTAAGGATCAGTTTCAGCCTCTTCTGAGATAGCTTCATAAGTTTCTCCCAGACCTATAAATCTTATTGGTGGCCTAACAATCCTCCCACTACGACGAAGCTCCTATGTACTAGTCATCTCATGAGTAATATCTCGTGGTGTATCCGATACAACCACATCATCCCTAGTTTCATCCATTGATTGTTTAATTACAGGTTCATTCATTTCAGCCAAAACAACTCTACTTTTAGGAGTATAATTATTCATATAGTCATTTTCCAAAAATTTAGCATTTGTACTAACAAACACTTTATTATCTTTATGACTATAGAATAAACCTCCAACAGTTCCTTTTGGATACCCTACAAAGAAAACCACTTCTGTTTTAGACTATAACTTGTCAAACATTCCTTTTAACACATGTGCTGGACAACCCCAAATACGAAGATGTCTCATACTAGGCTTGCGCCTAATCCACAACTCTACAGGTGTTTTAGGAATAGACTTCGAAGGTACTAAATTCAGAAGATACAATGCAGTATTTAAGGCATATCCCCAAAAAGAAATTGGTAGAGTTGAATAACTCATCATGGATCTAACAATATCTAAAAGAGTCCTATTCCTTCTTTTTGCTACACTATTTTGTTGTAGAGTTCCTAGTGCAGTCAACTGGGATATAATCCCATTTTCAGTTAAGTAATCCTTGAAATCCCCAAGAAGGTATTCGCCACCTTGATAAGATCGAATGGCCTTTATGCATTTACCTAATTGATTTTCAACTACAGCCTTAAACTCTTTGAACTTTTCAAAGGTTTTGGACTTCCGTTTCATTACGTACACATAACCAAATCTAGAGTAATCATTAGTGAAAGTAATGAAATACTCATAGCCACCTCTTACTTGGGTTGACATAGGACCACATACATCTAAATGTACTAGTTCTAGCAAATCTTGGGCTCTTCTACCTTTTGCATTAAAAGGTCTTTTGGTCATTTTACCCTTTAAACAAGATTCACAAACTGAAAATCCATCAAAGTCCAATGACTCTATGAGTCCATCTTTGATCAGTCTTTAATCCTGTTTGAATTAATATGACCTAAACGTAAATGCCAAAGAAATGCATCACTAGTTGAAGGAAACTTTCTCTTTAATGATTTCACATGTGAATTATTATCTAATTTAGAATTATATAATTCATGCTTATCAGGAGTTAAAATATAAAGGCCATCTATAATATTGCCAGAACAGATAAACACTTTATCCTTCTTTATTACAACATTGTCTTTCAAGATAACACAATATCCATATTTACCTAAATAAGTTGCAGAAATTAAATTCCTACGAACATTAGGTGCATATAGATAGTCTTCCAATATTAAAGCCCTAAAATCAAAGCATAAATTAAACACTCCAATAGCTACAACTGGAATTTTGCTCCCATCAGCCAAAGTAAGAAGCAATTCCCTTTCACTCAGCTTTCTAGTCTCCTGGAACCCTTGCAAAGAATTACAGATATAATTAGTACAACCTGAATCTACACACCAAGAATCCGTGGGATTTTGTACTATACATATTTCAAGAAGGAATGAACTTTTCATACCCTTATTATTGGCAGCTCTAAATTTTGGACAATTCCTCTTTCAATGACCTTTCTTACCACAATGGAAACACTTTCCTTTGGTGTAGTCCTTATTCTTTCCCTTGTTGGCAACTCCTAAGACAATTTGTTTTCCATCTTGCTTGGTGAAGTCCTTCTTCTTCTTCTTCTTACCCTTGCCTTTCTACTTAGGTTGAGAAGTAGAAGCTTCAGCCATATTGGCATCAACACTGGATGTACCAATAATGCCTTCCGCCGCTACCAATTCATTCATTAATTCAGACAATGAATAAATCTTTTTGTTCATATTATAATTAAATCTGAATTCCTTGAATGATTCTGATAGTGACTAGAGTATCATATTCACTTAAGATTCTTCATCAATATCGACACCTAAAACTTCCAGTGTATTCAGATTAGAGATCATCTTAAGACAATGCTCCCTCACTGAAGTTCCTTCAACCATTTTGGTATTATAAATTTGCCTCATGGTTTCTTGCCTTGCAGAATGTCCTTGCTCACCAAACATCTCCTTCAGACTTAGCATTATCTCCGAAGCTAGTCCTATATCCTGCATTTAATGCTATAGAACATTTGAGATAGATGCTAGGATATAGCACTTAGCCATCTCATTAGATTTCTGCCAACAATCATATCACTGTTTTTCCTCAAGAGGAGCATCTAATGATGGAAAGTTAGGACATGGTTGAGTAAGCACATATTTGTGCTCTTCAGCAATAAGAACAATGTCCAAATTTCTTTTCCAGTCAACATAGTTGGATCCAGTCAGTTTGTTTTGATTAAGAATAGCAACAAGTGGGCTAAATGATGCCATGATTAAATCTGAAAACAATAAACATGAATATAATAAGTAAACTGGACTTTATCAATTTAGCATGTAAACATATAGTATGGAACCTTAATAAAACCATAATATAAAATATGCAACAACAACCTAATCCCATATTTAATATCCCTCAGCATAGAGTGAACATTAAATACTATGATTGATTGATAACTATTCTCATTATTAGTGCTATCATGATAACTCTTATCAAACACTAATAATATGTCGTTATACATTTAGCTTCTAAATAATAATAGTAATAACTCAGCATAGACGATACTATATGTAAAGTTGTGATTTTCAAATATGTATTTTGTTAGCTTTTATTCCGTGCCAAATTTTATTGTAATTTTATTCAATCTTATGTACCCTGTATTTGTTGTGGGAATTTATTGTAAGGGTTGTGTGATAGTGAGAGAGAGTGTGAAGACTCAAGCAATTGAAGAAAAGAAGGTTTTCGTGGGTATCTCGCGACTAATCTTCCCGCG
This sequence comes from Notholithocarpus densiflorus, assembly GCA_030021035.2. Lineage (NCBI taxonomy): Eukaryota > Viridiplantae > Streptophyta > Magnoliopsida > Fagales > Fagaceae > Notholithocarpus > Notholithocarpus densiflorus. Next base: position 4,028,734 of record JARYZH020000007.1, read on the forward strand.
AGAGGATGCATGTGCTCTGCACATGACTGGAATGCGAAGAGTCAGTACAAATGGAGACAGCTGTGTCTCGCGAGTATCTCGCGGGTAAGGCCTTCCCGCGAGACACCCGCGAGAGATTCTGTATCCCAACTAATTGTCTAGTGGATCGATTACCGCTTGGAGGGTGGTGGAGAGGTTTTACGCCAAGTACTTCGGTTTCCTTTTCGATAACACATCGGCGTGTTATCTCGTGTTTTCATCTTTCTTCCCTACTCTTTTATATTTCCATTTTACTGCTGTGTTTCTTTTAATATGGATTAGAGTAGCTTGTTTGTTTATCCGCTCGCATTTACACTATTCCGCACTTAGTATTAAGTTAGTGTAAAATCTATCCAGCCGTAACTTTAATTTAGGGGTCTAAACAGCTCTTGTGTTTTCAACACATTTTCGAGCTTTTAATTGGTATCAGAGTGGGTGCACTCATTATGGTTTAAACACCTTAGTGTGATCCTTGACCCCGTATTGAGATGGACTGGTCTCAATCTTTAAATGTTCCACCATATTTTGATGGTAACAATTATGCTTTTTGGAAAGTCCGAATGAGGGCATTCTTGTGTTCTATTGATGATACTGTTTGGGATGCGGTAGAAGTAGGATGGACTAGACCGGAGGCTGCTAAATCCACTTGGGATAAGGCAGCACTTGCGGCAGCCAATGCTAACAGTAAAGCTTTGAATGCTATTTTTTGTGGTGTTTCTCCAGATGAGTTCCACAGGATTTCTCATATAACAGTAGCCAAGGAAGCTTGGGAGATATTGGAGACCACCTATGAAGGAACAAAGAAAGTCAAGGACACAAAGCTTCAGATGTTAACCACCAAATTCGAAGAGCTTAAGATGGGAGATGATGAGTCCTTTGATTCATTCTATGGAAAGCTCAACGAAATTGTGATTGCGAAGCTCAATCTTGGTGAGAAGATTGAGGATGCTAAGGTGGTGAGAAAAATTTTGAGGTCTCTACCAGAAAGCTTCCAAGCAAAAGTCATAGCTATAGAGGAAAGTAAAGATTTGGATGAAATTAAGATCCAAGAGCTCATTGGGTCTCTCCAAACGTATAAGCTTGGGTTGCATTCTCATAAACCGAGCAAATCTCTTGCTCTTAAAACCATCATCGAGAGAATGGACAACTCTACCAAAGAGGATGATGTGGAGAAGGACGTAGCATTCCTTGCAAAGAACTTACAAAAATTTTTGAAAATGAAAAACAGTGGGAAGCCCTTCAGTAAAGGAAAGTTCTCTTCCTCTAAGGGTGATAGGAAGGAGTTTCAATCCCCTCAAGGAATTGTGTGTTTCGAATGCAATGATCATGGGCATCTTAAGAAGGAGTGTCCTAACTATTTGAGAGACAAAGGCAAGGCATATGCCACAACCCTTAGTGATTCGGATTCTTCCAATTCTGATTTGGAAGCAAGCTGTGATGAAGAAGGGAATTTCTCAGCATTTATGACTATTGCTCATGTTGAGTTTTCAGAGGACTTGAATTTGCTTATGCAAGAACTTGGAGAGCATAGTGATGAGGAATCCATGGGAATTGTAGAAAAATCGGATGCTAAAGAAGATGAAGATATAGCTGGTCTTCAAGAGAACTACAATTCACTTCTTGAAAAGTCTGGAGAATATGCAAGGGTGGCCAAGGTAGCCGTGAAAAAGATGAAGAAGGCAGAGGAGGACTATAAGAGTCTTCTAGTGCGCTATAAGTAGGCCAAGTGTGAGATTGAGACGCTGAATGGTGAGTTAACCGAGGCCTACACAAAGGTGAAATTTCTTGAGCTTAAAGTGGTTCAAGCAAATGCCAGAGTAGACCGAGTCTCTACCAAGAAGCTTGATGATGTCATCTCTTCCCAAAAATCTTTCTCCGACAAAACCGGGTTGGGATATACTGGAGAAAGTAGTTTGAGTATCAAGGTAACCAAGGAAGTAAACTTTGTGAAGGCAAAAGAACCAAAAGAAGTTGTCCCTACTATTGAGAAAGCTAATGTGGAGAAGAAGAAGAATATGGCTGAGCAAAGGGTGTTGAACAAGCCCCACAATCAATCTGTGGTTAGGTCTGAAGCCAGAGCAAAATCTCTTCCATGATCACAAAGAGGTCCTAGAACGAATCATATATGTCATCACTGTGGACTTTAAGGGCACACTTGACCAAATTGTCATAAGCTGAGAGCATTGAGGAATGCTAGTGATCAAAGGTCAAGAGGACCAAGGAATGACAAGAGGACTTGGGTTGTTGAGCCATCAAGAGGTCGAAATGGTGATCCTGGAATGATAGACATGATGAAGATGATTGGTGCATTTACCAACTGCTTGGAAAGCTTCACTAGAAGGTTTGAAAGTCCTAACACTCGTACCCAATCCTATTAGGATATCACCCCAAACGCACGTGACGCGTGGGTGAAGAAGGGTACTCATGCATGATCACCTCCTATGTCCATGCATTAATACTTCCAATGTTTAGGATCATAGGCTCATGCATCATATTATGCATTGCTTTTTGCTTAAAGCATGTGTTTCTTTTACAAGTTTTTTGTTTTATACTTGTGTTTGTTGATCTTACTTTATTTGTTCTGTTTTTGAATGTGTTCAAAAATTCAAAAACCCATAAAAATTGAAAAATCTTCAAAAAGTTTGATCGCTTGTGTTGTGTATATCACATGAGAGTTTGGCCTAGTACCTTCGTACTAATGGCGTAATACATTTACGAGCGTAGCTTGTTCTATATGCACATATATCTTTGTGGGAGAAATCTTGAAATCTATGTGTGATTGTTGTAAATAGATCTTCAAGCTTGTCATGAATGATTGGTCAATAGTCTTGTTTGTCTTGATACTTGCATAGACTTGTGCCTATATATCTTCCCACTTTTATTTTTATATTTTGCAAATAGAGCTCACCAAATGTAAATCTCAAAATGTAAAAGAGATTATGAGCTGCAAAAGCCTGTCGTACATACTAGAATTTGACTAGGAAAAAGGGAAAGCGACCTTTTAAATTGAAATGTATGGTGCTCAAAAAGCCAAAGGCTAAATCACTATGTTGAAATATCAAAAATTTCAAGCACCGATCTCAAAAAGAGATGTATTGTTCAAAAATGATCAAATGTTATGATTTATGCAGAAGCCAAATGAAATGCTTCTAAGTCCTGTAATCATTCTCTTGTGAGAGGTCATATATGCTAATTTCTATAATTGAGATAGACTACTTGATTTCGTATTAGTTGTGTGTGACTTGATTGAATTGATCATTGAAGCTTCACTCTGGTCTAAGGACTATTCCACACTTGACACTCACCCACATCACACAAGTCTTTGATTCAATGAATGCTTATCTCATTTGTGTGATTGTACATGTTCAAATGTGATGTGTATGCTCAAATACTTGATGATCAAACTCAAAAAAAATTTTGAGTGTTTTATTTGTTTTTGAAAGTGATTTTATACTTTCATATTTTCAGTTTTTGTTCAAAATCCATTTTTGTGTTTTTCTTCAAAAACATGTTCAGAGGTTGTTTCACGAGAAGCTCGCGACTTAGAGCTTCCCGCGAAAAGTGCTTAAGGGAAATCAAAAAGTCACATTTTCATACAGAAACTCTCGCTACTGCCTCACAAGTACTTCGCGACTAAAAACTTCTCGCGAAATGACTTTTAGGCAAAAACTGATTTTTTCACAAAATCACACAAAGAGTTTCGCGACTGTCTCGCGCCTTTTCACGACTAACAGCTTCTCGCGAAAGCTATTGAGCTTCAGTGGTCCTTTTCGCGACTATTTCGCGACTGTGTCGCTATTTTCTAACCCGCGAAAAATGCGTGTTTTCAGTTTTATATAATAGATGTGACAGTTTTTCAAACACTTAGTCATTTTCCTCGCACTAACTCTCTTCGAACCCTATTCAACCCAAATCACTATTTCATTCAAACCCCATCCTTTTCAAGCAAAATCTCTGCAAATTCTTCTTAAGGTATGTGTTTCTAACATTTTCCTCATCATTTTTTTCAGATTTTGCAGAATCTGTGCTTAGGGTTTCGAAATTTGGGGATTTTCGAAAATTAGGTTGGGATTCTAAATTTTGTGAAAATTTGTTCAATTGTTTGATTGGGCTGAGTCCCATTTGGTGTTTGTGCATCTGTGTTGGCCCCATGTGGCAATTTGAACTTGTATTGAGGCATTTTTTAATATGTTCATGCATTTTCCATAAATGTTTTGCATTGTTGCATGTCATGTGTTTGACAGAATGTCTAAAAGACATTTCTGTGTTATTTTGGACTCAACTGAGTTCCAATCTTTAATTTTAGTCTTGTTTGATCATATGAACCATGTTTTGATCTATTTGTGTGTGCTTTTCACACTTTGTCCATTTTGTGCCTCAATGCCATGTCATGCACACACTAGGCACTCTCTAGGCACACCCCCCATGCATCTCATGCTGCATCCCCATGCATCTCATGCTGCATCCCCATGCATCAACACATGCACAGCCTATGCACACACTATTACACTCACATCATTCATGCACTGTGAATCTAATTACATGTTTTCACACCTTTAGCATGCTGTTTGAGTTTATTTACTCTGTTTTGAGTTGGTTATGCTCTGTTTTAGGTTGTTTTTACTTGTGCTTTGGACTAACTTGAATCTAATCCAGTTTGTGTTCTGTTCTTTGTGTTTTTGCACTCACTGTTTGTGTTTTGTGGATATGTTTGCAGATGTCTCCGTTTAAAAGCTCAGCTGTGAAAGGAGGTTGCAATAAAGGGAAAGAGCCGATGATTGATGTTGATGAACCTTCACCGAAGTCAAAGAGAACTCATTTTTCAACAGGAGTGTATGACTCTGACTTGTTCAGATCCTATGCTGCATTCCAGACCTACTCGAGCCAGTTTCGAGATGCTCCATTGCTGGTTGAAAGGGCCATTGATCAACCCTTTCTCCGAGACACGGATATCCCAATATGGTTTGCCACCAAAGATTGGAATTTTCTCCTCTCAACTCTTGAGGATGCATATGAGAACTTAGTGAAAGAATTCTATGCCAATGCCATTGTTGAAGGAGAGGAAATCAAGTGCTGGGTGAGAGGAAAGCGGTTCTTAGTTACACCCGCCTACTTGGCCAAAATTCTGAACATCAACAGGCCAATATTGCCTATCCCTCAAGTTTATGATGAACTCACTCCGGATGAGGAGATTCTACAGGAAGTTTTAGGAGCTAATTTGGAATTCTCCTCAAATAGGAAGTCAATAAGTGTGGCATCACTTTCTCCTGAACTAAGGCTGTTCACAATGATCATGTGTAGCAACCTCTACCCTCTGTCTAGCACCGGTTACATGAATCTCGGTCGAGCATTATTCCTGCATGATCTGATCTCTGACGTGGAGATTGATGTGTGTTCTCACATTTTTCACATTCTAGCAAAAACGGTTGACCGGACTGCTTTAAGGAATTGTATTCCTTTTTGTCGCCTTATCTCATGGATTTTGAAGCTCAAAGGTGTGCATCCTTCGGAAGATGAGCGTCCATATCCAAGGCCAAGTCCAATTAATATCCGCTCTCTCCATGCAAGCATGAGTCACACTAAGAAGAATCTCAAGCATGAAAGTCATACTACTCAGGGTAGCCCAAGTTCTACATCTCATGTTTATGATGAACAGCTAGACAACATCATGGCTACTCACTAAGAGATTACTACCAAGATATTCGGACTAGCTACCATCATGCACTCCCAACACATTCGTTTCGACACCAAGTTCACATCTCTTCAGACTTAACTGGACCAAGTTCAAAGGAAGCTAGAGGAACATGACGACTAGCTATTCCATGACAAAAAGGGGGAGATTGGATGGTGTTGTTGTTAGGGGGAGTGTAGCGATAGGGGGAGTGCAGTGAAAAGGGGAGGAGAAGACACTAACTACTGTTTGGTTATCTTTGTTTATTTTTAGCTTTTATAACTGCTGGTTCATGTCCATGCTTTTACTGGTTTTTGTTTAAAATTTCAGTACACTTTGCTTTTAAATGGTTCAGTTTATATTCAGTATGTGTTTGTGACTATCTTAATGCTTTTGTAGCATTTTTTTTGTACTTTTAGATATTGCTAATATGTCTTGAGTACTTCACACTTGTGCCCTAGTAGGATTGTTCCTAGATGCATATACTTCGTGTATTTTGCATTGGTCGTGTGATTGGACATGCAAGTAATCATATGTGATTGCTTCTTTTTAAATGTCCGGATGAACATTTACGTGTTATATGTTCATTGGAGTCATTCTTTAATGACTGCCCTTATTTGATCAAGTTTTGTGTATACATGTTATCAAATGTTTACAAACTTGGTCACGCTATACTTGCTCTTATACATACCTTGTGTTCAACTTGTCATAAGCTTAATGAAAGTTTTGTTTGTGTGCGAGTGTTTCAGGTTACAGGTATAAACGTGCAAGTGCTTCATAGTTTCTAGATTAGGTGTGAGTGAGTTTTGCCATTGTTCCCAAACTCACGTTTAAGTCTAGAGTCAGTTTTAGGGGTTTTGTCACGGAATAGCCAAAGGGGGAGATTGTAAAGTTGTGATTTTCAAATACGTATTTTGTTGGCTTTTATTCCGTGCCAAATTTGATTGTAATTTTATTCAATCTTATGTACCCTGTATTTGTTGTGAGAATTTATTGTAAGGGTTGTGTGATAGTGAGAGAGAGTGTGAAGACTCAAACAATTGAAGCAAAGAAGGTTTTCGCGGGTATCTTGCGACTAAGCTTCCCGCGAGAGGATGCATGTGCCCTGCACATGACTGGAATGCGAAGAGTCAGTACAGATGGAGACAGCTGTGTCTCACAAGTATCTTGCGGGTAAGGCCTTCTCGCAAGACACCCGCGAGACATTCTATTCTGCCAGACTGTACTATCTCATACACACTTTCTACACCCACACTATATATACCCTCATTACCCACAAATTAAAAGGAGAGCCTCTGAGAGAAAACCCTAGCAAAAACACTTGAGAGTTAGAAATTGTTATACCAACAATTCTCTACACATTTGTTTGTGGAATTTCCTCATCTCCTACCTCTCCATTTCCATACCATTGAGAGGTTGATAGCCCAAACACTTACCACACCCTTTGAGAGTGTCAAGTGAAGTTTTGGTGCTACTGGGAAGCATTGGAAGAAGCCAAGAATGGCAGATGCAACATGGAGCTTGTTGCGGGATCCGGAGAGCTAGACAAGACACGGTTTCGAGAAGCCTTGTTGAAGTAGGAGCTTTGAGGGCTTAGGTACATCGGGTAGATTAGGCTTGGAGGGTCTCTTGCTAACCCATGTATCCCAACTGATTGTCTAGTGGATCGATCACCGCTTGGAGGGCAGCGGAGAGGTTTTACGTCGAGTACTTCGGTTTCCTCTTCGATAACACATCGGCGTGTTATCTCGTGTTTGCATCTTTCTTCCCTACTCTTTTATATTTCCATTTTACTGCTGTGTTGCTTTTAATATGGATTAGAGTAGCTTGTTTGTTTATCCACTCGCCTTTACACTATTCCGCACTTAGTATTAAGTTAGTGTAAAATCTATCGAGCCGTAACTTTAATTTAGGGGTCTAAACAGCTCTTGTGTTTTCAACACATTTTTGAGCTTTCACTATAATATTTAGTCTAGTGTATACCATTGTCTAGAATCATGTGTAGCCATATTTCATCTACCATTAACAGGTTTATCTTGTAGTACCATGATTCAAAACCCCCTTCGCATGGAATGCAAAGCTCAAGGCTAAGACAAGGTGTTTGATCAAACCACTATAAACTAGGAAATTCAATCTTGTAGCATCATGAAATAAATACTCTCCACATGGAATGCTAAGCTCGAAGCAAAGACAAAGTATATATTTCATACTGCTATGAACCGATAATGGAGGCTGTGAGATCCAACCCTTGTATCTCTCTCCCACTAGATGTTTTAAATTAAAGGTTTTTAATTAGAAATCATGTGTAATCTCATCACACATTGCCTTGCACTTTATCCATGTTAAAACACTTAGAAAAATTCAAAATTCACAGTTTTCGATCGATTGAATATGTATCTCGATCAGTCGAAAAAATTAAAAAATTTGTACTTAACAATCTGCCTAGCTCGATTGGTACTCGATCGCTACTCGATCGATCAAAAAAGAACATTCGATTGATCGACTAGTAATCGAATATCAATCAAATCAAACAAATTGGTCATTGTTTCACTCGATTGATCGAAAGCAATTTTCGATCGATCGAAACTCGTGAAACTCAAATTTTCCAGAATTTTTCTGAAGCGGTTTTCAACGGTTTTTCATGAACAAACAACCATCATATGAACATAATAGATAGAGATTGATATCGAAACTGAACTCCATTGATGCTATAGCTTTAAAGTTCAATTTAACATACTTAATATCAAACTTAAACAACATCATAACATCAATGTCAGTTTTCATCAAACAATAATTTCAACAACCACGCAGAAAATTAATTTCATAATCTTTTAACATCATTAAACTATTATCTCTAATTCCAAAACTCATAAAACATGTTATACAGATTCGAAATTGAAGACCACTCGGATACTAATTGTTGGAAAAACATAGTTTGTATCACATACAAAACATGCGCAGCGAAAAAATTAATGGATCTACTTCATACACAATTGATAACATGTACTATGTAAATTTCAGAATATAAGAACAAGATAGTGTACCTTGGTGCAGTAAAATTCAAAACCAAAGATTAGAAGTACTTGGGAATACTTTTAATCTTCATTCCAATTCCATTTGTAACCAAGAAGTGTGGTCTCTCAATTAGTTTATATGTATGTGTTCAAGGGAGAATAAGAGAGTGTCCAACACTCACTTACAAACCATTTCATTCTCTTACAAAATTATGTATGTTTCTCTCCTTATAACTGATTATCTAATTGGGCTAGCCTTTTGGGCCATTCCAATTGGGTTTTAGTATGTGGCTTAGAGTGGGGCCAAAAGGAAACAAATAAGACACTAGCTCCAATGGGCCTTGGGCTTTTCTGTCAACTCTTGACAAGTCCAAAGTTACCATTAATTATATTTAATACCACTATATAAATATAATTGCACGCTAGGCCTTATTAATAAATTATATCCCAAGACTTTATTGTACATGCAACCCCTTCATAAAATATTCGTAGTAATACAAAGTTATGAATGTAGACTGTCACTTTGAAGATTACTACATTTTAATCCTTGAGTACCCGGTTTAATCCTTTAAGTTATTCATCATATATTTATGAAATCCAATTTCATAAATATATACTTTAGTAACTTCTTACTAAAGTAGTTAGGCCTAACATTCTAAATAACCAAACTCATTAAACTTATCTTAAGGGAATATTTTATATCTCTGTTAAGAGGTTATGAATTCCATATTGAGAATATATGTTCCATCAACACTAAATGTGGCTGCCCAACATACTGAGGTTTTGATCGTAACTTTAGATCTCACTCCTGATATATCAAAGTAACCTACACTTCATGATTAGGTTCATTATTCTCTCAGGATTAAGAGTTGATGTAAATAGAAATCGCGAGATTTATTATTCATTTGACAATCGTTAGTAGATTAATAAATCTCACAGCGGTCCAGTTCAATATGTCTTAACTCTTAAAACATATCAACATATCAACTAGAAGTCTCCACTTCCATGATCAAGACAAATCATCTTAGTTGATATGTTATACTCTTCGCAGATGAAATGCCCAATTTCATCACCGATTACGAACTAAAATTCTGAGTTTACAAAGAACTTGTGATTAATATCTTCTGTGACTAAATCACATACTATGCATCTCATGGACTATATGATAATGTCCAAATATTCATGTTATCATTATTTTAGATAATAATAAAACAACTTTATTAATCACAACATTAAGTCATACATAATGTCATACATAACATCATACAATAGGATTTAAGGGCACCAACCCTAACATTTCCATGTATGAGAATGTGAATACTCACATTTTTCAAAGAGAATTCACATTCCTACAAAATTCTTAAGTATCTAATTCCCTTATATGATTTACAACTGAACATAGAAATATTTCAACATTCCTAGAAATTTTAAAGATTACCCCATACAAAATGTCACCTTAATTAAGCTTATTATTACATAACAGTTGTAGATGGACTAAAGAATAGACGTAAATTGTAATTCCGTCATAAAATAACCACGATCTCCCTATGGCTAACATATGAAACATATACCCAGTAGACAATATGAGACTTTTTCCCATTGCTTAAAACCTCACTTTACTACTACAAGAGTAAGGCCCTTATTTACTGGTACTTAAGGACGAAGCCAGAACTTTGAGTTAGGGGGTGCGGTTTTATTGTTGGTTATGTGCGGCGGTTTCAACCCCTGATTGTGCTACTTACTGTTGAATTTCTTTTTTTCTTTTATTCTTTTTTTTTTTTTTTTTTTTTTTTGTGTGTGTGTGTGGGTAAGTACAAAATTATTTTTGTTTAGAATTTTTTAAGGGGCAAAGTTATTTATTTTGGATAAAATTAGTTAATTGAGCTTAATTTTGTTTTTAGTTTTACTGGTAATTTTTGTTGTTAAGCTTTTTTTTTTTTTTTTTTTTTTGGCTTTTTTTTAGATTTTAGATCTATAAATTTTATTATGGTCACTAAAATGAGGAAAATGTTAGAACTACGAGTTTTTTTATAAAATACTGATGTGATAAATGGTTACTGGTAAGTAAAAAAATGATGTGAGTGGTGTGCCCATATGTGAACCAATAAGAATTTGCTACCAAAACAGTTTGTAAAATTGTTATAAAAAAGTTTGTGAGAATAACATTACTCTTAAAAGGATTAATGATATTGTTAAAGGGAAACAAAATGTAATTTTATAGAAAAAAATTGCTAAAATTAGTACATATATATAATAATATATATTTTTAAAATCTAGGGGGCCATTGCCCCCCAAGTCCAAGGGCGGTTCCATTCCTGCTGGTATTTTGGGTTAAATAATGTGTTTAAACTTGATGAGAGAATGTAATTATAAGTGTGTGAGACAATGGGAGACTTAAATATTTGTTTAGAATGGTTTAATTTGGATTCATGGACCTTTAATTTAATAATCAGATTACACGTGTGCATGCGTTATCACGTTAAGGGAGTGTAAGGCCCTTTTGGATATACACAACTGTTAGTTTCTTTAAAACCTTCTCCCCTCTCTCCTCTCCCCTTATGTGTGTGCGCGTTAAAATACTTAGTATTTGTCGAGGGAGAAATTGATGCCTCTATCTAAGATGTTGGGAAGCGAAGCCGAAATTCGAATATGGGCTCTTGAGATGGTACCCAAAGGCTTTCGGTGTGATAACAAAGCCTATCCAAGCAAGAAACAAAGGCTGCACATGACAAAATAGCAACAAAAGCCCAATGAAAAACACGTTACAATACTTAATTAGTACATTAATGGTCCTGGTCCGATAGTTCAAATCAGTCCTCTAGTGGTACGGTATTATCTCCAGCAGTAGGGTAATTTCAGGTTAATAAGTGTGTTTACATAGTAAAAATCATATGTTTTCCTTATTATTATTAAGTCAACATAAGGGAAAACTTCCATAGTTTCCAAAACATTATGGCCTTCATCATAATAATACTAAACAAGGATTAAAGGCTTTATAGTTACAAATACAAGAGGAAAAATAAGATGGAATGAAGGGAGAGAGAGATCCCAGTTCAGTGTAGCAAGTATTAAACTAAGATTTTGATGAGTATGTGTGTTCATAAGACATGAATGAGACAATGTGGGCTGTTTTGAGTGAGTGGGATATGATTAATATTGAGGTTGAGGCTTTAATGAGTAGTGGCCTAAGAGGAATGAGTGGTGAGCTTAAGGAGAGCTAAACCACAAACAAAATGGCCAACAAATCAAGAGTTTCAGAGGGAGTGGCTGTTTGTGACTAATTGGGAGACATTTATAAGCTATGATTGTGTAAAGGAGAGAAAAGAATATCTGAGGTTAGATGAGTGTGAGCTGAAGGGGAATGGGTTGTAAGCTTGAGGAGAGTTGAATTGCAAGCAAAATGACCAATCAATCAGAAAGTTTCAGAGGGAGTTGTTGTGCCCTTGTGGGCTGAGATGCTTATACTTTTATAATGGAGTTTTAGAGAAGCAAGAATCCAAAAAAAAAACATAGCCTGATTCAGGAGAGCCAGACAACTGAATTAATAACCTGGATTTGGCCTAAAAATGGGAGATTTGCTTTTGGGGCTGTTTTGCTTCTTTGGGCAATGTCACACATGGGTAGTATTTGGTGTAATCTTGCATTAAATGCTAAGATTGTTGAGATTGTGTTCAGCCAATGGGATTAAGGCAAGTATTAAGGAAGAACCCTAGTGCTGCAACTGAGATTTGGACCCTAGGAAGTAGGATTCAACACCCCAAGCCAGGTGTCAAAGTTTAAGCCCACTTCAGAAGGTTCCGTTGGAAATCCCTTTCTGCCCTCCAAACCACATGTTCCCAACTTTTCCCCTTTAGGATTCATGGGCTTGGCTCATGAATCATGTCTTGAACGTTTTTAACATTTATAGCATCAATTTGTTGAAGTTTGGATAATTTGGTTTCAGCTCCCCTTCCACTGGAGGTGCAGTCTTGAGGAAGATGATGGAGTCCCTTCATCTTTTTGACTTCAGCTGATATAACAGTCCTTGGGCACTGTTCAGGTCAGGCAGAGGGTGGCAGAAAACTGATGGGACAGCCTTTAGTCCATTCTCAAAGGCTTGGTTCCCTTGTATGAGTCCCTAGTTGCTCTTTTTGGTTAGGAATGAACAAGGGCTATTTGCCCACTCTCCTTTGCCTCCTACTGGTGTTTTTTGCTTGGGCTTGCTCACATGGGCTGGGTTGTGTGCACATGTTGCCGTGGGTTTTCATTCCTCATGGACTTTTATTAGTAAATATTTTTTGGGTTTTTCATAAATACTTGCAATGGGCCTTTGGGCAATTAGTCGTAATGTTTGAAACAATAGGACAAGTTTCAAAATACTTTTTGTAAATATTATTTACTTTGATGAATTCCATGTTGCAATAATGTTCATGGTTTCTAATAATCGCATCATAACTTAAATGATGATCTTGTGGTTTTGAATGTTTACCATGAGTGTCGAAGGCGAATATTATGGATGTCGCGATGCAAATGATGTCCATGTATTTCATGGGTTTATAATATGAGAACATAATTTTCAAGATAACTCCCAATGAGTTTTTTTTTTTTTTTTTTTTTTTTTTTTTTTTTTTTTTTTTTTTTTTTAAAAAGACGATTGCCACGGTTTTTGCCATGGTAATATTTTACCATGATATTTTTCTTTGCCAAGTATTGATAACCTTGGGCTCTTTTTTGACAAAATAGTGCCAATGAAAATTGGACTTTGATATTGCCAATGAGAATTGGGCTTTGATTTTGCCAATAAGAATTGGGCTTTAATATTGCCAATGAGAATTTGGTTTTGATTTTGCCAATGAGAACTGGGTTTTAAATATTGCTAGCGAGAACTGGGCTTTGATATTGCCAATGAGAATTGGGCTTTGATGTTGCCAATGAGAAATTGGGCTTTGGATAAATAAATTGCCATGGGTTTAAATTATGGGCTTTGATCATGGATTTGAATTTCATTGATAAAATTGTTTTGCCATGGACTTGAAACATGGGCTTTTCAAATATTACCAAGCATAAGTATTCTTGGGCTTTAAATAGAATAGGATGTGTTTATTGGGTTCATAGGGCTGGTTTTGGGCTTAGCTAAATAATGATAATAAAATTAGATAAAATATGAGTTTTTGGGCTTTTTTTGTGATATTTTGTATCATAACCCAATTTAGATGATGAGATATGAAACATTTGTGATTAACATAATAATAGAGCAAAAAATATTTGGGAAAATCCAATAACTTATTAGCGGTATAAATAGGTGGTACTCAAATAAAACTTGGTGTAAAAAAAAGTACCCTAACAGTATTCTAAAAAAAAAAACAAAGAAGAAGAAGAAGTTAGGGGGGTGTAGGCCTTTAAAGATTTGGACAACATCTTTTTAATTTCCTAGTGATTTATTTAAGTTTGAAACGGAAAGCCACGGCCCGCCACTATGTTTTTTGGGGTTCAATCGAAGAGTTACTTTATAAAATATTTATGGCCCAACAAAAGAACATCATATGGTCAATTGTTTGCAAAGTCGACAAGAATCCTTTCCATTTTTGTTGTCACTATTGCTCTTATTATAATTAATTTATAGATTAAATTATATGGACGTGATTAACACATGAAACAAAGAATTGATTGTCTTCCCCTCAAAAAAAAAAAGAAAAAAAAGAAAAAGAATTGATTGTCTAATATGCTCAGCAAGTAGCTAAAAGATATTATCTTTGATACTCAAGTTGAGTTGACCAAGTGATGGTGATGGGTTGGCATAACATTTTTTTTTTTTTTTTTTTTTGGGTCTTTTCCCGTAAATTTTGGATGAACCAGTGATGGATAGAGATATTGATTACCAATTCGTCGTGACGAATCGATATGGACTAACAATAATAATAGTAATAATAATAGTAATAGTTTGCGTATTGATAAAATCCTATGCCTGCAGCTGCATACTTCAGTCATATGCAGAGATGATATAGGTATTAGTATTACTATTAGCTAGAGGTTGCGGTTGCGGTGATGGGAACTTAGCTTGATGGCTTGGAATTTCACTATTTTGTTCTGTCAAGACTCAAGAATCAAGATGATGAAGATCAATTAATAAATAAATGTCCTATATAATGCGTTAATTATGCCGAACCACGTTTGGGCTATGGAATGGCAAAGTTGAAATTCTATGTATGACTTGCAATTAAAACAACAAAATCGCTGGATCCTTTGACTCTGTACAACTTGTTCCAACCTAGCTTAAATTTTGACATTTTAGTATTCTGACCATGCCCTTTTTTTTTTTTTGGTGTGAATCCCACTGCAAACAGGCTCATCAATAATTCATCCATACATATTGGCATATTGGCATATTGCCTTTTTTTAAATTCAAAAAAAAAAAGAAAAAAAAAAGAAAAAAAAAAAGAAAAAAGAAAAAAAAGTGGATGAATGATACACATTGCCCTTTACAACTGATGTAGTTATTAATTTGATTTTGATCTGCGTATACATGAGGACCATGCCATTCGCCCTCATAATGATAAGGAAAGCAAGCAGAGCAGCTACAATAATACTACTACTACTACTAGGCTTGTTGGTGTTTAGCTAATTTAGCGACTAGCATTCAATATCCTACTTTGGAGGTAACGCCCAAATTAATGTTTATGTAAAATAAACGTCAAAGTGGCTTCTTCTTTTTTTTTTTTTCCTGGCTTTGAAGTTTGAGCTCATTATTAAAAAAATCACTAGCGTTGCAAATTGCAATTAGGAATATAATTAAAGAGTTGAGGAATGCGGGCTATCATGCCAACTTGCTGTGCGTATTCTCTCAACTTCAACTAATTAAAAGCCAGATTACCACTTTTCATAAACATAATTCATTTATTATGTGAACAGACTACAGAATCGTCGTAAATAATGCCACATCCATATATAATCCAGTTTATACCAATTTAAGAGATTCTTGGACCTTCCCCGTTTAGACAATAGATTAGAGAGTTATTAGAGATGACAACTTCCTCTCACATAATAATAGATTGCATTAATTAAATTTTTTTGATAAGATTGAGGGTAGGAAATACTACTCTAAATAAATAGTACTGAATAATTACTAAAAAAAAATGTTGTAATATTGAATAATTTTATATAAAATATAAAATAATATAGAGTCGTGGACCTCAAGGTTTCGGCTAAACTTGTACTTGGGTTTATCGATCCATATGTGGTTATCGAAAAATATCGTTTCCATTTTTTTTTCCCTTTCAATATTTTCATACATCTATTAACAACAACAATAATGCAATATATATATATATATATATATATTTACTAGGAAACTTTGAAACTTAGGTTAGGTCCTCATCATAAAAAAAAAACCTTGGCCAAAATTTATAAATCTAATAATAATACAACAATCAGGAAAAAGAGAGAGACAATCTTACAACTTAATTACAAGAGCATATATGATATAGAGTATTTAACAGCTATAGAAACCTCAAAACAGAAACAGCAAGCTTTATCGGAAGAAAAGTGAATTTTCCAGTAAATAGTAATACTAGCTAGTCGGTCTGGGTGGAGATTTTGCAGCGACAGAGAGGGCAAGAGTTGTGACAAGAGAGCCAGGAGGCGATACAAGTTGCATGGTATACGTGACCACATGGGACTTCTTGTTGTTCACTACCCTGATCACCTGACCCCAAACTTTCGATACAAACTGTACAAAGATGATGATGATGATGATGGTGATGATGATGAAGAATAGTTGAAGTAACAGTTGCAGTTGGCATGTCTTTCGGTGCTGCAATCTTCTTTATCTGAAGGCCTGAATCCGCAGTCGTCAAAGTGAGAGCTTCATCGAGATCAAAAAGTAAATCTACCGGATAGTTTGAGATTGTGTTGGATTCGGAAGATTTAGCAGCCATAGAGAGAGAAAAAAGAAAAGAAAAAAAAAAGAAAGAAAGAAAGAAAGGACGGGCGTGTTTCTAGTGTTGGGATTTAGTCTTTAAATAGAATTGCGCTAAGAGGCTCTTCTCCTGAGCTCTTTTCTATTCTTTTGGTAAAGATTAATTTAGAGTATTTATTATAATTTGTAATTATTACATTTTTCAATCACAAAAAAAAAAACTTAGGGATGTAATGAGTGCTATGCATTTGTGGGTGATATATATTTTTCATTACACTCTTAGTTTTTTTTTTTTTTTTTTTTTTTTTTTTTTTTTGTGATTGGAAAATGTAGTAATCTCAAATTATAATAAATGCTCTAAATTAACCCTTATTCAAAAAATAGAAGAGTCTCTAAGCACGAGTGTGAGCACGTGCTCAAAGCTAGTATTTCGTAATTATTATCCATTTTTGCCAATTTTGTTTATGTAGTAATCAACGTGTTAGAGCATTTATATCTTATTTCTAAAAAAAATTGTTTTTTACCATTTCAAAAACTACTTTATCATTTATATCATACAATCTTACAACACACCCAACATCCTAACTTTTATTTTATCATACAACACATTAAAATAATATATTTACACAATAAAATAATATATCCCAAAACCATATCTATTCTCTCCCATCTCTCTCATCTCTCTAATTTTTATCTCTCTTCCTCTGTCTCTCTTCCATTGAAACCACCTGCTACCACCACCTCCACCACGAACAAACCCAAAAAGGCTACCGAAACTCAAACAAACCACCCCTGCCTCACTGCCTATCACCCACCACCACCAAAACAAAACCCACAAATGACCAACAAAAACCCAGCAAAATCGGACCCACACTAATCCAACAATATCACCAAAATAGGAACCAAACAAAACCCACAAATGAACAACTCGCACCATATTCTATTAATCCCAATTGAAACGTCATCCTTCTCAAAAAACCTGGCACCAATTAGTTTGAAACCAACCTCCTGCCCCTTTTATATAAGAAATTTCAAGCCCAATTTGCGCACCAAGAATTACCAAACAACACAGTATCACTATAACATGGTGCAAGACACAAAGTACAGAAGAAAATAAAATTTTCCCATCTTTCCGAAGTCAACGACGATCTCCACGCCACACCCCAACGCCGATCTCCACACCACACCCAAACGCCGATCTCCGTGCCAAACCCCAAACGCTGATCTCCACGCCACCACACTGATTTGCAACGAGAGAGAGAGAGAGAGAGAGAGAGAGAGAGAGAGAGAAGAGAAATAATGAGTGGGTGGTGGCTCACTATGGCCGATGACAGTGGGTCTGGCCATGGTATGGTGGCTATGGGGTTTTGGGTCTGAAGAGAGGAGAGAGCAGAATGTGAGAGAGAAGGAAGAGAGAGAAAGGAAAAGAAATAATGAGAAAGAGAGGAGAGAGAAAGTTTGTTGGAGTTTTTAATAAAAAGTATGAGAGAGACAATTAAAAAATAGTTTTTAAGAATACCATTCTGCTACAGTAGTATCATATAAATAAGATGCTATTATAGCACAATTGTAAAAAAATTTACAATTACAATACCGGGTAATGGCCTTTTTTGTGCTTTAAGCCTTTAATAGTAAAATAGCCCAACATATGGCATATGGCATGCCGGGTGTGAATGCTCATTTTGATTGGAAGATGATGCTATAATTTAGTATTAACCTTTAAGGGGAGGAAAAAAAAGATCCTCAGAATAAATCTTATAAATAGTGCATATATTGAAAATGCATAATGAAATTGTAACAAAAAAACTACTTACAAAATACATGTGATGACCTTTACAAAAGCTATTATGAAGAAGTTGATGGATCAATGTAGAAAAGTGAAATATGTACATCAGGTAAAACTGTAAAATAATTCACTACATCTGAAACATGGAATATGTGAACTTATTAATTTTATGCTAGCAATGGTGGAGAAGTTGGTGGAGCAATGTTATTTGTTCCACATTCTAATTGCTTTCCAGTAGCATTTGCCATGAACCTATGATACAAAATGTGTTAGTTTGTGTTATTAAAAGAGACGGTAAAACGTACATAATAATGATAAGTACAATAAACACCAATCATAAACTTGTGAAATGAAATATTTGAACTGACCTTGTGATGATATTGCATAGCTCCATGCATGTGAAATGGTCTACTTCAGTTTGGGACTTGAAGAACTATCATTTAATTACCAATTTTTTTTAAAAAAATTATATAAAAATATGTAATTAAGTTTTTTTTTTTTTTTTTAATTTTTTTTTTTAATTTTAAAAGTAGATGTGGTAATGATTTGTACTTGCTTTATTATCGCATCGTCCTTGACTCTCATTTTCTGTTTGTTTTTACTATTTTGGATGTTGGAGATTGCATTGTCCTTGTTTTTTTTTCTTCGTAGCTTTTTTTCTCTCATGGATGTTGGAAACCACATTGTCCCTGATTTTCATTCTCCATTTGTCTGTGTTGGCATGAGTGTTAAAGATCACATCGTCCTTCATTTTTGCTTTGTCTTTATTCTTATGGATGTTGGAAACCTCATTGCTTTTGACATTGATTTTTTGTTTGTCTTTGCTCTTGGAAGTTTAAAATGAAGCAAAATTTTTTTTTTGTATATTAAGATTATCAATTAGTTATTTTCCTATTTTAAAAAAATAGCGTAAACACCTTTCCAATTCTTGTGACTCT
The DNA here is from genome assembly GCA_030021035.2 of Notholithocarpus densiflorus. NCBI lineage: Eukaryota > Viridiplantae > Streptophyta > Magnoliopsida > Fagales > Fagaceae > Notholithocarpus > Notholithocarpus densiflorus. Next base: position 4,048,055 of record JARYZH020000007.1, read on the forward strand.
AAAACTCGTTTCACTTCTTTCCAAAGCTCTTTCTTGTTAGCTCGAACAGTGAATCCCCAACCAAGTGAATAAATTTACAATTTTCGAGCCTAAACCATACGCAGCATGACATTTTTAATATTAATTTTGATAAAACAATAGAAAGGAGTGCTGATTAAAGATATCATTAAAAAAAAATATACCTTGTTATCAATGGCCTCCATGTTCGATATTGATTGATCATCCTTGCACTTCTCCTAATGAGCAATAGGAACAACATGCAATCCATTATTAGCATAGTGGACTCAATCCTCACATTTGAGTTGGGCATCCTTCTTGTTACCAATTAATTGTACCAAATATTATGTTGTGAAATAAGCAAAATATTAATAATGTTTCAAATATGCAATGTGTTAACAAATAATAAAATTGATAATGATAAACATGTAAATTGAAACTAGCCTCTGAGCACGCGCTCACGCGCATGCTCAAAGGCTCTTCTAATTTTTCGATAAGTATTAATTTAGAGCATTTATTATAATTTGGGACTACTATATTTTCCAATTACAAAAAAAAAGAAAAAAACCCAAGAATGTGATGAAAAATTATTTCACCACACATAATACTCATCACATCCCTACGTTTTTTTTTTTGTAATTGGAAAATGTTGTAATCCCAAATTATAATAAATGCTCTAAATTAACCCTTAGCCAAAAAATAGAAGAGCATCTGAGCACGTGCTCACACGCGTGCTTAGTGGCCAATATTTCGTAATTATTATTCATTTTTGCCAATTTTGTTTATGTAGTAATCAATGTGTTATTGATTGGAAGATGATGCCATGATTTAGTATTAACCTTTAGGGGGAGGAAAAAAAATATCCTCTGAATAAATCTTATAAATAGTGCATATATTGAAAATGCATAATGAAATTGTAACAATAAAACTACTTACAAAATACATGTGATGACCTTTACAAAAGCTATTATGAAGAAGTTGATGGATCAATGTAGAAAAGTGAAATATTTACATCAGGTAAAATTGTAAAATAATTCCACATTCTAATTGCTTTCTAGTAGCATTTGCCATGAACCTATGATACAAAATGTGTTATTTTGTGTTATTAAAAGAGACGGTAAAACGTACATAATAATGATAAGTAAAATAAACATCAAGCATAGACTTGTGAAATGAAATATTTGAACTGACGTTGTGATGATATTGCATAGCTCCATATATGTGAAATGGTCTACTTTAGCTTGGGACTTGAAGAACTATTATTTAATTACCAAAATATTTTTTAAAAATTTATATAAAAACTTTGTAATTAAGTTTTTTTTTCAAAGTAGATATAGTAATGATTTGTACCTGCTTTATTATCGAATTGTCCTTGACTCTCATTTCTTGATTGTCTTTGTTGTTTTGGATGTTGAAAATTGCATCATCCATGGTTTTTTTTTTTTCTTCTTTTATTTATTTATTTATTTTTATATCTCATGGATGTTGGAAACCACATTGTCCTTGATTTCCATTCTCCGTTTGTCTCTATTTGCGTGAGTGTTAAAGATCACATCGTCCTTCATTTTTCCTTTGGTAAAGGTTAATAATTTGAATCCATTATAATTTGAGATTACTATATTTTTCAATCACAAAATACCTAGGGATGTGATGAAAAAAATACCTAAGGGTGTGATGAGTGTTATGCGTTTGTGGATGAAATATTTTTTTCGTCACACCCTAGGTATTTTGTGATTAGAAAATGTAGTAATCTCAAATTATAATGGATTCAAATTATGAACCTTTATCAAAAAAATAGAAGAGCCTCGGCTAGTATCTTAAAAGATGGTCACTTAGTAAAAAATCCATAAAAGTAACTAAAATAAATAAATAAATAAATTTGTATTAAATTTTTTAAAACACCTTGAACACAGAAAGGTTAGTAGCTTTTGAATACATTTGTGTAGTACCTTGGTTTTGGATATATACATTTGTATATTTTTCATTGTGCATATAGTTTTTTGTTTGATTTAATTTGTATAGCAATTTATTTAATTGTTAGGTTGGATTAAAATTGATTGGTAGCTGATTTTGAGTGTAATATATAATTTTCAATGTCTGTCACATCCTCAGATTTAATTTTCACAAAGCTGGAAATAGGATTAAGACTCAGTTGAAGTAAAAGAAAATTTAAATAGTATTAATTTCTTAAAACACCAAGAATACCATTTGAGAAGTCCATATATTCTCTAAGTTTAATGAAGGAAAATTATTCCTTTTGGATTGTGAACTTTCTAATGACAAAAGAAGATATACCGGTCTTAGAGTGTCACAGTTATCATTTTTTAAATGAGAGTTATCAATTTTTTTTTTTTTTTTTAAATCCTAAAAAGCAGCCACTTAGTCCTAAAAGGTAGCTAGTTATTACACATCCATAACCATAACAAAAATTTCAAATGCTAAAGATCTCACATTGTAAACACATAATTTTTTTTTATTCAAAATATTAAATTTCATATGGAAGAGATGAGATTAAGAAAAATGAAGCTAAAGTGTAACAGTTTCAATTAATTGAAAACATAGTGTTACACAAATTAATAAATATAGGCATAGATGGTTAGGATATTTATAAAAAATGGTCTTTAACACATTGGCGGCTCTAGGAATATTTTTCAGGGTGGTCATTATTAACCAAAATTTAATAATAAAAAATTCATATATTGACCAAAACACACACACACACACACACACACACACAGTTTGACAATTTTCTTCTAGAAATTTTATTATTTTGAAATCTTTGCATGATATTTTCATTATTAATGTTGCAAGTTACATCTCTTTCAAAAATTTAGTTAGATAAAAAATTTATTGGGATTTTTCTTTTTGTTTGTAAGGACCTAGTATATTGTTAAAGGGGCCAAAATTTAAAAACAAAGTTTAGCTACAAACTTAGTTGTAGCCTAAGACTACAACTCTCACTAAACAAATTAACGTGGCTATATATTTTAAAAATCTAAACGTTGAATTGCATGTTCTTTGTGTTCTTAAAACACATGTCAAATTTCATGTCAATCGGATGTTATTTATTATTTGATCTATAAACATAAATTTTTATGTAATTTTAGACTACAAAAATTCAAAATTTAAAGATTTGATTAATGAAATAACTGTTAATCTTCTTAAAATTTTGCAAGTATGGAGGATATAAGAAGAAAATGTAATCCAATGGTGAATTTTTCACAATTCACATCCAATAAAAAAATATTGAGTGGAGTTGTAGTTTTAGTCTACAATCAAATTTGTTGCCAAATTTTGTCCAAAAATTAATCATGTTGGGTTTAAAAAATTTTAGTGTGGTCACAAATATTTTTTAAGGATAATAAAATTATATATTTTTTTAATATTTATATATAATAATTAATTATTTTGGCAGGTCTTGGTGGTCCTATGACCACCTTGAACTACATGTGGAGCCGCCTAACAACTACGTGATAGATTGACTATCACTTTACTCACCCGAATTCATCCAATGTGCCTGCTATGCAATCTAACAAAATTGTTGATATGTCACCCAAAAAAAATACAAAAAAATAAAGAGTAGGGCTTAAATGTAAAAAAAAAAAAAAAACAAAACAAAAAAAAACAAACAAACAAACAAAAATAATAGGAAGAAGAGAGAGCACTACTTAGAACACATACACTAAAATAATTAGTCAAACCCAATAACCACAAAAAAAAAAAAAAATAGACAAAAATATATACCATTCCTATTCTTTTAAAAAAGACTCACTAATTAGAAAAAAAAAAAAAAAAAAAAAAAAAAAAAACGTGAGATCTCATATTAGGGAGTAGGAGTAAGGGAAACGTAAATTTATTAAAAAGAAAAAAAAAAGTGAGAATCTAATATAAAAAAAAAAAAAAAAACAAAGAGGTAAGTATTGAAAAAAAAAGTGAAAAAAAAAAGAACCAAAATAACCGACTTAGGAGAAGTTAGACATGGGTTTTAAAAAAATGAAATAGATTGAGGCCAATTAAAAAAATTAAAAATTAAAAAAGAGAAAAGTGTAAATGTGGAGTTATGGAGGAAATTCAAATCTCTTAATACTTTCTTCTAAAAAAACTTTTTAATTTTTATACTCAATTTGAAAACCAACAAAAGAGTGGTCCTATTTTATAGGCAATGGTTTAGAAAAAAAAGTGGATGGCAAGGGAATGAAATGTGGGGTTTTAAATTTTTAATGTGGGTTTCTAAATTAATAAAAAAAAAAAAAAAACTTTTTAAAGTGGTTTTAAAAAAAAATGAAATAGATAAAGGAAAAAAAATATTTTCTGCCAATTTAAAAAAGAAAGTGAAGTTATGGCAGAATTTCAAATCTCTTCCTAGTTTCTTTAAAAAAAAAAACTTGTTTAACTTGATTTTCTATTTTGAAAAAAACAATAAATGTATAATCGATTCTGAATAAGTGGGTTAGTGCGAGACTAATCCTATTTTGTAGGAAATGTTTTAGGTGAGAGTACTGGGAGTGTGGTCCTATTTTATAGATAGTGTTTTACATGGAAGTTAAAAAAGAATTTTTACCTCTACTTAAACATAGGCAGTAGGGGTATTTTGGAACAAAAAAAAAAAATCGGTCAAAACAGGGAAGCCTCTTAAATAGTAGTATAGATATAGATGAACATGAGATTTTTTTTTAAACGTGATTCCATTAACTGTATTTGAAAGTAGTACGTGATTTTTTTTTTTTTTTTTTTCAAACAAATAAAAAGGATAAATGTGCATTTCTTTTTTAACACATAAGCAGTAACTTAATTTATTTTTTGAACGTGTATTTGAAAGTGGTGTAGTATTTGAAAAGACTGAGATAAGGATAAGTATTTAAAAAATAAATAAATAAAACCACTCTCCCACTATCTCATGTTTTCAAAACAACCCTACTTATTAAAACAAAAACCTACAGTAAGTTGATTTTTTTTTTAAACCCTATCCTTATCACACGGTAACCTACATCAATAATTCTATCCAAAAAGAAAAAACTCATCCGGTAAGTTGAAAAAAAAAAACCCTATTCTTATCAAACGATAACCTACATCAATAATTCTATCAAAAAAAAAAAAAAATCATCCTTACTCAATGAAAAAGAACATGAAAAAAATATAGCAAAAAAAAAAAAAAAAACCTCATCCGTACAGGATGAAAAAGAACGTAAAAAAATATTAAAAAAAAAAACGAAAAGAACATGAAAAGAAATTGAAAAAAAAAAAAAAAAAACCTAAATTTAAGGATTTTTGTTTTTGAAAAAGGAAAAAAAGAAAAAAGCAAGTCTGAATGTGTAAAAAACAGAAGGGAATTGGTGTGACGTTATTGACCCTATTTTTTAAATACTAGCAAGAGAAGTTATTGGATGATAGATGAGGGTAATTTTGACTTATAAATAGTCAAGTTCAAAAAGAGGCATCCTTTTATAGATAGTATAGATAAAAAATGGAAAACTTTTGGAAATACATTAGTGAGAGTTTGTGTTTGAGTGAAAAGTTTGAAAATATCCACACAAAAATGGAAAAGATAAGGAAAAAAAGAAAGAAAGAAAGAAAGAAAGAAAGAAAGAAAACTGTTACAAATATCCACACAAAAATGGAAAAATAAGGAGAAAAAAAAAAAAAAAAACTGATACACGTTGATGCAATTGACATAGGTATACTGTAAAAACTGAAACACAAAATACATAAATGAATAGACCCATGAAGTATGAACAAACACTCAAATAGAGGTTTATGCCAAAGTGATTCCTTTTGGGCTTTATTATTCGTATAGACAACTTCAAAAAAAAAGAGTTTGTGTGAGTAAAAACTGAAAATTATGGAAACATCCGCACACAAAGAAAAGAAGAAGGAAAAGATAAGGGAAAAAGTAAAAGAAAAAGAAAATAGACACGTTGGTGCAAAGGAACAAAAAAGAAGAAGGAAAATATGAGAAAAAACAAAAGGAAAACAGATTTTGAGGCACGTGATATTGAAGTCAGTCACAGGTAATAAACAATAGTCAAATACCATTGAATCCCTATAAAAATCTCATTCACCCACAGGTAAGTATACCTCAAACTCTAAATCATTGGTAGCCATGGTAGGTAAGAACTCAAACAATAGTCAATGATGAAGAAAAGAAAAGAAAAGAAAGAACAACTTGCTGTTTAGATTAGAGATGCAGCAGATAGAACCAGAAAAGTTATTTGAATTGTGTAAATTATGCTGAATTGTTTAGAACCCAAATCTGAAAGTAGAAGAAATAAGAAGAAAGAAGAGGATGTAGAGTTGAAATTGAATCTGTGTACTTTGAAGAAGAATGAGAGTAGATGTTATTGGGTTGTAAAACTAGCAAAGCATACGTGGGTTTGTGGGTTATTAAAGTAAAAGAGTTTTATTTTACGTATTTATCCGCGTTAGTTGAAAACTTATAAGTGAATGGTATGGGGGTATTTTAGAACCATGAAAATGAGGAATTCAAATAGGGGAAGCTCATTAAATAGTAGTATAAATAGATGAAAATTGTGACATTGAGTAACGAACCTTGTTCTCAGTAGCCATCCACATTATTTTAATCATTTATATTTTCAACTTCTTCAATTCTTTGTACATCTGCAATGTAATTATAGAAAATGCTCAATTGGTGTAATTATATATAAAAAAATAATAGTGAAAGTTTTATAGAAGGATATAAACATGAAATTGAAAATAAAAATGGTGACATTGAGCAACAAACCTTGTTCTCTGTAGGCATCTCCTTGGTTTTGCTCAACTATATTTTCAAGTCCTTCAATTATTTCTGTAATTGCAATGTAATTATATAAAATGCTCAATTGGTGTAATTATATATATATAAAATAATGGTGAAAGCTTTATAAATATATTATATAAAACTTACCGTTATTAACATCAGAATTTATATGACTTGGTCCAGCCTCAAAGTCATTTGCCATTATAGTTGGATAAGTTGGAGGGAGACCTAAATTTAATATTATAAACATTAAGTTAGTATATTTGTCTACATTGACATACAACTAACATGCCAAAAACTAGGAATTTTCTCAAAATAATAAGATTCCAAGTAATGAAGAATGTTTAAAGGTACAAAACTATAATTGCACCACTGACTTCTTGCATAGCCCTATGCTCAACTGGCATATTGCGTGCCAAGTTACAGATATGTGTAAGCCGACGACTTCATCCAGCCTCGTGATTAGGTGATATTAGTGATGGGTTTGTTGATGTTAAATTAGAATGCACAACATCTTCTTCATTTAAATTTGCTCGGCTTCCCACTAAAATGTGATCACCACCCAAAGTTCGTTGTCTTTGTCTTGAGTTTTGGCACAATGTCTTGCCAATCGAATATTTCTGCCTTCATTGTCTTCTCATTGTATTCTTAGGCGAGCATAATATTTCCATCATTCTCGACGACGTTCTATGTCATCGGTATTCACCATTGCTGTATTTTGTGAACTTATTTCTACATGAAATTAAATTAAATTTATAGTGGTTGTTGCACATACATACACAATAATCAATAGATTTTTCCTTGTCACAAATAGGGTGTATTAAAACCTCAATAAAGTGAACTAATTTTGAACAAATTAATCACATGTAAGAATTGTAATAATATGTGTAATTGTAATAAATTTTTAGTAAAATAGGATAAATAAGTTACACTTCTTAAAATTATTAAATTATTATTTTAGGTAGAAGTTTTGAGAGCTTATGAATTGTATGTGATTAGTAAACTTTGAAACCACACCTAGTAATAAAAAATATTAGCTTTATATATTTATATACAAGTGAACTTGATGAGGATCAAGAAAACTTCATATGATAAAAATACCCATTCACATTTCAAATAATCTTTGATAACAAAAAAAAAAAAAAAGGCTACTAATGAAATGAAACTAACAATTACGAAACCATGTCCAAACTTTCAATTTCTGGAAAAAATCTGATATCGACAAAGTAAAATTCACAAGTTTTGAAAGTGTAGCAACTGGGTAGTCCATTTAGAGCTTAAAAGTAGTCACCCAGAGATTAAGCACAAATATGCCATAGTTAGAATCAAGGGGAAAATTTTATAAATACCTCTTTACTTCAAAAAAGTTTAAGGGTCATTTCAAATTATAACTATTCTTAAAACCAAGAGTATAGATGGGGTCAACTTAAAAATCCTAGAAAAGATAGATTTTGGTTCCAACTAGTTTCAAGAACAAATGATGAATTAAACCATAAGCCAAGAGAGTTGTGATAAGAGTTCAAAACCAAATTAACCACGCGAAATCTTTCATTTCAAAGAGTCTGAATTTTGAAACAAAGATTAAAATTGTAGAATTAAAATCCTCTACAGAACTCAACATATGCTCTACCCAAGCTAAGATTGTTCATAAACATATGAGAGAGAACATTCATTTACATCATTCTTTGAGGCGACAAATATTATAGCATTATCATAGGAAGGTCAATCCATGTACTATCATCGTATAAGAGCAAAGAAAATCCCAAGGAAAACCCAAAATCTTGAAACTCAACAAATAGGAATTTCAAAGTGGCTGCTTAAAACGCCCCTTTCTTTTTGTGCAAAACAATCTTAGGACTTCAATTCAAAAACTCAGGTATACAAATATAATGCAAATAATCAACAGACTACTAACATGACACTACAACAAACTTGAGTTTTTTCAACATATTTTTATCTACGGTCACTAAAAAATGTTAATAAAAACCTTAAATTTTTACAGTTATACACAACTGTTGAGTAAAATAAAGAAATCCACGTATTTATTTCCACAGTTGGTATAACTGTTGAAACATGTGTTAAAAAAAAAAATCTACAGTTGACATAACTATTGAAACAGGTGTAAAAAAAATGAATAAATAGGCAAAAGTTATATCAACAGTCGATAAACGTAGAAAAAAATAAATTAAATATTTTATCAACAGTTATAAAATGTTGAAAATAAAAACATGGAACTTGTATAGCTCACTCACTCTCTCTCTCTCTCTCTCTCTCTCTCTCTATATCGATCTTTATCGCTCTCTCTCTCTCTCGCTCTCTCACTCCGCATTTTGTCCATACTCTGTCAATTATGATCTCTTGCTTTTTTTAGGGTTTCTCTCTCTCTCTCTCTCTTGGGTAAATGTGAGATTATCATAATGTTTAGACAATATTGAATCAGTCACATAATTTGAGATGAATGGGGAGTGAATGTGCTTATAATCTTCTCAAATTGATATGCCATTCAAAAGGTGGAAGCACTCTCCTTCAACTTAGAGCATTATAGCGCGTTTAGGATATATCTTTATTCCATTTTTTTTTTTCATTGATTTCATGACATCTATGCATATGGACAGCTTCATAATTTATAAGAAGTTTCTCTTTCCTTAGAACTTTTTCTCGTTATTTGAGCTATATTTATAATTTGCTAATTATTCTTAGATTTATCATTAATTCACGTGACAAATCTTAGCATTTTGAGCCAAAATTCATCTTTTTGCATTTTAGTCATTTTATGGAATAGAAAATTTAAATTCTAAATCACTTCCTACTAATCCATACCAATATTAATATTTCTCCTCCTTAATTAAGTTTTTTTGTTTTAACTTCTTTCACTTTTTACTTGGTCTTCTTTAATTCTATTTGAGCAAGCCTCAAGCATTCTTAAATGATCACATTGATTAACCTAGGGTGCTGTTTGCTGAATGAGGCATGTCTGCCTAGTAATTAAGCATCCAGGTCAATTAGTGTTCTCATTAAGCGTCCCCCCCCCCCCCCCCCTCCCCTCTTTTCTTTTTTTGAGGCATTTCTCTTTCATAAACTCTTCTTAATTAAATCAGCCATTATAAAGAGAAACAATGTTTCTTAAATTAGCTTCACCTCATTCTTGTCATGCAGGATTCATAGCAATGTATGCCACTCTTGCTAGCCGAGATGTGGACTGTTGCTTGATTCCCGAGTCACCCTTTTATCTTGAAGGACCTGGTGTGCTATTTGAATTCATTGAGAAACGATTGAAAGAACATGGACACATGGTATAGTAATGGCTGAAGGCGCAGGACAAGAGCTGCTTTCTGAAAGCATTCGCACCAATGACCAACAGGATGCTTCTGGTAATAAGCTACTCAAGGATGTGGGTCTATGGATATCGCAGAGGATTAAGGTATAAATGCTAGGATATTTTATTTCACTTTGGTGTTAAATGTATATTTTTTTGCCATGCCTTGCAATTATGAACATATCAGCTTTGATTTAGCAATGAAAGAACTATAAGAGGAGTATTTGTGTAGTGACTTCTAAGTTCTAACTAGAGGCTTTGCCTATAATTTCCTTCAATTTGCTTTGGGGCATGATACCGGAGACTTATGAAGTAAATTCAAGTTATTCAACTGTATGGAATTATTTAATGAATTTGATTTATTATTTACTCTTGTTTGATTTTGATTTTTTTGGCAGTTTAATAGGGAAAGTGATGGTTCTTTAAAACCCCTGCCTGCTAAGCATGTCGATACGAGCATGGGTTTCGAAAGGTTGACTTCTATATTTTTAGTTCAAATTACTGATAAAAAAAATATTTTCAGCTCTAATTATCCATTGTATTTGTACAGTTTTTTATTGTGTTAAAAGAGTAGTTGATTGGTTGTTGTAAATTTAATTAGGAATTGCACAATTGTGTTTACATTATATTTTGAATTAGGTTATTATTTTGATCAATGTGAAAAGCACATCCAAATTTATTTATTTTAAAGAAAATACTTATTTCAACGTTTACAAACCGTTGAAATTTATCTCAAGATACCCTTTATCGACGGTTGAGTGCATGTAGAAAAAAGTAATAAGCATCTTTATGTGTTTATATGCTTTTAATAATACTTCAACGTTTATTAATCGTTGATAAAAGTGTAACATTTTTTTCGACGGTTGCATAGGCCGTAGAAAAATTTTTTCGACATAGTTTTTAATGGCGGTTCTCAACGGTTACTTTAACCGTCGAAAATAGTATTTTCAATGGTTTCAACCGTTGAAAATAACCAAATTTCTTGTAGTGTGAGTAGAGTACATAATCACGACAATCCCTACCACACAATTATTTCAAGAACCTACAACAGAGTTGCTAAACAATAAAGCTTAAACAAATTCCAAGCCATTACAATCAACCAAAATAACATAGAAATACAAGATAGTTTCTCACGCAAACTACCCCAAGGAAACCACCTCGCATAGATTACTACAACAAAACCTAATGCTCTAACTTAGATCATTATCATTTCCTAATTAAAATGTCTACAAAATCATAACCTAGCTCTGATACCATAACTGTCATGCGCCAAACCCAAAATGGTCCAAAGCATGAGAAAAGAACCATCAAGAGAGAGACTGTAGGAGATTTTTTTTTTTCTTTTCTTTTCCATATGATAAGAATATATAACCATACTGAAATCTCTACATTACAAGTCAGAGCTCTATAACACAATTACAACAATACAACTAAAAATCATGTGCCTCCATATAATACAAGAATATATTACTGTCGACACCTCGCGGCTGTTCGACCACCCATTGCGGCGACGCTCACGCACCTCTCTCTTATCTCAATGCGAGAGTTGTATGATATGGAAGTGTGTCGTACCTCTGGTGTGTGACTGGAATCTGAGTCGATTTTAAGGAAATTACCAAGGGTAAGTGAAGTCACCACCAATTATTGGGTTTTTCTAAGGTGTGATTGGTCACTTGACTCTATTTGATTTTATTACTGATCCTAGGCTAAGAAATGGGCGTTTTGCCTAATCTAATGCGGATAGGTAAAAAATCTTGATTCTTAAGTTCAGAAGTCTGGTTACGTGTGGGGAAGGTGTTAGGAACCCCACAATTCCTGTCCGTAGACAATCCTTTATTTTGGTAAAATCATAATTTTTGAACATTGACAGTTGAAAACAAGTGATTGGCATTAGTTTTCGGGGCTTTAAGCGAATTGGGCTTTGAGGTTTGGATTCAGAAAGGGTGTGGTCTTGATCAATGCTTTCCAAGTGTGTTTGGAATCGTTTTCAAATTTCCACGGCGAAAATCTAACAGCATTTCGCCTTATTTTCGTAGTGGAAATCCGACAAGGCTTTGCCTCAGATGCGTCATAGCACACAAAAACGCTATTCGCACCAAGCTTTCGACATGAGAATACGGCAATGGGAATACCCTATTTTCATGGAAAAAATCTGGCAGTGTTTCGCATTTGGTGCACTATGGCGCACTGGCAGGGTTTCGCGTATGTGTATGTGGCGCATATCAACATGCTCATACTTTGACGAGCTGAAGCCCTTTAAAGCATCAAGCATGTTGATGCATGTCGCATACATGGGAAACCATTGTTACTGGGTGATATGGATCGGGATAATCACACCGCGATAATCGTGCACACAATATAGCATGAATATGCACCTACGACAATCGCCTTGAGCACATACCCATACTACAAGGTCACGTGCTTTCATAACTAGAGAGGGTCACTCACATAGCCACGAGAGTCCATCATACAAAGTGCACAATCACCCATATACAAGCAGATATAGATATACATGCACAATGCAACCACACAGAGTAGGAAAGTAAATCAAACATTGCCAACGTTCTAAGGGTATGGCCCAGCAAGGTACAGGAAATGTAAAACAGACATTGCCATACCCAAGGAACATGGCCTAAGCAAGGAGCAGGAAAAGTAAATGGGTACAAGGAGAGGGGGAACCCTAATACATGCTCTAGAGAAGAGGCTTAGAGAGAGAGAGAAAGAGAAAACCGCTCTAGAGGGGCTAAGTCCCATAATCTACTGAACATTGCGCCTTGGCGGGCTTGCATCTTCTTACTTGCATCCTTGCCCTTTTTGCTTACGCCTAGGAGATCGTACCCTTGCTCCAAGTATCCATGCTCCATGCGTGTACATACAAAGACAAAAGGAACAAGCCAGCAGACAAGCAAAGGACGAATCAAGGGAAAAAGGGAAAGCATGTCAAGAACACACTAATAAAGAGAGCCAAACGAGGGCAAAGAAAGCATGCTAAGCATATGAAAGGGCAAACAAGCATGTTATCAAACAAAAGAGGGTGTCCTAGGAGGACAAATGTAGGTTTGGATCGAGTGTCCATAGTTTCATTGGATTGGAGTATGGATGACACATAGACTCATGCATGAACATGTAGGCAAGCGTGCAAAGATGCATAAAAGCGAAGAAAGCCAAACAGGTGGCACAAAGCAAGGAAGGCAAGCATATAAACATTGCACAAAACGGAGAAAGGTGTGTATCAAGCACACTAACACCACGGAGGTATATCTCACAAGTGGTTACACCCAATCAATCCCTAGGAGGGATGGATGCGACCACACAAGCAAACCCATAGGGGACACAAAGCATGGCAAAGCCTAGATCTAGATAGACAAGCATGGAGATAAAGCATAGAAGCAAGCATGCAAACATAGACATGCAAAAGGAAATGATCCAAACCCTTTGATATAGGCCTAAGTGTATGGATGTAGGCCTAGACCATAGGATCTAGATCTACACCCAATCGAAAGAACCAAAAACAAGAAAGAGAGATATCAAGAGGCAAAAGGGCTATAGAAGCACATGGCATAGCAACCAACATAGATCTAAGCACACAAGCATGGCACGGAGCACATAAACACATAGATCTAAGCATAGGCATGACATGGGGCCCAAAGAGACATATATCTAAACATAGGCATATATGTCTAAGCATAAACATGTAAATCTAAGCACAAGCATGGCATAGAAAGCAATAGGCATGTAGATCTAAGCATAAACATGGCAAGAAGCACAAAAGCATGTTGATCTAAGGCATAAACATGGCAAGGAGCCTAAAATCATGTGGGTCTAAGCACAAACAATAAATTTAGACATATCCTAGCCCAAGAAAGCTAGGCCAACATCACCAAAGTGATAAATCATGGCAAAAAGCAAGGAAACATGCTAGAGAAACCATAAAACATGATAGGAAGCAAGAACATGCTAGGAAAAGCAACAAAGCATTTTATTAAGCAAGATAAATCTAGGAAAAGCTATAAAAAGTAATGGGTGTGGATTGTAGCTAAAAAGCTACATCCACAGCCCTAAACCTCAAATCCAAGTATGGAACCAAGGAGAGGAAGGTTGAGTGCGAGAACACTACCTTATGATTGTAGAGAAAAGATGAGAATCTAAAGTGTTTGAAGGTGTTTAGATGTAGTTAGGAGAGAAATTATAGAGAGGAGAGAGAGAATCAACCCAAAAACTGCCCAAAATCTTCTTTTTTTGCAAAATGAGGGGTTTGGGGGTATTTATGGACCTTGGCACACCTTTTGAGGCTCGACGCACCTTGTAGGTGCGCCGGGTCAGGCCAGCAGCCCTACAAGGTGTGCTGGGTCAACCCGACTGACGTTAGCAATTATGTTTTTTTCCCGCTTTTTGGTTCTGACTTCGATTGCATATTTGAAGGCCTTCTCGGACTCGAATTAAACTGTTCTTAGTGTCTCTGGAAAGCTCTGGATGTTTAGTTTCCCGAACACTAAAGAAATTGAAAATCCAACGGTCGAATCAAAATTTATGGCCTTAGGAAGTGTACTGACGTGCGTTGCACGGTTTTCTAGATATCTAAACCGTTTTAACTCCGATTTTGACCCATGAATAGTCATTGTAAAGGGAATTTCATCATCTTCACAATGGCACTGGTCCCAACCCATTCTGAAGGTCGGATCAAAATTAGGGTTTCTAGTGCCCTTGGCAGTCAACCTCGGGTCAAACTTGATCATAGCAACCCATTCTGAAGGTCGGATCAAAATTAGGGTTTTTAGTGCCCTTGGCAGTCAACCTCGGGTCAAACTTGATCATAGTTGACGAAAATCACCGAGTAGCTCGGGTTTGATGTAGAAACATGAAAAATGTTATTTTAGGATGATTTTGACTGACTTTGATTTTCGGTCAACCCAAGGTTGACCAGGGGCATTTTGGTCAATTTTGACCTAAAATGGCACTTTAAGTGCTCCAATGCCCGAATGGGTTATGCCACGTCAATCTAGATGTTTCCATAGCCCTATAGAGAAAAGTTAATATTTTTTGAGATTTTCAGGGTCCGGCATGCAAATTGAGGGCGGACAAAATATGGTATCTATAATTACAAAACTCCAAATGGATTACCCAAAGTCACAATCTTATTGAGAATAAGCAACCTTAACATCGAATATAGGCCTATCATGCCGAAAGGTAACAAACCTCAAGTGCCCAACCTCTAATAGTAGTTATGATCTCGTAAAACTTTACAAGATCGAGTCACCAACCATTTATGGCCCAAGTCTCCCAATTTAATATAGCACTCCAATCACCACCAATAAATTAAGTTTTATGCCCGACGTGTAGCTAATTTATCTGTAAAACTGTTGGAGAATGGGATGAGCTAAAGTCCAGTAAGTAGCAAAATTAATGGGGGTAGAGGAAATGCAAGTTTCATGATTATATGCATATTACAACATAAAACAATTTGAGAATTTCTAGCTGAAAACTGCAAAATCATTTTCAATAACAACATGATAAGAATGATTAAATAATGCTACCCAAGGCTTCTTAAAAATGATTACCATGAAACTACATAATATATATACTGTGAACATAGCAACATTTTTCCAAAAACCTGAAAAGTGAATCCAAGCCACATGACAAGCCACCACAAAAGACGGAAATGTCACAAAGACATTATACTGCCATAGAGACAAATCAAAACCCACAAACCACTAGCATGATATGTACCTCTTTTGGCATGTGGTCTATTAGTCCTGCCTAGCCTCACCCACACTCTCAAAGATTTACCTATCCCCCATGGGCAGTAAGGGATAACGCGCCATGTAATATCTCTTTTGCATGTAGTCTCTTGGCCCTGCCTAGCCTTACCCATACACTCAAGTATTTACCTCTTCCCCCCATGAGCAGTAGGGGATGATGCATCATACAGTACCTTTTTTGCATATGGTCTTTTGGTCCTATAGGCAGCAACCTCACCCACACACTCAAAGATTTACCCGTGTCATGCAAAGTGGGAGCCTCCAACCTGACTCGTCATCACAAAGATAGGGTAATCACATGTCACAAAGACGGGGTAATCACCAACATCATAGCACAAGGGCAAACCCACATCAAAAGCTTACAAGTTAAATGTATTCAAAATATATAGTTTTCTTCGAAGTAGTTTCATAAGATATTTCAATAACCAAATATCCACAATATTCTTAAAGTCCTTAAAACCATTTCTTGTCAAAAATGTTTTCCATCAACTTTCCCAATTATCAAAGCATTTTTAAATTTTCCAATATACCATAAAATCCATGAATTCCATTCTCAAAAATTTAATCAAAGATGCTAGTCTTTTCCATGCTAACAAATCAAGCATTTCCCCATATGCAATAAAAAAAATATGATGCACTTTCAATGCCTCATGCGTTTTCCATAAATGATTAATAATAATAGTACAAATAGTAAATTTTAGGAAAACCATGAATAATGTTCCAAAATGGTTTTAACCATAAAACAATTGAGTGCAATAACGATTCATTTTCAAAAATCCCATTAAGAAGCCATTTACCTCGAAAGGCCAACCAATTTTACCACAACCGAGCATCACATAATCGACTAATCCAATCATTAGGTCCATCACCAAGAATATCAAAACCTTTAAAGTTTGAGATAATGGGCATATGAGGTTTCTAATGGGGTTCTCCAGTGGAACCAACCAAAGATGGGGGTGGATGGATGGTTTACTAGTGACAGAGTGAGAGAAATAGAGGGAGCTAGAGTGTGTTTGTGTGTGTGTTTCGGTAGGTGGGTGAGATAGAAAGATAGAGAAATACGAAGAAGGGGCATACGTATGGTGATAAGAGAGGGGGCTGTGTTGATGGGAGCATTGTGGACCACTTGCTCCAAAATATCTTGGGATCAAATTTACAATTTTACCCTTAAGGTTTCTCCCATATGTAAACTGGCCCATTCCAAAATTAACTAAATACTATCACATGCCCAAATATTCAAAACTCCCCCATAAAATAGTTAACCACACTAATTAAAAAAAAAAAAACTCTAATTTAGATATTATTCTCATTGGAAATATTGCTTTGAAAAAATATTTGGGGTGTTATAGTTAGTGTAATTTTCCCCCTAATCTAAGGACTCTAAGCTAGGGAATTAAGAGAATTCACATCAGCTTCAGCACAATTTTAGCTAAACTAACCCAAAAAAAATCCATTTTTAGTACTTTAATAAACATACACCTAAATCAGCATCAATATTTATTTCTCTAATATATTTAAATACTAATTTTTTCTCTCTCTAAAACTAAATAAATATATTTTTTATTTCTACCCCTCCAAACACCTTCTTCACAAAGAAGCGCCTATACCTTAAGTAACAACATAGAGCAAACCAAACCAAACCAAATTTCCCTTTCAAAGTCAGTGTGTCCATCACTAATGTGTTTTTTTTTTTCCCAGGACATCCATCAAACACATACCCATATTCCTGATCAAGCCATAATCCAATGTGATGCAGGTTGCAGAAGTATCAAGAAGTAGAACACGTCTATTTTTAGAAAATGAGAAAAAAAAACACGTTTGCTTCTGAAAATAACCTCAAATCCACAAGGGTCTTTGAATTCACAAGGAGAAAGGGTCCTTGATCTTTGAGTAAGCATTCAACAGCTCCTCTTTCAATTCTTCAACTTCACACTTGGCATCCTTGAGTTGTGCAAGAGTGGATTTGTGTTCTTCTTCAATTCTCTTCATCTTCTTGACTGCACTCTTAGCAACTTTAGCATACTTGCAACAATCCTCAAGCAATGCTTTGTAAACATCTTGAAGTTTCTTATAACCTTCATTGAGGTACACATCCTCATCATTCGAAACTTCATCTTCTTCAACCTCAGAGTGAACACCAAGTTCTTCAACCAATTCACTCAATTCATCTTTGGAATCAACCGAGGTAATTGCCATAAATGCTGAATAATTACCATCACCATCGTATTCTTCTTCTGAATATGAATTTGAGCTTTCCGAG
Source organism: Notholithocarpus densiflorus (assembly GCA_030021035.2). NCBI lineage: Eukaryota > Viridiplantae > Streptophyta > Magnoliopsida > Fagales > Fagaceae > Notholithocarpus > Notholithocarpus densiflorus. The sequence continues at coordinate 4,066,141 of JARYZH020000007.1, forward strand.
TCACTAAGGGGAGTTGTTAACACATTACCCTTTCCTCTCAAATAGTTCGGACATTCCTTCTTCAAGTGCCCATGTCCATTGCATTCACAGCAAACTATTCCTTGGGGTGGTGATGACTCTTTTACATCCTTCTTCTTGAAGTCTCTTTTGTCGTTCTTGGGGATGAGAATTTTCCTTTGCCAAACGGCTTCCCATTGTTCTTCATCTTTAGAAATTTTTGGAAGTTCTTTGCAAGATATGCCACCTCTTTCTCAACATCATCTTCATCCAAGGAATCACCGATTCTCTCATTTATGGTTTTGAGAGCAAGTGATTTGCTAGACTTGTGAGAAGGCAATTCTAGCTCATAAGTTTGAAGAAAGCCAACAAGCTCTTGGATCTTGATCTCATCCAAATCTTTACTCTCCTCAATGGTAGTGACTTTGGCTCGGAAGCTTTCGGGTAAGGATCTTGACTTTCATTACAACTTTGGCATCCTCAATCTTTTCTCCAAGATTGAGCTTGGCAATGACAATCTCATTGAGTCTCCCATAGAATGAATTGAACGACTCATCTTCACTCATCTTCATTTCCTCAAATTGGGTAGTGAGCATTTGCAATTTGGTGTCCTTGATATTCTTGGTTCCCTCATAGGTAGTCTCGAGGATTGTCCATGCCTCTTTAGCAGTCTTCACATGCAAGATCCTGTGAAATTCATCAGTAAAAACACCACAAAAAATTGCATTAATAGCTTTGCTATTGACATTTGCCAAAGTAAGGGCAGTCTTGTCCCACTCGGCTTTGGGTGTTGTTGGTCTCACCCAACAATTCTCAACAGAATTCCAAATGGTCTCATCAATAGCACATACAAAAGCATGCATACGTACTTTCTAAAATGCATAGTTACTCCCATCAAAGAAAGGAGGTGTGTTGAGGGATTGAGATCTAAGCCATAAGCAAGTACAATAAGCAATAAATGTAAAGCTTAAAGAGTAAGGAAGAGAGATGCAAACACAAGATAACACCAAGACATGTTATCAAAGAGGAAATCGAAGTACTCGATGAAAAAACTCTCCACAGCCCTCCAAGCCAAAATCGATCCACTAGTGAATAAGTTAGAGTACACGAATATCAAAAAGACCCTTCAAGCCTAATCTACCTAATGTACTTGAGCCCTCCAAGCTCCTGCTACCAACGGACTTCTCAGAGTCTTGTCTTCACTAGTTATCTGGATCCCGCAATTCTGCCCGATTGCATCCACCACTCAATGGCTTCTTCCATTGCTTCCCAAAGGCACCAAAACTTCTCTCATTACTCAGAATAGGTGAGGTAAGTGTTTGGGCTAAGAACCTCTCAAGGATATGTAGATGGAGAGGTGGGAGTAAATGAAAACTTCAGAGAAATGATGTAGAGCATTGTGGGTAAACAATCTCTAACTCTTAAGTGTTTGGCTAGGGTTTCTCTCTCAAAATTTCTTGTAAATACTCCTTCTTCTTCTTACATTTTGTGGGTAATAAGGGTTTATATAGTGGTGGTAAAGAATGAGAAAAGTCACACTCAAAAGGCAATCAGATAGTAAGTTTCGCAAGTCACTTGCGACTTGGCCTGAGTCGCAAGTCACTTGCAAAATCTAGCCTGTCATGGACTCTTCAAATTCTAACATGTGCTTCTCACGTGGCTTGTTTTGCAGGTCAACAGTCGCGAGACAGTCGCGAAATCCACTTCTTCAAAAATTCTTCACCAAACTCTCACACATAGCCCTTACATAAAATCCCATAAAAATACAGGGAAATGATTGAACAGAATTACAATCAAATTTGACACGGAATTAAAGATAACATAAACATAGTTGTAAATCACAACTTTACATGTCCTATATCAGACCCCTCCACGTGAAACAAACTCATCCTCGAGTTCATCTTTGAAATCTGAAATCTTCCATGCCAAAAGAAAAAAATACTTTGAATACTTCATCTTCCTTGTCTTCTTGACAAACTTGAAAGTCATCAATTGAGCAACTTGAACTTCTTGTCCCTTGATCTTCATGCAATTGACAATATTCACCAAATAAAAGCCAATAATCAAATCAAAATTTTCCACCCCAATAAAATCAATAAACTTTGTTTCGGTGTCTCCCACTAAAATAATAGTAGTCTGAACATTGAAATCATCTAACTTGACTTTATTGAGAACGTTGACAACTTCTTCTATAATTTCTTCTTCAATGGTCTCTACTACCACGACTTCAAGATCTTTTTCTATAATAGGGTCTTCATTAATCTCCTCCACAATCTTAATTTCACATTCTTCTTCTATTACAATGTCTTCATTAATTTTCTCAGAAATCTCTATATTTTCTTCAAGAAAAATATGTTGTTCGACATACAATTCTTCTCTTAATGGTAGAATATATGGTTCTCCAAAATAATTCAAGTGTGAACTTCTTAACCAAAAATAATCTTGTTTTGTATATGATAGAAGTTTATCACAATCCAAATGATAAAATTTGATAGCAAGCATCTTTTTCATCCTTGGCCATGAACAAATTTTGTCTTTACCTTATTGGATTCTATCAGCCTGTATTCATTCCCACCAACGTAAGGCACACTCTCTAAGTTCATACAAAGCAAGTTTAACTTTTTTTTCTCATCACAAATATTCTCATAGTCAAATAAATCCTCTAGATCAAGTAACCAATAAAGAAAATATACTTTATAAAAATAGCCATTAAAACTTTCAATTCTCTTATAAGGCTTATATGAATTTTGCTTGCCAATAGGTTGCCCATGAGCTATGTCTCCGCGATAGTTATCCCTATTATTTCCATGCTCTAACAACATCATCCTAGCAAAGATATTTGTGAGTGCTAGCTGTACGTCATGTAATACTTGCTAAGTTTTCTATCACCGTAATTGCTACCGTCTCATATGTCAACCACTAGACTAGGATAAGTTAAGACTCTAATACCAACTGATGCGGGATGCAGAAGCATCAAGAAGCAAAACACGTCTACTTCTAGAAAACGAGAAACAAAACACGTTTGCTTCTGAAAAAAACCTCGAATCCACGAGAGTTTTTTGGATCCACAAAGGTCCTTAAATCCACAAAGAAAAAGGGTTTGGAATCCACTAGAAAATAGAAAGACAAAAGTCGGAATTTTATTGATTGAATAATTGTTAAAAAACGTGTACAGACTTAGGAGCCTATTTAAGGGCTCCATAAAACTTGACAGACAAGAAAATATATTCTAAAATAACTCATAATTAATACATAACCATAATAGGAACTAAATTTGACCTAAAAAGTATTAAAAGCACCTAAACCTAAAATAACGTATTTTACATAAAAATACCAATATTAAATAATTACAAAAATTAAATTGCAGATTATGTCCTACATCACAATGGAAACCCAGAATAAACCAACATCCAAACTGTTAGGAATGCTATAAGCATATAGATAATAATTATTGTAATATTGCATATAGTTGATAGTTAGTTACAATTCCAAGCATGTTTTCACATTTAACACATGTTGAAATTATTAATGCACATGAGAAATAATAGGACCATTAGGAAAAGGCTATAAGGGACAATTGAATAGTTTTATAATTCTATAAATACCTACTTGTAATTACATTTCCATCATTAAAGAATAAACCAACATATTGCTTAGTGCATTTCCTCTCTCTCTCTCTTAATATTTCTCTATGGAGGGTGACTATTTCGAATTAAGTCAATTTTCCTACAATTCTAATCAATTCTCCTATAATTTATATCTATCCCCATTAGGAACCCTAACATAAACACAATCCCAGATTCCTAAACAAAAAAAAAAAAAGAATAAAAATAAAACACACACACAAACCCATATTAATGTTGGAAGCAAGTTTTATTGTTGTTGGATATACCATATAACAATCCATGGGTTTACTGCTAGATTTATGGTCGAAGATGACCTACACAGAGCTCCTCCGTAATCTCATCCTTGCTCTTTATCGTGCGAATCAACAATAAACTTAGTCTTAACACAGGGTTGTTTCCCATAAAATTAAAAAAAAAAAAAAAAAAAATCCAGAACAAATCCTTCACAAACAACGACCCAAGTCGGCTTCCATCACCAGCTCCGCCATGGCCAATGTGAAGAGAGAGAGAAAGAGAGAGAGAGAGAGCTCTGATCTCTGCTGTGGCAATCTAATTTGAAGAGAGAGAGAACAAAGGTAAAGTGGGAGAGCAAGTTTGTCTAGGAGAGAGAAAACCAAATATAAAATGATATTAAATTGGTTTGGCAATGAACAGAACCATGCTACTAGTGGCGTGGTACCGTTCATTGCTACTTTTTTGGGGATATTTTAACAAGTTTGATGCGTAATTGTTTTGGGTGTTTTTTAAGCAAAACATATGCTATTTTGGCCTTTGGCAAGTTTGCTGCGACTGCACTAACATAGATGGAATACTCACTTGATTAATTTCTAGGAAAATTGTATAAAACTCTTTTTATAAAAAAAACTTTTAAAAAAAAGTCTACCATTCTATTTGTTTCAAAGTAAAATATTTTACACATTTTACCATGTTTGTTTTGTTGTAAAATTTGGTCAACTATAAAATATTTTTTGGTCAAAGCGTAAAATTAAGGCAAGAAGAAGTAAATGTTTTATGCTTGAAATTTTGGTAAAATGTTTTACATTTTACAATCTCTCACACATAGCCCTCACCCAACCAGCAACTCCACATGTTTCGCCCAAGCCAAACATGAAGACCACCTACCAGCAACAATGCCACCCACCTTCGCCTCCACTCATCTTTGGTGACAAGTCGGGCGTGGAAGTCAATGTTTGCAAATTATGATACTTTGGATGTATGAACAATCAATAAAAAAGAAATTTACAAGACTTAATTTTCTAGTTAAAATTTATAGAAGGTAAAAGAGTATTTCATGGAAAATGCCTAATTACATCTATAGAGATTAGGTTTGAGAGCTAAGTTATAGGGGTAGGAAGGTGTTAGGCATCCCGTCTTGACAAAATAAGTTTGTCGCTTAGGGTATATTGACTAATATAAACAAATCTGCTTATAACCAAACAAAGCTGCTTAATTTTTTTTTTTTTTTTCTTTTTGAGAAATGCTATGTTTGCAATATTTTCACAACACTTTTATAACAAATCTTAGATAGCAGGTTGTTATTGGTGAACATAAAGTATTTTCAATGGTAGGTTTAAATTAGAACTAATAACATCTTACCACCTATGATTTGTTATGAAAGTGTTGTAAAAAGGTTATGGACGTACCGCTTTTGACCACTCTCTTTTGGCTCTGAGGTTGGCAAAAAATTTTGGAATAAATAATCAAGCAAGGAAGAAGCTTTTCAGATTTGAAGCAATGTGGTTAAAAGATCCAAGATGTGGTGAAATAGTTCAAGAGGCTTGGCAGGATGGTATCTCTAAGATAGGTGGTTCTATGTTCTCAAATGGCATCAACAGTTGTAGGGAGAGTTTACAGGTCAGGAATAAAATGGAGTATGGTCATGTGGGCCAAAAAATTACAGGTCAAGAAAAAAGGCTTCAATGGCTTGAAAGACAAAGCGATACTAGGAGTTATGTGGTGGAGATAATGGAGACTAGAAAGGCACTAAATACTTGGTTGGATGCTGAAAGCACAATATGGAATCAACAATCTAGGAACCTGTGGTTAACTGGGGGGATCGAAATGCTAGCTTTTTCCGTACAAAAGCTTCAAGCCATAAACAAAAAAATTCTATTCGGGGATTATTTGATGATGCTAACAATTGGCAAGAGGATGAAAGAGCCATGGAACATATTATTATTGATTACTTTTCCACTATTTTTCAATCTAATGGGCCATCAGATGCTACGGCAATTGTGTGAGGTGATTCAACCTAAGGTCACAGAGACTATGAACGTGGAATTGGAACGTGATTTTTAAGCAGATGAGGTGTTCAGTGCTTTAAAACAAATGTATCCAAAAGAAGCACCAGCTCGGACGGTATGCCTCCTCTTTTTTATCAACACTATTAGTCCTTAGTTGATAATTGCGTAGTTCAGACTGTTCTTGATTTTCTTAATCATGGTATACTTCCTCCTAATTTTAATAAAACACACATTGTGCGTGTTCCTAAAGTAAAGAACCCGACTAGAATTACTCAATTCAAACCCATTAGCTTTAGCAATGTTGTGTCTAGACTTGCCTCTAAGGTTTTGGCTAATAGACTTAAGTGTTTATATTTTCAAATTATTAGTGAGAATCAGAGCGCTTTTATGCCTAATCGGCTTATTACAGATAATGTGTTGGTGGCTGTAGATACTCAATTTTACACCCATAATTTAATCTTGGAAAATGGCTAGAATGACCATTCATATACCCAAAAAAATCATAGTTGCATTACATGCATTAATTCATTCATTGCATATCATAAAAATAATCTTGAGATTTTAACGGTCGTGACGGTATATCCGATTCGCAAATCGGACTATTAGATTGAAAGATATCATGAGATCAAGTTTTCACGGTCTGCATGCATTGTATGGGGTGAAGCCGATCATGTGTGATTAATTGAAATTAATTTTGATTGGTTGATGATTAAAATTAATTAAATGAATTTTTGTGATTGGTTAAGTATTTTTCTTAAAGTGAGATTTTTTTTTTTTTTTTCTAGAATACTAAGTATTTTTAACACACACACAAGGGGAGAGGTGAGAAGGTTTTTTTAAAGAAACTTACAGTGGTGTATATCCAAAAGGGCCTAACTCTTGGATACACAGCATAGACTTTAAACCTATTTAACTCACACTCATTTTTCAATGTGGGATTAACCCACTGTTTTTTCTTTTGAGAATACTAAGTATTTTTAACACACACACGGAGAGAGGGGAGAAGGTTTTTTTTAAAAAACTTACAGTGGTGTATATCCAAAAGAGTCTAACAAATAAGCTGATAATATTTAAAGACGGTAGATAATTAGGCTTTTAGGATAATTAAATTCAAAATAATTATTTTAAAAATCCTAATTATCACTTTGGAATGAGGTTTATCATGAAAATAACTCTTAAATTCGTCCGAATACAGTTTTAGAGTTGGAAAACACTTCAAAAACGTGCAAATCAAGGAGCAGGTTTCAGATTCACGTTCCAAGGAACGTTTGGCATAGTAGAACTCAAAATTAGGACTAGGCTATTTCTGGAAAAGTTTTAGAGAATCGAATTTCCCTTCAGCTATCAAAATTTCATCTTAATCCGAATTTTGAGTAAAACGATATGATTAAAATACTGAAGCTTGTTCTGATCTGAAAAATCAGCTTACTCTTATCCAAATCTCCTTTTTTTAGGATTTTCCCCCATACGTTTTTTGCTTATTTTTTTAAGCATTCCAACCTCTATAAATAGGGGAGGCCTCCCAACATTCAGCACACTTTCTGACCCCCCCCCCCCCCCCCCCTCTTTCTGGCTCTCCTCTTCTGATTTTTCAAATCCCCTTACGTTAAAGGCGTTCTAGAGGCTCTTGCCTTAGGCATTTCTTTTTTGTAAGTAAAGTATTTTAGGCTTCAAAGAGTTGAATAAATTTCTTTGAATCCTAAAATATTCTTTCAACTAGAAGAGCACCCTCATGCAAGAGGTATTACATTCTTTTTAGTTTCTTTCTTTTCTTCTCCATTAGTTTTGTTGATGATGCATGAATATGTTTGACATGTTTTATTACTTCTTGCGCTTAATGTATAATTACCATGTTCTGCTTGAATTTTTCTTTAACATGTTCTTAGGTGATTGTTTATTATGGTTCTCTTTCTTAAATTTCAAAGTTTGCTAATGTCTATCAAAGATTTCTTTAAAAAACTAAAAAAAAAAAAAAAAAAAAAAAACTAATCTAATCTTTTCTGATTTTTCTAAACCAAAAACTGATCTGATCTTTCAGATTTGATTTTCTAAACCAAAAAAAAAAAAAAAAAAAAAAAAAAAAAAAAAAAAAAAAAACAGATCTGATTTGTTTTTTTAACCAAAAACTGATCCGATCTTTCAGATCTGATTTTTCTAAACTAAAAAAAAAAAACTGATCTGATCTTCCAGGTCTGATTTTTTTAACCAAAAACTAATCTGTATTTTTCAGATCTGATTTTTCTAAATTCAAAACTGATTTGTATTTTCATTAAATACAGATCTGATTTTTTTTAGAATAAGTTTTCTTTGACACAAAACTGCAGATTTTGAAATTTAATAAAAGAATTGAGAGTTAGTTTGTATTTTTATTTTTTTTTATGAATGTGATGCATGCGTAATAAATTCATCGTATGAACGTGGATCCTCTTTTAAAAAGTTTTTTTTTTTTTTAAATATTTATATATATATATTTTTATTCACAAAACAGATCTGATTTTTCTTGATAAAATCACCCTTTTTTAACTTTACACAAAAACATATCTGATACTTTTTTACAAAATCTTATTCCTTTTATTCATAAAAAACAAATTTGATTTTTCTTGATAAAATCACCTTTTTTAACTTTACACAAAAACAAATCTGATTCTTTTTAACAAAAATCTTATTCTTTCTTTTACATAAAAAAGGATCTGATTTTTCTTTACAAATCAAATTTCTTTTATACACAAAAAAGATCTGAATTTTCTTAAAACAAGAGTACACATACATAAGGTAAATTTATTTGAATTAATTTTAGTCAAGTGTTTGTCATGTATGTTCAACATATTATTCACATCATGTAAAAGAGGGTATATTGGTCATTGGAGTCTAGAAAACCAGACTCTGTCTAGGTGGAATGGGTGCGTAACACCTTCCCATTATGTAACCTAGCCCCTGAGCTAAGGATTTTTGGATAGGTAGATTAGTGTTTTGTCTTTCTTTAATTTTGGTAGATTGTAACTAGGACCAAAAGCTTTGTATTCTTTTGCATAGATTGTAACTAGGACCCAAAGCCTTATAAGGTTTAATTTAACCAAAATTGTATTGTTCTTTATTCAATCAATAACATTCAAAGTATTCTAAATATCTATTTTGTATTTAGTTTTTTCTTATTTTTTGCATAAAAAAAAATAAGTGGCGACTCCACCACTTACCCAAAAAGAGAGGTGTCCTTAAAAGTATGCAAATCTCTTTTTTTTTAGAGCACCCGAGTTTGTGGTCTCTCACAATGGCAACTCCACGGGGGATGTCGAGGGCTAAGTTTCGTGTTAGACTTTAAGTGACCAACTGTATACCGTTGTCTTTTGCATGATATTGTTGTTTTTTTGTTTATTTATGTCCTGAGATGTCTGTATGATATTTATGTTGCTGTTTGTGTTGCCATGTTGATTGTTAAGAGCTTTCCCTAATTGTCATAGTGTGTGCCATCAAAACTACAAATATGTATGCACCCTACTCAAACATATGGTGGTAGTAACCATGGATCACCGGTCTTCATTAGATTCAGGTACCCAATGGCGAACTCACCAACTCATAGCCCAAAGTCACTGGATCACTTCTTGTTGACTATAAAGGATAGACCATGCCGTTCGGACCAACGTAATGTTCATTACATTACAAGTTAGGAGGTGTAATGTCCTAGCTATGGGAAACAATGAAAACAACAAACCCACCCTACAATGTAATGACTTAGAACCAACCCTTAGGCCTGTCCATGTTAAAATTGCATTGCATATTATGTGTGTTTGACTATTGTTTGAACTATGGTGAGCCCAACTTCAACACTTGGGCCCATCATAATTGTTTGAACGTTGTGTGCTTTATAAACTTGATTTTATATTCTAGAAAGAAATGTATGTCATGTGTACATGCAGTTTGAGCCCAAGCTTGCTAAGCCCAAAGTCCATCAAGCTCAATGAGAATTCAAGCCCAATTCCATCAAGATCAAGTCATCTTCCTCGAGGTTTAGGCCTATCAAGGTCCAATTTTCAGAATTTCAACTCAGACATCCACAATGGACCAAGAAGAAACAAGCAGCCCGACTTTGCCTCATTTCACAAGTAGTCAAGCCATATTTGGGTTATCAGGATCACTGTTTTATCTTAAAGTTTGTTGTTTACTACATGTTTCTAATGAGAATATTTGTTGAGGTTATTGTATTTTTGTTGATTATCATGTTTCACGCATTTTGTTTATAAAAAATAATAATAAAATCTAAAAAATTAAAAAAAAATCCAAAAAAATCCAAAAAAAAAGAAAAAAAAAATTCAAAAAAAAAAAGTTTTCGAAAAATTTGAAAAAAAAAAAAAAAAAAAAAAAAAAAAAAAAAAAAAACTTTTGGACTAGAGGCATTGGGCCTTCAAGTCATTTCAATTAATTTTCAAAGACTCCAAGATTTTTCCAAAAACTTCCTTTCAAAGATTCCAATTTTTTTTTTTTTCAAAAGCCTTCTTTTCAAGAGAATACAAGATGATCCATTTAACAAATCTTCTTCCAAACATGATGATTAATTGCTCTACCAATCAATTTGTGGCAATGAGGGATTTAACTTCATTCAATACATGTAAGTATTTTTGCTAAACATTCAAAATATGATAAGAAAACGTCCTAAAAGGCAATCAAAGAAATTCATCCATTCATCCAAATTTCTCAAACCACATACACTCAATCCATATCTCAAAAAAAAAAAAAACATTTGTCACATCATTGGAGCATTTATACTTCTATTCCAAGAACAATTTATTAAAGGAGTTTAAGTCATTGTGCTTACAAGAAAGCATCACTAGGGATAGGAGGCAGCCTTCGGTAACCCACATTATTCCTTGACACCTATTATAATAATTATCTATTGCTAGCCAACTTGAGCCTTTAAACAGTTAGCCTATTTTTCAATGAACCCACTAAAAACTTAAACCTTAGGTGGGAAAATTTAGTATGCATGCTTAAATCTCAAGATGAGGAAGTGTTGACCTTATGGATTCAGCACCACTTGGTAAGATCCTCAATGAAGGCAATGAGATCGATGAAGAGTTCATCAAGTTCAGAAAAGAGAGAGTTCATCAAAGAAAGGGATAATTCACTCCATCAAGCTAGAAAGAAAAAAATATCCATCAAGGAGAGATAAGATTTTGAGAAAGCATCAAGCTGTGAGAAAAAAGAGAGGCTCATTTCAAAAAAAAAAAAAGAGAGAGAAGTGAATGCAAGAATTTTCATCAAGTTGTGAGAGAATATTGATTCATCAAAAGACACAAGAGACATGAGATTCCATGAAAGATCATTCAAGTTGAGAAGGATGAGCAAAAATGTTGATTCATCAAAAGCAAAATTCAATCAATTTGAGGAAGATGAGGAAAAGAAAAAAGTAAGATACATTTCATCAAAAAAGTGTGTTCAGTCAAGTCAAGAAAAATGAAAGTGCGTTAGAAAGGATAAGAGGGTATCAAGGAGAAATGCAAATTCATCCAGGAAAGATGGAAGCCTATCAAATTGAAAGAAACAAAAATGTAGTTGAGTGAAAGCCAATAAAATTAAAAAAAAAAAAAAAAAAAAAAAAAAAAAAAAAAGGTCGCTAGGCTGAAAACCCGAAAGGGTGGCCTAGGAAAAAATTAGAGCAAAAAAAAAAAAAAAAAAAAAATCTCGCTAGGTTGAAAACCCAAAAGGGTGGTCTAGGCAAAAATTAGGGTAAAAAACAAAACAAAAAATTCAAAAAAAAAATCTTTCAAAAAATGAGAAAAACAAAAGTGAGAGTGAGTGATCTGACCACAAGATAAGATGCCAAGAAGACCAAAAAAAGGAAGTTGTCAAGCTATAAAAGTCAAGATCAAATGAAAGGAATCAATGAAGACTAATGAGAAGATGATGAACATGACAAGGATATTAGCACAAGAGTCAATGATGGAAGTGTTGGAAAAACATGGTTTGTATCGCATACAAAACACACGCAACGGAAAATTAACGGATCTATTTCATTCACAATTGATAACATGTACTATGTAAATTTTAGAATTTAAGAACAAGAGAGCGTATCTTGATGCAGTGAAATTCAAAACCAAAGATTAGAAGTACTTGGAAACACTTTTAATCTTCACTCCAATTCCACTTATGCCCAAGAAGTGTAGTCTCTCAATTAGTTTATATGTATGTGTTCAAGGGAGAATAAAAGAGTGGCTTATACTCACATACACACCATTTCATTCATCTGAAAATTCTGTATGTTTCTCTCTTTATATATAACTGATTATCTAATTGGGCTAGCTTTTTGGGCCATTCCAATTGGGTTTTAGTATGTGGCTTGGAGTGGGACCAAAAGGGACAAATAAGAAACTAGCTCCAATGGGTTTTGGGCTTTTCTGTCAACTCTTGACAAGCCCAAAATTACCATTAATTATATTTAATATGACTATATAAATATAATTGCACTCTAGGCCTTATTAATAAATTATATCCCAAGACTTTATTATACATTCAACTCCTTCATTAAAATATTCGTAGTAATACAAAGTCATGAATGTTGACTACCACTTTGAAGATTACTACATCTTAATCCTTGAGTACCCGGTTTAATCCTTTAAGTTATTCATCATATATTTATGAAATCCAATTTCATAAATATATACTTTAGTAACTTCTTACTAAAGTAGTTAGGCCTAACATTCTGAATAACCAAACTCATTAAACTTATCTTAAGGGAATATTTTATATCTCCGTTAAGAGATTATGAATTCCATCTTGAGAATATATGTTCCTTCAATATTAAATGTAGCTGTCCAACATACTGAGGTTTTGATCGTGACTTTAGATCTTACTCATGATATATCAAAGCAACCTACACTTCATGATCAGGTTCATTATTCTCTCAAGATTAAGAGTTGATGTAAATAGAAGTCGTGAGATTTATTATTCATTTGACAGTCGTTAGTAGAATAATAAATCTCACAGCGGTCCAGTTCAATATGTCTTAACACTTAAAACATATCAACATATCAACTAGAAGTCTGCACTTCCATGATCAAGACAAATCATCTTAGTTGATATGTTATAATTTTCGCAGATGAAATGCCCAATTTCATCATCGACTATGAACTAAAATTCTGAGTTTACAAAGAATTGTGATTTATATCTTCAGTGACTAAATCATATACTATGTATCTCATGAACTATATGATAATGTCCAAATATTCATGTTACCATTATTTTAGATAATAATAAAATAACTTTATTAATCACAACATAATGTCATACATAGCATCATACAATAGGATTTAAAGGGCACATATCCTAATAGGAAGATATGGAAAAAAAATCTTCCAATGCTTGAATTTAAAGTATTGTATACTTGGAGAAATATCATAAGGGTTTTAAGCCTTTTATATCCTTCCTTTCAATAACCTGAACCTGGCCTACATTACAACCTTTGAATAAAGCCCTCCTTGAAGTCCTGTTGATTGAAAGCACACATTTGGCTCTATTAATATTTTCTCTTGGATTAAGAAGGAAATCTGCTCAAGATTATACAGTCCCGCTAGCTGATATCTTTAAAAGACAAATTTCACAAATTCCCAAGTGACTGAATTTTTTTTTTTCTAGGCTCCAAACACTCACTTTGTTTGCTTCCAACAAAAAATAACTCTCAAGAGAACAAATTTCCAAATTCTCAAAAATTTTCAAATCTCCAAACTTAGGAATTTTCCCTTTCTTACTTGTTCCCAACTGAAAGCTCGAATTTGTGTGAAAACACAAGAGCTATTTAGACCCCCAAATTAAAAATTACGGTTCAGTTGATTTTACTCTAACTTAAACTAAGTGCGGAATAGAGTAAATGTGAGCGAACAAACAATATAACTACTCTGAGCCATATTCATCAAATATCAACAATAAAATGAAAGCTAAAAGAGTAAGGAAGAATAATGTAAACACAAGGTAACACCTTGATGTGTTATCAAAGAGGAAACCGAAAAACTCGGCGAAAAACCTTTCCGCTACCCTCCAAGCGGTAAATCAATCCACTAGAGAATGAGTTGGAGTACATAAATAACAAAAGACCCTCCAAGCCTAGTCTACCCCATGTACTTGAGCCCTCCAAGCTCTTGCTACCAACTGACTTGACAAAGCCTTGTCTTCTCTAGCTCTTCGGATCACGCAATTCAGCCCAATTGCATCCACCAAACAAATGGCTTCTTCCAATGCTTCCCAGCAACACCAAAACCTCACTTTACACTCAGGATGGGTGTGGTAAGTGTTTAGGCTATCAACCTCTCAAGGATTTGGATATGGAGAGGTAGGAGTTGAGGAAAACCACAATGGATTATGTAGAGGATTATGGGTATGACAATCTCTAACTCTCAAAAGTTATGGCTGGGGTTTTCTCTCTGAAAGCACTCCTTTCAATATGTGGGTAATATGGTTATATATAGTGTGGGTAAAGACATGGTGTATCAGATATGACAAAATAACAAAACAGAATATTTCACGGGTATCTTGTGGGAAGGCCTTACTTGCAAAATACTCGCGAAAACCAGCTGTCACCATCTATTATGACTCTTTGCATTCCAGTCATGTGCTGAGCACATGGCTTTACTTCGCGAGAAGTCTTCTCGCAAGCTACCCGCAAAAACTCCTTTGATCTTCAATTTTGTCTTGAGTCTTCACACTCTCTCTCACACACAACCCATACAATGAAATCCCACATAAAATATAGGGTACATAAGATTGAATAAAATTATAATCAAATTTGGCACGGAATTACAGCCAACACAAAATAGTTGTAAATCACAACTTTACAATCTCCCACTTTGGCTATTCCGTGACAAAACCCCTAAAACAGACTCTAAACTTAAATGTGAGTTTGGGAACAATGGTAAAACTCACTCACACCTAATCTAAAAGCTGTGAAGCACTTGCATGTATACACCTGTAACCTAAAACACTCGAACACAAACAAAACTTTCATTAAGCTTATGACAAGTTAAATACACGGTACGTATATGAGCAAGTAAAATGCGATCAAGGTAATAAACAGGATATAAACTATGAAGCTTAACTTGATCAAACAAGAGCAGTCATTAAAAGATGACTACAATGATCATTTAACTAGTAAATGATCATCCGGACACGCAATGCAATTAAGAGCAACACAAAAATCAATTGCATGTCCAACACACAACCAATGCAAAATACAAGAAGTATTTGCATCATGGATACAAGATCCAACAAGGGCACAAGAGTGTAGTACTAAAGATAATGCAACAAAATCTAAAAGTACTTAAAAACGTAACAAAGCAAGGATACAAAAACAAAGTACTGAATAAAAACTGAAAGTTTTAAACCAAAGTACTTAAAGGCTTTAAAAGAAAGCAATGTAAATATCCAAGAGTTATAAAAACTATAAAGGTAAACTAACAAACTGTAAACTCGACTAGCCAATAAACTAATATAAGCTGTAAACTAGACTAGCCAAACAATGGTTAGACTATCCAAAAGTATGTGTCAGCTTTCTCCTTTTGAGCTCACAAAACTCCCCCTTTCAATATGCGCATTTCCTTTCTTATGATGCTCTCCCCCTCTCCCCCTTACTATATGCTATCATCCAAACTATACAATGAGTTACTCTCCCCCTTTTTGGCATGAATAGCTAAAGGCTCTCCTCTAGCTTGCTTTGAATCTCATCTAACTGTGTCTCAATGGTTGTTAGACGCCTCTGAACCTGGTTGTTGGTGGAGTAGATAACATTAGCAAGGCCTGAAATACGCTCATGCAAACCCTCAACCAAGATAGTCAACCTATTGGAATGAGAGCTAGATGGTCTTGGCTGAGTGCTAGTAGACTGCGGCTCAAGAGTGTGAGGAGATGCAGTCTCGGTATGCCCGGGGGTAGTGTGAGCAGCTGAGCTATGACCGGAAGGAGTGGCATATGGGAAAGATTCACTCTTTGGTGTTTTGGAGGGATTTTGCTTTTCCCATTCAGCAGAAGAGTGACTTTTGCTCATTTGGAGAGACACCAGGGATATTGGGCGTTGACGAAGTAGGATAGTTCCATCTTTTGGTGGACGAACACCTTTAAGTACCATGATTTTCATGATAAGACTGCAGAAAGGAAGACACATCCGTGCCGCTATCCATCTTGCTGTTTTCCTTATAGTCTGGAAAATGTAAGCGCAAATATCAATCGGAGCTCCTGTGATGAGATCACATAAAAACTGTGCTCTTCCAAGATTGATGAATCCAGTGTTGGTCAGTGGATAAGGGTTGGAGAACATGATCAATGTGAGAGTTTTTAGTTCTGGTCCAAACTTTGCAGTTCCAATGGACGTGCCTTTGGCTGAGACCTCATGATCAGCTCCTAGAATTTGAAGAATATTTGTCACTGGAGGAAGTCTGTCATCATATGGAGAGATGTCCACATTTTCTGGTTGATTGATGTGAAGGATCTTTGCAAGATAGTTCGTAATGATGATAAAATCCTTTCCTCGAACCCAACACTTCAGTTCAGCTTCGGTGAATCTAGCATTTGAGTAGAACTCCTTAACCAATTCATCAACCGGATCCTCGAAGTTTCCAAATAGATTTGCCCAATCTTTATCCGCAAAAATCTTAGGGATAAAAGTGGATCCCAGGGTGTCAAACCGTACAATCCGTTCCACTACAGTAGGTGCATTCTTAAAAATGCTAGAGAAAGTCTGAGAATCCAAGGGAGTCTTGAATCTCTCCCTGTCAAAGTCATTGGACGACTGTCGAGTCCTCTTTGATACAGGGGATGACGTAAGGTCAATCACATGGTTTTTACCGCGAGAGGAACGACGATACATTTGCAAAAGAACAGTCACACAGCAAAGAAGCAATTGCAACAACACAAAGACAGGAACACAAACTTGATTAGTACCAAGTTAGTCCATAAAAAAAACACAAAAGTCCTAAAAAGAACATAAACTGTAAGGTTGAATTTAATCAACCATGTGTTGGCTTTATTCCGTGCCAAATTTTCTTGGAATTCAACATGTAGAAACCCTGTATTTAGGTGGGAATAATGTAAGGGTTGTGAGTGAGAGAGTGTGAAGAAACTCAAGTTATATGCTTTGAAGAGGAGTCTCGCGATTGGATCTTGCGACTGACTCGCGACTGTCAAGTCGCCACACATGTGAAGCATGCAGGGAGCTGAAGGGTTACGACAGTTGGAGCACTACAGGACAAAAAGTACAATTTCGCCTAGAAGTTATCTCGCGACTCGTTCCAATCGCGAGGCCAAGTCGCTAGAATGCCTTGTTTGGATGAAAACTGACTTTTCACATTCCATCTCATACCCTACTATATATACCCTTATACCCACGAAATGTAAGTGTGGCTATTCAGAGAGAAAAACCCTAAGAGAGGTTTCTACAACACACCCACCTCATTAGAGAAAGAGCTACCCATTCTCAGAGAGAAATCTTTGTAGTCTCTTCTCATTCCATCTCCCATTGTTATACCCATTGAGAGGAGAATTGTACCCAAATACTACCCACACCCATTTACAGTGTTGAGTGTTTTTGGAGCTTTGGGAAGCATTGGAGGATGCCAAGGATGGCGGATGCAATATGGAGCTTATTGCGGGATTCGGTAAGCTAGAGAAGACAAGGTTCGGCGTAACCCTGTTGGAGTAAGAAGCTTGGAGGGCTTAGGTGCACTGGGTAGATTAGGCTTGGAGGGTCTTCTGCTATTCATGTATTCCAACTTCATTCTCTAGTGGATTATTGACCGCTTGGAGGGCGGTAGAGAGGTTTTTCACCGAGTACTTCGGTTTCCTCTTCGTTAACACATCACCGTGTTATCTTTGTGTTTGCATCTCTCTTTCCTTACTCTTTACCTTTTAATTACTATTGTGTTTGTGATTAATTTTGTTTTAGAGTGTTTTACCAATTTGTGTTTAGCTTATATTCATCATTCCGCACATATATTGTTTGTGTATAAGCTTGTGTTGGTAATTTTGATATTGGGGGTCTAAACGTTCATTGGTGTTTTACATGTTAATTGAACTTTCATAAACAATGTCACAAAATCATGTTGTATGAGCTAAACATGTAATAACATAAATTTAGCATGATTGAAATGCAAAAACATGACAAGTGAACAAGTGTGTGCATCAAGTGTGCATGTGGTGTGCATATGTGATGCATGTGCAAGGCATGACTAAGCACATTTGGGTCAAAGTGTGTAAAACACACAACCAAATATCAAAACATGATAAACATGTATAATCATGGTAATCCCCAAAATTTGGTACTCATTGGAGTCCAAAACAACACCAAAATGCCATTTGGACATTTTATCAAACACTTGGTGTGCACCAACACAACTAGCATGTAAACAATGCATGAACATGTGTGCATCTTGCCTAAATACATGTTAAAATGCCACAAGGGGCCAACACAAACACAAACAAACCAAATGGGACAAAGCCCAATAAAGAAATTGAAATTTTTTTTACAAAATTTAAAGCTTCCAACCCTTTTTCAAAAATGAACCCAACTCAAGCAAAACCTAGAATTTTCTGCATAATCTAAGGAAATAAAGAGAAAAGATTGAATAAACATACCTTAGAGATGATTTTGAGAAGATTGCACTTGAGATTTGGTTAGGTTTTTGAGTGAAAATAAGATTAGGATAGAGAGAGGCTCGAGGGAGGCAAAGTGAGGGAAAAACAATTGAATTTGTAAAATCAGTCCTTTAAAACTGAAAACACGCATTTTTCGCGGGTTAGCTTCTCGTGAAGTTACTCGTGAAAAATGCCTCTAAAGCACAAAAAAACTTCGCGGGTAGTCTTTACTTGTGAAACAATCGCGAGAGTTTCTGTTTGAGATTTGGTGTTTTCATTCTTTGCCTAACCCATTTTTGCAGGAAGAGTTTACTCGCAAGCTTCTCGCGAAAATGCCGCTGAAGGAGTTTTTGATGAAAAACATGAAAAATGCAATTTGAACAAAAAAACTCAAAACACAAAAGCATAAAAACACTTTCAAAAACATATAAAATACTCAAAAATCTTTTTGGGTTTGATCGACAAGTAATTGAGTATACACATCACATTTGAACATGTGCAATCACACAAATGAAATAGGCATTCATCGAACAAAAGTCTTGTGTGTTGTGTGTGTGTATCAAATGTGGAATAGTCCTTAGTCTAGAGTAAAGTTTCAATGATCAATTCAATCAAGTCATACACAACTAGTACAAAGTCAAGTGGTCTATCTTAATTATAGAAATGAACATATATGACCTCCCACAAGAAAATGATTACATATCTTGGAAGCTTTACTTTTGGCTTCTTTCAACTCATAACTTTTTGATCATTTATGAACAATACATCTCATTTTGAGATCGATGCCTGAAATTTTTTATATTTCTAATAGACTAAGAAAGTATTGACCCCTTGTGATGAATTAACCAATTAATTAGCCAAGTTAATTAATTAATTCAATTAGCATGCAATAAGTGTGGTAGAACAAACAAATCACCAACTAAATTAAAATGCAGTGGAAAAATAAATTAACACGGTGATTTGTTTACGAATGGGGAAAACATACACGGTGCTCCACAGTGATGACAGAGATGCTGCTTCTTATGTTTAGGCTTTTAAGTGTTTCCTTTCTTAGCCCTAGGGTTTTTAGTCTCTTTCTTATCCTGCTTAGGGGTGCTCCTAAGATAGATTTATTCTTGTCTATGTTCTCACTAACTAACACATTTTTCACATCATTGTTCTCAGGTTCAACATTGTTAGTAGAAGAAACAAAAACAGTAGTACTAAACCAGTTTGATCAGAAGCAGATTTCTGAAGACTGAGCATCTCATCAAGCTTTGTACTTGAAGTCCTTTCCAACTGAGCTCTAACTTGGAACAGCTCCGCCTCAAGTTTCTTGGTCTTCTCAGCTAGGAAGTTGTTCTCGAATCGCAATGCTTCAATGGTCTGATTGGCTTCATCAAACTTCGTGGAGATTTCTTCTCGTTCAAACTCCATTTCACTAAGCTTCTTGGTGGCCAACCTATACAACTTCTCATGTTTTTTTGAGACCTTGTATAATTTTGCATAGGCTGTGTGGATGTCATCTTGTTCATCCATCTTCTCAAATTTAGACTCCACCAAGTCCTCTTCTTCGTCCACATCTTCAACAATCCCCTCAGTAGGATTTACAGTGGCAGTGAAGGCATTTAGGATTCCATCATCCTAATTGTCAGAATCATCTTCAAGATCGATGTCGCTCAAGATAGCAGCAAGTGCCTTGCTCTTCCCAATGGTCTTGAGATATGTAGGACACTCTTGTTTCATATGACCGAAGCCTTGACACCCAAAGTATTTTGGTCCTGAGGGAACAGTGTACTGACCGCCATCCCTAGCATCCTTCTTTCCTTTGTCCTGGTTCTTGAACTGAGACGAGCTGGACTACTTGCAATCTTTGTCAAATCCTTTAGCATTGGCATTCTTCATAAAAATTTTGAATTGCCAAGTGATATAGGATTTCATCTTAGAGTTTTCATCATCTAAAAACTCATCAGTGTCACTGCTTTTGGCCTTCAATGCCATGTTCTTTCCCTTACTAGATTTCCCTATCCTCGTCAAACCCAACTCATAGGTCTGCAGATTGCCAACCACCTCTATCAAAGGAATTTTGTCAATATCCTTTGATTCCTCAATCGTGGTGATCTTGGCATGAAATCTCTCGGGTAGAGATCTGAGCACCTTTCTGACAATCTTGGATTCGGGAATGGTTTTCCCAAGATTAAAGGTTGAGTTCACTATGTCCTTGAGCTTGGCATAGAACTCATTGAATGACTCATCCTCCTCCATCTTAATCTCTTCAAAGCTCGTGGTAAGCCTCTGAAGCTTTGAATCCTTGACAGCCTTAGTTCCTTCATAGGTTGTCTAAAGGACAGTCCATGCTTCCTTTGCAGTTTCAGTAGAGGATATCTTTTTGAACTCCTCATTTGTGACTGCACTGAATAAAGCATTCAATGCCCTGCTGTTGAAGTTAGCCGCCTTGATCTTAGCATCATCCCAATCGGCCGGCGCTTCCTTTGGCTTGGTCCAGCCTATCTCCACAGCTTGCCACACTTTTTCATCTAATGACTGCAAGAAAGCTCTCATGCATACTTTCCAGTATGCATAGTTAGTGCCATCAAATAAAGGAGGTATAATAAGAGACTGTCCTCTATCCATGACAAAACAGGGGTCAATGGATCACACAGCAAAGATTAAAACCTAATCAAAGTGTGCCTACTCTGATACCACTTGATAGGCCAAGAAAGTATTGATCCCTTGTGATGAATTAACCAATTAATTAGCCAAGTTAATTAATTAATTCAATTAGCATGCAATAAGCGTGGTAGCACAAACAAATCACCAACTAAGTTAAAATGCAACGGAAAATAAATTGACACAATGATTTGTTTACGAATGGGGAAAACCTACACCGTAAAAACCCTACCGGGTGATTTTAAAGTCACCACTCCCGAGAATTCACTATTATCACAACAAGCGGTTACAAGTAAAACAATACAAATACCTTATACCAACCTATAGTTGAACCCTTATCCCAATACCCAATTGGACTTTTTCTGTAGTGACAATCTCTCCTTTTCAATGCACGGCTCCCAGTACATGACTAACCAATTCGATGCGCAGATCCCAGTTCGCGGCTTACTCACCAACTTGAGAAAGATGTTGGCTGCAAAGTTGTTCAGTTCATCAACACGATGAAGATCACGAAGCTCCTTGGTTACAAAACCCTATGGTGTACAAACACAGCATCTTCTTGAATAGAAAGATGAACTAGGGCATATGTCTCCGGTTCACAATATGCTTGTGAAAAACTTTTGCGTTGAGTTACATCAGCTGTGACGGCTCTTACAACAATCCTTATATATGTTTAGGGTTATGAGAAAAGAAAGCCCAAACATTTTTTTACGGATTGGAGTGAAATCAGCTCTGAAAAACTGATTTTCATAAACCTCGACAAATAACCTATCTATCGAGAAGCTGTCGAGCATCGGGATGAAATAGCTTTTTAAACCTCGATAGATACTAGCTGTCGTGCTTTAAAATCTAGCACTACTTCACTTGATTCTCGGACAGACTTGCATGGCTTTAACACTTGAACTTGAAACCTTGTTCCTTGAAGTATTAAACACATCCTAGATCTACCCAATTACAAGTAAAGTGCGTTTTGTCAAAAGGATTAGCCAATTCTATATTGACATATGTTCCTAACATGATTCACATATGTCCTAACAATTTCAGTTTTGAGAATAAGCCTTTGGCTTTTTGGGCACCATACATTTCAATATAAGTCGCTTTCCCTTTTTCCTAGTCAAATACTAATATGTGCGACAGCTTTTGTAGCTCATTATCTCTTTTCAAGATTTGACATTTGTTGAGTTATAAAGCAAAAAACATAAAGGAGTGGGAAGATATATAGGCACAAGTCTATGCATATATCAAAACCATCAAGATCATTGACTAATCATCTATGACAAGCTTGAAGATTGATTTACAATAGTCACACATAGATATCAAGATTTTTCCCACAAAGATAGATGTGCATACATGACAAGCTTAGCTCAAAAATGCACTACGCCATTAGTACGAAGGTATTAGGCCAAACTCACATGTGAAATACACAACACAAGCGATCAAACTTTTTAGAGATTTTTCAATTTTTATGGGTTTTTGAATTTTTCAACACACTCAAAAACAAAATATGAAAAGTAAGATCAACAAAAAGAACAAGTACAAAACAAACTTGAAAAGAAACATGCTAAAATGAGAAACATAAGCAAATAACCAACCAAAGTCACATCATATAGGAAGAATTAATGCATGGACATGGTCTAATGCTTATGCATGTCTACCCTTCTTCACCCACACGGCACGTGCATTTGGGGTGATATCCCTAGAGGATTGGGTACTAGAGCTGTGATTCTCAAACCTTTGGCTGAAGCTTATCTATTATCTTCATCACATCACCAAAACTTAAATCAGCTTCTCACCCTTTTGATTGCTTGGCGTTCCAATTCCCCTTTCGTTGTCCTCTTAGCCTTTAAGAATCTGCTTTCTTCAATGCATGAAGTTTATAGCAGTTAGGTCTTATGTGTCCTCGAACTCCACAATGGTGGTAGAAGTGTTGAACTTGAGGACCTCTTTGAGGTTTTGGGAAAGACTTCCCTTTAGCCTTGGGTTTGGCCACAAATGGATTTTGAGGTTTTGTTAAAACCTTTTGAGCAATTCCATTTGGCTTCTTCTCCACTTTTACATTCTTAACACTTGGAGTAGCTACCATTGGTTCCTAATCAAGTTTTGTCGAAGAAGGGTTTTTGATGAGAAAGGACATCATCAAGCTTCTTTGTGGATACTCGCTCTACCTTGACGTTTGCTTGAACCACCTCAAGGTCAAGAAATTTTATCTTTGAGTAAGCTTCGGTCAGTTCTCCATTCAACGTCTCTATTTCAGATTTAGCCTCCTTATATCTCATTAGGAGACGTCTATAGTCCTCCTCTGCCTTCTTCATCTTTTTAATGGCTGCCTTGGCCACCCTTGTATATTCTCCTGACTTCTCAAGGAGGGAATTGTAATTTTCTTGAAGTCCTACTGGATTTTCATCTTCTTCAGCATCAGACTCTTCTACTACTCCAATTGACTCCACTTCACTATGTTCACCGAGTTCTTTCACAAGCAAATTTAAGTCCCCTGAAGATTCAACATGGGCAATAGTCATAAATGCAGAGAAGTTCCCTTCTTCATCACAGCTATCCTCCGAATCAAAATTGGAAGAATCTGAATCACTAAGGGTCGTGGCATATGCCTTGTCCTTTCCTCTCAAATAGTTTGGACACTCCTTTTTAAGATGTCCATGACCATTGCATTCGTAACACACGATACCTTGGGGGGGGGGGGGGGTTGTGAATCCTTTCCATCTTTCTTCTTAAACTCCTTCTCATCACCTTTGGAGGATGAAAATCTCCCTCTGCTGAACGGTTTCCCACTATTTTTCATCTTCAGAAATTTTCGGAAGTTCTTTGCAAGAAATGCTACCTCCTTCTCCACTCCATCTTCTTCGGAGGAATCATCCATTCCTTCGGTGATGGTTTTAAGAGCAAGAGATTTGCTTGACTTATGAGACGGTAGTCCCAGCTCATATGTTTGGAGAGATCCAATTAGCTCTTGGATTTTGATCTCATCCAAATCTTTGCTTTCCTCTATAGCTGTGACTTTTGCTCAGAAGCTCTCCGGCAATGATCGGAGGATTTTCCTCACTACCTTTGAGTCCTCCGTTTTCTCACCCAAGTTGAACTAGCCAATAACCACTTCATTTAGCTTACTATAGAAAGAGTTAAATGACTCGTCCTCACTGATTTTCAGCTCTTCAAATCTGGTAGTTAGCATCTGCAACTTTGTATCCTTTACTTTCTTTGTTCCTTCATATGTGGTCTCCAATATCTCCCAAGCTTCCTTGGCTACTGTTATATGGAAAATCCTGTGAAATTCATCTGGAGAAACATCACAAAAAATTGCATTCAAAACTTTACTGTTAGCGTTAGCTACCGCAAGTGCTGCCTTATCCTAAGTGGATTTAGAGGCCTCCGGCCTAGTCCATCCTACTTCTACCGCATCCCAAACAATATCATCAATTGAACACAAGAATGCCCTCATTCGGACTTTCCAAAAAGCATAGTTACTACCATCAAAATATGGTGGAACATTTAAGGACTGAGACCGGTCCATCTCAAACGGGGTCAAGGATCACACTCAAGTATTTAAACCACAACGAGTGTACCCGCTTTGATACCAATTGAAAGCTCAAAAATGTGTTGAAAACACAAAGCTGTTTAGACCCCCAAATTAAAGTTACGGCTCGATAGATTTTACACTAACTTAATACTAAGTGCGGAATAGTGTAAATGCGAGCGGATAAACAAACAAGCTACTCTAATCCATATAAAAAGCAACACAGCAGTAAAATGAAAATATAAAAGAGTAGGGAAGAAAGATGCAAACACAAGATAACACGCCGATATGTTATCGAAGAGGAAACCGAAATACTCGACGTAAAACCTCTCCGCCGCCCTCCAAGCGATAATCGATCCACTAGACAATCAGTTGGGATACATGGGTTAGCAAGAGACCCTCCAAACCTAATCTACCCGATGTACCTAAGCCCTCCAAGCTCCTACTCCAACAAGGCTTCTCGGAACCGTGTCTTGTCTAGCTCTCCGAATCCCGCAACAAGCTCCATGTTGCATATGCCATCTTTGGCTTCTTCCAATGCTTTCCAGCAGCTCCAAACTATCACTTGACACTCTGAAAGGGTGTGGTAAGTGTTTGGGCTATCAACCTCTCAATGGTATGGAAATGGAGAGGTAGGATTTGAGGAAAAACCACAAGCTATTTTGTAGAGGATTATGGGTATAACAATCTCTAATTCTCAAGGTGTTTGGCTAGGGTTTTCTCTCAGAAGCACTCCTTCACATTTATGGGTAATGTGGGTATATATAGTGTAGGTATAGAAAGTGTGTATCAGATAGTACAATCTGGCAGAACAGAATGTCTCGCGGGTGTCTCGCGGGAAGGCCTTACCCACGAGATACTCACGAGACACAACTGTCTCCATCCTGTCCTGACTTTTCGCATTCTAGCATGTGCAAGTCACATGAGTCACTTCGCGGGATGCTTAGTCGCGAGATACTCGCGAGAGCTCTTCAGTCTTCAATTGCTTAAGTCTTCACACACTCTCTCTCTATCACACAACCCTTACAATTAAATCCCACAATAAATACAGGGTACAAAAGATTGAAATAGAATTACAATCAAATTTGGCATGAAATTAAAGCCAACAAAACACATAGTTGTAAATCACAACTTTACAGGATTCTTCCCCAATTCCCATAGACTCTACTTCGGTGTGCTCACCGAGTTCTTCCACTAGAAGACTCAAATCTTCTAATGAGTCCATAGGTGCAATGGCCATAAATGCAGAGTAATTTCCTTCTCTGTCACAACTTTCTTCCGAATCAGAATTGGAACCATCCGAGTCACTAAGGGTGGTTGCAAAGACTTTACCATTTGCTTTCATATACGTGGGGCATTCTTTCTTCACATGCCCATGCCCTTTGCACTCAAAGCACGTGACCATTTGAGACGGTGAGGAATCTTTTGAATCCTTCTTCTTGAAGTCTTTCTTGTCCTTCTTGAAATTTGAGAATTTGCCCTTCTCAAAAGACTTTCCATCTCTCTTGAACTTTAGGAACTTATAGAAGTTCTTAGCAAGGTATGCCACATCCTTTTCAACCTCATCCTCATCTTATAAGTCTTGAGCTTCTAATCTCTCATTGATTGTCTTGAGAGCAAGAGATTTGCTCTTCCTTTGAGATGGTAGAGATAGCTTATAGGTTTGAAGAAAACCGATGAGTTCTTGAATTTTAATCTCATTAAGGTCTTTGCTCTCTTCGATGGCAGTGACCTTTGCACAAAAACTCTCTGGTAATGATCGTAGAATCTTCCTCACAATCTTGGAATCCTCCGTCTTTTCTCCCAAGTTGAATTTCCCAATCACCACTTCATTTAGCTTCTCATAAAATGAGTCGAATGACTCGTCTTCAGCTCCTCAAAGCATGTGGTAAGCATTTGCAACTTGGTGTCCTTCACCTTTTTGGTGCCTTCATAGGTCGTCTCCAAGATTTGCCACACCTCCTTGGCAATTGTAGTATGAGAGATTCTGTGAAATTCGTCAGGAGAAACACCACAAAAAATAGCATTTAAAGTCTTGCTAATAGCATTAGCTGCCGCAAGAGCGGCCTTATCCCACGTGGATTTGGCAGCCTCTAGCCTAGTCCATCCTATCTCGACAACGTCCCAAACACTATCATCAATGGAACATAGAAATGCCCTCATACGGACTTTCCAAAAAGCATAATTGCTCCCATCAAAGTAGGGAGGAGCATTAAGCGATTGAGATCGATCCATCTCAAAAAGGGTCTGAATCACACTTATGGCCTGTTTGGAAGTTTAGAGAAGGAGGAGAGTAGAGGGGAGTAGAGGGAAGGAGAGTAGTGGGGAGGAGAGTAGAGGGGAATGGTTCCCCTCCACCTTGTTTGGATGTTTTTAAAATTAGTAAGGGGGAAGGGAGTAATTAGCCCTTCCCCTTATTTGGATGTGTTAAAAATTAGGATGGAGAGGAGAGGAAATGATTAAAATAGACAAATTTACTCATATTTGAAAATAGACTTGCAACATTGATCTATTATTAATTTAGAAATGGTAAATTGGAAAATTTATCTAGTCAATAATTTATCTACTCTACTCTCCCTCCAAATCTCTCCAATTTGGGGGAATTAAAAATGAGGGGTTAGAGGTGGTTGAAACCCCTCCAAACCCCTCCAAACTCCTCCCCCTCCTTCCTTAAAAAACTTCCAAACAAGGTAATTAAATTACTCTCCTTCCCTCTACTCTACTCCCCCTCCTTTTTTTAACTTCCAAACAAGCCATTAGGTAATGAAACTGTAGCAAGTGCACCCACTCTGATACCAATTGAAAACTTGAATTTGTGTGAAAACACGAGCTTTTTAGACCCCCAAATTAAAAATTATGGCTCGGTTGATTTTACTCTAACTTAAACTAAGTGCGGAATAGAGTAAATGCGAGCGAACAAACAATATAACTACTCTAAGCCATATTCATCAAATATCAACAATAAAATGAAAGCTAAAAGAGTAGGGAAGAAGAATGCAAACACAAGATAACACCCCGATGTGTTATCGAAGAGGAAACCAAAGAACTTAGCGAAAAACCTCTCTGTCGCCCTCCAAGCGGTAAATTGATCCACTAGAAAATGAGTTGGAGTACACAAATAACAAAAGACCCTCCAAGCCTAGTCTACTCCATGTATTTGAGCCCTCCAAACTTCTACTACCAACTGACTTGACGAAGCCTTATCTTCTCTAGCTCTCTGGATCACGCAATTCAGCCTGATTGCATCCACCAAAAAAATGGCTTCTTCCAATGCTTCCCAGCAACACCAAAACCTCACTTTACACTCAGGATTGGTGTGGTAAGTGTTTGGGCTATCAACCTCTCAAGGATTTAGATATGGAGAGGTAAGAGTTGAGGAAAACCACAATGGATTGTGTAGAGGATTATGGGTATGACAATCTCTAACTCTCAAGAGTTATGGCTGGAGTTTTCTCTCTAAAAGCACTCCTCTCAATATGTGGGTAATGTGGATATATATAGTGTGGGTAAAGACATGGTGTATCAGATATGACAAAATAATAAAATAGAATGTTTCGCGGGTATCTTGCGGGAAGGCCTTACCCACGAAATACTCGCGAAAACCAGCTAACACCATCTGTCATGACTCTTTGCATTCCAGTCATATGCGGAGCACATGGCTTCACTTCGCAGGGAGTCTTCTCGCGAGCTACTCGCGAAAACTCCTTTGATCTTCAATTTTGTCTTGAGTCTTCACACTCTCTCACACACACAACCCATACAATGAAATCCCACATAAAATACAGGGTACATAAGATTGAACAAAATTACAATCAAATTTGGCACGAAATTACAGCCAACATAAAATAGTTGTAAATCACAACTTTATACCAACATATGTGATTCCCAAGCCTTTCATTTCTTTGATTGTCTTTGAAGACTTAATCTAAAAATTTTCAAAATGAAGAAGCAAATTTGATTACATGTTTTTAATGATTTCAAATCCTTTCTAGCCAATGTGATCGAGTTAACAATTGAACATTGTGATTGGTCAAAGAGGTTGTTCAAAGGATCACCTTTTGTTCATCTGAAAAAGATAAATTTTCAAAAAATCTCATTCTAATTAATTTTTTTTTTTCAAAAAAAAAAAGACTCATTTCAAAAAAAAAAAATCATTTTTCAAATTTTTATTTTCGAACTACGTCTGGACCTGATTCTCTATGAGAGAGGTTCGTAGGCAGCCTTTTCAAAGGCCCGATCCTAGTTACCAAGAAAAATCTTCATTTCAAAATTTTCAAAAAAAAATCATTTTTCAAAAAACTTTTTTCGAACTACGTTTGGACCTGATACTCTATGAGAAAGGTACGTAGGCAGCCTCTCCAAAGGCCTGGTCATAATCACTAAAAAAAAAAAACATGTTTTAAAGGCTCAAAATCAAGACATTTCTTTGTATGAATTTAGGCTAAGAGCATCTGTTTTGCATTGAGCATATCATCAATTTTCTGTGCAAGCATGTCTAAACTAAGGGCATTGGCCCAAAATATTTTTATAATAACTGATTACTAACAAGCTCATGGAAAGAATCTTTTGCAGGAGGTGGACATGGATCTTTCATCTACTCAACAATCACCATCAATCTTCAGTTTAGATGTACCAATCGGCACTCTAACAGAGCCCATTGGCCCATCATCCCAATAGTCCTTGTTTTGCCCAGTTTCGTGATTTTGATCTTGTTTTACTTAAATTTTTCTTTATTGAGGTCCCTACACAATAAGATTTTTCAAAATTCACATTGATTGTTGAACTAGGGGCATTCGACCATGCATCATCCATTTTGAAAAAAAAAATCATTTTTTCCTCAAATATCAAGGTTTTCAAAAAGTCATGCATCAATTCACAAACTAGGGGCATTCGGCCATGCCTCATTCATTTTCAAAAATAAAAATAAAAAACAGAGAGAGATCATCATCATCATCTTTTCAAAAAAAATCAAGATTTCCAAAAATCATGCATCCATTTCTAAATTAGGGGCATTCGACCATGCCTCATCCGCTAAAAAAAAAAATCAAGATTTCCAAAAACATACTTCAAAGAGTAAACTAAGGGCATTTGGCTATGCCTCATTTAGGTGAGATCACCCATGTGAAGACCTTCCAAGTAAGTTCAAAGTTTTGAGTAACAAGGTCGCATCAGGTAAACTCTAAACTTTTCTGAATCAAATACAATTTTCTTTCAAATAAGTTCATACATATCCTATACATTGTAGGATCGACAGTAGCTCTCCTACCTTCAAGGGATAGACCATAATTCTCCTAAAACTCATAGGATCGACAATAGTTCTCCTATACATTATAGGATCAACAGTAGCTCTCCTACCTTCAAGGGATCGATAATAGTTCTCCTATACGTTGTAGGTGTTAAGGACATATTTTGTGTAATTGGCTAATCCTTTGACAAAACGCACTTTACTTGTATTTGGGTAGATCTAGGATGTGTTTAATACTTCAAGAAACATGTTGTTCAAGTCTAGTATTAAAGCCATGAAGATTGGACCAAGAAACAAGTGAAGAAAAGCTGTCATTAAAGCTGGACAGATAGCTCGACAGCTTCTCGACACCTCTCAATAGCTAGGCTATCTATCGAGCTCCTCAGTTGATTATTATCGCAATCTTGACACCTCTCGATAGCTGGTGGATCGATCGAGAAAGATCATGTCTCCTCGACAGCTCCTCGATAGCTTCTCGATAGCTGTATCTGTCGAAGTTTAAATCTCGACACCTCCTGATCGATTGAGGTTACGAGAATTCAGATTTTCAGATCTGATTTTCGGCCCATGGTTTTATATTTGTGTAGGGTTTTTTTTCTCACAACCCTAGACCTATATAAGGCTTATTTTAGAGGCCGTCACAAAAAAGAATACAAGGAGAACATATGTAAAAGGTGACCGATGCCTTATTCTCTCTGAAAGAAGCTACTGCGTCTTTGCGCCTTAGGGTTTTGTAACCAAGTGCTTGTTGATGTTCATTATTGATGAAGTGAAGAACTTTGCAGCCAACATCTTCTTCTAGTTGATGATTAAGTCACATATTGGGATCCGTGCAATTGGTTAGTCACGTACTGGGATTCATGCATCAAAGGGTGGCGTTCATATATTGAAGAGTTCAAAGTTTCTGAAGCGGTAGAAGGTTTCTGCTATGAGTTCATCTACGGGGATTGTAGAGTCTAGGGACAAAGGTTTTGTACTAGATATGAAATTTCTCTTTACTATAGAGGATTGCTTTTCGGGAAGGTTTCCCCCAGGTTTTTTACTGTGAAACTAGTTTGTTTCATTGGTTTTCCTGGGTCATCATATCTTGTCTTATTTACTTTTCCGCTGCATATTATTTTGACATGATATTGATGTTTGTTTGTTTTAACAAGTTTGATTCATAATAAACCTAATTAACAACTTGGGTTTAAAACTTGATTAATTCTATCAACCGGGGTCTAAATTTCCCAACAAGTGGTATCAGAGCTGGTACACTCTGATTGGATTAATTTCCTGAGTGTGATCCTTGACCCCTGTTGTCATGGAGACTCTTGATTGTTTTGATTTGCATGATCTTGTGTTGAATGATGATGATGATGTTCAAGATGCCTATTGCAAGCTTTATAATTTTTGTTTGAAATCTCTTGAATGTTTTACAAAATTAAAAGCTAAATTTAAAAATCAAATTTCATCTCAAGTGGACAAAATTAAGAGTTTGGAAGAGCAACTAGTTGAATTTAAAACTGAAGTTGAAAAATTAACTAGTGTCAAACTTGTTGTTGAGCCTAACTCAAAAGAAAAGGATTTTTATATTCCTTCATTTAAAAGGAATAATCAAGAGTTGAAGGCTAATATTGCTAGGATAGACAAAGGTAAACAATCTGATGTTAATGCTGAAGTTTCTAAACTTATGTCTAAAACTCCTCCTAGGTTGGATGAAAATTCTGAATTTGTCCCCATTTGTCATCATTGTCACATTGTTGGTTATATTAGGTCAAATTTTCCTAAGTTGAGGTCTCTGTCAACCTCTAAGGTTAGACCACCTTTTAGGAAGCAGAGTAGTCCTAAAACTGCTCATGTTTGTCACCATTGTGGTGTTTCTGGATACATTCGTCCTAATTGCTTTAGGTTGTATCCTCATAAGCAATTGTCCAAACGGTCACGGTTTCCTCTCAAGGACCTACTCCTTTGTTTGGAGAGTTATTAAAAGTCTTGAGCTTTTTAACTCAATTTCAGGAGAATTCTAATTCTTCTATGTCCTTTGGTAGACATATTAGGACACGTGCCTTTTCATATTCACGGCCAAAGACTCGTGCTGTATGGGTGAGAAAGGAGCTTAAGACTTAATTGTCTTTTCTGTTTTTCCTCTGCTCTAATTCTTTCTATCTAAAGTAGGACTTTCTTTGCTTGATTTCTTATCTGCTTTTGGAATCATGCATTTGCATTTTTCTATCATGCTTTCATGCATATGCATCTTTCTTTCTTGCTTTCATGTTGTTTGTCTGTTTTTGTTTGGTTGTTTAGTTTTTATTTTATTTTGTTTTCAAAATAAAAATAAAAAGAAAAAGAAAAATTAGAAAAATACAAAAACAGTGTGTGTTATGTGTACATTGGTACTTGT
This sequence comes from Notholithocarpus densiflorus, assembly GCA_030021035.2. NCBI lineage: Eukaryota > Viridiplantae > Streptophyta > Magnoliopsida > Fagales > Fagaceae > Notholithocarpus > Notholithocarpus densiflorus. The sequence continues at coordinate 4,098,419 of JARYZH020000007.1, forward strand.
GTACCTTGAATGGCCATTGAAACAAAGTTTTCTAAACTTTGTATCTCTTGTAGCTTAGATGAGCATCTCTATGCACAACTAAGCAAGTGAGCTTTGTGGCTCTTGTTTGTGATAAGTAAGATTAAGTTTTCTCTTGTACTTAACACTCGTATCACTCTTTTTGACGGGAAGGATTAGAAAATCCTAAGAGAAAGGTATAAATAACCATCTCACCACTATTGCTCGCCAATCATAATACGACACTCGTATGCTTCGGCATAGCAAAAGTGTAGTGTCAATGATATTTGTGTGCTTAGGCATAGTAAAATTGGAATGTCAAAAGTTTAACATAATTGGGTATTTATTTTCTCTCTCTTATATGCCCATGCATGATTTGCTAAAATAAAAATATGCAAAGAAAAATAAAAGCAAAAAGATCAAATGCTTTAAATATGATTGCAAGTGTGTATTCTAGGAGATATGGAAGTTATAGGATGTACCTCGAAGGTGATAATCCCCATCAAATAGTTATGATTGTGTGTGAGTTAAAGTGATTTTCTCATATCTCAAATCGTCATAACATTTATACACTTATGCAATCTTGTGATGTTTTTCACACACAACACGCAATATTCTTTGCTACTCTTGATACATGTGCAAGTACAATGTGATTTGGCCATCACAAGGTTTTACATGTGTTAATGTATTCTCACTATACTGTCTTGACTTGTTTTTGAAATATAAAATTGGTTAGACTTGTTTAATGTATGTGTGTGTTTATAGAATCTATGAGCATGACATTTTTTTTGTTGAGAGATCTGTCTTTCACATTTTATTGCATATTTCTATTATCTTGTCATTCGCAGCATCTTGTTTCATTACATTCATGCATTTTTATGAATTCTTTGTACCCCCTTGATCATCCTTGATCATTTTTATATTTCTCGAGTGAAGCTTTCTAGCTTCTTGTACCCTTTGTCAATCATGACAAAAAGGGGGAGAAATTGTGATGTGGTTTCTTTTTTTAAGATTCTACATGTTAGGGGGAGAAATACATTCCTTTGTAAGGGGGAGTTGTGTTTCATCTTGTTAGGGAGAGTGCTTACCTCCTTCTTCTTGTACCTTGGGTCTTGTGACCATGTTTACATACATTATGCTTATCTTTGATATATATATATATATATATATATATATGATGATGATGATGATGTATGTCTTCTTCACCTACCTCTACATGTGTTGTCTCTTTTCTATCTCCATACACATGCTTCTTATACTTGTATGCAATCTATTATTTCTGTTTCACACTAAGATGCCTTGATGAGTTTTGTTTAAAGTGTTTCAGAAATACAGGTTGTCAAAGTCTTCTTGCCATAAACTCTCTTTTTGCAAAGTTTTTCAAGAGTTTGTGTTAGGATAAATTTTATTGTATTCAACAAGTGAATATGAGTTGAGTGATTTATGACTTCTCTCATATGTTCATTTGTTTGTTGTGGTTTTGTCACGGATTGCCAAAGGGGGAGATTGTTAAGGATATATTTTGTGTAATTGGCTAATCCTTTGACAAAACGCACTTTACTTGTATTTGGGTAGATCTAGGATGTGTTTAATACTTCAAGAAACATGTTGTTCAAGTCTAGTATTAAAGCCATGAAGATTGGACCAAGAAACAAGTGAAGAAAAGCTGTCATTAAAGCTGGACAGATAGCTCGACAACTTTTCGACACCTCTCAACAGCTAGGCTATCTATCGAGCTCTTCAGTTGATTATTATCACAATCTTGACACCTCTCGATAGCTGGTGGATCGATCGAGAAAGATCTTGTCTCCTCGACAGCTCCTCGATAGCTTCTCGATAGCTGTATCTGTCGAAGTTTAAATCTTGACACCTCCCGTTCGATTGAGGTTACGAGAATTCAGATTTTCAGATCTGATTTTCGGCCCTTGGTTTTGTATTTGTGTAGGGTTTCTTTTCTCAAAACCCTAGACCTATATAAGGCTTATTTTAGAAGCCGTCACAAAAGAGAATACAAGGAGAACATATGCAAAAGGTGACCAATGCCTTATTCTCTCTGAAATAAGCTACTGCGTCTTTGCGCCTTAGGGTTTTGTAACCAAGTGCTTGTTGATCTTCATTATTGATGAAGTGAAGAACTTTGCAGCCAACATCTTCTTCTAGTTGATGATTAAGTCGCGTATTGGGATCCGTGCAATTAGTTAGTCACGTACTGGGATTCGTGCATCAAAGGGTGGCGTTCATATATTGAAGAGTTCAGAGTTTCTGAAGTGGTAGAAGGTTTCTGCTATGAGTTCATCTACGGGGATTGTAGAGTCTAGGGACAAAGGTTTTGTACTAGATATGAAACTTCTCTTTACTATAGTGGATTGCTTTTCGGGAAGGTTTCCCCCCAGGTTTTTTACTGTGAAACTAGTTTGTTTCATTGGTTTTCCTGGGTCATCATATCTTGTCTTATTTACTTTTCCGCTGCATATTATTTTGACATGATATTGATGTCTGTTTGTTTTAACAAGTTTGATTCATAATAAACCTAATTAATTACTTGGGTTTAAAACTTGATTAATTCTATCAACCGGGGTCTAAATTTCCCAACAGTGGGATCGACAATAGCTCTCCTACCTTCAAAGGATCGACCTTAGTTCTCCTAAGACTCATAGGATAGACAATAGTTCTCCTATACATTGTAGGATTGACAGTAGCTCTCCTACCTTTAAGGGATCGACCGTAGTTCTACTGAAACTCATAGGATCGACAATAGTTCTCTTATACATTGTAGGATCAACAGTAGCTCTCCTACCTTCAAAGGATCGACCTTAGTTCTCCTAAAACTCATAGGATCAACAATAGCTCTCCTACCTTCAAGGAATCGACCTTAGCTCCCCTAAAACTCATAGGATAGACAATAGCTCTCCTACCTTCAAGGAATCAACCTTAGTTCTCCTAAAACTCATAGGATCGACAATAGCTCTCCTACCTTCAAGGAATTGACCTTAGTTCTCCCAAAACTCATAGGATCGACAGTAGCTCTCCTACCTTCAAAAGATTGACTTTAGTTTTTCCAAAATCAATAGGATTGACAATAGTTCTCCTACTTTCCCCAGGATTGACATTAGTTCTCCTACCTTCAATGAATTGACTTTAGTACTCCCAAACCTTTGAAAAAATCAACCTCAATTCTCCCGATCCCTTGATTGATAAATTCCAAAATTGAATAATCTGAGTTTTCAATCCTCATAATTCTAATATAAATTTTCTCATCTATGGCATGAAAATTTCAGACTTCAAAACACAGATTGGGTGAATAGGGTTCTCAATCATTCTAAGTCAGAATGGGCAAACAGAGCTCTCAATCACTCTAGACAAAGATTGAAATAGAAAAGCCTTTCAATTATCTCATACACAAATCGAGGTAGAGAAGCCTCTCAATCGCCCTATGTTCCAAGGTAGAGAAGCCCCTTGGTTACGTTCCATTTAGATCGAGGTAGAGAAGCCCCTTGGTCGTCACAATTCAAGGTTGAGATAGAGAAGCCTCTCAATCACCTCTGTCTCCAAGGTAGAGAAGCCCCTTGGTTACCCTTTATTCAGATCGAGGTAGAGAAGCCCCTTGGTCGCCACAATTCAAGATTGAGATAGAGAAGCCTCTCAATCGCCCCAGGTTCCAAGGTAGAGAAGCCCTTTAGTTACCCTTCATCCAGATCAAGGTAGAGAAGCCCCTTGGTCGCCACCATTAAAGATTGAGATAGAGAAGCCTCTCAATCGCCCCAGTTTCCAAGGTAGAGAAGCCCCTAGGTTACCCTCCATTCAGATCGAGGTAGAGAAGCCCCTTGGTCGCCACAATTCAAGATTGAGATAGAGAAGTCTCACAATCGCCCCATGTTTCGAGGTAGAGAAGCCCTTTGGTTACCTTCCATTCAGATCGAGGTAGAGAAACCTCTTGGTTGCCCCCCACATGTAGATTGAGATAGAGAAGCCTTTTAATCCACCACAAATTCAGCTTGAGATAGAGAAGCCTCTCAGTCACCCCAGATTTCAAGATTCATTTCAAAGTTTGTCAGCTATCAAGTAGGTTGAGTATTCATAATTCTCATTTTTTTTTCCAAAACAGCAAAACACTAGTTCTATGTTCCTAGATTTTAGGTTCGAGGGCTAGGTAATCTTTGAGAAGTCATCCTCGATTAAATCATGGCTGCTAAAATCAGTGTCATCGTTTTACATTGACATTCGCTTTACAAGCTCTGTCAATGAGGGGCATTCTGTAGACACTCGATTTGGCACCCATAATTTAATCTTGGAAGATGGCTAGAATGACCATTCGTACACTCGAAAAAATCATAGTTGCATTACATGCATTAATTCATTCATTGCATCTCATAAAAATAATCTTGAGATTCTAACGGTCGCGACAGTATGTTCGATTCACAAATCGGACCGTCGGATTGAAAGATATCACTAGATCAAGTTTTCACGGTTTGCATGCATTGTATAGGGTGAAGCTTATCACGTGTGATTAATTGAAATTAATTTTGATTGGTTGATGATTAAAATTAATTAAATAAATTTTTGTGATTGGTTAAGTATTTTTCTTAAAGTGAGATTTGTTGCGTGGGATTAAAACAAATGAGCTGATAATATTTAAAGACTGTAGATAATTAGGCTTTTAAGATAATTATATTCAAAATAATTATTTTAAAAATCCTAATTATCACTTTGGAATGAGGTTTATCATGATAATAACTCTTAAATTCGTCCAAATACAGTTTTAGAGTTGGAAAACACTTCAAAAACGTGTAAATCAAGTAGCAGATTTCAGATTCAAGTTCCAAGGAACTTTTGGCATAGTAGAACTCAAAATTAGGACTAGGCTATTTCTCAAAAAGTTGTAGAGAATCGAATTTCCCATCAGCTGTAAAAATTTCATCTTAATCAGAATTTTGAGTAAAACTATATGATCAAAATACTGAAGCTTGTTCTGATCTGAAAAATCAGCTTACTCTTATCCAAATCTCCTTTTTTTTTAGGATTTTCCCCCATACGTTTGTTGCTTATTTTTTTAAGCATTCCAACCTCTATAAATAGGGGAGGCCTCCCAACATTCTGCACACTTTCTGACCCCACCCCCCCCCCCCCCCCCCCCGTGTTCCCCCTTCTTCCTGGCTCTTCTCTTTTGATTTTTCAAATCCCCTTACGTTAAAGACATTCTAGAGGCTCTTGCCTTAGGAATTTCTTTTTTGTAAGTAAAGTATTTTAGGCTTCAAAGAGTTGAATAAATTTCTTTGAATCCTAAAATATTCTTTCAACTAGAAGAGCACGCTCATGCAAGAGGTATTCTATTCTTTCTCTTTTCTTTCTTTTCTTCTCCATTAGTTTTGTTGATGATGCATGAATATGTTTAACATGTTTTATTATTTCTTGCTCTTAATGTATAATTACCATGTTCTGCTTGAATTTTTCTTTAACATATTCTTAGGTGATTGTTTATTGTGGTTCTCTTTCTTAAATTTCAAAGTCTGCTAATGTCTATCAAAGATTTCATTAAAAAACTAAAAAAAACTAATCTGATCTTTCAGATTTGATTTTTCTAGACCAAAAACTGATCCGATCTTTCAGATCTGATTTTTCTAAACCAAAAAAAAAATTGATTTGATCTTTCTAATCTGATTTTTTTAACCAAAAACTAATCTGTATTTTTCAAATCTAATTTTTCTAAATTCAAAAATGATCTATATTTTCATTAAATACAGATCTAATTTTTTTTAGAAAAAGTTTTCTTTGACACAAAACTACAGATTTTGAAATTTAATAAAAGGATTGAAAGTTAGTTTGTAGTTTTTTATGGATGTGATGAATGCGTAATAAATTCATCATATGAATGTGGATCCTCTTTCAAAAAGTTTTTTTTTTTTATATATTTTTTATTCATAAAATAGATATTATTTTTCTTGATAAAATCACCATTTTTTAACTTTACACAAAAACAAATCTAATACTTTTTTACAAAATCTTATTCCTTTTATTCATAAAAAACAAATCTGATTTTTCTTGTTAAAATCACCTTTTTTAACTTTACACAAAAAAAGATCTGATTCTTTTTAACAAAAATCTTATTTTTTCTTTTACGTAAAAAATGATCTGATTTTTCTTTACAAATCAAATTTTCTTTTATACACAAAACATATATGAATTTTCTTAAAAAAAGAGGACACATCCATAAGGTAAATTTATTTGAATTAATTTTAGTCAAGTGTTTGTCATGTATGTTCAACATACCATTCACATCATGCAAAAGAGGGTATATTGGTCATTAGAGTCTAGAAGACCAGACTCTGTCTGGGTGGAATGAGTGTCTAACACCTTCCCATTCCATAACCTAGCCCCCGAGCTTAGGATTTTTGGATAGGTAGATTAGTGTTTTGTCTTTCTTTAATTTTGGTAGATTGTAACTAGGACCAAAAGTTTTGTATTCTTTTGCATAGATTGTAACTAGGACCCAAAGCCTTGTAAGGTTTAATTTACCAAAATTGTACTGTTCTTTATTTAATCAATAACATTCAAAGTATTCTGAATATGTATTTTGTATTTAGTTTTTTCTTTTTTCTTTTTTTGCATAAAAAAAAATAAGTGGCGACTCCACCACTTACCCAAAAAGAGAGGTGCTCTTAAAAGCACGCAAATCTCTTTTTTTTTAGAGCACCCGAGTTTGCAGTCTCTCACAGTGGTTTTTGAAACAATGCATCAAATTAGCCAAAAAAAGAGTGGACAGGTAGGTGAAATGGCTTTGAAGTTAGATATGAGCAAGGCTTATTACCGGGTGGAATAGGGATGCCTAGAAAAAATTATGCAGAAGATGGGGTTCAATGTGAAATGGGTGACTATAATGATGAGATGTGTTCGAACAGTGTCTTATTCTGTTTGAATTAATGGGAAACCATGCGACAATATCATCCCTTCTAGGGAATTACGCCATGGAGACCCACTCTCTTCATATTTGTTCTTGTTGTGTGCAGAAGGCTTATTAGCTCTACTCTAGTCATCAGTAGACCAAGGACTTCTTAAAGGAGTGGTGGCTTGCAAAGATGCTCTGGAAATTTCTCACCTATGAGCAAGCGTAGGGCAACAGCTAAATAGAGATAAAACTTTGCTATTTTTTAGCAGAAATACATCTCCAAATATCCAGCATGAAATCAAAATTCGTTTTGGCGATGAGGTCATTCAACAACATGAAAAGTATCTTGGTCTTCCATCACTGGTTGGAAAAAAAAAATGCAACACTTCCTGGCAACTTATTAAAAGATTGGATAATAAGTGTAGACACCACCTATTGTACCCCTTACGACTCAGGCCCCCATTCCCCAATGATGCTAAAATTCTAGGACCCAAAGTTGGTTAGGGGCCTAATCAAATTACAAATTGACTTGAGAGATGTTAAAATGGAAAATATAACTTTTTAATGAGCTAAAAATAAATTTTTGGAAAATAAAGGCCAGAAGAAACCCTAAGCCTGCGTACGCAAGCAAGAGCCTACGCGCACAGGTAGTGTTTCAAAAGCACCAGAAAAGCAAGTTTTCAGCATTAAAAACTGAGATTTGGAACGAATCCCACATAATTTGGGAGCTGTTCCAAACTCTCATTTTCATAATATAAATAGCCATACATGGTACCTATTGAAAACACATAGAAATCCCATGGAAAAACACTAAAATTCGCTAGAAATAGTGAATCAAAGAGGGAGTTTTTCACAAAACATTCTCAAGTCAATTTTATTTGATTATGAAAGCTCAGATTTGTGCTAAAACGCAAGAGCTTGTTCAGACCCCCAATTAAAAATTACGGCTAGATTGCTTTTACTCTAACTTAAACTAAGTGCGGAACAAGAGTAAATAAGCGCAATGAACCGATAACACTACCCTAAGCCATATCCAACAATAAAATGAAAGTTTAAAGAGTAGGGAAGAGAGATGCAAACACAAGATAACACCAAGATGTGTTATCGAAGAGGAAACCGAAGAACTCGGCGAAAAACCTCTCCGCGACCCTCCAAGTCAAAATCGATCCACTAGAGAATAAAGTTGGAGTAGACAAATAACAAAAGACCCTCCAAGCCTAGTCTACCCCATGTACTTGAGCCCTCCAAGCTCCTGCTACCAACGGACTTCTCAGAGAATAAAGACCCTCTCACTTAACACTCAGAATGGGTGTGGTAAGTGTTTGGGCTAACAACTTCTCAAGGATCTAGAGATGGAGAGGTAGGAGTTGAGGAAAACCACAAGGAAATGTGTAGATGATTGTGGGTATAACAATCTCTAACTCTCAAGTGTATTTGCTAGAGTTTTCTCTTTGAAAAGCACTCCTTACAATTCGTAGGTAATGAGGGTATTTATAGTGTGGGTAAAGAATTTGGTAAAGCAACTCAACTTTTTGCCAAACTGAATGTTTCCTAGGTACTTCACGGGATAGCCTTTCTCGCGAAACACTCACGAACTTGACAACCTGGCATGACTCTTCAACTTCCAGTCATGTGCTTCACACGTGGCTTTTTCGCGGGTTTATTTTCACGAGCTACTCGCAAGCTAGTCGTGAATTGCACTGATTCACCTTTTGAAGCTTGATTCTTCACCGATCTCTCACACTCATCCCTTACAAATAAATCCACATACATACAGGGAAAATGATTGAAGAAATTACAATCAAATTTGGCACGGAATTAAAGCCAACACAAGTTAGTTGGAAATCACAACTTTACAAATTAGGGCCTTTTCTATCCTTGATCTTTGAATTTTAAGATTACTAATCACTTTCTTATTGGTTTGTGATAGATTTGATTGAGGGAATGGTCAAAAATCAAGCCTAGGAGCTTTTTCTTTGAGGTATTCTCTTTTTAAACTTTTCTTTCATTTCTGATTTTAGTTTATGTTTTAATCCATTTCTTTGCCTTGTTTATGCTTATAACATGTTTGCTTAGACTAGGTTTATGTTTTCTTTATGTTTTAAGCATGTTAGGTTGCTAGAATTTATGTTTTGAATCTTGCTCTATTTGTTGTGTTTTTAAGGTTTCCAGGCAGAAACCCACATACACATGATCAAGGCTGCATATGCAGGCTTCATTATGCACACGCAAGGTTGTTCATGTGTACGCATGAACCAGCCCAGAAACCCGAGTTTTGTTTTCTTCTGTTTTTTGCTTTTGCTTTCATATGTATACTTCTGTTTAGATTCCTTTCCATTTATGTGCTTTTAAAGCTTCTGTTTCATATGATTAATTAGATGTTTGCCTTCACATGCTTAGATTAGGGTTTGTTTTGTGTTGTTTTTTTTTCAATACTATGAACGCGCATTCACATGTTCATGCATAATGCCATAGGTGCTGAGTTGCTGCAAGGTAATAAAAGGTAAGTCATGCATTCACAGGAACATGCATCTTTGAGTAGGGTTTTGTTTAATGATAGATGTGAATATGCTTGTTTGATGGGTTGTTCTTTATCACATTTTTGTTTGGATCTCTTAATACCCATGTTGCTGCCTTCGATAATGCAATATGATATGATGCCATGATTAGATGTATGCTAGGGTTTGTGAAGTGATGAAGCATGATTAAATGTATGATTAGGGTTTGTGGTGTGATGAAATACCTTGATGTTGTGACATGTATGCTAGATGAATGATAGGTTGTTTGCTAGATGAATGCTAGGGTATGCCATGATAGATGTATGGTTAGGGATGATTGATGCCATGTTGATTGTTTATATGCATGTTAATGTGTGTGTGAGTTAGATAAAAATATTGAGTATGCCTTTAATAGGGTTAAGACATAAAACACAATGATGGGAAGCCAACCTTAGGGTTGGGTGGTTTTGGGTGGCTAACACCTTCCCAAGACCGTACCTTAACTCTGAACTCATATCTCTGATAGTAAGATCAAAAGGTCCTTCCTTGAAAGGACGCTATATATATGGTTCCTAGGCCATTGCAAAAACTAGGTGACGACTCCAAAACCTGTTGTGTCCATAGTGGTGACTCTACTAGGGATTGTGAGTTTAATTCCTTTATGTCCTGTCTTAACCTTAATAAAGGCTTACTCAATACTTGTTGCACACACAAATCACTTGGTTCTATTGCCCCTTTACCTTGGTTGGTGATGAGTGGAAAGATGGAAGGCCCTGTTCGGGCCCAAGTCTTTTGAAGTTCATCCCACCAACTCACAATGTGTGTCATTGCCTATGATGATGGGCTTTGAGTACGTTAACAGTTTGCCACCAATCCATAAAAGTCCACTTAGGACCTCGGTTGGAATCATGGCCCACCTAGTAGTGAACGACCTACTTATCTATCCCTTGAGCCTTAGGAAAGCTTACCCACACTTACAGAGATCCTAGACCCAATCAAGAAGAGGATACCCTTTATATATTTCTTGTTTTTTCAACCATATATCTTGTGATCACCTAATTCTAAAGGACAAATAAAAGACATAAAATTAGAAGGATGACCCTAAAGTTATGGTATACCCTAAGACAAAGGGGACAAAAGAAAAGAAGTTCTCACATGTAAGAGGCTTGTCCCTAAGTCTAAGGATATATCTTAACTTGAAAGGATCATAAGACTATTGCTTAATTGCTATCATAAGCCCAAATCAAAAAGCCCTTTGGAAAAAGAGGACTTTGGGCCTAAGATAACAAGTATGCTATGGACTTAGCATCCAAAATCCTACAAAGTCAAATATGAACTTCCCTAATCTTGGGCCTCTTTGTTGTATGCCTAGGCCCAAAATGATGAGAACTTCATGGACCTTGTGAGGAAGGCTACAATATATTCTAGCTAAAGGGCTACTTTAGAAAAAATGAATGATAATGAAATGAAAGAGGAAGAGTCCAAAGGTGATGAATATATTGTAAGCCTATGTTTGAGACAAAGAGTTAAAAATCTCTAATAACATTTTAACGAAAGTCCATGAGAGTAAGATGAAAGCATTATTGTAAATGGACCGAAGCCCATTGAAACAAAGGGCAAGGTCCATGAGAGGAAAGGGAGTGACTTTGTAATTAGGCCTTCTGTTAGGACATATGTGATTCACTTGTTAGGAACATATGTCACTATTTTATGTAATTGGCTTATCTTTTGACAAAACGCACTTTACTTGTAATTGGGTAGATCTAGGATGTGTTTAATACTTCAAAGAACAAGAGTTCAAGTCTAGTATTGAAACCATGCAAATCTGTCCAAGAAACAAGTGAAGAAGTGCTAATTCATTAAAGCTCGATAACTGCTCGACAGATAGCTATCTATCGAGGTTTAATGAGGCTCGACAGATACTATCTATCGAGAATTACGAAAATCAATTTTTCAGATCTGATTTTCGACCCATGCTTATGTATTTGTGTAAGGTTTCTTTTCTCACAACCCTAGACATATATAAAGCTTATTTTAGAGGCCGTCACATAAGAGAATAAAAGGAGAAAATATGAAAAAAGTGACCGATGCCTTATTCTCTCTAAAAGAAGTTATTGCGTCTTTACGCCTTAGGGTTTTGTAACCAAGTGCTTCTTGATCTTCATTGTTGATGAAGTAAAGAACTTTACAGCCAACATCTTCTTCAAGTTGGTGCTTAAGTCGCGTATTGGGATCCGCGCAATTGGTTAGTCACGTACTGGGATTTGTGCATCAAAAAAAGGGTGGCGTTCATATATTGAAGAGTTCAGAGGTTTTGAAGCGGTAGAAGGTTTCTGCTGTAAGTTCATCTATGGGGATTGTAGAGTCTAGGGACAAAGGTTTTGTACTAGATCTGAAACTTCACTTTACTATAGTGGATTGCTTTTCGGAAAGGTTTCCCCCAAGGTTTTTTACTGTGAAACTAGTTTGTTTCATTGATTTTCCTGGGTCATCATATCTTGTCTTATTTATTTTTTCGCTGCATGATTTTGACATGATATTGATGTTTGTTTGTTTTAACAAGTTTTATTCATAATAAATCTAATTAACAACTTGGGTTTAAAACGTGTTAATTCTATCAACCGGGGTCTAAATTTTCCAACAAGTGGTATCAGAGCGGGTACACTCTGATTGGATTAATTTCTTGAGTGTGATCATTGACCCCCGTTGTCATGGATCGTGGACAATCTCTTTTGATTCCTCCTTTATTTGATGGAACTAATTATGCGTACTGAAAAGTTCGTATGAAAGTATTTTTGCAGGCTCTAGGTGAACAGGTATGGCAAGCTGTTGAAGTTGGCTGGATTAAGCCTAAAGAAGCGCCGGTGGATTGGGATGAAGAAACAATCAAAGCGGCAAATTTCAACAGTAGGGCCTTGAATGCTTTGTTTTGTGGGGTGACCAATGAGGAATTCAAGAAAATATCATCCACGAAAGTCGCCAAGGAAGCATGGACCATTCTTGAGACCACCTATGAAGGTACCAAGGCAGTAAAGACTGTGAAGCTTCAAAGACTCACTAGTAGCTTTGAAGAAATAAGGATGGAGGAGGATGAGGCCTTTGATAAGTTCTATGCTAAACTCAAGGATATTGTGAATTCTGCCTTCAATCTTGGAGAATCTATTGTAGAATCCAAAATTGTTAGGAAAATCCTTAGGTCCTTACCTGAAAGATTCCATGCCAAGATCACTGTCATTGAAGAAGTAAAGGATATTGATCAACTTCCTTTGACTGAGCTTGTAGGGAACCTTCAAACCTATGAGATGGGATTAGGTTTAATGGGAAAAGGTGGAAAGAGTAGAAACTTGGCTCTTAAGGGTATAGAGGAAGAGATTGAGGACTCTGAAGATGAAGATGAAAGTGAAGATGAAGATGAAGATGATGATGATGATGAGGATGAGGATCTAACCTTCATAACTGATGAGATTATCAAGCTTCTTCAATTTAGGAAAATGGATAAGGGCAAACCTCCTAGAAAATCTAAATCCTTAAGGATGGGCAAGAATGAGAAACCCCTCATCCAATGCCATGAGTGCAAAGGTTTTGGTCATATGAGGATAGAGTGCCCAAACTACCTCATGAAGGAAAAGACCAAAGAGTCAAAAGATAAAGGGTTGGTTGCTACTTGGAGTGATATTGAGAATGACTCTTTTGATGAGTATGTGGATAAATGTAGTCACGTTATGGCCTTTGCTGCCATAACCGATAAGGTGATTGTGGAGAGTGCTAGTGACAGTAAGGATTCTTCTGATGATGAAGCACCCAAGAAGATGACCCTTCAGGAAGCCTATGATAAGCTATGCACTGAATTTATAAAATTTGAAAAGACTTCTCATCTTTGTAGAAAAGAACTTAATGAGGTAAAAACTGAAAAAGCGGATCTGTTAGTCAAACTAGATGAGATTACAAGGTTAGTTAAGACTCTTGTTATGGAGAACACCTCATTGGAAGAGAAGGTCAAGAATCTTGAGGTAGAGCTTAGTCAAGCTAGAACTCAAATAGAGAGGATGTCTAGTGCAAAGCTTGATGAGGTCTTGAGTGCTCAAAAGTCTAGTTCTGATAAGACTGGCTTAGGATATGTTGTTTCCTCCAACCCCTCCTCTTCCACAGCTTCTGGATCAAGGATTGTCTTTATGCCCCAATTTGAGAAAGGTGATAAAGGTATGAAATCTAAAACTGATTTGGCTAATTCTAAATCCTTTGTTAGACCTCATGTTTGTCACCATTGTGGTGTTTCTGGACACATTCGTCCTAATTGCTTTAAGTTGTATCCTCAAAAGCAAATGTCCAAACGGTCACAGGTTTCCTCTCAGGGACCTACACCTTTGTTTAGAGAGTTATTAAAAGTCTTGAGCTTTTTAACTCAATTTCAGGAGAATTTTAATTCTTCTATGTCCTTTAGTAGACAAACTAGGACATGTGCCTTTTCATCTTCACGGCCAAAGACTCGTGCTGTGTGGGTGAGAAAGGAGCCTAAGACTTAATTATTTTTTCTGTTTATCCTCTGCTTTAATTCTTTCTATCTAAAGTAGGACTCTCTTTGCTTGATTTCTTATCTGCTTTTGGAATCATGCTTTTATGCATCTGCATCTTTCTATCATGCCTTCATACATATGCATCTTTCTTTCATGCTTTCATGTTGTTTGTCTGTTTGTGTTTGGTTGTTTAGTTTTTATTTTATTTTGTCTTCAAAATAAAAATAAAAAGGAAAAATAAGAAAAATACAAAAATAGTGTGTGTATGTGTACATTGGTACTTGTGTACTTTGGATGGCCATTGAAACAAAGTTTTCTAAACTTTGTATCATTTGTAGCTTAGATGAGCATCTCTATGCACAACTAAACAAAGTGAGCTTTGTGACTCGTGTTTGTGATAAGTAAGATTAAGTAATCTCTTGTACTTAACACTCGTATCACTCTTTTTGACGGGAAGGACTAGAAAATCCTAAAAGAAAGGCATAAATAACCATCTCACCATTGTTGCCCACCAATTATGAAATGACATTTGTATGCTTCGGCATAGCGGAAGTGAAATGTCAAATGCTTAACATAATTGGGTATTTCTTTTCTATCTCATATATGCCCATGCGTGGTTTTCTTAAAAGAAAAATATGCAAAGAAAAATAAAAGCAAAAAGATCAAAATGTTTTATATATGATTGCAAGCGTGTATTCTAGGAGATGTGGGAGTTATAGGATGTACCTCAAAGGTGATAGTCCCTATCAAACAGTTATGATTGTGTGTGAGTTAAAGTGATTTTCTCATATCTCAAATCGTCATAAAATGTATACACTTATGCAATCTTGCGATGTTTTTCACACACAACACGCAATATTCTTTGCTACTCTTGATACATGTGCAGGTACAATGTGGTTTGGCCATCACAAGGTTTACATGTGTTAATGTATGCTCACTAAACTGTCTTGACTTGTTTTTTAAATATAAAATTAGTTAGACTTGTTTAGTGTGTGTGTGTGTGTGTGTGTTTTGGATCCATGTGCTTAACATTTTTTTTGTTGAGAGATGTTTTTGTGAGCTTAAAATGTTATTTGGATCATTGGTTGCATAGAATACTTGATTGCATTCATGTCTGTATTTTTCTCTTCTTGAAAAACTGTTTTAAAGCATCCTTGACAAATCCTCGACACCTCTCGACACCTGGCTTATCTGTCGAGCTCTTCAGTTGATTTTTATCGCAATCTCGACACCTCTCGATAGCTAGGTGGATCGATCGAGAATGTTCATGTCCCCTCAATAGCTTCTCGATAGTTGTTTGATCC
Source organism: Notholithocarpus densiflorus (assembly GCA_030021035.2). Lineage (NCBI taxonomy): Eukaryota > Viridiplantae > Streptophyta > Magnoliopsida > Fagales > Fagaceae > Notholithocarpus > Notholithocarpus densiflorus. Next base: position 4,113,615 of record JARYZH020000007.1, read on the forward strand.
ATCGAGGTTTGCTCAATAGCTTCTCGACACCTCTCTATTTGTCGAGATCCTCTTGCATGCATTGTTTTTCACATGTTTTGCATCTTTCTTTTATCTTGTCATTCATAGCATCTTGTGTCATTACATTCATGCATTTTTATGGATTCTTTGTACCCCCTTGATCATCTTTGATCATCTTTATATTTCTCAGGTGAAGCTTTCTAGCTTCTTGTACCCTTTGTCAATCATGACAAAAAGGGGGAGAAAATGTGGAGAATATGTGGTTTCTTTTTAAGATTCTACATGTTAGGGGGAGAAATACATGCCCCTGTAAGGGGGAGATGTGTTTCATCTTGTTAAGGGGAGTGCTTACCTCTTTCGTCTTGTACACCGGTCTTGTGACAATTTTTACATACATTGTGCTTATCTTTGATATATATATGGTGATGTATGTCTTCTTCACCTACCTCTACATGTGTTGTTTCTTTTCTTTCCTTATACACATGTTTCTTTTCTTGTATGCAATCTATTATTTCTGTTTCACACAAAGATGCCTTGATGAGTTTTGTTTAAAGTGTTTTAGAAATACAGGTTGTCAAAGTCTACTTGCCATAAACTCTCTTCTTGCAAAGTTTTTCAAGAGTTTGTGTTAGGATAGATTTTATTGTATTCAACAAGTGAATATGAGTTGAGTGATTTATGACTTCTCTTATATGTTCATTTGTTTGTTGTGGTTTTGTCACGGATTGTCAAAGGGGGAGATTGTTAGGACATATGTGATTCACTTGTTAGGAACATATGTCACTATTTTATGTAATTGTCTTATCCTTTGGCAAAACGCACTTTACTTGTAATTGGGTAGATCTAGGATGTGTTTAATACTTCAAAGAACAAGAGTTCAAGTCTAGTATTGAAGCCATACAAATTTGTCCAAAAAACAAATGAAGAAGTGTTGATTCATTAAAGCTCGACAGCTGCTCGACAGATAGCTATCTATCGAGGTTTAATGAGGCTCGACAGATACTATCTATCGAGGTATCTATCGAGAATTACGGAAATCAGTTTTTTAGATTAGATTTTCGGCCCATGCTTATGTATTTGTGTAGGGTTTCTTTTCTCACAACCCTAGACATATATAAGGCTTATTTTAGAGGCTGTCACATAAGAGAATAAAAGGAAAACATATGCAAAAAGTGACCGATGCCTTATTCTCTCTAAAAGAAGCTACTATGTCTTTACGCCTTAAGGTTTTGTAACCAAGTGCTTCTTGATCTTCATTGATGATGAAGTGAAGAACTTTGCAACCAACATCTTCTTCAAGTTGGTGCTTAAGTCGCGTACTGAGATCCACGCAATTGGTTAGTCACATACTGGGATTCGTGCATCAAAAAAAGGGTGGCGTTCATATATTGAAGAGTTCAGAGGTTCTGAAGCAATAGAAGATTTCTGCTGTAAGTTCATCTACGGGAATTGTAGAGTCTAGGGACAAAGGTTTTGTACTAGATCTGAAACTTCTCTTTACTATAGTGGATTGCTTTTCGGGAAGGTTTCCCCCTAGGTATTTTACTGTGAAACTAGTTTATTTCATTGGTTTTCCTGGGTCATCATATCTTGTCTTATTTATTTTTCCGCTGCATGATTTTGACATGATATTGATGTTTATTTGTTTTAACAATTTTTATTCATAATAAATCTAATTAACAACTTGGGTTTAAAACTTGTTAATTCTATCAATCGGGGTCTAAATTTCCCAAAACCTTCATTAAAATGGACTTAAAGATTTTCTAAAAACATCTAAGAATAAAAGAAAGAACCTTTTTAAATGGGACATGGACTTAATGAAAAAAGGACTTCTTTTCAGGCACCATTGCACCACCAAAATCAAGAAAACACATTCCCACTCCAATTTGGATTCGAGAAAAGAACGGAAGGCGTTTGGTCAAGATTGAGAACACACATCAAGAAGAAGAGCTCCAAGTAGGGGAATCCTCTCAAGCAACAATGGCCGTTCCAATTAGTGATGAAATTGCACAAAAGATATTCAAGGCAATGGAAGAATAAAGTGACATCCTTAAAAAGATGGGGAGTCGCCTCACTAAGCTAGAAGAAGCCAAATTGAAGAAGCCAGACCCACGTGTAGAGGTTCTCAATGATGAAGAAATGGAAGATTAGGATGAAAGGGACAAAGCTGATTATGAAAGGAACAAGCAATTTGAGAAATTCACGGCAAAAACCATAGCCATAAGAGAGAAGATGGAGAAAATGCAACTCGCCTTTCACAAGGCCCAAGGGATGGATGATTGTCCCTATAACATTGGGGGCATAAGCTTCAAAACTCCCATTGCACTACCTCCAAAGTTTAAGATTTCCAATGCAAACAATTTTGATGGAACTGGAGACCCAAAGCAACATGTTAGGAGATACCTAAGCATCACTAAAATGAAGGGGTTGGATGAGAAGCAAATTTTGCATGCATTTCCTTTCTCACTCACGGGGGTGCATCAAGGTGGTACTATAGTTAGGATCCTAGCAAAACTAAGGTGTGGAATGAATTAGTGAAGTTGTTTATAGATCAATTCATCTTCAATACTATGATTGATGTGACTTTAAGAGATTTAGAGACCACTAAGCAAGGAGTAAGGGAGACATTCTCCAAATACATGACAAGGTGGAAGGGAAAGGCATCTAGGGTGGTTAATAGGCCAAATGAGAAAGATCAAATCAACATGATTATCAAGAACTTGCTTCTGGCATATAATAGTAGGCTCTTGTTATCGCCTATTAGTTCTTTTGGAGACTTGTGTGATTGTGGAACTAGGATAGAGGATGCCATCAACAATGGACAATTGGAGAAGGGTGAGAGCAAACCTCCAATCAAGAAGACATATGGAGGAAGAGCAACCACCTCTAAAGCACCCAATCCCGTGAATGTAAGTTTTATCATACCTTAGCAAACTTTAGCCTACCTAAGCTTCACAAAGAAAGCCCACCGAGAATTTTCTGACCTAGGGATGACCTTTGCCCAAGCATATGAGAATTTGTCTTCCAAAGGATTCATCAAGCCTTTAGATCCCACACCCATGCCTAACCCTGCACCTTCTACTTGGAACCTCAATGAATATTGCCACTTCCACCAAAAACCCGACCATAAGAACGACAATTGCTTCTGCCTCAAACACGAGATACAAGACCTCATAGACAATGGAACCCTCCCAAATCCTAACATCATCACTAAGCCTAGCATTAGGAAGAACCCTTTGCTGGATTATCGTCAAGCTCTTCCTCCATATCAGAATTGGGTGTAAATTGATGAGATTGAATGGGATTGTTCAAAGTTGATAGAGACTGTAGAGGTCAATGTCGTGGAAGTTCAAGAAATATGGAATAAAGAAGATGAGGTTTTGAAGAATGCAGTGGTTGTTTAGGGGATACTTCCTAAAGGGATAACCGAGATGAAGAAAAGAGTCATAGAGGACAATGTGGAAAACATCACAAGGAGTGGGAAACACTACAAACCATCCTTCTTAGAAAAAGACCATCCTAGTAGGGACATAGGAGAAGGGTCAAAGCCCATGGAACCTAAAGGAAAAGAAGAGAAGGAAGAAGATGATAGGATTTTAGCTCAATTGAAGAAAACTCAAGCTCATGTATCGGTATGGAGTTTACTTATGACTTCTCACAAGCATCGTAGTGCTCTCTTAGAGGCTTTAAATGGGAAAGAGGTGCCTATAGAAACTACACCACAAGAAGTGCTATCTCTCATGGGAGTCAAGACTCCATCTCACCCTTTGCTTGCCTTTTTCGATGAGGACCTTCCTCCCGAAGAAGCCACTCACACTAGACTTTTACAAATCACCATTGAGTGCATGAGTGCTAAAGTTCCAGTGGTGCTTATTGATAATGGATCTACATTGAATGTATGCCCTCTTACGACTGCTCTCACTATTAGTCTAGATATGGAAACTATCATCCCTTCTCCCTTGTCTGTTAGGGCATACGATAACACTTCAAGGAAAGTTATGGGAACCTTCAAAGCTCCTTGCAAAATTGGCCCATTGGAAACAATTGTGGAGTTCCATGTCATGGATATCACTCCCAACTATAACCTTCTCTTAGGAAGGGCATGGCTTCACCCTGTTGGGGCCATCCCCTCTTCTCTACACCAAAAGATGAAGATCCCATGGAAGGGAGGAATTGTTGTAGTGCTCAGTGATGGTGAGATCCTAGCACCGGTTTGTGGACTTGAGGAAGGAGGAAGTGAGCTCCAAATGAGTGGTTTCGAGTTTGTGAACATGGCTAATTATGGATTGAAGGATGAAAGGTGTACTTTGGATTTGGTCCCATATTGTAGTCATGAGGTGATTGCGATGATGAAGAACATGGGGTATATGCCTGGTATAGGTCTTGGAAAAGGAGGAAAAGGGGTCGCTGAATTCCCCGATTTCAACACTCAACTGACTAAGGAAGGTTTGGGATTCTTTGAAGGCTGAGACAGAATCAAGAAGAACCTTGGAACCCTCAAGGGAAACTTTGTGAAGGAAAGAGGAAACTTTCCCTTTTGTGGCTTTCCCGAGCTTTGGGTAGGCAAGGATGGAAAAGTGTATCGGGGATGGGAGATATTCTTCAATGAGAAGCTCACTTTCAAGGAGAAGCCTACCGTGGTGATCAAGGAGGTTCCAAAATAAGTCGACTGGGTGGACTGCATGGAAGCTAAAGCAATGAAGACTATGCTGAAGATGGAAGGGGATGTGTTTGCCATCGCCATCGAGGAGCCAAATGATCCTTCTACCTTCATCGTGCCTGCTTTGGGGAAACTTAATAATTGGACTTGGGTTAGGTATTCTAAGAGTGGGGAATTCGTAATGCAAGTCTCGATGTACTTTTCAATATTGAAAGCTCGATTAGTGTAGAACACTAATACTTGTTTAGACCCCCAAATTTTAAATAACGGCTTAGTTGCTTTTACTCTAACTTAACTAAGTCCGGAACAAGAGTAAATGATGCGCAATAAACTGGAACACTACTCTAAGGCATAAGCAAGTACAATAAACAATAAATGTAAAGCTTAAAGAGTAAGGAAGAGAGATGTAAACACAAGATAATACCGAGACGTGTTATCGAAGAGGAAATCTAAGTACTTGGCAAAAAACCTCTCTGCGACCCTCCAAGCCAAAATCAATCCACTAGTGAATAAAGTTGGAGTACATGAATAAAAAAAGACCCTCCAAGCCTAATCTACCCAATGTTCTTGAACTCTCCAAGTTCCTGCTACCAACGGGCTTCAGGGAGCCATGTCTTCACTAGTTGTCCAAATCTTGCAATTAGCTCTAAATTGTATCCGCCATTCAATGGCTTCATCCAATACTTCTCATATGCGCCAAAACTTCTCTCAACACTCAAAATGGGAGAGGTAAGTGTTTAGGCTAAGAACCTCTCAAGGATGTATAGATGTAGAGGTAGGAGTAAAGGAAATGTTAGAGAAATGGTGTAGATGATTGTGGGTAAACAATCTCTAACTCTCAAGTGTTTGGCTAGGGTTTTCTCTCTCAAAAGTTTCTTGAAAAGACTCCTTTTTCTTCTTACAATTTCATGGGTAATGAGGGTTTATATAGTATTAATAAAGATATTTGAAAAGGCACACTCAAAATAATCAAGCAGAGAGTTTCGCGGGTCACTCGCGACTTGGCCTGAGTTGCGAATAACTCACAAAATCTAGCCTGTCAAACACTCTTCAAATTCCAGCATGTGCTTCTCACGTGGCCTTTTTGCCAGTGGGCACTCGCGAGCTAGTCATAAATTCTTCATCTTCACAGAATTTTCACTAATCTCTCACACACAACCCTTACATTAAATCCCACAAAAATATAGGGAAATGATTGAACAAAATTACAATCAAATTTGACACAAAATTAAAGCTAACATAAAACATAGTTGTAAATCACAACTTCACAATCTCCCCCTTTGGCTATTCCATGTATATAGAGAAAGTAAAATGAAATCAAGTAAAGGCAAATGAGATATGAACATATATCATAATTTGATCAAACATGAACAGTCATTAAGAAATGACCACAACGAACATTTAACGAGTAAATGAACATCTGGACATGCAAGCAATTAAAAGCAATGTAAAAATTAATTGCATGTCCAACAAGCATATGATGCATTAAAGAAACTAAAGCAAGAGGCAATAGATAACTAAAAGCATCAAGAAACGGATATAAAAACCAAGATACACAAGTACTAAAGAAAACATGGTTTTAAACTAAAGTACTTAAAGCTTTAAATAAAGCAATGTAAATAAACTATAAGAGTAGTAAAAAGTTTCAAAATTCTGCTCCCCCTCAAGCTAATACTACTCCCTCTTCTTGACCAGAATTACCAAAGGTGCTAGTCCATATTTGCCAAATCTTGAATTTGAGTAGAGAGAGCAGTGATTTTCTCTTGAAGATAAGTGAACTGGTGTGTGGAGTAAATCAAATGCTCATTAAAAGATTGCTGCAGGTGATCTAGACGATCGAGAATAAGATCGAGGCGATCGGGAGCATGAAGTGGTGCCTGTGGGTGACCTTGAGGATAAGCCTGTGGCTGCTCTTGAGGCTGAGCTTGACTAGGTGAGGCATCCATATCATCTGGTCCAAGGGTGAAGTTATCAATCTCATCATCAGTGTTGCCACCCTCATGAGCAGTGTCCTCATCTGGTGCTCCTTCTTTCTCTTCAAGATCACGAAGACAAGCTTTGCTCCTAGTCATTGTTTAAGCAGAAATAGGATCTTCCTTCTTCATGGCTGGCAAACCGGAGGGAATCTTGACCCTTTCTTGATGCATGATAGACATGATCAATCCCGAGAATAGCAAAGTCATCTGAGTCTTCTTCTTGCTGACACACTTTGCAAGGAGATGATAGATATGAGCATAGATTTCTATGTCCTTCTTCTTGTACAAGTCATAAAGAAACAGTGTTCATGGTTGAGAAAGAGTTGTCATATTCCTCACTAGGTAGAGGTTGAAAAGCATGATGTAGGCCAATGTCCTCATATATGGAGAGAAGCTGGTAGTGTGTAAGGATTGTTTCGTCCGTCCTCCCCCAAGATTTGGAACTACTTCCGAAATTGATGTTTTTCTCTTGTCATAAGGAAGAGAAGACTCCAGGATCACTGGTCGGATCTATAGAAAGTTCTGAATGGACATGGCAGAGATAGTGAACTCCTTTCCTCTCACCCAACAGTTGAGGTGATCTCCCTCCATAATGGCATTCAAGAAGAATTCCTGAATCAAGATATCATGCACCGTTATTGAGCCTGTGAGAAGAGGAGCCCAAGTGCGGTCTCTGAACACATCAGGAATGAAGGTACTCTCAAGAGACTCAAGGTCTACCTCTTTCTCCACAATACTAACAACTTCCTTATAGAACTCCCAGAATGCCTCAAATGCATCTCTATTTCGAAAAGTGATGCTCTTCAAATTGTTGACGCTTAAGAGGTTTCTTGGCAGTGGTTTTCTTGCAAGGAGACATCTACAAAAAGAAACAAACAAAAACCATACACAAAAATGGCAACAAACTTGATTAAATGCAAGTTAGAATAAAAACCAAGTAGACAACTCTTAAAAACTAGATAAAAGAGCATAAACTAGAACATAAAGACATGAAAACAATGCTAGAGGTCTAATTAGACAAAGAGCATGACAATATGCATGGCATGTCAATTGTGATAGGGTGTGTGCATCAAGTGTGCATGTGCAGTGCATAAGCAAAGCATGAACAAGCACCCATGGGGCAAAGTGTGTAAAACACACAAGCAATGATAGAAACATGTTACAATTAAGTAAACATGGAAATCCCCAAATTTTGGTACTCATCGGAGTCCAAACGAGTGCAAAAATGCCTAAGGAGCATTTTATCAAACACTTAGCATGCATACAATTACCCTATATGAGAAAAAATGCACGAACATATGAAAATATGCCTCAAATACAAGATAAAATGCCATAAGGGGCAAACATCATCAACATAAATGGGACTAAGCCCAATCAACAAAATTAAAAAAATTTGCAAGAAAATAAGTTTTCCCAACCCAACACAAAAATAAACACCAACCCTAGGTTTTAAGTAATCTAAAACAAAATCAAGGAATTGAAAGATTAAAAGTGATGAAAAATACCTTGGAGAAGTCTTAGAGTAGAAATATAAAAAGGTTTTGATGAGTTTTGGAAGAAATTTTGAATTTTCGGGGGTGGGAGTCTCGGAGTGCAAAAAGACAAGTATTTTGAAAACTGAATTTTCAAGCCCTTTAAAAAATGTCTTTTTCTGCATTTCGCGAGTCAGTGACTCGCGAACCAATTGCAAGCCTACTCGCGAAATAGGCAGATGGACAGGGCAGAATTTCGCAGGTCAAGTCTAAGTCGCGAAGCACTCGCGGGAGAGCCGCGAAACTCCCTAAAAATCTCGTGACTTGAAACCACTCACGAAAGCAGTCACAAAATGGCCAAACACAAAGTTTTTCAACACAAAGAATTTGACATTTTAAGAAAAACTTTCAAAACCAAAGTGACAAAAATCAGTTACAGAATAAATAAAATACTCAAAAATCTTTTTGGGTTTGATTATCAAGCAATTGAGCACACACATGTCACATTTAAACATGTACAATCACATAAATGAAATAGATATTTATTGAACATTAGACTTGTGTGTTGTGTGTGGGTATCAAGTATGAATTAGTCCATAGTCTAGTATGAAGCTTCAATGATCAATTCAATCAAGTCATACACAAATAGCACGAAGTCAAGTGACCTATCTCAATAGTAGAAATGAACATATATGACTCCTTACCAAAGTGTTTACAATGATTGAAAGCTTTTCATTTGGTTTCCATTTTTCATACTTTTTAATTAATACAACTTAATTTTTTAGCAACGATTCCATGAAACTTTTTATATTTCTTTGAAGAATAAGCCTTTGGCTTTGGCATCATAGATTTTGAATACATTTTTGCTCCACCTTTTCCTAGTCTAACTAGTTTTTGAAGCAAGGCTTTTTTAGCTCTTTCTCTTTTTAGAGATTGACGTTTGAAGAACTTTTTGACATAAAAATAAATGTGAGGAGATATATAGGATCAAATCTACACATGTATCAAAATCAAACAAGATTATTGGCTAAACATTCATGACAAGCTTGAAGATCTATTTACAATAATCAAACATAGATTAATAGATTTCACTCACATTCAATATGTGCATACATAACAAGCTAAGCTCGTAAATACACTACGCTATTAGTACGAAGGTACTAGGCCAAACTCATATGTGATATGACACAACACAAGCAATCAAAAATTTTGGGATTTTTTACATTTTATGAGTTTTTGTATTTTTTACTCACACAAAACAAAAGCAATAAAGTAAGATCAACAAACAAAACAACCTTTTAAACAAAAAGCATTTAAAAGAAACTACATAATGAAATGAGTGACTCCTTCTACATGAAAGAACTAGTGATAGTAATGCAAAGGCCACACCAATAAGATGAGTCAAGGAATGATACTGACACCGATGCTCTTACGAAGAGACTCAAACCGAGGACCATCAAGAGGTTTAGTGAAGATGTTAGCTTTTTGATTTTCGGTATTGATGAATTCAAGCCATACCACTTTCTCCTCCACCAAGTCACGAATGAAGTGATATCGAATTTCGATATGCTTTGACTTTGAGTGTTGAACAGGATTCTTGGATAGGTTTATGGTGCTTGTATTATCACAGAAAATGCACATGGTGTCTTGAGAAATTCCATAATCATGAAGAAGTTTCTTCATCCATAAGAGTTGAGCACAACAACTACCCGCAGCAATGTACTCAGCTTCAACAGTCGATAATGACACTGAACTTTGCTTCTTGCTCATCCATGACACCAAATTATTTCCAAGATAAAAGCATCCTCCTAAGGTACTTTTTCTGTCATCAACACATCTGGCCCAATCAGCATCTGAGTAACCTGCTAGGCAATCATTTGAGTCTTTTGAGTACCAAATACCATAGTCGGATGTTCCATTGACATATCGAATGATTCTTTTAACCGCAGTCATATGAGATTCCTTGGGTGCTGCCTAAAAACGTGCACAGACTCCAACACTAAAGGATATGTCTGGTCTACTTGCGGTGAGATAGAAGAGGCTACCAATAATGCTCCTGTATAGTGTTGGATCAACTTTCATACCAGCTAGATCTAAGCTAAGTTTAGCTGAAGAGCTCATTGGGGTGCATGCGTGCTTCTTTGAGTCCAATCCAAATCTCTTGACTAAATTTTTGGCATACTTCTCTTGAGATATGAAATCCCATCTTTTCGTTGCTTCACTTGAAAACCAAGGAAATAGTTTAGCTCCCCCACCATGCTCATTTCAAATTCTTGAGCAAGTGCATCAATTGATGAACCAAACACAATGTCATCAACGTATACTTGAGCTACAAGAAGGGATTTCTCATCTCGTTTCACAAAGAGAGTCCGATCAACATGACCTCTTTTGAAACCATGGGATTTGTGGTCCTCATATGAATGGGAGGATGCTAGCCAAGAAGATTCTAAGGATAGGGTACTATTGGAACACGATGGAAACCGATTGTGTGGACTTTGTGAAGAGTTGCCATGACTACCAAATGCATGCAAACTTGAACCACGTACCACCTAGTGAATTGTACAACATGACCTCTCCTTGGCCTTTTTTAGTATAGGGCATAGATGTGATTGGAAGAATAGCCCCTTGTTAGGATTAGTGCCCTTAAATCCTATTGTATGATGCTATATATGATATTATGTATGACATTATGTATGACATGATATATGACTTAATATTGTAATTAATAAAGTTGTTTTATTATTATCTAAAATATTGGTAACATGAATATTCAGACATTATCATATAGTCCATGAAATGCATAGTATGTAATTTATGTGATTTAGTCACAGAAGATATAGATCACAAGTTCTTTGTAAACTCAGAATTTAGTTCGTAGTCGGTGATGAAATTGGGCATTTCATCTGTGAAGACTATAACATATTAACTAAGATGATTTGTCTTGATCATGGAAGTGGTGACTTCTAGTTGATATGTTGATATGTTTTAAGAGTTAAGACATATTGAACTGGACCGCTGTGAGATTTATTATTCTCCTAACGACTGTCAATTGAATAATAAATCTCACAACTTCTATTCACATGAACTCTTAATCCTGAGAGAATAATGGACCTGATCATGAAATGTAGGTTGCTTTGATATATCAGGAATGAGATCTAAAGTAACGGTCAAAACCTCAATATGTTGGGCAGCCACATTTAGTGTTGATGGAACATATATTCTCAACATGGAATCCATAGTCTCTTAACGGAGATACAAAATATTCCCTTGAGATAAGTTTAATGGGTTTGTTATTCAGAGAGTTAGGCCTAACCACTTTAGTAAGACTAAGGTATATATTTATGAAATTGGATTTCATAAATATATGGTGAATAACTTAAAAGGATTAAACCGGGTACTCAAGGATTAAGATGTAGTAATTCACAAAGTGGCAGTCTTCATTCATGACTTTGTGTTACTACGAATATTTTATGAAAGGGTTACATGTACAATAAAGTCTTGGGATATAATTTATTAACAACGCTTAGAGTGCAATTATATTTATATAGTGGTATTAAATATAATTAATGGTAACTTTGGACTTGTCAAGAGTTGACAGAAAAGCCCAAGGCCCATTGGAGCTAGAGTCTTATTTGTTCCCTTTTGGTCCCACTCCAAGCCACACACTAAAGCCCAATTGAGAAGACCCAAAAGGCTAGCCCAATTAGATAATCAGTTATGTGAAGAGAAACATACATAATTTTATGAATATGAAATGTTTTGTATGTTATGTGTAAGTGACTTTTCACTCTCTCTAGAACATACACACATAATTGATTTGAGAGACCACACATCTTGGGCATCAAGTGGAATTGGAGTGAAGATTAAAAGTGTTCTCAAGAACTTTTGATCTTTGGTTTTGAATTTCACCACATCCATGTACACTCTCTTGTTCTTAAATTCTAAAACTTACATAGCACATGTTATCTATTGTGAATGAAGTAGATCCGTTAATTTTCCACTGCATATGTTTAGTATGCAATATAAACATGTATTTTTCCATCACCCCTAAGGCCTCAAATGGGCATGAGTACATCCTAGTGGTAATCAATTACTTCACCAAGTGGGTGGAAGTGGCCTCCTACTCCGTGTTGAAAGCCAAGCACGTGGCTCGGTTCATAGAGAATAACATCATCTACCAATATGGGGTACCCCTAAGAGATCATTTCAGATAATGGCTCCCACTTTGAGGGGGAGGTTCGAGGGATTATGGAGTTGTATAACATTGAGCATCATAAGTCTTCACCATATCGACCGTAGACTAATGGGGCCGAAGAAGCAACCAATAAGAACATCAAGAACATCCTGGCCAAAATGGTAGTGACATACAAGGATTGGGCCGAGAAACTTCCATTTGCTTTATGGGGTTACAGAACTTCTATCCGTGCATCAACTGGAGCAACACCTTACTCCTTAGTCTGTGGGAGTGAAGTGGTGCTCCTAATTGAGGTGGAGATACAATCTTTGAGAGTGCTAGTGGAAACCAAGGTCTTAGAAGAAGACTGGATGAAAGCAAGGTATGAGCAATTGGCTTTGATAGATGAGAAGCAAGCTAGAGCACAGTGCCATGCACAGGGATACCAAAAGAGGATTGCTTGAGCATTTAACAAAAAGGTGAAACCTAGAAACCTTAAAGAAGGGGACTTGGCCTTAAAAGTGCTTAGAGATGAAACTTTCGATCCAAGAGGGAAGATGAAGCCAAGATGGTCTGGTCCATTTATTATCAAGAAGATCATGTCAAGGGGTGCTACAAGGATTACAGATTTGGATGGGGAAAAGATGCTTCGCCTGATCAATGTGGATAGACTCCGGAAATATAATGTTTGAAAAAGAAAAGAAAAGAAACAAAGCCAGCTAGGTTGAAAACTCGAAAGGGTAGCCTAGGCAAAAGTTAAAGCAAAAAGACCCTGCTAGATTAAAAACCCAAAAGGGCGATCTAGGCAAAAGATAGGAGAAAAACCATGGTCATGGCAAAAATTCCTTCAAGGACGTCATGGGCAAAAGTTACATGGCATGGAAAAAAGAAAAGAAAAAGAAAAATAAAGACAATAAGCAAAGATAATAAATAAAGTGATTCTCTTATTGCTCAAATTAAAAGATGATAAATTGTTCCATAAGGGATTTGGAACATTCCAATCCTTTATTAAATTCAAAAGAAAAGACATGAGAATCATAAAGTGCAGAAAAGTAAAATTTGGGCATATCAAGTTTGTCATTTAGCCCTCTTCCTTTTGCTGGACTTCTTGTAAGCTTTTTCATCTATGAGAACCCACTTCATGTCATCTTGTAGCCACTTCTTGTACCCCGAAGTTGGATGAAGGAATTAAGGAGGACGAATGTCCCTAGTCACCCTCTATTGTGGCTAAGCCTCACGGATCCTGCTCAAAGTTCTATCAGTAAACTACAAGGTATGGAAAGAGCCATCATCATTAGAAGCCCCTTGGCGTTCACCAAACTGTCTGGCAATGCGACATGTGGAGTAGTAAGAGCAATAGCGAAGTCCCGCCAAAGGAACACAGTTGTCCTTAAGGCTACGGTGAGCCATGCTTGAGATGTGCCACCATTCCACCACCCATTGGATGTTTGTAGCATCAATACGCTCCATAAGCTCAATGAACTCTTCAAAGTTCATCTCAGCACGCTTGGGCCTATGGTCATGATAGTGCTTAGGTAGGTGTTAACTAGGAGGAACAGCAAGAGGGTGAAGTAAACGGAGCCTTTCAGACAACCATATCTACAAAAGAATGGAAAGAAAGGAAAAAAAGAAAGCATGTGTAAAAAAATCATAATAATAACAAATAATAAAAAGAAAAAAAAAAAGGTAGAAAAAGACGATATAAGGTGCCTCGATGGGTTGAAAACTGAAAGGCAACCCATGCAAAAATTAGAGGAATCCCACTAGGTTGGAAACCTAGGCAAAAATTAGGGATCATACGTGGAGGAGGAGAGGGCTCCCTGCAAAGAAGTTTGCTTCCTTCCTATGAAATGCATCCAAGCCATTAAGGTTCTCAGCCAAGATCATGTCTGCAAAATTTCTATTCCTCAAATCGGCAACCACCAAGCACATCTTATGATCCACACAACAAGTCTCATAAACCAAGAAGTATCTTGCAAGCATGCATAAGCAAAAGGCATTGAGGAACCGGGAGCGTGGTATCTCGATCGTTGGGGTAGCTAACCGAGAGAAGTATGCAAAGATGAGCCGAACATTCAACTTGCCAAAAACACACCATTGCTTTGCCTTTTCAAGAGGGACACCCAACAAAGCTTGAATCAAGGTGGGAAGATTACCACCCATGGTAGGAAAGACATGGTTGTTCACCGAAGGGTCACCCATAATTGCACTAAATTCCTCAAGAGTGGGGCATATCTCTACACTGTTGAAGTGAAAAACATGTCGAGTAGGGATCCAATAATTGGCAGCAGCACAAAGAAGGGGTTCATCCACCTTGATTTAGTGGTATGGAAAAATTCAAGAGAGACCATAAGGAATGATAGCCTCTTTGAAACTAGGGCCAAGCTTCCTGACCCGCGGCATGAATTCACATGGTCAAACCTATGTACGTAGGGTCAAGGTTGTGTACGCAGGCTCTCTTACACGCACGCACAGCGAGAGGCAGAATCCTAATTTTCTTTGTTTTGTGTATGGTTTTCTTCCACATGCTTCTTCTATGGATCCTATGGCCTAAAGGACTATTCAAGACACAACTATAGCTCAGATTTTTAGGCGTCAAAGATAAGAAAAGCATAGAATTGTGCATCCATTCCTATAAGTTGTAAATTAAGTACATATCACAAATAAAAAGCATGAATGTAAAAGATGTTCTTAAAATACAACCCGATGTCTCAAACTAAATCGAAGGTTCAGAAATGTGTGCTAAAAATAGAAAATAATAATAAAAGCAACAAAAAGAAAAAAGATATGCCAGTCCCCCAAGGCCGATGACTAGAGGTCACCTCCGAGTCCTCACCACCACCACCACCACCATCATCATCATCATCATTGCCGGGATAAGCCAGTCCCCCAAGGCCGTACAAGTCCTTCAAATACTGAGTCACCTCCAGCTTGAGGTTCTCAGCCAACCAAACCAACTCCTCATGCTCCTGGATAAAGGGTTGAAATGTAAAGGGAAACAGATTAGAATAAGCAGTTGAAAAATGCAAAAGAAACCAAGAAGAAAGAAATTGAAGAGAACTCACCGCCCGTGTGCCATCCAGAAAAGGATAGCCCATGACATTTATGTTGCAAAGCATAGGACGCTCCCTAGCAAAGCCGTCAAGGCCATAAGCATAGACTGTCCAAGGCAAATGAGGAGGGTCAATAGGAACGCTAGGAGCAGTGGCATCCTGGTACAAATATTTCAGTTAAATATCACAATGTACAAGAACGCAAAAAAAAAAAAAAAAAAAAAAAAAAAAAGATTAGGAATGGAAAAGATGGGAAGAAAAGAGCAATACCTCTACAGTAAGGGAGGGCATGAGGCGAGTGCGGTTGAACTCATCATAGTCCAACTCCTCCCTAAGCCGGTTGACATAAGCCATACTGGGACTTCATAGGGCATACTCAGCGTCAGTCATAAAGAGTGGGGCAAGCATGAACTCTGACGGGTCCATAGGCACCTGTGAGGCATCCTCGCCCACCAGTTGGCAGCACTCGCTCCGCCAAGTAAAGCACCCTCAAACCCGCACCCTCTAAAGGCTAGGTGATCTTAGAGGCAACGACAGCAAACACCTCCAAGTCGGGAGTTGCAGCAGAAGGAACGCTAGCCCATGGGTTCCAGTTGATCTGTAAAAATACATGAGGTTAGAAAGAAAGCATAAAAGGCATGTGAAAAATACAATGAAAGGCATTGAATCTCAAACTCACATCATTAAAAGACAACCCCTCAAGGTAGGCCCTCACTATAAGAGAATTTCGAAGGCTCAGGTTCAACCCTGGAATGATAAGACCATATCGAACAACCCAGCCCTAAGAAGAAAAAGGAAGGGGAGGCATGAATATAGTTTGCAAGAATTACAATGTACAAATGAATACAGTTTGCAAGATGACAGTTTGCAAGGAAAAAAAAAAAAGTATGAAGACAGTTTGCAAGAACATGGGTTACAATTTTCTTTAGCATGTACAAGAGCTATAAAAGAAGAGAGAAAGAAACTAACCTCCAAAAGCTTCCAAGGCCCCACCAGCTGGCGCAAGGTCCCCCGGCTGAGTGTGTCCAAGCACAAGTACAAATAGGCCAGACACGCCTGCCCCTAGTTTGCTCCCCCAACATCCCTGAAGTCACGAAAGACGGCTAGCCACCTCAAGGATACAGTCTGCCCTTCATTGGCAAAGAGATATGCCCCCAGAATGTATAGCAAGAATGCCCTAGCCATCCGAGCACAATCCACAACCGTCTCTAGGGAAAGGGGCTGGTAATCCACCTCAATATTGAAGTAGTAGATCTTATCTAAGGAGTACCTCCTCCAGAGCAAGTCAATCGCCATCCTAGTTCCTAACTCGCCCTCCAAGTTTATGATAGCACCATCACATCGGTCATGCGGTGAAAGTCTCAAGGAGTCACAGTCATCTCCCTCTCAACAATATGGAAGGTGTGCGTAGTGTCCCACCACCTCTTGGCAAGGCACTGCACCAAGATGGCATTCACCGACCTCTCTGGTAGAAGACAGATGATGGGCTCAAAGCCTGTGGCACGAATGTGAGCCTTCGTTGCCTCAGCAAGCTCCCCATACCACTCATCCACCTTATTAGTACCGCCCCTACCAGAATACGGGGATATATACTGAAAAAAAGAGTATGGTGATGTTAGATTCACAATATGGGTAAAGGAACAGTGAAAATAGAGTTTGAGATTCCCAATGAAGTGCAAAATGGTGTTAGAATCACATTTCAGATGCATAAATAGTGAAAGGAAGTGTTAAATTTGCAATTGGATGAGAAACAGATGAAAAGGGAGTTCAAAATTGTCAATATAGGGTTTCTGCCTAGCGGTATGCATACGTGAGCCCAAGCCTACGTACGCAAACACTAAGCATGCGTACGCAAGCTAAAGCCCACACACGCAAACTCTCAAGAACAAGCTCGCATATGCAAGAAGAGAGGTTACGTATGCATGAATCTAAGCCGCGCACGCAGGTTCGAGTCCTCGTACGCATGAACTAACGTAGAGAGTTGTTCTTTGATAGTTTCAAGCATATCTCAACCAAAATCCATTCTAAACATGTTCCTACCCCTACTGAGGTGTCAGGTTTTCATCTAAACCCATCCCACAACAAAACCCAAGCAGTTGTAAGTCCAAAAACATATTAAAACGAAAGATCAGAGGAAAACTCAAAAATGAAAAATAAAATGAAAAACTCACCAATTTGGCCCAAGCATTTGCCGAAAGATGATCCTCCGGCCAGTATGTCAAGGAAAGAGGCTCTAGCAGCCTCACTACCCCACTCCAACGGGTGAGGTTGAAGGCATTGCTTGAGAGCACGTAGGAGGTTTCCTTGGACTTAGATGTGTAGACACCGCATTTTGTACCCCTTACGACTCGGGCCCCCATTCCCCAATGATGCTGAATTCTAAGACCCAAGGTTGGTTTAAGGTCCAATCAGATGTTACATTGACTTGAGAAATGTTAAAATGAAAAATATAACTTTTAATGAGCAAATAAATCTTTTTTTGGAAAAGTGAGGCTAAGGAAACCCTCGCTATGTGCACACAAGAATCGACCTGCGCACGTAACTTTCTGCATGCGCACGCATAGCAAATTCCAAAAACTAAACAAGGCAAGTTTTTTGCATTAATGTTGAGGTTTGGAATGAATCGACTAGAAGTCGTTCCAAACCCCTATTTTCACACTATAAGTAGCCTTACATGGTATATTTTCAATGACACACAAAAATCTCACGGGAAAAAACTAAGATTCACTAAAAATAGTGAATCAAAGAGGGATTTTTTCACAAAACATCCTCAAGTCAATTTTCTTTTTATTAGGGTCTTTTCTGGCCTTGATCTTTGAGTTTAAGATTACTAATCACTCTTTTATTGAATTGTGAATAGATTTGATTGAGGGGAACTGTCAAAAATCAAGCTTGAAGAGCTTTTGTTTGAGGTATCTAGTCTAAACTTTTCTTTTCTTTTTCTTTTCCTTTTTGCACTTTAATCTTTCTGTTTGCTTTATTTTCTTGTTGTAATGTGTTATAATATGTTTATGTTATCTAGGTTTACGTTTTTGTATGTCTAGAAAGCATGTTAGGATGTTAGATTTAGTGTTTTAAGTCTTTGCTGTGTTTCTAGGGTTTCTGGGCGAAAATCCACGTGCGCATAATCTTGCCTGCGCACGCAGGGTTGTTCATGCGTATGCATGAACTAGCCTAGAAACCCTAATTTTATTTCATCTATTTTTGCTTCTGTTTTCACATGTAATACTTCTGTTTAGGCTTTTTTCATGTTTTTATATTCTTAAGCTTCTATTTCACAAGTTTTACTGCTTGTTTGCCTTCACATGTTAGAATTAGGGTTTATCTTGTGTTGTCTTATTTTGATGCCATAAACATGCATTCACATGCTTATGCTTAAAGCCATAGGTGCTAAGTTGTTACAAGGTAAGTGAGGTAAGTCATGCATTAGCATGAACATGCATTTTTTGTGTTGCTTGATGCTTGATTTCATGCTTAAAAGTTTGGAATACATGTTATGACCTATGCTTGATTACCATGCCATTTTACTGCCTTGTCTTTGTTGCTACCTTGTTTGGGATGTTATGCCATGATTAGATGAATGCTAGGATGAGGTGACATGTATGCTAGATGTGTGCTAGGGTCTATAATGTGATGAGATGCATGATTAGATGAATGTTAGGCTTTGCTTGATTGCCATGATAGATGTATGATTAGGTCTTTCGGGATGATTGATGTCATGTTGATTGTTAGATGAATGTTAATGTGTGTGTGAGTTAGAATAACAATATTGAGTGTGCCTTTAATAGGGTTAAGACATAAGACACAATAAAGAGAAGCCAACCTTAGGGTTGGGCGGTTTTTGGTGCCTAAAACCTTCCCAAGACCATACCTTAACTTCAAACCCATATCTCTGGTAGTAAGATCAAAATGTTCTTCCTCGAGATGACGCTATATATATGGTTCCTAGACCATTGCAAAAACTAGGTGGCGACTCCCATTCGTTGTGTCCACAGGGTGCCATGGAGAAGATGAGAAAGTTTTGGGAATGAGAGAGTTTCAGAGAGATTGGAGAGGGAAAAATCAGATTGTGAGAGAGAGTGGGAGAGGGCAATGGCCTTTTGTAGAGAAAAAAGAAATGGAAGAGTTAGAGAGAATATGAAGAGGTGGGGAAGATGAAGAGAAAAAAAAAACGGATGGTAACCGTTGAGGAAATATGAAGAGAGAAGAACACACCTAGTGACTAAACTACATGTAGTTTAGTCCACCACTAAACTACGTGTAGTTTAGCAAAAAAAAAAATTTATATCCCCATAGAGTCCCCAAGAGGCTAGAAGTGCAAAGGAAAATTCAAGAATACGCCCAAAAGTGACAAAAAACCCTCAAAATCTCTAGTGGATTTCCGAAATGTAGAAGAAAAATCCAAGAACACATTGAAATGACCAAAATACTCTCAGTCAAGTAAGAGACATAAAGATCGTACAAGCGTCCACAATAGATTGAAAGCATCAAGAGCATCCTTCAATGGACTATAAGCCACCAAAAGAACTCCCTAGTGATTTCAAATTTTCAAACAAATCCCCAGTAAGGTACAATATCATAAAGGAACTTCCCCGTGGGTCCAAGCCACGATGGCAACCCCCTCGCAAGTTGTGAAGAAGATCATCCCCATGGAGTTAATGAAACCCCCTCGTGGGTAGAGTCAACACCAATTCCCCAGTGAGCCATGAAGAAAGAAATAAAAAATTTCCCCAATGAATCACACATTTTCAAAGACTTCCTCTTAAGTCAAAATCACCAAGCTTCTCAACAAGTTCCTCTTCCCCAACAAGAAGGCTCCCCCGAGGGTCACCAAATTCAAGAAGGTCATGCTCCCCAACAAGTTCCCTTTATCATCTCCAATGGATCATTCACCTAAGACTCCCTCATGGGTCAAAACAGATAGAACTTGTGCACATATCCTGAGGAAATTGAACATGTAGGCACATCATACAAACTTGTGCACATATCCCAAGGGAATTGAACATGCAGACACAATATAAGAGCTAGAGATAGAGATAGAGACCAAGGTCACCCCAAGGCAAGAGCCTCACAAGAACAGTTAGAGATAGAGATGGAGAAGATAAGAGGTGCAACCCACCCGAAAAAGTTTGAGGCAAGAGCCCCAGACTGACACTACAAATATATATCCTTTTAAGCTTGTAAAAGCACCCTTGTTTGTTTGATTATTTGAGCTCGCAAGAGCACTTTTGTTTGTTTTTCTTTTTAAGTGACTCTAGGATAGTGAGTCACTCGCCTTTTGCTTGAAATTGGCAAAACAGGTTATGGGATAGTGAACCTGTCGTTGCTTGTTTCCTAAGTAACAAAGGTGGGAATTTAGACATACGAATCCCACGCGACTCTGCAGAGTCACACCCCACCCCATGTATGCGTGATGTGTGTCGTATGCGTGGGTTGGGCCCGAGCCATATGTCAAAACAAAATGTTTTGTCTCTTATTCTTTTGATTTCATGAACACAGCTCACAAATCAAAAGAGGAGCATCTGTAGACACCGCATTTTGTACCCCTTACAACTCGGGCCCCCGTTCCACAATGATGTTGAAATTCTAAGACCCAAAATTGGTTTAGGGCCCAATCAGATTACAAATTGACTTGAGAGATGTTAAAAAGGAAAATATAAATTTTTAATGAGCTAAAAATCTATTTTTGGAAAATAAAGGCCAAAAAAAAACCCTAAGCCTGTGTACGCAGAAGTGAACCTGCATACGCAGCATGAGAGCATGCATACGTAGGCAAGAGCCTACGTGTGCAGGTAGGGTTTCAAAAGTACCAGAAAGGCAAGTTTTCTACATTAACGACTAAGATTTAGAACGAATCCCACATCGTCTGGAAGCCATTCCAAAGCCCCATTTTCACAATATAAATAGTCATACATGGTACCTTTCAAAAACACACAAAAATCTCATGGCAAAACACTAAGATTCACTAGAAATAGTGAATAAAAGAGGGAGTTTTTCACAAAACATCCTCAAGTCAAATTTATTTGATTAGGGCATTTTTTGGCCTTGATCTTTGAATTTTAAGATTACTAATCACTTTCTTATTGGTTTGTGATAGATTTGACTAAGGGGAATGGTAAAAAATCAAGCCTAGGAGCTTGTGCTTTGAGGTATTCTCTTGTTAAACTTTTCTTTCATTTCTGCTTTTAGTTTATGTTTTAATCCATTTCTTTGCCTTGTTTATGCTTATAACATGTTTGCTTAGACTAGGTTTATGTTTTCTTTATGTTTTAAGCATGTTAGGTTGCTAGAATTTATGTTCTGAATCTTGCTCTATTTGCTGTGTTTTTAGGTTTTCTAGGCAAAAACCCACATGCGCATGATCAAGGCTGCATACGCAGGCTTGATTATGCGCACGCAGGGTTGTTCATGCGTACGCATGAACCAGCCCAAAAACCCTAGTTTTTTTTTTCTTCTGTTTTTTTGCTTCTGCTTTCACATGTATACTTCTGTTTAGATTCCTTTCCATGTTTTTGTGCTTTTAAAGCTTCTGTTTCATATGATTAATTAGATGTTTGCCTTCACATGCTTACATTAATTAGATGTTTGACAATATGCATGAACATGCATTCACATGTTCATGCATATTGTCATAGGTGCTGAGTTGCTACAAGGTAAGAAAAGGTAAGTTATGCATTCACATGAATATGCATCTTTGAGTAGGGTTTTGTTTAATGATAGATGTGAATATGCTTGTTTGATGGATTATGCTTTATCACATGTTTGTTTGGATCTCTTAATACCCATGTTGCTACCTTAGATGATGTAATATGATATGATGTCATGATTAGATGTATGCTAGGGTTTGTGATGTGATAAAGCATGATTAGATGTATGATTAGGGTTGTGGTGTGATGAAATACCTTGTTGCCTTGACATGTATTCTAGATGAATGATAGGTTGTTTGCTATATGAATGCTAGGGTATGCCATGATAGATGTATGGTTAGGGATGATTAATGCCATGTTGATTGTTTATATGCATGCTAGTGTGCGTGTGTGAGTTAGATACAAATATTGAGTATGCCTTTTATAGGGTTAAGACATAAGACACAATAATGGGAAGCCAACCTTAAGGTTGGGTGGTTTTGGGTGCCTAACACCTTCCCAAGACCATACCTTAACTCCGAACTCATATCTCTGGTAGTAAGATCAAAAAGTCCTTCCTCGAGAGAACGCTATATATATGGTTCCTGGGCCATTGCAAAAACTAGGTGGTGACTCTAAAACCCATTGTGTCCACAATAAGCTATCGGGGTGGAAGGAAAAATTACTTTCTCACGTTGGGAAAGAAATATTAATCAAAACTGTGGCTCAGGCAGTACCTACTTATAATATGAGCATGTTCAAGTTCCTAAACGCGTTGTCTGATGAAATGACATCAATGGTTCAAAATTTATGGTGGGGACAAACGCATGAAAGAACTGAAATGGCTTGGCTAAGTTGGGACAAAATGTGTCTTCCAAAAGACGAAGGAGGGTTGGGTTTTTGGGATTTAAAGGCTTTCAATCTTGCGCTGCTGGCCAAACAAGGTTAGAGATTACAGAATTGCACTAATACTTTAGTTCACAGAGTATTTAAAGCTCAGTACTTTCCAAATGGAAACTTTCTTTATGCTGAATTGGGCCATCATCCTTCCTACGCTTGGAGTAGCATTATGTCGGCCCAATCAATTGTGCAAGAGGGTTGTAGATGGTAGGTGGGGAATGGAGAATCTATTAGGCTGTGGTTTGATAGGTGGTTGCCAACACCATCTAGATTCAGATTGACCTCACCACCGATTGGATTACCTATTGATGCAAAGGTCAGTTCAATCATCAACCCCTCATCTAATACTTGGCAAGAGGATGTGATCAAACAAGCTTTCTCCCCTGATGATGCTAATACAATTTTAGGCATTCCCTTGAGTTCTAGACGTCCCATGGATCGCTTAATCTGGGCATACACATCTAAGGGTCACTTCACAGTGAGCAGTGCCTATAAGGTGGCTCTTTCATCCATATCCAATCCTAGTCCTGAAGGTTCGAATAGGCAGAATTGTAGAAAATTTTGGAAATCTTTGTGGGGTCTCAATGTGCCAAATAAGGTTAAAAACTTTGCATGACAGGCTTGTCATAATATACTCCCCACTAAGGCTAACCTTTGTCACCGGAAAATTCTTGACGATCCAACTTACGAGGCTTGTGGTTTGGAGACTGAAAGCAGTGGCCATTTATTCTGGTTTTTCCCCAAAGCTCAGGAGGTTTGGAGTCTCTCGAGTCTCCCACTGGACATGCGAGGTGTCCATTTTCCCAAGTTCATTGATCTCTTGTGGTACCTCAAGTTTATGCAACATGTAGGCAATGAAGTGCTGGAGTTAGTTATAACCATAGCTTGGAGTATATGGTTCAACCAAAACCAAGTCAGACACGATAAGCTACGCCAATCTGCAGCCATGATTATCCACAAAGCAAGAACATTGATTGAAGAATTTCAGGTCGCCAACTTTTAACCTTCAAAGCCAGCTGAAAAAGAAGTGAACAAGTGGATCAATCCGAAGCCTCCTTTGTACAAAATCAATTCTAATGGAGCTGTATTTCAGCAACAACAAGCCTCAGGTGTGGGAGTAGTGATTCGTGATCATATAGGCAGAGTTGTAGCCGCATTAAGCAAAAAGCTCCACTACCCTTTCAAACTGCTGGAAGCTGAAGCTAAAGCTTTTGAAGAAGCTGTTGATTTCGCTTGGGATGTTGGTGTTCGAGATGTTCACTTTGAATGTGACTCACTTATGCTTTCTAATGCTATTGAAGGCTTGAGTTGCCCACCTATAGCCATCTCTAACATTGTCTCTGTGATTTGCCATAGATTACACAATGTTAGATCTGTGCAAGTGTCACATGTGAGGAGGGAAGGAAATAAACCGGTGCATATTTTAGCTCAATATGCCAAAGATTTAGTTAGTTATGTAATTTGAGTAGAGGAGTATCCAACTATTATTGAGTCGGCTTTGGCTCATGGTGTATTGAATTTATCTTCATCTTAATAAAGCTACAAGTCTTTTCATCAAAAAAGTTGTGGACTTAGCATTTTTTTTAAACCAAAAAAAAAAAATTGTTATTAATTATACAAGATTTCACAAAATAACACAAGTTTTTTTTTTTAATTTGCAAGGCTAGATGAATAACCACACCAACAAGACCTAAACTTTTTAGGATAATTTTATCATTAATTTTCTAAAATCTTATCCAAATCAGTGGATTAGATTTTATCACATTATTGATAATTAAGTAATGTTAACAGTTATCACTATTTTATTCACATCCTTTTGTATAAAAAAATATCATTATTTTTTTATTTCAATTATGAGTAATGCTACGTCCACAACAATTTCACGATAAATTTTATGTAGCATGTTGTTATTGGTTTTAATCTGGGCCTACCACCTAAATTATTTTTTTGCCCACCATTAATAGCTAGTAACAACTTGTCATCTACGATTTGTTGTAAAATTATTGTGACAGGTTGTTACTGGTGGGGAAGGAAATAATTTCAATTACAAATTCAAATTTAAACCAACAATAACCTGCCACCTAGAATTTATTGTGAAAATATTGTGGGCGTAACACTTCTTGATTTTAGAATAGATGGATAGAATTTTAAGAAGTGCATGATGGACTTACCAAAAAACTATAGAAGATCTTTAACCCTACCTAAAACTAACTTCCTAATCTCACTAGGAGGAGTTAGAGACTCATAATTCAAAACCAAATAAAATAATATTCTAGCTGAGTTACCACTTCCAACTCCAACAAATTCCTTTTTCAGTCAGCTAGGCTTGCCATTACAGTACTCAAGCCCCTTTTTAGTTTATCCCTTTTTCATAAGAATGGAGAGTGATCTCTTGCGCCAACAGATTTCCAACATGAGGCAGTCCCTCTTTGTTGAGGTTTTCTCTTATTTTATGAAGTTTATTTATTTATTTTTTGTAGTTTACACTTTATTTTCAATACTATGGCAACTCAACTTCTGTACAGGATCCTTTATTTTCTTTTATTGTCTTTTTTCTTCAATGTGACTAGCTAGATAGAATTTTAAATTTCTGCCTGTATCCATTCATAAAACTGGTCCATAAAATTTTCAATCTGAAAGGTGTAATGCATGAAGTACAAGGATCATTCTTACAATACCTTGTTCTGTGGTTTTGTATTATTGCTTCTTCGGATTCTTTGAGGATCGAATTCATAAAAGTGAGACATTGAAACTCATGAATGTGAATGGAACCTACCTTTGCCATTGTAGCCTAAAGCCAATATCTTTATGTGCGCAATTAGCTAGAACTCAGTCTTTAGGCTTGACTTTAAATTGACAAGAAAAAATAAATGGCTATATCAAACATAGGACCTAGCTAGGGTGATTTGTGATGAGTTATGTCTTCCAGTCAATATCTCTCTAAACTAATCTTTCTTTTTTCCTTTTTTCCTTTTTCATTGCTTTAAGGGTACGATGATTTGTGATGAGTTATGTCTTCCAGTTTTTTCATCTTGTATAATCATATATCATATATGTGATTTTATATGTCACACCAAAATTGGCAATTATGCTTATGTGAAATGAGACTTAATTTTATGGCAAATATCTCAATGGTAAACCCTGAATTCGATGCCTTTATTCATTTGCAACCATGGAAAAGCCATCTGAAATTATCTTCCTTTAAAAGTAAAAGGGAAAATGTGCTCAGAATGAGAAATTGAGTGAGAAACCAAAATATAATGATGCTGTTTATTGCAGGAAATTCTTGAGTACCAATTTGTTCAATTGGAGCAACTGCAGGACAACGAAAACCCCAACTTTCTTCAGGAAATTATGACCTTGTATTTCAGAGAGTCACCAAAGACGATAGCTACCATAGATCAAGCATTGTGAGTAGTATTACACAAAAATGTTTCTTTTTTATTTTGGAGAAAATATTACCATATATATCCTCGACAACAACAATTAACATAAAACAATAGTAAGTCAAGAACCTCGTGTGGTTCACTGTCAAGTGTCAATGCTCTTTTCTTCACGGTTTGAATTTCTCTCTCCCACTTAATTTTTTATTAAAAAAAAAAAAAAAAATCCCTTTTAATTCCATGCTCAAATTTGCAATTGGAGATAGTTTTAACTGTACTTTCGATTATTCATATATATAAGTAGGGAGGAACACTTCAATTTCCCGGGACTGGACAAGTACCTTCATCAGCTTAAAGGAAGCAGTGCGAGGTATTTCTCTATAATTGGCTTGATGAAAATTAATGAAACAGAGGTCAAATACTGACTTCTACAGCCACGATTAGTTATCATATCTTATGCAACATCCTGCAATAGTTAATTTGTTTATATTTTTTTGAAGATCATTCTTGTTATTTGCAGCATTGGTGCTAATAAGGTTACTAAAGAAATCAACCAAGCATTGGAATGTTTCAAAGGAGGTGACATCCAAGGGTAATATTTCTGCTTGGATCAATATATTGTTCTATTTAATTATTTATCTTTTTTCTCATGTTTGATATTTGACCAATATTATCTATCTTTTCTTTTCTTTTCTTTTAAAAAAAATATATTTGATGAAAGTTATAAATAAATAAATAAAAAAACCTTTCTTTTCTTGACAATTAGACAAGTTCTTTTGACGACCACTAATTCAGCTAACCAATATTCTTTTTTATTATTTTTTTTTTTTTTACTTTGAGTCATTGAATTTGCTCAAATTTAGAGGCCAATTCAAATAGTTTGAATGTTCAAACTTAAAAATAAAAAATATATGTGATTAATTAATTTATTTTTTCAAAATTTTAGTGGCCAAGGCAAAAAACATGGTTCTGCCACTGGAAGGAAGGCAAGCTCATAGGTTCTAGAACATCTTTGTGCATGTTTAACTTAACAAGTAAAAAAAAAAAAAGATTTATGTAATTATGTAATCTAAAGCACCAATTTTTGGGTTTTCTGTTACTCATGCTAAATCATTACATCCAATTATTTGTTGAGCAGATGCAAGGGTGCAGTTCAGAGATTGAAGCAAGAGCATAACATACTAAGGAATAGACTTGAATCTTATTTTCAGGTCACTCTCTCACACGAAAATAATTGATTGTCTTGGTTGAGCTGTGAATGAGTGACATGTTGTTTGTGTTTTGTTAATGTTGCAGCTACTGCGACAAGCTAAGATTTGCTGAGACAGCTAATCCGTCCCAAGTGAGGGAAAGCTTCCGAATGGGATTCCCAGAAAGGAAAGGGTGAGAAGTGAGAACGAGCTGGTCTTTGATAGAGCAGTTCCACCTCCCAATCTACCATTTTTATGATCTAATGAAGAAAAATCTATGGAAAACACTATTGCACCCACACTAACACACCGTACACACACATTGGTTTTTAACCGAAGTCATAATTTCAGTATAAAACACACGTGTAATAACCATCTCTAGGGGTCTTCGCTCTATATTTTGGAGCAGTTGGTTTAGTTTTCCTATGTGTTATGTTGGAAATTAACTAGCTTTACATGGTTGGTTTGTGGGGAACTAGATTCCTCTATGTCTGCAACTTCCATTTCATGTTTTATGACTCCTTATTTCTAGAAAGTAGAAACCCTTTTACTAATGGGTTAAATTCTAAACATAAAATGGGGAAACTGAAAATTCTAAATTTGATTTCATTTTGCTTGTTTTGGAAACACAACTCACTAAAATATGTAACTATAATCCACTGAGAAAAAGTATGTACATGGGTCTTTGCTAACGAGATATATTAAGATATAACAAATATTTAATTGTTAGCTTAAATGCATGTTTTTTTTTTATATATATAAAAAAACAAAAACAAAATACATACCTTTGTCAATAATTTATTTGTGCTAATTTATTTATGCAAAGTTTGATTTTATTTTTTGAAAAATATATGAAAATATCATTTAATTAAGTACTAAAAGCATCTTGACTTCTATTCTTCAGAAATTGGAAAAGGCCTATTAGGTTTGGTATTTTTTGGTTTTTGTTTTGTTGAGTTCCCTAAATGACTTGATTGCTCTGCTCGGACCTGATTCAATCAAATGCTAGTAGTGCAAGTTTGCACACTAAACTAGTTGAGTATCTGCCCCAAAATTTGGGGTTAAACCTTCATTAATTTAACTTTTTTTTAATCTAATTACTGAGTTTGGCAAATCTAAAGAAGGAATTGAAGAGAAACTTTGGGTGGGAATTTATTGTGTCTAAATTTAGGCTACAAATTCCATCTAAAAAGTTTCTTTGGTCCATCAACACATTGAACCTGGTGGTATTCTACCCACGACAATCTCATCATCAAGGAGCAAGAGGGCGCCCTTGGCTCCAACCCACCTATGTTCTCCCTCATTAAAAAGCTTGAGAAGTTCTGCTAGCCCCTCTCCCAAGAATTATTTAAATAAATAAAAATGATAGTTATAATGGGGAGGAGGGATTTAAAATTTAAATGTCTCAGAGACATTAAGAGGTGCCAACCAATTGAATTTCAAGGCTCTTCCCCCCCCCCCCCCCCCAACTCCCCAAGTACTTTTCAAGAAGTTTAGTTTCATTGTCCAATTTGTAATCCAATTGGTAACATTATTTGCAATCCTCCCCTCCCAACTGTATCCCATCTACTTCTAAGTTCTCTTATGGCCTGTTTGGAAGTTTAAAAAAAGAGGGGGAGTAGAGTAAAAAGAGGGGAAGTAATTCAATTACCTTGTTTGGAAGTTTTTAAAAAAATAAGGGGGAGGGGTTTGGAGGGGTTTCAACTACCTCTAACCCCTCATTTTTAATTCCTTCAAATTGGAGAGATTTGGAGAGAGAGTAGAGTACATAAATTATTGACCAAATAAATTACCTAATTTACCCTTATTATATTAACAAAATTACAATATTTTGTAACATTAAAAAAAAAAAAAATCTGTAACCCACAAATTTCTCTCAAGCTCTCTCAGCTTTGTTCAAAATTTTGTTGTTTTGTTTTAGCTGAAATAACCAGAAATCGCTGCTCAACTTGAAATTGGAAGAAAATTGAGTTTTTTTTTTTTTTTTTTTTTTTTCAGTATTTTCTCAGTAACCAATCAGTGCGTTAGTATTATCTTCGTCCAAATTTGTTTGTTGTCTTTTGTCTTTTCCTTCAACATTGTCTGGTTGCTGTGTACAGAGAAGACAAAAGTGATTTGAGTTTGATTGCGTGATTTCCCTGCCCTTTCCCATTGTTTGGGTAGTGAGAAAACCAAGGAATTTGAATTGATGGAAGTTATTGTTTTGGTTTGATGTGAAGTGGTATCTATTTTCTGCGACAACTAAATTTAATATTTTGTTGATTTTTTCAATAAACAAACAAACTAAACATTTTTTTTCTTATTTTAATTATTATCAATTAGGGATGGTTTTTTTTAGTATAATAAAAAAGCAGAAAAAATATTTAATCATAGACTAATGTTGATTATTTAATTCAAATCAGGAAAAAAAAATTTATCAAAAAAAAATATTGCATGCTATAGTCATAATTATATAATCTAACAAATTAATCATAGACCAATGTTGCAAGTCCATTTTCAAATAGGGGTAAATTTGTCTATTTAAATCATTTTCTCTCATTTCCATCCTAATTTTTAAAACATCCAAACAAGAGTAAGGGCTAATTACTCTCTTCCCCCTTACTAATTTAAAAACATCCAAATAAGGTAGAGGATAACCATTTCCCCCTACTCTCCTCCCCTCTACTCTCCTCCCTCTCTAAACTTCCAAACAGACCCTAACTCTCCTCCCTCTCTAAACTTCCAAACAAACCATTAGGGTCCGTTTGGTTGAAGAGATAGAAAAGTGAGGGAGGATGAAAAATAGGGAAGGGGCGAAAAAGTGAGAAGATAGAAGAGATTTTAATTTCCCTTAATTGTGTTTGGTTGGGGTGGAAAAGTAAAGAGGTGGAAAAAATGAGTTTGTATGAATTCACTAATTGGCCCTTATTAAAAACTGATGTCCAATTAAAAAAAAAATTACAAACAATCAACCAATAAAAGGCAATCACCTAAAATTATTTAAAAAAATAATGCCCAAAAAAAAGTAAAAAAGAAGAAGAAAATCACGTTCAGTTAAACAAAAAAGAAAAAGGAAAAACAAAAAAGAAAAGAAAAGAAGAAAAACAAAATGGAAGATGCGGTGAAGCTTAGCACGTAGCCCAGATTTCAAAATTGAATTTAATACATTGTCTTCAATGTACATCACGTCTAGGAAGATATCATGCCAAAAAAAAAAAACAAAGCACTAGCACATAGGAGGAGAGGGTAATTCAGTCATTTGACCGCAATTATTCTTTCCTACTACTTTCTCTCCAAGTTGGGGAGATTGAGTTTTGGTGGACCTGGAGGGAAAATAGCCGGACCCCACCAATTTCTCTCCCACTCCCCCTTTCAACTAAACACCACTCGCACTCATTTTCTTTTCTATTTTCTACTCTCTTTTTTCCCTCCTCCTTAAAATCATCCCTACCAAACATACCCTTAAATCTGTATTACAATTTTCCTTTTATTTTTTTTTTAATTTTGGCAAAATCCATATATTTTATTTTATTTTATTTATTGGATTTTGTTTCCTTAATGGTTGGCTTTAATTGCATTATTTGTATTCAAACTTTTTTTATTATTTATTTTTACATAAAATTCACAACAGAAACTTTTATACAAATTGGTTGTATATTTTTTTTCCTAAATGATGTGCAAATATAAATTAGTTGTTTTGACCTTAACTATGTTTGGTTAAAAATGAATGGGGAGACAAGAGAAAGAAAAGAAGTACATTTTTCCTTTACACAATGTTTGGCAAAAAGGAAGAAGGGGAGGGGGGAGAAAGGGAAAAGGAGAGAAGAAAAGAAATGAAATGAAAACGGGAATTTTCTTTTAAGTAGAATAGAAAGGAAATAGGGTGCTCCATAAAAAATCTCTCTACTTTTTCATTTCCTCCCAATTGCGAAGGAAAAAAAAATGATGGGTCACATGGAAATGCATTCCCTCCATTTTCTTTTCCTTCCCTCAATTTCTCTCTAATTAAACAAATGATTCCTTTTCTCTTTCCTCCATTTCTTTCCTTTCTTTTCATCTTCCCTCAAATCAAACATAACCTTAATATGTTTGGTTCGCAAGGGAGGAAGAGAAGGGAAAATAACTGTAACGGTTCCCACCTTAAGAAATCTCTCTACACTCTCTTATTTTCCTCCAAATTCGACAAGAAATTAAATGGTGGGCTGAGAGGAATACAACCCCCTTCTTATCTCCTTTCTTTCCATTCTTTTTGTCTAACCAAGCAAAGGAATTTTTTTTTCCTTTGCCTCCATTGCTCTACTTCATATATATAAAAATCATTACATATTTTAGAAATGTAAAGTTTAAAAAAAAGTGTAAGTTAATATCATGTATAATTTGAATCGTATAATTGTGATTATTTTTAATTGTATCTATACATATGCATAAACCGAAGAGCCTAAAACCAATTAAATACTATATATATAAATATATATATATATAAATCATTACATATTTTAGAAATGTATAGTTTAAAAAAAGTGTAAGCTAATATCATGTGTAATTTGAATTGTATAATTGTGATTATTTTTAATTGTATTTGTGCATATGCACGAGACTACACACTAATTACTATAATAATAAACCATTCAAATCAAATTTTTGAATTCCACACTTATTGATGCAATTGGATATAGCTTTAAATTTAAATAATTATAGGGTATATTTGTTTTCTTAGGGAGAGAACACATCTCACTAAGCTGGACATGCATCTTCACAAGTTCCTAAACAGCTGTGCTAGGTATGCTTTGTTTTCTTGGCCTTTTAGGGAGCAGGGGGAGGCATTTCACATTTACAGCTAGAATTTAATTATTTGAGTTGGCACGGTCGATTTAGAAGCTTTTAATTAATATATATCTCTAAGACTGTTTTTTTTTTTTTTTTCCTTCAATTATTTTGATTTTGTAAAAAAAAGAAACTCTTAATGTTATTTGCAGCATTGGTGCTAGAAAGGTGACTATTGAATTCAAGAAAATAGGGAAATGTTCCAGGGAAGACACCATGGAAGTGTAATGTTTATACTTATCCTACTTAAATCCTTATTCTCGGGTCATAATTAGTTGGAGTATTAGATATAGTTGGAGCGTATTTCCGAATTATAAGATGGAAATATACTTGACAGCTTACATTTAAGCTTAAAGCCTTAAACTGTTTATATGAAAATATGTTAGATCATTATCCTCAACCCGAAATTAAAGTTACACCTTGAGGCATATGTCATACAATTGTAGGATTGAGATATACTTTAATTATAGTACTTTTTTTTAGTTACAGTAATGGGAATGGAATTCAAATCATGGTTCTTGTAATAAAAGAGAGCATGTTAACGTTATACCACCTTTGTAGTTTATATATAAGCTTACACTGTTTATAATTTTATATGAAATATGTTAGAGAAAATTAATGCAATTCGTATTGAAAATAATTTACATTATTACAAAATAATAATAATAAACTTTGACGTCTTAAGTATTATTATTTTCCCCCTAAAAAAAAGTATTATTATTTTAGAAAATTATTAACTTTGTTAATAACTATGAGCAGGATTACGGCTACAATTGAGAGGGTGAAACAAGAGTATAAGACTCTCTCTCTCTCTCTCTCTCTCTCAATAATAGACAATTACACATGATTTGTTTCTTGTTTATTACATCTGTATATATCTAAAAGCTAAAACGTAGCATTTATTTTTGCTACGCTCCAATTGAGCCACATCATCGCCATGTCACAGTTTTTATTTTCCTTTTTTTTTTTTTGGGTTTCTACTTCATATATTCTCTTTAATCAATCTCATTCTCTCTCTCAACTCATCATCTTCCCATCAAACAAATGGCTAATGTTTATACTATTAATGACTTTCCCATTGAATCCAAATTCCCTTATGAAAGCTCGAAAATGTGTTGAAAACACAAGAGTTGTTTGGACCCCCAAATTAAAGTTACGGCTCGATAGATTTTACACTAACTTAATACTAAGTGCGGAATAGTGTAAATGCGAGCGGATAAACAAACAAGCTACTCTAATCCATATTAAAAGCAACATAGCAGTAAAATGGAAATATAAAAGAGTAGGGAAGAAAGATGCAAACACGAGATAACACGCCGATGTGTTATCGAAGAGGAAACCGAAGTACTCGGCGTAAAACCTCTCCGCCGCCCTCCAAGCGGTAATCGATCCACTAGACAATCAGTTGGGATACATGGGTTAGCAAGAGACCCTTCAAGCCTAATCTACCCGATATACCTAAACCCTCCAAGCTCCTACTCCAACAAGGCTTCTCGGAATCGTGTCTTGTCTAGCTCTCCGAATCCCACAACAAGCTCCATGTTGCATCTGCCATTCTTGGCTTCTTCCAATGCTTCCCAGCAGCACCAAAATTTCACTTGACACTCTCAAAGGGTGTGGTAAGTGTTTGGGCTATCAACCTCTCAATGGTATGGAAATGGAAAGGTAGGAGATGAGGAAATTCCACAAACAAATGTGTAGAGAATTGTTGGTATAACAATTTCTAACTCTCAAGTGTTTTTGCTAGAGTTTTCTCTTAGAGGCTCTCCTTTTCATTTGTGGGTAATGAGGGTATATATAGTATGGGTGCAGAAAGTGTGTATCAGATAGTACAGTCTAGCAGAATAGAATGTCTCGCGGGTGTCTCGCGGGAAGGCCTTACCCACGAGATACTCGCAAGACACAGCTGTCTCCATCTATACTGACTCTTCGCATTCCAGTCATATGTAGGGCACATGCATCCTCTCGGTGGAAGCTTAGTCGCGAGATTCCCGCGAAAACCTTCTTTGCTTCAATTGCTTGAGTCTTCACACTCTCTCTCACTATCACACAACCCTTACAATAAATTCCCACAACAAATACAGGGTACATAAGATTGAATAAAATTACAATCAAATTTGGCACGAAATAAAAGCCAACAAAATACATATTTGAAAATCACAACTTTACAATCTACTCCTTTGGCTATTCTGTGACAAAACCCCTAAAACAGATTCCAAACTTAAACGTGAGTTTGGGAACCATGGCAAAACTCACTCACACCTAATCTACAAACTGTGAAGCACTTGCACGTTTATACCTGTAACCTGAAACACTCGCACACAAACAAAACTTTCATTAAGCTTATAACAAGTTGAACACAAGGTATGTATAAGAGCAAGTATAGCTTGACCAAGTTTGTAAACATTTGATAACATGTATACACAAAAATTGATCAAATAAGGGCAGTCATTAAAGAATGACTCCAATGAACATATAACACGTAAATGTTCATCCGGACATGTAAAAAGAAGCAATCACATATGATTACTTGCATGTCCAATCACACGACCAATGCAAAATACACGAAGTATATGCATCTAGGAACAATCCTACTAGGGCACAAGTGTGAAGTACTCAAGACATATTAGCAATATCTAAAAGTACAAAAAAATGCTACAAAAGCATTGAGATAGTCACAAACACTGAATATAAGATGAAATATAAAACAGAGTATCAAAGCTTTAAACAAAAGCAGTAAAAAGAGTTATAAAACTAAAAGTAAACAGCCTGTGTGAACCAAAAATCAATGTTTCTAATACTAAGCCTATGCTCCCCCTAACACTGTGCAAGCTCTTCCGTAGCTCCCCCTCAAAATTTTCTCCCCCTTTTTGACCGAAATGGCCAAAGAGGCTAGAACTGGTCAGACTTTGAATCTTATCCCCGCGCCATAGACAAATCCTCAATCTGAGAATACAGGGCAGTGATTTGTCCCTGGATGTACGCAAACTGGGTCGCTGTGTGCTGCACATGGGAGTCTAACATGGTATACATCTGATCCACTCTATCAAGAAGGCGATCGAGTCTGTCTGGTCCTAGTGCTGGTGCAGAAGAGGATGGCTGTGCGGA
Organism: Notholithocarpus densiflorus; assembly: GCA_030021035.2. Taxonomy (NCBI): domain Eukaryota; kingdom Viridiplantae; phylum Streptophyta; class Magnoliopsida; order Fagales; family Fagaceae; genus Notholithocarpus; species Notholithocarpus densiflorus. The sequence continues at coordinate 4,148,960 of JARYZH020000007.1, forward strand.
GGACTCTGGAGCAGAAGTAAATCTATCAATCTCCTCCTCAGTATCACCCCCCCTCGTCCTCAACTCGATCCTGTGGTATCGTATGTATACCAGTTTTGGAGCCTTTGATGTGGGCTGTGCTCCTGGTGACTGTATGTGCACCAATGGGATAATCCCTCTGAACTACTTTAGACCACTCGGGATTTTGAACCTAGTTTTCGCAATTAGTCCCATAATCAATGAGGGAAATGGCATGACAGTTCTTGAATTCTGCTTCTCAATACTCTTCTTCAACACATGGAAGATATGTCCACAAATATCGATCTCTTTGTGGGTAAAGAGATCATACAAAAATCTTGTCCTTGGGGCAGATAAAGTGGTCAGGTTGGTGACCGGATATAAGTTGTGGATCATCACATGTGCCAAAGTTCTCATCTCCGGTGAAAATGGTATTGTGTTCATGGATGATTTCTTCGATGTGCCACCAAGTGTTCTTATCATCTCCTCAATAGATCCCAACCTATCCTCATACTGAACTTCAATTGGTTGTGAGGGTGGACGAACTTTCAAAAAATCTTGAATGATTTCCCTTGTAATCACAAATTCTTTGTGCCTTACCCAGCACTCGATACGATCTCCGTCTACAGCAGCATTGGAGAAGAACTCCCTTATGATCTCTGAATAAACAACCTCAACCGGGTTCAACAGCTTGGTCCAAGTCCTTTCTTTGAACACCTCAGGGATGAAGGTGTTCTCAAGAAATTCCAACTGAACTACCCTTTCCATGACAATGGTGGCTTCGTTGTAACAGTCATTGTACTTCATGTCAGCTTCAGCAGACTTGAAACGATCAAAATCAGTGCGTGCACGTTTGGAAGTTGATTTCTTGGTGGCTGCATGCTTAGTAGGAGCCATCTGTGCAAAGGAACACACAAACAAACAAAAAGCCAAATATAGAAGCACAAAACAGAACACAATAAAGTTGATTAGCTTCTCATCAGTTCAACTTAAATGTAAAATAACCTAAAACATAGCAGAACAACTCAAGATAGAGTGGGTAAACACAAAACACTATGCTAAAGATGATAAAACATGTAAACAGACACACAATGCATGAAAACAACTAAATGTGTCAGAATGTGCATAGGCTGTGCATTTGTTGATGCTAGTGTGTGCATGGCATGGCATTGAGGCATAAAGAAACCAAAGTGTGTAAAACACACACAAATTGATCAATACATGGTTCATATGATCAAACAAGACTAAAACCAAAGAGTGGAACTCAGTTGAGTCCAAAACAACACAGAAATGTCTTTTAGACATTCTGTCAAACACATGACATGCAACAGTGCAAAATATTTATGGAAAATGCATGAACATATGGAAAAATGCCTCAATACAAGTTCAAATTGCCACATGGGGCCAACAAAGATGCACAAACACCAAATGGGACTCAACCCAAACAAAAAATTGAAAAAAATTTCACAAAAAATAGAATCCCAACCCAATTTTCGAAAATCCCCAAATTTCAAAACCCTAAGCACAGATTCTGCAAAATCCGAAAAAAATGATGAGAAAAATGTTAGAAACACATACCTTAAGAGGAATTTGCAGAGATTTTGCTTGAAAAGGATGGGGTTTGAATGAAATAGTGATTTGGGTTGAATAGGGTTCGAAGAGAGTTAGTGCGAGGGAAATGACTAAGTGTTTGAAAAACTGTCACATCTGCTATATAAAACTGAAAACACGCATTTTTCGCGGGTTAGAGAGTAGCGACACAGTCGCGAAAAGGACCACTGAAGCTCAATAGCTTTCGTGAGAAGCTGTTGGTCGCGAAAAAGGCGCGAGACAATCGCGAAACTCTCTATGTGATTTTGTGAAAAATTCAGTTTTTGCCTAAAAGTCATTTCGCGAGAAGTTTTTAGTCGCGACATACTCGCGAGGCAGTAGCGAGAGTTTCTGTATGAAAATGTGACTTTTTAATTTCCCTTAAGCACTTTTCGCGGGAAGCTTTAAGTCGCAAGCTTCTCGCGAAACAACTTCTGAACCAGTTTTTGATGAAAAACACAAAAATGCATTTTGAACAAAAACTAAAAGCACGAAAGTATAAAATCACTTTCAAAAAAAAATAAAACACTCAAAAATCTTTTTGGGTTTGATCATCAAGTATTTGAGCATACACATCACATTTGAACATGTACAATCACACAAATGAGATAAGCATTCATTGAATCAAAGACTTGTGTGATGTGGGTGAGTGTCAAGTGTGGAATAGTCCTTAGACCAAAGTGAAGCTTCAATGATCAATTCAATTAAGTCATACACAACTGATACGAAATCAAGTAGTCTATCTCAATTATAGAAATGAGCATATATGACCTCCTACAAGAGAATGATTACAGGACTTAGAAGCTTTTCATTTGGCTTCTGTATAAATCATAACATTTGATCCTTTTTGAACAATACATCTCTTTTTGAGATCAGTACTTGAAATTTTTGATATTTCAACATAGTGATTTAGCCTTTGGCTTTTTGAGCACCATACATTTCAATTTAAAAGGTCGCTTTCCCTTTTTTCTAGTCAAATACTAGTATGTGCGACAGGCTTTTGCAGCTCATAATCTCTTTTACATTTTGAGATTTACATTTGGTGAGCTCTATTTGCAAAACCATAAAAATAAAAGTGGGAAGATATATAGGCACAAGTCTATGCAAGTATCAAGACAAACAAGACTATTGACCAATCATTTATGACAAGCTTGAACATCTATTTACAACAATCACACATAGATTTCAAGATTTCTCCTACAAAGATATATGTGCATACATAACAATCTAAGCTCGTAAATGCACTACGCCATTAGTATGAAGGTACTAGGCCAAACTCCCATGTGATATACACAACACAAGCGATCAAACTTTTTGAAGGTTTTTCAATTTTTTATAGGTTTTTGAATTTTTTGAACACACTCAAAAACAAAACAAATAACGTAAGATTAACAAACACAAGTATAAAACAAAAACTTGTAAAAGAAACACATCAACTCATGTGAGACCTAAACAACAGATGTTTTATCATGCACAGAATAGGTTCACAAACGAGATAGAGTTCAAGGGATGATACCGACACCAATGGTCTTACGCAAGGACTCAAACCTTGGACCATCAAAAGGCTTAGTGAAGATGTCTGCCTTCTGGTTGTCAGTGTTGATGAACTCCAAATACACAGTCTTTTCCTCTACCAAATCTCGAATGAAGTGGTACCGGATCTCGATATGCTTTGATTTTGAGTGTTGGACTGGATTTTTGGACAAATTTATGGCACTCATATTGTCACAAAACACACACATAGTATCTTGAGTGATTCCATAATCATGTAGAAGCTTCTTCATCCATAATAATTGTGCACAACAACTTGCCGCTGCAATGTACTCAGCTTCAACCGTTGAGAGAAACTGAATTTTGCTTTTTGCTCATCCATGACACTAAGTTATTTCCAAGGTAGAAACAACCACCGGAAGTGTTTTTTCTATCATCAATGCACCCGGCCCAGTCAACATCAGAATATCCAGCTAGGCACTCATTTGAGTCTCTTGAATACCAAATTCCATAGTCAGATGTGCCATTTATGTAGCGGATAATACGTTTGACTGCTGTCAAGTGTGACTCTTTGGGTGCTACCTGAAATCGAGCACATACTCCCTCACTGAAGGCAATGTCTGGTCAGCTAGCAGTGAGATAGAGAAGACTACCGATCATGCTTCGATAAAGTGTTGGATCCACTTCTACACCTGTGAGAGACCGCGCCCCCGACCCGTTTTTTTTTAGGATGTTGGGGTTGACCCACGTGAATGGGTGGAGTCGTGTTATTGCCTCTCAAAATGGAGGTTCGACTAGTTATATTTTCCCCTTTAGATTAAAGGTTTTACAATGGAGTCGCCACTTATTTAATTATAGGGATAAATAAGAAAACCAAAATTGAAAAGTTTCTCATTTTAATAATTTGAAATTGAATTTATATTCATCATAGGAAAATTACATGGCTTTGGTCCTAGATACAATCTAAGATAAAGTACATGGCTTTGTTTCCTAGTTACAATTTAAAAATCGAAAATTACATGGATAAGCATTTGATCTATCAACCCTTGATCTAAGTTCGGAGGCTATGTTACAAGATGGGAAGGTGTTAGGCACCCACCTTGCCCGGTGAAACCGGTCTTCTAGACTATGGTGGCCAACATTCATATCATATTATCCAATATGTCAATCAATTTACATGTTGAATTTAATGTGTGTGCATGTGATAAACCTTAATTCAATTTATTAAGCATTGCATTTAATTTAAAAAATAAATTCTAGTGAATGTGTGTGGATGGTGATAACCTAGATTCAAGGATTTGAAAAAAATTATTAAATAAACATGCTTTCCATATTTTTGATGTGGATTTAAGATTAAATCTAGTAATATGCATGAACATGTGATGAACAACTAAGAACATGTGAAGAACACATAAGAACAATTAAAAACATTCAAACATATTCAATGAAATTATCATGCTTTAATCTTAGATTCTAATCATGATAACATAAACAAACAGTTAGGGAAGGAGATTATACCTTCATGCAAAATCCATATGGTGGAGGAGGGGACTCTTGATGAAGGTCCTAAGGGTGGAGGAAAAGAAGAGCTAGGAGAAGAAGAGTGAGTCTCACTCAATACCTTGAGTTTCAGGAAGACCAAGATATGATAAGACTACTCAACTTCACTAGAACTCAAGAGAAGAGGAGAGGGGTTTTTTTTTGTGTTTTGGAATGAAGGAGAGGGGGGGTTTATATAGTAGTGGTGGAGGAAATATGAATGGAATGCCATTTAATGAGGGTTAACAAAGAATCATGAACTTAGACCTCATTTTAGCCTTGGGGGAAATCTGGTGCATTAAATGGAAAGATTGGTGGGAGTGAGGACCAAGCCAAAATTCGGTTTTTCCGTAGCTGCTATAACAGCCTGTAGAGCTAACTTCGAAAAATCATATCTGACCCAATTCTGATCGGAATTGTCTCATTCTTGTGCTCAAATTGAAGCCCCGGATGTCTAGTTTCTGGGAAAATTAACCTCATTCACAGGTTTAAAATATTATGAGAGATATCAATGAAATGGTGAGCAGAGGTCATTTGTTAGAAAATTATTTCAGCACAATTATCATTAATAGGTCCCAAATTAGCTCCCAATTAACATTAAATGGCTCCAATCACTCTCATTTCAAACTTAATTGGTTCCAAATTTACCCTAATTAAAAGATAATTGCACAAATTACTCATTGAATAATTAATGTTTAACTATCTAGTTAATTAGGTGTGTGCAACCCTACCATAAAATGTAGTCCTAACCAATCAAATTATGACACATCATCGTTCTCAAATTGATTATACTTATAACCAATTGAGATCAATTGTTCATAATCACATATAGTCAGACTCAATTTGTGATAGTGCATCTCAGCCATTAAAACTTGATTTGATGATAACTTTCAATCTGGTGGTCCGATTAGGGCTTATGACCAGTCGATTTGATCGTTACACCATCAAAATCATTTTGCTGAAATGAGATTAAGAATCTAATGACTAGAATCAAGATGCATATTTCCAAGGTGAAATTACTCTTTTACCCTCCATGTGAGGTTAAATACGGGTTGCAAAATGGGGTGTCAACAGAATGCCCCTCATTGGTAGAGCTTGAAAAGCAAATGTCAATGTATGAAAGAGACACCTAACTTTGCAATCAGTATTTAACCGTGGTGAATGTATGATGCATGTAGATAAAAATGCAGATGATCATGTTGTGGATCAAAATGTGGACCGAATCTCGATGGACATTGCCTACATACCTCTTGGTAGGGGGATCAGGTCCAAACGTAGTTCATGCATGCAATTTTTTTTTTTTTTTTTTTTTTTTTGAATGAGTACAAGACATGCTTACCTGAGGTCAAGAAAATATGGAGAATCTAGTCATGTGTTTCTGAGGACCAAAGGTTCTAGATCCTGGCTCATGCTTTCAAAGGACCTAGGATTTTTGGGCTTTGGCTCATGTTTTCAGAGGACCAAGGGTTTCTGGATCTTGGCTCATGTTTTCAGAGACCTAAGATTTTTGGGCTTTGGCTTATGTTTTCAGAGGACCAAAGGTTCTGGATTTTGGCTCATGTTTTCAGAGGACCAAGGGTTCTAGATCCTGGCTCATGTTTTCAAAGAACCTAGAATTTTTGGGCTTTGGCTCATGTTTTCAGATGACCAAAGGTTTGGGATTTTGGCTCATGTTTTCAGAGGACCAAGGGTTTCTAGATCCTAGCTCATATTTTCAAAGACCTAGGATTTTTGGTCTTTGGCTCATGTTTTCAAAGGACCAAAGGTTCTGGATCTTGGCTCATGTTTTCAGAGGACCAAGGGTTCTGGATCCTGGCTCATGTTTTCAGAGACCTAGGATTTTTGGGCTTTGTCTCATGTTTTCAGAGGACCAAAGGTGTGGGATCTTGGCTCATGTTTTCAGAGAACCAAGGGTTTCTAGATCTTGGCTCGTGTTTTCAGAGGACCAAGGGTTCTGGATCCTGGCTCATGTTTTCAGAGGACTTAGGATTTTTGGGCTTTGGCTCATGTTTTCAAAGGACCAAAGGTTTGGGATCTTGGCTCATGTTTTTATAGGACCAAGGGTTTCTAGATCCTGGCTCATATTTTCAGAGGACCTAGGATTTTTGGGCTTTGGCTCATGTTTTAAGAGGACCAAAGGTTTGGGATCTGGCTCATGTTTTCAGAGGACCAAGGGTTTCTAGATCCTGGCTCATGTTTTCAGAGGACCTAGAATTTTTTGGGCTTTGGCTCATATTTTCAGAGGACCAAAGGTTCTGGATCCTGGCTCATGTTTTTAGAGGACCTAGGATTTTTGGACTTTGGCTCATGTTTTCAGAGGACCAAAGGTTTAGGATCTTGGCTCATGTTTTCAGAGGACTAAGGGTTTCTGGATCCTGGCTCATGTTTTCAGAGGACCTAGGATTTTTGGACTTTGGCTCATGTGTTCAGAGGACCAAAGGTTTTGGATCTTGGCTCATGTTTTCAGAGGACCAAGGGTTTTTTGGGCTTTGGCTCATGTTTTCAGAGGACCAAAGGTTTTGGATCCTGACTCATGTTTTCAGAGGACTTAGGATTTTTGGGCTTTGGCTCATGTTTTCAGAGGACCAAAGGTTTGGGATCCTGGCTCATGTTTTCAGAGGACCTAGGATTTTTGGGCTTTGGCTCATGCTGAGGTGTGTGGCCTTTTACCCTAGTACCTACAAAATAAACATTTTCAATTAGTAACAAAGTTATTCACTGAAAAGAACTCGGCATACCTGGCGGATGCCCCTAGTTTGGGACGTATTCCATTCTTCGATGTATGCTGAGGGTGAACAGTTGACTTGATGTTGCACCACTGGAGAACATGGAAGAGGATCAGAGCTTTCTGTTCTTTAATGAAGATTTTTTTTCTTTTTGAAAATTCTTCTTTTTCTTTTTTTTTTCTTTTTTTTTTTGAAAAATTTGGAAATCTTGAATTTTTTGAAGGAATTGAAAATTTTGATTGATGAATTTTTTTTTGAAAGCAACCTAAGAAGTAGGAGCCCAATGCCCCTAGTCCTAAGGCCTTTTTTGAAAATTTCCTTCTTTTCTTTTCTTCTCTTTTTTTTTTTTTTTTTTTTTTTTTTGAAAAACCTATCCTTTGAATGAGAATAACTTTAGCTAGAAGTTGATGCAGATTGTTGGATAAGTCCTTACTTAATTCCTGCAAAAAGATAATTTCAATTAGCAACGGACTTATTCATTGAAATGAATTGGAAGTACTTACCCAATGCCCCTAGTTTGGGGCATATTCCATGCTTAGATTGAAGTTGAATTCATTTGATGTTGTGACCATTGGGGAACATGAAAGAAGATCATGGTCCGCCATCCTTGGTTCCTGCAAAAAGGCTTTCTTTCTCTAGCTTGTTAGAAACCAATTATCGTGAAAACTTGCACACAATATAAATAGGCCAATGCTCTAAGTTTAAACATGCTTAATGCAAACAAATGGGCTTAACCTAACATGCACCCAAACAATTTTGTCACATTGTTTTGACCTTGTTCTCCAAGGTTGTTTGGGTGATTGGGACCGAGCCTTTGAAAGGCTGCCTACGTACCTCTCTCATAGAGGATCAGGTCAAGACATAGTTCAAGAGAACTGAATTTTGGAAAAGAATGATTTTTTTTTTTTAATGAGATTTCTCTTTCTTTCTTCTTCTCCTTTTTTTTTTTTTATTTATTTTAAATATGAACAAGAGGTGATCCTTTGGACAACCATTTTGGCAAATCAAAGTGTTTAAGAGTCATACAAATCTCTTTGATTATGAAGGATCAAGATCATTAAACTCATGTAATCAAATTTGCTTCTTCCTTTTGAACATCGTTAGATTAAGTCTCCAAAGGCAATCAAGAAATGAAATGTGATAATATTTATGAATCACATTGTCGGGTGCAAACAAGGAGAGTGCTCCAAGTTTGGAAGTTCTTTTGAGTCATTTTGAGAATTTGAGAAATTTTTTCACGGACATGTCATCCTGTGGAGTTTGACAATTTTAAGCATTTTTCTTTTTAATTCAAGAAAAAATATTATTAGAGTTTAAGATGTGCCTACAATTAGCAAGACTTCAAGGAGGTCTTATTCATGGGTTGTAATGTAGGTCGGGTTTGGGTTATGAAATGAAAGATATAAAAGGCTCAAAATTCCCTATGATGTTTTTCCCAAGTATGCATTACTCAAAAATCAAGTATTGGAGGAGTTTTCCCATTTCTTCTTTGTCATCTAGTCTTCATTGGTCACTTGTATCAACAATTGTTTTTATGCTCATTCCTCTTGAATCATACCTCTAGACTTTCATCTTGTAAAATTATTCTCTTTTTAGGTTGCATCTTCAAGTTTCCAACTTGGTAGGATCTTCCAAATTTTTTTTTTTTTCTTCTTCTATTCTTTGGCCCTAACTTTTGTCTAGACTGGCCTTTTGGGTTTTCAGCCTAGCGGGCTTTCTTTTCTTTTCTTTTCTTTTTTCTTTTTTTGGCCCTAGCTTTTTCCTAGATCGCCCTTTTGGGTTTTCAGTCTAGCGGGCTTTTTTTTTTTTTTTTTTTTTTTTTTTTTTGGTCTTTCATCTCTTGATTGAATGAACTTTTGGGGACCTTTTTCCCTCCTTGTATTCCTCAACTTAATGATTTTCGGTCATTTTGATGCACTCTCTAGACTTCTTTCTTGCCTCAATGCACTTGCACCTTTCTGTGCTTGATGAATCTCTTCCTTTTTTTGTTGAACTTTCTTTTGGATGAACCTTCTACTCTTCTTGGGATGATTAATTTTAGGTTCTTCAAACTTGATGTACATTTTGTTTTCTCTTACATTGATGGAATTTCATTTCTCTTTCCTTGATTGAGTGAAAACTCCTTTTACTTTGATGATCTCTTATCTTTAGCTTAATGAATTCTCTACTTGTCTTTAATGTCTTCTAGGAGAGCTTTATCAATTAGCTTCAAAGCTACAAGGTCTACTCCTCCTCAACATGAGATTTAAGCATGCATACTTTGAATTTTCCCACCCCAAGTTTAGATTTTAGTGGGTTCATGCAAAAAAAAGTTAAATGTTTGAAGGCTCAAATGGGCTAGCAATGGATGATGAACATTCTAGGTAATAGGAAATAATTTGGTTTAACCAAAGATGGCCTCCTATCCCTAGTAATGCTTGCTTGTAGGCACAGTGATTCAAGCTCTTTTAATAAATTCATCTTAAAAGAAAAAGTATGAATGCTCTAATGATGTGAAACAAAAGACTTTTGAAAATTGGATCAAGGGCATGGATTCTTGGGATTTTCCGATGGATGGATTCTTTTTTATTGCTTTTTAAGACCATTTATTCTTATATTCTAAGTCAAGTAGCAAAAGTCTTTACATGGATCAAATGAAATTACTCATTTCTTGCTATAAGTTGATTGCTCAAGCCTTTAAACATCAAGATTTAGAAAATGTTTTGTCCAAGGGATCCTCATGTACCATTTTGAAAAGGAGATTTTTTTTTTTTTTTTTTAAATCTTGAAAGAAAAAAAATTGGGTCTTTTTGAAAAAGTCACTAGGAAGTTCAATGGTCCTAATTCAAAGATTTTTTTTTAAATGACTCAAACGCCCAATGGCCCTAGTCCAAACACTTTCTCATTTGAATTTTTTTTTTTTTTTTTGTTTATATATATATATATACACAAACAAAGCTCATTAAATGCTACATGAAAAATTTGAATTCAAAGAAACATAGAAACATGGAATAAACAAACTTTAGGTCTAACCATGATGTTGCAAACCAAATATGGACTGAGGCAAAGTTGGGCCACTTGCTTCTTCTTGATCCATTTAGGATGCTTGAGGCTTGGTGGGCTTGAACCTTGATTACGATGAAATGGCTTGGGCTTGCACTTGAAAGTCATGCATCTTGTGAGCTTTTGGCTTTTGATGTTGATCATGCGTATACACCTTTGATGGGCTCAAGTGGTGGGCTTAGAATGATTCAAGAAACAATTTTTGGTTTCTATACAAAGTAGAGTTCAATCATAGGCCTTTGGGCTTGAGTTCATTCATAGCATACAAGGTTCAAACAATTATGATGGGCCCTAGCATTGGACTTGGGCTCATCATGGTTCAAATAATGGCCAAACACATGCATAATGTAATGTAATTTACATGGACCGACCTAAAGGTAGGTTCTATGGGTCATTACAACATGGGTAGAAGGTAGGTTAAAGGTCCCCACAAGTTAGGACGTCGTACCTCCCAACTTGTGACGCCAGGAGCGCTGTGTTGGTCCGAACAGTACAGTTTGTCCTTATAAATCACCATGGCATAACCATGATGATCCTTGTCGCGGTGAGTGGTAGGTTCACCGCTGGGTATGTGAGTCTCAGGAAGACCACAATCCACGACTAATACTACCGGGCTTCCGGGCTAGCACACAAATAAAATAAATTTCATTCAAGCAAATGATGCATGACATGCAATATAATGACTTATTATATACAAAAAACAATAAACAAACAATGACATGACTGGCCACCATAACCTAATTGAAGCTTAGCCCTCAATATCTCCAGTGGAGTCGCCACTGTGAGAGACCGCGCCCCCGGCCCCCTTTTTTCTAAGATGTTGGGCTTAACCCACGTGAATGGGTCGAGTCGTGTTATTGCCTCTCAAAATGGAGGTTCAACTGGTTATATTTTCCCCTTTAGATTAAGGGTTTTACAATGGAGTCGCCACTTATTTAATTATTGGGATAAATAAGAAAACCAAAATTGAAAAGTTCCTCATTTTATTAATTTGAAATTGAATTTACATTGATCATAGGAAAATTACATGGCTTTGGTCCTAGATACAATCTAAGATAAAATACATGGCTTTGTTTCCTAGTTACAATCTAAAAATTGAAAATTACATGGATAAGCATTTGATCTATCAACCCTTGATCTAAGTTCGGAGGCTATGTTACAAGATGGGAAGGTGTTAGGCACCCACCTTACCCGGTGAAACCGGTCTTCTAGACTATGGTGGCCAACATTCATATCATATCATCCAATATGTCAATCAATTTACATGTTGAATTTAATGTGTGTGCATGTGATAAATCTTAATTCAATTTATTAAGTATTGCATTTGGATTAAAAAATAAATTATAGTGAATGTGTGTGGATGGTGATAACCTAGATTCAAGGATTTGAAAAGAATTATTAAACAAACATGTTTTTCATATTTTTGATGTGGATTTAAGATTAAATCTAGTAATATGCATGAACATGTGATGAACAACCAAGAACATGTGAAGAATACATAAGAACAATTAAAAACATTCAAACATATTCAATGAAATTATCATGCTTTAATCTTAGATTCTCATCATGGCAACATAAACAAACAGTTAGGGAAGGGGTTTATACCTTCATGCAAAATCCATATGGTGGAGGAGGGGACTCTTGATGGAGGTCTTAAGGGTGGAGGAAAAGAACAGCTAAGAGAGGAAGAGTGAGTCTCACTCAATACCTTGAGTCTCAGGAAGACCAAGATATGACATGACTACTCAACTTCATTAGAACTCAAGAGAAGAGGAGAGGGGAGTTTTTTTTGTGTTTTGGAATGAAGGAGAGGGGGGTTTTATATAGTAGTGGTGGAGGAAATATGAATAGAAGGACATTTAATGAGGGTTGACAAAGAATCATGAACCTAGACCTCATTTTAGCCTTGGGGGAAATCTGGTGCATTAAATGGAAAGATTGGTGGGAGTGAGGAGCAAGCTAAAATTCGGTTTTCCCGTAGCTGCTATAACAGCCTGTAGAGCTAATTTCAAAAAATCATATCTGACCCAATTCTGATTGGAATTGTCTCATTCTTGTGCTCAAATTGAAGCCCCGGATGTCTAGTTTCTGGGAAAATTAACCTCATTCACAGGTTCAAAATATTATGAGAGATATCGATGAAATGGTGAGCAGAGGTCATTTGTTAGAAAATTATTTCAGCACAATTAACATTAATAGGTCCCAAATTAGCTCCCAATTAACATTAAATGGCTCCAATCACTCTCATTTCAGACTTAATTGGTTCCAAATTTACCCTAGTTAAAAGATAATTGCACAAATTACTCATTGAATAATTAATGTTTAACTATCTAGTTAATTAAGTGTGTGCAACCCTACCATAAAATATAGTCCTAACCAATCAAATTATGACACATCATCGTTCCCAAATTGATTATATTTATAACCAATTGAGATCAATTATTCATAATCACATATAGTCAGACTCAATTTGTGATAGTGCATCTCAGCCATTAAAACTTGATTTGATGATAACTTTCAATCTGGTGGTCCGATTAGGGCTTACGACCAGTCGATTTGATCGTTACACCATCAAGATCATTTTGGTGAAATGAGATTAAGGATCTAATGACCAGAATCGAGATACATATTTCCAAAGTGAAATTACCATTTTACCCTCCATGTAAGGTTAAATGCGGGTTGCAAAATGGGGTGTCAACAACACCTGCTGCATCACGACTCAGTTTTGCTGAGGAACTCATGGGAGTGGAAGTGTGTTTCTTAGAGTCTAGGTCAAATCTCTTTACAAGATTTTTGGCATATTTCTCTTGAGAGATAAATATCCCATCTTCTCGTTGTTTCACTTGAAGCCCTAGAAAGTAGTTTAACTCTCCCACCATGCTCATCTGAAACTCCCTTTTCATTTCTTCTGAGAATTCATAAGCTAGGTGATCGATTGTGGATCCGAAGACAATATCATCCACATATACTTGAGCCACAAGGAGATATTCCTCATTTCTTTTGACAAACAAAGTTCGATTGGCTTGACCTCTCTTGAAACCATGATTCAAGAGGTATGTGGTGAGACGATCATACCAGGCTCTTGGAGCTTGTTTCAGCCCATATAATGCCTTCTTCAGCCTTAACACATGATCCGGAAAGTGAGGATCTTGAAACCCCTTTAGTTGCTCAACAAACACTTCTTCGTTTAAAAAACCATTCAAGAAAGCACTTTTCACGTCCATTTGATATAACATGAAGTTCATAATGCATGCTATGGAGAGAAGAATTCGAATTGACTCTAATCGTGCAACTGGTGCAAAAGATTCATCAAAGTTAATGCCTTCAACTTGAGTATATCCTTGAGCCACTAACCTAGACTTGTTTCTGACAATTTAACCATCTTCATCAGTCTTGTTCTTGAAGATCCACTTGGTGCTGATTACATGTGTATCCTTGGGCCTTGGTACCACCTCTCATACATCATTTCTAACAAATTGATGCAACTCTTGGTGCATGGACTCTACCCAATTTTCATCCATCAAAGCTTCCTCCACTTTCTTTGGTTCAAATTGAGCAAGATAACAGTTGTATGTCACATGATTTGCACTATAGGCTGGTCCTTTTCTCAATCAAATTCGTTCATCTAAGTCACTAATGATATTACTTGAGGGATGATTGAGAGTTACCCTTGACGATGGTCTCTTAGAGGTGGAAGGTTCCTCATCACTAGAGATTGGAGGTTGGACTACAGGAGGGGTGAGTGGACTAGAAGATCCTTGAGTTGATCTAGTCTCCCTTCTTGATATAGGAGGTGTAAATTCCTGTTCCGGTGATTCTTTCTCATCATCCTCACCTTGAGACATGTTGTCATCACCCTCATTCCTCTTAAGATTTGGTCCTTCACCATCATCATCAATATCCTTTCAGTGATAGCGTCGTCGATGACCACATTTATTGATTCCATCACCGTCTTAGTGCGCTTATTGTACAATCTATATGCTCGGCTGTTTGTTGAGTAGCCTAGGAAAATCCCTTCGTCACTCTTAGCATCAAATTTTCCAGGATTCTCCCTATCATTGAGGATATAACACTTGCTTCCAAATACTCAAAAGTATTTCACCTTTGGCTTCTTTTCTCTCCAAATTTCATACGATGTCTTCTTTGTTCCTACTCGGAAATAAATCCTATTCCCAATGTGACATGAAGTATTCACTGCTTCAGTCCAAAATTTTTGTGGTATGCTTTTGTTTAGTAGCATTACTCTTGCCATTTCTTGAATCACCCGGTTCTTTCTTTCAACCACCCCATTCTGTTGTGGAGTTTTTGGAGCTGAAAATTCCTTCTTAATGCCATGTTCATTGCAGAATGCTTCAAACTTTGTATTTTCAAATTCCTTCCGATGATCACTTCTAATTTTAGCTATGGGAACTCCCTTCTCATTCTGCAGCCTCTTATATAGCCTTTCCATTTTGTCACATGCTTCCGACTTTTCTCTAAGAAATTCCACCTAAGAGTATCTTGAGAAATCGTCAACAACCACCATAATATAGCACTTTCCACCCAAGCTTTCTATTCTGGTTGGACCCATTAGATCCACATGTAGTAACTCCAAAGGACGAGAAGTAGCAACCACATTTACTTTCGGATGGCTCGACTTTGTTTGTTTTCCCAATTGACATGAACCACAAATGTTCTTCTCAATTTTTCCAAACTTTGGTAAACCAATCACAGCTTCAAGCTTTGCGACTTTTGCTACTTGTTTGTAATTAGCATGTCCAAGTCTTTGATGCCACAACTCCAAAAGATTCACTCGGGCACTTCGACACGCTATGCTTGGTTTGGGAATAACCCCATAGCAATTGTCGATGGTCCTAAGTCCCTTCAAAACCTGAACACCTTCTTCATTTAGGATTAGACATCCTTTCTTTGAAAATTGGACTAAGTAGTCTTCATCATAAATCTGAGTAATACTCAGCAAGTTCACTTTCAATCCCTTAATGTACAACACATCTATTAACAAAGGCAGTCCTGGAATATCCACGGTTCTCTTTCCAAGGACTTGTGAGTGACTACCATCTCCAAAAGTCACAAAACCATCTTCCTTCTCTTTAAGAGATTTAAACAAAGATTTATCTCCAGTCATATGTCTTGAACAGCCGCTGTCAAGATACCACAAACATGAATTAAATACTTTCAGTGCGGTGTGAACAAAAAGACAAGCATGAGATAGGCATTCTTGACCATCAAAGCAGGACTCATCTTTCTTTACTTCATTCATAGATGAGTGAATCTTTCTTTTCATACAATCTAGTTTGTCACACAAATGTCTATTCCTTTTCTTATATTTGTCAATTAAGGAATTTGACTCACATAAGCTGTTATGAATATCATGATTCCTATGAACTAGAGATTTCAGCATGTGTATAAAGATTCTAGCATGTTTCTTTGACTTGAATAACTCTGAAAATTCATTACTAGAACAGTCTCCAAAAATGCTCATTGAGTCATTTTCACAAACACCTTTACTATGCTTCATGTTGGTTTTTACCATACCACCTTCCATGGCAAACCAAGAGGGTCTAGGATCACACTCAGGTATTTAAACCATAGCGAGTGTACCCGCTCTGATACCAATTGAAAGCTCAAAAATGTGTTGAAAACACAAGAGCTATTTAGACCCCCAAATTAAAGTTACGGCTCGATAGATTTTACACTAACTTAATACTAAGTGCGGAATAGTGTAAATGCGAGCGGATAAACAAACAAGCTACTCTAATCCATATTAAAAGCAACACAGCAATAAAATGGAAATATAAAAGAGTAGGGAAGAAAGATGCAAACACGAGATAACACGCCGATGTGTTATCGAAGAGGAAACCGAAGTACTCGGCGTAAAACCTCTCCACCGCCCTCCAAGCGGTAATCGATCCACTAGACAATCAGTTGTGTTACATGGGTTAACAAGAGACCCTCCAAGCCTAATCTACCCGATGTACCTAAGTCCTCCAAGCTCCTACTCCAACAAGGCTTCTCAGAACCGTGTCTTGTCTAGCTCTCCGGATCCCGCAACAAGCTCCATGTTGCATCTGCCATTCTTGGCTTCTTCCAATACTTCCTAGTAGCACCAAAACTTCACTTGACACTCTTTAAGGGTGTGGTAAGTGTTTGGGCTATCAACCTCTCAATGGTATGGAAATGGAGAGGTAGGAGATGAGGAAATTCCACAAACAAATGTGTAGAGAATTGTTGGTATAACAATTTCTAACTCTCAAGTGTTTTTGCTGGTGTTTTCTTTCAGATGCTCTCTTTTTCATTAGTGGGTAATGAGGGTATATATAGTGTGGGTGCAGAAAATGTGTATCAGATAGTACAGTCTGGCAGAACAGAATGTCTCGCGGGTGTCTCGTGGGAAGGCCTTACCTGCGAAATACTCGCGAGACACAGCTGTCTCCATCTGTACTGACTCTTCGCATTCCAGATGTGCAGGGCACATGCATCCTCTCGCGGGAAGCTTAGTCGCGAGATACCCGCGAAAACATTCTTTGCTTCAATTGCTTGAGTCTTCACACTTTCTCTCACTATCACACAACCCTTACAATAAATTCTCACAACAAATACAGGGTACATAAGATTGAATAAAATTACAATCAAATTTGGCATGGAATAAAAGCCAACAAAATACATATTTGAAAATCACAACTTTACACCTTAAATTCAACAATCAATCATTCTTTCTCTCTGACTTATCATCTCCTTATCAAAAAAACAGCTTCTTTCCCCCATCAAAACATTCAATTGCCTCCCTTTGGATTTAAAACCCACTGATTTAATTTTTGTATATATAGGTTTTGAATTGCTTTCTTTCCACCCCATCAGTTACCAAATTACAACTAGAATTGGAAGGTCCATTTGAGGTCAGTTTTTCTTTTTCTTCCCTTGAACTTCTTTGCTTTTTTGCGGCAATTTTTTATGGTTTGTACTAGATTTTCTTTTTTGGGGTTGTAAATACCATGTTTCTTTTTTCTTTTTTCCAATTTTCAATTGATAGTCTATCTCTGTGTATTCATGTTTACAATTTTTCTTTACATTAATATGTTTTACCGATTAAAATTGTTAGTGTCTAAAGAATTGGAATGCATTTTATTGATTTAGTACATGATCATTTGCCTCCCATTTGTTTATTTTATTTTCTAAATGGCTTTGTAATTTTTAAATTAAATACTACATAAATTCTTTCTACTTTTCTTTTAATCTCATCTATTATGATTGATAGGTATGGACCATACGGTGTTCCTCTTTTTCTTTATATTTGGGATTATAACTTAGTTTAATATGGTTATTTTCATTAATTTTTTGACAAATTACGATGTAAAGGTTTGTATTGTATTTTCTTTTCCAGGGTTGTAAATACCATGTTTCTTTTTTCTTTTTTTCAATTGATATTCTAATTCTTTGTATTCATATTTACAATTTTTTTTTTTAACATAATTGCATTTTACCCATTAAAATTGTTTGTGTTTAAAGAATTGGAATGCGTTTTATTGATTTAGTACATGATCATTTGCCTCTCATTTGTTTATTTTACTTTTTGAAGAGCTTTGTAATTTTTAAAATTAAATACTACATAAATTCTTGCTATTTTTTTTTTAATCACATCTAAATCAATGCTAATTAATTTATAACTTCTTAAGACACCTTGGAAGAGGAAACAAAATATTATGATTGATAGGTATTGACCATATGGTGATCCTCTTTTTCTTTGTATTTGGGTACCATTTATCTTCTCAAAAAAAAATTTCTTACAATTTATAACTATTGCATCCATTTTATGACTGTGGGCATGCATGCAATATTGCTTTATGTTTCCATGGTAATACTAATGTCCATTACTTTGAAATTAAAAAATTCTCTTAATTGAAGCATATACCTTGACGTGATCTCATTCTTAGAAAATCCTGCAACTTAATTCAAATCATGCTAACCAGTAGATATATATAAAATAAATAGAATGATTTTGTATAGTCCAACATGAATTAAATCATATTACCTTAGTAATTAGCTTAATTAACCTTATCTAATTCTCAAGAGAGAGAGAAGAAAAAAAAAAAAACTTAAACTTATATCTTATATCTTATTGTTCAATTTGGCTATGATATGTTGCACTTCAATCCATCATACTCCTTAAATATTCAAAAATATAATAGAAATAACATAAAAAAATATAATAGATAAATACAACAGGAAATCAACTAGGCATTTTTTTTGTACTATAAATTTCACTATTATAAGTCTTAAATAATATGTACTTAAATATTTACTATTAGCTCTTTTAGAAATACAATCATTTTTTTTTTTTTTTTTTTGCCTTCCTATATATTTCTTCTATCTAATTGAAAAAAAAAAAATCCATAAAATTCTCATTTATGAAGGAAATTATTTTCTCCGAGAAAAATTTTGGGAAAAAAAATAATGAATATGTAAAGTCGTAAATTTTTCATAAATCTCTATGGTAGCCCAAAAGTCCTCTATTCAAACTTACTATTATGTTACTACATTGGATTTGATAAGTTTTTTTAAAAAGAATATATATATATATATATATATATATATATATAACATTAACTATGCAACTTACCAGTTATAAATACAGTTTTCAATTACCAAAACATACAAAGTCTCTTCCTCTTCCCCAACCTTTCCCCTCCCTCAACACATATGTATCGTATATACATTTTTCCCCTCCCTCAACACTTATGTATCGTATATACATGTTTCCCTTCCCCTACATATATATATATATATATATATATATATATATATATATATTTATTTATTTATTTATTTATTTATTTATATTTATATATGTTCTCTTTTAATCTCTCTTAAAACCAATAAGTATAGTATTTGTAATGGAATTTTTTTTAATTATCACTACATATTTGTGATATCTTTTAATCTCTCTGTTAATTATCACTAAAATTTAGAAATTATGTTTGGCTTCATTTTGCTCGGTTCTTTTTTCATGATCATTGGTTTATATGCTGTGAGTTGGGCTAAAGCTGTAGAATTGGGAGAGATCAAACAAAATACAGTTGCTACATGAATATTTTAGAAAGCAAGAGTATTATTATACGAAAACAAATATGGACATATATAAACAATTATACTGTGAATACGTTTGCTTTCCCTTACCCCTTTTATGCTTTTTATTGATTGACTAAGATCAACTACACATTTAGCTTCCTTAGTTTTTCACATTTTTTAAATTGTATGGAAAGGAATAATAGAAATCAATAAATGTTTTGGGGAGAAAATTTTTTGTAATAGTTGATTCTCATATATGAGTTTAGTGATTATCAAAATAGAAACTATTATAATTTTGTTTAATAGTTCTTATGTGATAAAATGGAAACAAAGTTTGGATAAATTGCTCAATAACTTCTCCAAAAATGCAAAATAATGTTAGCTTTCATATGAAACCAACAAGATTCATTTTCATGTTCTAATAAAAATTATACATTTTCCATTTTTTAATTGTGTTGTGTTTTGATACATATCTATTACAAAATATTTTGTCATATATAATAATTGAAAGTAAAATGCAACATATTTCCTCACCAAAATATATATATATATATACACACACACACACACACAAAAAATCAAGGTAAAGACTTCTTTACTTACATAAAATTTATTATATATATTACAATGTAATCACATTATTGTGAGATGAGTTTGGGACTATTACTTATAAATCTCAACTATTATTCTCATTCTTTACTTAACAAAAAATAATATGACATCAAAATTATCCTGTGCATTGCACGGGTCTGCGACTAGTTTTTCATAAAAGTTAAATCTAACAATAAAAAATAATAATAATACTAGTTTGGTCATATCATTAATATTCTAAAAATGGCAAAACTTAGGTGCAATATAGCACAATAAATATTCAAATAAAAGTGAATAAAAGTTAAGTGATATTACCTGCATGCTATTATGTTGGTAATAAAGGTTACCTACGTTTTAGAAAAACTAAATGCATGCTATTATGTTGCTAGTATGTGTGAACAAGATATTCATATTATTGTGGGTTCCAGTTAGTTCAATTAATAAAGTTTCTTATGGATGAATAAGAGATCTGAGGTTCAATCCCCGCCAACACCAAAAACTAATTGGTGTCTTGGTTTGATAATAAAAAACTATCATCAGAAACGGACGTCATAGGTTGAAACTCTCTCCAAAATATATATATATATATATATATATATTCATATTATTTATTTCTTATTTTTGTCTGTTACTCCTTATATGGGATTTACATCACTAGACGGTTGGCAGTGTATATGTTGGGGCTGGCCCAGTCTGAGACAACTTAATGGCCACAGGACATAATAAGATCGATTCTGAAAATGAAAATGGGCTAGAGCCCATCATAGGAACATCAACAGTTTGGATTTTTCCGGATTACTTGTCCCTTAAATCTATCATATAATATTCATATGCTAAGGGTGTTCAAACATACAAACGAAACACACCCCATACAAAGATTATGGCAAATGTGCACGAAATTAGAGTGAGTTCAAGTAATTACGAATTTTTTTTTTTTTTTTTTTTTAAAAAGGCCTTTTGACCAACTACAATACAGATACTTCAAAGAACAAGCTAATACAAACTCGAGCTTAAGTTGGAATGCTTGATTATTCGGTGTGTACTTCGGCTGTTGAGTAGCATTTAAGTTTGCAGTATCCAGGCCAATGAAATATTGGGCAAGTTGACCCAAAAAGGAAAAGATATTGAGCATCAAGGTAGAGACAGACACTGTTCTACATTACGAGGCCATTCTTTCTAAACAATTCTGATTTGTTGCATGGCTTGTACTTAGTAGGCCCAAATCTTTGCCAACCCCATCATAACTATATAGATTTTTCAAGTAGTTGACCTAACCTAAGTTTGAAGGCAAGCAAGAGTAAAGAAGGCACCCCGTTTGCTCTTGAGTTGAGCATAGGTTCCTTGCTCCACCACCTTCCCATCTGCCACAAATGCAATTGAATCGAGCTCTTTTATGGTGTTGAGCCTATGTGCTATCACAATTGTACTCCTCCCAATCATGATTCTATCCAATGCTTCTTGAACAACTTGCTCAGATTGCACATCCAGAGCGCTTGTTGCCTCGTCTAGTAGTAATATTGTTGGATTCCGAATTATGGCCCTTGCTATTGCTATTCTTTGCTTTTGCCCTCCTGACAATTGCACTCCTCTTTCGCCACATTCAGTTTCATACCCTTCTTTAAGGGATCTACACGAAGTAATAATAAGGAAGTCAATAATTGGACTAACCTTATCATATAAAAATCACCAATGTTAATATTCCATTTTATTAATCCAATTCAAATCCCAAAATTTTATTGCCCTTATTTAATCACCTATTATTGATTAAAAATGTTGGGTCTGATTGTCCTAAGAAAAATTGCCGATGTTCTAGTTTGCCAATTTAACTTTCAACAATATTATAGACTCACCCAATTTTATAATATGTTTGTAAGTGTGACTGTGAGTGGGAGACCAAAAGTGGCAGGTCAATGTAAATAAGAGCGAGTAGAAAGTATCCATCACTCACAGTCACATAAATCAACATGTTCTCAAATTTGATGTATCCCTAGAATTATTGTTTAACTTTTTACATCACATGCTAAATTGCTGGCGATGATGAACAAAGAATACTTACGAGATAAACTCATGGGCATTGGCAGCTCTGGCAGCCTCCACCACCTCATTCTCTGAGGCATCAAGCTTCCCAATCACAATGTTGTCACGGATGCTACCTGAATATATAACTGGCTCTTGGCTAACAAGTGCCGTGTGCCTCCTATACCATTGAATATCCAATTGCCTTATGTCCACCCCATCTATTTTCACTGACCCACTCTCAACATCATAAAACCTTTGGATTAATCCAATCACCGTTGATTTCCCACACCCACTTTTCCCAACAAGTCCAATACTCGTGCCCGGTTTCACCTCCAGGCAAAATTGGCGCAACACTAAGGTCTCAGGACGGCTTGGGTATGCAAAATCAACCTTCTTCATCTCTATCCTTCCACTTATTTTTTCCAACTTAGTTCCCCCATTGTCACCACCATCCTATTTCAAAATGCAAACGAATCAATCAAATAACATAAACTTTGTGCAATACTTAAAGCCAAAAAGAATGTGACAAGCTTCAAGTTAATTAGCTAGTTGTTACTTACATTATTATAAGACCCTGGAATCAATGATTGCCGGTCAAGAATTTTGAATACAGATGCAACTGCAGTGGCACCCTTGGCTAAATCTGAAGTCATGCTACCAGCTTCAGCTATGACCTTCCCGGTGCTGACCAATATGAAAAATGTCTTGAACACGTCCCCGGCCGATATCTCTCCCTTTCCCACTAATGTACCTCCATACCAGAAATCCAAAGCCCATGACATAAATGTTAGGCACTGAGCTGAACCCATGCCAATCCCGGCTAGCCATGCCTTCTTCCTTGCTTCTTTCCTTGGTGCCTCCTGAGCTTGATCAAATAGTTGAAGAACCTTCTCTACACTTCCAAATGAAGTCACGATTCTATGATTATAGACAGCTTCCACGGCAATTTGAGTACTTTGATTTTGTGCCTTAACACAATTGGTGGACATGGTAGAAAGTAATACTTTACGCGTGTAGAAACATAGAATTGTGAGAGGTTGAACCGCGATCATGACTAGTGCTAGTTTCCAAGCCACAACTAGCCCCATGATCATTGCAATAGTCACAGCCGAAGCTGTTTGGAGCAGTAAAGAAAGTCTGTCAGCTACAAGGGACTTAACCATGGAAGCCTCATTGCTCAATCTTGAACATAAGGCTCCACTAGAGTTTTGCTCATCATCAAACCAAGCTGTTTCAAAAGACAATATCTTCACCAACATTCTCAACCGGATTCTCTTCGTGAGCCTCTCTCCCATATATGCGAAATTGTAGTGCTGCAAGAGGTTCATTATGATTGAAACCAAAGTAAGTGAACAGAAAATTAGTGAATATGTGCGGATTCTAGCACGCATTTCTTCATGACTTGGAGCAAAAAAAGCAGCTATCATGCCTCCTATGGTCAAGGCATAGACAGGTTGGACCGCCCCAAAAGCTATAGCTGAGAGACTTCCAACAAGACCTTGTTTCCATTCTGGAGCATTTAGAGAGAGAAGCCGGAAAAAGGTAGGTCGGGGATGAGACACTGGAGCTGGGCTATCTGCGGTTATTATTGGTGATTTTGGAAAAAATGCTGGGCTTGATCTCGCAGTGCTAGGCCGGCCAGCACTGCTTCTTGCGACTGAAGAAACACGCAATTCAGAGCTTTGTTCTTGGTCATCGCAGCTGAATTGTCTCTGTAGTTTTGCCAGTTTGGCATAATGACCGTTTTTTCGGTTGATAAGGTCATTATGTGAACCTATTTCAATTATGCAACCACCAATTACGACTGCAATGAGGTCTGCATTTCGAACTGTGGAAAGCTTGTGGGCAATCACCTGAATATATACAACATTGTCAACATTAGTTACTAATGTAGGGTGAGGTATGTTTTGATAGTCTAATATTGGACAAACTGAGATATAGCTTTGCAGTTTTTTTGGAAAAACAAAAATATTTGTGTCCCATCATTCATCAAGTAATGTGCACAATTGATACATATCATAGGGCATGCCATTTTTCTTTTCGTTTTTGTCTTTCATCACCTAATTACTAGTATGCTAATATAATGCATGAAATTATGAAAGACTATCTCGGTTCAATAGACATAAACACCAATTTCCTTAGCTCCTTTCATCCAAAACTAAGAAAATAGAAGAATTTTTTATATGTTGGTTGTGATGATCTCTTAATCCATTGACTTCAGGTGTCATCTAGTTAGAAATCAAAAAGAGGTAGAGTGAATTCAAGGGTAAATTTAGCAATATTGAAAGTGGGTAAATACCAAGGTAGTTCTTCCCATGGAGGCTTGATCAAGGGCATTTTGGACTAGTGCTTCTGATTCGGAGTCAAGAGCACTTGTTGCTTCATCAAGTAGGAGAATCAAAGGGTTTTTTATAATGGCTCTGGCAATCGCAATTCGTTGTTTCTGTCCACCTGATAATAGTGCTCCTCTTTCACCAACCTATTACATAAGAAATAATATCAATACTATTCTTAATCTGTCTATTTTAAGATTCAAGCTAGAACTTGAATAACAATTATACAATGTACTCTCTCCCAAATGGACCATCAATAAGTGAAAATTAGGGAATGTCATTCACCCCGGTCTAACTTCCCTTTATCACTCAAAATTTCTCTTTAACTTCAAAAGGGGAAAACTTGGGTATAGTTCCTTGATTGCAGCATCTTAGATTCCTAATATTATTCAATAATATGACTAAATTGACAAATGCAGCATTAAAGATGTCTTCTCACATCAACAATTAACTTCAATTAAGTGCCTCATTGGATAATGTAGCCACATAGTTGAATTTAATTAATTAGGAAACCTAAAATACAACATGTAAGAAACTTCACCCAAGTTTTGTACGTACTATAATAAATGCTTTCATTGTGTAACCCACCTTGGTCTCATATCCTGCAGGAAGCTGCCTGATGAAGTTATGAGCATTGGCAGCCATGGCTGCAGCGGTGACTTCATCCATGGTAGCATCAAGCTTCCCAAATAGTATATTTTCCTTTATTGATGTCCCAAACAATGCATGTTCTTGACTAACAAGTCCCATTTTCCCTCTTATCCATTTCATCTGTAAAGATTTTATATCGACCCCATCAATTGTCACAAATCCATCATCAGCATCATAAAACCGTTGCACTAATGCAATTGCTGTGGATTTGCCACTTCCACTGGCACCAACAAGAGCAACAGTTTTCCCAGCTTCAACTTTAAGACTAAAATCTTTGAGGACAATGGAATCCGGACGAGAAGGGTATGTGAATTTGACATGCTCGAATTCTAGTTCGCCTCTAATTTTGTCCAATACAAGTCCTTTTGTATTTTCGCAATCAATTAAGGGTATCCGGTTGATCCTATCAAATATTCGTGTAGCTGCAACCGAAGCTTCCGTGAAGTACTTGACATCAGGAAGTGCCATGCCAAGGGATCTGCATTATAGTCATCATTTTTTTTAAAGATCATTATATTAACTCTATTGTAAAAGAAAACCTTAATAAAGTAAGGAAAGTGCTTAGTGCAAACAAGTAGATGTCTACCTAAATTATGTGAAAGTGCCATTTGTTTGGTACAGCTTATTTTCATAGGCTTATTTTGTTCAAAAAAAAAGTTGTACATAAGCAACATTAGACAAAAATAAGTCTAACCATACAGGCAAAGATGAACTCAGTTCTTTATTCCTATAATTTAATTTTACAAATTAAATTTGATAAGTAACTATAGATATGGTGGCCGTACTTGAATATCTAGATAAAAATGAATGCACTTGCAATATGATGTTTCAAGTTCAATTATTAAAAGAAACTTTGCTGAGTACTATTCATCGAAATTCCTGAGTACGAAATTATGTATTTCATTTAAAACATAATATAAATATATTAAGCATATAACTGTAGGCGATGGAATTGAAAATAGTCAATGGGCAATATGATGTGCCGACGAAAGATAAGTCTCTTTTTCACTTTAATTACTTTTATTCTTTTGGATTTCTAGTTTCTTTGCCTCATGATTTGACATTTTTACTTGAGCTATATTGTTGGCCTACCTATATCCGACCATCTGTTATAATCTTTGGCCTGCTTATATCTGTTATAATCTTGCAATGATTTTTTTTCCCCATTAAACAAGACGCTGATCATATTTGTAAGCAATCAATTCAAAATAGCATTCAAGATTATTCAAGTAACTACCTATTGCTAAGATCAGGAATGACTAACAATGCAACATGAATATAAACAAGCTTCTAAGATAGAATCGCCAAATGCTGATGACCAAGTAATGACTCCAATTGCAATCAGCCCTTGTAGTTGAATTGGTGAATTTAATTAAGTTTGGTGTATATCATTAAGTTCCTCCTATTCAAATCTCTGCACTAATTTCCCTTCAGAAATGGTGCATTTCCCCAATGTGAGATAAGGTTCAAGAGATTACTTTTGTAAAGAAAACTCAACTTTCTCAACTAATGGTGAATATGAATAAACATTGACTGGACTTATTTTCAACTTTACAACCCTAATAAGATAAAGATGATGTCTTCCTCCAAGAAAAAAAAAAAAAAAAAAAAAAAGATAAAGATAAAGATGATGTCTTTTCTTATAACAAAAAAATTAGATAAACACTGTGCATGTACTCATAAAGAATAACTTTTAAGTCTTTATTTAACTTGAAAGATGCCATTTGATCTAAAGACTGTTTGAAAACAGAAATCATATGTATTACTCAAAAGCTAAGATCTAATCTTGGGTATACACCTCATGCAATATGGTCTAATCAATAATTCTATAATTTAGTACTCTTAATTTTATGTTTTAATGATGGAATGAGAGGAAATGGGGGAAAATGTGATCAGAATATACCTCTCTCCTCATCTTTTTTTGGTTCCAAAAATACGAATTAAGTTTTTCCATAATGTGTCAAAAATTTATACAATATCTCGACATAACCGAAAATTAATATGCTTTAAGAAACATGTACTGAAAAATTGAAGCAAAAAGCCACATACAGTCCACTTAATATGAAGGAGATTCCAGCCGCATAGATCCTTCCTCCACTTTCACCTTTGTACATAACCAAATGGCTTCCATACCAAGATAGAAAAGCCCATATTGCAAAGGAGAGCCCTGTGCTTCCAACGGCTAGACCTTTCGCAATACCTTGCTTGATTCCCAGGCTCGTGGTTCTATCCAATATTGCTGAATATTTCCCAACTATTACCCTCTCAGCAGTGAATGAATAAACTGTTTTAATGGAGCTCAGAGCCTGCTCAATAATGGTGTTTGCTTTACTGTACTCCGTGTAGGACTTCTTCGACAAATAGAGAAGATATTTTCCATAAACCATTCCAGGTATAATTAATAAAAGTAGTGTTGGGAAGGCTACTAATGACAGCCTCCATGAAAAGTAAGTGGAAAATGCAAGCCCTGAAATGAACACTGAGGAGTGCATCAAAAATATTGGCACCTGGAATTTGAAAGGAAACAAAAAGAGAGAGAATTAAAAATAAATAAATAAATAAAAAACAAGTTTCTCCCTATTGATTTTCATTGAGAAAACTACATATTGATAGATAGATCTTGGATACACACATATTAAGAGATACATTAAGAAACAGAAAATGAAGAAAAAGGAAAAACCTGCACATCAGTCATCTAATCCATTACTTTTCTTCTAAAGTTGGATTTCATATTTGAAAATAACAAAAAGAAAGGAAGGTTCACAGATCCTGAGATTACTGCTTAAAACAAAAATTCATATCTGTGTTTTTTTTTTTTTTTTTTTTTTTTTTTTACCTTTTCACTAAGAACTTCTTGTATGAGAGAAGCATCTTTTGAAATGCTATTGATGATTTCCGAAGTTGTTGTTTCTTGAGAATCAAAAAACCCAACTTCTTGCCTGAGAATAGCTTCCAAATACTTGTAACGAATTTTCAGCACTTGACGCTCACTGGTTTTACTCCAGCAGTAACCTTCTGCAACCATTCACTATTGATTTAGTCCAAAGCCATCTTATATCTCTTCAATCATGCAAGGGGTTTTTTGAATGATGCCGCCAAAGAAAATTCAATTGGTACTTTTGTTTTAGACGGCATTCAAACAAGTATACTAGTTTTTTTTTTTTTTTTTTTACTTATTTCAAGACTAGGGCATTCTAGGGTTTCATAAAACCACCACATTTCTCTTTTCATTTTGGTAATTATGGTGATGTCTCCTTATTCCACTACATATGTTTACTTGCGAGACACTATTTGAGACACAGTTGATTGGTTTAATTTGCATTAAACATCCCAAACAGTCAAACACCACATTGTAGTCAGAAAGCAAAGTAAATGAAGAAAAAAAAAAGGTATTTTGAAATTACCCATAAAGGCCAGCACCATTACTGCTAATCCCAAGTAAACGAAGTATAAGCTGCACTGTTAACAAAACCCAAAAAGATGAAATGAGAGAGAAGGAGAGAGAAATACTAATAGGAATGAGAATGTTAACTACTAACCTTTTCAACCCCATCCATGAAATTCCCATGATTTTGTTGGGTCTTACTATAACCCAAGCTATTCATAAGACGGCTAGCGAAGACTAGCAAGCAGTTTGTAGACATGCCATCTCCAATAGCACCAATAGTACCCAACAACATAAGCATAATATCAACCCAGTCAGCATATGTGAAAATTATGGCTATTGAAGATTTGTCCTTCCTTCTCATCCCTCCTTTCTCTAACTCATTCTTCTCTGGAGAACCCATTATATATACTTCTTAATTAGTACCTCAGTACAATCAAAGAGTCAGATTGCTAGTTTGCAAGAATGACTTGAGTTGAGTGTATTTGCAAGAGCTAGTAAAAAAAAAAAAGCAAGCAAGACTTAAGTTAAGGCTTGTGCATACAAGACTTAATTTGCTCAAAGAAATGTTACTCTTTATATATAACTGTGATGTGACTGGTGATTTCCATGAAGCAACCTTTATATCATAACCTTTTTTTTTTGGTAATATATATCATAACCATTATGCATGTGATGTGGGGTTGTTAAATACAGTCTTTTATGTTTTGGTGGTTGTTACTTTCAATATTATGAGAGCAAAAATAACCCAATTGTAGAGTGTTCAAGAAAGACGACTGTGACCAGTATTCCATTGGCGATTTTGGTTTTTAATGCTCCCCTTTCTTTTCCTTTTCCTTTTGGTTAGTTTAGTTGTTGTGATGTGAGATTACTTTAAAATCATGTTGTTTCATGTCGGCTTTTTAATTAATTATTGAACTTATGCTATTATAAAAAGTTTTATTCCGTATGCTAGATTTGGCTACCATTGGCTGCATTTCCTTTTCATCCTGCGCAAGCCTAGCATAAAACTCATATTCTTCTAATCAAATGTCCGAGAGAAAGAGTACAAAAATGGAAAAAAGAATGGACCAAATATGACAATAATGGCTATATTTTCCTCAAACTTACCCTTTTTTGTCCTTACAATAAGTGGGGGAAGACTATTGGACCACAAGGAATTGCATAATACTACTAAGCTACTAATCTTTTTAACACAAATTTATCCATTCTTCCATCTATAATCATAGTGTTTCTTCTCTGAAGGAAAAATTATGTCAAGAGCTAGCATATATTATTAAAAAGGGTAGTGTGGCCGGTGACCTATTAAAGGACATGGCAGCTATATTATTTTCTGAATTGTGCTAAATTTTATTTTGAGAGAGAGAGAGAGATTATCATGGAAATAGTTGGGATAATTCAATAGAGCATATTCCTCTATATTGCTGTATATTAAGGTGAGCTGCATGCACAGATTCTGTTGTCATCCCACTATAGCTGGCCATATACCGAGCTGGATTTGTTGGACCTCAATAACTTTCTCCCCCTCTAAATATTAATCATCAACATACTAAGATCTCTTCCCCCTGATTTCCTTTCCATTCTTTTTTCTCTTTCATTGTCTTAAAAAAAATAAATAATTAAATAATTATTTTCCAACAGGTCTCTCTTGTTAGATCGATCTCAATCTGTATTCATAGATCTTTTGGCTTTTCCTTTCGTGTTTTCTAGGATGTATGATAATTGAGCTAACTAACAAACTAATAAAAGAACATATCTCTCTCTTTTCTTGCATAAAATAAGAAGGTTTCAAGCATTATAGGGTACCTTTGCTCTTGTATTTATATGACCTAACTAGATCATCAAGTATTTCCCTGTTAGATTGTTAGAAATACTGAATGCAATAGTATTATATTTCTCAAATAAAAGAATACACATGAGTGCCTTTATATAGGAGGTATATGAGTGCAGTACAAGTAAAAGTATAGTACAAGAATGTGTGATATGCAAGTAATCTAGTTGGGCCTAAAGCCCACAACACTATACATGTTAACAGCCCCCCTCAAACTCAAGGTGGATGTGAGACCAACTTGAGGTTGTCAACCAAAGTACGAAGGCGTCCTTTAGGATGTGACTTGGTAAAGATATCTGCAAGTTGATCTTTAAAGGAGACTGAGATCAGCTTGAGAGCACCATGGACAAGATGATAACGGATAAAATGACAATCGATCTCGATGTGTTTAGTCCGTTCATGGAAGACATCATTGTGAGCAATATGAATGACACTCTAGTTGTCACAATAAAGAGGAGTAGCAGAGGATGTAGACACACCTAAGTTTTTGAGAAGCCATCGTAGCCAAAGGAGCTCAAATGTGGTATCAGCAAGGGCATAATATTCTACTTCAATACTGGAGCGGGCCACATGTGTTTGTTTCTTACTTCGCCAAGAAATCAGATAAGAACCAAGAAGAAAGCAATAACCAGTGGTGGACCTACGATCAGTGGGATCTCCTGCCCAATCAGCATCAGAAAATGCACGGAGAATAAGAGGAGATTGAGCAGAGTAAAAACGACCATGGAAGAGAGTGCCCTTTAGGTATCGAAGAATGCGTAGAACAACAGCATAATGAGTCGATCATGGAGCAAACAGATACTGGCTCACCTAGTGAACAGCATAAGAAATGTCTAGACGAGTGACAGTGAGATAAACTAGGCTGCCAACCAAGCGTCTGTAAAGAGAGAGATTAGACAATGGTTTCCCCCCTGAGGGAGTCAGATGCGCATTAAGCTCAACTGGAGTGTCAACAGTCTTGCTATCAGTGAGTCCAGCTTGAAACAAGAGTTCAGAGGCATACTTGGCTTGAGTAATATAAAGTCCATCTGTAGAATGAGTGATTTCAAGACCCAAAAAGTAGCTGAGATGTCCAAGATCTTTCATCTCAAATTGCTGACTGAGAAAATCCTTGAGTTCTTGAATGCCACTGAGGTCATCACCAGTTATGATCATATCATCCACATACAGGAGAAGTAAAATAGTGTATTTGTCAGTGCGACGAAAAAATAAGACAGAATCATAATGACTAGCCATGTAACCCAAGCGAGAGATGGTAGAGCTAAATTTGGCAAACCAAGCTCGTGGAGCTTATTTAAGGCCATAAAGTGCACGTCGAAGGTGACAAACCTTGTTGGAGTCAACAGAGAGACCAGGAAGAGGTTGCATATAAACTTCTTCACTTAAATCTCCATTAAGGAATGCATTTTTGACATCCATCTGAAAAATATCCCATTTACTGGCAGCAGCAACAGCTAAGAAGGCATGAACAGATGAGATACGAGCAACCGGAGCAAAGGTCTCTTCATAATCAATCCCATACTTCTGTGTAAAACCTTTTGCAACGAGATGAGCTTTGTAGCGCTCAATGGACCCATCAGAGCGAGTCTTAATATTGTAGATCCACTTACAACCAACCACAGATTTCCCTGGGGGGAGTGTCACCAAATCCCAAGTATGGTTTTTAGATAATGCATCAAGTTCCTTTTTCATTGCAATCTGCCATAAAGGGTCAGTGGAAGCCTCACGATAAGTGTGAGGCTCGTGTAGTGTAGCAAGGGTAGTGTAACAATGTTAGTCAAGTAAATGTGTAGGAATGGATCTTACCCGAATTGAGTGACGAGGTGGAATGTCTTGTGCAAGATCTTCAGGCAGAGCAAGAGCAGGGGACCCAAGCTCAGGGTTGGGGTTAGGTAGCTCGTCTTCGACCTATTCATCTTCCACCTGTTCATTAAAGGGTGAACTAGGAAAATGATCAATGATATCTGGTGGTTGGACAGAGAAGTCTACAGGAGAATCAGAAGCAACTACAAAAGGATCAGGAGCAGCTACAGAAGGAATATGTGCCTCATCTGGAAAAAGATCTAAGACAGTGGAGGAAGATAGGGAGGCACGGAAGTGAGAGAGCTTAACAAAGAGGCGATGTTCCCAAAAGACAACATTGAGGGAGATACGAAGACGATGAGAGACAGGATCATAACACCGATACCCCTTTTGAGTTTGGCCCTAGCCAAGAAAACAACAAAGCCTTGACCGAGGCTCAAGTTTGTTATGCTCATGTGGCTGAAAAAGAACGAAACAAGCAAAACCGAAGAAGCGAAGGTGGTGATAGTCTGGAGGTGACCCAAAAAGGCGCTCATATGGAGTTTGATTTTGGATAACAGGACTTGGAATGCGATTAATAATATGAACAGCATGAAAAGCAGCTTCGCCCCAAAAAGGATCAAGAACTTTAGCAGAGAGAATGAGAGCACAAACAGTGTCAAGAATATGACGAAGTTTTCATTCAGCTCTACCATTTTGCTGAGAGGTACCTGGACAAGTTAGTTGATGAACAGTGTCATAGGAATGCAAAACAGCTTAGAAAGCATATTGAGTGTACTCAAAAGCATTATCAGATCGAAAAATTTTGATGCGTTTGGAAAATTGAGTTTCAACCATTTTTGCAAAATTAGAATATACTTGCAATTATTTAGAACGATTTTTCATATTAAAAATCCAGCTATAGCGACAGTAATCATCAACAAAAACAACAAAATATCGAGACCCACCAATACTAGAGACAGAGGAAGGCCCCCAAACATCAAAATGAATAAAGTCAAAGATATCAGTGGATATTGATTCACTAGTATTGAAAGGCAAGGCTGGTTGTTTTCCTAACTAACATGAGACACAATCAAAATTTTCTGTAGACACTAAACCTAACAAACCTCTAGAAGCCAATTGTTGTACCCGAGAGGAAGATGCGTGACCAAGTCGAGCATGCCAAAGTGCAAGGGAATGAACAAAAGAAACTGCAGCAGCTGCAGCAACAGAAACAGGAGCAACAAATGGAAGACGAAGGTTATCCACGGGAAACATAGGCCCAACTCTGGGATCAGTCCCAAGCTCCTGTCCCGTCCTTGGATCCTGCATAATACACCTAGAATAATCAAAGATAATGCGATAACTCAACTCAGCTAATTGTCCCACAGAGAATAAATTGTAAGAAAGGTCAAGAACATTAAAGACCCCAAGAACCAAGAGGCTGGAGGTCGAAACGGAACCTATATTATGACCAGACATTGTGGAACCATTTGCTGTGCGAATATTAAAAGGGTGTGGTGCAGGTTGAAGTTTAGAAAATAAAGACGAGTGAGGTGTCATGTGATTGCAACAAGCAGAATCCATAAGCCAAGAGGTAGGAGACATACCAGTTAAAGTTGAGAGAGAAGAGGAATAAGATGCATTACCAACCATACGAATGACATTAGCAATGATGTTTATAAGGTCATCTCTGGAAATGGTGAAAGTGGATCCAGAAGACTGAGACTGTGCAGAGACGAGAGCCATTGGTTGGACACTCTCAGTGTTAGCAACAGTAGCAGAAGAAATTGAAACAGTGGATTTGTTGCGATGATAGCAAGTCTCAATACTGTGGCCAAAACGTTTACAAAAATTGCAAAAACGTTTGCTGGATTGTCGGCGACGATTATTGCAAAAGGAAGAAGACTTGTCCTTATTCTTCATTTAGAAACAAAATATGCAAAAATGGACTGCAAAAATGAAATCTACGCGAAAAAACTGGGTAATGAGCACCTGGACTGCAAGAGTCAACGGTCAACCTTACAAAGTCAACAGTCAAACCTGCTAAAGTCAACGGTCAAACCCTCAGAAGTCAAAATATGAAGTCAGCGGATGACGCAAGCAAGTGACGTCAGCACCGGCGCAACTAGGGCTGACGTGGATGACATCAACGGGAAGGTTGAGGCACGTGATGGCGCGTGAGAGCGCGTGAGGGGCGCATGACCTGAAGGTGCGGCGCGTGGGAGCGGGTGAAGAAAAAAAACCCAGATGTGCAGTGGCGCGTGGAAGCGCGTGGGCGCGTGAGCTGCGGAACAGAACCTTTGATCGGCGCGTACAGTCTCCGATGGCGTCGAGGCTTCCACGAATGTGTAGATCAGCGCAAGCCGATCTCAATGGTACCTTCACGAACGTAATCGGAGCAATATTTGCAACGGTGATGCAAAGGGCAGTGGTCTGTGCAGTGTGAAACTCCTTAACGACGGCGGCTGCAGGTCCGAAACCCAAGGACGACGGCTGGAAGACGTCGGAGGTTCAACGGCGAGAGGCTGCGGCGGCTGCTGTGATGGCAGAAGCGATGTTGAGAATGGAGTCACACTAATAAAGACAAGACTGCTAAGAAAAAGTCAGAGCAGTGGCTCTGATACCATGTTAGAAATACTGAATGCAATAGTATTGTATTTCTCAAATAAAAGAATACACATGAGTGCCTTTATATAGGAGGCATATGAGTGCAGTACAAGGAAAAGTACAGTACAAAAATGTGTGCTATACAAGTAATCTAGTTGGGCCTAAAGTCCACAACACTATACACGTTAACATAGATATTTTAAGAATACTATTACCAATGAAGTTCGTTTCAGGAGATTTGAGATGATTTCAATAAGATACTTGATTCCCATGAGATATGAGATCTTTCCTGAAAGAATCCATCATATATATACAATATACATATATGATCTATGCCATATTAGCTATCCAATTGCTTTAATCATTCGTCTTTCCTCTTTTGGCATATTGGAGATAGTGGCATAAAGAAGCATGTCACTTGTTTAAACCTTATACCTCCTGATGCCTTAAGACCAGAAAGTCTGCTGCAAAAACCTATTTACCAACATAATTAGTGGCTAAAGAAAAAATTTTGGATGCAAATTGGAGCCAAGAAAAAGCTGCTACTGTTTCTGTAATAGCATTTATATTATCCCTGCAGTGTCATTCAAATTAGAGACAGCCACCAGTCGCCACATTAGTGCCATTTAATTTGCTTTTTCTTTTTTTTTGCTTTCTTACTCGAATATTTATCCCATCAAAATGACAATGTTCTTAACTATAGCCCCCCACATCTCCATATCCACAGATTTTATGTTAAAATCTAAAGAGAAAACATTGTAGAGAAAGATGTAGAAGTGGAAGAGAAAGAGAGGTGGGTACATTGAGGGTTATATAGTTCGGTCAAACGGCCTAAATCCACAAGATAGAACTCTCAATAATTACATTTTTATTATGTATTAAGATATATAATTCAAAGAACCTTAGAGCTTTAGCATTTGGTGTGCTAAAACACCTCAAATGCTATTTTAACACTGTAAACACAAATTTTTCCAATTGCAGAAAATTAAACAATTGAAAAGAAATATGGTTTGCAAATAATAATTTGTATTGATGAATAACGAGTACAATCTCTATTTCAATTCTTTTACAAAAGAATACCCTCTGATTCTATCTTCATTGAACTTGACTCGAACAAGAAATCTTCTTGACTTTAGTTGAAAGATGGATTGAACGGTCTCCACAACAAATCTCTAGCTTTGAGCTTATTAGAGATTTATTGTTCTTCAAGTCTTTGAATATGAAGGCTTTTAGGTTGAAGTTCTTCGGGCTTTAGAGGCTTGATCCGTTGAGCTTCAAGGATTTGAGGTTTGTTGAAGTTTATGGAGGCTTTTTCAGCTTAATTCCAATAGAACTTCAAAGAACTTATTTGAATGTTCTTTGTGTGTTCTTGAGGCAGAATTTCTCCAGAACTTTGACATCTTAGAAAAATTGTTTAAATGAGAGGAGGTATGCCCTCTATTTATAGTGGTTTCAAAGGATAAGTCCCACTTGGGATTGACTTCTTTGTAGATAATTATCTCTATTTTTATTTATTTATTTTAATAGAGATAATGACTAACTATTATCATTCCAATTTAATTGAGATGTTTATCTCTATTTAATTAGAATAATTATCATCAAGATATTTATCTCAATTTAATTAGGATAAATATCATCTTAAATGACACATGTCAACACTTGATTTATCTAATTTAATGACATATTAATTTAAATTTTGTCACTAAATTTTGATGTGGCATTTTATGATTGGCTTAAAATTTTGCCTCCTACAAACACACCCAAACAACAACCAAAACATACTACATTTGGGATGCTAAATCTAAAAAAAGTACTACATTTGTGTGTAGAACTGGATGTTTTAGCTATTGTTTATCTTTTAAAAATTCCAATGCCAATTACTCATTAGAGTCTTTACTCACTGATTGCAAGGACCTGTTGAAAATGTAGGAAAGTTAGGCCCTGTAGAATATATTGAGCCGGGAGCCCAGTCCGAGGACACCTAATAGTCCGAGGATAGGTAAACGTGTTATAGAGGTCAGCACTAATAAATAAAGGAAGGGATCTAGGCATGATGTTCCTGGGAGGTGATCCGAGGAGGAATGCTTCCTCGGCTAAGCCAAGCCAAGGTCAAAACGTGCGGTCTGCCATCAAGAGCTACGTTCCGGACAACTCCATTAACAAGGATAAGTATCAAGAAGGAACAGGACAGAGGGAGGCTATGAAATATCTAAGAGAAAGCTACTACCACCGCATTGAATACTCTGCAGTTAACCCTCTGGCTGCATTAACGAGGAAGTGATACCTGAACAGTAATTTTCAACCTTACAGCTATTACCAGAGACTTTAGAAAAGTGCTGATGGGACAATGATCAACACCAGCAATCTACTCTACACGTGGAGGGTAGAGATGAAAGGAGGAAGATAGTATAAAACAAAGAGAAGACCCTAAAGATGGGGGATCGGAGAATTAAAAGAGAAACACTGTAGCAATAAGAATTGTACTTGTAATCAACTTCAAGAATTATATACAAGAACTGACCTCCTCAAACTGTGCCGAGGACGATTTTCATTAGATACAACCAGTCCACTTTTACTTTATTGTCATTTGGATCCATTATAATTGCTACACAACTCATTAGAGCCTAGTTTTCCAACTCATTTTCTACAAATTCATTGTATTGCGCTCTTTGAGCCTAGATCCTTCTAACTTTTAGGCTTAGGACTCAAATCCGGTCCTTACAAAAAACATCAAATGTAAGAACCAAATATACATCTACACTTGATAAATAAAAATAATAAAATAAAATAAAATCAATAGGCATGTAGTGGGATTTTTAGGGTCTAATTAATTATTGTAACTTATGGATACATTGTATTACCATTTTTTTTCTTCATTACTTTAGTGACATAATACATAATTGAAATTAATTTTCCAAACATTATAACAAATATGAGTATTATAAAATAACTAATAACGAACACGCATCACGCATCACGCGGGACATCCACTAGTATTAATAATCATCAATCAATCAATATATCTATAAAGGCATAGACTTAATAACATAGTGGCCTCTTCAATAATAATAATAATAATAATAATAACAACAACAACAACAACAACATAGTAGCTTGAGGTTCTACCATGTGGCATATTCTATAACATTCTTTTTATTTAAGTTTCCACCTCATCAAAGTTTAGCATTTATGTAAGTATTATTCAAACTATTGATGCATTTATTTCAAGGCATTAGTAAGGTTCAAAGAATTTATATGCTTTTGTGTGTGTGTGTCTACACACACACATACATACATACATACATACATACATACATATATATATGCAAAAATACAATTTACATCCTATAAGTTTGGTAAATTGTCATTTTAGTGTACTAAGCTTAAGGTTTGTCATTTTAATCGTTTAACACCTTAGTTTAACACCTTAGTAGGTTATATATATAAATGTAAACAAAATACATTTTTAGAGAATGAAATAAATGTAAACAAAGTCCAACAAAAACAATTTAACACAAAATTAAGAATATAAAAAAAATTATATTCTTAAGTTGGAAAAGTAAAATAATTAAATATTTGCCAATTTATGCAAACAATATTATAATAAGTTCATATTCTAAATTATGTTAATCTTAAAAATAATTACATTTTCTCAAATATTATAATACTATAAATATTATAAATTGGTCATAAAAATAATTTCTTATCAAATATTTCAAAATAAACTTATAATATACAAGCACGTCACACAGGACATCAATTAGTATAAATAATTTAATTTAGCCAAAAACGTGTATATCCTCATCCATTTCTCATATCACATATACATCAATATGTGTATCAATTAATTGTAACCAGTGGCAAAAGGAGGGGGTCATGTAATATACAATACATAAAACTCTCATTTTTACATGATTTACGAGAGATGATTAACAGACTGTCTTGCCTCATTTAAAATAAATGCACACAAATTTCATACCTCTACACATTATATTATCAAATCCCTCTTTAAAATTAATAATAATAATAATAATAATAATAAAAGAAAAAAAAATTTCCACTCTTCTCCTATAATAAAAAGTCATTGACATGTATAAAATAAATAAAAATGTCATTGACAACCTTGGTCTTTCTCTCACATAAGCACTTTCCTTTTTCGTATTTCACTGAACATCAGGAACTCTCTCACGAAAGCATCATAGCTTTAGTTTTTGGACTAGAAGTTGCCTGTAGCAACACGAATACCACAAATGGGTCCCCTTTCTATCCCCTTTTTACAGTCTTGATTGATTAACCCGTTTTGTTTTCTTTTTAGAATGTATTATTAGGTGTTATGGTTTCTTTGAAATGTGTGATTTTAATTTTGTATTATTTGTTAATTTAAGTGGTTATGTTTTACTTTTTTTTATGAGCTAAGCTGTTTTTGCCATGCTTCTCGTAATCTCTTTTATACATACATACATACATACATACATATATATATATATATAAGCAAGACTTAGGTACAGTACTTAAGTGTTGTTCTTTAAGTTTCCCTTTTAAGATTCTGCCATGTGGATTTTTTCTTATGAGATGAAAATATATTTTTTAGTTAAGCAGCCACATGGCTAATTCTTAAAATGTGAACCTAAATAACAGCACTTAAAGTATTGTACCTAAATTTTGTCATACATATATATATATATATAAAATATTAATAGTACCACTACAATTAAATATGTCTGTGTATAAACACGGATTACAAACTAGTTTACTATTAGTGTGACTCTTTTATTGATTTTTTTCACTTTATTTTGTTTTAGAATTTGGTTCTAATTATGATTATGAAAAACAACAAGCTTGATTAAATTTTTTTTTTTTTTTTTTTTTTGTAAGATTACATTCTTTGATAGATATTCATGTTCCTCAATTATAGTTCACTAGCTTGTAACTCCATGCATATACATGGATTCACTTAAAAATATATACAATAAGATGCATAATATAATTCATATATATATATAATTTAAATACTATTGATAGTCATTTTTATATTTTGTTAACTCTTTAAAAAAATTTGTAATGATATTATTAGGTGATGGTGAACTGAAAATTGAACCAACTTCAATTCGTCCATGAGAGTCGTCCAGGTCAAGAAGACAAGAATTGCTATACCTAGTAGGACGGTCGTCCATAGGCATATGGGTCATCCATGGGGAAAGCACCTGGACGACCCTCGACACTTGGGAAAATTCCAGAAAGATTTATCTACAAGAGCTAGTAAATTGAACCACGTGTTATTATTTCGAGGCATGAGTAAGATCCTGGTTCATCACTATAACTTCCTACTAAGTACTTAACTTCCAACGACAATTATAGAAGATAAGATAGAATATTCTAACTCCTATAGCAGTTGTGGAAGTTAACCCTGAACCTTCTGATTTCCTCAAATATAGGGGAAGTTATGAGACAAGTAATCACTTCAAGAACACACTATATAAACACTCATTCACATCAAATGAAGGTAAGTTTGAGACAACTCCTAAAAAGTTGAAACTCTAGAATTTAAGAGAGAAACTAACTTAAGCATCGGAGGGTTCTTCGCTGGTCCACTCCAGTCACCTTTGATCGTGTGTTTTCCTTTTCAAGCCTTCCAAGCAATTACTAGTCCATTGAAGCCCGGAGCATTCAACCTACTGATTTTCTTTCCATCATCATTAGGTATAAAATGTAAATTGTTCATGTTTTTTTTGAATTATTGTGAAGCACTTTTTTTTTACGATTCATTTATTTTAGACTCTTTAATTTTTGTACTTAATAACTCACTTGGATGAATATTTATGATATGATCCTACATTTGATTCTAAAATTAAGAAATAAAACTCTTTAAAAATAAATAATTTAAAACACATGACGTAAAATTGAAACTTTAATTTGAAATTCTAATTTGAGTTTCTCTCAATTTCACCTATTATTATATATATAGATTACGAAATAATTATTTATATAATTATTATTAACTATTACCCGAAATTATTTTTAAAATTAATTATGATCAATACAATTTAATAAAGTTCAGGGCTCGATGAATAAAAAAATTATAAGCAAGTGATCATCTACCATTAAAGATATTTTAAGAGGAAAAACGTTCAATTTTCAGAAGTTATTGTCCAATCATCTATCCCAATGAACTTTTATATAGGTTTTTAAGTCATGAAAATATTACCTTAATGTAAATTTTACTAAATATATATGAAACAATAACATATGTTATATAGTATGGATATTATTAAACACTTTTTCACTTACAAATTTTTGTTGCATTTAGCTTGGGTCCCTTGAAAACAGTTTCTGATTCTGCCACTTATGGTTACTTCTAGTTGTATAAGATCTTCTTTTTTTTTTTTAATAAATTGATAGATTTTCTATCCATTTTCCTTTTACATAAATATGATAAAATGATACATCAGTAATAGTGATTA
Organism: Notholithocarpus densiflorus; assembly: GCA_030021035.2. NCBI lineage: Eukaryota > Viridiplantae > Streptophyta > Magnoliopsida > Fagales > Fagaceae > Notholithocarpus > Notholithocarpus densiflorus. The sequence goes on from JARYZH020000007.1 coordinate 4,190,074, forward strand.
CACTAGATCCACTAAGCTTTTTGTCACATTGATAGAATTTTGTTCTTTTGATTTTTGTCTTTCTAGTAGTAATAATAGATCGCACGATAAAGATAGTCCACCTTTAAACCTTTTCTTTCAATTAAAAACCTTACGTCTTAAGAGTTTTTTATTTTTGAAGGAAAATTTCTCCTAAGAGTAAAGACTAATGTAACATAATTTCTAGCTAGCTCGAAGTTCTAGACTCTCTTAAAATATTCTGACACCAGTTATAAACTTCACAGACTAAGCTTACTAGCCATTATTGTTTATTGGAAACTTTTGTCTGTGATTGGACACAAGTACACTATTTTATAAAAAAATACAAAGATAAAATAAAATGGGCACGAAACAAGGAGATTATATGCTGAAGAAAAGAAAAAGAAACCTGAAAATCACTAAAGGTTTCTAAATAGCACACGTTTTTTAAAAAAAATTATAAGGGTAAATACGGGATAAGGGGGTTTGTGTACTCTCGGAGTACCATAAATGCGTACTCTCTCCTTTCACATGAATGGTGGGTCCCACTAATTAAATTTATGGTGGGACCCACCATTCATGTAAGAGCAAAAAGTACGCATTTATGATACTCCGGAAGTACCTAATAATTTTCCGTTTGGGGGGACTCAAATACCAATACCCAAACACTTCAAAAGGCACTAGAACCACTTGTATCCTTCAAACCCTTACATAAGCACAAACGATCTCTTCAATGATATAAATATGAACAAAGTTTTTTTCTAAACTAGTTTAGAGAGAAACCCTTCAAACTCTTCATATGTCTTTATATTGAGTGTAAATTTTGAAAATCTAACTGTTGGATTACATGTTCTTATTATATCATTCATGCTTGCAAAATTTTAAGAAAATCAAAGATCAATTGCTATATCATCAAACAAATGTTAAAATTTCAAGTTTTTGTGATCTAAAAATGTGTATAAAAAATAAGTTTATTGATCGAATAATAAATCACATCTATTTTAAACGAAATTTGATATGTATGTTAATAACATAAGAAACATGAAATTCAACAGTTATATTTTCAAAATTTACATCCAAAAAAGAAATATATAAGAAGTTTGGAGAGAAACTTTGCTCTATAAATATCTAACTTGGATTCGCTACCATTTCAAAGCTAAATTGTTCAATTGCACCCATGTAACTAATTATCAGGGCAAACTTTATACAAACTAAAATTCAAAAGAAAGATTATAGACATTAGAGAAACCCGATAATTATATAAAAAACTATGGAGGCACATTTTTTATTTACTACTAAATTCGTATCCAATGTACAAAGTTGTAATTATAGTGTGGTCTGAGAAAGATGATTGATAAGTTGTCTTACCCCTAATTCTTTTTATGGAGATGCTGATTTTCATACTCGACCTTGTAACCTATTTTAGTTTTTCTTGATATATATATATATATATAAATATATATATATATATATATGTGTGTGTGATATATAGGTTAATTAATATAAAATTAATTTTTTTTCTAAAAGTGTGAATCTATATTGGTATAAAAAAATAATAAAAAACTCTTTCATTAAAAGAAGGTAGAAATATATGTCGTTTTTTTTATTATTACAAGATAGAATTTTTTTTTTGATTTATAAAGGCAAATCTTCAAGCCAGACAACAATATCAACACATTCCTTTACATCTTTTTCTCAAAAAAAAAAAATAAAAATAAAAACACTCCTTTACATAATTGCCATAAGCACAAAAGCAAAACTTGATTCCCTTCCTTAATCACGTGGAGACTTGAAGCAAGCGTCTGAATTCGTGGAGCCTAGGTTGAGAGTGCACAATACGGCAAAAAATAAAGGTGGCAGGAGTTTGTTATCTTTTAAATGAAACAATCTATAATTACAAATGCCGTGGAAAGGGAATTAACAAAACTTATATAGAAAATAGGTTTTTAATTATAAGAAGGGTAAATTACAAAACACACCGTTGAAGTTTGAGGTATTTTAATTTAATCCTAAAATTTCAAAACTTAGATTTCACCAATTACATATCATTTTGATAATAGCCCATCTATTAGTGTTGTGCTAATGTGTTCGTTAAGTGACACATCAGCTTGCATGTGTAGTGTTGGTCTAATGAAATAATATCAGGTGTATTTATAATGCCACATCATTAAATAGCTTTAAAAATCTTAGAAAAATTAAATAGGTACCAAAATTTAATTAAACAATAATAATTTTATGATAAAAAGAAAAAAAAAGTGAGGAAAAAAAGTTCAAATTAAATTAATTTTTTAAAATTAATTGTTTAATTAAAATTTAATTAGTATCTATTTTAATTTATATAATATTTTTTAAGCTATTTAATGACGTGACATTATAAATACACATGGCATTATTTTATTGGACCAACACTACACAAATGGGAAGCTGATGTGTCACTTAACAGTCACATCAGCACAGCATTAATGGAGGGGCTACTATCAAAATGATATGTAACTTTAAAGGATAAAATCCAAGTTTTGAAACTTCATGGTATAAAATCAAAGTATCCTAAACATTAGGAGTGTGTTTTGCAATTTATCCTTATAAGGATAAATTGTGCTTTCCCCTTTAGCTACATGGTGCAAGTGCAATATAACCCCTTTAACTATTAGTGTGTCTATATATACATTTTGGAGAAACAAACACGCATACAAAAGGGAGTGAAAAAGAGGTTCTAATACAAAAGCATTTTACAAACTCTACTCAAAAATCATAGTAACTTACTTCTTATTTTAAAAATTTTATCAAATTTAAAGAAAAGTAAAAAAATAAAAAAATAAAAAAAAATAAAAAAATAAACTACATATTTGGTCTCTATCCTATACACCATATTTAAATTTGATCCCTAACTTTTCAATTGTGCCAATTTGGCCTCTAACCTTTCAATACCATGTCAATTTAGTCTCTGCTATTATCTTTTAGATAAAAATTAACGACGTGTCCAATAGCCAAAATAAAAAATTAGCTTCCATTAATGTGACAATAAATTAAAATTTTATTTTGGTCATTTGCTATGTCAGCAATTTTAATTCAAAATATAACAGCAGTGACTAAATTGACACAACATTAAAATGTTACGGACCAAATTAACACAATTGAAAGGTTAAGGACCAAATTGAAATATAGTGTAAAACATAGGAACCAAATATGTAGTTTACCCAAAAAAAATAATAAAAAACATACATAATATGATTTTTTTTTTTCTTTAATTGTCATGAAAATTTTAAAAAGTGTTTATATATTCATAGTTAAGGAGTGGGGCATTGATTAGTTTTGTAGTGTATGATGGACATTGTGCTTATGGCAAACAAAATTACACCATAATTAAGGGGAAAAAGTGTAATGAACCCTATTTATATTATATTATATTATATTAAAATGATTACTAGTTATAATTTCAGTATCTTATCATCCATATTGCCGATGATATAAGTATCTTGTCAACACTAGGTAAACAAATCATTGTTATTCTCCTTTTCTTTTTCTTTAGTTGGCTTTTTTTTTCTTTTCTTTTCTTTTTTTGATAATCATGATGAAGTCCTACAATTGTTTTTCCTCCTCTTAGGTTCTGTAATTGTTTATCTTGGTATTGTACGTGCAAGTAGTTATTATTAATAAGTCAATTTGTTAGACTTGTCTAAGTCAACACAAAGTGTAAAATGCGCTAGAAATGGACTAAATAAATCTTTCTAAATCTTTATTTTTTTGCTTTTGGAGCTACCCATATATTCAATTAAATCTTTACGCATTAATATCTACTTCTATCATGCCTTGGTTTGATTTTTTTTTTTTTTAAGTTATTATCATTTCTTTTGTTGATCAACTTCTGTATATATTTGAAAATGATTCCTCAAATATATACAATTTTGCTAAGAGTCTTCTAATTTAATTGGTTGATACTTTTTGGAATATTTATAATATTTAAGGTTTAAATCTTTCTATCTGTTATAACTATTAAATTATTCAAAATAACATTTTCTTTTTCTTTTTTATAATATCTTATGCTAGTGCTCTTATAATATTCAGGCTTTAAATCATCCTCTTCGGTTGTAACAATTAAATTATATAAATATATAAATATATATATATATATATTATACGGTTCTCAGCCACTCATTTATTTTATTGGAAATGGATTACTAGATTATCACTTGCTTTGAATTATACATGTGAAACACACAATTGGTAGTGAGTGAATGATTAATCAAACCATCTTGTAGCTGAATTGGCATCTCCCCATGTACAAAGTGCTTGGGGGTCTAGGAGGGAAATGGTTCGAGCTGCGGGGTTAACAGCATGTTGTAATTATTTCTAAAAAAATAATAATAATAAATAAAATAAATAAAAAAAATAAAATAAAAAACCGCTTTAAAAATGACAGTCTGCTATCAGCTTACCCTACCGAAATCATTTTATGTGTGTTTTATGGTGAGAAACATATGGATGACAATTGAGGTCCTTATTTCTCGCCGTAAACTAAGATATAGGTTTTAATCAAGTTGCCCCTTCAGCCATTTGATTGGACAGAGTCTATGGTTGTGACTTTTTGAGTCCGAAGTGCCTCTTCTAGGCTAGCTCTTTTTTTTCTTTTTTGGAGTAAAAGTGGGTAGAATCTTCTAGGCTAGGTTAGGCTAAAGTAAGGCGTGCTAATTTCAGTTTAGTGGCTTAATAAACAATTATAATTGGAAGACAATGTGGAGGCATACCATTTGATTGTCCAACTTTGGACAAGGCTAATAAATCAAAAGCTTTAACATTTCAAAAATTAGTCAAAGCCATCAACCTCACAAAAAAACAAAAAAAAAAAATGACCCGCATCTCAAACACTCTTTATTCTTTAAAATGTTTTCTTACGCATATGTATCATGTGCAGTATCTCTGCCTAATCATATGTAATTAAAGGTTCTAAGGTTTTTTTTTTTTTTTTTTTAAGCCAAATTTGAAACAGTGGCAATCCCCAAAAAAAAAAATGTTTTAAGTGGGTACAACTTTGAGATACACGCATTGTGATCCTAGGTTGGTTAGTTAAATGTTCATTATAAACTGCAAGCCTAACCAAATTAAAAATGTTCTTTTATGCCTCTAATAACACGTGATTTTTCCATTAACTTTATTGTTCTCGAATAAAGAAAGTAAGACACATGATCCTTTAATTTTGAAGTTGGCTTAGTAAAAATCTCGAATCTGATTCTACAAGGTGGCCTTTGTGGTTGACCAATACGCAATACCATGCATTATCTATACTTTATTTTCAGATCTAAATCGTTTACTCACTTGACTAGGGAACACCTTCTCAAAAAAAAAAAAAAAAATCAAATATATTTAGTTGGAATGGTATTTCTTCGTCCATTAAAATTTTAATGAAGATTCTATCCAAAAATAATAATAATGAAGGCTAAATATTGAATTCATGACATATTAGGTATATGTATAATTTTTAGGGTCGGGGGAATCGGATCATATTCATACCCTCAGCATCATTCATTATCAAAAATAAAATAAAATTATTCTCAAAAATAAAAATAAAATAAAATAAAATAAAACCAAAGGTATAAGAATATAGAAACTTTTAAACATGTTTATATTAAATTAAGAAGTGCAATTTATTAACTTTACCTTCAAGTTTAGAAAGTGGGATTTGGACATGAGGTGGCCCTATTCTCTTTAAACTCAGGCCGCTAGTTTTCCTTGTTTGATTGTTCACTACGTGTACAAGTACAAAGTTAATGGAGTTGGTTGGTTAAATCTTATTTATCTTTTCGTTTGTTTATTCATTTATTTATTTATTGCTGGTGTGTGTCAAACAAGAGCAATTCCAAGCTATAAAAGTTGGAACACTAAAATTTAATTTTGAATTTGTAGAATAGATTATTTAATTACTAAACTTTTAGTTAAATAATTTGTTAGTCTTGATGTTATGTGTTTCGCATATACACACACATATACAGGCCGACTGAATGGTGGAGTAAGAGATGCGGTAGCCTAAGGCCCCAAGTAAAAAAAAGGCCCCCATATTTTAACCAATAAGGTTATTTATAATCAATAAATAAAATAATATATTTTTTACCAGGTGAAAAACAAATAAAAAATAGAGAAAAATAGCAATGTCCACAATATTTTTCACAACATTTTTACAACTAATGCTAAGTAGTAAGTTGTTACAGCCTGTTACTGATGGCAAAAAAAATAATTATAGTGATATTTTCAAATAGAAAACAAAAAGCAACTTAAAACCTAGGATTTGTTGTAAAAAAATATTGTGAATGTTGCACTTCTAAGAAAATAATAATAATAATAAGAGTTTAGTTAGCAAACTTTTACTAGTTCTCATTTAAGTCTACCACTAACACCACTTTTTTACTTACCATTATCAATATACCACATCAACAAGTATGAAAAATTTTGTCAAATTTTTTCTGTCTATAAAATTTCAAAAATAAGAAAAAATTATACATATTCATGTTAATTAGTAATAATTTTGCATCTAAAACAAGATAATCAATTTTCACCTTAGGCCCCCAAATACATCAAGCCGCCCCCAAATATTGTACACGCATGTCAACCAAGAACAATTTTAAGTTATAGATGGTTAAACAGTAAACTTTAACTTTAAAAAAAGGGAATTAAAAAAATACTATTAAATTACCAAAAGTTTAATTAAATAATTTGTTAACTTTGAATTTGTGCTCACGCGTACATATTTAAATGATAGGCAAAGGCTTGAATATTCCATGGTGCTACCTCCATGAAAATGCAAACACAATTAAATCCGTTCTCTATTACATTATATGCAAGATTAAAAAAGAAATGTCAAGAATTGCATTTTAAAGGAAAAATTGCAAGATTAACATCATATTACACGATTACGATTAAAGAAGTGATTTTGCACTTTCTTTTTCTTTTTTTTATTCTTCTTTTGGGTGATGTATTCTTCTTCGTCTCGAGCAGCATAGATAATATTGCTTTATGTGGAAAAGACGTTTAGTTGCTTATCAATGGTTTTATAAAGCTTAATTAAATGGGCTAAGAAGCACCGCCATTATTTTGTGTACATTCTTCTTTACATTATGTCATCCATCTCATCAATAATCATGGCCAAGCAAAATGTTAATGAAATCCTGCTCTTGCCCCCCTCTAAAACCCTACAATGGGGCCAGCTGCAGGCTATGATTATTGACATTCCTCTTTCTTTAGGGGTCCAATTCCAATAATTAAGAAAAAGATATTACTTCCACCAGTTATATGCAATTTCATATTTTATCCTTTATTAGTCTTAGATTCAAAGCCTAATTTCTCTCTTTGGTTTTTTATCTTTTTGTTCCTTCTCCGCGCATTAAAAGACATAAAAGGGCAAAGCCCAAATACATGGAAAGTAGGTATGGAGGTAAAATTAAATCAATAAATAGAGCTTTAAACGACTAAAGCCAAATTATAAAGAGTATTCAAATAGCCTAGTCATGAAGGCACAGCTCAAATTTTACGCCCAAAGTGCGGTAAGATTTAGCAAGAAAAATGACATAACAAAGCCTGCTTTCCAACAGGTAATAGTGCGACCCCTGGAGTTAAACCAGGAAATTTTAGACTTTGAATAATGCGGAGAAACAATAATTGGATGGAGATAAGCACTGAACTTGACTAGATTCCAAGCAGCAACAAAACAACCCACCAACCAACTTCCTATTGGACAAAAAATCAAGTTGAGTGATGTTCCGTTGTTTCACCACTTACATCACTTTTTTTTTGCGCAGTAATCATAAAATGCCACCTTGATAGTTGTTAAAAAAGTAGCAAAAATTTGTCGCTTTGATTTCTTGAAAACCTATATACTACAGAAATTCCAAGAAATGTGCTCCAACTACAACACAAGCCATCGTAAAGTAATCTAACAGCGAAATGTTTCGTAAAAAAATAATTCAATATGAATTCAGCCATCCAATATTCTGATAAGGCTGAATTGAAATGTTTCTATCTTTTTCTCCCCATGGTACTTTTTGGGGCATTGGCCTAAATTACAAGGAAACAATCCAGAGTTTAGATATCCAAACCAAGTCAGCCTTTTTGATAACTTACCAAAGCAACTACATCTGTAAGCTTTGGAGATGAATTGAAAACATTCCTGCTTGTCAGTATGTGATCATATGGATGGGGTTGTCATCAAACTGAACTGACTCTTCCACCAGTTAGGAAACTAAAAACTTGCTTCAAATTTCCTCTGGATGGCCTGGCATTAGGTGCAAATTTACAGATATATACAAGTCGCCTTCGCATCTCCCATTTAGTAATATGAGTTTCATTAAAGGATCTCCCATCATCAAAGGTTCCTAACATGAAAGTATGAAGTTCAGAAAATACTGAAGAGTATATTGAGGTAGCATTTACTCCACATATCATTTATTATCAGATGTTAGTAAAAGAGAATTAGGAAAATTTAGATGATTTAAAAGATGTCTCAACAATAAAACAGAGAATCATGCTTAAGACAATAAGCTAGATTACGGAGAGTTCACTGAGGGATATATATATATATATATATATATATATATATATATACCAAATGAATCAACACATGCAATATGACTTATTTAAGGCTATTAAAGAAATAGAAAAGACATATGATGAGTCTAACAAGATATGTTTGAAGGATTGGATTTGCTAACTTGGTTCGTATAAAATGGAACAAAAATGTCTGCTTACAAGGGACAAGGATTATGGGTCTGTGACTCTGCTTTGAACTAAGGGGTTTGAGATTTTAGTTGCATCTCTTCCGCTCTCCCTGACACCATCCTGATTATTGGTCTGTGACTCTGCTTTGAACTAAGGGATTTGAGATTTTAGTTGCATCTCTTCCGCTCTCCCTGACACCATCCTCCATACCATTCTTGCCATCCTAAGCCCAACTATTTGTTTCAAACGGTGACACTCACTTGGAATGCCTATAACATGGAAATTTTCTTTATTCAATTAGCTTATAGCTCAGCCATTGCTTATTACTGTATGTCTACACCCTTTTAACCTAAAGAGGAAATGGGTGTGGAAAACCACACAAGCACCGTGCATGCAACACTTAGCTATCTGCCACTCATGCAATGCTTCTGAAACCAACCTCCTCTCACAAGCTATTCTTTATGATGCGTGGCATAGGACAATTTAGGGAATTATGGTTGCGGTGGGTTTAGATTTAGGAGGATTTGTGAAAATAGGATTTAGAGTGAAGAAAGGGTTATGGCATTGTGTTTGGAATTAAAAGGTGGTTTGATGAGTTATTTGATGGCTATTTGGTGGGAGAAAGTATGTGGAGATTTAGGATTTTGATAAGTAAAAGAAAGGGCTTGTTTCGGGGCTGTAAAGAAGAAGAATTAGATAAGTTTTATGGTGTACAGGGGCAGTATGAACAGTACCCGTGAACAATAACTTAGAGAAAGAAAAGAAGAAGAGAAGAAAGAAAGAAGAGAAAATGAGGAAGAAAAGAACCATAAAGCCCAACGACCCTCTATGCTCAAAAATTCAATAACTTTATTAATCAACAAATTCCCCAATTTGTCCTACATCAATGCGATTTGCTCCAAATGTTCTGCAAGTCAGATTGTACCAACCAAAATTTCCCTTCAACCATGAACTTTGGCTGGGCAATTCCAGACAGCTCTTTCAGAGAAAAAGAAGAATTCACACTATCTACCAAAGGTACCATATAATATGTATTTACAACAGTCTTCAATGCAGCCAATGAGCTCCACCATATATATATATATATATATATATATATATATATGTATGTATGTATGTATGTATGTATTTACAACTGTGTTCAATGCTGCCAATGGGCTCTAGCTCAAACGGCACCTCCTCCTCCATAAGAGGTGGAGGGTAAAGTCGTGAGTTCAAACTCACTGTGTGCATGTGTAAACTTACCAATAAAATACTTTTTATTAAATAAAAAAACTGAGTTCAATGCCCATTGGGTTTTAGTTCATAGCTAACAAATGTTTTAGTTCAATTTTATTAATGAAAGAGCTACTTTATACAGGAAAAATGGAAAAAGATAGTAATAGTTCTGTGAAATAATTAGATTTTCTCTCAAAAAGGAATTGGCTGTAAATGTAAAAATCTATTAAACTTGATGCAAGATAAGGTAACACACCTCCATCATTGAATAATGACGTCAAGATAGCAAGACAAACGCACACACTTATATCTTCCCCTGGAAAATGAGGATACATCAAAATATTAGCAGACAATTTTTTCACCACTTTTGGGAAGCCAATGTAAACAAAATAGTTCCATCCCATTTTATTAGGGTTTGATCATGAAAATAGCTAGTGTGTCAGAAAGGGCTGAGTTAAAACAAGACGAGTACTGCAGAAAATGGGGTCTGGAACAAAATAATAACATCAACAACATAACACAACAAGAAGAGCGCAACAAAACAATACTAATAACTGAAGAAACAAGTAAATAATGTTCTTTAGTTTATAAATCTAATGCTGTATATAATGGGATTAAAATCATTTGAAACGATATGAGAAAATACAAGTGGGCTTAATTTAAATGATTTCATGTCCATGGACATCCATCCTTCACTTGGCAGATCTAACCCCATGTAAATATGTAATATTTACTAGGCAAGGAAAACTTAAAAGAGTTTTACCGTTATGGCAACAAACAAGAAGTGTCTTTCCTTTGCTAAGATTCAACTTTGCAAAGTTCACCGCAAAAGGGAGATTGCTTAATACGGAATAACGGTCCAATTTTGACATCTGGCCAGAAAAAGCTAAAGTAAGCAGACTAGTTTTCAAATATTAAAAATAATAATAACAAAAAGACCTATTGTCTTAGCTCTTCCATACTCACCACTGTAGGAAGATGCAAATATGCTTCAGCATCTGGAAGAGAGAGAGAGATGGACTCTTGGTCACAATTTAATATGCAATCAACATTACACACATTTGCAGCTGCACCAAAGAATAAAAAATAAAGGGAGAACCAAGTGAACATAACAGATTATGAATTACTGCTCAAATAATGTTGATCGTGGAAGTAAGATAAGAAAGAGAAACAGATAAGTGCATTAGAGGATATACGGATGCCCAATAAACATAACACAGGCATTCAGAGACCATAAAACTCATTAAGCATAGAAATCTGAGAGAACAGTGGGATACCCCTCAAATGACATTTAGTGTCAGCAAAGTAATAAAATATGGAAGACAAATACCAACTTACACTATGATTTCTAGAATAATTTGATAAAGCATATTTATATATACACACACATGCAAAGGTGGGATATTAACTCAATCATTTTATTAGATGGAACTATAGATATGTTCTTCTCAAACCTTGTTTTCTTTTTTGTCCATACAGATATTCCATTATACCCCCGCTGGGGGAAGGGGGGTTTTGGAGCCACATAAAGATTTCCTTTTTTTTTTTTTTTTTTTTGATAGGTAATAAGGAAATATTATTAAAAAAGGAATAGAACAAAAGATACACAGAGTTCACGATAGAGAACAAAGGAAAAATAGAAACAAAGAGGAACAAAAAAACATTAAACTATTCTAAGAGACAAAAGAAAATCTATAAGAGTAGAACAATCCGTGAGACCCCAACACCAAGACCAATCAAAGAGAGTCCGTTGGCACAACTGAGCCAGAGATTTCTCAGAATCCTCAAAAAAACGCCGATTACGTTTAGTCCAAATAATCCACAACAAACAACCTAGAACCAAATTCTCAATATCAGAATTATGTTTCCCAAGCCAATGATGCCAACAAAATACTAAGTCTGCAACAGAACCTGGCATGACCTAAACAATCCCAAACAGCTGAAGCAAATACATAGAATGAGCTAACGGACATAAAATCAGTAGGTGATCCACAGATTCCTCATTACAACAATACATACAACAACAATTCGCCAAAGGGCAACCACGAAGCATAAGATTATCCAAAGTAAGAATTTGACCATGAGCTGCTGTCCACATAAAGAATGCCACCCTTTTAGGAACCTTTACTTTCCAAATGCCCTTCCAAGGGAAAAAAGGAGTAGCATTTCGAATCTTATGATAAAAAGACCGAATGTCAAACTTCCCATTTCCATTGAGGCTCCAACAAAGACTGTCACAACCACTACTCCTAGGAATCCGAGATTGGATTAAGTGAAGAAAGGAAAAAGAAGCCGCTAACTCCCAATCATTGAATTTCCTATAAAATTTTAGGTTCCACACTCTATCATTTCCACCTACTGGAGGACTTAAAACATCATAAATACAAGTTTCCTTATTAGCTGAACACATCAAATAACTGAGGATAAAGAGTTTTAAGAGAATTATCCCCAATCCACTTATCATGCCAGAAAAGAATACGAGAACCATCACCCACCACAAAAAACACGTGCTTAGAAAAGCTCTCCCACCCTTCACTAATGCTTCGCCATAAGCCACACCCATGAGCCCCTTCTACAGACTCTGGTACTCCACCCTCCTTTCCCCTCCCCATATTTCATGGCAATAACCTTCCACCACAGATGAGTAGTTTCATGGCCGTACCTCCAAAGCCATTTCCCTAATAAAGTCCAATTAAAAGGCACCAATCTCCAAATTCCTAAACCACCCAGCTCACGTGGTAAGCAGACCTTTTCCCAAGCCACCAAGGGGTATTTGAAATACTCCTCTGAGGAACCCCACAAAAAAAATTCTGCTGAATTCGTTCTAGTCTAATAGCCACAGCTTTAGGAACAGTAAATAGGGAAAGATAATAAGTCGAAAGACTTGAAAGGGTACTTTTCAACAAAGTGAGTCTCCCACCCTTATAAAGACACTTCCAGCCTGAAAGCTTCTTCTCCATCATCTCCAGAATAGGGTTCCAGATAAAGGCTGTCTTATACGAAGTACCCACTGGCATACCCAAATAAGTCATAGGCAAACTACCCACCCTGCATTGAAGAATGTTGGCCAAAATTTGAATGTTACTCACCTCCCCAGTAAGGGCAATCTCACTTTTCCCCACATTGACCTTCAAACTAGTAAAAGCTTGAAAGCAAGTCAAAGCCAACCTTAATTGAAAGCAACTGCTCCCTAGAAGCATCACAAAAAAGAATAGTATCATCAGCAAAAAGTAGATGGGAAATGCGAATACCAAAAGCATTAACAGGTCCCACATGAAAGCCCTAAAGAAGACCACCTTCCTCATTTTTCTTCAAAATTTGACTAAAAACCTCCATGATCAAAAGGAAGAGAAAATGAGATAACGAATCACCTTGTCTTATATCTCGTGAGCTACCAAAGAAACCAGCAGGAGATCCATTAAGCAAAACTGAGAAACGGACAGTAGTGACACAAGCCTTTAACCATCCCCTCCATCGAACCCCAAAACCCATCCTGTCTAACAGATAGAACAAAGTGTCCCAATTCACTTGATCATAGGCTTTTTCAATGCCTAACTTACAAACCACTCCCGGAGTACAATACTTCAGTCTACTATCAAGACATTCATTAGCAATAAGAACTGAATCCAAAATCTGTCTACCACCAACAAAAGAATTTTGCAACTCAAAAATGAGTTTGTTCAACACCATCCTCAATCTGTTGGCCAACATCTTAGATAACAGCTTATACACACTGTCCATTGAACTGATAGGCCGAAAATCTTTAATATTCAGTGCATTATTTTTCTTGGGTATTAAAGATAGAAAAAAAGCATTCAGAGACCGTTCAAACTCTAATCTCCTGTGGAAATGATCAAAGAAGGCCATAACATCATTTTCCACTACACTCCAGCATTTATGAAAAAAAGCCATAGTGAAACCATTAGGACCAGGGGCTTTATCACCCTCCATCTCTTGGAGGACATGTACCACCTCTTCTTTAGAAAAATCCCTCTCAAGAGAAAGCCGCTCATCCTCCTCAATACTAGCAAACTCCAAACCATCTATGGAAGGACGCCATGTATCTGACTCTGTATTCAGACCCTGATAACATTGAACCACCTTAGAATGTACGTCTTCCTCATCCTCATTAAGGACAACATCCACCTCTATACCTCTAATATAATTAGTTCTTCTATGGGAATTTGCTACCCGGTGAAAGAAACGAGTATCATTGTCACCCTCCTTCACAAACAAAACCCAAGAATTTTGTCTCCAAGAGATCTCCTCCAAAGAAGCTAAATAGGCAATATCACCTTTAATCTGGGTACAACAAGTTTGTTCCTCATGCGAAAGACCCAACAAGTCCTCTCTAGCTATGTTGCACAGACACGGACACGGACACGGACACGACACGGACACGGACATGAGGATACGGCAATTTTTGAAAAATAAGGACACGACACGGCGGGGACACGGCGATTAAATAATTAATTAAAATTTATATTTAGGCATATTTTTAAATATTTTTAGACATAAAATACATTTATGTCTAGAATTTAAATTATGTAAAAACTACAAATAAGTAAACTAACACCCAAAGTAGTACAATAATACACATAAAATGTTTAGAGTACAAACTATAGAAAGATAATAAGTTCAACATCAATATTTAACTTTAATAAATAAATAAAATGATAGCAGCAGCATAACACACAACAACAAATTTATAACTTATATAAATAAAAAATAAAAAAATAAAAAAAAGACAGTGCAGTGCACCCACGGGCCACGGCAGCAGTGAAAAAAAAACAAAATGCAACTTATACTATATAATGGTTTATAAATTATAACAGTACACCCAAACCCATTCACCAAATCAATATCTGAAAGAAGGAATGAAAAAAAAAAAAAAAAAAACAGAGAGAGCAGAGAAAGAGATCGGACCTGCTGCTCGGTTGTCCACGCCGAAAGAGAGAGAGAGATCGGAAGCAACAGAGGACAGAGGGGAGAGAGAACGGCGTCGGAGCTCGCCGATCCTGCTGCTCAGTTGTCCACGCCGAAAGAGAGAGAGAGATCGGAAGCTACAGAGGACAGAGGGGAGAGAGAACGGCGTCGGAGCTCGCCGATCTAACTCCGGCGAGGGACAGAGGGCAGCGGCAGGCTGGCAGCGACAGTCAACAGAGGGAGGGTGGGTTGAGAAGAAGTGAAGAACTTGTGAGAGCTGTGGTTTCAACTTTCAAACTCTAAACTTGGCTTAAGTTTTAGGGTTATCACGAAATCAACGGTGTAGGTAAGTCCAACTGTCAAAATCTGTGTTTTTTCTTCTTTTTTTCACTGCTGGCGCGTCGGAGCTGCGTCGGCGCCGTGTCGGAGAAGCGAAAAAAAAAAAAAAAAAGAGAGACACTGCCGGACATCGGAATCCGGCGCGTCGTACCCGTTCCAGTGTCCGACACGTGTCGGACACGGACACGACGCCAAAAATGGCGTGTCCGTGCAACCTAGCTCTCTAGCATCCAAACCCAACAGTTCAGACAAAAGGCTTTTCTTCCAAAACGCCAAATCCCCAAATTCCTCCTTATTCCACTTTTTCAAATCATCTTTAAGAGCTTTTAATTTCCGAGCCAAAATAAAGCTAGGAGAACCCAGAAAACAATACCCATTCCACCATTGCCAAACTCTCTCCACAAAACCCTCATCTTTCAACCACATATTCTCAAACTTAAAGGCACTTTGACCTTTACTAATGCCACCAGCTACCACCAATAGTGGGCAATGATTAGAAACTACTCAGGGAAGTACCCTTTGAGACTCATTCCCAAAATGATCTACCCAATCCACCAATGCCAAAGTTCTGTCAATTCTTGACATACAATCTGTCCCAGAATCCCTAAACCAGGTGCACAAAGCCCCTTCAAGGGGTAAATCAACAAGGTAATTAGCCTCAATGAAATCCAAGAATGCAAACATAGCTAGACTGAGAGCCTTGCAACCAAATCTCTCACCATATATCGAATAATATTAAAATCCCCAATCAAACACCATGCCACATTCCACCTAGAGTGCACCCTTGCAAGCTCCTCCCACAGAGCACCCCGTTGACTATCATCATTAGGTCCATACACTCCTGTACATGCCCATACAAAATCATCCACAACCCCCTTCAGTAAAACATTAACAGAAAACTGACCTATAGAAACATCAATTTTTTCATAAGCCCTCTTGTCCCAAACCAGTAAAACCCCCCTGCAGTGTTAACTGCTTCCAACACAAGCCAGTCTAGGAATGGGCTACCCCAAAGACTTCGACTTCGAACAACAGAAGAGTTTAAAGAATTCAGTTTGGTTTCCTGAAAGCAAACAATATCACACTTCCACTTCTTAAGAAGATTCTTACATACCTCTCGTTTTTTAGGATTGTTAAATCCCCTAACGTTCCAAGATAAAAGTCATTAACTCATTTAAAACTAGTAATCACCTCCAGACCATCTGAAGAACCTCAATTCCTCCCTTTAGAAGATGCCCTATCATAATTAACTATAGAAATCAAACCTTTAAGTTCCCTGAGCCCTTTCTGCCTTGAGTTTACTAGTCCCTTAGAAGACCCAGTGTTTACCGCATCAATACAGTCTTGTTCCAAAAGACAAAACAAAGCCATACATTAATCTTCATGTTGTACAAGAGGAAAACCCACAATTTTACAGAAACTTTTCATCAAGCTCACCACCCATTTTGAATTTTTCACTTCTGACCCCATAATCTCACCCTCTTCAACTTCCTAGGTCACACCAACTCCCTCTGCTCATCAGGATCCCACCTAGATAAAGGTGAACACTCCAATATACCACTCTCTTTCTCCCCGTGAAAAACACCACTAGGATTAACTCCACAGTGCTTCCACGGTAGAAGAAGAGGCTCAAAACCACCTTGTATCAACTCAACCCCATCCAAGGAGCTTGTCGGCACTAACTCAACTTGAGGATTGCACCATTGATCTCCGCTCTCACTTGATACTTCCGTGAAATCATCTCTCTCCCCAGAACAAAAACCCATCTCATTATCCAAATCCGAGAAAGGAGAAAAATGATTCTGGTCAACCCACTGATTCCAATGGTGAGAAGAATCGACTGCCATAGACCCAATCGGCACCACCGTCGCCCCTGAAACCAAGCCACTAGTCATCGGATCCAGATTATCAACCTCCATACCCAGATTACCCACCGCCTTACCAATGAACTTGCGAGCCTCCATCGCTCTTGCCACGTCGTCAGGATAACCTCCCTCCACCCTGACAAAAGATGAGTCCATCGGGGCATTAGGAAGATGATCTGTGATGAGGGCAGAACTATCGTAGCGTTCAGGCACTACTTCAATCACTGGCGCCTTGGAATCCCCACTCAATCTCAACCCACTTCCTCTCGAGCTCTCACCCAGCACCAACGCACACAAGGCAAGTGAATCATAACTTAATTGTATTAGGTTGGGCTTGACAAAATGACCCTTGCCTTTTGGGTTAAATGAGGCCACGGGTAGGGCTATCCACGGGTCGGGTCGGATCGGGTTTGAGATTGACCCACAACTGACCCAATTAGATCGGGTGTATGAAAAATGGACCCGCAACCGACCGAATATTCAGGTTGGACCCGATATCTCGGGTCATCGATTAGGCGGGTCGAAGCTGTCGGGTAATTTCAGGTCTGACGAAAAACACAAAAGAAATCAACCTCAAACTCAAAGAACACCTCTCACATGTCACAACCATAATCCAAAACTAAAAAAATCTAATAACACCAAAAATATCACAAACCCAAATCTGAGATTCAAATCAAATAGCACCGAAAACACCAAACCCAAATCTAAGATTCAAATCAAATACCAAAAACACTACAAACCCAGATCCGAGATTGAAAGAAAGAGAGAGAAAGAGGAGACCCAGATATGAGACTGAAAGAAAGAGAGAGAAAGAGGATAAATAAGACTCAACCGGCACCACCACCACTCCCTCCACCCACCATCACTGCATCTGCCATCAGATTACACAAGATAAACAAGATCAAAGCCATGCAAATCAGAGGAGGCTTTAGCTGGATCCACCTTTGACCTCTAGAGAAAGCTTGTTCAAACCGCTCTCTCCTCTGACTCCTCGCTCCAGTGGTGTCCAGTCTTCCTTCTCCCTCGTCACCCATACCTCCGCCGTCTTCCAGGTCTTTCCTTTTCTCTCTCTTTCTCATTTTCTATTGTTCTTTACTTCAAGAGAGTGGGGTTTAAGGCAAGACTTAACCCAGTACGGCAGGCCGGTGGCAGTAGGGCCGGTGGTGGCATTAAGATAGAGGCTAAGGGAGGGATTTGAGAGAGAGAGAGAGAGAGAGAGAGAGAGAGAGTGAGTGAAAAAAAAAAAAAAAAAAAAAAAAAAAAAAAAAAAAAGGATCTTAACTTTGAGAGACTAAGAGAGAGATCAAGTCTCGACTTTGAGCGTGAAAATAGACCCAAATCCTTTTTAAGTGTATTAGCGGTCGGGTCGGTTTCTACGTGTTTCAAATTGCTTAACCTGACACCCGAACCGAACTTTCGGTTTTTAATAGCATATGACCCGAATCCAACCGACCATGCTATTTGGACCCACCCGTTGGGCTTCGGGTCGGGCGGATCCGGTCGGGTCACGTACCCGCTGGACAGCCCTAGCCACGGGTCTATTGGTTTTAAAGCCTCCAACCCACCACTTAAATCATTGGAGCAACAAAACTCCTTATTATCCACACAAAACACCACATGTTACCCACCCCAGGCTTGCAAACTCTCAAAGCCAAATTAGCGGAAGTCAACTTAAAATTAAATACCCGCATGGGTCTGCCATTTATAATTGAAACATTTACTACAGGATCTCCATGAATCTCGTTATTCCCCAAAATGGTTCCCATTTTTTCAAATTTTCTTGACTGCCACTAGTTACCATAAACAGGTAAATTATTCTATTCCAGCCACCATCGGCTGACTGACCATCACCACCAATATTATTGGAAGCTACTCCAGCCAAAGTTGCAGGTTTTGCACCGGATAAAAAATTTCCTAGCTCTTTTTGAAACAAAGACCAACTAGCACGATTAAAACTTGCTAGTATCATAACACAACCTCTCCGAGCCCCTCCAAAATATACCGTTAGAACCACAAAAAGACCAGCTTTATTTGATCTACCACAGAACTCTATCAACTTCCCATTGTCCCTGAATCTCTTACAAAGGACATCTTGTCCTGGCACCCAATCACGTATATCAGCAAAACAGGTAAGAATCCACTCCATGCCCCTACGTCCAGCCCAAATAAAGCTCTCAACATCCCAGCGTCTCATGTCTCATGAATAGCATACAAATCAAACCAAACCCCATCAAAAGAGAAAGAAAAAAGTTTTGCATTAATACAAAAAGACCTCTTTCTGCCCCCATGACCAGAAAAAAGAGTTGAAGGAAGGATATTTTGTGAGGTTTCTATGGTGGGAATTTTTGGTGTGGTTAATGGGGCAGGTACAAGTGTAGGCAGTTTAGGGAAAGCAAGGTTAGGCCCCTGAGGTGGTGGGGACGGAGTAGGCAAAGTTGGAGGAGGGGGATAAAAGAGAGGATATGAGAAAAAAACAAAACTGTGGTGGAAAGGAAAAGGAAGAGGAGAGGAGGAGGAGGAGGAATGTGTGAAGAAGGTAAGGAGGGAAGAAAAGATGGCGACAGTTGGGGGTGAGGGTGGGGGCGGGGTCGGGGCGGGGGAGGGGGGTAGGGAGGAGAACGCATACCAACTATTGATCAAAAAAGCAATGACAAGAAGATGCATCACGGGATCCTTAAATGCAGGGAGTTTTTAAAAAGGAGGGCCGTTACAGAAGGATTTCCACCACATTATTTCAATAAATGAGAACTTTCTTCATGTTTTGTATTTATTTATAGTTCAAAATATTAAAAAAGAATCTCTTTTCACGTATGTAATCAAACATAAATTTCGAAAATATGTGAAACCATACTAGCAACACAACAACAAAACTTCCAAAAATTTGGGGTCAATTATAGATTCTTAACAAATCTATATATACACACACACACACATATATATCGAAAAACTTAAGCGTAGCATTTATTGTTGTTATGCTTCTATTATGTCATATCAACAGCCACATCATCCACTTATTTTCTACTACTTTCTTCTTTTTAAACTTTTCTTCTCCCTACTCAAAAAAAAAAAACTCTTCTACTCCCTATTAGTCCATTCCTACTGTTACACTTCCTCAACCTTTCTCCTCCCTCTTTGCCTCTCTATCTCTCACTACTCTCTACTTTACCGTTACACTTCATCATTTTCTCTTTCTTATATTTTGACTCTTCTTCTCCCCATTTTATTTTGTATAAATTTGATATCATTTCTCTCATTCAATCCATACAAAAAAATTGTGAGTACTCTCTCTCTCTACTTTCTTTTGGTGGATTTTTATTCTTTCTTATAACTCTAATTAAGGTTGATGTATTTTCTTTTTGTTTTTTTTTTTTAATTTTTATTTTATAAATGTGTTTTGGTATTGTTTTTTTTTAATTTCCCATTACAAAGTCTACTCTCTCCCTTTTATAGCTTTGGTTGAATTTTGATTTGGGTTAATACTTAATTTTTTTTTTTGGAAATAGGAATTTGAGTTTATATCAAATATGCCTGCCAATTGTTTGAGTAATAAATTATTTTAAAGTCTATCTTTTATTCCTTTGGTTTCATTTTAATTTTGGTTAAAAATAACATTGTAATTTTGTGATGAGTTATGATTATTATGTTAATCTCCTTATTCCTTACAAGATGAGAATTTTGAATAATAAATTTGAAATTTATAAAGTTTAGTTGTATATTAGGCAAATATAACACACTACAACAAAAGTTAGAAGAATATGGTTCACCTTAAAAAAATACTAATCAAACACAAAAAAATAATAGAATGATATATTTGTAAAGATAAAGAGATAAAAAATACTTGTTGAAATTTGTTGAAAAAAATAGACAATACTTGAAGTATTGTTACTTTTTATATATTACATCCCATAATATAATATAATTGTTACTTTTTATATATCACATCCCATAATATAATATAATTGTTACTTTTTATATATTACATCTCATAATATAATATTTATATATTCCCACGCATCGCGTGGGTTTGCAGCTAGTTAATCTAATAGGAGATGCCTCTACTTCTATTTGTAACAAATACAACAACCAAACCTTAGTTCCAAAATTTATAGGGTCGGCTATGGATCTTCAACAGACTAGTCATGATCAGCTGCATGTATCCTCTTCCACTGATCTATTTTATCTGTTAAAATGGCTTGAATTTTAATGTCAGTGACTTGACATTACAAGAAAACATTAAATGTTGTTGTCTTGCATGTATTGTCAAAAGGCAAGGAATAACCACCTCTGACATACAATCCAAAATTGGATTTCTCTTTGTAACCGAAATGGATGACTCCATTGGCAATAAATGCTTGCCATTTTCTTTGACCAAGTAAGTTTCATGTATTGAAACTATTGGCATTTCGGCTGAACCTCTAGTTATAAACCTCAAGTTATAAATAGATGGTGAGTTTGAGAGAAAAGACGTAAGAAAAGAGAGCTCCTACATGAGATAGCAAAGTGAAATAGCTTCTTCTGTGAGTGCACAAGAGATAGGAAGCTATAGCGTCCTGCAACTCTTTTCTAAATACAATAGGGTGTTCTCTATTTATTTGTGAGAGAACCAATGGTGTATTAGGGATTTGGGTTTGTGTGAGAGTGTCTTCAAGCAAATGTTGTAATCTCCAAAATTATAGTGAAAAACAACCTCCAAAATTATAGTGAAACTTTATTCAGTCACCTCCTTTGGGCATAGCCGAACCACGTAAATTCCTTGTGTCGTATTTTCTCCTCTATATTCTCTATTCTTTAACCTTGCCGTAAACAGAATATTTCACAATTTTCACAACATTATCCATAGTCATATTTTTTGTTACTTTCTTAATTGACATGTCTTTTTTTATTACTTCTATTAATATTATTTTTGGTCTTCCTCTACCTTTTTTCGTTCCCTCAACTTGACCAAAGCATCTCAAGTGATTCTCCCTCATCTTTTCATCAATGCAAACAACCCTATCTTTAAGGGAATTTCATCGTTTCAAATCCTATCTTTCCTTGTATTTCCACTTATTCATCTTAACACTCTTTTTTTTATGAATATGATGCTTCTTAAGAGCCAATATTCAATATCATAGAGCATAGCTGCTCTTATAACAATCTTATAAAATTTTCCCTTTTAACTTAATAGGTATTCTATGATCACACAATACTCCTAATGTGCTTCTCCACTTCATCCTCTTTACTGTTATCCTATGATTCACATCCTCTTCAATATCTTCATCTTTATAAATTATTGATCCAAGATATCAAAAACTCTCACTCTTTGGTATCTCTTGACCATCAAGTCTTAAAGCCCCTTCAACTTTATTTCTACTTTTACTAAACTTACATTCCATGAAGTCTATTTTAGTTCTACTTAATTGTAATGAATCCAATCCATAATAAAATTGACGAAATTTCACACTAGTCATCAATCAACCGCAACTCTCCTCCTTCCACCTTCCAGGTTCCAGGTTCAAGAACAATTAAGCGAAAAATATACCAATGAAACAAAATTTTGGAAATCTAAGAAACCAGCATTAGTGGATTACAAAGAGAAAAATAAAAATAATAAAGAGTGTTAATAAAGCATACCAACTTGGGATGTGCCAACTGCAAGATTTGTTGAACCCAGCCAAGAGATTGCACAATCTTCATCAGAAGACTTCGTATTAATTTCAAGGTTTGAAATACCCAAAAGTAGGGGCACTTCTTGTGAAAAATGATATGAGCTCTCTAACAATTTTGGGGCCTTGACTGTGACCTGAGGAGCAGTTTGTCCCCTTTGGGCACGATATACTCTATCCTTTTCAACTATATCTGCTACTTTCTGATTACACAAATCAGGCCCCAAGTTTATAAGATCATAGACGTGAGTCCAGAAAAGATTAGGTGATAAACCCCTTGCCCAGCTTTCTTCATCATCCCCAGCTCCCGGTATATAATTCCAGCTATACTCTGATGTAGACTTGTGTTGAATTACACCACTTGAGGAAGAGGCAGAAACAAGTATGATGGGTGTGAAATCCCAGGAATCATGGTCAGGCACTTCATTTAACCAGATGACAGTTTTTTGCGAAATCCATAGTGGGCGTAAGGGCTTTTTCAAGCACGTCATTAGAGATGCAATATCAGCACCGCTTGCATCCAGTTGTTTAGTCCATTCTTCTATGCGACTCTCAATAGACGCCTTCTCTGTTTCAGAAACCCAGAGGGGAAGATGCAAGGAGCAATCCCAATCAACAGAGACACATCTTGTTCTTTCATGATGTTGATCAGAAGTATTTGACTCCTGTTCAAAATCAAGCCAGCACATAGAGCAACATAGAAATATTTATCATTTAAGATCATCACTGACAACTTATGCTCAAGGATATGATACATGCAAATATACAAATCAACAAGCATTGCTTAAGATTTACTTCAGTCATTACTATTTACATATCAACAACATGAAATATATATATATATATATATATATATAGAGAGAGAGAGAGAGAGAGAGAGAGAGAGTCATAAACTATTAAACATAATCCAATCACAAATCACTAAAGAGACATACTGCATAGTCATCATGCTCAAAAGTCAAAACAATAAAACAGTACTCAGTCAGAAATAAACACAAACCTTAAGAGCCCAAAATTGTACACACATATTGAAGTTTTACTTAATTAAAGTACAATGAACTTTTACCAGAACTCACCTTATCCATCTGTGCAGTATCACGCATATTGTTCAAATGATTGTGAATGCACCGATTTAAAACACAAGTCCAAATGGGTATCGTCTTTGACATGCTATCCGGAAACCGCTTCCCTCTCCTTGTGGAATCAACTATAATACACCCTCCCTTCTGTCCTACCCATCAAAAACCACACAATTACTGCCAAGATTAAATAAATTTTAAAAAAAAAAAGTTTAATATTCTTTTTCATCCCTGGAATATAGCCCAAGTTCTATTTTCATTCTTAAAATTTAAAAAAGTTTATATCCATCTTTGAAAATTAAAAAATGTTTCTATATTTCAACTTTTCATCCATTCTCATTAAGTTTTTTTTTTTTTTTGGTTTTGAGAAGTAAATGATTTTATTCCAAAAAAGCTACATCGGAATACAAACCATAAGATAGCCTAAAGAATTATATCCAAATAATTACAAGTAAAAGAGAGCGAACTAGTGAACTCTGTGTTAGTACCACTATCAGTGAAACCTAGGACAGTTGACCATTCATAGAGTAATCTAAGAAATGAAATCCTCAACCACACTTCCAAAACCTCTACATCTTCAAGGGTACAAGAATTCCACTCCCTCCACAAAAGCCACATCAAACACAAAGGAACTAAATTCCACACAGCAAACAAAAGTTTATAGAACCAATTCAGCCAACCAACTAGTAAATCAAACACTCTACACAGTGTCCATGAAATAGCCACAACCACACATTAGCAAAATCACAGTGAAGTAACAAGTGATCCACCAATCTACCAATGTGATTCCTCTCTTTTTAAGATTATCATTAGTCAAAATCTTCCCTCACAAAACTGTCCACATGCACACACACCAGAACAAAAACAAAAAATCTAACCACTTCTGGCACATTAAATTCCTCTCCATGGAAAAGAGGTCTCCCTTGGGGTTCACAGCACACCATAGTACCTGTCAAACTCCATCTCATTCTTCCAGGACTCGCACTCCTTGGCATATTTGAATACAGTAAGCCACGCATGGAAGCAATCAAGTCAAATTCTCAGTCATTAAACTGCCTGATGAACCAGACATTTTAATGTTTCTCTCTCCCTTCAATACTACATTCCAAGTATGAGGACATGAAAGTGTCCCAGTCATTTAGCAAAGGGTACAATGTCTGATACAAGTCATACAACTCCTTCATAGGTAGATCCCCATTTCCCACACAACCTATCATGAGAAAATCATACACGTTCTCCATTCCCCACCTCAAAGTGCACATGGCTAACAAATCTATCCCACCCTACTCTAATATTCCTCCCTAAACTACACCTATGAGTTCTTCACACTGGCTTCATTGTACAACCTCCACCTTCCACCCTGTACTTTAATGCAATGACCCGTTTCCACAAGTGTGTCTCTTCCTCCCAAAATGCCATAGCCACTTCTCTAAGAGAGCTTGATTAGAGGTACCTAAGCTATGCACCCCAAACTGCCACAAGAAAGTGAAGAACACATAGTATTCTAATCCATTAAGTTAAACTTGATCTAAGAATTTTCTTTGCAACTTCTCTATTCTATTTGAAACATGAGACAGGACGGTAAACAAAGAGAGGTAGTAAGTCGAAAGACAAAACATTGTACTCGCGTTGATCGTCCCCCTTTTAACAGATATATCTTTATCCAGCCCAACCAATTGTCATTTCATCTTCTCTAGAATGGAATTCCACACTCTGTGCCATGAAAGACAACCCCAAAGCCAAATGTATACCCATTGGCAAACTCCCAACGGTACCACATAGAATATCAGTCAACTCCTCCAATCCCCAAAATCTACAACCGGGGCTAATTCACGCTTATTCAGATTATCTCATTAAGTTTTTTGCCAGTGTGTCTGACAAAAAGAGAACCTTGACAATATTTTTGGACAAAGAATAGAACCTAAACTATCTGTTTTTCCACCTCTAAAATATAAGCCAGGTTCTATCTTCTTCTCTAAAATACAACATGCTAATAAAAATTGGAGTAATAAATAATAATAACAATAAATAAATAAAACGTAAAAAAAGAAAAAAAGAGTTCAAGGAAACTTCTTAAAATCTAATGACAAAAGATAAATTCGAACTTCAAAATTTCATCATTGCGTGGTCTAATAATCTTCCTTCCCTAACTTTCTGAGCATCCAAACAAAAAATTGCTGCCCTAAGTGTGAGAAAGCAAAGAAGTAGGGAATATACCGGCGAGGAGAGCGACGTGGAGGTTGAGGCGAGAGGTGCTGAAAGACCAGTTGTTGTTGTGGCCGTCGGTGGATTTGAAGTAACAGGTGGAGTGAAATTTAGGGGAATACCAGAGGCCACAGCGAAGGTTGGCGAGGAGAGGGAGGTCCGACCATAGCTGGGAGATCTCTCCCACGAAGATGGAGTCCTCGTATATGGATCGCAAGGCGTTGTACACTGTGTTCTCTCTACGCTTTATGCTCCTCGCTGCTCTGTATATGCTCAGCTTCCTCGCCGAACCCTCGTCTTCCTCCATCGCTCTCCCTGTCTCTCTGTCGCTGCAGAGCGCTGATGCAATACGACCTGTCGTTTTCTTTTTTTGGGTTAGCTCCTAGATATCATACCATATGATTTGAAATTTTAAAGGACAAAATCAAAATCATCACCAAATGTTAGTTGCAATTTAGCCTATTATTTCCAATGAACTTCGCCAAATTTCATACGATTTGAGCTCGGTGATAACCGTTCTTTATTATTAAGTGTTTGTTTGTCAAAAATAATTTTTGCCAACTTATTTTACTATTCAGTTTATTTTTACTATTATTTATGAGTTTTACTATACTTTTTGATATTATTCATAGATCTCACTGTACTATTTCAGCTAACTTTTACATTTATCTATAGTACTTTTAATAAAAAGTTTTCAGTTTGAACAAAATAAGCGAATCCCAAACAAACTCTAAGTCAAGGTGCCAAAATTTTTCTTTTTATGTCAAACGGATTCTATTAGGTCTATAGTTGTTAAGTGTTGGCAAATTACAAGTCTTGCATATTTCAGGTCCAATACGAAGACACAAAATTAGTTTAAATGAACTTTTTGTAAACCCGAAACTTAATAGATCAATTGAGTTTCGGGAAACTTGATTCTTAATTAGACCCCACTATAAGAAAAAATTATTATTACAACAATTTTTGTTGCAATAAAGTCAAAGTTTAAAAAAATATATTGTTACAGTAAAATTATTGTAACAAAAGATTTTTGATATTTTAAAAATAATGTTATTGTATGGATAATGGATACTAGTTATTGCAATCATGACATTTTTTGGTAAAAGTTATCGCAACAACATTAAGGTGTTGTAACGAAAAATTTTGTAGCAATATGTTATTGTTTTGAGTTTGGCCTATTGCAACAACACATTTAGTGGTGATAAATGTACATTTTGTTTTAACAATTAATTTCGTTGCAATACATAGTTTATTACAACAAAAATTTAAAAGTTATTGCAACGATAAAATAATAATACTCTAGCATGTCAATGTTCAATGGCAAAGGGACAAGCAATTCCATGCAAAAATTCACACTTCTAGTTTTTGTGTAGCTGATTCAAATAGATATCTTTTTTGTGATTGCATGCAAAAGGGTTCTTTAGGATCTCATTCGTTCCAAAACGTTTCTAAGATTTTGGATTAGAAGACAAGATACTGTATTGCAATTGGGACGGCTAGAGGGATGGCCTACCCTGAGTAGAGTTTCCAAGATTTCACTATACATTGTGACATCAAGCCCAATAACAAATTGTTGGATGTTGAGTATCATCCGAAAGTGGTCAATTTTGGTCTTGCAAAGATGATTAGTCGGGATTTAGTTGGGTTCTAACCAATCTAAAAGGAACTATGTGCTATTTTGCACAATAATGGATCAACGTTGAATCTATCACTTTAAAAGCTGATGTATATAACTATGGAAAAGTTCTATTTGAGATTATATTTGGCAAAAGAAGTGGTATGCCAAATGATGAATTTGATAACTACTTCGCAGCTCAAGTTATAGTTGCACTAGAGAAGGGGGAAGACCTTTTAACTCTGTTAGATTACAAATTAGAAGGAAGTACCAACATGGAGCAGCTCATTAGAGCTTGCAAAGTTTCTTGTTGGTGCATCCAAGATGACCTTGGAGATAGGCCAACCATGGGGCAAGTAGTCAATATGTTTGAAGGAAATATATAAGTAGACCTGCCTCAAATACCACATTCATTCCAAAGCCAATTGAAAAGCTCAACTGGATCCCTTGTTTTTATGAGCTTAGGACTTCTTTGAATTCCATTAATGGGCACAAGGTACTGCCTCAATTCTGTCTTTATCATCTATGAACTCTTTTGTAGTGAAAATAATGCTTGTCCACCTATTTTCTAGTGATCTTACTGTTCTTTTTATTATACCTTTTCTAGTGATCTTATTTTTATCTAGTCCTCTTTTCAATTCAATTTGAGTGGCAGTACTAATAATAGTGATTTCATTTAGGTAGTTAAAAATATGTTTTACGGTGTTTCTAGAACAAGACCGCTTTTGAACCAAGAAAATCCCCTTCCAATACATGTTCTTTTTAACCAAGAAAGCCCCTAGGTTATTGCAACAAAAATTATCATTATAATAAAGTCGTTGCAACAAATGATTTCTTATATTTAAAAAATAATTTTATTGCAACAAAACTAGCCATTGCAATTGTGGCATTTTGTAGCAATAAGTTATCGCAACGACATTGACATGTTGCAGCAACATATTTTGTTGCAATAAGTTATTGTTTTGGGTTTGGCCTATTGTAACATCACATTTAGTTGCGATACAAGTACATTTTGCTTCAATAATTAATTCCTTTGTGTACATAGTTTATTGCAACAAAAATTTTAAGTTATTGCAACGATAAAATACTAATGTAATGAATTAATACTGCTGCTACAAAAATGAACCTGAAGATCCAATATATCTTTATTGCCACTATAATTTTTTTCTTTTCTTTTTCTTTTTGCAATCATGGTAATAGACATTTTTCCTTGTAGTGCCCATTAAGTCGGATCATGACTTGGAATTCGTACCATAATTACTAAAGTATATAAGGGATCATTCATAAGAGCCAATTGAATAGAAGAGAGGAGAGCCAATTGTATCTAGGGTTTCTATACCGGATTCACCCTTATAGCGAAGATACCAAAGTGAATCCAAAGAACGGCACCCCTGATGATTGGTGATCAAGCTAACATCACAATATCAACACAAACAAGTTGCTATGAAATCTTCAAGGTTGTCCTTGAAGTGGCGAGCATGAAGTTCGTATTAGAATCCAACAAGGTTAGAGCAGTGTATGATCACATAACTCACAACTAAAGATAGCAACAAGAAGTTTGGGTGGGTTTTACCTTGGGGTTGATGGTAAACCCTGTAGTGGTTTTTCCTACGAATGCATTCATAGGTTTTCCACTTTGTCACCAGATTATTATTCTTTACTTTACTATTTATTGTTTTATTTGGTAACTTGTTAAATTTGTGGTAATTAACCAGTAATCAAACTGAATTACATAATTGGTTAATTTAATAAGTTGATTAATTCCATTGTACAATCAACCATGGGGTTCTAAAATTGTCCTCTCGAATTCAGCTTAAGATTCCTTGTTTAAGGACAAGACACTTTACTAATTGAGTAAATTGGAATTTACTCTTTTTTTACTTTTCTATTGCTATTTTCTTTTTCTTTTTCTTTTTCTTTTTCTTTTGCAAGTTAAAATTGTGTATTTAAGAAGCTGGTACAATTTTTTTTAAGAATGTTCATCCCAAATTTTTGAGACTGAGACTTGTTATTTTTTATTGGGTAAATTGTAAATTACACCCCTAAAGTTTTGGAGTATTTGGATTTTACCCCTTGAAGTTTGGGGGTGTTTGGATTTTAGCCCCTAAATTTTAGGAGTGTTTGGATTTTACTCTCTAAAGTTTGGGGATGTAAAATTCAAACACCCTCAAACTTTAAGAAATAAAATCAAAATTCTGAAACATCATGTTGTAAAATTCAAACACTCCCAAATTTCAGGAGTGTAATTTACCATTTACCATTTTTTGTTATTATAAACATGGATGGTCACTTAAATTGTCACCCAATGATAAAAAGATCTACATCATTGTTCTTTTATATATAAATAAAATACAGAACTATTTTTCTATCAACAAATAAAAAAGAACAATTCAAGTTGGACTTACTCAGCTTATAGAAGACTTATGGCTTGACTTATGAAGCCAACTGATGTATCAAAATATACTAATCAAAGATCAAATTAGAGTGCTATTTACCATGCCATTAATTTTTGGTTATTCATGAACCTCTAGCCATGCCATTAAAGCTTCTGATATTCATGAACCCCTAGCTACCACAAGTTAAGGCAGCCATTTGCTCAAGGAAACACTATGCCTTCTCTCGTTTATGCACAAGACCTGCAGATGGTTTAAGCACATAAGTGCCATAAAAGCTAATGACACATTGCTTTTATTTCTTGTAATGGACAAGAGGACCGCCACCTTGTTCAGCAATCAGCATCTGTTGTAGAATGAACTTCATATATGTAAACTGCAAAGTGCGTTTACAAGTAGGAATTGTGCGACACTCCAAATCGATTTTTGATGTCAGAAAACTTCTCCTCGATAGCCTGAACACTTTGTGTCAAGAGTTTGCACTTGCTTGTAACATCTATGGCCTAGTTACATAATTACATTCACATGTGCGGGTATATTAAACATGTTTAATTAACGTATTTTAGTTGCAAATTCTTGGGGAACCCCCTTGTTAAGAGTCTGTATGATGGCTAGCTTGATAAACCATGTCAAGAACAAGAGGCACAAATGCACAGATAACCACCATATGGAAAAGCATTACTGCTCCCTAGCATATGGTGAAAGTGATCTTTTGGGCACTTACATAGTTTTAAGAGACATGCAAAAAAGTGATAATAAGGCAATTTATCACATATCGTTCCAACTTGGTTAAATAAATCCGTGCAATTGACCCTTAAGATTTTCCTTTGCTGTCCTTTGCAGCATTCTTCAATACTCCCGTGGAGACAGATGATGCTGGATTGATGGCCTTCCGAATCTTGAATATATTCCAAGCAGTGCCAGCACAGTGCCCTGCAGTTGCAAGCACATCCTCAGTGGCCTCCCCTGCACTTTCTCCAAATCTGGTGCTCAAGAAAAGCAAATAAAAAGTTACAGATGAAAAAACACATGGGTGAAAATATCAAAAATTTATCATTAGTAGGGAAAAAAAAGATTAAAAACAAGAAGCACAAAGAATGCTTCAGAGAATTTGACAAATATTTCTAGCTTTTGAACAAAAATGTATCATTTATGACTTGCTGCTCAAAATACAAAGATCATAGTGTAGAAAATATACCATTTAGTAATAAGACCATAGAAATATCTATGAACTATGCATCTTCACTGAAGTTTACTCAAAAAGTATAGACAGATCAAATTTATGATCTAATTATCTGATAATATAGATTTTAAATGAATGAGTAATTGATGAATCAAAAGATATATTTGAACTCTGCACAAGATGCTGCTTGCTGCTCCCCATATCTCTAAAATGGCTTATATACACACACGTTTATATGTTTTGTTTATAGATTTACCTCTTTGTGACCATTCTAGTTGTTGCCCTGGAGGTGGCAGAAAGAGCTTGTATTTCAGCTACTTCAGCCGCATCTAAAATCTTGTCTGTAATTGGCAAGATGGATCACTTTAATTCTATGAATTTATATACTATTTAAAACATGACTTTCTCGCTGTAAATCTGATAAGGTTTAAACTTACTGACAGCATCAAGTGAAGCTAAGAGGACCTCTCCTGGCATCATGTTTAGAAATGCCTTCCCAGCTTGGGATTTAACCACAGGTTTCATCACTGATCCAGTGGCAAAACCAATACCGTTAAGCATGGATTTGCTTAACTTCTCTGTCATCTTGGACAGCTTTCTCACACTAAGAAACGAACAGCAAAAAACAATAACAACCTTGACATAAGTATAAAGAAATTCATGTTTACACAATATTCTTATGAAATAGCTAAA
Organism: Notholithocarpus densiflorus; assembly: GCA_030021035.2. NCBI lineage: Eukaryota > Viridiplantae > Streptophyta > Magnoliopsida > Fagales > Fagaceae > Notholithocarpus > Notholithocarpus densiflorus. The sequence goes on from JARYZH020000007.1 coordinate 4,221,935, forward strand.
TTATTTGGGAATTGAAATACCGTTTTAAGCTTTTGTTGACTCTACTCTTCTTTGTGGCACCCGCACTTCTATTGCTATTACTTCTTGGTTTGACACCATTTTTCTCCTCCACAGCTGTAGTTATAATCATTTCTCCTCCTTTTTGGACCTGCAATTGTCCTTGCTCTTTATGTATAGAATGACACTTGTATTCTGGCGAAAACAGATTTTATCTTTTTCACCAGATCATAATTAAAAGACTAGGTTTTATGATGTGACATGGTAATTCTGGTAACGAGTATGAGCATAATTACGCGAGATCTTCAAATCATTGTTGGCTTGAATTTAGGTGCAATGTTATCTTCTCCCTTTGTCTTGCAGTAATTCAACTAGTTGAAGAAGAATTTTAGCAAGAAATCCATATGATACATCATGTCTTTTTTAGTTGCTTTGTGGTCTCTATTTTTCTTTTTCTCAAACAATATGGGTTGTGTTAGGCTTCAGTTGATGAATTTACCATAAAATTATAATTTTGGTCCCCAAAATATTTAAAGACATTAATTTGGTCCGTCCGTCTTCTGTCCATGTTTTGCTTGCATTTACCATGTTCACCACATCATGTTAATTCTCTAAGGGTCTTATCCCAGTTTCAAAGGGGAGGGCAAGTATCCTATGCACTAAAATGTCACGCTTCTCATATGTACCCCAACTCTCTCACCATTATATTATCTCCATCAGTGACACTCAATCAGAGTAACAGTTTTTGTAACACCTTACCTCTTCTCCAACATACTTAATAAATCTCGGTCTGTCCACAAATTCCCTCCATAACACATAAAAATCATGAACTCAAAATCATCCTTCCTAAAACATAAACACACAATATAATACTTAAGTTTAAAACATGACAATCAGACACCACTTTCATGCAAAACAATATACACAAACTCAACCAAGGGACCACTTTCAATAATAAAATACCAATACAGAACAACAACAAAGAGTCAAAGACTAAGAGGCATAAACGAAAAAAAAAATGTGCAGAAGCAAAGACAAACAATCCAGGGTCACTTTTAAAGCAAACAATTATTGCAATCACAATCACAATTCTTTCTAAATTTGTGGAACCAAAATTGAATTCAGGACGTTTAAGGGACAAAAGGTGCAATTTACTCATGAATTGCGTTTATGTCACCTATGAACAGTTTTTTCTTTTTTTCTTTTTTCTTTTTTGTGGTACTTTTATCTTAAAATTCTCTCTTTTCTAAGGTAAACCTCAGGAACTAATACAATTAATTGTGATGACTGACACCAACCAAGAAAGCAACTAAATTTCCTCATTTCTCTTGCATGTTTAGATATTTTAATTCCTAAACAAACCTGGTTGGTGTAAGCATTGCTGCATTTGAACATCCCCCTGACAATCTGACCAGTCCCCCCTGCAATTGCCTTGGCCAACACATTATTATAGTCATCCATCCTCGGAGCAAACTCTTTCCAATCAACATTTTTATTTCTAGCATATTCCGAACCAGAAAAGCACGTATGCTCCTTCAAAAACGAGTCCAGAAAGCCCAAGTTGCTACCAGACTGCTCAAAAAAAGTAACTCCATAACTCAGAGGATCACCATCTTTCATTGGCAGCGAGAATAAGTAGTGAAAAGCATCAACCTTCACTACTGGCTCATCCTTTGTCAAAGGCCACTGAAGATCCTCACCAACTTTTATGATAGTTGCAATAGAAACATTCTCATCTGAGATTTTAACAAGCATAAACTCTCCGCTAGAGAGTTCTACAGCTTCTCCTTCATCCATCAGATGTACTTTGCTTCCTGGTATACGTAAAAGAACCTCTTGTTTGAGATATCTTGGTTCTGGGTTTTCTTGCATAGCTTCAGAGAAGGAAGTTTGCATGGGAGATGGGGTTTTGGAGTTGCAGAAGCTGAAACAACCCATTTTCTTCTCAGCTGTTGTTGCTGCTTTCTTTGGTTAGAAGGGAACTATTTGTGGTATAAAGGGATAGGTACAAAGATGAAAAGCAGATTGGCTAAGAAGAAAAGTGAAACGGTGATTGATTCTTTTTTGAGTTGTAGAGCTTTATTTTATTCCTATTCCTATTATTCCTAATGAATGATTTTGGGTTAAGATATGTGACTTTCGGTGGAGAAAAAATGAGAGCATGAGTGCATGACAGACTGCTTGTGAATGTGATGGTTTGTCATCGCCGACGCCTCACTACAATGTGAACACAAGATTTGAAATTTTAACGCTACTACTCCTGCTGAGTTCTTTAACATGTTACAACTTACAACCATTGTTGGCAGTGATTAGACAGGGCTCATCTGACTTTCTTATCCTTGGCTAGCTCCATTATGGGAGGATTTATAGAATTATAGGTTCTTTTGCTAACCAAATAGAGGGTAGCGGGCCACAGTTGCCCAGGATCCAATGTTTGAAGGGCATAAATCGAAACAGGAGAAAAGTGATATATTAGAGATACTGTTACATAACAAAATTTATTTGTACCACAAAAATAATTCAAACATTTATTTATTATAGTGTTGACTTATTGTCATTAAAAGTTCTGAAATAAAATTTGTAATAATTTTAGCATTTTTTATAAATAAATAAAATTGAAATTTTTTTTAATAGATTTATAGTTGAACTTTTCTAATATATATAAGAGTTTACATGGGTAATTTAAAATGGATAAGGCATTTACACAACACCTGGATGCTAGTGCTTGGAAATGAGAGAGTAAAAAGTTGAAGCAAGGGAAAATATATATTTCGAGCAAGATAAAAAATAAAACTTTTTCTTTTTTAATGGAAACCTTTTATGGTTTGAGTGGGAGAAAACCATGAGCTGAGAGCTGAGGCCAGCTGAATAATCTCCAAAGCGGCTTGATGCATTTGGGGTCCTTAGACGAAAAATCATTTGAGACTTTTTATATATATAAATATAAATATTTTTTACTTAAACTCTATTCTCTTGTTTTAGATATAAAATTACTAATTAATCATGAAGATTTTTTTTTTTTTTTAGAAAGTCTATAGATACAAAAAATTTAACAAAGCTTTTCACATCTGTTGATGTGACAGATTGGTAGTGGTAAGTAAAAAGGTAATGTTAGTAGTGGACTTAAATGCAAACAAGTAAAAATTTGCCAACTCAATTTTTGTAAAAAATGTTGTAAAATTCTGTGTATTGCTTTTTTTTTTTTTTTTTAGAAGTGCTACATTCACAATATTTTCACAACAATTCATAGGTGTTAAATTGTTACTAGTTTTAATTTGAACCCACCACTGAAATTACTTTTTTGCTCACTAATAACAGCCAGTAACAACCTAACATTTAGAATTTTTTGTGAAAAATATTATGAACGTAGCATTTCTCTCTTTTTTTTCTTCTTTTTCATATGATAAAATATATTATTTTATTTATTAGTTAATAGTTGGGCTTAATTAATATTATTACAATGAAAGAAATAACTCTATTGGTTAAATTTTAAGAACTTTTTTCTACTTTGGGGCCTTAGGCGACTGCCTTATTCGCCTATACTGTAGAGCCGACCCTAATAATCCCACTACGTTTTGAAGAATAAATTACACTGATGAATCTATTTACAATTACAAGAGAGAAAGAAGAAGCGAAAGAGAGCTATTTGGAAAATGGAAGCTTCAAACGTATGAAGAATTGCTGTTTCTTAGGTCTTCTTTATCACCATTTTGTATTAGTAGGGGGGAGATGTTGTAAAAATGCGTTGCCTTTGCATTGGACAATATGATTCTTCTCATTGCACAATAATGTCCTTAAAAGATTCTTCATGCACATGCATCTGTTTAACAAGCTGGTTCTTTGCTAGAATATATCCAAAATTATGTTATTGTTGGGGTAATTATTGAGTACTCCCAGAGTACCATAAATGCGTACTTCCTTCTCTCACATAATAGTAGATCTCATTAATTAAATTTATGATGAGACCTACAATTCATGTGAGATGGGGGAAGTACGCATTTATAATACTCCCGGAGTATTCAATAATTTTCCTATTGTTAGAGTAGTGGTCCCTACTAGGATGCTAAATGAAGCCGCTCACCTAGTATCTAACATTATTACTCTACCATGCTATCATAATAGTTGAGGGAGTACATGGTCAAAGGACTTTTGCATAATGAGAAATGGTTAATGACTAATGGCTACATAACTTGGCCTACTAGCTATATGTCTTTTTCAATGTCTAGAGGTTAATGAATAGGAAAATAACTTTTACACATGTAGTAATACACAACTTATTTTAAATTGAAATCGTGACTTGAGTTGTGTGTTAGTAATAGTGTGTGTAACAACTATTGCTCGAATGGTTATATGCCTTTGCATCCATGCAAAAGACTTTGCATGTATAACAAAATTAAAGTAGCCATATTGTTTATACTATAAAAATAATTATATTGATAAGAGCATATTGTAGGCATAAAGCCACTTATAATCCTAGAGATGATGACACATAAATTGGCAACCATGCCAAGTGTTAGTTTGGTAGCCACATTACGTGTGTTTTGGCAAATTATGGGCTTGTTTGGTAATAGTTTTCAAGTATTGTTATTTAAAATTATGTGAAAACTATGGTTTTAAAAAGTGTTGTGAAAATACATATTTAAAGTACTCATAATACAAAAAATGTGTTTGGTACCATGTTTCAAACAACATATTTTAAGATGTGTAAAAACATAATTGTGTGCTTGGTATGTGTATGTATTTATTTTTTTAAAAACCTCTAGGAAGAAAGAGATCGTGAGAGAGAGAGATGAGAAGTAATGGAGGTGAAGAGAGAGATAAAGAAATTTGAAAGTGAAGAGAGAAGGAAGCGTGAAAAAGAAGAAGAAAGAAAAGATGAGGCATGTTGGTACTTGGTCAGCGTGAGAGAGAGTTGTAGTTAATGTTAGGTCTTATTAAGTGGGTCCCACACTTTTCTAAATATTTACAAAAAAAACCATTGAACAATGTTACTTGAAAAGTAAAAATTGGTATGGAGAGTTCTCTAAATACAGTGTTTAAACATCCTAAATTGAGAATTGTGACTTAAACACTCCAAAAAAAACACTTCTACCAAACACGTTATTTTTTTTGGGGCCTACAATTTTCAGTATTTAAACACTAAAAAATATTGTTTGGAATCGCTTACCAAATAGGCTCTATGCCACGTGGAATGTCACTTGTTGTAGATACCGTATTTTGTCCGCTCTCGATTATTTTTTTTCACTGGGGGACCGTGGAAACATCTAGATTGATTGACATGGTACAACCCGTTCGAGTATCGGAGCACTCAAAGTGCCTTTTTAAGTCAAATTAACCAAAATGCCCCTGGTCAACCTAAGGTTGACCGAAGGTTAAATTTGGTTAAAAGCACCCCAAAACGACATTTTTCATATTTTTATATCAAATCCGAGGTTATCGGAGATTTTTGTCAATTTTGACCAAATTTGTCCCAAGGTTGACTCCCGAGAGCAACATGAAAACTTAATTTTGATCCGATGATCAGAATGGGTTGGAACCAATTTCATTGCTTATGGGTCGAAATCAGAGTTGAAGCGATTGAGATATCTTGAAAACCATGCTAGGCACATCAGTTCTCAAGGCCATAACTTTTTATCTGATCGTTGGATTTTCAAATTGTCAACTATTCTAGAAACTAGACATCCATATCTTTCCATCGGTACCAAGATCAACTCAATCGCAGTTTAGGAAGGCCTTCAAATGATCAAGAGAAGTCAGAACCAAGAAGTGGGGGAAAAGGACAAGATTGATGACATCAGCAGCTAGGTCTGGCACACCGGTGTGCCGGCCTGGCCCAATGCACCCTAAGGGTGCACCGAAAGCTGAAGGGTCATAAAATCAACTATTTAACCCCCAGACCCCCCCTTCAGATATTGATAGAAATGAATTTTGGGAATTTGGAGCATTTTTCTGGGCAGTCTCTCTCTCTCCTTTCTCCTAATTTCTCTCCAAAAACATACCCAAAAAAAAAAACCGTTGTTTTCTCTTCTTTTTCATAAATTAAGAGGTAGTGTTCTTACTCTCATCTCCCTCTCCTTGGTCCATATACCTTGGATTTGAGGTTTAGGGATGTAGATGTTTTATTGCTTTCTAGCATGTTTTATTGCTTTCTAGCATGTCTATTGCTTTCTTAACATGTTTTATTGCTTTGATGTTATTGGCCTAGCCTTCTTGGGTTAGGATATGTCTAAATTTCTTGTTTATGTGCTTCTTGTAATGTTTATGAGCTTAAAGCTTTGTTTGGATGCTATGCTTAGTGCTTTTTATAGATTTATACATCTTGTTTGTGTTTCTTTCTGGTGTTTTGGCTTTTGGGTAGGGTGTAGATCTAGAGTTAGTGGTCTAGGCCTACATCCATACACCTGAATACAACAAAGGGTTTGGATTGGTTCCTTTTTGCATATTTATGCTTTCTTTGCTCTTCCACATGTGTTTGTGATTGGATCCGTACTTCTATGCTTAGATCTCGTTTCTTGCATCCTTACCATGCTTCACATGTCTTGTTTCCCTTTGTGGGTTTGTGTTTGTTGGCCTTTGGGGCCTCTTTGTTTGTTTGGTTGCATCCTTCCACCTTTTTATGGCTTGTTTGGATGCAACCATGTGTGAGAGTACATCTTCATGATGGTGGCTTACTTGCCACTTGTCTTTCTCTCCTTTGTTTTGCTTTGCATGTTAGGGTTTCTCATCTTAACCTTGTATGTGCCTTATAACATGATTAGCTTTCCCCTTTGTGTGATGATATGCTTAGTCTCTTTTATGCTTTCTTTGTGCCTTCTTGTTTGGTTTCCTTGCTTTTGTTTGCATCTTTGCATCTTTGTTTATATGTTCATGCATGTGTCTTTGTGCGCTTGTTGTGTCATCAAGCATCGTTCCTACCTATTACTTCATGCAGGTTCACACCCGTCTTTGTACACAAAATCTCGAGTCCCTTTTTAGGAACATTGCTTGATGGCACAAGTGTCGTCCGTACTCCAATATAATGGAACTACGGACCCCAAATCCAAACCTACATTTGTCCTTTAAGGACACCTTTTCTTGTTTGCTTGTTTGATAACATGTTTGTTTGCTCCTTTGTATGTCTCCTTGCCTTTGCTTGCTTGCCTTGCTTGTCTGCTTAGTGTTTTCTTTGTTTCTTTGTTATCCCTTTTGCTTGTCTGCTGGCCTTATGTTTCCTTGTTTATTGCATGTGCACTTGGAGAACGGGCATGACTTCTAAAATGCAAGCAAAGAAGACAAAAATGCAAGCAAAATGAGCAAGCCAAAAAAGGGCAATGATTAGTAGATTAGGAGGCTTAGCCTTTTCGTGTAGTTTTATCTCTCTCTCTTAGCCTTTTCTTTAGAACCATGCCTATAGCTTTCTAGATTAGGGCTTTCTTTCCTTGTACCTTGCTTGGGCTGCATTCTTAGGATATGGCAAAGTCTAATCTTTATCTTGCCTGTACCTTGCTTGGGCCATATCTTTTGGATGTTGGCAATCTTGATTTATCTTTCCTGTACCTTGCTTGGGCCACGTTCCTTGGGTATGGCAATGTCTGATCTATACTTTTCCTATACCTTGCCTAGGCCATACCCTTGGGATGTTGGCAATGTCTGGTTTATCTTTCCGCTCTGCATGTCTTGCATTGTGCATGTGTGTGTGTATGTGTGTCTATATATATATATAAATATATAAATATATATATGCTTATTTAAAGATGGCCGTGCACTTTGTATGATGGACTCATATGGTTAGGAGGGTACCCCCTCGTGATCATGGGTGCTCTTGACTTTGGAGTGTGGGTATGCATTCAAGGCGACTGTTGTAGATGCATATTCATGCTAGACTGTGTGCATGATTGTCGCGGTATGATTGTTTCGATCCACTTCAGCTAGTGACATTAATTTCCACGTGTATGCCACACGCGTCATTATGTTTAATGCTCTGGTGAGCCTCGGCTTGCCTTAGTATGAGCATACTGGTGCATGCCATATACACAGGCACGAAATCCTACCGGTGCACCATAGCGCACCAAATGCGAAACTCTGCCGGATTTTCGCCGTGAAAATGGGGCTTCTTTTTACCGTATTCTCACTATGTCCTTGAGCTTGACATAGAATTCATCGAATGACTCATCCTCATCCATCCTTATTTCCTCAAAACTGGTAGTGAGCCTTTGAAGCTTGGAGTTTTTAATAGCTTTTGTGCCCTCGTAGGTATTCTGAAGAATAGTCCATGCTTCCTTTGCATAGTTAGTGGAGGAGATCTTCTTGAATTCTTCATTGGTCACTGTGCTAAACAGAGCATTTAGTGCTCTACTATTAAAATTTGCAGTTTTGATCTTAGTATCATCCCACGTTGTTGGTGGCTCTTTAGGTTTCTTTCAACCTACTTCAATTGTAAGCCATAATTTCTCATCTAAAGACTGCAAAAAGGCTCTCATGCTTACTTTCCAGTAGGCATAATTAGTACCATCAAATATAGGAGAAATAATCAGGGATTGCCCACGATCCATAACAATAGGGGTCAATAGATCACACAACAATTATTAAAATCTAATCAGAGTGTGCTTGCTCTGATACCACTTGTTAGGTTAAGATAGCTTGACCTCGGTTAATTAATTCAATTACCCAAGATAATTAATTAGGTTCAGTTGCATGAAAATCGTGAAGGCACCAACAAATCACCAAATAAACTAAATGCAACGGAAATTAATTGACACGGTAATTTGTTGACAAATGAGGAAAATCTCTCGCAAGCCAAAAACCCCACCGGGTGATTTTAAGGTCACCACTCCCAAGAATCCACTAATCAACAATCAAGCGATTACAAGTATAAGGAATCTTATCAACTATCCTGGCCTATCCCGAAATATCAACCTATAGTTGAACCTTTGCTCCAATACCCAATTAGACTTGATCTTGTAGTAGCCTTCTTTCCTTTGATGCTCAAATCTCCAATATGAGACTAACCCTTTGCACGGATCCCAGTACATGACTAACTCCAGCAACTTTGAACGAAATTGTTGGCTGCAAAGTTCTTCACTTCATTAATAATGAAGATCAAAAAACATTTGGTTATAAAACCCTATGGCATACAAACGCAGTAGCTTCTCACAGAGAAAATAAATCTCTTGGTCTCTGTATCCATGTGTGACGGCTCTTAAAATAAACCTTATATATGTCTAGGGTTATGAAAAAAGAAACCCTAAACAAATACATAAGCCTGGGCCGAAATTCAGATCTAAAAAACTAAAAATCGTAATTCTCAATAGATCGAGCTTCTGTCGAGCTATCTATTAAAGCTATTTATCAAGCTTCACATTAAGTCTCGATAGCAGGCATCTGTCGAGTTATCTGTCGAGACTTAATGAACAGCTTTTCTTCACTTACTTCTTGGACCAATCTTCATGTCTTTTAATACGAACACTTGATATGCTTGAACAACATATATCTTGATGTATTAAACCCATCTTAGATCTACCCAATTACAAATAAAGTGCATTTTGTCAAAGAATTAGCCAATTACATAAAATAAGACCCTAACAATAATTTTTGGATTATGACACTAACACCCTTCACCCCTCCCCCCCCCCTCTACCCCAAAAAAGAACTTTAGAGCACATGCAAACTATCACGTCCCAAACCTAATACCCAGATTGTGACCATGATCGGCATGCTAATATCAAGCTTAAACCTAGTATTAACAAAAACCAACTAAAATTTTTACAAAAGCTTCCCTCTTTCTTATCATTCTTGTTTCTTTACTTCTTGATATAACTTTCCACTTGATATTCAGAGCATCTACATTGTACTTCAAAGGATAACACAACCCACCAGTTACTCCAATTCTAAATTTCACGTAATACATCTCTTATTACTTTAAGGTACACAACTTTCATTAGATCCTAAGATACACAATACTACAAAACTAAACATCAAATTGCTAATTTGGGATCTATACATTTAAAACTAAAGTCAGCTCCTTCCAAAATTCGACTAAGGCTCCCTCTGCTCCAAAATAAAACCTGTTGACTGAAAGAGTGGAAGGGGTGAGCTACACATCCCAATGAGAGTAAGATACACAAGAATTTAATAAGAATGCATGTAAATCAAATCATTTCATTTTATGATTATTCAGATAGGAAAACATCTTTTCATGCATAGTATTTTATACTATTCATAATAATAACTTATACGTTTTTCATAGGAAAATAATTGTTCTCCTTTTCTTATCAGAATAATATTACCAAAACCTTTCAGGCTAAATTTCTTTTATTTCTTACAAAGTCACCAAATATAATATTGATTGTTTAAAATCATATATATATATATATATAGTCTTATTACAAAATAATCATTTTGACTTAAATAAGATAATTGGTAACTTTATCTTAAATTAGAAACATCTTGACAAATAAGAAAACTTTTCTTTATAAACTTCTTCTCATAAAATATTATAACTTTCATAGTCATAAAACTTAACGCTTCTTAAAGAATAGATATCTAATAACTTTTTAACATAAGCTTCCATTAGAAGCTTTATCTTTAACATAACAGAATTTCAGAAACTTTTATCTTTAAAGAACAGCTTTTCTTTTCATCAAAGACTTTTTTTCATGAGAGCTTTCAATTTTTCATAATGCATTTAAACAAAATCATTCTCTCATGATCAATAAAATAATATAGTTGTTCATAACATATTGGTTAGTTCATATCTGATAAGTCTGTACTTATTTAGAGGCTTCTAGCACCACTGTGCTAGGCATCCAGCATTCCCCACAATGCCAGGTATTCCCGAGATCACATCATAATATATATCTTTAACCATAAGGGTAGGTTGGCATCCTCCACAAGTTGGCCATTACCAACAAGGGCAGGTACAGCAAAGCTCTCCACTTTTAATGGCCAATCAAATAACATTTTCCATGGAAAGTAAGTAATTTAACCCTTACTGGCCGAGTTCAGATCACCAGAGGACATAACCCGAAAACATTTCATACTTATACATCATACTGAAAATTCTTATTTTGCATAACATTTCATAATAATAGCATTTCCGTTCTTTTCTTTAAACATCATGTTCGTGGAATTAGTAATAGCATCAATATGCTTAAATCATATACATAAGGTTTCGAAAGCTCACGAACATATCTTTGTCTGAAACATGATTATATGTCATATCTCTAATCAAAACCTTTTAATGCATAATACACTTTAAAATAACCTCATGACTTACCAAATGCCCATATAACTTATCCCTTACTTGAAAGCAGAGGAACCGAAAGCCTACAATCGAAGGAGCTTAAACTTGGGTACTGGTAACACCTAAACCAAATATCAAAGCTTATTACTATCAATTACTCCTTATCATAAACTTACACATTCATCTCAAAGCCTATCTCTCATAATCAATGAAATCCTAATCCCACCTCAACGAGGTTCCCCAAACACAAGATACATTCATCAAACAACATGATGTACCAAATCATAGCGAAACCATTATTTTAATGTTCATATTCAGATCATGTCAAACAGTTTTAAAATCAATTCAGAATGTGTTTGAGATTGGAAGTAATGGTGCATGCATCAACTTACACAAGGCAACATACAGCATGAACAAAACAGCTTCATAAAAACAACAGTTGAATGGTTTAGAACCCCTCCTTTAGAGTACTAAACCTTGAACCAAGTTATACAAAATTTATCTATAATCCAGACATACCAAATGATGAGCATGTTAATTTATAGCTCAAAACATTCACCCTAACTTTAAATTAAATCCTCAAAATTAGGTATGTCACTTACTGTTCACTGTTTATTCCAGCAACATATATTCCACTTATAAAATACAAATAGGTTATCAATTCACATCCAATTTTCATGATAATTTACAGAGCCACTCCTATGAATGTACAGTAGATTCCATATCATTTTCAGAACTAAATCATTAATCTATGATTTACTAAAAATCATACAAGACAGCATACTCAAATCTATCCTAACAGAATTTCAATTAACTTAGAAATTAAACCATTATTTTTATATTGATCCAATGGCTGTGAGACCACTTCCATTAGAACCATATGTGTCTTATCATTCATAAGAACTACTCCTAGCATCCTAATTCACTGTATACAATTTAATACATAATTTATCATGCTTAAACACAGAATCTGTCACAGTGACAGCTTTGCAACATTTTCTTGTAAATTCACAAACAATTATCAAACGATGGTATTTTCATATGAAATTTAATACACACATACTAGAAATATTAGAATACATGAATAAACATCAAATTGACCATAATATCTTCAATCTTTCAAATTACTAACACAAAACCACAATTCAGCTTCTAACAATCAGATTAGAGAACATAGAGGGAAACTAAAGAAAACAATCACACCATCAAATACCCAAAATAAGATGAGGTTTTATTTACTTACCCACAAACTTTGAGGATTTGGATCCTCTCCATTTCTATTTGAAATGGATAGTGTCCAGTTAAGGGACTAGATCTTTTTAAAAAATATCTATGGTAAAAAATGTGACAGCTCATAACTTAACCCAATATCAATCTTAACTGTAGTTAAACACTTAAACTAAACCACACTTTAACTCAACCGGATAAAGTCTATTGAAAAACAAAAAATAAAAATAAAACATAAAAAGAAAGAAGAGAAAGAGTCACAGCTGTTTTTGGAGGGAAAAGTGAAAACCAAAGAGAACACATCTCAGAGAACACATTCATAGATTCAGATTTTTTATTATTTTGGAGGGAACACATCTCAGAGGCTGTTTTCCTTTTGCACAACAGAGCACGTCTCTGATTCTATCTTGCCAAAACAAAGGTATGACAGTAAAAGTTGTTTATGGTTATCTTATTTGATCTTTGATCATTTTTCTGCGTTTATATTGTTGTCTTGGTGGTTGGATGCCAATTGGAGTCTATCTGAACATTTATTTTTAATTTTTTGAGATAAAGATTGAATCTTTAACTCAACTGAACAAAGTCTATTGGAAAACAAAAAAAAATAAAACACAAAAAGAAAGAAGAGAAAGAGTCACAGCTATTTTCAGAGGGAAAAGTGAAAACCAAAGAGTCCATGTTTGATTGTTTGGAGAGAACACATTCAAAAGTTCAGATTTTTATTATTTTGTAGGGAACACATTTCAAAGTTTGTTTTCTTTTTGTACAACAGAGCACGTCTCTGTTTCTAGCTTGCCAATACAGAGGTATGACAGTAAAAGTTGATAATGGTTATCTTTTTTAATCTTTGATCATTTTTTTCCATTTATTTTGTTGTCTTGGTGCGTTTATATTGTTGTCTTGGTGGTTGGATGCCAGTTGGAGTCTATCTGAACTTTTATTTTTAATTTTTTGAGATAAAGATTGAGTCTTTATATTGGCTGGATGATTCTTGGAGTCTATCTATATATTTTTTTTTAGATCAAGATTCAATCTTTATTAAATGCAAATGTGGGTTGGTGAGTGATGCTTGTGTTTATTAGTCATTATTAGTATATGGCATATGGCATATTAGGGGACACATTTATTGTTCACATATTGTTCAAAATGATGTAATGGTAGCTTTATTTTCAGTTTTTTAAATTTTAGTGAAACCCATATTTTGTTCTTTAAAAAAAAAAAAAAAAACAAATACAATACCATGTTTGTTTTATTGGATTTTTTTTAAATAATCTCTGATTCGAAAACTAAAATGATAGATGAAAGTTATAATAAATTTATGGTCATTTTGTTCTAGGGATAATGATGGATGTTTTAATGGGAGTACATGTACCTTCTAAGGTGCCCATGGAATTTACCCCATTTAAAGGGATGGAGTTTGAAGCAGATGGGATTGCATATGATTTTTATAATGAATATGGAAGAAAGGCTGGTTTTAGCATTAGAAAAGAGTATGAAAATAAATGTAAGAAGACTGGAGTGGTTACTTCAAGGAGATTTGTGTGCGCGAAGGAGGGAGTTCGAGGCAAAGACAAGCGAGATCAGAATGTAAAGTAGCCACAAGTAGAAACAAGATGTGGTTGTGAAGCACGTTTGGTTATTGTACTTAATCGAGATAGTAAAAAATATGTGGTGAATGAATTTATTGCTAAGCATAACCACTATCTCCACCTCCCATCAACTGTACACATGATGCCATCACAACGAAAAATGACTGCAAATCATGCTATTGAAATTGATTTGGCATATGAGTAGGGATTGAGATTAAAGCAATCTTATGAGCTTCTTAGTAAGCAGGTTGGTGGATATGATAATCTTGGTTTTACCAAGCAAGATCAGAAAAACTATTTACGAACTAGGCGATAGAGAGACATGGAGCATGGGGAAGCTGCTAGCTTGGGAAGATATTTCAGTCAAGAACTTAAGGAAAATCCTTCATATTATTTTGCTACTCAATTGGACTGTGAAGAGTTGATTACTAATATCATTTGGGCCAATGCAAGAATGATCATTGACTATAGCCATTTTGGTGATGTAATAACATTTGATACAACGTATAGTACAAATAGAGATGCAAGACCACTTGGTGTATTTTTGGGACTCAATCACCATAGAGAAATTGTTGTATTTGGAGGTGCACTTTTATATGATGAAACGATTGAATCTTTTGTATGGTTATTTGAGACCTTCTTAGAAGCAATGTCTGAAAAGAAGCCTGTTAGGACATATGTGATTCACTTGTTAGGAACATATGTCACTATTTTAAGTAATTAGCTAATCCTTTGACAAAACGCACTTTACTTGTATTTGGGTAGATCTAGGATGTGTTAAATACTTCAAGAAACTTTGTTTCAAGATCAAGTGTTTAAGCCATGCAAGTCTGTCCAAGATTCAAGCTGAAAAGTGCAAGTTCATTAAAGCTCGACAGCTAGCATCTATCGAGCTTGAAGAGCTGTTCCAGCTCCGTGGCTCGACAACAGCTCGACAGATAGGGTATCTGTCGAGGTTTATGAAAAACAAAATTTCAGTTCTATTCTGACTCTAATCCGTGTTTATGTGTTTGGGCTTTCTTTTCTCACAACCCTAGACATATAAAATGATTATTTTAAGGGTCGTCAAAGATGACACAAGTTGCACAAGTGTTGAGCAAAGTTTGTTCAAGCAAATTGTGATCGGAGACAGAATTTGCCCTAATTCATCATTCTTGTGAAGAAGTTGCTGTGTTTGTACACCGTAGGGTTTTGTAACCAAGCATCTTCTTGATCTTCATCGTCTGGATGAACTAAAGAACTTTGTTCCAACAACCTTCTCTAGTTGGTGATTGAAGTCGCATACTGGAATCCGCGCAATTAGTTAGTCACGTACTGGGAGCCGTGCATCAAAAGGAGAGATTGTCACTATAGAACAAGTCCAATTGGGTATTAGGGTAAGGGTTCAACTGTAGGTTGGTATAAGGTACTGGGATTCCTTTACTTGTAACCGCTTGTTGTGATAATAGTAGATTCTCGGGAGTGGTGACCTTAAATTCACCTGGTGGGATTTTTGCCGTGTAGGTTTTTCCCATTCGTAAACAAATCACCGTGTCAATTTATTTTCCGCTGCATACTTAGTTTAATTGGTGATTTGTTTGCGCTACCGTGCATTTGCATGTTAATTTGATTAATTAATAAACTTGGCTAATTAATCAATTAATTCATCACAAGAGGTCAATTCTTTTTGGCCTATCAAGTGGTATTAGAGCAGGCACACTTTGATTAGGTTTTAATATTTGTTGTGTTGATCCATTGACCCCTGTTGTCATGGCTGCAACCGGTTTGAAGAGATCTTTGATTTCAAATACATCTTATTTTTCTAATCTCTGCTTATTTGAGTGTATCAAAAAATACAAGTCTAAAAGTTATTTGAATTCTCTTGTGATGACCATTGTAAAATATCTCAGTTTGCCTAAGAATGAAATTGAGCAAAGGAGTTCGTCTGAGAAGAGTAAAAGTTAAAGGTTTAGCTCGTAAAAGGCACATGAGAGAAAGCACCATTCCTAATGATCTGTCATCTAAGCACGAAGTGTGTTTTATGATAAAGTCCGCATTTAAAGTTATGGACACATGTTTGTGGTACCTTGACAATGGTTGCTCAAGACACATGACTGAAGACCGATCTCTCTTCAAGGTTTTCGATTCTAAGAAAGGTGGCAACGTCACTTTTGGTGATGGGAGCAAATCACAGATTAAAGGAAAGGGAATTATCTCTCTACCTAGACTGCCGGACATTGCAAATGTTCTATATGTAGAAGGTCTGAAGGTAAACCTGTTGAGCATAAGTCAGAAATGTGATCAAGACTTCATGGTGCTATTCTAAAAGGAAAGTATCTTGTCATGGATGAGTCTAGAAAGAAGCTCATAAGTGATGTTCGCACTCTAGACAACTGTTATGGATTGGTTCCTGTTGTAGATATTGTATGCAATAGCATTCGTTTGCCAAATGAAGATCTATGGCATCAACGGATGGGACATGCTAGTTACAAACATCTTTCTATTTTATCTAAACATGAATCAGTCTTGGGGATACCAAAGCTTAGTAGAATAAGCAATGTGGTGTGTGGACCATGTCAGCTTGGGAAACAGACGAAAGCTAAGCATCCGGGCACTCAGACATCAACTACATCTAGACCATTGGAGCTTTTACATTTGGATCTTATGGGTCCAACTAGAACCGAGTCTCTTGGTGGTAAGAGATACATCATGGTTGTGGTAGATGACTTCACTAGGTACACTTGGGTCATTCTCCTACGATCCAAGTCTGACGCTCCTGAGCACATTGAAGTTTTGTGCACAAGACTGCAGAATGAAAAAAGCCTGAAGATTGATCGAATTCGAGTGACCATGGGAAAGAATTTGAAAACTCATATATGAAGTCCTTTTGCACAAGATCAGGTATATCTCAAGAATTCTCTGCTCTTATTACTCTTCAGCAGAATGGTGTAGTAGAAAGAAAGAACAGGGTTATTCAGGAGATGGCCAGAGCCATGTTATACAACAAGGATGTCGCTAGAAACTTGTGGGGAGAAGCCGTTAACACTACATGTCATACGGTCAATAGGATGTACTTCAAACCCGATACCAAGAAGACTCCATATGAGTTATGGAAAGGAAAGAAGCCGAATGTGAAGTATTTTAAAATCTTTGGAAGTACTTGTTTCATCCTCAAGGATAGAGAGAATGTGGGAAAGTTTGACTCCTGGAGCGATGAAGGAATATTTATGGGCTACTCCTTTACAAGCAAGGCTTATCGGGTATACAACAAAAGAACTATGAAGGTAATGGAGACAGTGAATGTTGTTATTGACGAGTCTTCAGATTCTGGTTCTGAGAAAGGTATTGAGGAATTCCCCAAAGAAATTCTTCCTCATGAGCCTAAGGAAGTTCAAGAAATTGTTGAACAAGAACTTGCATCTCCAAGTACTCCCGGTACTCCTAGTGTTGTGGAAGATTCTGCAGATATGCCCACTTCACCAGATTCTGAATCCCATGAGAAGAAAGGACCTTTATCCAAAATTAAATTAAATCATCCTCCAGAAGTTATTGTGGGAAACATGAATGAACTCACATTAAGGAAACGTACAGTTGATAAATGTGTTGCTAACTTTGTGTCTTATTCTTGTTATTTGTCACAGGTTGAACCCACTAAAGTTGAGGAAGCTCTTCAGGATGAAAGTTGGGTCGAAGCAATGCATGATGAACTGCATCAGTTTCAGAGGAATGATGTCTGGACTCTAGTACCTAGAACGGAGGGTGAGCACATCATCGGCACAAAGTGGATATTCCACAATAAGACTGATGAGGAGGGCAATGTGATCCGCAACAAGGCTTGGCTTGTAGCTCAAGGATACTCACAAATGGAAGGAGTAGACTATGATGAAACATTTGCCCCAGTTGCCCGTATGGAGTCCATCAGAATTCTCCTAGCCCTTACATGTCACTTAAAATTCAAGTTTTACCAGATGGATGTAAAGACTGCTTTCTTGAATGGGCTACTTAAAGAGGATGTCTATGTAGCTCAACCAAAAGGATTCATTGATCCACACTTTTCGGATCATGTGTTGTACCTCAAGAAGGCACTTTATGGGTTGAAGCAAGCCCTTAGAGCTTGGTATGATCGGCTCACATAATACTTGGTGTCACATGGATTCATAAGAGGAAAAGCTAATTAGACTCTGTTCATAAAAAGGGAAGATGGCGAGTTGATAGTTGCTCAAGTCTATGTTGATGATATCATCTTTGGGTCGACTAAGGATGAACTTGTTTATGGCTTCTCACAACTCATGCAAGCCGAGTTCGAGATAAGCATGATTGAAGAGCTGACTCACTTCCTTGGATTGTAGATTCGTCAACAAGATTCAGGTATATTCCTTTCTCAATCTAAATATGCTAAAAATCTTGTGAAAAAGTTTAGTTTAGAATCTGCTAGTCCTATCAAAACCCCTATGAGTCCAAATGTTAAACTTGCTGTTGACTTGTTAGGTAAAAGTGTTGATTCATCTCTTTATAGAAGCATGATAGGTAGTCTTCTTTACCTTACTGCTAGTAGACCTGACATTAGTTACAGTGTGGGAGTGTGTGCTAGATATCAAGCTAATCCTAAAGAATCTCATATGATTGCTTTGAAAAGAATCATAAAGTATGTCAAAACCACTGCCGACTTTGGTGTGTGGTATAGCAAGGACACAAATGATGTCTTAGCTGGATATTCTGACGCTGATTGGGCTGGGAATGCTGATGATAGAAAGAGTACACCGGGGGGTTGTTTTTACGTGGGTAATAATCTTGTTTCCTGGATGAGCAAAAAGCAGAACTCCATCTCATTATCCACTGCAGAAGCTGAGTACATCGCTGCCGGTAGCTGTTGCACCTAACTCTTATGGATGCAAAAACTCCTCCATGATTATGGTATTTGTCAAGAGCATCTCACCATCTATTGTGACAATACCAGTGCCATCAACATCTCTAAGAATCCGGTTCAACATTCTCGAACCAAACACATAGAGATTCGACATCACTTCATTAGGGAGCTTGTCGAAGATGGTACTCTCACTCTTGAGTTTATTCATACCGATGATCAAAAGGCTGACTTGTTTACCAAACCTCTTGACAGCAAACGTTTTGAATTCCTTCGTCAAAACATTGGTGTTATCTCCATGGAATGATCTCCTTCTCTCCTTCTTCTTTCTCATGCATTTGCATCTAGTTTTATGCTTTTCTTAACATGTTTTTGTTTGTTGTTTTCAGTTTTTTTTTTTTTTTTTTCATATAAAAATAATTAAAAAATTAAAAAATCTGAAAAATACAAAAACAGTATGTGTTTTGTGTACATTAGTACTTGTGTACCTTGGATGGCCATTGAAACAAAGTTTTCTAAACTTTGTATATTTTGTAGCTTAGATGAGCATCTCTATGCACAACTAAGCAAGTGAGCTTTGTGGCTCGTGTTTGTGATGAGTAAGATTAAGTAATCTCTTGTACTTAACACTCGTATCACTCTTTTTGACGGGAAGGACTAGAAAATTCTAAGAGAAATGCATAAATAACAATCTCACCACTGTTGCCTGCCAATCATGAAATGACATCTGTATGCTTCGGCATAGAAAAAGTGCAATGTCAAAGACATCTGTATGCTTCGGCATAGCAAAAGTGCAATGTCAAAAGCTTAACATCATTGGGTATTTCTTTTCTTTCTATTATATGTCCATGCATGATTTGCTTAAAAGAAAAATATGCAAAGAAAATAAAAAGAAAAAAGATCAAAATTTGCAAGCGTGTCTTCTAGGAGATGTGGGAGTTATAGGATGTACCTCAAAGGTGATAGTCCCCATCAAACAGTTATGATTGTATGTGAGTTAAAGTGATTTTCTCATATCTCAAATCATCATAACTAGTTGACACTTATGCAATCTTGCGATGTTTTTCACACACAACACGCAATATTCTTTGCTACTCTTGATACATGTGCAGGTACAATGTGATTTGGCCATCACAAGATTTTACATGTGTTAATGTATGCTCACTAAACTATCTTGACTTGTTTTTGAAATATAAAATTGGTTAGACTTGTTTAGTGTGTGTGTGTTTTGAGATCACAATGCTTGACATTTTTCTTGTTGAGAGATGTTTTTGAGGGTTTATAATGTTGATTGGATCATTGGTTGAGTTGCATGCTTGATTGCATTCATACCTGTGTTTTTCCCTTCTTGAAAAACTGTTTTTAAGCAATCTCGACAGCTTCTCGACACCTCCTCGACACCTGGCTATCTATCGAGCTCTTAAGCTATTTCTTATCGCAATCTCGACAACTAGGTGGATCGATCGAGAAAGTTCCTGACCTCTCAATAGCTTCTCGACAGTTGGTGGATCGATCGAGATTCTTTAATCGTGTCTGATGAATTGTTCCTCGACACCTTCTCGATAGCTGCATTTGTCGAAGCCTTTTTGCTCAACACCTTTCTCGACAACTGTCTCGACACCTCTATCTGTCGAGCTTTACTGACCTTCTATATAAAGGTTCAACGCGATCCCTCATTCACTTTTCTCGATCTCTCTCTCGACAGATCAAACTTTTCACCTCCCAAAGCACTCTCACTCACTCCAAATCTTTTCCTCAAGGTTTCTACAAACTTTTTCAAGATTTTCTTCACTTGGTAAGCTTCTCATCTTTCATTCTTCATGCATTTCATGTTTTGAAACCTTGGTTTTGGGGTTTTTTTGAAAAATTATAGGGCTTTTCAAAATTGATGAGTTTTTGTTGAAATTTTGGGATGGGTTTTTGCTTAAATAAGTTTAAAATCTCATACATTGCATCACATAAGCATTATAACAGTATTATCATGCATTTAGATGTGTGCAATTTGATTGTGTGCTGGTAGGATTGGATTAGGTTGAGCCCATGATGCTATTTCTTTTGCATGTCACATGTTCATGCACTCCCATACATATGTTCATTCTTTTCAATATATCTTGATATATTTGAACTACTTGGGACTTTTCTGATTGTCTCTTTCTCTCCCTCTCTCTTCTGTTTACGTTAGTCTGTGTCTATGGCACCTAAACGCAAGTCTACTCCGTCTCGGAACCCTCTTCGCTCCGGGGCATCCACTTCATCTGATCCTACTCCTTCATTTATTCGGTTCCGTGATGAGGATGCCTGAAAGGCTTTTTCGGAGAACTTTTCTCGACGAGGCATTCATTCTGAACGCCAAGTCATCCTGGCGGACTTCGCCAACACTGACCTACCCGTTGTCATTCACAGTCGGGGTTTGGAGTCACTGTGTGACGTTCTGCTCACATGTCCATCCGTGCTGATCTAGGAGTTTTACTCCAACATGCATGGATTTGATTATTCAGTACCTCATTTTATCACTTGCATTCGAGGTACGCGCATTGCTGTCACACCGCAAATTGTTGTGAATGTGCTCCATGTCCCTAGGGTAGAATTTCCTGACTACCCTGGTTGTGAGCGTCTGAGGACTATGTCTAAAGATAAGCTCAAATCTGCTTTCTGTGAGCGCCCTTCTAATTGGGGTGAGTGTCAGTTCACTTACTGTTCGGGTTTTGCAAAAGGTCCTCGGTTTTTGAACATGGTCATGACATTTGTTCTTCACCCTCTATCTCACTATAACTCTATCACAGAGCCTCGTGCTCGATTTTTGTTGTCCCTTCTTGAGCATCTTACTATAGATTTTCTTTCTCACTTTATTCTTTCTATCATAGATGTCTATAGGGATTCGGCGTCCTGTGATAAGCTCATCTTCCCTTCGGCTATCACGAGGATCTTACGCCACTTTTCTGTTCCCTTTCCAACGTCCGACCATTTTTCCTACATGTGTGCCATAAACGCCGCTACCGTTAAACGAAGCGATGCGCAATTTAGGTCGAGGCAATCTAGGTCAACAGCTCCTCCCTCCCGTTCGGCTCCATCCCGATCTGCTCCATCCACATCTGCTCCCTCCTCTTTTACGGGCGATGTGACTCTCAGAGACATCATGGCGCAGCTTCAACGCATGGATACTCGCCTTGATACACTATCTACTGAGCTGTATCAGGTGAATATCTGTGTCGACCGTATAGCACGACAGCAGGCGGTTATGAGTGGCTTTCCTCTTGAGGCTTCTCCTCCACCTCCTACAGCGGCTTCTAAGGCTGAGTATGATGAT
This sequence comes from Notholithocarpus densiflorus, assembly GCA_030021035.2. Lineage (NCBI taxonomy): Eukaryota > Viridiplantae > Streptophyta > Magnoliopsida > Fagales > Fagaceae > Notholithocarpus > Notholithocarpus densiflorus. The sequence continues at coordinate 4,244,119 of JARYZH020000007.1, forward strand.
GATGATGCTACTGCTTCCGAGGATGATGATGATGGAGATGCTAGCTCTTCCGGTACAGATGAGATGTCTACTTGACACTCTTACCCTTTGTCACTCGTGCCAAAATTGGGAAGTAGTTTTGGATATGCGAGTAGTCATTCTTAGGGGTAGAGTTAGTATAGGACCATTTTGTTAGGGGGAGTGTTGATATCTGAGGGATGTAGTGAGGATTATTTGTATCTTTTTTCTTTTCTCTACTTTAGATACATTTATTTCTTGTACATGGGTCTTGTGACCATTATTGACATACATTGTACTTATCTTCTTTATATATTGATGTATGTTTCTTTCACTTACCCTTACATGTGTTGTTTCTTTTCTCTCTTTATGCACATGCTTCTTATTACTTGTATGCAATCTATAACTTCTGTTTCACACAAAGATGTCTTGATGAGTTTTGTTTAAAGTGTTTCAGGTTGTCAAAGTCTACTTGCCATAAACTCTCCTCTTGCGAAGTTTTTCAAGAGTTTGTATTAGGATAGATTTTATTGTATTCAACAAGTGAATATGAGTTGAGTGATTTATGACTTCTCCCATATCTCATTTGTTTGTTGTGGTTTTGTCACGGATTGCCAAATGGGGAGATTGTTAGGACATATGTGATTCACTTGTTAGGAACATATGTCACTATTTTATATAATTAGCTAATCCTTTGACAAAACGCACTTTACTTGTATTTGGGTAGATCTAGGATGTGTTAAATACTTCAAGAAACTTTGCTTCAAGATCAAGTGTTGAAGCCATGCAAGTCTGTCCAAGATTCAAGCTGAAAAGTGCAAGTTCATTAAAGCTCGACAGCTAACTCGACAGCTAACTCGACAGCTAGCATCTATCGAGCTTGAAGAGCTGTTCCAGCCCCGTGGCTCGACAGCAGCTCGACAGATAGGGTATCTGTCGAGGTTTATGAAAAACAGAATTTCAGTTCTGTTTTGACTCTAATTCGTGTTTATGTGTTTGGGCTTTCTTTTCTCACAACCCTAAACATATAAAATGATTATTTTAAGGACCGTTAAAAGTGACACAAGTTGCACAAGTGTTGAGCAAAGTTTGTTCAAGCAAATTGTGACCAGAGACAGAATTTGCCCTAGTTCATCATTCTTGTGAAGAAGTTGCTGTGTTTGTACACCATAGGGTTTTGTAACCAAGCATCTTCTTGATCTTCATCGTCTGGATGAACTGAAGAACTTTGCAGCCAACAACCTTCTCTAGTTGGTGATTGAAGTCGCATACTGGGATCCGTGCAATTGGTTAGTCACGTATTGGGAGCCGTGCATCAAAATGAGAGATTGTCACTACAGAACAAGTCCAATTGGATATTGGAGTAAGGGTTCAACTGTAAGTTGATATAAGGTACTAGGATTCCTTTACTTGTAACCGCTTGTTGTGATAATAGTGGATTCTCGGGAGTGGTGACCTTAAATTCTCCCAATGGGGTTTTTGTCGTGTAGGTTTTCTCCATTCGTAAACAAATCACCGTGTCAATTTATTTTCCACTGCATACTTAGTTTAATTGGTGATTTGTTTGTGCTACCACGCGTTTGCATGTTAATTTGATTAATTAATAAACTTGGCTAATTAATCAATTAATTCTTCACAAGGGGTCAATTCGTTTTTGGCCTATCAAAGCCAATTACTATTTTCACAGATCAAGATGCAGCAATGTCAGCTGTAATAAAGGTAGTCATGCCTAAGACATATCATGCATTGTGTAGTTGGCATATGTGGCAGAATGCTGAGAGACACTTGGGTCATTTACTTAAAAATGAGTCTCAATTTAATGATGCTTTCTTAGCATGTGTCTATGAGTATGATGGTAAAGATGAGTTTCTTACAGCTTGGAATGAAATGTTGGATAAGTACGATGTTTGTGAAAATAAATGGCTAATTGATCTATTCAAATTGAAGGAAAAATGGGCCCAAGCATATGTTAAGAGAACTTTCACTACAGGAATGAAGACAACCCAACTTAGTGAGAGTTTCAATGCTGACATGAAGGATTGCTTGTGTACTGATCTCAATATAGTAGAGTTTTTCACTCATTTTGAAAGAGTTGTCAATCAAAAACGGAATAAGGAGTTAGAAGCAGAATACAATTCTAGACATAAATTTCCAAGATTGAAGCTCAAAAGTTCTCCTATGCTTAACCAAGTAGCAACAATGCACACGCCTACATTGTTTGATTTATTTCAAAAACAGAAGTTGAAGAGGTAATGACACTTTCCATCCTAGAACGCAATGTGAGTCAAACACATAGTTATGTGGTTGGACTTTTCAATCGATATGGAAAATATGAAGTCATGTGGAATTCATTAGATGAGACTATATCTTGTAGTTGCAGAAAGTTTGAGACATTTGGTATTTTATGTAGGCATGGTTTGAAAGTTCTTGATGTATTGGATATCAAGTTAATTCCTAATAGATATATCATGAAAAGGTGGAGAAGAGATGCAAAAGATGGAAGTGGAAAAAATTGCACAACACATAACATTAAGCTGGATACTCGACTGGAATATGTAGATCGATATCAAGATCTATGTCCAAAATATATTCAATTGGTGAATGAGGCATGTGAAACTAAAGAAGGCCATAATATTCTAAGCTTAGCTGAATGTTCAAAATGTGTGTAAAACACCCTTGAACGTTTAGACCTCCAATTTATAAATTACCAATTCAAGCTTAATATCAAACAATGTATGTGCGGAAAATGAACATAAGCTTATAATCGAATTGATAAACAATCTAAACCAAATAAAATTACATCCACAGCAGAAATTAAATGGCAAAGATTAAGGGAAGAGAGATGCAAACACAAGAACAATACAACGATGTGTTATCGAAGAGGAAACCGAAGCCCTCGGCGTAAAACCTCTCCGCCGCCCTCCAAGCGGTCAATAATCCACTAGAAAATGTAGTTGGTATACATGAACAGCAATAGACCCTCCAAGCCTAATCTACCCAGTGTACCTAAGCCCTCCAAGCTTCTTGCTCCAACAAGGTTGCGCCGAACCTTTGTCTTTTCTAGCTTACCGGATTCCGCTATAGCTCATAGCATCAACCAATAACCATTGGTCCCTTCCTAACTGCTTCCCAAAGTACCAAAAAGCCTTCTCACAGATGTGGGTATGGTGAGAAAAGGATTTGGCTAAGAACCTCTCAAGAATGTAACAATGGAGAGGAAGAGAGTAAAGAAATTTGAAGAGTCTCTATGTGAAGATTGGGGATGAGTCAATCTTGTTTCTCTCTAAGGTTTCTCTCTCAAAATTCTCTCTAGAAGCTCTCTACATTTCGTGGGTATAAGGAGTATTTATACTGGTATGAGAAAGGAATGTGAAGAGTCAGTTTTTCCAAAACAGAGCTAGCTGGCGGCTTGGCCTCGCGACTTGACTGAGTCACGAGTTCAAGCCGCGAGCTAACAGAATGGCCAGGCTAGACTTTTTGTCCTGTAGTGCTCCAGCTGGCGTGACTGTTCATCTTCTCTACACGCTTCACTCGTGTGCTGCAGTTGGCGGCTTGCCAGTCGCAAGTCACCCGCGAGTCCCAGCCGCGAGTTTCTGCATCCTTGCACAATCTTGAGCATTTCTTCACACTCTCTCACACACTACCCTTACATGATTCCCACCTAAATACAGGGTTACTAATTGCTAAAATACAAGCAAATTTGGCACGAAATAAAGCCAACAGAATGGTTGATTAAATTCAACCTTACATTAGCAATTGCAGATTTGAAAAAAAAAAAAAAAAACCTTTATGACCTTAGGAATTGCAAAGCTAATGTAGAAGAAGACATCATTAGGCCTTCCATCGATTTTGCAGACAAAGAAGATCAATTATGTACTTCGATTATGATTGTACCAAAAGGGATAAAGAAAAGGGAGATTTATCGTAATAAAAAGCGTATGACGAAATTATGAATAGAAAAGATGCCGAAACCAAAGGAAGGCACATCAAAGAAGCAAACAAAGAAAAGAAAAGTGCAAGAGGTAATCTTCTAAATTATCCTTATTTTCACCATTCTATTTTGTTTTTACACACTAAATATAGTATACTATTATTATTGCTAAACAAGTACAATTTTTACGGGAAATATATGCACATGACATCATGGCATAAAAGAAAACTGAGGATATCTTTTCTGGAAATATTACTAGTTTTACACAACTTTTAATGGTAAAGATATTTACAATTATATATTTTACTTTGATATTAATAATAGTTTAGATGCATGATTTGATAATTTTAATGCTAAGCTTGTGATATGTGTAATGTGTAATTGGTTTTTTTGTAGTCGGCTTCTACAAGTTCTGCATCACATCAGGGAGGCTCATCAGCAAGTGTTGCATTAGCATCACATTTAGAGAGTATATCAAGTGTTGTAGGCTCCAATGACAAAATTGATGGTGCAGGAGGTCTCTTGACTCAAGGAAGTGTTGCAAGTGGAGGTCCCTTGACTCAAGAAAGTGTTGCAAGTGGATGGAATGAGATGGTTAATAAAGTCAAGCCATTTTTCTAGTTTAGGATCATGTTTTATAATCTAAGACACATGTTGAGATTAAGTGCTCTTGTTTTGTAATTTTCCTAGTTTAGGACTGGAGTTTTGATGGTCCTAGTTTAGGAATGAGATGGTTCATAAAGTCAAGCCATTTCCTTTTGTTACCAAAGAGCATATCTTTGTTTATATCTTGCCAAAACAGAGGTACAAGTTGTGACCAAGTGTTCTAGTTTTGTAATTTTCTTACTTTAAGATTGAAGTTATGATGATCCATAAATTTGAAGTTTCTTTTCAATGGATCATAATCTGCATAAATTTTGCTTCTTAGATGGCCTATATTATTATACTATGTCTTATTAGGGAGTTCTATTTATCTCCAATTATCAATATCAATGTTTACTTTAATTGCAGAAGCTTCATTGACTTTTGGTAGCTGCTTAATCAAGCAACTGACAGTGATTTGCATGTCTGATGTATCTCTGCATGATGTTAATTTTTGCATAATTATTTGTTGCTATAGAAATTGTTATGTTTTTCTGCATAATTATTGTTTCTACAGAATAGGTCCGGTATTGCACATTCTGTAGCAGATTGTCCTATTTTGTTTTAAAGGTTTCAGATGTATTGTTTGTGTTTCTGCAAAAGTTGTTGTTTTCTGCATAATTGTTATGCTATTAGGAGTGGATCAGTTTCCCTCTTTGTTGTAGATAGTGTTCAGTTTTTGTCTAGGCAAGAGTTGTTGTTTTTATATGTAAGTGTTGCTGTTTGATTTAGGCAGTGTTCAATTTTTTTGGCTAGGCAGAAGTTGTTGTTTTTATGTATAACTAGTCGCTAACCTGTGCGATGCACAGGAAAATTACTGAAAATGAAATCTAATGAATACTAAGCAATTATGCAAAATACCATTTAAGTTAAAAGACAAATATTAGTGAATGTCGTTATTCTTAGCTGTTTGTGTTACATCTAGAGTTTCATATCTAAGTTATTACAATACTACTTGTAACAACTGAAGCTCACAATATAAGTATATTATATGAGGCCAAAACTTATATTATCTTCAAGCTCCCTTTAGCCTTACAGAGTTCCTAACAAAATTTCTTTTGTATTGAATTTGATTTCAAAGGACTTATTCAAAATTATTTGAATTAAACCTCACAAATTAGAAAGAAAAAATAAATAACATTACAACATTGTAGCTGATTAATATACAAATAAACTACCAATTTAACATGATAAATCACTATTAATAATTTAGAAAGAAAAAATTAACAAAATTAAAGTTATTACCTGTTTAACCTAAAACTTTTCATATACTAAAGTTGTCAAACACCTATTAACAAATAACTATTGATATAAAATATTCAGTAATTCCTTCAATACCACAAGTTGTTCATGCTGTAAAAAATTTGAGAGAATAACACAGCAAGCAACTTAAACTCTTTCGTTCTTGGATCCTACAAAACAATATATATATATATATATATATATATATATATATATATATATATATATATATATAGCAATGGAGACAGAACATGCCATTAAAGAGAACCAATTAGGATAGTGTTAGAGGCAAAGTAAAAAATTAAAAATAACTGAAGAAGCAAGCGGTTTGGCTAGCATACCAGCTAGTTAATTTATATCAAAAGACATAGAAATCTTACAATCAAATAGAATCCATTTTAAAAGTAAATAAATACATGTGGTACAATCAGATAAATAAAAGGTTTGTCAAGATGGTCAGGTTTGGCAATGAAGAAGACGCAGCAGCTATTGATGAGAGTAATCTCTATCTTAAACTTGTGATAATGATGAAGATGCAACAACTATTAATTATGCAGATCTAGCATAATCTTATTTTGATTCAACAACAACAAAAATGACGATAATTACCATAAAAAATTACATAAAAAAACAGCCTTTTATGATATAGCCAAGAGTACAATCAAATACAATCAAAGCTAATAGAAGGAATTTTAAATCGATTCCAATGATGAAGGAGGGATTCACTTAAATGAGGAGACCAATAAAAAAGAAGAAGTATATGTTCTAGGTATAGTATTGAATTTTGAACTCTATAATTCAATTTGCTAACTACTAAAATACCTTAGCAAATTGAATTTCTATAAGCACGGATTACACCATTCAATTGAATTTCTGCAGGCACGAATACTACTAAAACTCTATGATTCAATTTTCCAACTACTAAAAGTCTAAAACTCTATCACACAGATAATACAATATAAACCAATAATGTTACCGCCGTCTCAAACATTTAAAAAAAAAAAAAAAAACCAAATCAATTTTAAACTTAGAAACAAACAATCATATATTAGTACAAATACCCACAACACAAAATATGTAGTAACAAAATTAAAAAAAAAAAAAAAAAAAACAACAATAAAAAAGAACAATACTATTAATCTAATCCTTACATTGAACTATTATGCAGGGCAATCACAAGAATAGAGGTCGAGAGCAACTGGGATTTAGAGATGCCTGAACTAAATCATCCATCTTTTCAGTATTAATATAGTGTGAGGAGAAGAAGAGATGAAGGAGTTAGAAAGCCAAAGTCTGGTGTTAGGAAGCTGAAGGGTTGCATTTGAGATTGTAACCATGGAACACAAAAGATTGCTATTTGAAATTGTAACTGTGGAACACAAAGGGTTGCCGTCTAAAATTGTAACTGTGGAACACAAAAGGTTGGGAATTATTTTCTTTTTATTAGTATTTTTAAATTTAGGAAAACTAATTTTAAATTGTAGGACAAATTCAGGAAAAAGAATGGTAATGATATGGCAGCTTATGTGGCTCAACCTGAGCGTAGCAACATTAAATGTTACGCTTCAGCTTTTAGTAATATATAGATTGTTGCTGTTAGCAGAGGATCAGAGGTATGGATCCCCTGTTTTGTTTACACGAGGTTCTTATGTAATGTTTTGCATATTCATTAAATAAAATTTCTACATTTTATCTCCAAAAAAAAAAAAAAAACTATCATTACATAATTGTTACAACATTATCATTTTTTTTTTTTTTTTTGAAAATGATACTTTCATTCATCATCAGAGAGAAAATGGAATACAATAGAGTGAGGCATAATAGCCATATACAGAGCAGAATCAGGGAGGGTAAAATACATATTGAATGGGGGCATGACACCTTCCAAACTTGAACAAATTGCACAATAGAGAGGGCATCAGATTCAATAATGATACTGGGGATGTTCATTTCTTAGGCAAGGATGATCCCATTTTCCAGAGCAATGGCTTCAGTTGTATCAGCAGGGTAGCGAGCTGGGAGTTTTGCTTATTGCTGCTGTGACATGGCCATTGGAGTCTCGGATGATTGCTCTGATGCATGAGGGTCTTCCATCTTCAGTTGTTGCACCATCAACATTAATCTTGTGAGTGCCATTATCATTGAACACTTAACTAAGCAAGATACAAATTTGAGTACACTTTGTATATTTGAACATATAACCCACAAAAGGATTCTGCCTTTGATCAACTAATTGACATTTCTCCCAAGTTGATGTTTAGGCCAATACACTTTGAACATCACATGAAGTAAATTGGTTGGTATTTCTCCTAGGTCTTTTCCATCTTTCTTTACAACTGCAGTTTTTTTAGAGCATTTTGAAGTCTTACATTTCCAATTGACTGTCAAGGTTACAAATTGTAATACTTTGATTCCATACATCTATTTGAGAAAAAATGAAAAATCAGATACAATCATACAATTAAATGTGAAAGCCATTATAACCTGTAATAAAAGTCATTAGAAAAATACAAAGTAAGAAATACAAAAAGTCATTAAATTTCCCTTTTTTTTTCATCAGCCCTGACATTTTGATCCACCAAAAAAGAAGCGCCCAATGAATCTAAGAAACCTATGTGCAAAATAAGTAATTCAACATTTATAATCCAAATTCATATCCAAATAATCAAACCATGCCTAAATCCAAAATCATTCCATATCTGGGACGAAAATCAAACAAACTCAACTATAATATCACCTACCTAAATAAAAAATCAAAGCAAATATGGGGAAAGATCCACAAGTTCATCTTCCAAACCAGATCCCGTCAAGTCACCGCCAATGACCATTGCCACCGCCACCAGCCCCAGCGAGCACAGCACTACCAGACCCGACCTCATCGACTTGGAGTGAGCCACCGTTCACCCATGTCTACCTTGCAACCCCATCAAATCTAGTTTGTGTTCTTAGCATCCATCTTCGTTGTGCATTTTTCTTTTTCAATAGAGTTAACACAAAGTAAAACAATAAGTGAAAAGTTTAACCCCGGTTAAACTTGAAGAGTTAAGTCTGTTAACCCCTGTTGAACTTGAAATGTTAAGTTTGTTAACCCCAGTTGAACTTGAAGAGTTAAGTGATTTGAATTTTAATTGACGTGGCACAGTTTAGGCCTTTGATTTATTTCAAGCGAATCTTGTCCCTTAACTGGAAACTCTCCATTTCAAATAGAAATGGAGAGGATCCGAATCCAAACTTTGAAGCTGAAACCTTAGGGCTAATCTTTTAATTTCTTCTTTAGAGAGAGATATATGGTTTCGGTGAGAGAGGGAGGGCTGTTGGTGAGAGAGTGAGAGAGAGGTGTTGTCGATTCAAGAGCAAAGAAAGAAGAAAGAAGAATAGAGAAACTGAAGACTGACTTCAGTGCAGCAACAAAGTAGACAAGAGAAATAACTTGGGTGGGGCGCGTGTTTGCTAAGGGAAGAGTGAGCTGATGACTCACCTTTGCACTTTTCACAAGCTTATATTCTATAAAGGCCCAAACTATAAAATAACTTTGCATATAAACCCTTACCTTTATACTTAATTAAACACCAACAACTATATATCTAATAACTTAACCACTTAATATAGTTGTACATACTTAGTATATATTCATAATACAATTAGCCATTCAATTATATATAATCTTCACAATTCTTATTCAATGGCATTATATAATAATATGCTTATTAAATACTCTTATATTAATTTTAGAAAGTAAGTGACTCAAATAATAATTAACCACTTGAACACATATGTTAACTATAAAGTTGGGTCGGGGTGTTACACAAACCGTGTGCGATGAGGCTAGTTCCTACATATCATTGTGTAACTCCCAAATGCATCTTTTAAAACCCTCTTGAGACTAGTGAATATATTTTGCTCATTCTAAAAATGATGGAGAGGCATAATAGATAAGGATGGTGAGATGGGGATGTTTTAATTTAGGGTTGATACGATTTATGCATTTAAAGTATGTTAATTTTTTTGTACTAGATCTCATCATACTCCTACATATTTTGGTGATTAAACACATAAATTTTATTGACAAATGCATAAATTTTATTGAAAAATTTATAAATCTTGAATTAGGGTGAATGGAAACTATTTATATTTTTAAAATTTAAAAAAAAAAAAAAAAAAAAAAAAAAAAACACAAGAACAAGCAATCCTTTGAAATATTAACATAAGAATTAAATCTCAGTATTAATTTAGTAAAGGATTCTAAAGGTGTTTTCCCTATTAATTCTTATTGCATGTAGTTGTTACATTTCTTGGCAACAAAAGTTGCTATAACTAAAGTATTGTCATTGAGAATCCTAGTAAATTACTAGATACCCAATTATGGCTTCTTCGGAAAAGTATTTAGGGGATTTAACTTATAAATCTTGAGTAGAAATATGATACAACGTAACTGTGGAAAGTCAGAAATATTGGTCCCATTGGGATCGATCTGAGGAGCCTAAAGGCCCAACCATCAACTCACCTAACTCAAATGTGCCCGAGTTGATCGAAAAGAAGATATGACCGAAGAAACAATTAGCCCGAAGAAGGTGTTCGGACAAGGACAATCCGAAGGGATTGGGAGGGAGTTTGCTCAAAGTCGAGGATGCTGGTCCAAGGAAGGTAGAAATTGCCATTGTGGATAAGAAGAGTGGGAAACTACCAAGAAAAGCTGATATCACCTCTTTATTAAATGCACTGCACCAACTAAGCCAGCCGCATTAATGGCCAAATGATACTTGAACAATGCGAACGCTACCTGTAACTTACTCAGCATAGCTTCAAAAGGAGGGATGGGACAAGTATCCTCATAGAGAATCAACAACCCTCCAAGTGGAGGATCAAGATGAAAGTTGATTACTATAAAAGGGAAGAGATCTCCAGTGAACAAGGATCAGATCCTAAACAAAAGAGAGAGAAATTACTAAATAGAAGTGGAAAATATTCATTCTTGTATTTTTGCTAAGTGTAAAAGGTTTCTCGGTCATTCTGAGGAATGTGAAATAAACAGATTTATCCATATTATCAATTTCTTTTTCCAATCACTTGTTATATAAAACCCCTTTGAACAATAATTAATATTAAAGGTTCAATTGTTGGTCCGGAGTCCCATCTCTAAAAATTAATTGTTGTGGACTTTGATATGAGCCCAACTCCTTATTGGGCCCTTTGGATTTTTGGCCCATACAGTAGTAACTAATAAAAATTTATATGCCTACAACATTAAATGAATTGATAGATCATAGAACTCAATAGGAGCGAAGTTATTGTTTTTACTGTAAAGCTTATTGAATCACACAACAACAAAAATTATGTTTTCTATATTCAACTTTGTGAATTGTTTACACACGTGACAATTACTTGGTAATCTGCGGGAGCCCCAACAATATTGCTAGATTGAAAAAAATAAAATAAAATAATAATAATTGGGATCCCACCATGTTACCTTCTTTTGAGAATTGAGAAATGAAATATAAACACACTTGCAACTGATACATCCCAATTATTCTTCTTCTTCTTAATCTTCCAGCTAAAAAAACCCAAATCTTATAATAATAAAAAATTACAAATTTTCCTTCTTTTTTCTTATGAAATCCAAAATAGTATTTAAATCAAATTAAAGAACAAAATCAAATTTTTATTAGAATTCAATCAACAACAGTAGATGAAGATATAAAAACTATATTACTCTTTGCATTTACCTGGGCCCTTTAAGTTCTTCTATAAGATAGTGCGCCTCCGATTTATCACCACTGTAAACTATTCCAGCAATTATTTTGCTTTAACTATGGGGTACTATTATTATTATTATTATTTTTTTTTTTTTTTTTGGGTTGAGAAGAAGGGGTATCATTTTCTTATGTTTTCAAATTAATCATTTTGCTTTATTTTGAGACAAAGATAATTGTTTTAGAAAAAAGTGTTTTAATTTGAATTTGTTTACTAACTACAGGGAAGAGATTTTAAAAAACTAAAATTTAGGACTTTAAAAAAGGAATCAAACCGTAAAGAATGTGGAGTTTAGCGTGTGTTAATTTTTAGGAAAAATATATATCAAATGTGTGTTAAATATAACTACATAGAGAGTTTGTGCTAATTTTTAAGAAAATTTTTTTTTTAGTGAACAGTAGGAGTTTGTTAAGTTTTATTATGGCAAATTACAACTTACTCACATGTAATTTGGCCGAAATTTAAGTTGCTTATCTGTGATTTGAAATTTGATACCTTACCACCTGAAATTAGTTCAGTTAAATTTCCTTAACTTAACCCACATCTGTTAAAAACATAGTTATATATGTGATTTTGCTTCACTTTTATGTTTCTCTCCTCCAAAAACATAAAAATATAAGATCAAATTAGATAAAAAAGAATCAAACGAAACACTTGTATCATGAGATTTCGAATCACATGTAGGAAATTTAAATTTCGGTCAAACTTCAGGTGAGTAAAGTGTCAAATTTTAAATCACAAATAAGCAACTTAAATTTCAACCAAACCACAAGTGGGTAAGTTATAATTTGCCCTTTTATTAAAAAAAATAAATTTTTTTTTTAATTTTAATTTTTAAATGGAATATGCGGTCAAATAGAAAGTTATGATAAAGTGTTAAAATTAAAAATACCTTAAATATAGGATTTGGATATTATCTTTGAAATTGCCTCTTTTTATTAAAATAAAAAAATAATAATTGGACGTGGGTTTTTTTTTTTTTTTTTTACTAAGTGTGCTATTTACTTGTAAAAGACTTTGTTATCCTTAATTTGAAGGATTAATGTTGTCATATTGAATAGTCTAGACCAAAAAGAGAAAAAAAAAAAATCTGTTATAAATAGTATAAAATAAAAGATAAAACAAAAAAAAAACAAAAAATGAGAAAAAATTCGAAGCATCCAGACCATTTCTCCTCTTTGTTAACATGGTCTACTTTATGTTTTTGTTAGTTTTTCTTTTTCTTTTTCTTTTTTCACTCTGAAGTCCTTAATATTTTCTGGGGGGAGCAACTTTTTCGCAGGAAAATCTACTCTGTATACCACTTCTGTCTAACATTATGAAAAATTTTAATTAACATTATGAATTTTAACTAACATTATGAATTTAACTGTTTAACAACTCAATAAATTACAAACAAAGTGCAAAATACAAAATCAGGCCAGGGGGGGGGGGGGGGGGGGGGGGGAGATGCAGAAGAATCAAATAGATTGAATGGGGATTAAAAAAAAATATTGAAGCAAATATTCCTAAAACACTTTAATCATGAGTAATGGATGGCCAAGCAATCTACGAGGACCAGATAATCCACAGCATTTCTTGCTTCTGAAGCCCTTGGTGCCCATTAAATCGCAATAGGTGGGCAAAAGGATTTAAGCTTTTCTTCTTCTTTTTTTCCTTTTTTATGGGGGATTGGTAAAGCCCATTTCTAGCTATCAAATTTCTTAGGCTGGTGCCATTGCGCCATACTTCTGGCCAATGAACTGAGTAACGAGACTTTGGGAGGAGCGCCTTTCTTCCCATATAGTAATTTTTTTCCTCCCAAGTACGACTTCTCTGGACCCATTTCCTTGCTTCTTTCAATCTGCGGAGTGAATAAAATCAATAATGTTCAGAAAGTAAGAAAAAACAACTAATATGGTGCTCCAGTATTTAACTCCAACTGTTCTTATTTCCATTTTTTCCAACCCTTTAAACTGTTAATTCACAAAACAAAAGGGCAAGCATTTAGCTGTACCAGAATGAAATAAAACGCTATAATTTTTATTTTTTATGGCCTGTTTGGAAGTTTAGAGAGGGAGGAGAGTAGAGGGGAGTAGAGGGGAGGAGAGTAGTGAGGAGGAGAGTAGAGGGGAATGATTCCTCTCCACCTTGTTTGGATGTTTTTAAAATTAGTAAGGGGGAAGGGGGTAATTAGTCCTTCCTCTTGTTTGGATGTTTTAAAAATTAGGATGGAGAGGAGAGGAAATGATTAAAATAGACAAATTTACCCCTATTTGAAAATGGACTTGCAACATTGATCTATTATTAATTTAGAAATGGTAAATTAGGAAATTTATCTAATCAATAATTTATCTACCCTACTCTCCCTCCAAATCTCTCCAATTTGGGGGAATTAAAAATGAAGGGTTAGAGGCGGTTGAAACCCCTCCAAACTCCTCCTCCTCATTCCTTAAAAAACTTCCAAATAAGGTAATTGAATTACTCTCCCTTCCTCTACTCTACTCCCCCTCCATTTTTAAACTTCCAAACAGCCCATTAATCTGAGCTCTTCCACCTTAACTTGAAAATCTTCCTGAGTATCTTATAAAAAATAAAAGCTTCTCTAAACAACTAAATGGGTATGCAAATCCTAAAGAGAAAAGAACCGAAGGGAACTATTAAAATGAAAGAATATTTTTCATCTCTAAGCCCTTAGTAAAATCCCTTTTGTACATACACCAAGCACTGCTGGCATTTTACATCAATCTGAAAGTTTGAACAAAAATTCTCAGGTTATGTGGAATTTACAATCCACAACTTAAGATATACAATAGATCATAAAATGAAGGGTAAATTACAACTTACATATCTATGGTTTGGCTGAAATTTAAGCTACGTACCTGTGGTTTAAAATTTGACACTTTACCCAATTAAGGTTTAATTGAAATTTAAGTTGTCTACCTGTAGTTTGAAATCCCATAATGTAAGTGTTCCGCTGGATTCTTTTTTATCTTGCATTTTTATGTTTTTTGTGTTTTTGGAAGAGAGAAACATAAAAGTTAAACAAAATCACATATTTAGCCATGTTTTTAACAGAGATGGGTTAAGGAAATCTAACTGAACTAATCTCAAGTGGGTAAAATGTCAAATTTCAAACCACATATAAGTAACTTAAATTTCAGCCAAACCACAAGTGAGTAAGTTGTAATTTACCCTAAAATGAAATACTAGCTGGTTGGAGAAAATAATGCTTTTGAAATAATCAAAGATCTTAACCAGCTTACCTTACTTATCTTTCCATTCTTCAAATGATACCGGATACCAGACCAATTGATCGACTGAGATAAATGAGAACGCATTGCAGAGACAGGGTACAAAAAGTTATCCACTAGCATTGCAATGAATACCTGCTCAATTGAAAATCATTTTGATTACATTAGTAACTAATCATCAGTCATCATCATGATGTCACAATCAGATAAGTCAAATTATGTTTGGGTTTATGCTTAATGTTTGGGCCTTTTCAGAAATACTGCTCATGATAATTGCTTCGTAAGAAACCCTCACACCTAGGATCCCTTAGAACTTCAACACAAAAGTAATAGCATATCTGTAATATGAAGTTCCAAGTCCTTTCACTGGAAGAAGAGACTTAAAAGTACTTACAAGAACCCAATTGTAAGAAGCAAGCGACAGTTTAGGTGCCTCAGGAGATAACATGTTGCATAGGTGAACTTCTATCCTTGTCAAGTTCCACATTGAAAGAAGTTCTACTAAAGTACATATAGCTAGGTAGCCCACCAGTAACAACCCTGAAAAAAGAAATAGCAGTTAGAAAAGAAAAACTTTTTACATAAACTAAATCCAACTCTCAAAATATAATAGTGCACTTCCCTAGCTATTGCTAACAGAAATATCTTATCAAGGATTTGCAACATATCATGACTTCGATTGGAATATCAGGTTGCAATAATACAATAACCCCCCCACCCCAAAGAAAAATGTGTAACCTTTGTTAAGTTACTGAAACAATCCATGTTTTTTTCCCCAGATGGGGTGTTAATCAGACTACGATTCTAAGAGTTCAAATTTGCCACATAAACATAGTTCATATGTAGAGTGTCGATAGGGACTTTGCCAACCCCATATTTATCTTAACCTTCCTCATTAAGGTTGAAGGCCCTATTATCAAATGATTGTATAAATTAATAGTATGAAACATTCATACTGAGTTGTGCACTGAGTACAACCTTTTTTTAATAGGCATTCACCAAACTTTATCCTGCATGAAAGGTCCTGCACATTGGTTTTATATAAATCAACACTAACAACCTACCTAAAAAGGAAAAGTAGTGTGCTCACCACCAGAAGTGAAGGAAGTTTCCTCAAGTGAATACCCTTTAATGTAAATTCTAAGTGCTGCAGTAATATGAATCATAGACATAATGTATGGTGCTACGAATCCCCATGACAGGTAGCAGTGGGAAGTAAACAATGCACGATTCATTATCCAATTAACATTCGTTGTGTATGACTCCAAAACAAATGTCTGCTTCCTCAAGTAATTCCAATACCTACACAAGAAGCCAAGAATTAAAAATGGAAAGAAGTGTAATAGACATGAGCATGAGCAAGTGAAAAAATAACAAACCTTGAGAAGCTAAGTTCACTTGAAAGGGGGTGAGGAAACACAGCAACCGGAGGTGATGTAATGAGCCTCTTGTGAGCCCCTGGAAAGGGGAAAAATAACATCAACAATTAGAGAAACGTCCACTCTGCACCATGTTGAATAGGAAATAAACATAGCTAGACCCTGAACTTGATGAGAGCCATAGCACAGACCCTTATCAAAGCACACTAAAATCACGGAGAGAACAAAAGTAAAATATTTTTAACACTTCAGCAAACAAAAGTATCCACTATGGCCATATATGGAGTAACTTCTTAGCAGAAGCATATCAATTGGTCATCCAAGATCAAGCGTTCTCACACAAAATTACAAAAATAACATTAACATGGGAATATAAAGAAATTACAACATTCAAATAACAGAAGTCTGATAACACCACCATGATCCCAAGATGACATTAAATGGTGGATTAAAAACCTAGTATTTACCTAGGACTACAAAAACCCAAGAAAAGCCAATGAGTGCTGGCTAAAATGGCACTTCCTCTCCCACAAGAATGGGTGGAGGGTGAGGTCATGGTTTCAAAACTACTTGTGCCTCATGTGTAACTTACCAATAAAAAGATAAAAAGAAAATAAAAATAACCAAGAGAAATTCCATTTCAGTGCTCTAACACACGTGCCAAATTGTTAGACACAAAGTCACCAGCATTTAGTTAATAGGTAATCTTAACAGCTGATGACAGAACAAAGTTGTGATCTGTGTAGATCAATGCTTCTAAGTCTGCAAAAGGATTGCCAATAAAATAAAATAAAATAAAAATTAAAAAAAAAATTACTGATGGATTCATTACCAGCTATAGCTGCAAGAGTCATGTCATCAGAGTATCCACCATCTCGAAGTCCCGAGATCACACCATACCGGTCAAGTCTAAAATCATCAGCATGCATCTGCCAACAATCTAGAAAAATCAGAACATCTAAATTATGTGAATGCAACACCTACAAAAAAGGTTGCAGTTAATTACCATCATGCACCCTCCCCACAAAAAGAATGTTTTTCCACCAGTAGCAAATCCCATTGAACAAGGCTGTCAATCAGAAAGGGAAGACAAATTGTCAGCTATGTATGACTTGAAGGATTTATTACTTAAGTACCATTAAGGAAAGCTAACAGCTAGATGTCATATAAATATCAGCCCACTATGAACACGGCCATTAACATTCCAAGATTTTCTTATAGGAAACTAAAATCGAATGCAATAAAAAAGCTCAATACCACTAGTTGTAATAAAAAAAATCAAGAAAACACAGTTGCAATTGAAACTGATCATCCATATAACTCTGTCCTCACTGCAATTCAAATTCAAGAATTTATAGTTCACTCATTAAAACTGTTATCTCTCTACTTGTTAGTGCATTGGAATTTCCAAAGAACACTCATGATTATGTGTTTGTTTGTCCTTTTGTTACTTGAAATTCACAAGAGAAAAAAACAAGTTACTTTCCGTCCTGTGTTATGGTTCCCATTCTGTTGTAGATTTTATGGATTTTCTCTCTTTCTTATTGTAACTTTCATTCTTTGTAATTCTTTAACACTACATCATGCATACATCGTGTACTAGAGGCAGTGCCTCCTAATCAGTAACACTCATTACCAAAAAAAAAAAAAAAAAAAATAACACTACTACTTAGTTTTCACATAATTTCTAGGACATATTACAATGCAGTAGTGAGAATCAATCAAAATGGTGCATGTTCCTCACACATAATCAATTACCACTTTTTTTTTATAAGTAGTATTTTTTTCATTCAAAAAAGCATAAAGGGGCACAATCCTAGTACACTGGGAGTATAAAAAGGTACATAATTGTTTACCATTTGTTATTTGCTTGAGATGCTAGAAAATGTCATAACAATTTATTTCAACAAACCCTACATATGAGCCTCAAAGACTCACTAAAGGTTATAATAAGGCAAACACAGGAAAACCCTACTCTTTTACCTTCTAGTAGTGCCCAAAGAGTAAATAGAGAAGACATTGGAAACATGAGAAAGAATCTTGCAAAAATTGATAAAACAGAAATGTCTAAATTAGCCCTATTACAACAGACTAACATAACACACACTATGACCTATTAATTTCTCTTTGTTAGGAATCCTAGTTATATTTTAAGCAAGCCCATGCAGATGATGCGGTAGCTTTTACACCTAACAATTTCTGGTTACATGTTGAAAAGAAATAAAACCCTACCATGAACTACAAAATAGAACTGGACAAACATGTACACATAAATTAAGAAGTTTGAGAAAAAGAAAAGGGAAAAAAATAAAAGAGGAAGGGGCGTAGGAGCCTGAACTCATAGGTGATGCCTTACCATGTGATATTCATAAATGCAGTAACTCCCTAAACTCCCCGAAGGTAAATCAAGAGGGTATCCAGTTTGAATAAATATCTGCAAACCAATGCCAACAAAGTCAAGAACATAAAAAGAATCTGTTAAGACCAAGGCACTCATTACCATAACAAAATACACCTTAAAAAATAAGTACAAGATAAATGATTTTTCGTAAATCCCAGGGAATTAGAGTAGAGGGCATTTGGGAGTAAGTTTGCAAAATCATACATCAGGATTCTTTTCCATCTCAGCAGTGAGAGCTCCAATTGAACCAGGGTGCAACCTAACGTCATCATCCAAAAATAATACATACTTGCTGTCTTTATGCATTTTCTCCACTCCAACCTGCACAAGAGCACATCATATATGACTTAGTGTTAACAAAAACATATGCTTATAGGAAAGATAAATTATGAAAGCCTATATGACATCTTACAAGATTATTTTAGTCTAAATAAGCTCAAAATTCCAAATCAATTTGTTAAGGCAGGGCTGCTCTGCTTTCAACAAGCCTTGCAGAAACATAATATAAGAGTCAATCCTATTTAAAATCTAGTCTTATCATTTTTTTTACTGGTAAGTTACGGGTCCAGTGGATCTTGAACCCACAACCCTACCCTTCACCTAGCACTTATAAGGGGAGAAGGTGCCAATTGAACTAGAGATCATTGGCTAAACATCTAGCCTTACCATATATTCCCACTCAATTTTTAAAAGAACAAAAGTTTATTATTATTCTAGAAAATAGATACAAAGACAACATAACATAAGTTCATATTATAGAAATATTTTGACATAATACATATATTTTTAAAAGAAAAAAAAAAAAAAAAAAAAAAGTGTAATCAGAGGCCTTCGCCTTCATTATGCATTGGCAAAGACCATATACCAAGTTGCAAACTTGTTACATACCAACTGATTGTGAACTTTCTGACTGCAAGTAGTTGACAAACCAGCTACAACAACCTTAGCATCAACTTCATCCTGCACATATTAAACATGAATACAAGTAAGGAAATGTAACTATGGTAAAGAAGTTCGAACAAGTTCACTAGGCACCCACATATCATGAAAGATATTAGAAGGCAAGTTTTACATTTCAACATCAGTGCTAGTGGCACTCAGGATCACAAACAATGTATCCAGTCATAATGTATGCTGGGATGTTTCTTACCCCAAGGGGTAGCACAATCAATTCAAGACAGCGCCTTGAGAACCAGAGGTCGCTAGTTCAAAATCTCCACTTCCCCATCCCTTTGGTCCAAAACTTACTTATAAAAAAATATGTTGTGATGTTTGTTCTCAGTATTACCACAGCATATGTAATCAGAAAAGTATACAACAATCGTAAAAACATATATACCTTAAAATCTGATATTAACAAAGATACAACACTGTAAGCAGGGTCTTCTGTACTTTCCAACACAAAAAGAAATTCTACAGGACCACCGTAGAGAGATGTAATCTGCAACCATTCATGAGATGGAACCATGATGAACAGTTGAAAACTTCAGACCAACAAAATTATTTACAATTAGAGGGGAAAGCTTCAGCATAAATATAAAATAGGTACAAGGATTTCAATGGTAAACATGCCTAAGTATCAGCTCCAAGAAGAAATTGAAAATAATTTTTTCATCCAGAAAGAACTCTTTATCTGTACATAGTGATAGTGTCCCAGGAATGTGTGTACAGACACACACACACACACACAGAATGATCTAGAAGCTATGATAGACGTTCAGCATATTATGAATAGACTTGACTTATTTTTCCTTCTTGTTTTTGAAAAAAGAATAAAATGAGACTTATTTAATTAAAAAGGGCACATGGAAATGCACATGATAAAAACCTCACCTGACTTCTCCAATTGTGTAGATTGTGTTCTCCATAACCCTTCAAAGGCATAACAACTGACACTCTGGGCAGATTCTCCTGATTAGTGTGCTCAAGTTTATTAATATCATGATAAAGAAAAGCAAAGCTATTGCCACATCGCATACTATCCTTCATCTGTTTGATCTCCTTATTCCTGTGAGAAAGAAGTTGGAGATAGCTCAAATAGCAATTTTGTGTTTCTATACTACAATGATAAAAGGGAATTAATCATAGAGGCCATGTCACTAATTCATTAATAAAATTTATCCACTGAATTTTTTTACCTGACATAGGCCGCAAAAGCCCACCCAAGAGCAAGAGTTAAGCATATTAAACATCCCTACAGCACAAAAAAAAATGGATTCAAATTAAGATGCAATGAACTCAGCATAAATTTATCCTAAAGCATCAAGAGGATGGGAATACCGCATTTTTAAACACCATTAGTATTTAGACAAGTAGTTTCTCAATGGATATTATTGGAGACTACTTACAGTAATAGTAATAAGGATTTAAATGACTAAGTCTAGTATAAATTGCACATCCTCTGAAGTGTCACTGATGGAACTACCGAACTAGACATCTTTGCAGAACCTAATTCCATCTAGCTTTTTTTCCCCCTATAGTCTAATTCCATATACCAGTTAAATAATTGTTCTGATTTCAACTAAGGTTGCATTTGGATTTGAGGATTTAAAAGCAACAGAGTTGAAGAACAACTGTTAGTATAAATTGCTCTATATAAATTTAACCACACATGATGAATTGAATTTAGAGATTTTGCTCAAACAAAGACACTTATAATATTATGGATTTAAAATGACCTCTTACACCTAATCATTTCAAATCCATGTATTAATAAAACTTAAAGCCACCCATAAATTTCATTAATTCAATTTTATGCCTTCATAGCTTAGTTCCAAAAAATTTTAAAATCCAAACCCATTTCAGACTGCAGTTTGAATTTCCTATCTCCCTAACCTGTCAACTTACAGGGCTTCTCCTTTTTAAAAGTTTAAAGAATTAGAGACTCATCAACTACTGAAAACTATAGCAGTAAATAGTAATATCCATTGACTACAAGAAGAAGTCACCATAACCAGCAAAGACCTTTATCTCTGAGTATTGCGCTATAATATATTTATATATATATATATATATTTATATTAATAACATAAATAGAGGATTTTAAATCTTCACCATAGGTAATTATCTAAAATAAATTGGAGATAAATTGTCGTCGTAAACCCAGATTAACATTGACTTCAATTTTTGTGTCAAATTTCAAACATTGAATCTCCATTAAGAAATTAAAAATTGCATTCATGTTTCTGCCATTTGCTACGAAACGGACCATCCAGATCTGAAGCTAGTTCGATGAAAAACTTCAATCTTTTACCCTAAAAAATATTCAAAATTGTTTATAGCTATTTAATAAATAAAATTTTTTTAAAAATAACAGCTCAGCGACAGGAAAATAGAGGAATAAGATAAGAAACTAAGTGGTCCACCGTTTGGTTGCCGAGAAATTTTAGAAAAATAAGGAAATGAATTTTGAAAATTGGATTCCAATTATTTACGAACCGAAAACCAACACACACACACACGCCAAAAAAAAAAAGCCAAATGAAGCAACTTCGACTCAATCGAACCAAATATAGCCAAATGGCTCTATTACAAACACCAAATTCAAAAAAAGAAGACAGTGAAGAATAAAAACTATCAATTCCTCAACTTTCTCAGCAACCAAACGGATTTTGGATCTGAAAAAAGAAACCGCGAGTGCGAAGCGAAGTAGGGTAAAAAAAGAAAAAAGAAAAAAAAGCAAACCTGGATCTGA
Organism: Notholithocarpus densiflorus; assembly: GCA_030021035.2. Lineage (NCBI taxonomy): Eukaryota > Viridiplantae > Streptophyta > Magnoliopsida > Fagales > Fagaceae > Notholithocarpus > Notholithocarpus densiflorus. Next base: position 4,266,389 of record JARYZH020000007.1, read on the forward strand.
ACGAAGACTCCGAGAGGGCTGCAAAAGGCTCTGCTTAGAGAGAAAAGGAACGAATCGAAAGCGTCCAATGCAGGCATTGTCGCTCCCTCTCTCTCTTTCTCAAAAATCACTCTCTATGCCTATGCTTTCGAATAACGATAATTATATAGAGATATATCTTTCTTACTCTTAGCCAGCCCTAGATTTTAACTAAACAAACACTCTATCTCTCTCTCTCTCTCTCTCTCTCTCTCTCTCTCTTCTTTCTTTCAGAAACAGCAAAACATAGAGAACAACCATGACATGCCCATGGGAGAGCCACAAAGATTGAAGAAAAGGAAAGGGGTTAGTGTGTTAGACCGCCTTATTTTTATATTTCCTTTCGAAGAGCTTCTTTCTCATTGACCACATATTTTTGTTTTTTTTTTTTTTTTTTAATTTTATTATTATTATTATTATTATTTTAATTTAGTATAGGGAGTTAAAAACAAGAATGAAAAAACAAAAGAGGAAGAGGGAGAGACCGTTGGATAGGTGGTTTTTTTTATTTTTTATTTTTTTATTTTTATAAGGAAAAACAGAAACAGAAAACAGAGATATATAAATCTAAAATAATTGCAGCATTAGTGTTAGTGAGTTGGAATGGAACCGTGAAAGCTGGCACGTGCAGATTAGTTGAGTTTTGGGGGTGGGGGTTTAAGGAAAGAAGATGCTGCTTTGTGATTCGGATCTTCTTTTCATTTGCTGTCGCTTTTCATACTGCATTATCGTCTCATTTCCTTTTATTTTGTCAACCTTCTTCTTTGCTAATTCCACGCTTTTTTCTTTCTTTCTTTCTTTCCTTTGTTTTGTTTTGAATTCAACAGCACAGCACAGCACAGCATAGCTTTGAAGTCAAAACAATAACATCATGAAGGAAGCTTTGTCCAGGTTTTTATTTTTTTAATTTATAGTTCAATAACTATTGCAATGAGGAGATGGATTTAAACCTTACTTCTTTTTAATAAATTGAAAATAAATCATAAAAAATAATAAAAAACTCTTCAAGCCTAAATTTCTAACATTACACCACAATTTCTTAATATGCCAAGTGTCCAACTTTAAATGCTTCATCTCTCCCATGCATACGGTTTACTTTGATGAAGTTGATTTTTCCCCCTCTTTACAAAGAAAGATGACATACATGCTTATCCATTTGGGTAGCTTGTAGTTTCAATTAACTTATTTGAATAGTATTTATCTAAAGAGATAAGTTTTATATACTAAATATGTGATAATAATAAAAAAAACTAAAAGTTAGTTTATTTTCAAAATGCTTAGATAGTTAATTTGTTTAAAAAAAAAAAAACAGAAAGTAGCATACCCATTATAGAAAAATTATATAGTTCTCATGATAGACCATGTCACTTGTCCACCATTCCTCATTATGGTCATTAAATAATTATAAACTTACAAGCAGTTTCACTCTTCCAAAAGGACTCTTTGTGTAAAAAGTTGTGAGTTGAACTCCATACGAATGTGCCACCATAGAAACTCACTAAAAATTAAACCTTGCAAAGAACTACAAGAGGTAGCACAAGAAATTCACTAAATCCTCTCATTGCATTGGACCAACTCAAAAAATAAAAGTGTGTGTAGATCCTATTTTAAAAGTGGAAGAATAAAGAAAGATTTAGAGTGAAAGAATACATATTCTGAGAATTTCGCTCGACATAGTGATCACTTAAGAAAATGACATGAGAATGATGGACATTTATGCCTAATGTCTTATAATTTTATTAAAATGTTTACTAGAGCAGAATTAAGTTCGAACAAGTGAAATCATAACAAAATAACTATTTTATGTAGAATTTTGCATAAAAATAAGTTGATATAATTTTCTCCCATTTCTAACAGTTAGTAATATTCATAATAGAGTCTTAAAATTTATGCCCCTGCATAAGCAACCTTTCAAAATGTGTAGTTTTAATGGTATGTATTCATTATTTATACATAGTCATTCAAATTCAGTTTTATTTCACAAATTTTGCACACCTTTTAAAGAAATTCACATAATTCTCTTGGGAGGTTTAGTTCTATCCTAAAGATGATTTACCTATTTTTCTTAAGCAAACTGATTCGAGTGAGGATAAATATGGTTTTAAAGAAAATGATTTTTCATTTAAGCCTACTTTACAAAATTTTTTACAAATTGCTGATATGGTAAGTGGTTATTTGTAAATGAAAATGTGATGTTAATGGCGTGCCTAGATGAAAACCAATAAAAAACTGGCCACATCAACAGTTTATAAAAATGTTGTAAAATAGTTTATAACTGTAGCATTACTCTTTTTCTTTTGATTTCCTAAGAGAAATTGATTAACCACTTTATTTTTTTTCTGTGTTTCACTGTCTCCCCTTTTCTTTTTCTTTTTTTTTTTGAGAAAACCTTTTCTTAGTGAGCTTATTAATGCTATAAAGTTTCAGTTAGGTTGGCCATTTATGTATTTAACATCTTCATTATATATGCATACCGTGGCAGTAGCAAATATTTGAGTGCGTTACTTAGTTGGCCAAAACATTATTATTATTATGAGCATAAACATACTTGAATCGTGTACGACATTGCATTGAAAATTTGTTGTTTTTTACTAGAATATTAGGTGTGTTGATGTTGGAAGAAACCGTTGTTAGACTTTGGGAACAACAGCGATCGATTAGCAAACCAATTATAAAATCTATTTAAGGGATATATTTTTAAATATATCTTAATTTGTTCTTAAGGAATTGTCATGTGGATCCGTGGGGGTGGAGTGTAATCAGATTCCAAGCTAAGATTTTTTTTTTCCCCCCTCTTTCCCCTGAATGGATTCCAAGCTACTTTGTTTGATGTTCGTATATTTTTAAAAATATTTTCAACATTTAACAAGAGCTATAAATAATTATTACATGAACATGTTGTTACATTGCGAAGGATTAGAAGCATGCATGATACACCTAGGGAATCCGCTAAAATAATTTTATTTTAGTGACTGAAAAAAAAAAAGTTTTAATCCCTAGGATAGGAAAATACCCATTTTGGTAAAGAAGTTTCATAGACATTTTAAAAGAACGGAGCTTGATTGCTTCAAAGGGTTGGTAACTTGTTCAATTCTACCTTACATGACTGTATTTAGCAAAATAAATAAATAATATGACTATATATCAATATATCTACTAATTGACAAACTCGCTACACAATACAAGTAGAAATGCCTACTGCATAAAAGCATTATGTATTTTTTCTTTAAATAGATATAAAATATAAATGACAGAATTATAAAATTTGGAATCATTATAGTGTTACTTAGGCCAACTCAAAGGGGTGGCACCACAGAGCCAATTACATCGTCATTGTCATTCACACTGAAAATGTGGAATAGGAAGCAAGTTCTTTGTAAAGCAATGGGCTGTCAATGAACTGGTTTAGCTTAAGATGCAATCACAAGGAAGTGATGGACCATATTATTATTTTGCTAATCGTGATGGACCATATTAGGAATTGAAAATTGAAAAGAGAAAGTCTATAAACACAAAAAAAAAAAAAAAAAAAAAAAAAAAAAAAAAAAAAAAAAAAATCCACACTCGACTAACTGACGTGACAAATTATTAGTGGTAAATAAAAGAATTATGTCAGTAACTTAGTGTGAGTCTAGATAATTATACAAGAACCACTAAAAATTTGTCAACTCAATTATCATTAAAAAAAATTCGTAAATGTTGTTGTGTCTCGACTAAGGGAGGCATATATTAGTGCCTCGTTCACATGGTTTTGCCAGCTCTGCGGTTCAAAACCCATATTAGGAAGAGATGAGTTCACCATACCACGTGGCCCATGGCCATTGCAGCAATTTGAAACATTTTCCTGGGACTGGTGAGGCCGATTTATCATTATGATTTATGATTTGGAAAGTACTATGACAGAACTGTATGACCTGACCTACCAGTCTTCTTCACTTACGACTACGATTCCTTATGGATGCATGATTGGCAGTTCTTTTTAAGTTCTAAGTTCTAAGAGCATTCACATCAGTTCGTATAAATTTATCATCTATTTTACACGAAAAAAGTTACTTTTTCTATTTTACACTATCACATTTCTAAAACACTCACATCAGTTCATCTATTTTATAAATCTATTCTAATTAAATAATATTATTTATTATTTTTTTATTATTAGTTATTAAAACTCTTGAAAGATATCCATAGTTGATAAAAATATTTATTTAATCAATTTCAACTCTTTCAAGTCTCAATAATATAATTTAATATTTCTATTAATTTAACAATCTAACATAATTTTTTTAGCTTAAAAAAAAGCATAGGAAGGGAGAGTGGACGTTACGCAAATATATATATATATATATATAGAAAAAAGAAAAGAAAAAATTTATGAAATTTCACAGCATTGTCCTCACAAAGACTAAACCAAAAGCATATTTAGAAAAAAGAAAAAGAACCTTGGTTGACACTAAAATAAAATTGTAGCCACCATAAAGCATTCCCAATTCCATTCCTATAGATATGACTTTAAGCATTTCATATGGATATGAGCAATTGATACATTGTATGAACTTTTTTTTTTTTTGGAGAAAAACATTGTATGCACTTAAGATTAAGAGGATGTGCCTAGGGGTGTGCAGAAAACCCACCGACTCGCCAAACCCGACCCGACCCGCCGGGTTGGGTCGGTTTTTAAGGCTTGGTGGGTTGGGTTGGGTTACAAATTTTTTTTTATAGCGGGTCGGGTTGGGTTTGGGTCAAAAAATTACAAACCCGCCAAACTTGACCCGACCCACCGACCCATCCATATTTAATATATATTTAAAATATATTATATATTTAATAATTTTTTTAAAAAAACTAGCTGTAGGGCACTTACATATATATATATATATATTTAAATATATATTATATATTTAATAATTTAAAAAAAAAAACTAGCTGTAGAGCAGCACTTCATCGGTTCCTCCTACTAATACTAATTTAATATATATATAAAATATATTATATAATTAATAATTTTTTTAAAATAACCAGTTCTTTCTATCCTATATTAAAGCCAATTAGTTCACACAAACCCTAATAAATTACTATTGTTGTTTAGTCATTAGTGTTGTTTGCCTTTAAGAAATTATATTGATACTAATCTTTGAGTTTTTTTAATATATTAATATTTATATTTTTTTCTACTCAATTTAATAATAATAAATAAAAAAATTTGTCAAACCCATGGGTTCAACCCGACCCAACCCAACCCATGTGGGTTGGGTTGGATTTATGTGATGGGTTGGATTGGGTTGATTTTTTTTTGACCCACCATGATAGGTTGGGTCAAAAAATCCCCTCAACCCGACCCAACCCGACCCATGCACACCCCTAGATGTGCCACATTAAAGAGAAAGAGTACGCAATAGATTTCAACAAAAAACAGTAAGCATGTAACCACATATTTCATATTTGTGCAATTTTCTAAACTTTCCTTGCCTTTCTTTATCCCTGACCCCCCTGTCTAATCTCAGATTCCTCGTAAATTGGTGATGGAAACAAATATCAATGCATTGGTGCAAAACAAGCTGACTCATGAATTCTGGGCAAATAGTTTTTATGCTATTATCTTTCAAGAATGTGGCAGACCTTGTGGTGCCTAAGACACATACAAAAAGTAGAGAATTCAGAGAAACCAAGACATTACCTTAAAACGTCAATTATCTTTCATGGAAATGTAAAATGTAAAATAATAAGTTCAAAGAATGCTAAAAACAAAATAGAATGGTAACAAATAAGTCTTCAGTTATGAAAATTCTAAGGCATCAACGTATAGAAAATTAGCCCATTTTCTCTCATTAAAAAAAAAAAAAAAAAATTCTATTTTCATCATCCCTATGAACCATTTTAAAAAGCTTCCATGGTTGCTAAATTATTGTACATTTGCATTAACTTATTTTCTAATTTGTTGAGTTACACTACAAAAAGAAGAAGAAGAAGAGGTTTTAATACCATATAAATTCAATGTAACAATTCTTTTATAATTATTGACTTCTAGGGTTGGCTCAAAATCATTATACACGACTGGGTTGTAGGAGTTTATTGGTGATTAACTTATATAGGCAATTCATCTCCTTTGTACTAGGGAAAAATTATGGAGGTAAAAGAATATCCACACTACATGTCAAGAGCAATTAAGGTATACAATATTGTTAAGTTTAATAATAACAAAATACTGCACACCTAATAAACTTGGACACTAAGAAAAAAAAAAACTAAATTTATTTAACAGACTATTAAAAGACAAGATGGAAAAAAAAAAACATGAAACATGTTGATTGGCCCAATTTGACTTGAAAGGCCATGGCTATTTTCAAAAACCTATTTAATGGAAATTGGGCTGAATATACCCTGATGAATCCCACGACCATCTATAAATTTAGATTTGTCGCCAACAAATCTATTATTTTTCACCTAGCTATCGCCATAGAGCCAAATCATTGTTATGAACTGTCACTAAAGTAATTGTTTGGGTTTTTCTCATTTTGTTGCTTCATCACATGCCATTCTGTTGTGACTTGTGAGTGATTTGCCAGATTATTTGTTTAGGCATTTTGAAATCACGAAATTGATGGTTGCAATTTGCAAACTCTAAGTCCAAAAAAAAAAAAAAAAAAAAAAAAAAAAAAAAAATCAGTTGCTAATCCTTTTTTATTAGTATTTTTGGTTGTGGATTGATCCTCCTTCCTCAATCTAAATTGACTGAAGTGATGAACATCTCTAATTCCAACAATTATTTGGTTTTTTTTTTTTTTTTTGGGATAATACAATAAACTTAAGACTCTTTTAATTTATGTAAAAGATAATGAGCGATGCAGTTAGTGGTAACTACACATGAATAGCGAAAAACTTAATACAAAATTGAAAGAAAAGTTTATCATATTTGCAAATAACACATACAAGAAAGGTGTCCCGAATCTCCCGATACATCGTTTAACTCATCTAGTACATAATTCAAATATCTTCTATCTTGTTTATAACTCCAGACTACAAATGTTAGACCATTTTGTAGTTGTACTCTGGTTATATGATATATTATAAATCTGGTTTAAAACACTAGTATTACTATTTTTGTGTGTGTTCTAATAATAAGTATTACTGTTTACTTAAAAAAAAAAAAAATTCTTCTCTGGGTTTGGTGGTTGGGTTTGTTGTAGTTTGGTGGTGGCGCTGGCGCTGGCGTTGGCGTTGGCGCTTGGATAATCTCCTTCCTTGTCGCGCTAGTTTGTTGCAGTTTGATAGAGGAGAGAGAAAAAAAGAATAAAAAATTATTTACACATTGAACAGTGACCGTGGATATATCCACGGTTACTGTTCATTTACACAGCCGGGTGTATATTTTACACATCTTTACACCCACTGATGTGGGTGTTTTTTTTAGGGATGACAATTTTTGCCCGACCCGCAGGTACCCGGTCCGGCCCGACCCTAATGGGCCGGATTTTACCCGGCCCGGATAAAAACCCGGTTACGAATGGATTCGATTAAAGCCGTGAAGAAAAAAAAAAATGAAACTAAAGCAAATGGCTTTTATTTTATCAATTTTTAGCTACTCCAAATATAGTCTTAAGGCTTTTTAATTTTTTTTTTTAATAATTTGGTTTTTTTTTTTTTGCAAAATATGTACAGTTCTTTTTTTTTTTATTGGGCCACGAATTGGGCCCAATCCCTTAACGGGACCCGTGGGGCCCGCGGGGCCCGGCTGGGGCGGGTCTGGGCCCTGGAAAAAAAACCCGGCTAATAAACGAGACGGGTCCGGGCCACGGGTCTTGGCCCGCGGGTCGGGTCCGGGTATGAAAAAACCCGGCCCGAACCCGACCCGTTGCCATTCCTAGTTTTTTTGCCTAAAATGTGTAAAACTTGCACCTTTTTCTATTTTAGAGGACTTTACATGAGCTGATGAGGATGCTCTAACTCATTCAGATTGGTTCTATTTTGTAACATGTGGATTGAGAGGGCCAATAGCCTAATAACTCTTCTGTGGATTATTGGAATGTTAGGTTTAATTAAATGAAATTTAGGAAATATAGTTAAATTATAATTTTCTTCTACTTGTAATTTCATTTATTGGGGAAGTGATACATAGACAATAAAGTCTATCAAGTGATTCAAGTCTATGTTTTAATATGGTTACTTAAATTGCTCCATTTTTTGTTGAAATAATTTTTTTTTTTTAAAGAATAAAATGTATACAAAAGTACAAAGAATAAAATAAAGAAAAAGAATTAACGTTGTTTGATTCTAAAATAATATATTTATGATGAAATGTTACAAACTCATAGATAGAACTCGCCTTTGAAAACTGGCTTGCGAAGAGAGGACGTCCAAGGGCTTATAAACACATGATTAAGTTTATACTTAATTCATATGGAACACTAGAATCATAACATGGAAATCCGCATATGGTTGCATCTCTATTATTAAATATTGTAGCATTTTGTACCAACATTTTTTTTAAGAAAGTTTTGCACCAACATTAAGCCTTGTATATTACAATAAATCCTTTGAATGGTACTTAGTGGAGTTTAAATCTTAGACTAATTTTAAGATTAATTCCTAGACTATTCATTGACAAACCTAGGGTTACAATTCTTGTACTACAATATTATTATTTATTTTGTTTGCACTTGAAAGTAAAATTCGCTACAATAAATATTTAAGGTATATAACGGATTGACCTTAACCGGGTCGAGCCTTGTTATGTCTTCTTCTTTTTATTATTATTATTAATTTTTGGGAGAAGAGAGACTTGTTTGTTGTGTCTTACACTTTCGGTTAAAGGTAAACAATCACTGTGAAATTGTTTGAAGATTTTTTTTTTTTTTTTTTTTGGCTGAATAGTGAAATTGTTTGAAGTTGGGGACCATATATATGTGCAGCGTCATGCAAAATGACCATTGTGGGTGCAAAAAGACAGCCGTTTCCTTATCAAGGTGATGTACTATAGCCTATAGGAACCTTTTCTCTATGTTGATGCTCTATCTATATTCTATAATAAATGTGCAGGTAACATCATCGATTTTCCATCTCGAATTTCTTGGATAAGCATGTCACGACTCACGAACCCGGGCATCAAAAAGCATCCACTAAAGTAGGGGTGTGTAGCCAACCCGCCAACCCTCCAAAACCGACCCGACCCAACCCAACCCACTAGGTTGAGTCGGTTTTTAGGCCTTGGTGGGTTGGGTTGGGTTATAAAAATTTTTTTGATAGCGGGTCGGGTTGGGTTTGGGTCATAAAATTTCAAACCCGACCCACCCATATATTTAATATATATATAATATATTATATAATTAATAAATTTTTTAAAATAACCAACTCTTCCTATCCTATATAAAAATCAATTAATTCACACAAATCCTAATAAATTATTATTGTTGTTTAGTCATTAGTGTTGTTTGTCTTTAAGGAGTTACACTGATACTAATATTTGGGTTTTTTTAATATATATTTATATTTTTTTCTACTCAATTTAATAATAATAATAATAATAATAATAAAATTTGTCCAACCCACGAGTTCAACCCGACCCATGTGGATTGGGTTGGGTTGAACTTATGTGATGGGTTGGGTTGGGTTGAATTTTTTTTGACCCACCATGATGAGTTGGGTTAAAAAATTTTCTCAACCAAACCCGATCTAACCCAACCCGTGCACACCTCTACACGAAAGATAGGGATGGACGGGGACAAAAAAAATTTTATTTATAAAAGGGGGAAATTATTTAAGAAAGGGTGGCTGGTTCAAGAAAGCCCCCAAGCCCATTATGCCTCAGAAAAGACAAAAATAATTCCAAATTTTTACTGTTCATGCGCTTATCTTTTCATATAATATCATGTTACTGTTTAATTTTTGTTTTCTCGAAATAATGATACTCTTTAACTCTCTTTTTTTATTATTATTTTTTTTACATTCATTTTCATGTTTTTAAATGTAAACATTTTTAAAATGTGGACATTTTCACATCAATTGTGGATATTGATGTCAATTTTTTTTGGAGATAATTAAAATATATTGCTAAATCCGTAATTTGAAACATTTCTCCCCTAAACTCTAAGGCCAGCTCTAACATATAGACGACTAAGGTAGTCGTCTAAGTAAGGGCAGAGGCCTGCATTGGCCTGGGGAGCCATGCCCCCCCACTCCCCGACCCGTCCCAAAGCTCTTGAAACCCTTTTATATTATTATATGAAAACAAGCTGGGTTCCATTAAGGGTATATTTGGTAAACTGTAATAGACATTGTAATATAATAGTTGTTCTTATGATTTAGTTATTCAGTAGTTTGGTTATTTTTTTATTACAGGAAATAATCATTCTTTATAAATAGCTATTCTTTAAAATGATAAATAATTATTCATCTCTAAATGGGATGTAATAGCTATTTCTTAGTAGGTGTATTAATTTATACAATTAATATATTTCTAAATAAACAAACTTTCCATATGTACATAACAATTATGAAAATAAAAAATTATAAAAAATAACTAATCTCTCTTTCAAACTTAAAAAATATTATTTTTTAGGAAATATAATTATATAAGTAAAATATTTCCTAAAATATATCTTAAGTTTGATTTAAAATGCTTTCATTCTGTTGTCTTCAGAGTTCTATTATTGTGTTGTCACCAAACAAATTAATAGTAATAAGTATTATATTACAGCATTTTGTATTCCTTGTAATATATATTTCTATTCCTATATAACTACCGTTACAATCTACCAAACGTGCCCTAAGTGCCAAAGAAGTATCATCCATTAGGTCACTTCACCCATCTAAGTTCCTTCCCAAGCAACATGGACACTTTTTGTCATTAATATGATGGTTAAATAAGTGTCATCTATTAAAATACGTCACCCAGATAATGCCAGGTGTCAACAGATTATCAACAAAAATGGAAAACATGATCAATATGAAAATATAATCAAACATGAAGGGCTAATTTTTTTTTTTTTTTTCAAACATAAAGAGTCAAAATGAAAACAACCTCAAATTCTAAGGGCCAATAATCTTGAGCTCTTTAATCTTTGAATGTCTATTCCTCTTCCATTTTTTTTAAATTCATTTTAAACACAGCCATCTCCAATCCTTTAATAGGCAAAAATAAGGACATTATTTTTTTTTCACTTATTAAAGGTTGTACTAAAATACAATTTTTTTTTTTTTTTTTTTAACAAAATATGTGAGAAAGGTGATTGATAGACAATCTTACCTCTAATTTTTTCAACTTGAACACTAATAGCTTTTGGTGAAAGACATTTACCATTGCCTTTTCATGTGTTAAGGTAATCAAATATGATTCGTACCTTGTTTTTGTATGAATTACCACTAATACAATTTTTATTATACGAATCGTAATATGTCATTTCAATGTTTTTTATTTATTTATAGCAAAGTGATATGTCATCTCAAAGTTGTGAAAAAGAAATAGGTAAAATTTGTATCATTATTGATTATATAAATATTATGACATTTTTTTTCACAAAAAAAAAAAATTATGACATATCAAATCAAATTAATAAATGCAGAAGAAGGCAAATTTTGCCATTGAAGGTGCTTATTCTTGTTCAAATTCATGAAGGTAAAGTGAGCTCACCCAAACTAAAGTCAATAATTTGAATTAGATGAAGTGAATTTATTATAAAATGGACGTCAATAATTTGAATTTCTTCTTCCCTTATTAGTGTCAAATCTTAATTATAAAAAGAAGCAAACTCACCATGTGTCAATGTGTAACTCACCATATGTCCATGTCAAACTTGATGTGGATCACATGTGTCATTGTTGATGTAGTGCATATTTATATTTATAAAGATAAGAAAATTAAGAGCTTGTTTGGTTTAAAAAAATGGTCACTCATCATTTGTCACTCAATTTTCATCACTCATCATTTATCTTTCATCACTCATTATTCATCACTTAAAATACCTCAATTTCTTACCCCCACATGTTTGGCACATATTTTCAATTACTCATCACTCAATTCTTTTTACTTTTTATGGCACCCATGCTTGAGCACCCTGTCATAAATTCTGTTAACCTACCCGCCTCACCCTCACTCTCTTCATTTCATTTCATTTTCTTCCCCTTCAGCTGTCCTCTTTCTCTTCCACCCTTCAGCTCTCAAACCCCAAAGCCATCGACCACCCTTGAGCTCAACTCCTCCATCCTCGCCCAACTGCGCCGCCACCATGGTTCCTTCCTACCTCATCTTCCTCCTTCCTCCTTCCTCCTTCCTCATCCCTGAAACCGAACCCACTACGTGCCGCTACACCTCCGTTCTCCAGCCCTGTCCCTGAAACTGAACCCAGAAATCCACAATTTGGTGCTCTACTCCTCAAGGCTGATCGGCGGTGGGTAAGGGCACGAGGAATCCGACCATCTCTTTAGGATTGTCCAACTTCAACCATCTCTTCCTCCACTCGCCGTCGATCTTCCCTATACTCTTCTCCCTTTAATTTTCTTTCTTTCTTTTCAATTTTTTTTTTTTTAGATCAGCGTGTTGGTATGTGGGTATAGATTGGTTTGCTGGGTTTTATAGGTCAGATCGATTTGCTGGGTTTTATGGGTCAGATCGGCGTGTGGTTTGTGGCTAGTTGTGGCTTGTGGGTTCTGGCCTGTGATGTGTTGGTTGTGGCCTGTGATGGGTGTTGTGGATGACTGTTGTTGAGGTGAGTTTGTGGTGGTGATAATTATTTTATTTTAATTTGAGTCTTGGTGGGCTGGTTATGGTTGCGGCAGTGGGTGGTGGGTGGTTGTGATTGGGTTGGTTGTGCTGATGGAGTTGGTTGGGTTTGGGGTTGCTGGGTCTGTGTTTGGCTGATTTAGGGTTGCTGGGTTTGGGGTTGTTGGGTTCGGTGGTGGAGCTAGCTCGCTGGGGATGAAGAGGGAAGTGAAAATGAAACAGAGGAGCTCCAACGGTAATAACTCAGCCTTTCCGGATGTGACAATGCACTGGCAAAAGGGCCCACAACTTCATCTAATTTACCGACTTGCCACTGAAACTTAGTTTTTGAGTTTTGAAAACAGGTGAAACCTGTTTCCAGTTTTGGTCACTCACATCCATTTTCCTGAGAAACTGAGTGATGAAAACGGTGATTCAAAACCAATCCAAACAAGTGCTGAGTTTTGAAAACCCGGTGGGACCCACACAATTTGGATGATAAAAACAGAAAACCAAGTGATATCACTCAAAACTCTCTTCATCCAAACAAGCTCTAAGAGTCCATATGTAATACGTAAACAACTCAAACCGCATTTTGTTTGAAAAGGCGGGAAGAAGAAAATGATGCAAGCCAACTCCTAAGTCCTAACTCCTAAGAGCATTCACACTAAAATTGTTAATATAACTAAAATGCTATTTTAATTTTTAACAACTCCGGCGCAATTGCAATTATTTTTCTTTTGAATTTTAGGTATAGGTTTTTGTTTTTTTTTTAGGAACTGGTATTTAGGTTAGTCCGGTAATGTTAGCACTGGAATCATTTGTCAACTTAAAAGGTCCCATCAAGTACTGGTTTTGCAAACGAAATGAAAGTGAAGTATACATAGGCATTTTTACAGCTTAATCTTTATGGTTACTTTAAATGAAATGATGCAAGCCAACTCCTAAAAATATTGACAAAAAGATAGTCCAATGGAGCTAGGCTCTTGGGCTCCAAGTCCTCTTTTGTAGGTCACTTATTTACCCTGTGGGGATTTGAGGTTTTTGTTTTTTTTTTTTTTAATTAATTCAATAAATACAATAAAAAAAAATGTGATATTTGAATTTTAGATGCCTCTATTAAAAAATGCCAAGAGAAGTCCGTTGAATTATAATACTTTTGATGAGCTTCGTGATTTATAAAGGCTTTGCAACGTAGTGTTCAAAATTTCATCCATTTCATTTTTCCGCCAAATAAAATAAAAAAGTCTTTTGAGCATTCACACTAGGGGAGTCAAAAAATTTAGCATTTAACATCTCAAAATACTATTTTATCTATTTTATCTCCTCACTTTACAATATATTAAAAGACAAGGATTTGCTGCAAACAAGTTTGCAGCACTTCTTGCATATTAGTATATGTGTCAAGATATTAGAAGGACACCTGTCCATAACCAATTTGAAGAAAACTTCTGTTAAGTTCTTAACGTTTCTCTCTCTCTCTCTCTCACATGCATGGAAAAAATAAAAATGCAAAATTTTCTCTCTTTCTTCAAACCCCCCCCCCCCACCAACACTCTCTCTCTCTCTCTCCTTCCTTTGTTCTTCTCACTTCTCAGATACCCAGCCCTTTCACTGCAACTCAAAATCCCAAATCACCGCATCTCAAACCCATTTTTGCCAAGACATTAAGACACCACAAAAACCACCGCCACTGCCACAAAATCTCTCCCAAACCACCACCAAAACTTCCGCCTAACTCCACAGATTGCACAAATTGTTCAAACCCATAACCATCAATTTCTCCAACCAACTTAAATTCTTCACAGGAATTCAACCCTCATCAAAATCGAATTCCAAAAACCCATTAAACCCCATTCAATGAGAAACCCATAAATTCAACACAAAAAAAATAAAAATTAAGAAACCCATAGACCAAAATCAAACCCCAAAAACCCATCAAACCCTCATCAAAATCAGATCTCAAAAACCCATTAAACTCATTCAATGAGAAACCCATAAACCAAAATCAATCCCCAAAAACCCATCTCAGCATCAGAAGAGAAGGGTGAGAGAGTGTGAGGAGAGAGAGAGAAAGAGAGAGAGTCCAGAGAGAGATTTCAGCAAAGAGACGGCATTGGAGTAGCGGTTTTTGGTGACAAAGTGAGACTGGTGATGAGGGATGAGTTGGATGTGGCGGGGCTATCCTAGGCACGAAGGATGTGGCTGGGTTTTTGAGAAGAGAGAGGAACAGAGGAAGAAGAGAGAGAGAACGTTGGTGAGGTTTTGAAGAGAGAGAGAAGGATTTGTGATTTTATTTTTTCTCGTGCGGGTGAGAGAGAGAGAGAGAGAAACGTGAAGAATTTAACGGAGTTTTTTTTTTAACTGGTCATGGACAGGTGTCCTTTTAATATTTTGACACATATACTAATATGCAGGAAGTGCTGCAAACTTGTTTGCAGCAAATCCTTGTCCTATATTAAATATCAAAGGTTCTATTTTTAGCGTACAACATATTAAAATAATATAAACAATTTCTTCCCACGTATACCCACCAAAGCCATTACACAACCACAAACAGTCACACCCACGACCAAACTTCCAAACCCACAACCACAAAACAGCCACATACACCCACCAAAGCCATTCCACAACCATTCCACAACCACAAACATTCACACTCACAGCCAAACGCCCAAACCCACAACCACAAAACAATTATACCCATAGGTAAAACCCATTTCACAAACATTTAAACCCACGACAAAACACCCAAACCCACCATTGAACTCAACAACCCACGGCGATGATCAACCTAGCAACACCATCATTAACCACGACCACCCAGCAAAAAGACCACAACCAGCTACAACTGTAACCCACCACCACTGCCACCCACTGCCACAAGCCACAAAACCCACCAATCTCAACAACTTGCAACCCGATTAAGATAACCCACGAACCCAGAACACCAAAGACGATCTCTACCGCCACTGCATGCCTAAGCTGTCGCCGATCTCAACACCAGTGTTAATCTGGAGTAGAAAAATGATCCCCTTGGTGGCAAGGCGGTGGTGAGAGGCGGAATAGAGAGAGAGAGAGAGATGAAACAAAGAGATAAAATAGAGGGTGAGATAGAGATGAAGCAGAGGAGAAGAGGCTGAAGAGAGAGAAAGAAGAGGAGGCTGAAGAGAGAGAAAGAAAGAGGGGCGCGTGAAGAGGGCTGAAACAAATAAAATATATATATATTTTTTATAACTCTTAGCTACAGTAGACTGTCATCTTTGGCTGTCTACTGTAGCTCAGATGCCAAATATTTTGGCTGTCTACTGTAACTCAGATGCCAAATATTTTAGCAATAGCACCCTTGTTGTAGTATATGTTTTTGGAATGAGTTGCTAAAAAATAACTTTTTTGGCTTTTAACATCCTTATTGTTAATGCACTTAGAGCATTCGCAGCCGGTTTTGTTATCTCATCTTATTTTACTATCTCAAAAAATTACTTTATCAATTATACTATACCATTTTACAATACACCAAACATTCTAAAACTCTATTTTTTTCCCATTTTATATAAATATTCTTTTTTATTCCTTTTTTTTACTATTTTTTTTTTCTCTTCCTTTTCTTCTCTTTCTCCCTCAACCTCTAGCACCGGCCACCACTAGCCTCGACTCAACAAAATCCCACCGGAACCAAAAATCCAAAAATAAAAAAAAATAAAATAAAACCCACCAAGTACCCACTACAAACCCAGCAAACCCATAGTAACCCAACCAACCAAACGCTGGCCACCAAACCCGAAAACCGGCCACCATGTCAACACCACCAAACGTTGACGCTGATGTTGACGTTGACGACGACGAAGAAGACCCACCTCCCAAAAAGCAAAAGCCCCTCTCTTCTCTCACCACCACGCCCCAATAGCAACAACAACAACAACCCTCTCAAAACGACAATCCCGCCGCGCCACCACTACCCTTGGCCCAACAAAATCCCACCGGAACCAAAAACCCAAAAAAATAAAAAAATAAAACAAAATAAAACCCACCAAGTACCTAGTACAAACCCAGCAAACCCATAGCAACCCAACCAACCAAATGTCGGCCACCAAACCCAGAAACAGGCCACCATGTCAACACCACCAAACGCCGGTCTCTATGCCAATCTCCACATCGGTCTCCACGCCGATCTCCACCGCGCTGACCTCCAGCCACCACGTCCATCTCAGCCACGCCACCAGCCTCGCCACCACGCCGATCTAGAAATCCGATCCGGCGTGAGCTCCGAGGGAGAAGCTTGACAATGACGAGAGAGAGAGGGGATGAGAAACAGAGAAGGAAGAGAGAGAAAAGAAAGAGAAAAAATGAGAGAGGAAAGAGAAATTGCCGGGTAAAACATGGAGAGAGCATTAAATTTTTTTTTTTTTATACCATTCAGCTACAGTACCATCTTACATTTGAGATGGTACTGTATAAGCCTAATTAAAGTGAAGTTTCTACTTACATATAAAATTTTTGGTTAGTTTTATTGCCTACTTTTAGTCTTTTACATGCAATCATAATTTAGAATTAAGGGAAAAAA
Source organism: Notholithocarpus densiflorus (assembly GCA_030021035.2). Classification (NCBI taxonomy): domain Eukaryota; kingdom Viridiplantae; phylum Streptophyta; class Magnoliopsida; order Fagales; family Fagaceae; genus Notholithocarpus; species Notholithocarpus densiflorus. The sequence continues at coordinate 4,283,662 of JARYZH020000007.1, forward strand.
ATACTCTCACATGCCACAAAGTATCATTATATCTAAAACTGCAATTACCTTACAACATATTTGTACAACCCACTACAAATGGTTTTGTGTTCTCTGGATTGCATGCTGGCATGTAAACAAAACGTCCAATGCATAGATGATTGAACCATGATACAAATGAATCCATGACTTGTACATGGAAATTGTGTTGATGGATTTGAATTCTCAATCCCTCCCATTAACTCAACTAGGTTGTAACTCGTGCTTACAGACAAAGACATTCAAACAATGGTGATGCAAGTTATCTTACCTAAGTGATCTAGGTGATCATACAAATTACAAAATACTTCATAGAACTTTTTTTCTTTTCTTTTTTTGTCAATTGATCAACAACTATTTTAGCAATCACCTACTAAATTTATTTAAAAATAAGCATGAAGAAACAGAACCATATAATTGAAAACCATGATAATTATCACTACTATTTGAAGAACATGCCCCTAAATTTGAAGCGACATTAATTTAATTTAATCTAATTTTTCCTACCTTGATTATATTAAAGACAACACTACCGAAGAATCCAGTGGAGGTTATTGAATTGCCAAAACCAATAATAAAGACATCAAACTCGATTAAATATAATATTTCATTTTGGTTATTGCCACTAAGGGTCTATTTGAAATCCGCTTATTTTGCTGAAACTGAAAACTTTTTGCTGAAAGTATTGTAGATAAATGTAAAAGTTAGCTGAAATAATACAATAAGACCCGTGAATAGTACCAAAAAGTGCAGTGGGACCTATGAATAGTAGCAAAAATAAGCTAAATAGTAAAATAAGTTGACTTATCTATAGCCAAACACACACCAAGTCTCTTGCTCCTATTAAGCTCAGCCCAAGTAGAAGTGGGTAGCGGCGCTGGGTGGTTTCCCTGCGAGCTAGTTTATATCTTTAAGTTGTTTGATTTGTAGAATATTCTCTGCTCCTTTGGGCCTAAACACTCAAAAAAGCAGCAAAAGTAAGAAAAAGAAAAAACTCAAAAACATGTATTTCAGGTTCATGTTCTATAGGTATGATTGATAAGTGGCATCTTGTGTGGGATTTTGTTGTCAGCCAAAGTTAGTAGGAACCTTTGAGAAAAAGGACATGCGATTGGGTAATCACGAACTGTGAGTTCGACCGTGTCAGCATTAGAATACTCTCTCTAGTCCATTGAGTTTTTTTTTTTTTTTTTTTTTTTCCTTCATAATTTGTGAGACGTCTCACTTTTTAGAAGGTGTTTTATTTTTTATTTTTTATTGAACTCCTTGGTTTTTGCATTGTTGTAAATAAATACAATGAATACATTGATAAACATTTACATTGTAGTCTCACGTTTGACACCAAAAATAAGAAAAATTTTAGGACACGTCTCAAAATTAGACTTCAATTGTATAATTTAATTAGATTTTCTCTCCTTCTCAAAAAAAAAAAAAGATTTTCTCTCAATTATGACTTTAAATATATATATATATACACACACACACACACACTAGTGTATAATCCGTACATATGCATAGTACAATTAAAAACAACATAATTACACATATATGGATTCAAATTATACATTGTTTAAGCCATAGATATATACATGAGTTTTTTACTCTTTCTTTCTTCTTTATTTTTTTATTTTATTTTATTTTTTGGATATACACATGAGTTTACTCTTTTTTTTTTGGGTTTTTGTTTATGGTTTATTTATATTAGACTTTTCGTCATTTGCACAACATTAACTCACATAGAAATTTAAAATATATATATATATATAAACTAGTGTGTAACCTTGTGCATATGCACATATACAATTAAAAATAATCACAATTACACGGTTCAAATTATACATGGTATATATATATATATATATATATATATATAATTTAGAATTTAATTGGATTTAGACTCTTCCGTTTTTGTACCCAATAATTCACTTGCCACAAAAATTAAAAAATTTAATGGACAAGTGACGCAAAATTGGACTCCAATTGAAATCCAATTTAGAATCTAATTGGATTTGGATTCTTTGATTTTTACACTCAATAATTTACTTTGCACAAAAAATTAAAAATTAGATGGGATAAGTGGCGCAAAATTGAGAATTCATTTAAAATCTAATTGGATTTTCTCTAAGTTTTGGCTTTTAATATATATATATATAGACTAGTTTGTAACTCATAGATGCATTTAAAATTAAAATAAACCTAACAATTTCTAAAAAACTTTAAGGCTCCTAAAACATTTTTTTTAATGGGCCTAAAACACTTTTTTGGTAATGCCCCAACACACCCTTTATCATTCAACATATAAGAGAATGTATTACTATTCATTAATCTAATTGCCTTTGGTTTAGTAAGACTTCTAACTTGTGAATACATCATTTGATGTATCAAACACTCAAAAAGCTACAAGCTAGTAAAAGAAATTGCATTTCATAATTTTTTAGGTGGAGCTAAATTTGGTGTATCATATTAGAAATAGCAATGGTGAGTAAGAAGTCAGGTTGTGTTTGGTTCAACAAAAAAATATGAAAATTTTTTTTTAAAGTATTAGTATTTTTTGAAAAAGAAAATAAATTTCCAAAAAATACCCTAAAAAATACTATAGAAAAAATATGTTTTACTACTTTCCCACATTTTCTCATCTTCCAATCAAATATAAAATAAATAAAAAAAGAGAATTTTTTTTTTCAAAAGAAATACTAATCAACAGCTAACGACTTGCAACAATGGTTGACAATTGGAGACCGAAAACATTGGTGGTGGGTGGTGGTTGGGTGGTTGATAGTTGGGGTGTGGGTGGAGGTTCAGTTGATAAATTTTGGTAAAGCAAAAAATGTTTTTACAAAAAATGAAGGTGTAAACAATTTTTCGACAGAAGTGCCTTTATTTTACTGTCAACCAAAAAATAATTTCCAGTTGACCAACAATTTCAATAGCCCCAAACAGCCGCAAATGCAGAAAATATTTTATGGAAATCAATTTCCATTGAACCAAACACAACCTTAATTTCATACTAAATTAAGCTAATAAATACATTATTTTAGTTTAACTTTTACACAATAGTTTTAATTATTATTTGTCAAAATACCTAAAGACCAAATGATCTTGCATTCAATAGCCAATGACAAGTAGTTGGTCAAAATTTTTATCAACGACTTATTGCGGCTTACCTAAGAAGAAGCATAAATAATAAATTCTCATGATGTCATCCTATATTATGAAACATATAAAAATAAGTAAGATTATAGATTATAGATATATAAAAGTTAAAAAGAACAAATCTATATATAATAATAATAATAGGTGAAGCTGAGAGAAAATCCAATTAGATTTCAATTGAATTCTCAATTTTGCGCCACATGTTTTTTTTTTTTTTTTGGTCAAGTGAGTTGATTGAATTCTCAATTTTGCGCCATGCGTCCTATCTACATTTTTAAAATTTTTGTGCCAAAACAAATAATACATTAACACCTAATACAAAAGAGAGGTGCTACGTCTACAACATTTTTACAACAAATCATAAGTGGTTAGTTGTTATTGGTTCAAATTTGAACCTAACACTAAGATTACATTTTTGCCCCAACAATAACAACCAGTAACAACCTGCCACTTAGAATTTGTTATAAAAATATTGTAGACATAGCATTTCTCAATACGAGAGGTGCTACGTCTACAACATTTTTACAACAAATCATAAGTGGTTAGTTGTTATTGGTTCAAATTTGAACCTAACACTAAGATTATATTTTTGCCCCAACAATAACAACCAGTAACAATCTGCCACTTAGGATTTGTTGTAAAAATGTTGTAGACATAGCATTTCTCAATACAAAAACCAAAAAGACCACAAAAATAACCTAAACAAGAACATTTCACCTGGACACTTCTATGTAGACTCTCAAGCTCCTCTCTCTCTCTCTCTCTTAAATGTTTCTCTAAATATAATCTCAACCCCTAACCACCTACTACCATTGGCAAACAACTATTAATAACACACCGGCAACCCCCCAATGCACAACAAACAGATTTGTAAGTAAACTTGCAGCCCATTTTCTATTCATATTCATTAACTTATGAAACATTGTCAATTCCTTTTCTCACATTTTTTTTTTTTTTTACTGTTAACAACTCTTTTGCTTCATAACTAACCATTGAATTTAACAATACCAATATTCAAATGTATAAATGAAACTTAAATCCCATATGAGGATTAAAATAAGCAACCATACGAGTTCGAAAAATATGGCTTTTGGAAACAATACTTCATTATAATGCTATTTGGAGATTTTATTTATGATTAATTTTGTTGTTGTCGTTTGCCTTTTTTGTTTTGGTTGCATCTCAACAATAAACAAAGCCAGTAATCCAATTATTTGTGGTAAGAATATAAGGGTATGATTGGGCAAGACCGGTAGTTCTTTTTCTTCCAAGTCCAATGTACATGACTTATTTTTTGGAGACACTAAGTTGAAAGTGGTATTTCTTGAAATTTTTCATATTGCATGAGATAAGATCTATAATGAAAAAAATATATAGTTGAATTTAGTTATACAATTAGTAACAATGACCAGACTTTAATACAAGTTTTTTATACAGTTAGGTAGATGAGATTTATCGATTAAAAATTTAAAATATATTTAGTTTCTCAATAGGTAAATATAGAGAGATAGTATTTACTTAGATCCAATATGGGAGATGGCACTCAAAAGCAGTAAATATTCATCAATAGCTAAAATATAGCATTCCATATGAGTGTTACTTATCTTTAAAAAGATCATATCCAAAAACAAACAAACCAAAAAAATAGGAAAATTATAAATTCAGCCCATCTTCAGAGAAATTTGTTTAGTTTATGAGCTTTTATAATAGGTTTTTTTTTTTTTTTTTTTCATAGTTTGTAATGCTCAAAGTATATACTTAGTTATGTGTGACTTTTAATGAAGCTAAGCATTGCTAGAAACAATGGTATCATATAACAGAAAATATAGTGGAACAAATGAAAGCTCTCAACGAAAGCTACTTATTTGTCTTAATTCATGAGCGAATTTTGGTTTGGAAGATTCACATATGAATGAATATGGAAATATTTCATATGAGAATCATATAGCATAATATAATAGTGGGTGAATGCCATGGTTGAGAGAGAAGATACTTTAAAGTTTGATTTGTGAGCCAGAGGATAATAGTGGGCGCATGTCATTTGATAATTGTATCTTTGACCTTAAGCTTCGCAAATCAAATTTACATAATTTAACCTTGACTCTTGAGGCATTGTCATTGTCCATAGTCTAAGGCAAGCTCTGAGTTTTAAATTTTTTAAGACAAAACTTTTTCTCCTGAATGTTGTCATTCATGGTCATTTTATGTCATTTGAACTTGATATCAGAATCATGTATGAAGCATAGCTCCTACATGCACCCAAGGAATGTGACTTATAGTGTAGCATATTCGCCTTCTCAAAAAAAGTGAATACAAAGGTCCCTATTCAAGTGGAAGCCAAAGTTTTTTTGTGGGCAGTGAAATTAGCAGGTCAAAAGTAGCTTTAGAATGTGGTAATTGAGGGTAATTCCAAAATTTGAGTTGAGGTAGTGACCAATAGATCCAAATTAGTGCACAAGAGAACTGTTAATTTTGTTGTTGAAGTCAGATTGCTATATGCAAGATTTGACCGGCTGGAGTTTAATTGGGTGTATAGGAATGCTAACAAAGCTACACATCTTAGCAAGATGGTCTTTGTCAAACTCTTTTCCAAGTTATTTTGGTGAAGGGATTGGTCCCTTCGGAAATGTTGTCTTGGCATGACTAATTCTATTTTTAAGTTTATTATTCTAAATGTTAATTTCAATTTGTTTTTTAATTCATAATCAATAAGCAAACAATTTATATATATATGTATATATATATATATAAATATAAAATTGTGATTGTTTTTAAATGTACCGTGTATATGCACGGGTTACATACTAGTTTCAAAGTAATGGTTGAGTGTGTGTTATTATCTCCTTGGGTTTCATGCTTAGCACAAAAAATTAAGAAAAATAAATCAGACAAGTGGCGTAAAATTATAATACAATCAAAAGCTAATTTAAATTTTAATTGTCTTTTGACTTTAAAAAAATTAACCTTAGTTTCTTGAAAATAATTTCCTCTGAGGAAATCCTAAATTCAGCAAGTCCCATCTAATCATGAAATTTCTTATGCATAAAACAACAACAACAACAACAAAAAAAAAAAAAAAAAAAAAGAGAAAACAAAATATATCCCCATGCTCAGTAAATGAAAGAATTTTTTGTTTACTCAAAAAATTAATTAGTTAAAGAATGTTCCAAAATTGAGGGGGAAATGACTAAATAGCCTTAATTTTTAAGTGGAACTCGACATTCCTAATGTCAATGACGAGTTCTGCTTAGAATTTTCAAAAAAATTTAAGTGGAAAAATATGCAAAAAACTTGACATTAGTCAACATTAGCAATATCGAGTTCCAAAATAGTGGTATTTTGCTACATAGTTTGAAAATGAGATTGTTTAGCTACATACATTAAAAATTAAGGTTATTTAGCAATTTTTGGCCAAAATTGCCAAAGATAAACAAAATGAATAATAGCACATTGTTTTTTTTTTTTTTTTTTTTTTATAAAAAAAAGGAGAATTTTAACCTATGGCGTCTGCTTCTAAGATAGTTTTTTATCATCAGATCAAGACACCAATCGGTTTTTGGTGTAACAGGGGATTGAACCCCAGATCTCTTATTCAATTATCAGGGACTTTACCAGTTGAGTTAACTGGAACCCATTAATAGCACTTTGTTTGGTTGCGTACCTTCATACAAAATAAAATTCATTAAGGTCGAGAGATTATTGGTGTCTTTGTTTTTGGTAGAAGAGACAAACATTAATAATAACTACAAATGCCATGAAATCCGAATTCTATTGTTTGACGTATAGAAGTATCAAGTATAGTAATCTATGAATTTATTAAAAAAAAAAAAAAAAAAAAAGAAGAAGAAGAAAGAATTCTTGTATTTTCATTGCAAGACTGATTCCAAAAATGTACTGCAACTAATTTATACCAAATTATCAATTTCATTTTTTGATGGTAATACGAACTACATCGAAGGAAAACGCACACAGCTTGTAATGTAAAAATATGATAAAATTTAACAACCCACGGGTAAACTAAAGCCTATCAATTGTATCAAGGCAACAAATTTTTTAATAGAACCCAAATGAGTTTCACTTGACTGAGAGAGATGTTTCTTTGATTTAGAGGGATATGCAATTTCTATGCTAAAATCCAGTCCCAAATAGCATGCAGATCCTGAAATACTTCGAAAATATGCAAAATGTGAGGCACAGTGGTTTATAAAACAGTAAAAAAGTCTTGTTTTGCGCTTTCATTAAGAAATTGAAGCGTAAGAATTATAATGAGGAAGATTGGCATCAACATTTCCATATTTGTGGACCACAGATTATGCAGGATCAAAGACCACAAAATGGTTGGTAGTGTTACCTCATACCTGGAACAAATATGCTGGTATACAGTACAGGAACATGTATAATATATCCGATAGATCACTTATTACCATGGAATAAGGTATAATCGGTATAGGCTTATATAGCTTTATATAAGTTACTTTATTTTGGGTCTAAAAATAAGTTTATTTTAAATGAAAATGTCGTCGGGTTTCAAGTGTAAGACTGGTTTCTTATCTATCCATTTCCTCTTTCCCTCCCTCTTACAATTTGTGACCATTATCCTAATTTATCCCACCTGAATAAGATTCCAATTTATTGGATAATAATAATAATGAAAATATGAAGAAGTATTTGGGCACTGTATTTCAGGATCTGGACCACAAAATGAATTGGAGAAGATGCAATTGCATGTCCTTTATGACTACCAAACTGGGGCAGCATGCGAGATATTGAATTCTAAGAAGAACATATGCATTTCCTCCCGGCAAAGACAACACTTTTGACAAAATATGACTACTGGATTTTTTTTTTTTTTTTTAATGAATGTCGAAGCTAAAAAACATGGAAACCCATACCTGATGCAAGGCAAATTTAAACAGTAGATATGCCAATTACATTGCATTCATAAAAAAAAAAAAATTTGGACTCTTCAATTTCTGCAATGAGCATGGTAAATACTGTAGCAAAATTAAGAAATCTATATATATATATATATATATATATATATATATATATATATGATTGGAAATGCTGAACCAAGACTTCAAGTACAATGGGAGAGTGCAACCAGTCAGTTCCTGCAGCGGTTAAACTCCATCATTTTGGATGAATTAAAGGTCCAATTTTTCTTTGAACCCGAATTGGTGACTGGGCCCAGCCCCTCCAAAAACACAATCCCACTTTATTAACAATCTTGCTAAACAAGGCTGGGCTTGTTTAGCTTCCAAAAACTAATCCACAAGATGTTCAGTGTGGCAATAGTTCATAGCTCTAGATACACCACGTTTGGAGTTATCTGAACAGAATTTAAGAATTAACAACCTACTTAATTATTGAGTATGATATTTGCATGACTAACATCAGAAATCATTGCATATGGAACAAAAAGTTCTGATTATGAGCAAGATAAGAACAATCACAAAACTTCAAGGGCTGATAGAGGCAGATTTTACAGTTAAAGAAGTGACCAAGCTAAGGCAATACTTGCTTTAGGTTTAGTACACTGTAGCTTAATAGCAGTTTGATCTGTCGGAATATATTAGCATATATTATGGAATAGTTATTTATTGGAGAGATGTTAAATGAAAATTTTATAATTGATGGAAATATTGAAAAAATTTAGGAGACATATTTAGAGTCAGGCCATAGGACTTTCTCCAAGGCCATTACTTTGCTTATGACCAAAGTTACAACTCTTAATGGTACATGTTTCCAATCAAGAGGTGAAGAGGCATTCAAAACTTTGAAGCTACTACCAATTGATTATAAAATCCTACAGATACTGGTAAAATTTGTTATAATGCTTGTATTATAAGGAAAAACTAAAATGATAGACAATTATAATCTACTTAGATAAATAGACTGAGACAACAAAATGAATGGCATGGGCCATGAAATCTCATTCAAGTGCATCAGTCGGCTTGTCTCCTATGTAGCACTGATTCTTGTAATTGCTTCCAATTAAGTGATGAAGAAGCACACCTGCTGCAACACTGACATTTAAGCTCTCCACAGCCAGAAAGGACCTGAACTCTTCACTTGAGCACCCAGAATTTGTTTCTGCAGTTTCCACATCATTAACTCCACCTGTAGATAAATCCATAGGAATATTCCCAGGGATCCTAATCAACTGTGTACATGATCTCTCCACTAAAGGCCTCAACCCAGTACCCTCACTGCCCAAAACAAGAATTGTTGGTGCACCAGGCAAAACCTCATCTAAGGGAACAGTTTTTGGTGCAACTGAACCTCCAAGAACTCGCCAACCATTTTCAGCTGAGGAAACTAAGAACTGCATCATATTCTTGCAATACCTAAGCTCCATTAATTCAAGAGCACCTGCACTTGCTTTGCTTACAACACCACTCAATGGTGCTGAATTCTTGGCACATAACACCACTCCTGAAGCTCCAAAAAAGTATGCAGACCTAATGATTGCCCCCAAATTTTGAGGATCTGTGACCTCATCCAGGGCTATCCAGAGAGAACCTTTGTCTTCCTCGACAGAAGCAGGTTCCAATTCCTTCATTTTTACCATCTCCAATGGAGAAGCATCTAGAACCAGACCCTGATGGGGACGGTTATCAACAACCATATTGAGATCATGCTTTGATGCTTCCTTTACACTTAACCCAATTTTTTCAGCCATCCTCAAAACTTTCTCAAACCCTTTTTTGTCCTTCTTCTTCCTGTTATTATTACTCAAATCCAACCCTTCTTGGAGGTACAATGCATAAAATTCTCTTCTTCGAGCTGACAAAGCAGCCAAAACTGGACCAACGCCATAAATCCCTTCACCAACCATCTTAGGTACTGTCGATTCCGTAGCTTCTTTCCATGTCTTTCTACCCCAATTTTCCTGCTTATTCCACCTCCGTAACTCAGGTTTCACAGATCCAGCCTTTTCATCTGCCATTCCCCTGAATCTATGCTTAATCTTATCCCATCTTGGATCATCAATGGCCTCAATTTCTTCTCCTCCTTCATTATCTACTTCAAAACTTCCATCCATATCAACAAAACCACTTTTCCGATCTTCCGCTATATCTATTCCATTCCTATCATCTTCACTCCCCACTGCCAATTTACCACTTTTCCCCACAAAATTTTCTGCCGATAACTTCCAAGAAGAATGGGCACCTCTCATTGTTGTTGCTTCCTCCAACCTTTTTGCTGATTCCTCCCAAGAAGACTTACTACTCACTTTCTCCAACCTATTTGCCGATTCCTCCCAAGAAGAACGACTCGTCTTTGTAGACCCTTTTACTTCCTTAGCTCTATTTGATGCTAACCAAGGAAGACATTTTCCAGTTCTTACCATATCATTCTTTTCACCACTTTTCCTAGCATAGGAACTAGAAAAACATCTAGCTCTTATCAAAGGGCAATACTGTATTCCACTTCGAAGCCGAAACCCACTGGACACACTTCTGGGTTTTGCCATATCACCCATTTCCAGTGTCCTATAAAGAGAACAAGTTGAAAAATTCATGCGGTTCATCAAATGGAGATTTCCATGGGTTTTGGTCCCACAGGGGTTTAATTGGGGTTTTGAACGAAACCCAGTTGGAAAAGATTGGGGCTTTGAGATGTGGAATAATTTGAAGCATCTAGGTTGTGAATAAATCCTAATAGCCAAGGGAAATGTATGGCTCTTCGTCAAATTGTTATACATTGTAAGCATATAAGAAAAAATATATATATATATCCGAAACCTTAAAGTGCCAAGCCAGAAGAAGAAAACTTTGGACAAGAAACTATTATGTGTAACAAATGAAGAAAGGCTCTTAGGTTTAAGATACAGTGTTACCTTATCCGCATCCCATAGAATAGATAGCTTCACCTGATTGCTAATTTCTCCCAAGTTTGAAGTCAGGGTTTTTCCAGTAGGTACGGCAAGAAATTAAAACTGGTTTTGACTGACAGTGGTGGCCAAGTTAAACGACATATCATAAACACTGCAAAATGAGGTGCAGCGAATTTATGCTGGACCCGCACGCACGGGCACAGCACCAATGACAATGAGCCTGACCAAAGCAATAAACTACACGCAGTTTAGAGAAAGAAGCGCTATTCATTCCTAGGGTTAGTTGAACGACATTCGGTATACTGCCCGTCCTTTTTATAACACGACAGACAAAAATCCTCGAGGGGAAAGAGTTTTGGGGTTGATTTTCGATGAGCTGAAAGGTCGAGGGTTATTTGGGTTAAAAATATAGCTAACCCGAATTTGATTTTTCTCAAGTTAAAAATTATATATATATATATATATACACACACTGAATGGCTCTATCTATCATAGTTTTAAAATCTAGACCGTCCATTGAACCGTAAAAGAAAGAGGTTCAAGATTTTTGAGATCTAACCGTAATGACGTTATAATTAATTTAATAATTATTTTAAATATATATATAAATATTAAATTAGTAAAAATAGAAAAATTAACTAAAATAATCTAAATAAATACTTTTTTAAATGCATTTTTATATCACTAATTTTATTATAATGTTTCAAAATCTAACTTAATAGTAAAAAAAAAAAAAAAAACAAAATAATAATGATAAACAAAAACCAAAAACATCAAAATTTAAAAAACAATCATATATTAATATTCACGTCGGGGAGGGGCAATGAGTCAGAAACTTTCAAACTCATTTTTGTCATTTCCAAGGCTTTGTCATGTCACACGTGCTAGGCTCACCAAACTAAAAAGCAAAAATAAAGTTGAAAGAAGTCATCTACTTAAACTGAAGGCAGGAGACCATGAAGAACGAAAGAAGAAGCAGTGAAGAAAAATAGAAGAAGAAGAAGCTGCGTCGTCTGCGATGGGTTAGGTGTTTTTTTTTTTAAAGAGCTTGGCCTGAGCCGTAAGACCCGCTCTCTGTTTTCTTTTTTACTCTCGTAATTTGTTTTTGTATTTTTTATATTCAAATTCTTTATGGACTGAGAACTGTTTTCCGGCCAAATATAGTAAAAAAATGGAACCGTGTGAACCTCTAAAACCGGCCACGGTTCTCAGAACTGTACGGTTTGACCACGGTTCGAGCGGTTTCATGCATTTTTCACATAGAGAGGTTCTTAGAGTTAAAAGAACTGGAATGATGAGGAGTTCACGGTTAACCGAGTCGGACCGTATGGTCCGGTCTGAGTCTAAGAACCATGCTATCTATTGGCTTGATCAACCCATGATGGATATTCAAACCTAAGAACCGAACATGTGTTTAAAAAAGTTTGATTTTTAGGGCTGAAACCACTAGACCATTGCTCTTGATTGTATTAAGAAATGATCTAAAATGTTTCCAACGTTGCTTAATAGATTCTGAGAATATGAGTATATTATCTATATAAACAATAGAGTGACTGGAGAAAGGATTGAAAATGTCATTCATGATGTTTTGGAATTCACTGGGTGCATTCTTTAGGCCAAAAGGCATTACGTTCCATTTGTAATGTGCAAAGGGTGTAGTAAATGCTGTTTTATATCTATCAGACTCTCTGATCTGAATCTGCCAAAAACCACTTTTCATGTCAAACTTACTGAAGATGACTGCCTTACTAAGCCTATTAACTAAGTCTCTTTTGTTAGGGATGGGATACCTAATCCATTCTAAGACTTTGTTAAGGGGCTTGTAGTTGATGACTAATCTAGAAAATCCTCTTTCTATTTCAGCATTTTTTTGTACATAAAAGGCTGGACAAGACCAAGGTGATTTAGAGTTTCTAATGATTCTTTTGCTAAGGAGGTCATTTAATTTTGTTCTGCAAAATTCCATGAGTTCCTGGCTCATTTGAATGGGTCGGGCTTTGGTTGGGATATATTTTTCACTAAAATCTTTGACATATGGGAGAGCTACTTCGTGTTTCTTTCTATGCCAAAAGGCTGTAGGAAGATCAGAGCAGACTTCCTGCTTGGGTTTTTCCTTGAACTTTTTGATCTCGGTTTGGATGGTTTTACAAGTTAATTGTTCCTCAATTTTCTTGTGTCTTAAATCATCCTTAAGGTATTTAAGATGTTGGGTTTTCCTATTGATCAGATTTAGAGTTCTGGAGATGGAGACATCTTGGAGACTGTTAATTTCTCGAGGTTCCGGACTTCTGAGAAACTTAAACTTAATTGGCTGACCAAAAGGATGGGTAGTGATCCCTTCACTATCTGTAGTGAATGGATATAACAGACACATAAAATGATTTCCTAAGATTACTCTGTCTGTCATATTTTTGACTAAGACAAAGGTTGTTTTGAAGCATGTGTTATCTTGGCAAACATGGGCTTTTGGGATTTTGTATTTAATCTGCATCTTGCTACCATTTGCTGAGGACAATCGTTCCTTAGTCTGTTGGAAATACTTAGAGGGAATGATTCCTTCTTGGATGCAATTGAGATCTGCGCCTGAATCTATAAGGGCTACAACCTCAAATTCAAAATCTTTGCTAATGACAATCTTAACTTTAGAATGCCATTTTTGGAAATCAATTCTGCTGATGGTATCTATGTATTTCTGGGCTGGTTCATCTAAGACCATGTTTGTTGTAGGATTGGCTGACGCATTATAGATATTTTCTACTTCATCATCTGAGGGATCTACTTCTTGATGGTAAGGATTGCCTTGGTGTTCAATTCTTTGATTAAGGAAATTGTGGTCAATCCTAAGAATGGTTAAAGCCTGGTCAAGTTTTTTCACTTCTTCCTTGAGGGTTCTGATCTCAGCTTTGATTTCCTTGATCTCATGTTGAAGGTCATTAACTGTTACTTCTTTCTTAACTTTGCTAAACCTATTGAAAATTTTCTCTAGGTTAACTGTGGGTTTAGGGTGTTTAGATTTGGTTTCTTTTGTTTCTCTAACTAGGGTGCTCTGAAACTTGCTAAGGTATTGGGCTTTGATGAGTGGGTCTTCAACCTTGTTTATTAAGGTGAGAAGAAGTTCTTCTTGTTGGGTAAGAACATTGACTGATTTGTTTTTGCAACAACTGTCTTTACATCCTATCCTGATGTTTGGACTACTAGAGATGTTGGATGACTCTCTACAGGATGAAGATTGGTTTATCTGAAAGATTTCATTGTCACTATTGGAGGATTCACTGTTTGTGTGGTTGAGTTCTAGGAGTTCGAAAATTTCATCTTTGTTGGTTTGGTCACCTTGGAGGGTGTTGATTAAAGCTTTAGCTTTGGATCTACACTTAATCCTGAAATGGCCTTTCTTGCCACACTTATAGCATTCCGCATTCTTCCTATCGAATGTTTTTTGGGTTGGATTTTTCTTCTTACTATTGGCTTTATGGTAATCTCTGGATTTCTTGCTTTTCTTATAGAATTCATTTATGTTGATGTTGCTGGGCTTCTTATGACTTCTATAATACTTAGAGACTGTTCTTTTCCTAGGGTATTCTTTTTCCCTGGATTTTCTCTTGGATGGGGCTATGGAGGGTAGGCCATACTGAGTACAGAAGTTTCCTACTTCGTACTTAGCTTTTCTTTTGTCCTTATTGGCTTGGTTTTGAATTTTCATGTCTATGCACATTTTCAAACCTTCCCTGCGAATGACACTAGATATGTCTTCGTAAGTCAGATCATCATAATCTATGACACCTGACGTGTTACTGAGAGTTTCTCTAATCTTATGAGCAAAAAGACTAGGTAAGCCATTAATAAACTTCTCCTTCCAAAATGGAGAGTTACAATCGCTTCTGTGCATGACTCTGGTGGTAAAAACATCTTCATACCATCTGTAGTCACTAAGGGTAGGGCACCTAAGATTACTTAACTGATCATGTATTCTATTTGTAATGTTGCTAGGGGTTCCTATGAAGTGCCTTGTAATGGTATAAATTAGGGTGTTTACTCCATTTGGGACACCTCTACCTATGGCTTCATCAAAGATTGGACGTCCGTCCTCATATTTCTGGAATGCACTTTTGATCTCTTCCTTTGATTCTTCTGTTAGGTAATGGTTCCACCATGACAGAAGTTTTCCTATGAAACCTAAGACCATAAGCTCAACTACTTCGATATGGGGTCGTCCTTCATTGAGGTAGTTATTGGCTACCATAACCATGTGCTGGGTCTTATTTATGATTTCTTGTTTTGATAATCCGTCTATATTCCATTCATAGAGCTTATCAGAAGATACTGAGAACTGGTTGCTAACATTCTTTTCTTCAAACTGGAGGTCAGGGGGTGTTGGTCTAGGATACCAATTTTTGGTGAGACTGGTTGGGGTTACCCTATGATGATAGAGCTTGTTTACTTGTAGATCTTGAAACTGATTTTTTTTTTTTTTTTTGTCTCTTCTTCAGATTCTGAAGAGGTGTTGCTGCTACTGCTGTCAGAAGCAACATGGACGTTTAGTGTGGCTAACTGGGTTTCTAATCTGGGGTCTCTGCTAGTCGAAGAAGTAGCTGGTTCCTTTTTGACTAGTTCTTCTAACTTTTGGTTGACTATTTCTAATGCTGTCTTGTCTTTGGATCTGAGGCTGGTTTGTCTAGTGACAGGTAGCTTAACTAAATGTTTTTCTAAAGATGGGATAGGTTTAGTAAGATTTCCTGATTGGGGAATGGCCTTGGCTTTTATCCTATCTTCTATTCTGTCTAACTGTTTTCCTATAACATTTAAACACTGGTTGGTGTAGTTTTTTGTTCTAAGATCTTTTTTATTGGTTTATCCTCACTAGTAGGTTTCCTAAGAGGAGTAGTAACTACATCAAAATCTTGATGTTTGATGGTTATATTTTCTAGGGGAGGGTGACTAGACCGAACTACTTCCTTGTTTTCTTTGGACTAATTTGTTTTGGTAATGACACAAGACTTTCTGTGCCACTCAAAATGGTTCTCAAAATATTCAAAGAAATGGATATTTGCTGATATCTCTTTCATGAACTCTTGCCATTTTGTATACACTTCTATCTTCTATTTTTTGGTATGGTTTGCTTCATAGGCTTCCCTTTTGACTTTATTGACTTCTGAGTCAAAATCATCACCTAAAGACTTATGATCTGGAAAGAAATCTTTTTCATAACATTGAGCTGGTGACCTACTTGGGGTTCAGGTTGCTCAAAGTCTGACTGAGTTGGAGAGGATGGACCATGATTTTCTTCCTCTTCAGCAACTGATTCTTGTCTTGCTGTGTAGCATGGTGTGCTAACTTGGGATCTAGTCTTAACTCCTTGGAGTTCTAGGTCTAGATCTTTTACAGGGGTTGGAGGTCTGGATGAGCTACACTAGGATGCAGGTTTGTCTTTGAGGAAAATAGGGGGTTGCAATCTGGGTTGATGAAAATCTAAAGGAAATCTAAACCTAGACTGGTTAAAACTTAACCTGACAGTTCCATAGGCTAACTGTTGGACAAAATCTAGATCTGGGGTTTGGGGAGGGCGTTGAGCCTAAAGAGCAAAATTTTCATTTTGCAAGGTCCAATCTTGAGGGAATGTGACCTTAGACCATTTAAGTGTCCTAGGTACTTAAATTTGTGATCCGGGGGCTGTGGTTTGGATAAGAGTGGTTTCTTCTTTTGCTTTTTTGTTAAGGGTTTGTACATTTAAGTTCGTTCTAATGCACTTGTAGTAGACCCTATATATCAAAGCTAACTGTTTGGCTTCTGGTACCATGAGGGTTCCTGTAGTCTTGATGTTTAAAGTGAGAGCTTTCCTAATATGTGGGTCATGAAGGGAAATTGTGAAATTAGGGAAACAATCAAAATGGATTGGTCCATTACTAAGACTGGTTTGGATGGTTCCTAAGAGACTATCATCAAACCTGATGTACCTTATGTCTCTCAGGGCCATAAGGATTGAACAATTCAAACCTTCTCTGATTAAAGGCTTTACTCCTACCTGGACTAGGTCTATGTGTAGGAAGTTATGTCCATCTTTTCTATGGGCAGTTAGGGTTGATGGTGAAAGCAAATAACATGTTTCATATTCTTTGTTTATTCCATAAACTTGTTCTATGGTCTTAACATGGTAGTCTGCCTTAAGGCTTTTTTAAGGGACCAAGAAGACTTATAGATCTGATTGGTGGGGACTTTAGGGATGTTCCAATCTTCTAGATTTAAATCTAAATCTGGTAGTTCATAAGACTCAGAATTGAGAATTCCAGTGTCTTCTGGAATCTCAGGGATGGAAGATCGAGAGCTAGTAGAGGAGTTGCTTCTAAACACTCTGTTCATATTTCTGGATCAAGAATCTATGTTAAACAATCAAAATCTAATCACCTCTATCTTCAGAGTACTGTACCTAGCCTTAGGTTTATGACAGAGTATACATTCCATGACTGATTGCCATTCCTAACTTTAAGCCTCAAACGCCTATTTCCGGCTAAATGGCCACTCGCTTAGGATTCTAGGACTTACAGGTCAAATTCGTACTTCCCTAAAACAAACTAAAGGGCTAAACACAGAAACTGGAAGATAAGGATGACTGGATGATAACTGGTTAATATAGATTAGAAATACAGAATTTTAAACAGGAGAAAAGAACAATTCTAGAAAAAGAAGAAATGTAATGAAAGATAAGAACGGAGAAAATATAGCAGACGTAGAAACAAATGAAGGGGAAGGGGAGAGTTATCATGAAATAGATGTAAAACAAAATATGGGGAATGAGAGACATAATTGTAATGCTGAAAATATGTGGTATAATCGGCCAATGTATACAAAATGAAATTACTTAAAACTGGGAAATTAATGTACTGAGATAAATGCATGAAAAAAAAAAAATATATATATATATACACATTTTTTAACTGATTTCATTGCTAAATTTACTATTTCCTTTGGATAAATACATGCAGGAATAGGAAAATGTATGGACGATTCATATAGATGGATCTTCCATGAAAGCGCTAGGAGGGGTAGGTGTTATCATCACCTCACTAGATGACGGCGTTTTGAAATATGGAATACAACTCCAGTTTCCTGCAACCAACAATGAAGCGATCAACCACGAGTATGAGGCAAAGGAACCCCGGATGCAAAAATACTTGAAGCTAGCAAATCAGATGATGAATGATTTCGAAGAGGTAAAATTCACACAAGTACCAAGAAACCAGAATGCAAAGACATATGAAGTGGCAAAGTGCGCATCATCTTAAGACTGGATGAAACATCCATCCAAGAAGATTGAAATTCAGAAGCACCCAAGCATAGAAGAAATCTGAACTTTCTCTGTCCAAAACAATGAAAGTTGGACGATCCCAATACTTTCCTACATAAAGAATGGAGAGTTGCCATCAGATCCAAAAGAAGCTAAGAAGGTAAAGAAGAGAGTAGTTAGATTCACCATCCTCAATGGCGTACTCTACAAAAGGGGATTCTCCCAACCTTACCTCAAATGCGTAAAACCAGACGAACCTAGATTCATCCTCAGCGAAGTACACGGGGGAATTTGCGGAGATCATTTCGAAGCAAGGGCTTTGATTGGGAAAATGATTAGGATAGGTTACTTTTGACCAACAATGCACAAGGAAGCACACGAGCCTGTCCAAACTTGTGATAAGTGCCAAGAGTGTACCAAGAGAAAAGATGACAATGGCCATTTGCACAGTGGGGGATTGATATTGTCTGACCATTGCCTCGGGGGAAGAAACAAGTAAAATTTCTACTTGTTGCCATTAATTATTTCACAACAAATGGGTCGAAGCAACGGCTTTAGTGATAATCACAAAAGCGAAGATTCAGACTTTCATTTGGAAGAACATCATTTGCAAGTTCGGCATACCAAATGTGATCATCTCAGACAACAGACAATAGAAGACAGTTTAATAGTCACAAGTTCAGAGAATTCTACTCAAACCTAGACATTAAAAATTAGTTCTCATCACTAGGCCACCCTAAGCCAACAAACAGACTAAAGTGACAAATCGAATATTATTGAAGGTTATTAAAGTTCGATTGGAAGGGGCAAATGGCACATGGCCAAAAAAACTATCAAATGTCTTGTGGGCATACCGAACAACCACCAGAACCCCATAGGAGAAATCCCGTTCAATCTCGCAGTACAGAAGCAGTCATTCCAGATGAGGTAGGAGCAATCAGCTTAAGGAACCAACAATTATTTGACGAGAAAAGCAATAATGACGGTCTTAGGATGAAGTAAGAGACGATGCACTCCAAAGAATGACGAGGTATTAGGAGAAGATGACTAAATATTATGATAAGAGAGTCAAACTCAGAAGATTTGAACTAGGAGACTTAGTACTACGCAAAGTGTCACAAGAAACTAAAGACCAAGCGTAAGGCAAACTTGTACCAACATGGGAAGGACCTTACAAGATCACTAATTACTCAAGAAGAGAAAGCTACTACTTTGAATCAATGGACATGAAACCACATCCCTGTCTATGGAATATTGAACACCTCAAGAGGTACCATTAATAGGAAACAAAATATTGTAATTTTCCTTTTCATTTTTCGTGTATGTTTTAATCATATCAAATAGACAACAAGGAAAATTCAGTCAACGAGCAAAAATGATATAAATTCCCCTAGAGGGAATACAAATAATATGATGACCAAAAATGATAAAAATTCACCCAGAGGGAATACAAATAATATGATGACCAAAAATGATATAAATTTCCCCAGAAGGAATACAAATCATATGAGGATAAAAAATGATATAAATTCCAGAAAGGAAATAGACAACCAAAAATGATATAATTGTTGGTAAAATACATGTTTGTATCGCATACAAAATATACGCAGCGAAAAATTAACGGATTTACTTCATTCTCAATTGATAACATGTACTATGTAAGTTTCACAATTTAAGAACAAGTGAGCGTACCTTGGTGTGGTGAAATTCAAAAACAAAAGATTAGAAGTACTTGGAAACACTTTTATTCTTCACTTCAATTCCACTTGATGCCCAAGAAGTGTGGTCTCTCAATCAGTTTCCAAGAGGAGAATAAGAGAGTGACTTACACTTACATACACATCATTTCATTCCTTATATGATCTTCATGAAAACCCCCTATGAAATTCTGTATGTTTTTCTCCTTATATATAACTAATTATTTAATTGGGCTAGCCTTTTAGGCCATTCCAATTAGGCTTTAGTATGTGGCTTGGAGTGGGACCAAAGGGAACGAATAAGACTCTAGCTCCAATGGGTCTTGGGTTTTTCTGTCAACTCTTGATAAGTCCAAAGTTAACATTAATTATATTCAATACCACTATATGAATATAATTGCACTCTAGGCCTTATTAATAAATTATATCCCAAGACTTTATTATACATGCAACCCCTTCATTAAAATATTCGTAGTTATACAAAATCATGAATGTTGACTGCCATTTTGAAGATTACTACATCTTAATTCTTGAGTACCCGACTTAATCTTTTAAGTTATTCATCATATATTTATGAAATCCAATTTCATAAATATATACTTTAGTAACTCCTTACTAAAGTAGTTGGGCCCAACACTTTGAATAATCAAACCCATTAAACTTATCTCAAGGGAATATTTTATATCTCCGTTAAGAGATTATGAATTCCATTTTGAGAATATATGTTCCATCAACATTAAATGCGATTGCCCAACATACTGAGGTTTTGATTGTGACTTTAGATCTCACTCATGATATATCAAAGCAACCTACACCTCACGATTAGGTTCATTATTCTCTCAGGATTTAAAGTTGATGTAAATAGAAGTCGTGAGATTTATTATTCATTTGACAGTTGTTAGGAGAATAATAAATCTCACAGCGGTCCAGTTCAATATATCTTAACTCTTAAAACATATCAATATATCAACTAGAAGTCTCAACTTCCATGATTAAGACAAATCATCTTAGTTGATATGTTATAGTCTTCGCAAATGAAATGCCCAATTTCATCACAGACTACGAACTAAAATTCTGAGTTTACGAAGAACTTGTGATTTATATCTTCTGTGACTAAATCACATAAATCACATACTATGCATCTCGTGGACTAAGATAATGTCCCATTAGTTTATTTATAAATAGTCTCATATAATTAAACAATTTAATTATTTATGATATACCAATAAATTGAATTTTAGGGCATAAACCCCAACAATAATTCCCCTAGAGGGAATACAAATCATATGATGATAAAAAAAAAAAAATGATATAAACTCCCCTAGAAGGAATGCAAATCATACAACGAGCAAGCGATATGAATTCCTTTTAAAGGAATATAAATCACATGACGAACAAAAATGTCCTGCACTATCAAATTTGTAGATCGTAAGACAAATTATCAGTCTTCTTAAACACTTACCAAAAAAAAAAAAAAAAAAGAGCAAGGAGAAACAATCTAAATAAGCATTCAAAGGAAAATGACAATGGTTCAAATGCCTAACATAAACGGGGTAATCCCAAGCATTCAAATAAATAGTTCAAGGCCCAAAACAAAACAAGACAGTTAAAAAGAAAAAGAAAAACACAAATAAGAGGTTTTTAAATTGGTGGAGTAGTAGGGAGAACATTCTCATCAGCAACATCGTCCCTATTGACGTCCCTAACGCCTTCTACAGCCTTACCAATGTGTCTGTGGCCCTAGCAGCAGCCTTATCAACAAGGATTTTTTTATCAATAGCTTTGAAGTCTAGATTAGAAAGATCAAGCCCCGGGAAATGCTTCATCATATGCCTACAACGTAAATCAAACCCTTTGTAGTAGTAATCAAATAGCATGTCAAAGTACTCGTCAGAGGACTAAAAAGCAACAACAATGACTTGTTTCTCCGTCTCAACCTTTAGGATGACAGCTTGAATTTGATCATCCTTTTAGGCAGTTAGAATCTTTTCAGCTTTGAGTTCGTCAGTCACTACTTTCAGACACTTTTTTGCCGCGTTTGATTCGTCCATGGAAGCAATAAGATCCTTCTTCATCTTTGATATCTCAACCTCCAGAGATTCAGTCTTGGAGTTAGCCAAAACAACTTTCTCCTTGTTCACCAAATACTCCATGGTTATGTGGAGGGATTCCCCCAATACCTAGAAATAAAAAGGTTAGTAAATAAATGTGTGCATATACATGTGCAAAAGGCAATAACAAAGCATTAGCACTATACTTGGGCTAGCTTGTGAATATGAAGACTCACTAGCTCGTGAGAAGAAATGGAGGATAAGCTCTTCAGCTCGTTAGACGTAACAACATCATAAGCCCTCCCTACAGCATTGGCAGCGTCCTCCCAAATGCTCGCTCCAATTTTGTCTTTCCCTCTATCTCCACTTCTCGGCTGTGGGGTTAACTCTTCCAAAGAAACAGTCGGGGGACAGCAGTCGGATCAAGACGAGAGGAAGCCTCCAAAATCGTTGTCCGAACAGAAGAACCAATAACTTCCATACGACATCTCTTTAAATTAGACGAGATATTGGCCAAGGGTTTGTTCTGTCTTCCCTTGACATGGGCATATTTGTCTTTGGTGAAACGGGTGGCCATCTCTACAAATAGAAGGCATAAAGGTTAGACGAAGTAAAAAAAAAAAAAAAAAATGCTCATCCACCTACTCTTCTCTTATCTTGAAATTTCCTTAAGAATGAACGGAGATGGCTCAGGTCCTAGAAAATACTGGTACAACGTTCAAGG
Source organism: Notholithocarpus densiflorus (assembly GCA_030021035.2). Lineage (NCBI taxonomy): Eukaryota > Viridiplantae > Streptophyta > Magnoliopsida > Fagales > Fagaceae > Notholithocarpus > Notholithocarpus densiflorus. The sequence continues at coordinate 4,306,427 of JARYZH020000007.1, forward strand.
ATCAATAAAGTTGTCAAAATCCTCAATTGTTTTGGAATAATCATATGCCACCTGCACTTGACTCTTGTATTGGCTTTTCAACTTTGGACGAATTTTAACTGAAACAAAAATAGAGGTTAGGGCAATTGTTAGACGATCAAATGTGACAAAAAAAGTGTTAGATGATGCACCAATTGAAGGTTTCTCCCATCAAAATAGCAACATGGGAACATATCCCCAGAATTCATCTGAAGATGTTTCTCAACTAGAACTAGAAACAAAGAAGTACATAGACTTCCAATTACGGAAGGAAGAAGGAAAATCACCCACAACCCTAGTTTTTTGCTCCTAAGACACAAGCTCTTAATAACCTAACTGGTTAGATTCTTTCAGATGGTACAGATGAACGAATTCGTCCACCCTAATCATGTCACCCTCATGGATGAACATCCAAATCTACATACAAGTAATTATAATTCTCCAAGAATTGGGAACGAGTTGTCTTGGAGCAATTTTCAGACGATGGAAAAGCTCCATGATGAATGGATGGATGGGAAATCTAAGACCGTTCAAAAAGCTCGCTTTGTAAAAAGCAAACTTCTCCATGAGCAAAAGCACTCACTTTCTCATTCGAACGTGGAAGACGAACTACAGTTTCATCAGGGAATTGGAACCGTTTTCTAAACCTATGTGTCTCTCTTTCAAAGAACAAGTTTCTTTTAGGGCTTGAAGAATTTGGGGTTGAGAAGAAGACGAAGGTTTGGAAGCCACAATATCTATTTTCATCTCCACAACCTTATCACTATAAGACAACCCAATCTCTAGACTACTCAATCTGACCCTAGTATCTATTCCCCCCCCCCTCCCCCCCGAAAGAAATTTTAGATTTTAATCGAAACCAAGACAAATATTGGTGAATCGAAGGAAAAAGCTCAATCAAGAATGGCTTGAAAGCATTATTGTCGCAACAAATAGCTTAACCTTTAGGCGACAACCACTAGACAACTCAAGGAAAGCCCCTAGCCGAGCAAAAAAGAAACAGACAGAAGGAGAGGCAAGCCTAACTTTAGAATAATTAACCATTAATGAGGGCAAGAAATAAAGAAAAAAGAAGTTGGAAGAAGACCGTACCTGAAAAAGAAGCTCTAAAACCAGGAACACATGAGAAATTTGCAGCAAAGAAACAAGAAAGAAAAAAGAAGAAGAAAGCTTCTTAAAATACCAAGAAAAATGCTTGGGAAACAAAGAGTCGCATCGAAACACGAACCCACAATGAATGATCAAAACGTGTCCACAATTTGCCTAATAATGCCACATCGCATTTATGAAGAAAAGAACGGAATATGAAAAGCCAGAGTAAGCCAAGAGACAACTTAAAGTGCTCGTATTCCTAGGATCGGCCAATAGTTTATGAACGATCAAGGAATAAGGGGCAATTGATGAGTCCAAAGTTATCTTTGTCCATAACATCATGGACGAATAAATTAAGAGATGGCTAAAGGGGGTGTTTAATGGGCATTAAATGGCCATTTGCTGGCAACAGGAAGAAATAGAAACAAAGACCGTTGGAGCACAATTAAAGACCCATTTATCATTAAGAAGCATTATGGGCATAATAGAAGCACCCTTAATGGCTAACAAATCCAAGGGGCTATATAAAACCACTCTTAAGAGAAAGAAAAAAACACACATAATCAGATATAATTTTATTCTCATATTATTCTCCTTTCTCAAGTATTTGACTTTATCATCAGAAGATCTTTGGCTGGCATCACACCAATGCTACTATAGAGAAAAAATTCTCATCGTTATTTTGCAGGTAGCAATTGGATTCCATTCCATCTGGATGACCATTTCTACCAACGTTCAAGTGCATCATCAAGTATGTTAATTATTACTAGTACATAGGCAGACATGCATAGAATACTATGAACACGGTTCATTAGGGGAAAAAAAAAACCACTATATACATGAAGTACAATTTTTGCTAGCTCAACTTTGTCGTTTTGGAATAAGGAGGCCAGGCCTTGTCCAATAAGAAAGCAACATATGCCTACCTTTTTGTTTTTTGGATAATCACATATGCCTACCTTTACTACTACAAAGGATGATGAAGGATCCAAGGAAAAACAACTTACTTCTTCTTGCTATGGTGGAATTTATATCTAAGAGTAGTTTTACCAACCTTCTTCCTTTATTTTCTCTTTTTCCTTTGTAAACACATATGCTAGTGTAACTATGTTCCAAAAAATAGTGAATTAATTGACTAGCTTGAACCTATGGTTTTCCCCCTCTCCAAACATAGAGGGCTTCCACCCAAAAGAATTTGTATTTTTTCCTTTCTGTTTTCACTTTCTCTAGCTTTATTTTATAATTATCAAGCACCAATTTTCAGTTGATGTGTAAATATCATAGTAGTAATCCAACACCTTTCTCATCCAAACAATGCTGACTCTAGGCCTAGGCCTAAGACCCCCTTAGGCCTAGAAATTTATAAAAGGGTCTAAGGCCCTCCATGAAAAAAAAATCCTCAAAATTGTACAAATAATCTCAAAAGTTGCAAGATGATAATATTTTTTTAAAAGAAAAAATATAAGTGGATTTTCCATTATTGCTCTCACCCCACGAAGTCTCTCTAAATTTAGGCCAATAGAGATCCAACTCAATTAAAACCTCTAAATTGTTTCACCAATCACCATAAGAATATTGTTATGAGTTTGCTGATTAAATGGATTAACTACTATAAAATGTAAAAAAGTTGTTAATAGAACATAAATACAAAAAGTTAATTAGTAATTTTGAATCTCAAAAAGAAGAAAATTGATTTTTTAAATTATAATATAGAAAATTAGGACAATATTATTTAATTGAAATTTAGGTATTAAAAAAAATTCAAACTTAAAATTATCAGTTTATGGCTCATGTATCCAAATCTATACCATAGTTCATGATGATAGCTTTTTATCATCAGATAAAGACACCAATTAGTTTTTAGTGTAGGTGGGGATTGAATCCTAGATCTCTTATACAACCATCAGAGAATTTACCAGTTGAGCTAACTAGAAACCACACAAAAATTTTCATATTTGACTTTTAATTTTAAATTTTTTTTTATTTTTTTTTATGTTTGATATATATATTTAAATATATGTCATTTATAAATATATATTTTTTAAAATGTTTTTTTTTTTTGGGTATACCATAGGTGAGTGACTACTTATAATAATTATAATTCACATATTTTCCTATCAAAACTAAATTAAGTAGAACCCACACAAAAATTTTCATATTTGACTTTTAATTTAAATTTTTTTTTTAATGTTTGATATATATATATTTAAATATATGTCATTTATAAATATATATATTTTTTAAAATGTTTTTTTTTTTTGGGTATACCATAGGTGAGTGACTACTTATAACAATTATAATTCACATATTTTCCTATCAAAACTAAATTAAGTAGGAATAAAAATAAAATAAAACAAAGTAGTAGCCTAGTAGGAATCTAGACCGACCTTACTACCGGTTTAAAAATCCAAGGCCACCAGCCGAAGGAAATGGAAAAGGAAAAAAATCAAACCGTGCCCGTGCCCGAGCCCAAGCCCAAGCCCAAGCCCCAAGACATTATTTTTATAGTTAAATACAAATACTTCTAAAATTCCGTAGAAAACGAACGACAGAAGCAAACCCTAGACCTAGAGAGAGAGAGAAAAGCCATGGGTACGCCAGAAACATCAAGAGAACCGTGTCCAGATCGCATATTAGATGACATCGGTGGCGCGTTCGCCATGGGTGCGGTGGGAGGCTCTGCTTTCCACTTCCTGAAAGGCGTCTACAACTCTCCCTCTGGTGCTCGATTAGTCGGTGGCACGCAAGCCGTGCGTCTCAACGCTCCTCGCGTCGGTGGAAGCTTCGCTGTGTGGGGTGGACTCTTCTCTGCCTTCGACTGTACCATGGTCTATCTTCGCCAAAAGGAAGACCCTTGGAACTCGATTGTGGCTGGTGCAGCCACCGGTGGCTTCCTCTCCATGCGTCAAGGTCTCGGCGCCTCCGCTCGCTCCGCCGTGTTCGGTGGGGTCCTATTGGCTCTCATCGAAGGAGCCGGAATCATGCTTAACCGTATGCTTAGTGGTCAACAACAGATGCCTGTGATCATCGAGGAGCCTCAGCCGAATATTCCTGGTTACATGGGCCAGGTACCGGGCCTGCCCCAAGCCCAACCAGATTCTTCTTCTACGGACTCTGGTTCGGGTTGGCTTGGAGGCTGGTGGTCGAAGAAGAAAGAGTCGGAATCCACCAGTAGCGGAAGCGAGACGAAGATCTTGGAGAGCTTCGATGCCCCACCGGTTCCCAACTTTGAGTACAAGTGAGGAAAATAAAAGGTGGGGTTTTTTTTTTTTTTGGTTACAGCAATTAAAATTATTATTATTATTATTTTTTGTTTCCAATGTTGTATTTTGGATTTTGATTGGGTAGCTAAATTTAATTATGATCATCAATAATTAATTGTTTATTGATGGGTGTTTGCTCTTGGGCATGAACATAAACATCGCGTCAGGGTGAATTACCCGGCAACTGTGGGGGTGGGGTTAGTTGCCTGGCTAGAGGCGAGTCCAAAGGGCTCTTCTTTAGAAAGATTCCCTACCTTACTGCTTTTCCCGGGTAAGAAAGGGTAGAGAAAATGCCTTTGTTGGGGGATGTGGCTTCTTAAATTTGAGGCTTTTGTATTTGCTGAAGTGTTTAAAATAGTGGCTTTATGGAATATGGACACTAGAAAGGGCTGTATTTATAGGACATCATTGTGATCCTATTTAGCTAAATAAGATTTATTTAGTTAGTTCTTATCAAAAAAAAAAAAAAGAAAAAAAAGAAGAAGATTTATTTAGTTATTCTGACCATATAATTTAAAATTCTGATTTGGGATTACAAACTTTTGAAACATTGTATTAATTAGCATATCCACACTGCTGCCTCTTAGACTCTGCAAATTTTCATCAAGTAATTAAGTTGTGAATGATTGCTTGTTCATCACTTTGGTTTTGCTTGTTTCATCATATTTCTGTATTAGCTGTCTATTAGATTCTGTTATGTTTATCTTCTTCATCTTAAACTTTGTTCTGCATTTATACCCAAAGCTACACCATTATAATTAGAGAATTTATATAAAATACTGTTTATGATGCAGGCAAGTGTTATTCTTATTGTGGAATCTGTTTCTCATTAAAGCTTTTTTTCTTTTTTAAGTTGGTAATTTGACATGCATCTAGTAAGTTTGGAACCCATGGCCTCATCCTACACCTTGTTCTTACAACGAGAGGAGATGCCATTTGAGCTAGAGTTCATTGGACTTCTTGTTGAAGCCTATAACTTTTTTTTCCCTTCCTGACTGGTGGCATTCCATTCTTCTTTTAATGATGTACATTTAATTTCAAGCCCTGTATGCAAATGGTGTATGGGTCATTGTGCAGATAATTCTTGCTCTCTTTTTCATGCTTAAATATCTGGAACAATTGCCTTTGTAAGGTTTAAATTGTGGATTGCATTCTGTGTCTGTGGTACTATTTAAGTGTATGTGGGTTTTGATTTTTTTGTTTTTTGTTTTTATTATAATTCTAAATAGTCAAGGAGTCAATTTGAGCTTTAATTTGAAGATTCCCGCTGAAATGATTCACAATTAGGTAATATAAGGGTTGCATATGGGTCTTGTTGACCTCTTTATAATATATCAACTTATTAAGATGTATGATTATAACTGGGATTTGTAAATACTTAACTTTCTGTGTTGCTTGTGATATTTCTGTTCCTCCTTCTCATATATCTCACATTAAGGCCTCATTCCTTTACACCATCATTCGAAGCTTGGATTAAGGAGTGTTTGACATTCGGGGTAAAAGAAGACTAACAGTTGTACTTGTACCCCTGAGAATGTGAAGATTGAGCAGTTACATTTAATAGCTTGCCTTTTGAAACCAGGGTCTAAGACTTTGTAAGGTTTAAAGTTATTTAATAGTGATAATTGAATATGTCAACTGCATATGGTGTGTATATTATCTTTATTATCATCTGGTATGGGAAATAGCATGTTAATGGTCCTTTATCCCTTAGTTAACCACAAAAATAACACCCTACCCCTTTTAACCCTTCTTTCTTTACGTTCTTTTCTATTGACTTTAATAGGGTTTGGCAAAGTTCAAATAGCTAGTTGCATACCTATCAGCTGGAAAGGCACTTCTTTAGTGGCCCATTTCTATGTTGTAAAATGCAATTCAGTGCCTGTTTTTCTTCCTTGTAGTTTTTGCCTGCTAATAGAAATTAAAAGAGTCTCTATAATTATGTTCTCTTTGTTACAGGATCATGCATCAATCTATTATTATGCATTATTCAAGTGTTCATTAGCTTGATTTTAGTTTTGATATTTTTGTACATTAACGGTTGCTTATTTATATGTTAATGGGATGTTTTCCTCTGTAGGTGTTTCTTTGGTCTCAATAATTTGCAGGACCCTTGTCGTGCTTTCTTCCCAATTGATGAAGTTCATTTTCATGGTTATATCTTTAAATAGATATCTTTCTTGAGAGGGTTACTCCAACTATTCCATACTTTTGTACACATGTACTGATTGTTTTGACCGGTAGGCAATATTTTATTTTATTTTTATAGCTTAAAAGTTTTCTAAGAGCGGGACATGATAGCAGATGTAGTTTGTTACCATTGTAATGCTGAAATTAGATGCAAACAGCGATAATATCACTGTTCTATTATGAGTAGTTTTGTGATGTGTCTTCAAATTTATTTTTTGGTGTGGCATATGATATATGCCAGCTTGCTGACTGAGATGGTAGAATGTCTGACCTGTTCCTGTGATACATTGATCTTTTACATAAATCTGACCTATGAACCAGTTCCATCGTTGGGTTGTAGGTGTGTGGTATGTTAGAATTAAATCTTTAGCTGGAGATTTTTGATGAACTGGTCGGTGAATCAGTATTATCAACAATGCTGGATGCAAGGAATTTTCAGCTGTTTTGGGCTCAGACAAGATTGTCAAGTTAACTTGATTTCAGTAGACCTTAGAAAATCATCTCATATCATCTGACTATGGCAGCTGACTGGGCAAAAGTCCGAAAATCCTTTGCTGGTTTTTTGTTGTCATTATAGGAGCTGACATAATTGAGTACAACTGGAAAGTTGATTTCACAAAATAAAAATATTGACAAACTTTCAAGGGGCAAACCAGAATTTGTGTCGCCTCTATTTAGCTTTTAGACCCCAATTTGATATAATCTAGTTTGTGCCGTATTTTACCCAATTTTAGCTTCTAGACCCCAATTTTACCCAAACTCAATAACCTACTCATGACCAACTTAATTTAGGTAAATCTTGATTGAACCCAATGGGCAAAGACCTATGGGTAATCTAGTTAAATGAGTCTTAACTGGTAAACATAGGTGCACTCATTTGTTTTATTTTTTCACTTCTAAAATAAAATCTAAATTCTAAAGAAAAGAAGAAAAAAAAAAAAAAAAAAAAAATCTCTGAAGTTCTAAACCCTAACCTAAACTCGCAGCCACTCCCATTTTTCTCTTCTTCTATTTTGCTCTGATTGGTTTGCGGCTCTTGCCCTTGTCATCGGTCTGGGTGTCAACACATCTGTGGACTCACTAGATGACGGCCTTGTACTTGTAGAGATCAATTGAGCTCCACTTTTGGTTCCTTTGCACATGATTACGCTGAAAATTTTCCTTTTTGTTTTGTAAAAGCCATGTTTGTTTGTCGAGAACACTTAGGCTCAGGAAAAGAAAATAGAAGAAACGGTATGGAGGAAGACGTTCTTCACTTTTAGTAGTTTTTCATGCTATTTTTGGTTTTTATTTTTTATTTTTGCATATTTTAGCAATTTTTAAGATGAAGATTAAAGTGAGTTTTTTCTCTCAAACTAATTGTCAAATGTATTATTGTGTTAGACTTCGATTATTTTCATTTTAGCATGCGGATGAGAAATTTTAAGTAGTTGATTTCCTTTAAGTTTTGCTTGGATGTCAAGAAACTAGAGAGATGCTACATGTTCAAGTTTTTGATTTTAAACAGGTAATAAATGGATTAAGTGGGTTGGGTTCCGCCCATATTAAAATGAATTGCGTGGGTAATGGGTAACTGATGTAAACTTTTTTTTAGAAGAAATAATTGATGAATTTTTTTTTAGAATAAATAATTGATGTAAATTTAAACGGGTAATCATACACCATATGACTTGACTCAAAACTTACTTAGGGTCCGTTTGGTTGGAGGAGTGAAAAAGTGGGAGGATAGAAAATGGTGGGAGGGTGAAAAAGTGAGAGGATAGAAAAGATTTTAATTTCTTCCATTTTTATTTGGTTGGGAGTGGAAAAGTGAAGGGATGGAAAAAATGTGTTTGTATAAATTTATTCATGTACCATTGTTAAAAAATGATGCCCTATTAAAACAAAAAAAGCAATCACCCAAACTTATTAGGAAATAAAAATCATATCTAGAAAAAAAAATCACGTCTAAAAAAAACAAAAACGAAAAATCACAAAACAAAGCAAAAAAGAAAAAAGAAAAAAAAAGTAAGAGGTAACGGCCAAACCAAAAAAAAAGAAAAAGAAAAAAGAACAAAGAAAAAAGAAAAGAAAAGAAAAGAAAAGAAAAAAAGAAGAAGAAGATTCTCCCTACTCAGTTTTCTCTTCATTTTGGAAAGAAAATATTTTGGTGGGCCAAGGGAGAAAATACCTAGGCCCACCAATTTTTTTCCCTCTCCTCCCTCCAACTAAACACCCACAAAAAAAGTTTTCATTCCCATTTTCTCTTTAAAATTTTCCATTCACCATATTTCACATCTAAACAAACACACCCTTAACCCGCTCAATTGCCACCCTCAGCTAGGAGATACACAAACACACCAAAATGTCTTACTCCTTGTTGGATAATATTAATAGCATTAATTGTAGTGACGGTAGGGCGATGTTGGAAATCAGACACTTTCTTGGCCCAGCATGTTGAGACTGAGATTGGAGCGTGTAATCTACAAATAGCAAGAGGTCTTTCAAGTATCTAAAAAACCTGGGCCTTGAACTAACGATCTTGAATTTTCCTACGTTCCTATAGGAAGGGAATGAAACTTGGATTTTAGGTTTTGCATCAATCGTAATGTTTTCCTACCAACAACGAAATGAAATTGAGATTTTAACTACTCTTTTAATGGTTTACACAGACAATAAAAGTCAAGCTTTGTTTGGTTGGACGGGTTTTATTTATTAATTTATTTGTTCAGTGTTTTTTTTTTTTTTTTTGAGAAGAATTTGTTTAGTGTTATACAATAGAAATTGTAAGTTAAAAAAATGTTATATGTGGCCGCAAACAAACAAAACAAAGATTTTTTTTTTCTTCAGAATTTTATGCGACTCAAAAAACTATCATATTAAATTTCACTAAAATTTTGATTATATTCGCTAAAATTTTTATGAAGTTCATTTTTTTGTTCCTAATATTTTTTTTATCCATAAACTGTTGATAACAGCGTAAAAAAAATAATGTTGTAAGCTAGTGATGGTATTTACACCCTAATCCAAATCCATTTTATTTATTTTGATGTAAAATATATTTTGAACATGAAATATTTTCAATTGAAAACCTTTTTTTTTTGGGAAAACAATTTGTTTTTTAGTTTTTGATTGTATTACTAAAAAAATTTTAGAAAACATTTTCAAGTGTTTGGCTTATAAGAGTAGTGACATGACTTATCCCAGCTAAAGGTAAAGAGACTCCTAAAGCGTCTTTGTTTTGGTGGGGCAATTTTTAGAAAATATTAGTTTTTGGGCTAATTACAACTTACTCACATGTGATTTAACTCAAATTTAAGTTACATACTTGAAGTTTGAAATTTGGTTTAAAAAAACATATTTTAATTCAAAAACATAACATAAAATGGATCAAAAAGCTATGGTTTATAATTTTCAAAAGATGGATGAATATTCATATAAAAATTCAAACAAATAAAAATTAAATATCAAAACTTATCTAAAAAAAAGTTCTAATTGTGAAAGCTTTTTGTGACAACCTATCAAAATGAAGAAAACTTCCAATGTTAGCCTAAAAGACAAACAAAAAAGAAAAGAAAAGAAATGAAAATAAAGCATGAATCTTAGCTGGGTTTTTTAGAGAGAGAGAGAGAGAGAGAGAGCTTAAAGTACAGATAAGACACAAAAGGTATCAACCCAAATTCAAGACCCATACCAATTTTCTCAGCACCATTCTCTTTCTCTTCCTTTTCTTCAAAAATAACCAAAACCCACCAAGAATCATACAAAATTCAATAACTAAATCCAAAATCAAGTAAAACCATTAATGTTACCACTTGTTTTTTCCCTCCCATACTTTGAAGTCGTGAAATCTATCCAGAATACATATTTAGCCTTTGTGGTGATTCAAAGTGAGCTTTGGTGGAGATTCAAATGGGGATTATGATAAATGGGTAGTTCTTTATGGGAGAGTTGATATAGTGTGAAAATTTATCTTCAAACCCTAACCTGTTGATCCGTTTTGTGTAATAATTTTGTATTAAAATCTTTAAATTTTTTTTTTTTTTTTTTTTTTTTTTATATACAAAATGTGTTTTTAGCTCTGAAAAAAAATGTGTGTTTTAACGGAATATGGAGAGGTAGATTACAAAAGCCTAATGGAGCAGAGCTCAGATAAGTTAAATGCCAAATTTCAATCCATAGGTAAGTAACTTAAATTCGGATCAAATTACAGGTGAGCCAGTTGTAATTAGTCCTTAATTTTTATTTTTTTTAAAAATAAACATTTGGATTATATTGGTTTTTAATGAGATTATATATATATATATATATATATATAAATGGTTTATAATAGGATTAACAACATTTATTAGTTGTTATTGATGGTAGTCTAGATTAAGTTCAATTCATCCATGGTAGTCGTCCATGACCAATGCACATCCAGAATAGTTCACAAGAAAGGGAGCCCAACAAAAGCATCACAGATATGAATAGAATCTGTTCATGAGTATCATGATCATTCAAAGCAGTCCAGTTGTCCATGTCATACAGGGGTATGGACGACCAAATAACACTTAACAAATTTTGGAGGATTTTTCTACAAATACCAAGCAATCGGACCATGATCAATCATTTTAGAACGTGGGGAGGATTCCCCGAAATCTGCTCCATTTTCTCCACCAACTACACATATCTCCCATGATGGTAGTGGATTCGAATAAGTAGATCCACTAAGAACTCTTTATAAAAAGGATTTAACCCCATAAACCCAAGGTACGTTTTACCATTTTACAAATTCATTATCCTTGTGTTCTAGAGAGAAACTAACTTAACCGTTGGAGGGTTCTTAGCCGGTTCACCCCGGTCACCATTGATAGTCATTCTTTCTCTTCAAGCCATCAAACCGTCATCGTAGCCCAGAGCATCTAGCATACTGATTATTATGCATCATTAGTTGGAACCGTTTGTGGGGACTTTAGGCAAAGTTTTCTAAGTGTTAATCGCCTTGCTTTCCAAGACAAAAAGATTGTATGGTTTAGACTAAGTCGATGACCACGAGTCCAGAACACCAGGAGAGTGGAAATGCCTCAAGTCATCCAAATCATGCACCAGCACCAGCACCACTGTCCGTCCAGCAACAGCTGCAATGGCGGACTTGGCACAACAAAACTAGGAGAATGGAGAGGAGGAGAACAATGTTGAAGGAGGAGATCAATTCATAGGTACCGTCACTCGAAGGGTGCCACATTTGGAGAGAGAAATGGAATAGATTAAGAAGGCCATGGAGGAGATGAAGGACTCCATGAGGAGAGCAAACCATGTAGATGATCTTGTCCACAGAACTGACTCACCCTTCACCGCGTCCATCACGAGTCATCCTCTACCCTCCAAGTTTAAAATGCCTACCTTGGATTCATATGATGGAACGCGAGATCCTTGTGATCACATTGCCATGTTTAAGATGACCATGCATCTCCAAGGCATTCTAGACGAAATCATGTGCAGAGCCTTCCCTACCACATTGAAGGGCCCGGCCAAGGTGTGGTTTGGTAAGCTACCACCAAACACCATAACTTCGTTTTAGGAGTTAAGTAAGTTGTTCGTTAACAACTTTGTCGGAGGCAAAAGGCATAAGCGTTCCTCGTCCAGCTTACTAAATATAGAGCAAGGAGAAAACAAAAGTCTTCCAACTTTCATCAGTCGCTTTAACAGGAAAGCCCTGTTGGTAGATGAGATGGATGACAAAATCCTCTTAGCGTTCTACAATGGAGTTACTTCGTATTTGTTCATCCATAAGTTGTATGACCAAGAGCCACAGACGATGGTCAAGTTGATACACTCAGCCCAAAGTTTCATGAATGCTGAATATACGATTATTGTAAATAAAAAGAAGAAGGTTAAACGAGTGGAGGCTGGTTACGTACACCATCTAGAATAAGGTCCTCGTCCAAAGAAGGCCAAGACGAGAGAAAAAAAAGACCAAGAAGGCAGGAAGGCAGGATCGTCCTTAGGACGATATTCCAACTACACTTCATTGAATACCCCACTTGACCAAGTGTTGATGCAGATCAAGGACGACCCGTCCTTGAAATGGCCAGAGAAGATGAAAGGAGATCCTAGCAAACGGAACAAAAGCAAGTATTGTTGTTTCTACCGAGATCACGACATGACACGGACGAGTTTTATGACTTGAAACAACAAATTGAAGTTCTTATTAAGTAGGGAAAGTTGAAGAATTTTCTTGGACGAGACCACAAGGAAAGGCATAGCAGAAGAACCAGCGCGCCTGCCACTTGGAGAAATAAGGGTCATTGTGGGAGGAATGTCAATTGAGAGTTCGTCTAAAGCCAAGAAGACTTAATTATGAGTAGTTCAAAATGTTCAAATTACTGGTCACCCACCCAGGACGTCCAAAGCAGATGAGCCTGCTATATTTCTTTCACGGACGAAGATGCGAGGAGACTACATCATCTTTATGACGATGCGATTGTTATTACTTTGATGATTGCAAATTACACAACGAGAAGAGTATTAGTAGATAATGGGAGTTCTGCGTATATCCTCTACTATCCAGCCTTCCAGCAAATGAGGCTTAGCAAAGAATTACTTCATCTAGTGAATGTACCTTTGATTAGGTTTGGAGGAATGAAAGTTTTACCAGTGGGCACCATCTCCTTGCCAGTTGTGGTTGGTTCTTACCCACGACAAATCAATAAGGAAGTAAACTTCCTTGTTGTGAATTGTTCATCTTCATATAATGCCATCATAGGACGACCAACTTTGAACAGTTGGAGGGTTGCAACGTCTACTTATCACTTGTCCGTTAAATTCCTAATGGAATATGGCATTGGCGAAGTACAAAGAGACCAGCTGGCAGCCATAGAATGTTACTTGGCTATGTTAGCTATAGACAAACAGATGCAGATGATGAACATTGAAGAAAGGAGAATTGTTGCTGAGCCGATTGAAGTATTGGAAAATGTCCTTTTAGACGAGTCCAACCCGGAGAAGTTCACTAGAATCGGAACAAGCATGGAAGAAAGGACGAAGCAAGATCTCGTCCAATTCCCCAAGAAAAGCACAAATGTTTTTGCTTAGAGCCACAAAGACATGCCGAGGATTAACCTAAGTGTGATCACTCATCATCTAAATGTGTCCCCGTCCTATAAGCCTAACTATCAGAAAAGGAGAGTGTTCGCCCCAAAGCGAGACAATGCCATCAAAGAAGTCCAGAAGTTGGTAACAGCAAAGTTCGTCCGTGAAGTATACTACTCTGATTGGCTAGCTAATGTGGTGATGGTCAAAAAAGCAAACGACAAATGGAGGATGTGTGTGGACTTTATAGATTTGAACAAGGCAAGCCCTAAGGATAGTTATCCCCTTCCACGCATTGACCAGTTGGTAAACTCAACAGCAAGACACCAATTGCTTAGTTTCATGGATGCATTCTTAGGGTACAATAAGATCAAGATGGACGAGGCAAACCAGGAGAAAACATCCTTCGTCACAAGCCAATGTTTGTTTTACTACAAAGTAATGTCTTTTGGTTTGAAAAATGCAGGGACCACTTGCCAAAGGCTAGTCAACCACATGTTTCGTCCACAAATTGGGCGAAATGTTGAAGTGTACGTGGACGACATGCAAGTCAAAAGCGCGAAGGAGACGTTGCACTTAGATGATCTCCAGGAGACTTTTGACACGCTTAGACGATACAACATGAAGCTAAACCCAAGCAAATGTGCCTTCGGAGTTTCATTAGGAAAGTTACTTGGTTTCATAGTTTCATAGAGGGGAATTGAAGCAAATCCTAATAAAATCCAAGCAATCCTAAGCATGGAGCCCCCAAAGAATGTCAAAGAAGTCCAAAACCTCACTGGACGAGTAGCAATCCTTAACAGGTTCGTCTCAAAAGCTACTGACAAGTGTTTACCATTTTTCAGAGTGTTAAGGAAAGCATTAGAATGGACGGATGAGTGTCAACGGGCATTTGAAGACCTTAAGGCTTATCTCACTTCAACTCCGTTGTTGAGCTTGTCCAAACTAGGTGAAGAGTTATATCTGTACCTAGTGATATCCCTTTATGCAGTGAGCTCACCCTTAATCAAGGAAGAAGTAAAGGTGTAGAAGCTCATCTACTACACCAGCAAGGCCTTAAGAGGAGTTGAAGGATGGTACCCACCAATAGAAAAGTTAGCCTTCTCATTAGTAACAGTAACAAGAAAACTCAGGCCTTATTTCCAAGCTCATATCATCTATGTCCTGACAAATCATCCATTCAAGAAGGCTATGAATAAGCTGGAAGCAGTTGGACGACTGAGCCAATAAGCAGTGGAACTCAGTGAGTTTGATGTAAAATATCACCCTAGAGAAGCAATAAAAGCCCAAGCACTTGCGGACTTTATCACAAAATTTACTCTAGCCTATGACCAGTAGAGTGGAGGAGAGGGGGCAAAATAGTGGATTGTTCATGTGGATGGTTCGTCTATTCAGTATGCGAGAGGAGTCGGTGTAATCCTACAATCACTAGAAAGAGATCGTCTAAAGTATACGATACGTCTACAGTTCCAGACGACCAACAAAGAAGCTGAGTATGAAGCCCACTTCCAAGGCTTGGAGTTGGCTAAGTCACTAGGAGCAGAGTCAATTCTCGTTCAAGGAGACACGCAACTGATCATAGAATAAGTGAATGGGACATATGAAGCCAAGGAAGAACGAATGAAGAGGTATTTGAGCAAAGTCAAGCAGTGTATTAAGGGATTCACAGCAGTAAAGTTTCACCAGATTCCAAGGGAAGAAAACATGGAAGCTGACAGCCTAGCCAAGGCAGCGTCTGCAGACGAGTTGATGGATGACCAAATTAAAGTTCAGTACATCCCGTGCATTGATGTTCCTGATATGCATAAAAATAGATGTAGAAGCCAATTGGACCACTCCAATTGTATCCTATCTCAAGGACAGACTCCTCCCTGAGGATAAAGAAGAGCGGCGAAATTTTTTCTCATAGACGAGGTGTTATACAAGAGGGATTTTTCTCAACCCTACCTGAGATGTTTAACCCCAAACGAGTCGAACTACATTATGAGGGATGTCCATGAAAAAGCATGTGAAAATCATTCAGGAGCAAGGTCCCTCGTCCACAAGATTGTTCGTGTGGGATACTACTGGCCATCCATGCAAACAGACGCCGAAACATATGTCAGGGCATGTGACAAGTGTCAGTGCTTCAACAATGTGCCTAGACGACCTTCAAAGTACCTTACCCCGATGGTGGCCCCTTGGCCGTTCGCCCAGTGGGGACTTGACTTCCTTGGTCCCTTTCCCATGAGGACAAGAAAATTGAAGTTCTTGGAGTTAGGGATCGTTTATTTCACTAAATGGGTGGAAGCAGAGCCATTAGCAAGGATTATCGAGCAGAACGTTAGAAACTTTGTCTGAAAGAATATCATCTGTCGTTTTGGAATCCCTAGGGTGTTCGTCTCAGACAATGGATGCCAGTTTGATAACACCCTTTAGAGAGTTCTGTGAACAACTAGGAATCAGGAATCACTACTCTTCGCCCTTCCACCCACAGGCCAATGGACAGGCAGAAGTTGCAAACTAATCCTTGTTGAAGATCATCAAGATTCAACTTTAGGGGGCAAAGAGGATATGGCTAGACGAATTACCCAGCATCCTTTGGGCATACAGGACGACATTGAGGACTCCTACTGGAGAGACTCCTTTTAAGCTAGCATATGGAAGTGATGCAGTGATACCCACAAAGGTTGGCTTGACTAGCTATAGAGTGGCCCACTCTAAGGATGAGGAAAATGAGAAACAACTCCGTCTAAGCCTCGATCTCATTGACGAGGTAAGGATGGACGCGGAACAAAGGGTGGCATCTACAAGAACCTGATGACTAAGCACCATGATGCGTTGGTCACAACAAGGCAGTTCAACATTGGAGACCTTGTTCTAAAAAGGGTGTCCCTAGCTACAAAGGACCCTGCTCATGGAAAGTTGGGGCCTAATTGGGAAGGACCATACAGAGTCATCAACTGCAAAAGACGAGGATCATACTAACTGGAAGCCTTGGATGGATGAAGGCCGGAGCATCCATGGAACGTGGAACCCTTGAGGAAGTACTATCAGTGAAGACTCGTCAAAGAGGTCAGCATGGACGAAATTAAAGACTACAGGTTCCCACTAGTAGTCTATTTATATTATCTTTCAGCACTTATGTTTTTTAATAGCATTTTATATTTTCTAGCATTTGAATTCCCTAAAAAGCACTAGCTACTGGCATGTGCAATGTTTATGGACGATGTCATGAGCAAAGTCCATTTGTATATAAGGTAGTTTGAATTCCCTAAAAAGAACTAGTTACTGGCATGAGCCATGTTTGTGGACGATCTTATGTACAAAGTTCTTCATTGTATATAAAGCAGTTTGGATTTTCTAACTCAAGTGTTGATGATTCTCTATAAAACTAAAGTCCGTGAAAAGCTTAAAAGCTATAGATGTGTAAAATCTCTAGACTCAGAGATGTATTGTCCCAAGCCATCGTTAAACAAGGAAAAGGCAAATTATCACATAATAAAAATAAAAAACCTTAAGGTAAAAAATAAAAGTACAGAGAAGGAACAAACACCTCCCTGTACAATCGTCGATAAATAGTAGACGAAATAAGGCATGCATGCAACAAATAGTTGAAATCTATGGATGGCAAATAGCCAAAGCCCTTGAGTAGTCCAAACCATGGATGAGAAAACACTTAGCCATTCCAAAATTCCTAAGAAAAGTCCAAGTTATGGACGAGGAAACATTTAGCCATTTCAAAGTGAAGTCCAAACCATGGACAAGAAAACACTTGGATATTAAAATTGGCAACAAAAAGGAATGAAAGCAAACGTTTAAACATGGATGAAAATGTATTTATAAATAAACTTGGGATAGAAGACCCTTATCCAAAAACCCTTTAAAGTGTTAAGCCTAAGAAGGCTAGTGTATGAAACCTTCGTCCTAAAACATGGATGAGGTGAATGTACTCAAGAAAACTTGAAAAAAAAAATGGTCCAAAACAATGGACCCCCAATAAAAAATAATAAATAAAAAAACAATTTTTTGCTTACAAAATAAATTACACCGATAAACCACTGGGGGCAATGCCCCCAAACTTCGAATCGTCCTTCGTTGGAAGAGGAGTAGAGGCATCATCCTCAATACTCATGTCCTCTGAGCTAGTCTGAAGCAAAGAACTTTCAGTCGCGATGGGAAGCTTGATGGAGTTAAAATCCACCCTAGGAAAGGCTTCAGTGGCATTCATGCAGAAGTCCTCAAAGCCTGCTGCATAGTTCTTGTCCAAAAGATCGGTGAACACGCTGGACGCCCTGAATTCTCTGATAGCTATGTCCTTAGCCTTGCTCAGGGAGGAAGTGAGCTAGTCGCTTCTCTTTTGGAGATGATCTAGATAGGTATCATTCTCGACGATATCTGCCTTCAGCTCCTCAACGAGATTTCTCAACTCCTTTATCTCGTCCACCAGCTTGACTCTCTCCCCAGCTTTACGACTAGACTCCTTCTTTATGTCACGAACCTTCGTCTCTAGCCTGATCCTCTCTTTGTTCAACTTAGTGGCTTGCTTGGATGCCACCATGAACTTGGACATGGCCTGCATTAAAAAATATAGACGTAAGAAAAAAGGAAGAATAAAGTTCAATTTTTCATATGGCTAGCGATGAAGGAAAATACCTTGAAGAGATCATGAACTGTAGATCGTTCAAACTCCTTCACAGATATGTCATAGCAGATGGAGACGTCCTTATCAGTCACTGCCTGCTGAAAACTGTCCCAAGCAAGGCCCTCACTTCCTAAGAGAGTCAATGGACTACTCTCAGGAGGTGCAACAACAGAAGGAAGGGATGGGCTCGCATTGGGGAGAGGAGTTTTCACCGTCGACGGCTACTTAAAAACAACAGGAGGAATGGAGGGGTTAGTCTCGACGACCGGGAGCTTGGAAGAACCATGTTTAGGCTTTTTATTGCCTCAACAGCTAGGAAGACTTCTAGCATCAAGCGTCCTAGATAAAGTCTTCCTCTTCTCTAAAGCTATCAGAAGAGATTAGGTAAGGACGTCTTCCTCTATTTGGACGGCTTCATCATTTGCTAGGCCTTCCCCTTATTCTCCTTCATAGTTGCCATTCCTATATAAAAGAAAGAGGATCGTCAGAGTCTAGAAGAATTAAATGAGTAGGAACAAGCAAAAGTGCAAGAAAATAAAATAGAACTTACGTCGACGAGTGGTAAGCTCGTGGGCTAATACTACCTCTGTAGGAATAGGCCCAAGTCCCCAAGTAGATAGATGATGAAGCGTCACTAAAGAGTGGAAAGCTCTATCAGAAAAAGAGCATGCTTGCTGGACGCGGTTCAAATGAAACTTATTTAGCGAAGGATGAGCTACAGCTAAAAAGAAAACAACAAAGAGTTAGACGAAGATAATAAGATATTCAAGACGAGGTAAAAGAAAGCAGCATACCCTGAGAACGTAGACGACCCATTTCATCGGTGTAAGGAGGGAAGGTATTCCTACCTACCTCAATGGGGTATTCAGGCCAATACCCAGAGATGAATAAGAACTCCGTCTTCCACCTCCTATTAGACGAGAGAATGGACCTAATTTACCTACAGCTAGAGCCCCTAGCTGAAAATTGGTAAAAACCAATGGATTGGCTTATCTTAGAGGGCTTATAACAATACAGGAACTCGTCCACAGTAAGAGGATGGTTCCCGTCAAAAGCCTCTCTCCATAGTACCTGTATAGACACTATGGTTCTCCATGCATTGGGGTTTAGCTGATCTGGCCCTATACCTAACCTATGAAGGAGTTCTCTGGCAAAGACGTTCAAAGGTAACCTAAGGCCCCCTAGAAGGTAAGCCTCGTATATACCAACCCCAGGAGAATTAGGAGTACAACACCATTATCCAAGGGCAGCAGGTTAACCTCGTCAAGAATTTAGTATTTATCTCTGAGCATGATAAGTCTTTTTTCGTCTACCCTGGACGAAATATTCACAGCATAACTATATATGATGTCCACCTCTTCATTAAGAGAAGGAATGGACGGCTCAACACTCATGGATGGGCTAGCGGACCACCCAAAAGCAGCCCTCATCCTCATCTCTTCCTGAAGGATCTCTAGAGGAACCTCAGGAACTCCGAACGAGTATTGCTCGTCTGTGGAATTACCCCCACTACTACTACTCTCACTACTACTACCACTACTATTACTCTCGTTGTGATACTTGTCTATTTCTCTTTCATCCCTATCATTAGACGAGGACACTACAATCTCAGCCATTTGTAAAGAATTCTAAAGAAGAAAACTTACAGATGAAGAAAAGAGGATACCTGATTCTAGATGGAGAAGGCTAAGGACGGGAGGAAACTTCTAGACGAGGCGCGGAGGATGATTGATGTTAGAGAAGAAAATATGAGAAAGTAAGAGGGTAGGAGAGGTATTGGACTATTTATAGGCAGCAAAGAGGGACACTGAAGCAACACGAACCAACTAGGAAGTGCCATGTGGCAATCTTTTGAAGAATGAAACGACGCGACGAATAAACCTTTAAGAATAAGCCACGTGTTAGCATCTAGGACATCAAATCTCAAACCACCCCAAAAATGCCGCGTGGAAAACTCATCAGCCAATGAAAAATTGCCACTTGTAAAGTAATTATAATAGCAATTGTAACTTCAACAGTGGTATGGACGACACAAGGACAAGGGGGCAGCTGATGGTGGTCTAGATTAAGTTCAATTCGTCCATGGTAGTCGTCCATGACCAATGCATGTCCAGAACAGTTCATAAGAAAGGGAGCCTAACAAAAGCATCATGGATATGAATAGAATCCGCCCATGTAGGGACGGACCCACAAGGGGGGCCAAGGGGGCCTAGGCCACCCCTGGCCCAAAGAAAAAAAAGGAAAAAAAAAAAAATTTGGGCCCTCCCTAGCCCAAAGAAAAAAAAAGAATTTTTTTTAATGATTATATATTTTTTATTTATTTCTAGAGTTGTGCTTCACTCTTCCAAAAACTTAGACTCCCTCTCTTTTAATTAGCCTAACCTAACTAGCAATTACCCAACTCAAAAACTTAACAAAAACAAAATTTTAAAATAAAAAATAAAAAATCTCAGTCAGCCCAATATTAGAGTACTAGCATTAGGTGTTCTAAATGGTAAATATTTAGTATTTAAAACACCAAATACCAAAAACATTACCGTACGAGACATTTTAAAAGCTATATTATAGTAGCAAAAGTTGATGCTCTTAAGAAACAATATTATTTTGTATTTTTTTGTCTTTGTTGGTAAATGATTGCATTTTAATGTATTAAGAAACAATGATTTTGTGTATTGATCTTGGTTGATAGTTTGTTAGTACAATATGGATATCTATTTGGATTTTTTTCTTCTTCTTATACTTCAGCCTCCCTTAGCTTAAAATCCTAGGTCCGCCCCTGTGTCCATGAGTATCATGATCGTCCAAAGCAGTCTAGTCGTCCATGTCATATAGGGGCATGGACGACCAAATAACACTTAACGAATTTTGGAGGATTTTTCTACAAATAACAAGCAATCGGACCACGATTAATCATTTCAGAACGTAGGGAGGATTCCCCAAAATCCTCTCCATTTTCTCCACCAACTACACATATCTCCCATGATGGTAGTGGATCCGAACAAGTAGACCCACTAAAAACTCTCTATAAAAAGGATCTGACTCCATCAACCCAAGGTACGTTTTACCATTTTACTAATTCACTATCCTTGTGTTCTAGAGAGAAACTGACTTAACCGTCGGAGGGTCCTTGGCCGGTTCACCCCAGTCACCTTTGAAAATCTTTCTTTCTCTTCAGGTCATTAAACTGTCATCGTAGCCCGGAGCATCCAGCCCACTGATTCTTGTGCATCATCAGTTGCTTCAAGTATAAATCATTTTGATTAAATTTTTTAAAAAATAACTTTTAATTAATTTAGTAAATTCCCATGCAAATGAGAATTATTATTAAATCACAAGTACATTTATCAAAGAAAAAAAATTTAGTAATATTTAATAAATTGAGAGTGAGGTAATATAACATGTTGAGAAATTATAAATCATGTAAGTATAAAATAAATATAATAATAGATTATAGTTAAACACATGGAGGGCAAGTGGCTTAATGGTTACAAGGTTGGTCTTTGTTCTTAATTGGGTGTCAGATCTCAGGTTTTACTCTCCACGTGTTCAAATAGCCAGTTCTCACTCATAAAAAAACCAGTTTCATGATCGGTTCACGGTTAACCCGGTTGGAATAGCCAATTCGGTCTGTGTTGGAAAACTATGACTATTTTAGGAAACTTTTTATGGGAAATTGAAAAGGCTGACAATATTTTATTTAGAATGTACTAAATAAGGTTAAGACTTAAGCTACATATTTAGAATGTACTAAATAAGGTTAAGAGTTAAGCATTCGCATTAACTTGTGCAAATTTTTTTGTCTATTTTAACAAAAGAATTTATTTATTTTTTCAATTTTACTCAACCATTTTTCAAAAACACTCACATTAGATTAACTATTCTAAAAGCTATTTCAATAAAGGGTTGGGTTAAAGTTACGCATGGTGTAACTTTGAGTTAAGCAATGTTACACCACTTAATATTTTTTAATTGGATTTGAATATAGACAAATCTACTGTTAGATTACATTATCTTTGTATATTCTCCATGATTGCAACATTTCAAGGTAATCAAAAATCAAAAATCAATAGTCATGTCATCAATCAATTATTTAAATTTAAATTTTTGTAATTTAAAATAATGTATAAAAGCTGAATTTATAGATTGAAATGGTAGATAATATCTAATTATCATGAAAAATGACACGTTAAGAATATATAAAACATGTAATCCAATGGTAGGATTTTCAAAATATAAATTCAATAACAAGTTATTGTATAGTGTAACATTATCTATAGTTACGGCAAGAATAACTTGAACCCATAATTACTTTTTTAAAACTCCCACATTACTCACACACAGATAACAACTAAAAAGGTGAATTGAGAAATGAATAAAATATTCTTTTACACATAAAAGGTAGCTGTGTAAATTTACACGGATACATTGACAAGATATGTATAATTTTAGACAAACTGATGTAGGAGATTTTTTTGGTTTGGGTGGTCAAAATTTTGCATTTATGCCATTTTATATTCTCTAATGCAAGTGCTCTTAAAAGCATTAGCATTAGGGTGGGGGTAAACTACCCAAATTGCTATTTTACATCCTCAAATTCTAAAATCCTTACTACATCTAGGTGGGTATTCTTAAATTTAGAAGTTACTATAGATGAGTTCAAAACTTATTTTGATTATTTTATTCAACTCTTTCTCTTTACTTTTTAAATAAAAGCAAACTAGTCTTACTTATTTTGGGGTTAGTTTTATATTATTTTAATGTGTTGTATATTAAAATAAAAGATGAGATATTAGGTGAGTTGTTAGATGTTATATTAAAATAGATAAAATGACTTTTTAGAGTGTAAAATGAGTATTTTTTAAATTTTTTTAGGAGTAATGCTATAATTACAAACTATTGTTGTGGCCAATTCTTATTAGTTCTCATCAAGGTCCACTACTAGCATCGCTTTCTCACTTACCAATAACCATTCATGACGTCAGCAATTTGTAAAATAGTTTGTAGATCTAACATTTTCCTTTTTTGTTAGATCTTAGGATGCTAATGCTCTAATTTTCCCTTTTTTTTTTCTCCTAAAAACTTCCAATTTTTTACAAAAAATTGGGGGGGGGGGGGTATTTATAGAGATAGCCAAAAAGTGGGAGGCTATGTGATTGTGTACCAAATCACCATCACATAGCCTCCCATTTTTTACACCTCATCAGGATATTATGTCTTTTTTCTGGTTTCTAGTCCGAACTTCGTGTAGTTGTTTGGAGGCTTTCCGAGCTCTGTTTTCTTCAAACTTTATATTCCTGGAAAGCTATGGATGTCTAATTTTCATAGGTTTTGACTTTGCAAGATTTGGAGCTACGGTCGTTAAGATGTCGCGTCCGGAAGGGAGGTGACGTTGTGTAGGAAATTCTGTGACGTTTTTCCTTAAAACATTTGTTTCTTCTAATCCGTGGCAGATATCATTGAGCCCTTTTTATGGGAGGTAGTCAAGACCTCATGCTTCAAGATGGTTCAGCCAGACTGCTCTAGTTGTCGCCCAATTGGTACAATATTTTGTGCAAAATTGGTCTAAAAACTGCCTGTTTTACCTAAAAAAAGTGAAGTATTTAATTAGGGTTTTGGTATTTTGTTGATATCTCATTCGTTTTTACTCCAATTTTGGCCTGTAAACTATCGTTTCAAAGGGAAAAATATGCCCAAGGAGACGGTCCAACATTCAACTTGATTGGACGGTCATATCAAAAAGTCAACTTTTTGACCGATGGTTAGGGTTTTGGTTTTAATTGCTATCAAAGGGGTTTTGGAATGTTGCAACCCTTTGATCCACTATCCGATCATGTTGCATTTATTTGTTACCCTATTTGGCCTTGAAACTTGCAGTTTGCACATTTTTTCAAATTTTTTGGAT
This sequence comes from Notholithocarpus densiflorus, assembly GCA_030021035.2. Taxonomy (NCBI): domain Eukaryota; kingdom Viridiplantae; phylum Streptophyta; class Magnoliopsida; order Fagales; family Fagaceae; genus Notholithocarpus; species Notholithocarpus densiflorus. The sequence goes on from JARYZH020000007.1 coordinate 4,330,569, forward strand.
TTTGGCACTTGTTTTGACGCGTGAATCAGAGTCGGACAAAATATGGTATCGACACTCTAAAAGAGCTTTAATCACCCAAAAGCTTCAATTCTTTACAATATACTAGGCTTGTACATGGTGCAGTGTGGCCGGTTATTGGGGGTATTTTTGCACCACACCTGTAAGGAGCGGTTTTCCCTTATACTTAACCGCACCTCACTTATGGATGATAGGAACTGGTCTACAAAAGGTGCGGTGCACCATATCTGTTTGGCGTGGTTAGTTCGATTAATTCCCTATTTTCTCAAGAACTAAACACAATGCAATTAGCATCCCAAAACCTCATCATAATCATTGAAAAACCTATATATTCTAATATAAAAAAACAAAAGAAAACAAAAACTACAAAGAAATTCTCAATCTTTCCCTAAAAAAAATCACATTTTAAATCACAAAAAATCCAAATGAAAACACTAAACCAAACCCGTAAAATATAAAACAAAACCATTGAAAATAAAAGAAATACAAACCTGGTACAAAAGCATTGCAAGGCGGAGCATCCAAAGTCAAAACCTCCACTAGAAAAACTTGAGAACGTCGTGTCAAAGAGAGAGGAAAGGGTGAACTCCTAAAACGGTGGCATTGAGTGGTGGTGTATGAGGGTAGTAAGTGGCAGAAGGCAGAAGTTGAGAGAGAGAGAGAGAGAGAGAGAGAGAGAGAGAGAGAGAGAGAGAGAGAGAGAGAGAGTTGCTGGGAGTTTGGGACTAGGAGAGGGAGACTGACAGGAGAGATAGCAGGGGTGTGAGTAAATAAATCTAGGGTTTAAAATTGAAACTATGTCGTTTTGGTCTTTATTTTTTAATCTAATTATAAAACGACGTCGTTTTGGAACTGATATTAAAATTAATTTGAGGTTCAACATGATGTCGTTTTAGTGTATATATAAATAAATAATAATAAAAACCCTAACATTTTTTTTAACCCACAGACCCGGGCAGTGCTATTCTTTTCTTCTTCAACCTTGCCTCTCTCGCCTGCCATCTCTGAGTTCTCTTCTCTCTGGAAGCATAAAACTATATACACATATGTTAAATTGTGGTGTGTGTGTGTGTGTGTATATATGCGGTGCGGTTTCTCATCGGAGTGCAAAAGAACCATTGCTTGCTGCACCGGCTATCTTCGGTGTGCCTAGATTATCGCCGACCACCGTGCTGGACACCTGTGGTAGTGCTTTGTAGCGGTCGAATAAGTTCGGCGCTAGCCAGTTTCATCAGTGCTAGTCAAATCCTAAACAGGCCTACAATATGCCACCGACCCAATTTAATTTTTGCCAATAGACGCCTAATACTAAAACAATTACTAACACTCATAAGTTATAAGTAATGTTAAGACCACAATTTTTGTCATAACTTGCTCATGTGGCAGGTTGTGAATGGTGGAGTTGTGGACCTATATGGACTCAACACTTTTACTCCACTACTTACAACATACCACGTGAGGAAGTTGTGGTCCTACCATTTTTATCAGTTATATCTAAATTCTCACTGACTTATCCAGATTTTCTAAGAAAAAAAATCTGAAATTTGGAATCAAACAAAACCCCAAATTTTTTTCCCTTCTCCATAACTGCCAAAATCTATAATCAAATTGCTTACCACTGTGAAATTATCCCAAGAATAATAAGGGCTTCAGAAGGAAAAAAAAAAAAAACAAAAAAACAAAAAAGAACCATTCAAATCAAGCTCTTAAGCAATTAGTTATATCTAAATTCTCATTTAAGCAATTAGTAGTTTTAGAGACGCTGATTCTATTTCCAAGGAGAGAGGGGAGGTTGGGAGGTGGAAGACAAACTGTGAAGGATTTTTTAGATTTATTTTTTTCTTTTCCAAAAACCTTGTATTGAAATTTTAGTTCTTTTAATTTGACGTGTATTTTGGTATTTTAAAAAGTTTATGTATAACATACTATGTTAGCAGTTTGTAAAATTTTTGAAAAATAATGAGTAAACTATGTATTTGGTCCCTATCCTTTATATCATATTTCAATTTAGTCTCTAACCTTTTAATTGTGTCAAATTGGTCCTTAACCTTTCAATGTTGTGTCAACTTAGTCCTTGCTGTTATCTTTTGGATGGAAAAGTTTGACGTGTCAAACGGCCTAAATTAAAAAAAAAAAAAATTGCCACATCACTAGCCACATGTCAAACTTAAAAAAAAAAAACCCAAATAAAATCTTTGATAGAACCACGTCAGTTTAAAGAAAAAAAAAACTCAAATGAAATATTTTTAGTTTGATAAACGAGGGTAGGATCCATCTAAAACACTTTCTCCCTAAAATCCAAAATCACTATGTGAGGATGGCGGCGCCTTATCCTTTCGGCGACGCCTTCTCCTTCCTTCCAGCAATACCTTCTTTCTCCTTCCAGTAGTGGCTCTCTCTTCCAGCGGCACTAGATTAGTCTCTCTCTCTCTCTCTCTCTCTCTCTCTTAATTAGTAAAAATGCCTATGGACTAAACTGAATGGAAATTGCTAGAATATTTTGCCATATTACGACACTTCATATGTTATGACATCTAGGTCTGATTGTTGCAAGTTATTTTTTTCTTAACATGTTTTCAAATATGTTTCTAAAGCTTTTGATATAACTACACCAAAAGTGATCGAACAGGAAGACAAAAACATAAATTTACCTAGAACTACACCAAAAGTCAATACCAGCTCAAACTGAACTTTTCATGTTTTGGTCCATTCCAAACAAATAAGAGATAAAAACTTGAGAGGAAGATAATATTGAGAGAGAGAGAGAGAGAGAGAGAGAGAGAGAGAGAGAGAGAGAGAGAGAGAGATATTACCGGCAGATTGGCGACTCCGTCAGCCCTCAGCTCCAGTCTTCACTGTCAAGCGTCACCTTTGGCATAATCTTTGGCCATCGTAGTGCCTCACCTTTCTCTCTAGAGGACCAAAACGTGAAGAAATTTGAAATAGTGACTTAGGGAATTTTTTTTTTTTTTTTTTTTTGAGGAAAGGGATTTTTGTTAGGGATTTTGATCCAAAAGTTACTCTTTCACTTATCTTTTTTTTTTTTTTAAATTTTAAAATTATGCTGACATGTTAGTCTAGGTGGCAGTTGATGTGTCAATAATTTTTTATATTTTTTATTTAAGCCGTTTGTCACGTTCTACTTTTCTATCCAAGAGATAACGGCATAGATTACATTAACACAGTACTGAAAGGTTAATGAGCAAATTGACACAGTACTGAGGTTTTAAGGGAATAGAGAGGAATGAGTGTTCATTCCTACCCATTTCATTCCCTTTCACTCAAACTCCCAAACAAGGGAATTGACTTTCCATTCCCTCCATTAAAACTCCCAAACAAGGGAAGGGAAGAATATTCTAAAATTATTCTTTTTATTCCTTTCCATTCACTCCTCCCAAGCAGAGCCTAAAGGATAGAGACCAAATATTGATTTACCCTAAAATAATTTGTGTCCGTAGCATTATCCTTAATACAAGAGGAGTGAAAAGATTCTAGATTGGAGAGAATCTTCGTCCACAAATTAAACGAAAATTACGACTAGTGCACAATCACAAGACAACACTATAGTCTATATATACAAAAGAAAAGAAATGGTAGTACCTCTTCTTTTACTCCGCTCCCTCCCCACTACCATTCTCTCCATTCCCTGCCTCACCTTCATCACTCGCTCCATGGCCAACACCACAGAACTCATTAGCCCATCCAACACCCGTGTGGGCTGGATCGGAACCGGCGTCATGGGCCGATCCATGTGCTCCCACCTCATCAAAGCTGGCTACACCCTCACCGTCTTCAACCGCACCCTCTCCAAAGCCCAGCCCCTCCTCGACATGGGGGCCCACTTAGCCCAATCCCCTCATCACCTCGCTTCCCAATCCGACGTCGTCTTCTCAATCGTCGGCTACCCCTCCGACGTCCGCTCCGTCTTACTCGACCCTACCTCCGGTGCCCTCTCCGGCCTCCGCCACGGTGGCATACTCGTCGACATGACCACCTCCGAACCCTCCCTCGCTGCCGAGATATCCGCCGCCGCTTCCTCCAAAGACTGCTTCTCCATCGACGCACCAGTATCCGGCGGCGATCTCGGGGCTAAAAACGGAAGGTTGGCGATATTCGCCGGAGGGGACGAGTCGGTGGTGAAACGTTTGAGTCCACTTTTTGCCCTCCTTGGTAAAGTTAATTACATGGGTGCCACTGGAAAAGGTCAATTCGCGAAACTAGCGAATCAGATAACGATTGCTTCCACTATGGTAGGATTGGTGGAAGGTATGGTTTATGCTCACAAGGCTGGTCTTGATGTGGGTTTGTTTCTTGAAGCGATATCCAGTGGTGCGGCTGGGTCAAAGTCTTTGGATTTGTATGGGAATAGGATTTTGAAGAGGGATTTTGAGCCTGGGTTTTATGTAAATCACTTTGTGAAGGATTTGGGGATTTGTTTGAAGGAGTGTCAGAATATGGGTCTGGCTTTGCCTGGGTTGGCTTTGGCTCAGCAGCTTTATCTCTCACTTAAGGCTCATGGGGAAGGGAATTTGGGTACTCAAGCGCTTATTTTGGCTCTGGAGCGGCTCAATAATGTTTCTCTTCAATCTACAACGGTTACTTCGTCTTAGAGTGGTAAATCTATGTTTGATTATTGATGTTTATGGGCACTTTGAGTTTGTTATCGGGTATATGCTTCAACATTTGCTACTAATGAATATAAAGATTTTACATTTTGCAATGTATGGGTGTTTTACGCCTTGCGTTTGTGTTTGTTTACTAGGGCTAATGTGTGTGATATTTTGAAAGCAATGTATATTTTAGAAATGAGGAATTTCGGGCATTTTGGGGTTGACATTGTGTGCATGATCTTTTGCACTAACATGCTTTTTGCCAGCAATACTTCAATACAAATGTGTTTAGCTAAATTGTTTTAGCATGCTAAGTATGAGTTTCAACATTGTGTTTTGAATGATGATTTGCTACATTGTTTGTGAAGAAATTGATCTCATTTAATAACTGAGAAACTTTGCTATGCTTTCATGATGACAAGCTGTTGCTATAGTCATTTACAGCAATTGTGACTTTCTGAGATCCCAAAGTTCTTGGGATTGAATTGAAACTAAGATTAGAGAGTGTGAAAGACCATAAGAATGGATATAAGTGACAAGAAAAATCTGGGGATTTGTGTTTGTGTTAGTTTATGGAAATTGTTGAAATTTTTTATGAAACTAGGGTTAGTGGTTGTTTAAATGGCTTGCTAGTTGCTAAGTTGAAAGAGCCTTATGCAGAGCTTGATCTATGATCATTTCATTGGGCCAAAATAAGAAGGTTACTTGTAGAAAGGGATACTTTATTGTGGCCTTGGCTCCCCCTACCTTATGGTCAAGTGGCTAACCACCAGCAAGCTCTAGGGAAACAAGCAAAGACGTTCTTTTGCGTAATTCGTGAATCATGCATTGAGAAGAAGTATCATAACTTCCACTATGCAGCACATACCTCACATCTCTCATAGACAAAAACCAAATGTTCTGATATGTCTAATTAATAAAAAAAATTTCAGATATGATTCTTGAATGCTGCACATTCATGATGACAATTCCCATATTGTAAGTGTCATCCACTGGATATATATTAATTCTTCCCACATTCTAAAATTTGTTATAAGGCAATTTCATAAAATCTGTTAGTTGATAGGGGGGTCGTACTAGCCTTGAGAGACTAAATCAGTATTTTCAGTATGCACTGGCCATTCCAGTTTCATGAAACGAATCAAGAGACATCTTGATATGGCTTTAAGGTGATTTTCTACTCCCTCAAAGTGGAACTTAAGTATATGCAATGCTCCCATCTCTCGTTATGTCTGGGACCATACAAGAATTACTTTGTTGTAAATTACTATTATAAATTTATAGGTGAATTCCTCATCACATAATTGGTTGTGTTTTGCTTTTATTGCAACCTAGCATGTGACTAGGATATCAAAACAAAAAGAAGAAATACCTCTTATACGTAAAGAGCCCCGTAGCATAATTAATTTTTCTTGATGTTTCCAACGGAGATATCCAGAGTTCAAATCCTTTAACTTCGATGTATAAAAAAGAAATACCTTTTACACATCTCACTTGAATGTAAATCTAGCACTACAGCGTAATTTAAGATTCTATGTGGCATTAGATGGTCATTGAAAACCAAACTAGCGTCCTTTTGGTTGGGGAGAAAATTGAGGAGATAGAGAAAATGGAGGAGAAAATTGCAGAGAAAATCCAAATTTTGCATCATTTGGTTTGTGATGGAAAATGGGGTGGAAAAGAGTGGAATGGATGTTTTCCACTTGAGCCCACCAAAAATAAATCTCCCCGAATGGGGGAAGAAAATAGGGAGGATTTTCCACATACCAATCCCACTAACTCACCTCTCTTTCTCTTTCTTCTTCTTCTTCTTCCTTTTTTTTTTTTTTTTTTTGGTTGAATAATTTGATAGTTGGAGGGGAGGAATTTGAACCTTAAATGTCTCAATTGAAAACATTAAGGGCCCGTTTGGTAGCCCATTTCAAGCAATTTTTTGAGCATTTTAAACACACTTAAAATACATTTTCACACACTTTTTCACACACACGTATATCAAAAACACCCAAACAACATTACTCAAACTCCTCTGCCAAACACCTCCTAAGAGATGCCAACTAATTGAGTTATGAGGCTCTTAGCAACTTAGCTCTTTGTCCTATTCCATTTTTTTCCCCTTACCTTCCATAGTCAGGTAGCCATGAACAATCCACACATTTGTTTGTTTTTTTTCAAAATAAATATTTCATTTTAATCAACTTAATTTATCACATTATTTTTTTGTTATTTAAAAATTAAAAGACACAAAAAGAAGCTTGTTTGTTTTTTTAGTACATATTTAATTTTAATCAACTTAATTTATCACATTATTTTTTGTTATTTAAAAAATAATAGACAGAAAGAAGTTAAAATAACGTAATAATTGTGATGTCACTTTTATAATGTGTCAAATTACCTCATATATACTATATTATAGGGGCATAATAGTAAATTTATACAAATGACTTTATCATCCTCTCAAATTTTTTTTTACCAACCAAGTAAAATTTATATTTATTTTCAAAACTCCTACTTTTGCATTCTCTCGATTAAACATACATGGTGGAAAACTATAATTTTTTTTTTTCACCTTTTTTTTAATCCTCCTTAACATTTTTCACCAACCACTTTCGCATCCCCCAAGCAAAAAAATTCAATCGATCTTGAAGAGACATGAGGTCAAGTCATTGTAAATATGAAGTTGGAATGTGATTTAGAACAAAAAAATAAACATTCGAATTTCCTCTATCTCAGTATCTAATATCTCTTTTGTGGGCGTAAAAAAGATTCAAGAACTACTGAGAAAGCCTTTGAAAAACACAATTAATTTCTAAGAAAGGGTAAAAAGCCCACAATGGGAAGATTAGACAAACAATTGAAGAACAAAGATGGTGGAATAAGACTCTTTAATTGAGAAAAAACAACTTCCCGTGGTACAAAGTGTTAACCAATGGATACAGATTCTAATTCTCTCTCTCTCTCTCTCGCTCTTCTTTCTTAATTTTTTTTTGGATCCCATCCCTTGTTGGCTATCTTCTCCTTTTATCTTCCCTTCCTTTCTACTTTCCAGCTGTGCTTCACTTAGTTGGATCAAAGGAGATGCTTGTCCCATCAAACACCTCTCCTGTCATCTTTTGATCATAAAGGGAGACTTTTGGGGTGTCTCTACAGTTTAGGCTAGTCATTTATCATTTAATGAGTCCGATATTAGGTAGGAACACTTAAATGATGCAGAGTTGAATGTTATGTTGGGCTCTACGTTGTCTTCTTCGTGTTCCTCAGGAATGGGGATCGAAGTTGCGTTCTCGGTAAATTTGTAGATGTCTTCTCAATAGGGTGTTCCTCGGATTACCTTGGTGTCCAGATCAACTATCATCTCTCGGGCTTGGGCTTTTCAATATTGAGATTTAGGCCTAGTTCTTATTACGGGAGTGTCCGTTCGGCCTTTCTTCCTCGGCCCGAAGTCCATAGGGTGGCTATGCTCCAACCTTCCATAATAGCCCCTCGTGATCTCTTCTTCATTTATGATGGAGTGGGAATTGTGGCATGAGGTAGGGGGATCATCATTAACTGCATGGATGGGACATGACGTAGCTTTGCATTAAATGCCCAAGACATGACCCTTCACCCCTAGCCTTGATGAGCTACATGCGTTCAAATGGATGGTCAAATTCGGTAGGGCGCAGGAATCCAAGAGTCATGGCCTTTTTTCTCACTCATCCCACATCTATATAAAGGGGAGCCCAGGCTAGTTTCTGGATTTCCATTTCTTCTTCCCTTCTTCTCGTTTTTTAGAGAGCTCAACTATTTTTGAGAGAGTGCAACTTTCCCAAGGTGCCTAGCTCGAGTTTTTCTTTGTTTAGGTAAGTTTCCTCTTCGATATTTTTTACATTTTTCCAATATGTTCTTGTTTTTCCTCACTCTTAGTAGAAAAATCGGTAAATTTAGGTCCCTAGTTGACACCTCCAAGAGGTTAGCTGCATTTAGAAGGGCCTATGTGATCCCTGATAATGTTAGGGTAAGCTTCTGTCATGAGGATGATGTAGATGTTAGGAGGGGGATCAAAACCGTAATCATCCCCTAATTTTCTTTCGTAGAAGGTGTGGTTAGGATTCTAATGAGTAAACTGCTCACCAACTTTCTTAGACATTTTAAGATATGTCCTGACCAATGTACCCTAGACATATTCAAGGTGGTCAGTAGTGTTGCTGAGCTTAGTAGGAGGCTCAGGCTTAACCTTACCGAACATGACATTAATTGGATAAAAAATTGTCAAGATAGCGCTACCTCGGGCTTCTATTTCAAGTGTCGCCATGGGGAAGTTAGGTTGATTTCATGTCTCCTGAATTCCGACAAGGAAATAGAGGGAGATTTCGTCGTAATCACAGGTTGATTTGATGCATATTCATGCTACATTGTATGCATGACCTACCGCATGTGATTGTCCCTATCCATGTCAACTAGTGACATTGGTTTCCCCGTGTATGCGACACACATCATGTGTTTAAACCTTGATGAGCCCCGGCTTGCCTTAGTATGAACATTATACATACGCATCAAACGCGAAACTCTATTGGATTTTCATTGTGAAAATGTGGCATCTTCTTGCCATATTCTCATAGAGAAAGCTTGGTGAGAATAGTTTTTTGTATGCTATGACACACCTAACTTGAAATGCTGTTGGATTTCCGCCATGAAAATAAGGCAAAATGCTACCAGATTTTTGTCATGGAAGTTTGGCAATAATTCCAAATGTACTAGCGAAACATTGATAAAGGTCACACCTCTTTTCCAAATCAAACCTCAAAGCCCAATCCTTTTAAAGCCCCGAAAGCATATAGCTTGTTTTTAACTGCCAATGACCGAAAATTAAGAATTTACCAAAACAAAGGACCGTCTCCAGACAGGCCTTATGGGATGCCTAACACCTTCCCCACAATTAACCAGACATTCGAACTCAAGAATTAAGATTTTTTATCATCCATTTAGATTAGGAAAAACAAAATTTTTCTTGGCCTAAGACTTGTAATAAAATAAAATAGAGTCAAATGACCAATCACACCTTAGAAAAACCCAATGATTGGTGGCAACTTCACTACCTTTGGTAATAATCGATTAACAATGACTCAATTCAGTCACACACACTGGAGGTTCCCTTTTTTTACTCTCTTCACAACACCTGAACCTGTGCACTGCCCTCCGAGGAGGTGTGCGAGCGTTGCCACACAAGGTAGTCGACTGTTGCGAGGTATTGACAGACTGATGACTCCACTGGAGATACTTAGAGAGTTTAGCCTTTAGAGCTTTTGGTTTGCTCTTAATCTTTAGTCATTTGCTTTTAAAATATTGAAATTGGCATTAATTTTCAAGGCTTTCTTTTTTTAAAATGTTTTCACTATATCTTTAATAAACTATTTTCAAATATCAAATTTATATTTTCAAAAATCCTTTTAAGAAAAAATGCGTTTTCAAAAATGGCTTTGAGGTATTTTTGTGCTTGTTGTATATATGTAAGCTTTCCGGCTTTTCTATGCATGCTTTACAACTTTCCTTCACATGTGCAAACCTAGGGTAGTAAGATTTTGTATGCCGGTTGGAAGTCTTTCCCCTTTCATTTCAAAATGCATAGCATAACACTTGTATTGGGTCGAACCCGGACCTAGCGCTTAAGGCCAATGCTTGACTCACATACCTTAGATAGCTATTGGATGTCGAATTGTAGGTATTTTTGGGTCCATGGTGAGGACAGGAGTTATTGAAAAGGCCCCCTTCATCCGCTCTATCCCACAACTTCTATGAATGGAAGGATTAGATGATCGAGGTCCCCCTAGGGATAGGACTGGACAAACCTTTTGACCATGTCTCATATAGTTGGCTTAGAGTATTCAGACACTCCCAATATGGATTAGGCAGAGCCAAGCTGAGTGAACATCCAAGCCTAGGATATGATATGCTTATTAGGATTGTTTTCAAAAGTGAGTTAAAAGGAAAGTGTATGGTTTTCATTTGCAGGTTTTGCCTTTTTGCTTGCATTGGAAAGTTGTGCTCTACTCCAAGTTTTTTTTGTTCTGCTTGCACAACATTTACAACCAACCACTAGGGAAGAGCAACCAAGTTGCTTGTGCACTAGATCAAATCCGAACCCTAAGGGTTTCTAACCTTACAAGGGCATGCATGCATACACTAATGGTTCCCTCATTTAATTTTGTACAGATAAAAATTGGTGGCAAGTAGCCAGAACTCCGCATTAAGAAGGACATTGCCAAAAGTCCAAGAGCTTTTTCAAGGAAAACCAAGCCATCAAGAATGAAGCCTCTACATTTTTTTGTAAAATGGAAATTCTTTGTGTAGATACCCTATTTCGTTCCGACCTCTATCCAAGCCCCTTTGTCCCAATGACAAGAAATCAAATTGCTACCAAAATGATCAGCATCGTGTGTGGAACCCAATGAGGATGACAAGCCAAAACATGACCCAATACAGCCCAAGCTCGAGCCCAAATATGAAAAATATGTAGGAAGCCCAAAGCCAAAGCCATTTTTGACCTAATTTAGCCTAGGCTTACAATGAGTGCATTCACACCCAATCTGTAGCGTACATACTTTCTGGATATAAAGCCTAAAATCACTTCATTTCCATTTTGATGAGATTCTAGGGCAACCAGCCTTATCAACTAGCTGCCCAAATGTGTCATCAAACCCTAGCTACCCATTTCCCTTATAAATACCCCAATTTCCAACATCAAAAGGGTTAAAAAATTAAGCCTTATCGAAACTCTGCCAAAAATCCCAGATAAGACTTAAACCTAGAGTTTTAAGGTAGAAGGGAAAAAGGGATTGAGCATTAGATTGATCTTTAGATCTTTTTTTATTTGAAGGTAGTCTCTTTCTCACCCATCTTCAAATTCTAGTTTGGTTCAAGCTTGCAATCATACTTCTTAGGGCCTCTTAGCAAACCCTAATCAAGTTACTCAACTCATCCTCCCACACACATAACTGTAGTAGTCAATTTTGCCCGAGGGGCCAGTTAAAACTACATCACTATAGGTTCTATGAGGAGGAGATGTGGATCTTTTCCATGACCCACATTTTCCTTCTTGATTCTTGTTTCTATTATGTTTTTGCTGTTTTTTATCTTTAATATGTCGTTTTGCATGTATGTTTTTCACATTGTGTCTTTAATTTTGTTCATTTCTACTGTTTGTGTTAAGAACATGTAAAAACCCTAATCTGCCTCGAGATGCGTACGCACAGGATAAAACACGTATATGTTGATATCCTGGTGTACGCACTTTTCATGCGGCTAGGGTTCTTGTTTTGGTTGTTTTCCACTTTGAGTCTCAAGTGCGTACACGCCCTTCTTACGGCGTACACCAATTTGAGCTCAATTAGATTTCTTACCTTTTTTGTTTCATTTTGTCTTTAATGCCATGTTTTATTATCTTTTTTTATTTGTCTTTAATGTGTATATTCTGTTTGTCTTTGTTTCCTTTCTTGTTTGACATTAATTGTAAAATACCAAAAACATTTCTTTTTCTTTCCTTTTCCATCTCTAAACCATAATAGACTTTCTTTCTTCTCTCTCATCTAATCTTTAATTCTGATTCAAACTCAATAAGGCAACTAAAAGTCTTAGAGATAAATAAGAAAAACATTTCAAATATAAAATACTTAAATACTTTCTAAACTTAAAGTCAATAGCTACTTAGTATTCAATTCATTTGGGTTTAATTAGCTATTCAAATATAAGGAAAGTGTTTCAAAGGATGCTTTAATACGATTAAGGTAATTGATTTGAACTTAATTGGTAACATTAGAAGTTAATCAAACCTTAATCAATCAAATCCTTGTTAAGCCTTAAAAGCCACAAAGCCTTTAATGTCAAATCAAGACAACTCAAGTATAATAAAGGGAAAACACACATCAAGTAATGAAGATTCCACTTCAATTAATAATCTTTCCTCATAAGACTTCAACATCCTTTGAAGTAAGATTGGCAACTTTGTTGGGTACCCATATGCACGTACCTGTGTACATGCATGATTAGGTATACACATGTAGACATTTGTTTGTCTTATCATGTTGTCTTCCATGCCATGCTTTGCTCCTTTGAGTTCATTGCCATGAATTAGTTTCTTTTCCATGACTATCCCTTTGCTTTCATGCTCACATGTCTATATCGCTTTCCATATCTTGTCTCACATGACTCATAGACTACACCTAGATGCAAATGCACACTTTCAAACTTCTAGGATAAATCTACCTCCTACTCAAATCAAGCAATAATATATGAAGGCCAGCTACGACTGGGCAAGCTTGGGGTGCCTGACCTTTTCCCATCCTTTATCCTAACTCTAGACCTTGTTTGGTAGAAAGACCTTCATGGAGTCATGTTTTGGTTCCTGGACTTATAACTAGGTGGTGACTCCTTTGCTTCTTTCTAAAAGGCACTGCGTACTTCTATGCTCCCTGATATTAAGTCTGTCAGGTAGAAGCTCCGTAGGATGAAGCTGCAGTTAATTGCAGGTTTCATCAAACCCGTACAACAGACAAATTGGGTGGCCAATGTGGTTCCAGATCCTAAGAAGGATGGCAAGGTAAGGATGTGTATAGATTTCTGAGATCTAAACAAGGTGTGTCCCAAAGATGATTTACCTCTATCTTACATCAATGTTCTAGTGGATAACACCATAGGTAGTGCATTGATGTCTTTCATGGATATATTTTCAGGTTTTAACCAGATTAAAATGGCACCAGAGGATACTACCAAGACCACATTTGTAACCGAGTGGGGCATTTATTGTTACACCATAATGTCATTCGGACTCAAGAATGCAGGGGCAACGTATCAAAGGATGGCGATTGCCCTATTGCATGACATGATGCACAAGGAGGTTAAGGTATATGTGGAAAACATGATTGTGAAATCTAACACTAGGGAAGGACACCCTATCAACCTGCAGAAATTCTTTGAGCAAATCAGGAAGTATCAGCTAAGGTTGAAACCACAAAAGTGTACCTTTCTAAGCAATCGAGGTATAGAGGTTGACCCAGGAAAGGTTAAGGCCATTCTAGAGATGCTTTCACTGAGGAACGAAAAGGAGATAAGAGGATTCCTAGGAAGGCTCCAGTACATTAACCGCTTCATAGCCAAGTTGACCTCTACATGTGAACCCATCTTTAAATTTCTTAAGAATGGACAACCCAAAGCGTGGAATGATGAATGCCAGAAAGCCTTTGAGACCATCAAAGGATACCTAGCTAACCCACTTATTTTGGTTCCCCCACAGCTTGGAAAGCCCCTACTCTTGTATTTGTCGGTTTTGGACGACACTCTAGGTAGTATGTTGGCATAAGAGGACGAGACCAAGAATGAACACGCAATCTACTATTTAAGCAAGAAGTTGAAAGATTATGAGGTGAGATACACTGACATTGAGAGATTTTGCTACGCCTTAGTTTAGGTTGTTCAGAAGTTGAGACAACACATCTTATTGGCATATCAGGTCCAAGTGGTGGTGACCATGGACTCCTTCAAGTATTTATTTGGAAATCCCACTCTCATTGGAAGGTTATCAAGATAGCTCATACTCTGGGCCAAATTTGATCTTACTTATGTCCCCAATAAGACAATCAAAGGACGAGCTATCGCAAAATTTTGTACTCATCACCCCATTGAAGGAAAGGACTTAAATGATGATTTCCCAGATGAGGACATTCTAGCAGTTGACATAGAAGAAGTTTGGAAGATGTACTTTGATGGGTCCTCTAATCAGCATGAGTATAAGGTAGGCATCTTGCTTTTGGCCCCTGATGGATCTCACATCCCTTTATCTATCAAGTTGAGATTCATCACTACCAACAATGTGGCTGAGTATAAGGCTTGCATCCTTGGAATGGAGGCCTTACTAACCATTGGAGTTAAGAAGGTGAAGGTATATGGAGATTTAGCTCCAGTCATATCCCAAGCACAAAGGGTGTGGAAAACTAAGGAGGAGCACCTCAAACCATATCAAGCTAAAGTTGACTGGTTGATCAGCTAAAAAAAAAGGGAGTTTTTACTCAGTGCCAAGGTGCCAAATCCAAGAAAAATTTTCAGATCCTCTGCAGTAGCTCAGCATTATCAAGGTAAGACCGGTTTTGACCCATAAAAAGTGCAGTTTTTCGCACACAATTTGGGGACAACAAAATCAGAGTTAAAATGGTTGAGATATCTTGAAAACCGTACTGGGCACGTCAGCTCACTTCCTAAAACCATAACTTTTGATCCAACCATTGGATTTTCAAATTGTCAAGTGTTCTGGAAACTAGACATTCATACCTTTCCAGTGATACAAGATCAAATCAATTGGAGTTTGGAAAAGCCTTCAAATAAGCAATAGAAGGCAGAACCAAGAAAGGACAAGATTGCTCATGTCACAAAATCATTATAAATACCCCCAAACCCCCCAGAATTAAAAAAAAAAAAAAAAAATTGGGTATTTTGGAGCATTTTTTGGGTAGATTCTCTCTCTCTCTTTCTCTCTAAATTCTCTCCAAAACACACACAAAAATCTTTAATTTCTCACTTTTCCCATCAATCAAGAGGTAGTGTTCTTGCTCTCATCTCCCTCTCCTTGGTCCATCTACCTTGGATTCGAGGTTTAAGGGTGTAGATGTAGCTTTTTAGCTACAATCTACACCCATTTAATTTTATGCGTTTTTATTGCTTCTTTTTTTTTTTAGCATGTTTTTGCTTTATCTTGCTTCCTAACATGTTTTATTGCTTTCCTAGCATGTCTACTTGCTTTCTTAACATGTTTTATTGCTTTGATGTTGTTGGCCTAGCCTTCTTGGGCTAGGATATGTCCAAATTTCTTTTTTGTGCTTTTTGCCATGTTTATGTGCTTAAAGCTTTGTTTGGATGCTATGCCTAGTGTTTTTATAGCTTTATACCATCTTGTTGTTGCCTTTTTCTTTTGTTTGTCTTTTGGGTTGGGTGTAGATCTAGATCTAGTGGTCTAAGCTTACATTCATACACCCAAGTTTCAATAAAGGGTTTGGATTAGTTCTTTTTTGCATGTTTGTGCTTTGTTTGCCTCTTTTCCATGCTTTTGTTTTTGGATCCATGCTTGTATGCTTAGATCTAGGTCTTTGCCATGTTCTTCTTTGTCTTTCCTCTGTGGGTTTGTGTGTTTGCACCTTTGATGCTTCTTTGTTTGTTTGGTTGCATCCTTTTCCCTTTGTGGCTTGTTTGGATGTAACCCCATGTGAGAGTACATCTTCGTGATGTTGGCTTGCCTTTCTCTCTTTTGTTTAGCTTTGCATGTTAGCCTTGTATGTACCTTATAACATGTTTAGCTCTCCCCTTTGTGTGATAAAATGCTTGGCTTCCTTTGTGCTTGCTATGCTTGCTTTGTGCCATCTTTTTTGGCTTTCCTTGGCGGTTTTTTTTTTTTTTTTTTTTTTGCATCTTTGCATCTTTGTTTATGTCTTCATGCTTGTGTCTCTATGTGTTTGTTTGTGTCATCAAGCTTAGTTCCTACCCATGATTTCGTGCGAGTTCACACCCATCTTTGTACACAAAATCCCGAGTCTCTTTTAGGAACTTTGCTTGATGGAACATGTGTCGTCCGTGCTCCAATCT
Organism: Notholithocarpus densiflorus; assembly: GCA_030021035.2. Taxonomy (NCBI): domain Eukaryota; kingdom Viridiplantae; phylum Streptophyta; class Magnoliopsida; order Fagales; family Fagaceae; genus Notholithocarpus; species Notholithocarpus densiflorus. The sequence continues at coordinate 4,346,798 of JARYZH020000007.1, forward strand.
AATGGAACTATGGACACCAAATCCAAACCTATATTTGTCCTTCTAGGATACCCTTTCTTGCTTGTTTGTTTGATAACATGCTTGTTTGCCCCTTTGTGTGCTTTCTTTCCTTGTTTGCATGTCTTGTGTGTTTGCCTAGTGCTTTCTTTGTTTCTTTGCTATCTCTTTTGCTTATCTGCTGGCTTTGTGTTTTTATTTATTTATTTATTGTTGCATGTACACGTTTGGAGTGAGGGCACAACTTCTAAAGTGCAAGCTAAAAAAGGAAAAAATGCAAGCAAAAGGGGCAAACCCAAAAAAGGGCAATGATCAGTAGATTAGCAGGCTTAGCCTTCTCGTGTGGTTCTTTCTCTCTCTCTCTTAGAATTTTCTTTAAAACCATGTCTATAGCTTTCTAGACTAGGGCTTTCTTTCCTTGTATCTTGCTTGGCCACATTCTTAGGGTTTGGCAATGTTTGATCTTTACATTTCTTGTACCTTACTTGGGCTATACCTTTGGGACGTTGGCAATGTCTAGTTTATTTTCCTGCTCTGTGTGCTTGTATTGTGTATGCTCGATATATATATATATATATATATATATATTTATATGCTTGTTTTAAGATGGTCATGCACTTTGTATGATGGACTCACGTGGTTAGGAGGGTCCCCCCTCGTGATCAGGGGTGCTCTTGACCTTGGAATGTGGGTATGCATTCAAGGTGATTGCCATAGATTCCTATATATATATATATATATTTATATGCTTGTTTTAAGATGGTCATGCACTTTGTATGATGGATTCATGTGGTTAGGAGGGTACCCCCCTCGTGATCATGGGTGCTCTTGACCTTGGAGTGTGGGTATGCATTCAAGGCGACTGCTATAGATGCATATTCATGCTACATTGTGTGCATGATTGTCGCAGTGTGATTGCTTCGATTCATGTCAGCTAGTGACATTGATTTCCTTGTGTATGTGACACACGTCAATATGTGTTAATGCTCTTGTGAGCCTCGAATTGCCTTAGTATGAACATACTGACGCATGCCATATACATAGGTATGAAACCCTGCTGGTGCGCCATAGCGCACCAACCTGAAACTTTGCCAGATTCTCGCCGTGAAAATAGGGCATCTTTCTTGCCATATTCTCACAATGAAAGCTTGGTGAGAATAGTGTTTCATGTGTTACGACGCACCTAAGGTGAAATGCTGCCAAATTTAAGCCACGAAAATAAGGCAAACTACTGCCAGATTTTCGTTATGGAAATTCGGCAACAATTCTAAATGTGCTAGGAAAGCTCGATAAGGGCCACATCCCTTTCCAAAATCAAACCTCAAAGCCCAATTCTTTTAAAGCCCTGAAAGCTAATTCCAATAGCTTGTTTTTAATTGCCAATGTCCGAAAATTAATATTTTATCAAAACAAAGGACTGTCTCTGGACAGGCATTGTGGTGTTCCTAACACCTTCCCTACACGTAACCAAACTTCTGAACTCAAGAATCAATATTTTTTACCATCCGTATTAGATTAGGAAAAACGACCATTTTTCTTAGCTTATGATTGGTAATAAAATCAAATAGAGTCAGGTGACCAATTACATCTTAGAAAAAACCCCAATGATTGGTGGCGACTTCACTTACCTTTGGTAATAATAAGTTAAAATGGACTCAATTCAGTCACACACCAGAGGTCTACCCTTCTTTCATAGCACCCAAGCTCAGCTTTTAGTGCAAGCATCGCCATGTAGGGTGATCGACTGCCGCGAGGCATCGACAAGGCCCATCTTTATCTTGTCTTGGGCTCTAGGCCCATCCTTTTTCTTGTTTTGGGCCTTAGGCCTATCCTTATTTTGTCTAGGGGCATTAAGCCCATCCTCATCTTGTCTTGGGCCTTAGGCCCATCCTCATCTTGTCTTGGGCCTTAGGCCCATCTTTTTGTCTAGGGGCATTAAGCCCACCTTTGTTTTGTCTAGGGGCCTTAGGTCCATCCTTGCCTTGTCTAGGGGCTGTAGGCCCATCTTTGGTTTTGTCTAAACTTTGAGCTTTCCTTATTTTTATTTTAAGGCCTTAGGCCTATGTCGTGTCATATAGGGTTGTTACCTTATCTTGTCATTTGTCTTGGGCTCTAGGTCCATTCTAGCTTGTCTAGCATTAGGCTTATGTCTTGTCAAAGTTTGTCATCTTTTAGTGTCTCCATTGTTATGTCTTCTAGTTTCATATATATATATATATATATATATATATATATATATACATATATATATATATATTTTGGGTCTTATCTTTCTTGGGTCTTGTCTAACTTTGTGATCCCATAGGGGCATGGTTAAGTGAGAATTGAATGTAAAATTTATTGTTGGTAATCTTAATGAAATGTCTCTCATAAGGATAAATCTCTTGTAGATGACTCACCATTGTTCCTAAAAAGAATCTTGCACAACCCTTTTGGTCTCAAACCTTTGATAATCGCCTCATAAGAATTGAGCTTACTTCTGTTGACCAAATGACATCAAGTGACCAAGATATCTTGAAGCAAGTGGAGGAAATTGTTGTAAGGATGACTGCTCCTATCCTTGAGAGGTTATGTCATCTTGAGAGTATCCATACCAAGCATGAACAATTAGGGAAAATAGTTCAAGATCTTATCTTTGACAAGTATGATGAAGGGAAAAGGAAGCTAAGGTACCCAAAGGAATTTAGGATAAGTAGCCCTTGCAAAGGCAAGCCAAATGATGTTACAATTGTTCATGCTCGCAATGGACAACGAGAGCTAACCCAACTGGACATGCCTTTGTTGAAGGCATTCGAGGATTTATCAAGGAAAGGAATTATGAAGCCATTGGATCTTGGTAGGTATGCTCCAAATATCTCTTCTCCAACTTACTTTGCCAACGAGTATTGTGGGTACCATTAGAGCAAAGGTCACCATACCAGTAAATGCATTCGTCTCTAGCATGATATCGAAGACCCTATCCAATCAAAGAAGATTACAAAGCTACATGTTGGAATGAATTCTCTCCCAAAATTCCATGTTGTGCCTCCCCCTACTTGGGGTTGATTGATCAAGAAGTTTAGTCTTTGTTATTTCAATTCAAAAGTGTCTTCGTTATTTCAATTCAATGTGTTTTTCAATTCAATGAGTCTTTCAATTCATGTACTCTCTTTTAATTCATCAATAAAGTGGTTTGCAATGGTTTGAGTTAATTTTATGATAAGTTCTCAAAATTTTAAGTTAATTTGATTCACAATATGTGATGTTGCATGTTTGCCCATAAATAAGCAATGGAAGTTGGGATGAAAAGAGGCCATTATTCTACTATCCTAAACACATTTCCCTTTACTAACCTTTTTTGAGCCTTCAAAGTTGCTTTCTTTTAAAGTAACCTTTGTCAAGGATTACACCTACACTAAGGGTAAGAAGTGGAATAAAATGGTGGAATTAAAAGAAAAAATAAAAGTAAAGTGAAGTGAACAAAAAAAAAAAAAAAAAAGTAAAATGGTGAAGTGAAGTGAAATTCAAAAAAAAAAAAAAAAAAAAGAAAGTAAAAAAACTTCCAAAGTAATGAAAAAGTAATCCTTAACCAAATTGTAACCCTTAAGAAAGTAACTTTGAGCCTTTGTTATCCATTTCTTTGTGAGTGAAGTGAAATGCAAAAAAAAAAAAAAAAAAAAAAAAGAGAAAAAGTAAAAAAACTTCCAGAGTAATGAAAAAGTAATCCTTAACCAAATTGTAACCCTTAAGAAAGTAACTTTGAGCCTTTGTTATCCACTTCTTTGTGAGCCAAGAACTAAAGCCTTCATTATAAGCCAATTAAATGTCCTCTCGGATTAATTGAAGTTGTTCGTGTGAACTACGTTAGGCTTGATCCCTTTTGGGTACGTAAGCAACCTTGCGAGGTGCAGCCACATAAGATTATGCCAATTATGCAACTCATGTATTGAGAATTTGAATCAACAAGATTTTTTGAGGATAAGTCGTAGCACTTGTTCATTGTCTACCATTTAATTTGTTTGTTTCTTGTAAAAGTGAAAGAGTCTGCTAGGTTGAAAACCCGCAATGGCGATTTAGGCAAAAATTATGGCCTAAATTAAAAAAAAAAAAAAAAAAGTAAAAAAATGCCCTTTAGGCCCATAGGGGCGGTCTAGACAGAAGTTAGGGTAAAAAAAAAAGAAAAAAGAAATAGTTAAGCTAAGGGCAAGGTGGACCCCACAAGGAGGATGCGTTCTAATGATTGAATGTTTCAAAAGTTATCCATGATGAATCAAGTGTTCGGTTCCTATTTTTACCATGCGTATTAGGATGATCTTGTTTCGTGTTTTCTTTTATAAAAGTCTGTTTAACCTTGAGTTTCATATTCCTCATGTCATATTTGCTATCCTTTGTTCTTTGTGGGTTTTTATTTTTTATTTATTTATTTATTATTTTGCATTTGTCTTTTCTTTAAAAGTTGTTGTGTTTGTCCTTGTCTTTGGTATCTTCATGTTTTTTTTGCAATCCTTGTAGTTTGTCTTTGATCTTTTGTTGTTTGCTTATTTATGTTTTGTATGTTTGTTTGCATGTTTGGTGTCTTGTGTGGTTTTTATATGTTAGTTTGCTTGTTTGCATCCTTGTTTCATCTTAGGCCTTAGGCCCATCTTATACTTCCTTTGGGCCTTAAGCCTCTCCTTGTTTTGTGTCGATCCTTAAGCCCATCCTCGTTTTGTCTAGGGCTTTAGGCCTATCTTGTTTCTCTTTTGTGTGTGAATTTTGTGTGATTGCATGCTTCATTATATTTATGTGACCCCCTTTGTTGTTGTGTTCATCCATGGTGTTTTGTGCAAATCTTATGTGACCATATGCATCTTTGATATTTGATATAAGTCTTGTGTTATCATGTTTTGTATTACTAAACTTTTGCATGCATCTTCGTTGTTCACGTAATTTTTGTGTGATTGTTTGTAGTGCATTTTGTGATCACATGTTTCTTTGATGTTAATGTGAGTCTTATGTGTATATTTTCCTCGCTTTTGTGTGATTGTGTGTTCTTTTACTTATATGAGTTTGTGTGATTATGTTTTGCATCCTTGCATGCATCTTTAATGTTTGCATGAGTCTTGTGAGTTTCTTCTTACGAATCTTGTGTGATTGTGTGTTTGTGTAAGTCATGTGTGACTGTTTTTGTTTGGACGTAAATGCTCATTTTTAAGTGGCCTCTTATGTGTGGACATAAATGCTCGGTCGAGTGGTCCCCCCAACTTTAGATAGAGTTTCTTAAAACTCAAAGGTAGAGTCCTTAAAACTCGAAAATATCTCAGATAATTTCTTTTATGTCTCTTATGGTAAATTTCTTGTTTGCATGATCACTTACATGTATGTGTGTCATGAACAAGTAGAGGTCCTTAAAACTCAAAAACATCCCAGATTTTCTTTTATGTCTCATGGGGTTTTTCACACTTCTTGTTGGAAGTGTACTAATCACATTTTTAAGCATATCCCATGTTTTCATTTGCTTGCATGTTTGTTGTCTGTGTGTAGCGTGTGTGTGTGGACTCAAAGTTTATTAACTTATAAAATGTTTTGTCTCTTCAAGCTTTTAACTATACTTGCAGTGCAAGCACAATTAAAAGAGGGGAAACTATAGACACCTCTTTTTGTACCTGTTAATAACCTATGGTCTCCGGCCCCAATGATGAGCTTGACATATGTCAACCAAGGGTAATTAAAGAGTTCACAATAGTTTGGAAGTAATCATAACTCAAAAGTGCTTAAATCGCTTTGAAAACGATGATGAAAAATGACATTTGCTCAATGTTTTGACCATAACTTTTGATCCACAACGAATTTTTGAGTGATGTTTGTTTCATTGGAAAGTATAAATCATGGGTATTAATTTGAATATAAATTCTGCATGATTTGAATTTAGATTGAGTAAGTTATGGCCATTTGAAATTGGCCCAACTGTGTAGTCAAATTTAGGGGGTTTATGGGAAGCATGCGTACACATGCACGCAAGCTGCATATGCAGTCTCATTCCCAGGTATCAAAACTTGAATTTTAGGCCCCTAAAACATCCTTCTTTGATGGGTGCTGGCCTCTAGACCCTTGAAAACGTCCAAAGGCCTTTAAAAATGCCCTAAAACTCTAATTTTAACGTATAAATATTCACCTTATGTCTCCAATCCAAACCTTATCGAGAGAGTTTATTTTTTGCCTCCATCTTCTCTAAAACCCTAGTTCATCTTTTCTAAACTCATACCCATTACCTTAGCATGTTTTTTTTACAGATTCAAAACCTTTCTTTAGTTAGTTCTAAGGTAGAAACTAGTTTTCTAATTGTTTTCAAAACCTTTTCAATTATAATCTTGTTCTTGAGTTGTGATTTACTAAGTTCTATTGTGTTCTTTAATTCTCTTGTTCTCTCAATCTAATATTTGTGTTGTAGGCACTGAGAGGTCGATTAAAAACCTCAAACTCATGATTCTAATTAAGGTGAGTATTCTTCCCATGAACTTCTCATTTGCTTTATATGATTCACATGAGTTCTCGATATAGTTTTCCTAATTGTCATATTTGTTTTATTTGTTGTTTTTAATTCTTTTGACATATATTAATTTGGTCATGGGTTGATTATAATTTGTTCTATTTGTCTTTTGTCTTTATTTTATTCTTATGTTATATTAACATGTTATTTATGTGATGTTAGCTTGAATATTAATATTTGTTTTGTTTGATGATTATGATTTCCTTTTGATTTGTTAATATGATTATAGTTTAGTTTTATTTGGTTCTTTGTTTAGTGCTTAGGGTTTCTAACATGCTTACTTGTTAACACCTTTATTTGATTTAATACATAAAAATGTGATTTTTACTGTTTCTGTGCCAATAATGCGTACGCATACTTGAGTATGCGCATGCATGTTTTCGAACATGCGTACAAGCTATACCCAAACTCTGAACCCATAATCTTGTATGCAGACATATGCATGTATGTAAGTGGCCTAAAAGGCCCAATTTGGTTCTTGGACCTAAACCAGGTGGCAATTCCATTTTCACCCTCCGCTCGGTCCACTCTAGGCTGAGGCGTACTTCCCACGAGGAAACCACTCGTCCCGGGCGCTTGCACCCACACTAACCTCTTCCCATCCTGTACCCTAACTCCGAAACTTGTCTTGTAAGAAAACCTTTATGGAGTCATTTTTTTGGTTCCTAGACTTATAACTAGGTGGCGAATCCTTTGCCTCTTTTTAAGAGGCACTGCATACTCCTAGGCTCGTACTGACTTTGAGTCTAAACCGCTTTCAGGGAGATTAAGTATCATGCACCCCACCTTCTCGAGAAGGAACCAACATGTTGATATGTCATCTAAAGGAGGTATGGATCATGGAACTTACACATACTATTCTTACCATTTTTCGGTACAACGTGAAATTATTAGAAGAATTCTTCTTAGCACTTCACTTTCTTTCTAGGAAAAATGACTATTTAGCCTTAGTTTTTTAATTGTGTTGCCAAACAGGCCCATTTTTAAAATATGTAGCAAAATACCACTTAGCAATGTCGAGTTTTATGTGTATTTTATCACTTAATTTTTTTTTGTAAATTTTGCAAAGAACTAGACATTAGGAATGCATATTTTACTTTAAGCATAACTCGACATTAGCAATATCGAATATCAAAACAATGGTATTATGCTACATAGTTTAAAAATGAGCCGTTTGACTACATAGTTCAAAAATTAAGGCAAAATAGCAAATTTTACATTTTAACTTTTAAGCAAGTATATATTTTTTCTTTGATAAGAAAATTTATAAAATTTTGGATTCAGATCCTCTAGATTTCCTAGAGTACTCTGATTTTCTTAAATCTTAACCATTTTTTAATGATTTAATGTCTTGAATTTTGCCATGTCAGTATTCTACTAACAATAATGTTAATTGTTTTGTTTGTAACATTATTTTATTATTTTAAGAATACTATTAGTGGAATGCTGACATGACAAAATCTAGATTTTTTGTTTTTTTTTTTTGATAGGACAAAATCTAGATTCTTAAATCATAAAAGAGTGATTAGGATTTAAAGAAATCTATCAGTAGAATACCCTAGAAAATATAGAGAATGTGAATCCTAAAATTTTAGGCTGCGTTTGGCTCGATATAAATGAATTTTTGAGTGTAAACCAGGTAATTAGACTATATATATATATATATATAGACGGAAGCACAGTAATAATATGGAGAAAGTAAATGTAGCGAAAGTAAAAGTGTTAGAACAATAATAAGGCTTTGCTTGCTAAACTGAATTGGAGAATGTATCAAGAGAAGGAGGCATTATGGGCATGATTCTTCAGAAACTTCATTCAAGGGGCAGTGGATATGGAAGCTTGACATTTTGCCTAAAATCATCATGTTTCTTTGGTTGTGTTTACATACTAGTGTTCCTGTTAAGAGTGTTTTGGCAGCAAGAGGGATAAATTGTGATGGCAAGTGCCCTGTTTGTAAAAGGCATGATGAGACCATTGCTCATCTTCTCCGTGACAGTGAACTAGCTCGCAAATATTGGAGTTGTGTTGAAGTTCCACCAGCACTTGTACATACCTTCTCGGGAAGTTTGGAAGAGTGGCTACAATCAAATAGTGTGAGTCTTGTTAACCATAAATCTGATATGCCATGGAGTTCAATGTTCTTATTCACCATTTGGGCTCTTTGGAAAAATAGGAACAAGATTGTTTTTGAAAACTCTATTCCCAAGCCGAGGCTGCCCATTGTGTGTATTAATCAAACTAGAGAATACCATTTTTGCGTGAGTAAAGCTAAAACAGCCACTGCTAAGTTTGCTATACCAGTGGCATGGACTAAACCAAGGGAGGGTTGGTTTAAGCTTAATTCGGATGGTGCATCTTTTGGTAATCCAGGTAAGGCAGGAATTTAATATCAAGCTGGATGCAGAATTAGTTTATGGAAGTCAAAATAATTTCTATAGGTATATGTGACTAAAAGCTAGTGAGTGTATAAATAACTTGCTAAGTTGAAAGAGCCTTGTAGCTTGATTCCATGATCTTTGTATGGGGACAACATAAGAAGGGTACTTGCTGAAAGGGATAATTATCTTGGTCTTGGCTCCCCTACCTTTTGGTTATGTTCTCTAGCCACCTGCAAGCAGAAACCTTATGTGATACAGTGAAAGTTGTACCATAGCAACCTATGGGGAAAGAAGAAACTGATACAGCAATTTGCATAATTCTTGAACATTGTTTTGAAGAAGAAATATCATCACTTGCACCATATGCCTAGTGAGTACATGTTCCCCACACCACTCATAGGTGAATTTTTAGATATGATTCATGAATGCTGCACATTCTTCCCTATATTTGTTCTGCTACGTTGTAAATGTCACGTTCAGGATGTATTGTAACTATTCCCAAATTCTAAAATTCAAGGTGTAAGGTATATCAAAAGAATATATTGGTTGGTTAAGGTCCTACTTGCCTTGAGAAGCTAAATCAGCATACACTAACTATCCTTGTTTAATCAAACCAAGCAAGGCATATATTGATATGGGCTTTAAAGTGATTTTCTGCAACCTTTGAGTGGTAAAGCTAGGAAGTCAAGCGTATGTAATGGTCCTATCTATTGCCATCATAGGTGAATCCCTTATTAAATACTTGGTTTCATTTTGCTTTGATTGCAACCTAGCATGTAACTGGGATATCAAAACAAAAAAGAAGAGTCCTTTTACACATCTCCGTTGAGGAATTTGAGAAGTTTAATGATCATAACAGATGTTTGATTTACTTCTCCCTATGATTCTCCCAACAATAATCATATGATTTCTGATTCACTATCTAAGAAGCTTGTTCTTTAATTCTACTAATGAAGGTTGACCAAGTGTTGCTACTTACATCCATTAAGATATGTTCAAGTGATGTAGGATCTTTAGTAGTTCAATACTAAATTAGACTTTTTTATCAGATCTTGAAAGGTTCTTGAATAAGTGTTGATGCTTAAGGGTTTAGGTAGGTTCAGGTAATGAAAAGATTGGATTTTGAATATGTTTGATGGCTGTTTGGTGTTAAGAAATAAAGAAAGATAAGCACAAGGCAATCACACCATGGTTTTCCCAAGCAATACACTTGGGCAGGAGATGACAATCACATGCAAGGCCTTTTCCCTTAATTATTACAGGGGGCATGTTTAGCCCTATATAAAGGGCTTTTGCCTTTTCTTCTCCCCTACAACACCCCCCCCCCCCCCCCCCACCCAAAAAATCAGGTAAAACAGAACCTCTAAGGTAACACAACAGGTTTGAGTTAAATTCAAGAATTCTATGTGCATTTAATACCCTTTGTATTTTATTAAGTAAGTTGATGAATTTTTTTTAAAATCAATCTCGCTATAAATGTTATTGAATTCAATTAAGCCTTTACATAGGTTATTGCCAAATACATCCAAAAAAAATATAGGTTATTGCCAAATTCTTTCCTAGAAGGACTAGGACTCTAAATAAGTTATTTCTAGAAAAATTAAGACTACTAATAAAAAAGAAAAAAGTACTTAAGAACTACTAAATCAAATAGAAAAATGACCCAAAACAAAATCTCATGGGCCTTTTGTATATCCAAGGACAACCCATTTTAGAAAATTTTGAATTTACAAGATTGCCTTAATTCAGTAAAACTTAATTAAAACTGAACTAAGAACTTTCTAACCTAAAGAAATTTAATACTAATAAGAGTCAATAATAACTAAATTAGCCTATGAAAGGTTCCAATGAGGCCTCATATTGAAATTAAACCACTATTCTTCAATCTTCTGGTATTTGATTTTGTTTTTCCTTGAACTCTTTACTGCATGAGCCATCAGGGCTTCATGTTAGTTGGAGCAGGTCCAGATCAGGAGGGGATAGGACTGGGAGATAGAATTGAATATAAGGAAGAAAATTGAACAAAAAATAACGGATAGGCCCTTATGATTCAGCACCAAGCTAAAAACTTAGAAACAGCACCTAAGTTGCTAAGAATCAATACCCAGCAACTGGAAAAATTCCAATATGAAATTTCAATGCTCAATATTTTGTCTTCTATGTTTACTAGAGCCTTTTTAAATGGGCTTTCAAGGAGTACATCAATAAGGAAAATAATTAATAAAAAAAATCCCTCATGATTCTCAACAACGGTAAAGTCAAATTTAAAAAGAAGTTTGGTTCAAAATTCAAAAATAAAACCCGGAAGAAAATAGATGATTTTACTTGGGCTCCTTGTATTAATATGCCTGAAGGAAATGACAAAGCAAAGCAGATTGTCTTCATTAGCTTGTTTGCTATAGGAAAAAAGGAAATAAAATAAAAGCACAAATGCCTTTTAATGTAACCATAGTTCAGAAGATTTCCTTTATCTGTAGCAGAATATTATAAGGAGTTTATTTATTTATTATTTAATTTTATATAAGTGTATAATTCTATAAAACAAGGGGAAAGAGATTGTCCTCTTATTAGAACTGGCTTCTATTATGTGTCTCTCTTTTTTCTTTTTCTTTTTTAAGTTTATTATCCTTTGGTCTACTTTTGCTGGTGCCTTGCATGTTTAAACTCATAAATTGCATGCAAATTTTGTCCATGAGGTTCTCCCCCCCTTCTTTATTTTTATTTGTGGTCTTAATTCCTATGTGAACTTTAGGAGGTTAGATTTTTGTTTCTTCCAATATCAGTTTCTCATTCTTTATTTTCTTTTTGGCTAAGTTTTTTAATTTTTTCATTCAGAAACATTTCTAATCATTTTTCAATTCTCTACAGATCCGTGTGACCCAGATGCGGAACTTAATGTGATTTTACTAAAGTTTATAGATCCCATAACCTAATCCCCCCCCCCCCCCCCCACAGTGCGAAATAAAATGGTTGAGGCTTGAATCTTGGATTTTGAGAATGGATCGAAATAGGATTCTTATGCAGTTCCTTCACTTAGCACAATAGAATGAAGGGGAATTCATATAATTTCAAATCATGTTCTTATTGAAGAGAATGAACCAAAAAAAAAACTGCTCTGAATCTTGGCTCAGGTTGGGACTTTAGTTTGATGTGAATGTGCATACTATAATATTCAGAATTTATTCAAGACTTAATGTAGGAAATGCATTTGGAGTTTGATATGCCTGTATCTGCTTCACAATCTGTACCATTTAGTGCCATCCTTAAAATTTTTTTTCCTCCTCTCTTGGCATGGTGAGGGTGGAGAAGGAAATGCAGTCTGCCATCTTGTGGCTGTGAGAAACACGACCCATCCTCATTGATAGTGGGGTATGAAGATATGAGACTATACTAATAGTTGTTCTATGAATTTGTGTACTAGATGCAAGTTGGGGCTGGACGCATCACACTTGCTGAGATGGATGCATGTCTGGGGCATTTGCCAACTGAATATAAGCCACGCCCTCTAATGTTCAACTAAAGGAGATTTTTGCTGGGTTTTTTCAGCTCACCTGAAGCATAATTTAAGATTCTACCTGGCATGAGATGGGTTATCGAGGATGAAGGTAACAAAAAGATCCAATCAAACTTTACACAAGATCTAGTCAAGTTAGTGACACAAGGTCAGGTCAAGTCAAGTCAAAGTCATCATAATTTCATGTTCGAACGTCATTATCAAATGTCTGCCTCCATTTCCAGGTATGCACATTTCTCTGAATTTTTTTAATGCTGTTTTTGTGTATTGCTTCTGTTTGGTTAAGAATAACCTGATATTTTTTAGATTAGGTGCTTATAACTTAGATTAAGTTGATTCTTTGGTCCTCTAATGATCTGAGACATATTATCACAGTTTCCTTGGGCAGTTCTTTCACTGAGTCCAATGGAATGAAAGTGAATTTGTATGATTTCATATCCCACTTTCTTATTGAGAGTAGGAACAAAAATACAACGCTCTAGGTAGGGATTTCAGTTTGAAGTGAATGTAACTCCTGTAATCAGCTTCTTGTCATATTCATAATCAATTCAGGACTTGATACAATAACCACGAAACCTTAGTCCTAAAAATGTTGGGTTAGCTATGGATCCTCAATAGACTAATCAGAGTTAGTATTCTTTTATGTCATTCTATCCTATTCGAAGTCATACTCCCTGTTACTTGCTAAATTGACATGTCATTTTATTTTTACAACTTTTACTAATGTTATTTTAGGTATTTCTCTATATTTTTTCGTTCCTTTGACTTGAATTAACTAACTCTTCCTCACTAGTGCATTAATCACTCTCATCTACATTTTGCACTTGAGAAAACCATCTTGAGTGACTCCTTCATTTTTTCATCAATATGGACCATCCTTTTTTTAAGTGAACATTCTCTCTTTGAAGACTATCTTTCCTTGTATTCCTACTTATCCATATTAGTATTCTCAATTCAGTTACGCTCATTGCATGAACATGGTGCCTCTTAACAGCTTAACATTCAATACCATAATGTATAATTGTCTCATAGCAGGGTTATAAATTTTTTTGTTTAACTTGATATGTAGTCTACTGTGCACTTCTCCATTTCATCAACCCCACTCTTATCCTATGATTCACATCTTCTTCAATCTCTCAATCTTTGTGAATTATTGATCAAAGGTATTAAAAGCTCTCGCTTTTTGGTACATCTTAACAATAAAGTCTTACAAACCCTTCATCTTTGTTTTAGTCTTTAGATTCTAAAGTATATTTGTTTAGGTCCTATTTAACCTAGAGTGTTTAGATTCTAAGGCATCTTTTCAAATTTCTAACTTGATATTAACTACTCGTCTAGTTTCATCCACTGAGGGTCCGTTTAGTTGGAGGAGTGAAAAAGTGGGAGGATAGAAAATGGTGGGAGGATGGAAAAGTGGGAGGATAGAAAAGATTTTATTTTTTTTCCTTCTTGTTTAGTTGGGAGTGGAAAAGTGGAGAGATAGGAAAAATGAGTTTGAATAAATTTACTCATATACCCTTGTTAAAGAATGATGCCCAATTAAAACAAAAAAAATGACAAATAACCACAAAAAAAGAGCAATCACCTAAATTTATTAAAGAAAAAAAAAAGAAAAAAGAAAAAGAAAAAGAAAAAAAGAGAATAGAAAAAAATAAAATAAAATAAGAGGCTACGTTGCCAGGGAAAAACAAGGGCAACGTTACTGCCCAAGGGAGAAGGAAAAAAGAAAAAAGAAAAAAAAGACAACTTGAAGAAGCTTGTAGTGTGCACATACATTTTTGTCCATCAAGAAAAAATTCATCCTCACTCAGTTTTCTCTCCATTTTGAAGAGAAAACATTTTGGTGGGCGCGGAGATAAATCACTTGGACTCTACCATTTATTTTCTTTTTTTCCTATCCAACCAAATACACTCCAAAAAAGTTTTCCTTCCCATTTTCTCTCCAAAGTTTTCCATTCATCCTGTTTCACCTCTAAACAAACACACCCTAAAACTATATCATTTGCAGAAGGCATACACAAGAGACTTGATCTTGAATAGTTCTGGACTTCTAGTCAACTTTTCCATCACTAGTACAAAGATATATATTGTCTTAATACCAACACTTGATGTAAATCTATATTGATATTTGATAAGAAACTCACCTTTGATGCCTCTATTTGTTTTTGCACAAGTTACAAGTTACAACTTAAATTCGGTTATTGTTGAAATGTATGGATGAAATGATTGAGTTTGTAATGATGTTTGATAAATGGCGGGTGGATTAATGGTTATTCTTTCGTATTATTCACTGCATAAATTTTGATATCAAATATATGATAAAACAAGTTCATAATCGATTTTTGAATCTGAAATAGGTGGTTAGTAGTAGGCAGTTCTATTCTCAATTTTGGAGAGGTTGGAAAGCAGATGTCATCACACCAAGTTCTAACCTTTATACGGTATTACTATAGAATGGTCTAAACTAAACTCAAAACACATGCGAATGTTATAATCGACTTTACATTGTTTTCAAATACGTTATCGTGCATTACACGGGTGAGTACATCCCCGTGGATCACACGGATTAGTGTCACATTATATGTGGGGTGTAGAGACTGGAGATATTTACGAGGATGAGGATGAGGATGAGGATGAGGACGAGGACGAGGACGAAGACGAAGAGCTGCTCTCCTTAGTCTTTTGATCCAGCCAATTTCACTAAACCTGAGCTGGTTGAATAATAAGTGCAGTGATAGAGTAGTGGGCGTAAGTCACGACTGACAGAAGTACATAGCCCTACATTATTCATTTGATTGGCTCATCTCTCCTGACTCCTGAAAGCGTAATTAAAGTTTCTACATGCCACGACATAGGTTATCGAGAATAAAACTAACAAACATATAAAATATCCGATCTAGCATAGTCCGTCTGGCAAATCAAGTCAAAGTCAAGCATCATAATTTCTCTTTGGAATATTTTCCAAGCAAGCTGGATTGTTCAGTTTGAACTGTTTTCTCCCATTGCTCTATTTATTTATTTATTTATATTTTTTTTCCAACTTCTAGAAAATGGACCTTTACAAATATTGTCTAAAAGAAAAAGTATAAAGGTTAAAAGTATGGCTACTTTTTAAAAAGTGTGGTTTAAAATATTTTCTTAAATAGACACTCTGAAGGTGGTTAGAGCACTCAAATTCAGTGCTCTAAAACCAATTGAATGCTAAAATAGAGAATGCTTTAAAACCCATTAAAAGCTAAAATCATAATTATTAAACTTGGACTGATCCGGTTGGAAACCCGGTGTGTTGTGAGAAAAAGATTTCATAACTGTGTCATTATGTGGCACCCATGAGTAAGACGACCAACCGTGTGAGATGGGGGGAGGACTACTGAGAAGACTTAATAATTGAGTCTAGTGGGGACTGTTGTGTCATCTAGTTCGCATTTTGCATAAGTGGGATTTGACTTGATATTCCAGCCACACACTGCACATCGACTAGAAATGTGTTAAACGATACAGCATACCAACCGTTTCTAGTGCCTCAATGTGTTCCACTACGTTTCGATTCATTCCGTGTTGGAAGGGCCATTTTTTTGTCTTTCGTTGGTAGTGGTAGTGGAGGAAGAAAAAGTGGAAGATAGACATATAGAAGAATAGAAAAATGAAGATTCATTGATAGGGATTAGGGAACATTGGAAAAAAAAAAAGTAGTAAGAATAGAAAAACGAGCCAAAAGAAGATATGCTTTTTGTTTTTTTAATGAGTAAGGATTTGCTGCAAACATGTTTGTAGGAGTTGCTTCAAACAAGATGAGGTGGCAACTTATGAAGCTAACATGTGTCTTAAGCCATGTGCATGTCACATGACCAGCCAAATTCACTTAACCACAGTTAAAACTTAAACCACCGGTCTCTCCCTACCAACTCAAGTAAAACAAAACTCCTATCATCTCTCACTTTGTCATCCAACACTCCTCTATCTCTCAGAGTCTCTCCACCACCGGTACAGCTATGCTCACATCCTCAAAAATTACAGTAAAAAATAGCAAGACCATTTTTTTTTTAATTTGCGAAGCCACAAGATTTAGAGATATTGAATGAAGCAAAGCTAAATAACTCAAGTATGTTATCCTTTGAGTTTGATAAGAACGCCAAGCATGTTAATGGGTTGCTGGGTTTAGGATCCAGATCTGGGTTTTGTTCTTCTTGTTCTTGTTTTTATTTTTCTTTTTCTTCTTTTGTTCTTCAACCCAGAATTTTCCTCCTTTCATTCTCAAAATAATCATGTGAATATGGACATGGAACTAAGCTTGGAAGAAAGGAAGCCACTCTTTGTTGTGCTTTAGATCTTTTGCCCGAGTTGCTCAAGATGATGGGTTTTAGGAATTTTGGGTAGAAAGGAATTTTTTTAGATTTGGTTTAACTTCTCAATGAGTAGATCTGGGTTTGGATTTTTAATTTTTGAATTCAATTTCTATATTCTCAGTTCCCATTTCAAGTCAAACTTCCCAAAAATAATTATTTTCTTCTGACCTTGACAATAATTTGAAGCAAATCAAATGTTACATTTACAACTAAATCCACCCAATTGAACCATGGGTCAATCACACCTAAATTTTATTTTATTTTATTTTTTGTTTTTTATTTTTATTTTTTGTTGTTGTTGTAAAAGAGTAAGACTAAATGGAGGAAGAAATTAGTGTTTTGGCTTAAATGAGAACAGTCGACCAACCACCAAGGTACGGTGGCGGCGATGAATAGTGGTCACCTGAGAGAGAGAAAGGGGAGCTAGATCTGCAAAGTGAGAGATGATAGGGGTTTTATTTTACTTGGGTTGGTAGAGAAGAGACCAGTGGTTTAAGTTTTGACTGTGGTTACTTGAATTTGGCTGGCCATGTGACATGCACATGGCCTAGGACACATGTTAACTTCATAAGATGCCACCTCATCTTGTTTGAAGCAACTCCTGCAAACATGTTTGCAGCAAATCTTTGCTCTTTTTTAATTGTAGGCATTCGGTAGAAATTCTAGAGAATATGAAAGTGGGAAAACACTAAACAAAAATAGGGTTAATTACAAAAAAATAGAAAGAAAAAAAAAAACTCTAAACTGTGAGAAACTTCTGCTTTGCACTCAAAGTTCAAACTATGAAAACTCGCAATCACCACCTCGGTTGTAACAAGCTTTGCAAATTTCACTTCATTGCCGGATTGGCTGTTAAAATTAACTGTCACATGACCATAAAAATTTGAATTCTTCGTTTGGCCTTTACTTTTAGTTATTTTACTAAAATTTTATAATCATGTGACAAGTACATGCTTGTTAATATTGCTGGTTAATTAAGCTATATGGGGTGAAATTTGTAAATTTTGCTACTATTAGGATGATGAATGTAAGACTTATTGTTTTGGATGCAAAGTGCAAGTACCCTTATACTTTAGGACAATTTTCTACATTTAAATCATGAAAATATCTTTCTCAAAAAAAAAAAAAAAAAAAAATCATAAAAATATATATTTTCAATTTTTTTTTTCCTGAGAGTTTGTTTTCATTTTTGGTAAAGAAGAAGGATGGAGGAGAAAGTCATTTAATAGAATAAATATATTTTTTACCATCCACTTTTTAAATGCTTCAAGATTCCCTCCCTCATTACTCACAATATATTAAAATTTTTTAAATAATATAATCAAATAAGGAAATAATATATTTTAAACACCTAAATTTTAGGTCACATTTATACTTGAGTAAAACACAATTCAAACTAAACTATCATTAGAATAAGTATTTATAATAGTAATTTCAAAAATCTCATATTCCCCCCACTTTTTGTTTTTAGCTTTTGTTTATAGATGACTGACACGTGGCAAATGACACATCCAAAGGTTAAAAAACACCACGTCAACTATGAATTTTCTCTCAATTTTTGGGTCTTTCAGTCTCTCTTTATTTCCTTCTCTTGGCCTCTTCCTAGCTATCTCTCCAACATTATCACTGCCACCTGAACAGCAGAGGCATCAAGATCAGAACTTGGGAAAAAGTGAATTTTGAAAGCTAAGAGAAAATCCAAGTCTGATTTTTTATTTTTTGGTTGACAAAACCCAAGTTTGCTTTCCTTTCAATCTTAATATACAACTGAACCTAAGAAAAGAAAACCGTGGAGGGATAAAAATCAATTGAAGTTTTTGACGTCGAATAGATTTGACCATTCGGTGATAACGTGTTGGGTCTTCAATAAGCCCAAATCAACAAGAAATATACAGTAAATTATGCAGCTAAACAACTGCTCAAAACAATGGGAAAAAAAAAGAAGATAAAACAAAATAAAAGAAATTAAAAACAAGATCGAGATAGAACAAATGATGGTTTAACAAGTAAAATGAAAATGGCTCTACAAAAGGAGGACAATAACTTGCAGGTCGGTCTTGCACACCCACCTTGCACAATAGAGCTTCCTTGGCTTTTGGCATAAAGATCTTTTATTCTTCTTTGATTTCCTCTTCTATTGTCCCGCTTTTACCGCTTTTTTCCTGAGAGTTATGATCTTGGGGCCTTTGATTCTCAGGCGACATTGACGATGTTGGAGAGAGGGGCAAAGAGAGAGAAGGAAAGAAAGAAAGAATGAAAGAGAAAGACCCAAAAATTGAGAGAAAATTCGTAGTTGACGTGGTGTTTTTTTTAACCTTTCGATGTGTCATTTGCCACGTGTCAGTCATCTAGACAAAAACTGGAGAAAACATGAGGATTCTAAATGGAGAAATACTAGGGACACTAATTTTGGCACAACTTTGTGCCACAACTCCGCACATGGTAATGGTGTGTTAGTGGGTCATGTAAGGATATACTCTTACCAATTACATCTTGTCATATAGCGAGTTATGATACAAAATTGTGCCAAAATTGGTGTCCTTAGCATTTCTCTTCTAAACGGGAGGAGAGCCGGACCCTCTTTCTTTTAAATTTGTATGTTCAAATCTTTTCAACTATGTTACCAACTTACCATGTGTATTGTAATGCTTTTACTGTTTTACATTGTATGCTTTTACAATGTTTACTTCTTGGCCCCGAAGACTGACCCCAAAAGGTCAAGTGCTCCCTTGCTTGGAAATGCAGTGGCAGTGTCACTGTCAATCCCAGCTCTTAGAATTTTCCTGCCAAAGACTTAGAAAACTGACCGTTATTTCTAGCTACCATATTCCGTTCACACTGGGTAACTGGAATTTTGAAATATTTTGGAAAATTCGGTTAAGCCCCCTTAAAGACCCCAAATCAAAAATAAAAATCATATTAGACTAAAAAACAAAACCAAAAAAAAAAAAATCCCTTTATTAAAAAAAAAAATCTCAGCCTAAAGAAAATTTTTAAATGAATTATATATTATGACCATATGTTTTGTTTGACATTTTGGTGGTTGGATTATTCAAAATTAAAATTTTAATATTTCAGTACTATCACACTATTCAACTCCACCAACAGAGTTATTTTTAAAATTTTTTATTTTTTATATTTTTCGTCATTAACAAGATGACTTTATAATTTAGTATCATTATTGATTAGATTTTATTTTTTATTTTATTTTTTTTATGTTGCTATAAATTTCAATTACAATAAATCATTGCTACTTATTCTTTTAGCTTAGCTCAAGGTTTGATTTCCTCTCCAAAAAAAAAAAAAAAAAAAAAAAGCTCAAGGTTTGATTGAGAGACTATAAACCTTTTTAGAGTTGAAGATATTTGTTTATTAGTAAGTTAAGTTTTGTTCTAAAGAATTTACAAATTATAAAAATAAAATATAAAACTACTGAAAATGAAATTTCACTATTATTATTATTATTTGATAGTTACAACTTACAATAATGAGGGGAGTAAGTATTTGAACCCTAAAAACACCATGGTGTGTCAGTTAAATACAAGACTCATGACAAATTTTACTATTATTAGGATAATATGGTTTTGATATCTCAATTTTTTTTTAAAATATATTAAATATTTTTGAACTGTGCAATGACTAGTAAGAACTAGAAAATCAATTGATTTGTTTATAGAGTGGCTATACTGGTTATACTTGTACTTATTCTAATAATTTCTATTACAACAATGACACGTGAATGTTTAATCATGAATATTATTAAAACAAGGTTCATAACAAAATATAAGATGATATCATAACTAATTCTTTGATTTTTTATATCAAAATGAAAATTATTACAAATTTAGTTCAAAATTAATCACCAATTATTTTTAGAATGGGTAATGATTAGTTTACAAAATGGTGCAAAGTTTTCTCATACTTACCCCCAACGTAAATTTCCCTGGTTCACGCGGTCTTAAAGTGAGCAAATTCATAGTGATTGCTCGCCAATTGCTCATCTATGAGTTGAGAAATCGGAATAACGAACTTAACCTCCAAAATTCCAAATGACCAAAACAACTATCTTCCTCTCCTTCCTTCTCCTCCTTTTCGGACGTGCGAACTCTGAGTCTCAGCTAAATGACAAAGAACAAACAGTCCTCCTGAAACTAAAGCAACATTGGCAAAACCCACCATCTCTAAGCCACTGGAAAATTCCACCATCTCTAAGCCACTTGAACTCCTTAAACTCCTCCCACCACTGTAACTGGCCAGAGATCATTTGCACCAGTGGAACAGTCACCCAACTACTACTTCAAAACAAGAACATCACCCAAACAGTTCCACCCTTCATCTGTGACCTCAAGAACCTCACAGTCATTAACCTTTCAGACAACTTCATTCCTCAAGAGTTTCCTAAAGCGCTCTATAACTGTTCCAAGCTTGAAGACCTTGACCTCTCACAGAATTACTTCAACGGCACAATCCCAGATGACATTCACCGCTTGTCTGGCCTGCGCCACCTCAACCTTGGAGCAAGCAACTTCTATGGTAACATTCCAGCATCTATTGGACAGTTAACGGAGCTAAGGACGCTTCAGCTTTTCCAGTGTGCGTTTAACGGTTCCTTCCCGCCAGAAATCGGCAATTTGTTCAAACTTGAGTCACTGCAGTTGGCCTATAATGTAAACAGGACAGCAGCAGAGTTGCCTTCGAGTTTCACGAAGTTGAAGAAGCTTAAGTTTTTATGGATTACTGCATCTAATTTGAATGGGGAAATCCCAGACACGATTGGAGAAATGGAGGCTTTGGTGCATTTGGATTTGTCAATAAACAATCTGACTGGGAAAATTCCGAGCAGTTTGTTTATGCCAAAGGAATTAAGTATTGTGTTTCTTTTCAGAAACCAATTGTCTGGGGAGATTCCTCGGGTGGTTGAAGCATTAAACATTGATATTATTGACCTCTCGGATAATAAATTGACCGGAAGCATACCTGATGATTTTGGCAAACTCAGAAACATGACAGGTCTGAGTTTGTTTTTCAATCAGTTATCTGGAAAAATCCCAGACAGTATTGGCCTTCTTCCAAGTCTGATGGTCTTTGAAGTGTTTAGCAACAATTTATCAGGGACTCTGCCGCCGGACTTTGGGCGGTATTCTATGCTTGTAGAGTTCCAGGTTGCAGACAATAAGCTTGAAGGCGAGTTACCAGAACACTTGTGTGATAACGGAAGGTTGGTGGGTGTGGTAGCTTTTAACAACAACCTCACTGGAGAATTGCCTAAGTCGCTTGGCAATTGCAATGGTTTGAAAATTGTGACTGTTTACAATAATAGGCTTTCTGGGGATATTCCTAGTGGCCTATGGACATTGTTGAATTTGAGCGTCTTGATTTTAAGCAACAATTCGTTTACAGGTGAGCTTCCTCAAAGGGTGGCAAGGAATCTCTCAAGATTGGAAATAAATAACAACAACTTTTCTGGTACGATTCCAGCTGGAGTGTCTTCCTGGAGGAATTTGGTGGTATTTGAGGCTAGTAATAACCTCTTTACTGGCACAATTCCTCGAGAAGTAACGTCTCTTCCTTATTTAACAACTCTTTTTCTTGATCAAAATCGACTCTCGGGCTCCCTTCCACTAGATATTATATCATGGAAAACGTTAAATACTCTAAACCTTCGCCGAAATAAAATCTCTGGACCTATTCCGGAGAAATTAGGTAATTTGGCAGGTCTTACAGAGTTGGACTTGTCAGAAAACCAACTTTCTGGCCAAATACCTCTCCAACTTGGCCTCCTGAAGCTCACTTTACTCAATCTCTCTTCCAATCATTTGACTGGGAGGATCCCAACACAATTTGAAAATGATGCATATGCCAGCAGCTTCTTGAACAATCTTGCTCTCTGTGCTAATAAGCCATCACTAAACATTAACAGCTGCAACAATTCTGACCATCATAAATCGAGCAAAGTTCCCTCCAAATATCTTCCTTTAATTATAAGTTTTGTGGCAGCAGCTCTACTGAGTTTAGTAGTTGCAATGATCAGTATTTATAGGAAGGGAAAGCATGGATTAGATTCCACATGGAAGTTCACCATATTCCAGAGGGTGAATTTCAGGGAATCAGACATTTTGTCAGGATTGACAGAAAATAATGTGATTGGTAGTGGTGGATCAGGGAAGGTATACCGTGTTGTTGTTAATGATTCAAACAATTTTGTTGCTGTGAAGAGAATTTGGAATAACCGAAAGCTAGAGCAGAAGCTTGAGAAAGAATTTCATGCAGAAGTTAAAATATTGGGTTCGATTCGACATTCCAACATAGTGAAGCTGCTCTGTTGTATGTCCAATGAAAATTCAAAACTTCTAGTCTATGAGTATTCAGAAAACCATAGCCTGGATCAATGGCTGCATAGGAAGAGTAGAGCATCATCCACCTCAAGTTCAGTTCAGCATGTTGTCCTGGATTGGCCTAAGAGATTGCAGATAGCAGTTGGGGCTGCCCAGGGGCTCTATTACATGCACCATAGCTGCTCCCCACCAATTGTTCATCGAGATGTGAAATCAAGTAACATCCTTTTAGACTCTGAGTTCAACGCAAAGATAGCTGATTTTGGTCTAGCCAAGATGTTCAATCATGGAGAACTTGCTACAGCGTCAGTTGTAGCTGGTTCTTTTGGCTACATAGCTCCAGGTATGTGATATACAAATTTATAAGTTTCATTCTAATAGTGATGTTCGTTTCCTCCTTTTCCATCAGCAGGAATACTATTTTAGTTTGTGTTGTAAATTTGAACTGCAGAGTATGCTCACACAACACGAGTTAATGAGAAGATTGATGTTTATAGCTTTGGGGTTATCCTTCTGGAACTAACTACTGGAAGGGAAGCTAGACATGGTGATGAACACACATCCCTTGCCGAATGGGCATGGCGTTACATTAAAGATGACATCCCTATAGTTGATGCATTGGATGAGGAGATCAAGGAACCCAGTTATTTGGAAGAAATGAGCTCTGTTTTCATTCTTGGAATTTATTGTACGAATACAGAACCTTCTAAGCGGCCTTCCATGAAAGAGGTTGTGAAGATTCTGCTCAAATGCAACCAGCCACTTGTTTATGGAGAGAAGATTGCTGCAAGTTTGTACGATGCTTCTCCCCTCCTCAAGAATTCAAAGCGCAAGAGTGCATCGGAAAATGATGAGGAAATCTTGGCATCCATCGTTTGATTTCTTCTTTTAAGCACAAAGAATAAATTTTGAACTTGACTCACTTGTATAATAATGTTTGCCTAGTTTTTATTTGATTTTATTAGAAGTTGTGTAATTAAATAATGTTGGGATAGATTGTTCGCTTAGTATTTGAATAAATCTTATCTACTTGTAGATAAAGATTAGATTTCTTTTGAATTTAAATATTAGCTTTATCTTGTAAAGCCACCTATATATATAGCTTGATGTTGATTAATAAAAGAAGCTGAAAAATATTATTATTGAATGAGTATTACCTTTGGAGGCTTGGACTCTCTCGAGGTAGTCTATTTATCAATTAGGAAGTCTTGGTTCTCTTGAAGTAACCAACAAACTCAATTGGTTTGTAACAATTGGTATCAGAGCCAAGTATGAAGTAACAATTGTTGGAATGCATGGAGAAACTGAAAGAGATACAATCTCTAGCAATTGAAAGTATGAAGAAAATGCAAGTGATATGCAAATCCTTGCGTTTGGCTAGATATGAACAAGAGATACCAACTAAAGAGGGTGGTGGGCAATGCCCAGCCAAAGGGAGGAATTAAGATATGAAGGCCATGGGAGCTCCACAAAAATCAAATCATTCCACCTTCACACAATTCAAGCATGCAAGAACTCTTAAATTGGGTTAAAGAGAGTTTTGTAGCACCAAAAAGCTTGCCATCTCTGTGGATGCTCAGTCATAAGATCCTTTTAAGCCCAAAAAGTGATGCTGTATGTGAGAAGCAACTTGGAAAGAAGGGAGTTGGAATATTACATAGTTTTTATTTAATTTTATTGTTTAATATTTTATTAGGAGTTGGGTAATTAGATAATGATAGGATAGATTGTTAGATTAGTATTTGATTAAATCTTATCTACTTGTAGTAGATAAAGATTAGATTTTTTTTTTTTTTGAATTTAAATGTTAGTTTTATCTTGTATAGCCATCTATTTATATGGTTTGATGTTGATTAATAAAGGAAGCTAAAAAATATTATTATTGAGTGAGTATTCACTATTCACTTTGGAGGTTTGGATTCCCTCGAAGTAGTCTATCTATCAATTAGGAGGTCTTGGTTCCCTCGAAGTAACCAATAAACTCAATTGGGTTTGTAACACTATAGTTTATAACTTTGTATTGTATTAATCGAAGATATTCGGGGAATCTTTAATAAAAAATAAAAAAATTAAAAGAAAAGGAAAATGGATCCGTTTATGTGGATTTTATTAGTATTTTTTTTTTTTTATGAATACATTAAACAGTTTACTTGGTTCTTGAACTAAACAAGAAAGAATAGTCTTATGAAAACAAAAATAAAGAATAGAGAATGCAAACTATTAGAAGCAGCCAAAGGGAGGAATTAAGATATAAAGGCCATGGGAGCTGCACAAAATCAAATCATTCCACCTTCACACAATTCAAGCATGCAACAACTTTTAAATTGAGTTAAAGAGAGTTTTGTAGCACCAAAAAGCTTGCCATCTCTCTGGATGCTCAGTCATAAGGAAAGAAGGGAGTTGGAATATTACATAGTTTTTATTTAATTTTATTGTTTAATATTTTATTAGGAGTTGGGTAATTAGATAATGATAGGATAGATTGTTAAATTAGTATTTGAATAAATATTATCTACTTGTAGTAGATAAGGATTATATTTTTTTTGAATTTAAATATTAGTTTTATCTTGTAAAGCCATCTATTTATATGGCTTGATGTTGATTAATAAGGGAAGATGAAAAATATTATTATTGAGTGATTATTCACTATTCACTTTGGAGGTCTGGATTCTCTCGAAGTAGTCTATCTATCAATTAGGAGGTCATGGTTCTCTCGAAGTAACCAATAAACTCAATTGGGTTTGTAACACTATAGTTTATAACTTTGTATTGTATTAATCGAAGATATTCGGGGAGTCTTTAATAAAAAAATAATAAATTAAATGAAAAGGAAAATGGATCCGTTTATGTGGATTTTATTAGTATTTTTTTTTATGAATACATTAAACAGTTTACTTGGATCTTGAACTAAGCAAGGAAGAATAGTCTTATGAAAACAAAAATAAAGAATAGAGAATGCAAACTATTAGAAGTAAGTTGTTAAATAATTAAATTTATCATATCTCAATAGTTTAAGCTTTTGGAACAATTGGTAATTTAACACAAACAAAGTATTCTTCCTAACATTTCCATCAAACTCTCTAAACCCAAAATTCTCTTTGATTTGGAGAATAAACTCATGAAATGTTGCACCAACAGACTCTCTAAACGGTTTTTTTTTTTTTTTTTTTGCTAATGAAAAGTAACTCTCTTGGTTTGAAGACCTAGTATTCATTAGCAGAAGAATTAGCCGGAATAAAAAAATTAAACCCAACCATTTAAAATATTCAACTTTTACTCAACCTTCACAATGGCTGCAAACACAACCAAATCTAGATCCTTTCTCTCTCAAACATCTCTAAACTTAAGCACAATCAAAATACAAACTCAAAAACACAATCTTAAAACTACTCAAATCAAACAACAAAAGCTAAATATAAAAAATAAAATAAAACCCAAAAAAAGAGAGACAAAGAAGCCGATCTAGCCAATCTAGGCTACATGCATAGAATCTCATCAAGTCAATGCTCTGAAATGATATAGTGGGTATGGCGATTTTTTACAATCAATATAAGAGCATAAAGCCTTGTTGAAGAAGAAAGGGTAGGATCTCTCTCTCTCTCTCATTAATGATAAGTATTTTTTAAGAAAAATTAATTATAAGTTGATGAATAAGAATAATAGATTAATTCCAAATTACACAGATTATTTCTACAAGTATAAGTGCTTGTGGGGTGTGGGGAGTAAGGGCTGGGGTTCAAGTCTCCAGGAAGGAGCTTCACATATATATATATACACTAAGATTATGCTAGAGTATAAATTTTATCTTGTATAAAAAAAAAATAAAAAAAATAAAAAGATTTGCACAAGACTAACATAGATTTGGTAAAGGTGGACAAATAAATTATGCATGTGTGAAAATTAAAATTAGACAGTTAACAAAAAAGATGGTTGGAAAATTTGAAAATATTACCAATGGGAGATTTAAAAAAATTTACTTAGAAATGAACAAATGAAAATTAAAAAATATTAAAGAAAAAATGAAGAAATAATATTTGAATGAGATAGAGAAATAATAGAGAGTATATTGAAAAGCATATTTGAAAAAAGAAAAGAAAAAGAAAAACGTTAAAAGTAACTGTCTCTAAACAATACAAAATTTTAGAGAGGCTGTTGGTGCTGGAGATGCTAATTACTACTGCTTTTAACTTTGAACGATATATACCTATAAGGGAGAATGCAGGTGTAAATAATACCTCCAGTGAAAACTGTGGTTCTACCTTTTGTGGTGATGTATGTGACGAAGGATAACTTTGGAGGAAAAAATCTTAACAAATCATTGCGGGGCTAAAAAAAATGCCGTTGCCGTTAAATAGAACCTAAGGTACATTTTTTTCTACAACAAGTAACAGCATGCTCGGTTTTCCATGGATTTCCAAAATTGAAATATTCCACATTGGTGAAACAAAAAATCGTGTTTTATTTGCAATAGAAATAGGAGAGAATGCTCGCCAAAGTAAATCCCCAGAGAACAGTTTTACATTCCCAATTTTATTTCCTAACACAGGACAGATGGACTTAAAAAAGATGCAGCGGTGCCAACCTCAAGATGAGAGCAGAATGAGAGTGCTGCAGCTAAAAAAGCTTGAGCCCTACATGAGTGGACTCTCCAAACTCGACTTGATGTTCAATTATATGCTCTGCAAAACCATATATTAAGGTTTTGCTGGTATGTCACTCGAACTAGTAGCTAAGACAAGCTCTAAATGAGACGGAATTGTGAAAAGAAAGGATAAAAGGAAATATACAAAAAAAAAAAAAAAACCATATTTCTCGCATCTACCTTGGCCTAGATCATTTCTCATGATTCCTCTATCCCCAGGTATTGGGAATGAGAGGCAGCAAGGAAGACAGCTCCAATGCCAGAACCAGCGGTAGAATTTTGTTCATCTCTATTAAAAAGAAAAAGAAAAATAAAAAATTGCATCTCTATTAAAATTCCCTCCAATACAAACGTGTAAGCATTTCCATACAGTTGACAGCCTCGAGTTTGACGACTTCACCTCCGTTTGGATACATATTATAAATGAAAATTATTTCACTATTCAGCGTATTTTTGCTACTATTCATGGGTCTCACTGTATTTTTTGATATTATTCATGGCCCCACGGTACTATTTCAACTAACTTTTACCTTTATCTACAGTACTTTCAGCAATAAGTTTTCAGTTTCAGCAGAATCTACAGTACTTTCAGTAATAAGTTTTTAGTTTCAGCAAAATAAACAGTATCCAAACAGATTCATCTTTACCTTTCATTTTAGACTTTTATGTTCCATACAGAACTATAGGTAGATTTTTTTTTTCTTTTTTTTCAGCCTTTAATCTTGAAAATAAAAATTTTGAAATATAAAAAACTAAACAAAAAATTGAATCAAACATAAATGACCAAAATGAAAATTTTATAATGTAAAAAGCAAATAAAAACAATCCCAAATTTCAAAAACTAAAAATGTACTTTAATCTTGATAATATTAATTATTAATGTGAGCCATAGAATAAATCATTTATAAATGGAGATGATGTTTTTCCAGTGCTTTGAGCTTTCCTATGAAAAAAAAGAAAAAAAAAAATCTCACATCCATCAAAAGCATTGAATGTGAATATAGTGAAGGATAGAAAAGTGAGAGGATAGAAGAGATTTTAGTTTCTCGGTGGGGTCATTTTACTGTACCCTCTTTATTTTTTGGGAGGTATGGTACCCACACAAATTTTAACCATTAATTTTGTGTTGTTTTGATCTTAATTGTTGATTTAGCTTTAGTGGATACTGGTTACTGGTAAAACAAGTTAGCGTATATAAACCAAAAATAATTCAGATGAGACCTCTCTCAATTTTTCTCTCGCGTTCTCTGCATCTTTGTTTCTCTCTCATGTTCTCCACTCCTCTCAGATTGTTTCTTCTTGCATTCTTAGGTGAAGGTTTCTTCAAAGATGAAAATCGTTTTGATATCTTAAAGGTAAGGATCAAAACAATAAAACTCTAATTTCTTGTCGTTGTTTTGTTTCCATTTTTCTTTATTTTTAGGATTACCCATTAGAAAACGTAGATATTTGAACTCTTTATTTCATTGATTTTCTTGTGGGTATTGTGTATGGGGTGGGTGAGGAGGAATCCCCAATCTTCTTCATGCAGTTTGTGTTGTTTTATTGTAATTTCTCTGTATTTCATTCACTCCGGTTCTATCGCCCCATGTTTGTGTTGTTTGGATTTGTGGGTTCAATTTCAATGAGTTCTTTGGGTGTTATCCTGGGTTTTAGTGGCTGTGAATTTTAGAGGGCTTTTCAGTGGGTCTTTGGGTATCTGATTTTTCTGATGAGCCATGGTTATCCAATGGGTCTTTCTGTTTTTTGTGGGTCAGTGGGTTTTCATTGGGTCTGGGATTTTTCTGTTGATCTCTCTTGTTCTATTGTCTCTTCATGTTGTTGTGAACTAATTTTTTTTTGTTTATATTTCCTCCATGGAACAATTACAAGTTGCAGAGAAATTTTGTTTGTTGTGTTATTTATAGGATCAACAACCAATGTGTGTTTGTGTTTCTTAATAAAGATTCTGCTTGATTATTGCAATAAAGAAACAGGAGTGGCAATCTTAAACTTTTTTATCACATAATGTTTCTTGCTTTTAATTTGTATTATTGATCTTATGTCACTAACATACATATTCATAACCCAATCATTTTATGGTACTTTTTTTTTTTTTTTTGAGAAGGTTATGGTACTTGATATACTGTAAAAGAAAAAGAAAATTACTTAAATGTGATATACAATTTTTGTATGCCAAACTTCAATTTCTTTTTATTTTTGACTAGTAATTGGAATAAGGACATGTCCAATTAAGTCACAAGATTTGTGTACATTCATTGTGTTGCTATTTGATCTGTTTGAAGGGTCTTGAGTATGCATGTGAACAGTTCAGTAGTAGAATAGGCATGTATATTCACAATGGACTTCTTTACATGGAGGTGCAAAATGAGGCGACTAAAATTTCAACAAATAGTGTTTTTTGTTGTGATAGTACCCTAAAAAATGTTTAGGGATGCACACCTAAAAAATTTGAAGTCTATTTGCAACTTCTTGGCATGCTCCTAAATGTTTGATAGCATTTGGAGAGGATTAGCTGCTACCATTGATTCAAGATTTAAGGGTGAGCATATGCTATATGAGGATCATGGTGACAAAGTTATTGTTTTGCAAAGCCTTTCTCAGATGAACTATTTTGGATGAAATCATTTTCAAGGTTTTAAAGCTAGGTGCTCATTGAATTATTGTCAATTAGCAGGTAATTCGCACTACTGTGTTGGCTTGGTAGTCATTTGATGGAAATATGCATGTACGCATTGGAAAATTAACGGATTTACTTCATTCGCAATTGATAACATGCACTATGTAAATTTCAGAATATAAGAGCAAGAGAGTGTACCTTGGTGTGGTGAATTTCAAATCAAAGATTGCAAGTTCTTGAGAACACTTTTAATCTTCACTCCAATTCCACTAACGCCCAAGAAGTGTGGTCTCTTAATCAGTTTCTATGAATGTGTTCAAGAGAGAATTCAAGAGTGTCCAACACTCACATACAAACCATTTCATGTCTCTTCAAAATCTGTATGTTTCTCTCTTAATAACTGATTATCTAATTGGGCTAGCCTTTTGGGACTTTCCAATTGGGCTTTAGTATATGGCTTGGAGTGAGACTAAAAGGGAACAAATAAGACACAAGCTCCAATGGGCCTTGGGAACACTTTTAATCTTCACTCTAATTCCACTAACGCCCAAGAAGTGTGGTCTCTCAATCAGTTTTTATGAATGTGTTCAAGAGAGAATTCAAGAGTGTCCAACACTCACATAAAAACCATTTCATGTCTGTTCAAAATCTGTATGTTTCTCTCCTAATAACTGATTATCTAATTGGGCTAGCCTTTTGGGCTTTTTCAATTGGGCTTTAGTATGTAGCTTGGAGTGGGACTAAAAGGGAACAAATAAGACACTAGAGTGAACATTAAATACTATGATTGATTGAGAACTATTCTCATTATTAGTGCTATCATGATAACTCTTATCAAACACTAATAATATGCCGCAATATATTTGGCCTCTAAATAATGATAGTAAGAACTCAACATAGAGGATACTATAATATTTAGTCTAGTGTATACCATTGTCTAGAATCATGTCTAGCCACATTTCATCCCCTTAACAGGCTTATTTTGTAGTACCATGATACAAAACACCCTTCGCATGGAATGCAAAGCTCGAAGCTAAGGCAAGGTGTTTGATCAAACCACTATAAACCAAGAAATTCAAATCTTGTAGGACCATGAAATAAATACTCTCCGCATGGAATGCTAAGCTCGAGGCAAAGACAAAGTATATATTTCACACTACTATGAACCAAAAATGGAGGCCGTGAGATCCAACCTTTGTATCTCTCTCCCACTAGATGTTTTAAAAGAAAGGTTTTTAATTTTGAAACATGTATAATCTAATTACACATAACCTTGCTCTATATACATGTGAAAACACTTAGAATTTATTTTTTTTTTTTTTCGATCGATCAAATGTGCCCCTTGATCGGTCGAAAAAATTAAAAAATTCGAACTTGACCATTTGCCTTGTTCGATCGATACTCGATCGATCGAAAAACAAATTTGATCGATCAACTAGCAATCGAATATCAAACGATCAAAAAAGACTGGTCACTGTTTCACTCGATCGATCGAAAGTGATTTTCAACCGATCGAAACTCGTGAAATTGGAATTTCCAGAAATTTTTTAAGGCAGTTTTCTACGGTTTTTCTTGAACAAACAACCATCATATGAACATGATAGACAAAGATTGATATCAAAAATGAATTTCATTGATGCTATAGCCTTAAAGTTCAATTTAACATACTTAAATTCCAATTTAAACAACATCATAACATCAATATCAGTTTTTATCAAAACATAGTTTCAACAACTATGCAGAAAATTAAATGCATAATCTTCTAACAACATGAAACTATTATTTCTAATTCCAAAACTCACAAAACATGTTATACAGATTCGAAATTGAAGACCGCTCTGATACCATTTGATGGAAATATGCATGTACGCAGCGAAAAATTAACGGATCTACTTCATTCGTAATTGATAACATGCACTATGTAAATTTCAGAATATAAGAACAAGAGAGTGTACCTTGATGTGGTGAATTTTAAAACAAAGATTGTAAGTTCTTGAGAACACTTTTAATCTTCACTCCAATTCCACTAACGCCCAAGAAGTGTGGTCTCTCAATCAGTTTCTATGAATGTGTTCAAGAGAGAATTCAAGAGTGTCCAACACTCACATACAAACCATTTCATGTCTTTTCAAAATCTGTATTTTCTCTCCTAATAATTGATTATCTAATTGGGCTAGCCTTTAGGATTTTTCCAATTGGGCTTTAGTATGTGGCTTAGAGTGGGACCAAAATGGAAGAAATAAGACACTAGCTTCAATGGGCCTTGGGCTTTTCTGTCAACTCTTAACAAGTTCAAAGTTACCATTAATTATATTTAATACCACTATATAAATATAATGGCATTTTAGGTTTTATTAATAAATTATATCCCAAGACTTTATTGTACATGCAACCATTTCATAAAATATTCGTAGTAACACAAAGTCATGAATATAGATTGTCACTTTGTAGAATACTACATCTTAATCCTTGAGTACCCGGTTTAATCCTTTTATGTTATTCATCATATATTTATGAAATCCAATTACATAAATATATACTGTAGTAATTATTTACTAAATTAGTTTGGCCTAACATTTTGAATAACAAACCCATTAAACTTATCTCAAGGGAATATTTTGTATCGTTGTTAAGAGACTATGAATTCCATCTTGAGAATATATGTTCCATCAACACTAAATGTGGCTGCCCAACATACTGAGGTTTTGACCGTTACTTTAGATCTCACTCCTGATATATCAAAGCAACCTACACTTCATGATCATGTTCATTATTCTCTTAGGATTAAGAGTTCATGTAAATAGAAGTCGTGAGATTTATTATTCAATTGATAGTCGTTAGGAGAATAATAAATCTCACAACGGTCCAGTTCAATATGTCTTAACTCTTAAAACATATCAACATATCAATTAGAAGTCTCCACTTCCATGATCAAGACAAATCATCTTAGTTGATATGTTATAGTCTTCGCAGATGAAACGCCCAATTTCATCACCGATTACGGACTACAATTCTGAGTTTACAAGGAACTTGTGATTTATATCTTCTGTGACTTTTCACATAAATCACATACTATGCATCTCATGGACTATATGATAATGTCCGAATATTCATGTTACCATTATTTTAGATAATAATAAAACAACTTTATTAAACACAATATTAAGTCATACATAATGTCATACTTAATGTCATACATAGCATCATACAATAGGATTTAAAGGCACTAATCCTAACAATCTCCCACTTGCCCTAAAGACTATTGTGCACTAATCTAACTCTCATTCCCTCCAAATGTGACTCGAAAGTCCTTTGAGGCAAGACTTTGGTAAATGGATTTGCTAGATTATTTGCACTTTTAATCTTTGCTACCACCACATCTCCGCGAGCAACAATATCTCGAATGATGTGGTACTTCCTCTCAATGTGCTTTCCTTTTTTGTGATTCCATGGATTTTTAGATTGTGCAACTGCTCCACTGTTGCTCCATTCTCATTACACCAAGGTCAGAAAGGAATTTCTTGAGCCAGACAGCTTCTTTTGCTGCTTCAGAAGCAGCAACATACTCTGCCTCCATGGTGGAGTCTGCAATATAAGATTGCTTAATACTCCTCCAACATATGGCTCCACCTCCTAAGGTGAAAACACATCTTGATGTGGACTTTCTGAAATCTAGATCCGATTGAAAATCTGAATCTGTATAGCCAATGGGAATCAAATCCTCACAACAGTAAACAAGCATATAATCTCTCGTTCTCCGTAGATACTTGAGAATATGCTTTACAGCTTGCCAATGTTTTGGTTCTGGATTTGATTGATATCGACTGACCATGCCAACTGAATAACAGATATCTGGTCTAGTACAGAGCATGGCATACATGAGACTTCCCACTGTAGAAGCATAAGGAACTTGTCTCATCATATCTACTTCCTCTTGAGTCTTAGGCATTTGGTCATCAGACAGAGGAACTCCATGTCTAAAAGGAAGTAATCATTTCTTGGAGTTTTGCATGCTAAACCGTTCTAGAACTTTATCTATATATCTAGCTTGTGATAAGCCTAACATCTTATTCTTACGATCTCGCCAAATCTTGATCCCCAGAATAAAGTTAGCCTCACCCAAGTCCTTCATATCAAATTGGCTTGACAACCAAATCTTTACTAATGACATTACCCCTACATCATTTCCAATGAGCAGAATATCATTAACAGAAAGCACTAGAAACATTTTTACTTTATCTTGATGTCTTTTGTACACACATGGTTCATCAAGATTTTATTCAAAACTAAACGACTTGATTGCTTGATCAAATCTGGTGTTCCATGACCTAGATGCTTGCTTAAGTCCATAAATGGACATTTTCAACTTGCATACCATATGCTCTTGGTTCTTAGCTATGAAATCTTCTGGTTGCATTATATAGATTTCCTCTTCAAGATTGCCATTGAGAAATGCAGTCTTGACATCCATTTTTTGAATTTCTTAATCATAATGAACAGCAATGGATAAGAGAATTTTGATAGATTTAAGCATTGCTACTGGTGAAAAAATTTCCTTATAATCAATACCTTCTTTTTGAGTATACCCTTTTGCCACTAGCCTTGCTTTAAAGGTTTCAACCTTTCCATTTATCCCTCTCTTCCTTTTGTAAACCCATTTGCAACCAACAGGTTAAATGCCGTTAGGCGCCTTTACAAGATCCCAAACTTGATTGGAATACATAGAATCTAATTCAGATTTCATAGCTTTGTCCCAATGATGTGCATCTATATCATTTATTGCTTCATCATAAGTGTAGGGATCCAATTCGGCCTCTTCTGAGATAGCTTCATAAGTTTCTCCCAAACCTATAAATCTTATAGGAGGCCGAACAATTCTCTCACTACGACGAGGCACTTATGTACTAGACATTTCATGAGTAGTATCTTGTGGTGTATCTAATACAGTCACTTCATCCCTAGTTTCATCCATTGGTTGTTCATTTACAGGTTCATTCATTTCAGCTAACACAACTCTACTTCTAGGAGTATAATTATTCACATAGTCATTTTCCAAGAATTTGGCATTTGTGCTAACAAACACTTTATTATCTTTATGACTATAGAATAAACTTCCAACAGTTCCTTTTGGATACCCTACAAATAAAACAACTTCTGTTTTAGGCTGTAACTTGTCAGACTTTCCTTTTAACACATGTGCTGGACAACCCCAAATATGGAGATGTCTCATACTAGCCTTACGGCCATTCCACAACTCTATAGGTCTTTTAGAAACAGACTTCGAAGGTACTAAATTCAGAAGATACATTGCAGTATTTAAGGCATATCTCCAAAAAGAAATTGGTAGAGTTGAATAACTCATCATGGACCTAACCATATCTAAAAGAGTCATATTCCTTCTTTCCACTACACCATTTTGTTGTGGAGTTCCAGGTGCAGTCAATTGGGATACAATCCCATTTTCAGTTAAGTAATCCTTAAAATCCTCAAGAAGGTATTCGCCATCATGATTAGATCGAATGGCCTTTATGCGTTTACCCAATTGATTCTCAACTTCAGCCTTAAACTCTTTGAACTTTTCAAAGGCTTCGGACTTCCGTTTCATTAGGTACACATAACCAAATCTAAAGTAATCATCAGTGAATGTAATGAAATACTCATAGCCACCTCTTGCTTGGATTGACATAGGATCACATACATCTGAATGTACTAGTTCTAGCAAATCTTGTGATTTTCTACTTTTTGCATTAAAATGTCGTTTGTCATTTTACCTTCCAAACAAGATTCACAAACTGGAAATTCATCAAAGTCCATGGGCTCTAAGAGACCATCTTTGATCAGTCTTTGAATCCTATTTGAATTAATATGATCCAAACGTAAATGCCAAAGATATGCATCACTAGTAGAATGAAACTTTCTCTTTAATGATTTTACATGAGAGTCATTATTTAATTCAGAATTATATAATTCATGCTTATCAGGAGTTAAAATATAAAGACCATCAACAATATTACCAGAACAGATAAACATTTTACCCTTCTTTATTACAACATTGTCTTTAAGGATAACACAATATCCATGTTTACCTAAATAAGTTGCAGAAATTAAATTCCTACGAACATTAGGTACATACAGATAGTCTTCCAATATTAAAACTCTAGTCTCAAAACATAAATTATAAACACCAACAACTACAACCGAAATCCTGCTCCCATTAGCCAAAGTAAGAAATAATTCCCCTTCATTAAGCTTTCTAGTCTCCTGGAACCCCTGCAAAGAATTGCAAATATGTTAGTACAGCCTGAATCCACACACCAGGAATCTGTGGGATTTTGTACTAAACATATTTCAAGGAGGAATGAACTATTCATACCCTTATTATTGGCAGCTCTGAATTTTGGACAATTCCTCTTCCAATGTCCTTTCTCACCACAATGGAAACATTTTCCTTTGATCTTCTTTCCTTTGTCGGCAATCCCTAAGGCAATTTGTTTACCCTCTTGCTGGTGAAGTCCTTCTTCTTCTTCTTCTTCTTACCCATGCCTTTCAACTTAGGTTGAGAAGTAGAAGCTTCACCAATATTGGCTTCAACATTAGAAGTACCAAGGATGCCTTCTGCTGCTACCAACTCATTCATTAATTCAGACAATGTATAAATCTTTTTGTTCATATTATAGTTAAGTTTGAATTCCTTGAATGATTTTAGTAGTGACTGGAGTATCATATCCACTTGGGATTCTCCATCAATATCGGCACCTAAAACTTCCAATGTATCCAGATTAGAGATCATTGCAAGACAATGCTCTCTCACTAAACTGCCTTCAGCCATTTTGGTATTATAAATTTGCCTCATGGTTTCTTGCCCTACAGAACGACCTCGCTCACCAAACATCTCCTTCAGACTTAGCATAATATCTGAAGCTAGTTCTACATCTTGCATTTGATGATGTAGAACATTTGAGATAGATGCAAGGATGTAGCACTTGGCCATCTCATTAGATTTTCGCCAATGATCATATCGTTGTTTTTCCCCAAGAGGAGCATCTAATAAAGGAAAGTTGGGACATGGTTTAGTAAGCACATATTTGTGCTCTTCAGCTGTGAGAACTATGTCCAAATTTCTTTTCTAGTCAACATAGTTGGATCCAGTCAGTTTGTTTTGATTAAGAATGGTTACAAGTGGGCTAAATGATGCCATGTTCAAATCTGAAAATAATAAACATGAATATAATAAGTAAACTGGACATTATCAATTTAGCATATAAACATATAGTATGGAACCTTAATAAAACCATAATATAATATATGCAACGACAACCCAATCCCATACTCAATATCCCTCAGCATAGAGTGAACATTAAATACTATGATTGATTGAGAACTATTCTCATTATTAGTGCTATCATGATAACTCTTATCAAACACTAATAATATGCCGCAATATATTTGGCCTCTAAATAATGATAGTAAGAACTCAGCATAGAGAATACTATAATACTAAGTCTAGTGTATACCATTGTCTAGAATCATGTGTAGCCACATTTCATTCCCTTAACAGGCTTATTTTGTAGTACCATGATACAAAATACCCTCCGCATGGAATGCAAAGCTCGAAGCTAAGACAAGGGGTTTGATCAAACCACTATAAACCAAGAAATTCAATCTTGTAGGACCATGAAATAAATACTCTCCGCATGGAATGCTAAGCTCGAGGCAAAGACAAAGTATATATTTCACACTACTATGAACCAACAATGGAGGCCGTGAAATCCAACCCTTGTATCTCTCTCCCACTAGATGTTTTAAAAGAAAGGCTTTTAATTTTGAAACATGCATAATCTAATTACACATAGCCTTGCTCTTTATACATGTGAAAACACTTAGAAAAAAAAAATTCTTGAATTTCCTTCTTTCGATTGATCGAATATGCCCCTCGATTGGTCGAAAAAAATAAAAAAATTGAACTTGACCATCTGCCTTGTTCGATCGAGACTCGATCGCCTCTCGATCGATCGAAAAAAAAATTCGATCGATCGACTAGCAATCGAATATCAAACGATCAAAAAAGACTGGTCACTGTTTCACTCGATCAATCGAAAGTGATTTTCAACCGATCGAAACTCGAATTTCCAGAAATTTTCTAAGGCAGTTTTCTACGGTTTTTCTTGAACAAACAACCATCATATGAACATGATAGACAAAGATTGATATCAAAACTGAATTTCATTGATGCTATAGCCTTAAAGTTCAATTTAGCATACTTAAATTCAAATTTAAACAACATCAATATCAGTTTTTATCAAAACATATTTTCAACAACTATGCAGAAAATTAAATGCATAATCTTCTAACAACATGAAACTATTATTTCTAATTCCAAAACTCACAAAACATGTTATACAGATTCGAAATTGAAGACCGCTCTGATACCATTTGATGGAAATATGCATGTACGCAGCGAAAAATTAACGGATCTACTTCATTCGTAATTGATAACATGCACTATGTAAATTTCAGAATATAAGAACAAGAGAGTGTACCTTGGTGTGGTGAATTTTAAAACAAAGATTGTAAGTTCTTGAGAACACTTTTAATTTTCACTCCAATTTCATTAATGCCCAAGAAGTGTGATCTCTTAATCAGTTTCTATGAATGTGCTCAAGAGAGAATTCAAGAGTGTCCAACATTCACATACAACCCATTTCATGTCTCTTCAAAATCTGTATGTTTCTCTCCTAATAAATGATTATCTAATTGGGCTAGCCTTTTGGGTCTTTCCAATTGGGCTTTAGTATGTGGCTTGGAGTGGGACCAAAATGGAACAAATAAGACACTACCTTCAATGGGCCTTGGGCTTTTCTGTCAACTCTTGACAAGTTCAAAGTTAACATTAATTATATTTAATACCACTATATAAATATAATTGCACTCTAGGCCTTATTAATAAATTGTATCCTAAGACTTTATTGTACATGCAACCCCTTCATAAAATATTCGTAGTAACACAAAGTCATGAATATAGACTGCCACTTTGTATAATACTACAACTTAATCCTTGAGTACCCAGTTTAATCCTTTATGTTATTCATCATATATTTATGAAATCCAATTCCATAAATATATACTTTAGTAACTATTTACTAAAGTAGTTAGGCCAAACATTCTGAATAAAAAACCCATTAAACTTATCCCAAGGGAATATTTTGTATCTCCGTTAAGAGACTATGAATTCCATCTTGAGAATATATGTTCCATCAACACTAAATGTGGCTGCCCAACATACTGAGGTTTTGACTGTTATTTTAGATCTCATTCCTGATATATCAAAGCAACCTACACTTTATGATCATGTCCATTATTCTCTCATGATTAAAAGTTCATGTAAATAGAAGTCGTGAGATTTATTATTCAATTGACAGTCGTTAGGAGAATAATAAATCTCACAGCGGTCCAGTTCAATATGTCTTAACTCTTAAAACATATCAACATATCAACTAGAAGTCTCCACTTCCATGATCAAGACAAATCATCTTAGTTGATATGTTATAGTCTTCGCAGATGAAAAGCCCAATTTCATCACCGACTACAAACTACAATTCTGAGTTTACAAAGAACTTGTGATTTATATCTTCTGTGACTTTTCACATAAATCACATACTATGCATCTCATGGACTATATGATAATGTCCGAATATTCATGTTACCATTATTTTAGATAATAATAAAACAATTTTATTAAACACAATATTAAGTTATACATAATGTCATACTTAATATCATACATAGCATCATACAATAGGATTTAAGGGCACTAATCCTAACATCATTGTCATCAGAGTGGGTTCTATGCTTGAAACTGTACCATCCAAACTGAGAAAGATATAGCAGGAAACACTTTAAGCTGTGTTTTCAAGTTGGTAACCTAGTTGCTTTGTTTGCCAATAGAATGACTTGTTAAATAGATATGTTAATGTCTCTAATTTTATATTCAATAGTTTACTGTTTACCTTACTATAATTAGGTCTGATTCATTTTAACTTTTAAGAAAATATACTTAAACCTCTTTATAGTTGCTCTGTTTCCAATACAGTCAGGTGACATCTACACTAAATTGGTATGATGAATACTGTTGATGTTTTGAACTAATACGTGATATTGGGAATCAACCTCTTAAAATAGTTATATTCAAGGATATCAAGGTTAAAGAAATTTGTAAGACAACATTTTAGTTAGTATTTACATAGTTATTAGTGCTTTCTCAAAAAAATAAATAAATAAAGTTATCAGTGGAAAGCCTCTCCTTCTATATTTATTTGTTGACACTTGATATTTTTTTTTGGATTGAGTAGTCAAGCTGGTTAAGTACAGTACAATGTTATATAAACATAAATTCTTATTTTACCATTCTTCCCCTTTCTATTAAACTTATTAAGTTGTTGAGAGCTAATGGGTAGGATGAGGGAATGGTCAGATGAGTGAAGGTCTGGAATAAAGCCTTTCATGAGCTTATTATGTGTTTTGATGGTCCTATATATAAATGAATTCTTTTTTCCTTGTAATTGTAATTTGTCATACACGGAACACTTGGTTCATGGTTCATTATTTTAGATTTGTAGTCTTGGGAGAGTTAATTCATCAAATATTTTTCACCCCCAATTTTATAATTTGCTAAATATATTACCCCCTCAGAATCTTATTGCTCCATATGTTGTAGACCTGAAAATCTTGGCTTTTTAGTGACTTAGTTTTTGAACTATTATGTTAATTGGCATATTATTGATTTCTAATACATTTTCTACACTTGTAAATAGACAATGAAGCCAGTCATCTGCCAAAGCTGGAACGTTCAAGGAAAAGGTGGATGCCATCCATCGGCAAGATATTTGCTGACTGTTGTTAAGCATATACAACTTGTGAAAGAGCAAATTACTTTTAGTTGTTATAAAGTATTAGTTGTTGGAAAAATGTAGCTACAATGGTATAGATTCTAATGTGATATTATAGAGTTTTAGCCAAAAAAAAGTTATTGGCGAAACTTGATTCAATAGTGAAACTTAATTCATTTATGGATAGACTTCATTTGTGTGTTAAAAGTTAAAACAATGACCTTTCCATTGAAACTATTAATTTTTGGTCTATATTATATCTTAAAATGCTGCTATAGGAGATTTACTAAGATGCTGACTGTTTAAACAAAAACTTAAAAAAAAGAAAAAAAAAAGAACTTGAGTCTGTAAATTCCAATTCCACTGGGATAAAAATAAAAATAAAAATAAATCAATAGAACTTAATCCTATAAAACTAGAGTTCAACAAGGCATTCTATGGGTATTTTAGCCACTTTTTCAGTTACAATGTCATTTCAATAATTTTTTATGTTCTAAGGGTATTTCAGTC
Organism: Notholithocarpus densiflorus; assembly: GCA_030021035.2. Classification (NCBI taxonomy): domain Eukaryota; kingdom Viridiplantae; phylum Streptophyta; class Magnoliopsida; order Fagales; family Fagaceae; genus Notholithocarpus; species Notholithocarpus densiflorus. The sequence continues at coordinate 4,388,534 of JARYZH020000007.1, forward strand.
ATTTTTTAGGTTTAGAGGGTATTTTAGGCATATTTTAGGTTTTAAGGATGATGGGTAATTAAAAAGTACATATATTGTCCATAGGAGTCAGTCCAAAATATCCACGTCTAGAAAGGAAAGAGGAAAGAGGAAAGAAGTAACACCAAAAAGGAAGAATGTCGTTTAGGATAATTGACAAGTCGTCAACGGACAAAAGATCATGGATGATCAGCACTTAGTAAGTTCTAAGATGTTTTCTGCAAACCAAGAACGGTTGCACCATCCATTATTCCAAGATATGGGGTGAATTCCCCGAAATTCGCTTTACTCTCCCCACTAAGCCCACCCATCTCCCACTATATTAGTGGCACCTAACAAGTAAATCCACTCCAAACTTTTTATAAAAAGGACCAAGTTTCACCAAGCTAAGGAAGGTATTCATCCACTTTTCATACTTGCGTCATTGGAAGAAATATTGGCTTAACCTTGGAGGGTCCTTAGCTGGTTCACCCTGGTTACTTTCGATAGACTTTCAATAGTACTTTGGTCATTCTTAGGTTTCAGGGGCATTACACTCATTTTATAGGTTCTAAGGGTATTTTGATAATTTTAGAGGGAATTGGGGGAATTTTGGTCATTTTTTAGGTTTAAAGGGAATTTTAGTCATTTCTAAGGTTTTTAGGGTCATTTCGGTCATTTTTTTAGGTATTAAGGGTATTTTAGTCTTTTTTAAGTTTCTAAGGGTATTTTAGACATTCTCTATGTATAGGGGTCATTACAGTCGTTTTCTTTTCTAAGGGTATTTTGGTCTTGTTTTAGGTTTCGTGGTTATTTTAGTCATTTTTTAGGTTTTATGGTAATTTTGGTCATTTTTTAAGTTTCAAGGTCATGTGGTCATTTTTTTTTTGTCTTAAAATTCGGTCATTTTTTAGGTTTTATGGTAATTTTGGTCTTTTTTTTAGTTTCAAGGTCATTCAGTCAATTTTCTTTATTCTAAGGGTATATTGGTCATTTTTTAGGTTTCGTGGTTATTTCGGTTATTTTTTAGGTTCTAAGGGTATTATGGTCATTTTTTTAGGTTTCAAGGGTATTATGGTAATTGGTGAGAAAAAAAAGGAACCATCAATTTTGACATATACTTGTCATCGTCCCTATATGTATTTTAAACCATTCCAATGTGTGATTGCCATCTTCGTCCTCATTTTTTGCTACAAACATATATATAAAGAAATAAGTAAGTAAAAAAGTGACTTCAGTGGTGGGCCCAAATGTAAAAGTATGGTCAGATATGATATTGGTACTACCCAATGTGACGATGGAACTGTCAAATGTGAGAAAAAAAAAAGGGAACCACTAAATGTGACAAAAGTACTGTCAAATGTGATGTTGGTATTGTCGAATGTGATAATGGAACCATCAAATGTGAGAAAAAAAAAGGGAACCACCAAATGTGACAAAAGAAAAGTCACATGTGATATTGGAACTACACAATGTGAGGATGAAACCATCAAATGTGAGAAAAAATAAATGAACCACTGAATGTGAAAAAAGTACAGTCACATGTGATGTTGGTACTGCACAATGTGAGGATAAAACCGTCAAATGTGAGAAAAAAAAGGGAACCACCAATGTGACAGAAGTACTGTCAAATGTGATATTGGAACTGCACAATGTGAGGATGGAACCGTCAAATGTGAGGAAAAATAAAGGAACCACCAAATGTGACAAAATAACTATCACATGTGATGTTGAAACTACATAATGTGAGGATGAAACCGTCAAATATGAGAAAAAAATTAAGGGAATCACCAAATGTGACAAAAGAACTGTCATATGTGATGTTGGAACTATATAATGTGAGGATGAAGCCGTCAAATGTGAGAAAAAATAAGGGAACCACCAAATGTGACAAAAGAACTGTCACATGTGATATTGGAACTACACAATGTAAGAATGAAACCATCAAATGTGAAGATTTGGTAACTTGGTATAATTCATTGTTAACATTTTAATTATTATCAAGATTGTTATGAATCGATAAAAGTACAGTCATATGTGATGTTGGTACTGCCTAATGTGACTAAAAAATAATAAGACTATTTTTTTTTTTTGAGAAGAAAATAATAGTACTATGGAATATAACAAAAGTATGATCATATGTGATGTTGGTACTGCCCAATGTGACGTTAGAACTATCAAATGTGAGAAAAGAATAATGGTGCCATCAAATGTGACAAAAGTACAATTAGATGTGATGTTGGTACTGCCCAATGTGATGATGAAACTGTCAAATGTGAGAAAAAATTATAGTACCACCAAATGTGACAAAAGTACGGTAATTTTTTTAGGTTCTAAGCGTATTTAAGTAATTTTTTAGGTTACGGGTCATTTTAGTTATTTTTTAGGTTTCAGTGTCATTAAGTTATTTTTAGGTTCAAAGGGCCTTCTGGTAGTTTTAAAGGGTTTCGAAGGTATTTTGGTCATTTTCAAGTGTTATGGGGTATTTTTGGTCATTGCTTTTGGTTTTTTTGGTTATTTCGATCATTTTTTATGTTTTAGGGTAATTTAAAAAAAAAAATTTAGGTTTTAGGGTCATTCGGTCATTTTCTAGGTTCTAAAGGTAATTTGATAATTTTTTAGGTTCTAAGGGTATTCTGGTAATTGTTGAGGGTTTCAGAGGTATTTTAGTCATTTTCAAGTTTAATGAGGTATTTTGGTCATTTTATAAGTTTCAATGGTATTTCAAATTTTTTTAAGATTTCAGGGTCATTTCGGTAATTTTTAATGTTCTATCGGTATTTCGGTAATTTTTTAGGTTTAAGCTGCATTATGGTCGTTTTTTTAGGTTCTAAGGGCATTATTGTCACTTTTTAAGTTACAAGGTCATTTTAGTCATTTTATAGATTTCATTGTCATTTAGGTAATTTTTTTTAGTATCTAAGGGTATTTCGATTATTTTTTAGGTTTAGAGGGTATTTCAGTCATTTTTTTAGATTTTAGGGTCATTTCGGTCATTTTTTAGGTTTTAAGGATATCCCAATAATTTTCGAGAGTTTCGAGGTTATTTTGGTAATTTTTAATTGTTAGAATACATTTTGGTAATTTTAGTATATTTAAGGGTATTTCGAAATTTTAGAGACTTTAGAAGTATTTTTGTTATATATATTCGTTGATTATTAGGTAATTCAGTGGGGTTGGGTTGGGTTGGCTACGCCTATATGTAATGTTGGTATGACTTAATGTGACGATGAAACTATTAAATGTGAGTAAAAAAAAAAAAAGAACCATTGAATGTGATAAAAGTACGGTCATATGTGATATTGGTACTTCCCAATGTAATGATGAAACTGTTAAATATGAGAAAAAAAATTAGGGTACCACCAAAGAACGAACTGCATAATGTGAGAATGAAACTGTCAAATATGAGAAAAAAGTAAAGGAACTACCAAATGTGACAAAAGAACTGTCACATGTGATGTTGAAACTGCACAATATGAGGATGAAACCATTAAATGTGAGAAAAAAGTAAGGGAACTACCGAATGTGACCAAAGAACTATCACATGTAATGTTGGAACTGCATAATGTGAGGATGGAACCGTCAAATGTGAGGAAAAAAAAAGGGAACCGCCAAATGTGACACAAGAACTATCACATGTGACGTTGGAACTGCACAATGTTAGGATGGAACCGTTAAACGTGAGAAAAAAGTAAGGGAACAGTCAAATGTGATAAAAGAACTGCTACATGTGACGTTGAAACTGCACAATGTGAGGATGAAACCATCAAATGTGAGAAAAAAGTAAGGGAACTGCCAAATGTGACAAAAGAACTGTCACATGTGACTATCAAATGTGAGAAAAAAGTAAGGGAATCACCGAATGTGACAAAAGAATTGTCACATGTGATATTGGAACTGCACAATATGAGGATGAAATTATCAAATGTGAGAAAAAAAGTAAAGGAACCGCCAAATATGACAAAAGAATAGTCACATGTGACGTTGGAACTGTACAATGTGAGGATAGAACTATCAAATGTGAGGAAAAAAGTAAGGGAACCACCGAATGTGACAAAAGAACTATCACATGTGATGTTGGAATGGCACAATGTGAGGATAAAACTGTCAGATATGAGGAAAAAGTAAGGGAACAGCCAAATGTGACAAAAAAACTATCACATGTGACGTTAAAACTGCATAATGTGAGGATGGAACCATCAAATGTGAGAAAAAAAGTAACGGAACCATCAAATGTGACAAAAGAACTGTTACATGTGACGTTAGAACTGCATAATGTGAGGATGAAACCATCAAATGTGAGAAAAGGGTAACCTGATATAGCAGGTTACCTACTAGTGAGTACCGTACTCCCCTTAAAAAAGGAAGGTACGGTAGAATTACCCTTCTCGGCGGAGATAGAAAAGTGTAGGGATAAAAAAAAAAATGACTTTGTATAAATTTACTCATATGCCCTTATTAAAAAATAATGTCCAATTAAAACAAAAAAAGTGTCAAACAACCCAAAAAAAAAAAAATCAATTACTCAAATTTATTAATAAAGAAAAATCATGCCCAAAAAAGAATCCATCTAGTTAAACACAAAAAAAAAAGAAAAAAAGAAAAAAAGAAAAAGAACAAGAACAAAACTCGGGGGAAGAAAAGTGAAAAAGTCCACGCCCAGGAAAGCAAAAACATTTTTTTTTTTTTTTTGAGAAACAGGTAAGTCATTATTATTAAGGTAAATCAGACTGGAAAACATCATCCAAATCCGGTGGTAGTTCTTTTAACCACACATCAGTATCAGCAGTTAAAACTGCTCTTCTAAAAAGGGAGTGAGCTAAACTATTACCCCCCTACTGACATGACAAAAACTACAAAGTTGCAAACAAGCACTGGCTTTTTTAATATCTTCTATTACATGGCCCCACTGAGTCCTATTAAAAAAACAACAAGTAGATTCTCGTAAAAGGAGGAGGGGATAGTTGTCATTGACTGCAACTATTTCTTTCCCCCCTATTTTCCTCCCCAACCCCAAATTGAGGCCCACGAGAAAACATCTCCCACTAATTTTCCATCATTCCCTTCTCTCCAACCAAAAACCCATAAAATCAATTTTATCTCCTTTATTTTCTATCCTCTTCCTCTCTATTTCACCCCAACCAAATAGAACCTAAAGTGGATTGGGTTACTTTTGCTAAGCTCAAACTGTCAGTGGCGAAGCCACGTTGGGCCCAAGAGGGCCCTGGCCCTTCCAAATCTTTTATAAAAAATTTAGTAGATATATTTGTATAATAGTGATCCCAGCAAGTTTATCCCTTTTTAAAGAAAATATATGCTTTTAGCCCCTCATTCCCAGCTAAAATATATGCTTTTGGTCCCTCATTCCCAGCTAAAGTTTTGTGTGTATATATATATATGTGTGTAATTAGTATTTATTGTATTTGAGTAGAAATTCTAAAATACTGACATTTTACCTTAATTAAATAGGATTACAATTCTATTAGAGATAATTGTATATATCATTAACTTTAATTAAGGGATCATTCATAAATTATGATGAGTACACATTGTTATTGTAACAATTTTAACAAAGAAAATAAAAGGAAATAAAAAAAGAAGAAGTAATTTTTGCTCCTTCCTCACTAAAAAATTTCTCTAGCTTACTTTGGAGCATTACACAGTCACAGATGGCATCACCAAGTTTCGTTGATCTGCATCTTGAATTCTGGGCAAAGAATTAGAGCACCACCAAAGTCACAGAGGGTTTCTTCTTCATCCTCTCTCTCTCTCTCTCATTACTTAATCTCCAACGTTTAGACTTACTTGGAAGTTAATCTACTTTGCTTTTTATTTTTCTTCTTTTCTTTACTTCTTCGTTCAGTCCGCTAGTGGCTTATTCAGATAAAATTTTCTTTACAAATTTTAGATAACAATCTACTTTAAGTCCTACACGTGGTGGGTTGCACTTGCACTTCAAGTTGGCTTCTAAAGCAAAGTTGTACTCCCCAACCTACACTTCAATTTAGATTACAGTTTGCTACAAATCCTACATGTGGGACCCTAGGTGTGATTTCTCTTACCTTTGTTATTAGTCATTAAATTAATTAATCTATTATATGATATATAAATATAATAAACTATTATTAAAACTTATACAAATATACTTTGTCTATTTTTTTTTAATAGTAAAAGGAAAATTATTGAGAATTTTACTTCTAATTCGATATTTTATAATTCTCTCTTAAAAAGTATAGATTACAATTTTGAATAAAAATATTTAACTTTTTATATCACTACTTGTTTTTGACATATTTGGATTACGCATTAGTTAACTTTATTAAATCTTTTTGTCAATATTGTTTCATGAATTAGGGTCATCAAATAGTCCACGGCCCACAGCCTGACCCAAAAACCCGACGGCCCATCGGGCTAATGGGCAGTCCGGCCCGTTGTTATTGAGGCCCATGGGTAGTCCACTAGCTCAGTGGGTCAGGCCATGGGCTAGTTTTTATGCCCATGGGTACCCGGTGGGCTAGCCCAGTAGCCCAACCCGTTGGCCCAGCCCAATAACTCATAATTCATAACAAAAATATATAGAAAGTGTATGAAGGATTGATCTTGAGATATTATAGAGGAATTTCTTAAGAGAACTCCCTCAATCACTAAGATACTCAAAGTAATTGTGCTAAACTTAGTTTACTAAATATATATTTTTCTAGTAGTCTAGCAAATTTGAATTAACCATTTGACATTTTTTATTATTATTAAAGATAAAAATAAAAATCTATTTAAAGCCTTAATAAAAAATATTAAATAGGTTTCCATCAACAAAACAAAATATTAAATAGATTTGATTGTAAAAAAAATTGTAATTAAGTATTGAATTCTTTAATTCTTTCCTTTAAAAAAATAGATTGATTATTCTCTTATAAAAAATTGATTCTTTCCTTATAAAAATAATAAAATAATATGCTAACACAAGCCCATGAGTAACCCATTAGGCCTAACCCGATAGCCCAGCTCACTAAAGACAAAATAGGCATTGCCCATGGGCAGGGTCATGGGCTAAGGTTTTCTCTTTCGGCCCAGCCCGACTCGGCCCGTTAACTAGTTAATAGCCCATTATGCCCAGCCCATTGTGCCTATGGGCCAAGTAAAAATGGGCTGGGCCAGCCCGACCCGGCCCATTGACGACCCTTTTGTTTAAATTTAATAATTACACTTTTTGTAGCACATGTTTACAATACTATTTTAATTATTATACTTAGCATGAATGTGGTAGTATAGATAGGGGAAAATTTTAATCATCTCTTTTTTTTTTTTTTTTTTTTTTTTTTTTTTTGGACCCCTCAAAGACGAATTCTTAGCTCCGCCACTGGCTATCAAGCATAATTAATATAAGATTCTGCATGGGATTAGATGGGTTATGGAGAATTAAACTAAAAAGAATAAATTCAATAAGGACGGGGTGTAAATCCTTTGGTTTACACCAACCAATAAGGACATGCCACATCAGCCTTTTTACTTAAAACTTATTGTAAAATCAATACATCCTAATACACTTGATAACATCTCAAAAAAAAAAAAAAACCTATTTCATGTCATCATCGTTAAAAGATAAAAAAATCAGCTAGTAGATCTAAATAATCAAAGTACCTGACAAAATCGAACCCACCCTTCTCTTCTACTAGAACTCAAATTCAAGATTCCTAGTAGCAAGAACTTGCTAACAATCATAATTAGACTGTTGGTATTACTTGATTATAACTCACCCCCACAGAACGAACAAATATCATGCGCAAAAATTTGACCATTTAAAGGGAAACATAAAAAATAAAAATAAAATACCAAAGCTTGAAAATTTAGCCTAGGCCAAGCCCAGCGGCTGCAACAGATTTTTTAGACTCCGGCGGCTTTGATGGAGGCCTCTGACGGTATTTACTGAATTTTTAGTTTGATGTGTCTAATTTTTTATTGTTCCATTAGGTATTAGAGGGTGTGATTGTGTGAGATTGGTTCTAATATTTTATTTACACAAATCTAATGTGGCACAAAATTAGTGGATGGGTAAAATTGGCCTTTTACACCACATCCTTATCAAATTTTCACTCTAAACTAAAATAAAGATCTGATCAAACTTAAATTGACAAGGTGAGGGAAGTGAAGCATCATAATTTCACTTTGTAATATCAACTTTGAGCCTTTTTTTTCAATCAATATTGATTTATTATATTATGGGCTTGAACAGGATCTCCTAATGAATTATAAGAGTAAAAAGAACTTGGAAAAACATAGGCCCAATCATAAAAACATGAAGAATTTACATAGTTCAGCAATAGCCTATATCCACAAGTTGTAGAGGTGAATTCACTAAATTATATTTGGGATAAGACAAAGATAGTGTAGAGACACTCTCACAAAGTCTAAAATCTCAATACACCCAAATACCCATTCCTCACAAATATGAAGATTAAGGACTACACCTAATACAAGAGAAACTTTTCTCTATACAGCATAGCACCCTCAAAGATATTTCTCTCTATCTCAAACTAAAGACCCAAAGCCACACATAATATCAAGTTGTAGTTCTACACACAAAATAAGCGACAATCATCTAAACACAAGACAAACCGCACTACCCAAATTAAATAATAAGGCCCCGTTTGGTAATGGTGTTTAAACAACGAAAACTGTTGTTTAAACATCACACCACCTATTTCCACACACTTTTTTCACCCACACGTATTTTCACAAAACTTAAACAATGTTACTAGAAATCTCTTACCAAACGGACCCTAAATTGCCACACCACTAAGAGAGCTTCTCACAAACTAATTTGCAGTACAAAACAAAGGTGACACTTGCAAAAGACCAAAGCAAAGCTGCATAATAACCAAGAGAGAAAAGAAACTCTCACCAAAAAATACCAAAACCAAGCCATAAATACGAATTGCCAAAGAGATCTAAGCTCATCTTCTAATTGTGCCCTCTCAAACTAATTCTTTTGTGGTATTATGACTATTGTCTATGTATAAGATTTAAATACCTATTTTTTGATGGATAAGAAATATATTTTCTCAGTGGACAAAGAATATTTTTCTTAATAAACAAAGAATACTCTTTCTTAGTGGAGAAATGATAGAATTTCATTTCCAATCATAACAGCTAAACCAAGAAAAAAAAGGAATTTAAGACAATAAAATTTACTCATTCGTATTGATTTTGAGGAAACATAACACAATCCATTGTATTTTATCTTCCGCACTAAATTTATGTTTTGGGTTTAATAATCCACAGCATTTCCATTTTAGAGGTGTTGACTTGAAAGTAATACTAATAAGTAATAACCTCTATTTACGATGAAAAAAGACAAGGGAGTAGGTATATAAAATATGGGAAAGAGTAATTCTACGGTATCCCCAAAAAAAGGGGTACAGTACCCACTAGTAGGTAACCTGCTACACTAGGTTACTTTTTTCTCACATTTGACGGTTCCATCCTCACATTGTGCAGTTCCAACATCACATGTGACAGTTCTTTTCTCACATTTGGTGGTTCCCTTACTTTTTTCTCACATTTGACGGTTCCATCCTCATATTGTACAGTTCCAATATCACATGTGACAGTTTTTTTCTCATATTTAGTGGTTCCCTTACTTTTTTTTCTCACATTTGACGGTTCCATCCTTACATTGTGCAATTCCAGCATCACATATGACAGTTCATTTGTCACATTGGATGGTTCCCTTACTTTTTGCTCACACTTGACGGTTACATCCTTACATTGTGCAGTTTCAACATCACATGTGATAGTTCTTTTCTCACATTTGGTGATTCCCTTACTTTTTTTCTCACATTTGACGGTTCCATCCTCACATTGTGCAGTTCCAACATCACATGTGACAGTTTTTTTCTCACATTTGGTGGTTCCCTTACTTTTTTTTTTCTCACATTTGACAGTTCTATCCTCACATTATGTGGTTCCAACATCACATATGATAGTTCTTTTGTCACATTGGATAGTTCCCTTACTTTTTTTTCACACTTGACGGCTTCATCCTCACATTGTGCAGTTCCAACATTACACGTGACAGTTCTTTTCTCACATTTGGTAGTTCCCTTACTTTTTTCTCACATTTGACAGTTCTATCCTCACATTGTGCAGTTCCAACATCACATGTGACAGTTTTTTTCTTACATTTGGTGGTTTCCTTACTTTTTTTTTTTTCTGACATTTGATGGTTCCATTCTCACATTATGCGGTTCCAACATCACATATGACAGTTCTTTTGTCACATTGGATGGTTCCCTTACTTTTTTCTCATACTTGATGGTTCCATCCTCACATTGTGCAGTTCCAACATTACACGTGACAGTTATTTTTTCACATTTGGTAGTTCCCTTACTTTTTTCTCACATTTGACGATTCCATCATCACATTGTGTAGTTCCAACATCACATGTGACAATTTTTTTCTCACATTTGGTGATTCCCTTTTTTTTTCCCTCACATTTTACGATTCCATCCTCACATTGTGCGGTTCTAACATCACATATGACAGTTTTTTTGTCACATTGGGTGGTTTCCTTACTTTTTTTTTCACACTTGACGGTTCCATTCTCACATTGTGCAGTTCCAATATTACAATGTGACAGTTCTTTTCTCACATTTGGTAGTTCCCTTATATTTTTCTCACATTTGACGGTTCCATCCTCACATTGTGCAATTTCAAACATCACATGTGACAGTTCTTTTTTCACATTTGGTGGTTCCCTTACTTTTTTATCACATTTAACGGTTCCATCCTCACATTGTGCAGTTCCAACATCACATGTGACAGTTCTTTTCTCACATTTGGTGGTTCCCTTACTTTTTTTCTCACATTTGATGGTTTCATCTTCATATTGTGTAGTACTAATATCACATGTGACTGTACTTTTGTCATCTTTATTTTTTCTAACATTTGACGGTTCCATCCTCACATTGTGTAGTTCCAATATCATATGTGACTTTTCTTTTGTCACATTTGGTGGTTCCCTTATTTTTTTTCTCACATTTGATGGTTCCATTATCACATTCGACAATACCAACATCACATTTGATAGTACTTTTGTCATATTTAGTGGTTTCCTAATTTTTTTCTTACATTTGACTGTTCCATCATCACATTGGGTAGTACTAATATCATATCTGACCGTACTTTTACATTTGGGCCCACCATTGAGGTCATTTTTTTACTTAGTTATTTCTTTATATATATGTTTGTAGCAAAAAATGAGGATGAAGATGGCAATCCCACATTGGAATGGTTTAAAATACATATAGGGATGATGACAAGTATATGTCAAAATTGATGGTTCCTTTTTTTTTTTCTCACCGATTACCATAATACCTTGGAAACCTAAAAAATAACCGAAATAACCACAAAACCTAGAAAATGAGCAATATACCCTTAGAACAAAAAAAAAAAAAAAAGACTGAATGACCCTGAAACTTAAAAAAAGACCAAAATTACCATAAAACCTAAAAAATGACCGAATTAACGATGAAATCTAAAAATGACCAAAATACCCTTAAGACAAAAAAAATAAAAAAATGACCACATGACCTTGAAACTTAAAAAATGACCGAAATTACCATAAAACCTAAAAAATGACTAAAATAACCATGAAACCTAAAACATGACCAAAATACCCTTAGAAAAGAAAATACTGAGGAATTCAAAACCAACCATCAAAGTATAGGGAAAAGAGGCCTTACCAGGAAATTTCGAAGTATGAGGATTTCTTAGCACTCCGAAGTTCAGACCAAATAGGGCGGAGGAAGAGGAACGGTTTTCTCTAAAAGCAAAAATTGGAATTAAGGCGCACCAATATCAAGGAAGTTTCACACACGCCATGAATAAAATACCAACATGTGTTCATTTCCTGAAGAGTAGACGTTTCGCATTTAAGACGAAGAGCCAGATTTCGAGAACCAAGAAGATATGAATTATCACGTGTGACCACATTCCTAAGATCGTCCAAGTTCCTGACGACCAAGGAATAGGGGGGCAACTGACGAGTATCAAGTGGAGGTTGTCTAGCTTAAAGACGACCACAGCTGCATCTAAATCAGGAACGAGTGTAAGGGCAAGACCCCGTTCGTATAGATGAGACAGGATCGCATTCATTGAAGGCATAAATAAAGGCCATCAGGACAGCTAACAAAGAATAAGTGCGCCGAATCAATTACAAAAGCAATGATGGCCCAACGGTCATCCATTACACTCTAAATAGAATCTTCATTGTCAATTAATGTTGCGTTTCTTTCAGGAGAAAAACGCTTAGAGGAGCATTAACAAACATAACTACACCGACCCGAAGCAAACTATAAAAAGGAAATAGAACTCAGGTAAAAGAGATATGAAAAACAAAATATATACCTACGAGAGAATTCTTTGAGAGCTATTTAGCTGCCTTTAGCATCGGAGTATTCTCAACTGGTGCCACGCCGGTGAAACTTCCTTTGCCTTTCTTTTCTTGACAATAGGTACCGGAGCTCGTCCATTGACGTTGACGAGGTCAATTTTCGCCTTCATCAATTTCATTAGTAATTTCTTGAACGTTTTGATGAATTTAGGATTCTTCCTAAAGTGATGTACGCTATTAATGCATGCCACTTTGAATCCAACATATGCCACAATGTGGCGCCATACGCTAGTCTAGTGCGTCGATATTCCCACATTTCCTCTCACATGTTCATATATTCTTGTAGTTCCTGGAAATATGTCCGAGCCTAATGGCATATGCCACCTTGGGTAGAACCCTATATGCTGATTATTTCCATCTTGATTTTTAATAAATATTGTACAATTTCTCTACTTTAATTAAGAATTGTTGAAACTAGCCTATTGAAAAATCAATCAGCCAAAATAACCATCAGCAATCACGATATTATAAGTTAGTCATGTTATAATCTGCCTTTGTTTGCTTTATTTTATTTAAATTAATCAAATGCAAAACACCAAAAAAATTTAAGATTCTTATTTAATAAGCATTAATTTTCTTTCATTTAAGATTAGGTTTCTTCATTAATTCTAGGGCTAGTTAAGGAAGAAAACAAGGCATTAAATGACAAGAAATTTCCTAAAAAATTAAAAGTCACAAAGATTTGAATTTGAAATCCAAATTAATTTGTTTAACATTTTTTTTTTAGAGTTTCAACCTATAGCGTCCGCTTCTGTTGATAGTTTTTTATCATCAAACCAAGACACCAATCGATTTTTGGTGTAGGCAAGGATTGAACTCTAAATCTTTTATTCAACTATCAGAGACTTTACCAGTTAAGATAACTGGAACCTACTTGTTTAACATGGTGTTAGGACATATGTGATTCATGTTAGGAACATATGTCAACATTTTATGTAATTGGCTAATCCTTTGACAAAACGCACTTTACTTGTAATTGGGTAGATTTAAGATATGTTTAATGCTTCAAGAAACAAGGTTTCAAGTTCAAGTGTTAAAGCCATGCAAGTCTATCCAAGAATCAAGTGAGAAAGTGCTGGATTTAAAAATCAACAGCTAGCATCTATCGAGGTTTAAAAGCTGCTGAACCCCGTGCCTCGACAGCTAGCTCGATAGATAACTATCTATCGAGGTTTATGAAATTTAGTTTTTCAGAGCTGATTTCAATCCAATCCATGGGTATATGTTTGGGCTTTCTTTTCTCACAACCCTAAACATATATAAGGATTATTTTGAGGGCCGTAAAAGGTTACAGAAGTTGCACAAGAGCACAATTCCACAAGTGTGAAGAAAAGTGTAACCGGAAACCCAGTTTGCCCTAGTTCATCTTTCTCTTGAAGAAGCTGCTGTGTTTGTACACCGTAGGGTTTTGTGACCAAGCAACTTCATGATCTTCATCGTGTGATGAACTAAAAAACTTTGCAGCCAACATCTTTCTCAAGTTGGTGATTAAGTCACGTACTGGGATCCGCGCAATTGGTTAGTCACATACTGGGAGCCGTGCATTGAAATGAGAGATTGTCACTACAGAACAAGTCCAATTGGGTATTGGGGTAAGGGTTCAACTGTAGGTCAATAAGGTACTGGGATTCCTTTACTTGTAACCGCTTGTTTTGATAATAGTGGATTCTCGGGAGTAGTGACTTTAAAATCACCCGATGGGGTTTTTGCCGTGTAGGTTTTCCCCATTCGTAAACAAATCACCGTGTCAATTTAATTTCCGCTGCATACTTAGTTTAATTAGTGATTTGTTTGTGCTGCCACGTACATTGCATGTTAATTTGATTAATTAATAAACTTGGCTAATTAATCAATTAATTTATCACAATGGGTCAGTACGTTTTTTGCCTATCACATGGAAAGTCTTTAATAAGATAAAATATTTCCAAAAATATTAAGTCAAGACTTTTTTTTTTTTTTTTTTTTTTTTTGAGAAGGAAGTCAATCAAGACTTAATGAGGAGAATAAAGACAAAATATTCTTCTTCTTCTTTTTTCTTTTGAGTACACATCATTCATCGATTGTAATAAGCTTAAATCTTTGGTTTAGGTGTTACAAGTACCCAGGTTTGAGTAATTCTTGTGCCACACCAAAAGGCACAACATTGGCCACAACTCGCCCATGTGGCGAGTTGTGGTTGGTAGAGGGGTGTCCCCACATGGACCTATCATCACCCCTCCACCAACCACAACTCGCCACATGGGTGAGTTGTGGCCAATGTTGTGCCTTTTGGTGTGGCACAAGAATTTTTCTCCAAGTTTTAGATCCTTCAAGTGTAGACTCTCGTCAACTATGATGCAAGACAAATTATATTTTTAAACTAGAAGGTCATTACACAATTTAAATAGCTTATATTTCATTAACTTGTTTTCATAAGAACATATACGTAGTTATGTTTTGTACAATTAAACTGGGATCACCTCCCCATCTATTGATCGGCAAACGAAGGGGGCCGATCAGCACTGGGACCCTCCATATTCAAAAGTTCCAATTTTTCCCTTCCTTCAGCTCCATTCAAATTTCAAATGAATTTGACCTACTCCAAGCATGTGTATCTGCAATGGCTCTACCCTCATCATGAGGCCTAATGTAACTCAAATAGTGATTATTTTCAAAAATAATTAAATGCAATGCAACTATGAGCTTAAATTTAATATTTTGTAGGAACATAATCTACTACACCTAAAATAATGGAAAATAATATAGGTAAATTTTACGAAAAATTTAATGCCTAATGTGTAGTGGAGTTTCATTTCAATAGTAAAAGCCAAAATAATAAAAGCAAGTATAGAAAGTGGTACCGAATTTATATCTGTCCAACATTCCAAGCACGGCCTCGATGTTTTTACTGTGCTTTTCTTATGAAATTAATTACGAATTTTGACCCAAGAAAAAAAAAATGTAAAATGCGATAGCAAACTTCAAATGGACATGCAGGGGAAATTTTTTCCTTGGGGGTGGGGAGTCTTGCAAACATAGACTGGGTCTTAAAATTTACCTACTACAATCAAATGTGAGGCCTAAGTATGGTTTCGCACCTATCTGTTGTTGTGGATAATACACAAAATAATAAAGGAAAAACAAAGATAACACAAAAGACAAATAGAAATAGATAACGGGTCCAGCTCCTCTCCAGTTTAGTGGGATTTTATTAAAAAATAACTATAAAACTCAAACTATATTATTAGTTAGGCAACGTTTCAAACATATTTGGTTTCTAACAATTCGAGTTCTCTGCACTCGATTTTGCCTATTGAATTTGTACTTAGAAATCGAGCGTCTGAAACTCGATTTCCATACTCACTTGGAAATCGAGTGTCTCACACTCGATTTCCTCATAGCAAAATTGAGTCCTCTGGACTCGATTTATTAGAAACCAAATTTGTTTGAAACGTTGCCTAACTAATAATATAGTTTAAGTTTTATAGTTATTTTTTAATAAAACCCAGTTTAGTGTCTCGTGTTTTCTCCTGTTTTTAAACAGATGAACAATACGTGGCGTCTATAAAATCTAATGGTAAAAACAAGGCCACATCAAATTATCATTTATTTCTCTTTTACCCCACTCTTCAGCAGTAACCCACTACACCGAATCTGAGAAACTATCACAAACAGAGCTGCAAGAGAGGGGGAAAGAATGGGCTGAGAAATTGCGGAAGAACAACAAAGGCTTCTTGTGTATTTGTATGTGTGAACTAACTGCTAAATGCTAATTGCTAGTTGTGGTTGTGTGTGTTTAATTGGTTCGGATCTGCACTTGTTGGTTTGTTCATCTTTTTTGTTGGGATTTGGTTGATTTTAGACTTGGTAGTTTGATACTGAGCTCTCTCTTGCCATTTCTACAGTGGATTTTTGTCATGGGTCTGGTTTGAATTGAAATGAAATGGATTTTCTCCCTTTTGTTTCTTTATTTTTAGAATCAATATAATTTTTTCTTTGTTTGTGCTTATGGGTTCTCATCCTCTCTTGAGGCTCTATTTATGCTTATGGATTCTCAGATTCGGTGATATTTCCGGCATGATTTCTGACGAGTCCTTATCATCCACTGCCAAGTGCAGTGGGGTGTGAACAGTAGATTTATTGCTGAAGAGTGTTGGTAAAATAGAAATAATGATGCTGTGATGTGGCCTTATATCTTACCATTAGATTTTGTAGATGCCACGTGTCATTTATCTGTTTAAAAACAGGAGAAAACATGAGACACTAAGGGTCCATTTGGATACAACTTATTTTTGCTGAAACTGAAAACTAAAAACTGAAAACTGAAAACACTGTAGCAAAATAATTTTTTAATGGGTAAAAAGTTATTGTTTACTCTGTTTTTTACTGTTCATAAGCTTAAAATTACTGTTCATGGACAGTGAACAGTGCCAGACGCGCGTCCAGGAAAAAAAAAAAACTGAAAACGTGCTACAGTGTAAAACGTAGCCGTGGACGTGGATCCAAACCGCACCTAAAACGGGAGAGGAGTCATCCCCATAGATAACTTAGAGGCACAAAATTGTTATCCTTAGATAATATTTGCCTCCACACTTTTGTTACTAAAGGGTTATTGCAAACTTGTCCCCAGGATACAACCAAGTTGTTGGGTTTTACAGATAGCAATTATGGAGAATAACCATAGAATTTCTTGTGTTTCTCTCTGACTTACTATTTTGTTGAGTTCTACAAATAGTAATTATGAACATAAGCCTCTATTTATACCCATAGGGGGTTATATTTCATCAAAATGCACGTATGGAGAGTCAAAATGTTTCATAAAACCATTCACAAGGTTTGAAACCTCTTCAAATATTTAGAATAGTTACCAGAAGATTATGCAGAAAACTTAGTTTTATGAGTTTCGATCGGTCGAGAGTTCCTTTCAATCAATTGAATGCTCTTTTTGATCGATCGAACAGGAATCGAATAGCGATCGAATCATCCAGTGACTCCAGGATTATTTTCTTCATTATTTCGATCGATCGAGCAAAAGCTTCGACCGATCGAAAATCCTTTAATTCGAATTTCACTTAGAAAATTCCAGAGCTTGAATTTTCACTTTATGAAACAATACTCTCCAAACTCAAACATCATTATTACAACCTATCCATATATATACTTATATAGACAACACTATCATCATCTGACATTTGTAGTACAACTATCATAATTTGACATCTATGATATAGTTGTCACAATTTATTTTATTTAACTTTCTTTTTACATGGAAAACTCTTATTTGTTTTTGAAATCTATATAACAATCGTCATCAATTGAATTTTGAAAGAAAGAGTTTTCAAAGGGAAAAAAAATGTCTTTGTTTGGAGTTTTGTTGGGTTAGAAGATTTGTAAACTCAGAAGCTCATTTAACTGCTAAACTTGCTATTTTTCCTAAGGTGAAACTACATTATTGATCCCTAAAGTTTACACCATGAGCACAATTAGTCTTTCAAGATTCAAGTGAGCACTATTTGTCCTTTATGTTTATCAAATGAGCACGGTTAGTCCTTCTGTTAACTGTTGTTAATATTATTGCTTATGTGGCTAACGAAACAATGACGGAATATCTTATTGACTGATATGACATTTTTTATTATTAAAATATTAAAAAATGAATTTACACGTCAAGAACAAACCCACCTAATTCCAAAATCAAATCTTAATGCTATCCCGATTTTATTAAAATATTCTGTTCAAGTGAGATTTTTGCAATTTCAAGCCACATGGTATTAAGGCTGGCCTTTCTGTTGTTCGTGATGGACCACTTTCCTCCGGCAGCACACTCGGGATCAACCCATTTGGGTTCAATTCCAGCTTTGAAAAGTGAAAATCAGCATTTGCCAGCAACTTGCTGGGCTTGAATATCTTTTTATTGGTAGAATGGGCTAGAATATCTGATCATACAATCTGCACAAAGAGTTCACATATTTAATCAAACTTGAACGCTAGCAGACCCAATATAAATATTGATCAATACGAGGAAAAATGAATTAATACACAACCTATCTAGATCTAACAAATAAAATCCTCCTTTAACAGCAAGCTATATTTGCACTTCTTATCCAAACAAAAATAAAAATGAAAGAGGGGAAAGATGAAGAGGAACCCAGATCATGAAAAAAAAAATTAGACAGAAAAAAGTGAATAGTTTAGGAAAGTTGAAAAGGTATCACTAGAAATCTTCGACTGTGTGGAAAGTGTATATCTTGGGGAGAGGCGCCCCACGCAACACCTTGCTTGGGTTTCGACTGGTTATCAAACCAGAATGTCCACTTGCTCTCCAACCTTTGTGGTTATTTTGTCACTGCCACAGCACTGCCTTCATCTCTGTCGCCACCGCCGTAGTACTGCCTTCCAAAATCAAATGTTAATGATATCCTTGTTAAAAGACTTGATCTGGGAACTCGGTCAATTTGATCTTGACTTGTAAATTCATTTTTGTAATATTTTATTAAAAATGCCACTTTAGTTAAAAAATGTCACATCATTATTCCGTTAGTCCCATAGACAAAACATTAACTGCATTTAATAAAAGGAATAACAGTACTCATTTTTTAAACATAAGGGACTAATATTTCACACTTGAAACTTAAGGACTAATTGCGTTCACAGGGTATACTTTAAAGACCAATAACGTAGTTTCGCCTTTTCTTAGGTGCGGTTTGGATAGCTGAAACGCGTTCAGCGCTTTGCGTTTTTAGCTTCTTTTTTTTTTTTTTTTTTAAAAACCAGCGCTTGTTGCACTGTTCATGGGACATGAACAGTGCAATTAGACAAATGAATAGTAACTTTTTTATTATTTTTTTATTGTTTTCAGTTTTCAGCAAAATAAAATGTATCCAAACGGACCCTTAAAGTATGTTTCTCTTGTAGTAATTGCAATTTGCCTCCTGGTTTGGAAGCTTGTAGGGGCAATTGTTGTACTTCTTTTGTTTGAATTTAGCATAGGGATCTGTTTGTTCGGGGTGAAAATTGGAGGGATAGAAAATGAAGAGAGAAAATTGAGAAAATTTTTGTTTGGTTGAGAGTGGAAATGAGGGAATAAAATAGTGGGCCATGGTAATATTCTCTCTGACCCACCAAAATTCAGCATCCCCAAATCGGGGAGAAAACTTAAGTGAAAACCAAAGGCTATGTTTTGGACGAAATTGCCTAGCCCAACATCTATTTACATTAGTTGGTTTACATAATACACATGTTATACATGTTTTAAATTATACAAGAAATGTTATAAAAAATTTATGCATTCCAAACACCAGAAAAAATTCTCAAGCTCATTTTCAATGTCATTATCAAATACCGAAAAATAAGATAGCTTTTCAGAAAATGCTCTTTGAAAAATGAACCATTTTCAAGAAAACGTTAATGCTGAAACAAACAGAGCTTTTTGTTTATTTGTCTTCTTCTATGTTATCATTTGATAAGGAATATTTTGGTTAATAGGATTTCTAACTCTTTTTGCCCATCGGGTTGGGGATGCCTTTCGAGCTCCTCAGACCCTTCAGGTTTAAAGTCTCTTTCGATCCCATTTTACCCTTTGGGTTTGGGATACCCGACGATCTTCTTTTACCCTTTGGGTATTAGGTCTCCTTCGGGTGGATTACGACGCAACGTCAATCATGCTCTCCACTCACATTCACTGTCGGGTAGGAAGGTACTCGTCAGGCTACCTAATACAAACAATGAATTACACTTAGTCTCACACCATTTGCGTATTCTCCACTCGTGCACCCATATATGGAAAGAACTTGCACACCACGTCAAAAGATCCTTCTACATATTCGTATCCTCCAAATATAGGAAGAGAAATCCTAAGATCTCGGAACATTAACTCCATATCTTCCCTAAAACGAAAGATCCTGCGTTCATGAGATTTCGGTCAGCTCTACACCATTATATAAGCAACAAGTCTCCTCTTCTCCAAGGTACATGCAATTTTCTAAGCTCTTACACTTTAGAGTTATTGGAGATTCTTTGATCGCTGATTTAACCTTCAGAGGGTCTTTGGCCGACACCCCATCGGTGTTCTCTGTAGGTTCTTTATTCTTTTTGTTCTTCAGGTACCCCGATTGGTGCGCATGTGGACTATTAGCTCACTGACAATTTTGTGTATCATCGTCATTCAATTTTGATTTTTTGTCCTTTTGTTTTGTGCTTATCTTTTCTTCAGTTTTTTTTTTTTTTTCTTTCGTGCTTATCCTTTCTTCCATTTTTTTTTCTTTTCTTTTCTTTCATGATCCTCTTTTTTGAGGAAAAAGTATTGGGTTCTTGAACTTATCCTTTTTTTTAAATGAAGTAATCATTCGTACATAATTTTTAAATAAAAATATAATGTATTTTTTTTTGTTTTACCTAATTGGGATATGATGGTAAATTTATATAAACTCTATTTTTTATTCTCTCATTTTCTTCTAAACCAAATAAAAAAGTTTTTTATCCTTCCACTTTTCTATCCTTCCAACTAAACATATATAAAAGAAAATTCAATTTCTTATATTCTCCTAATTTTCTATATCTTTCTCATTTTCTTTCTTCCCACTTTTCCATATCTCTCTAACTAAACAGACCATAAATGAAATGACAGTTTTTATATTAAAAAAAAATTATAAAAGAAGAAGAAAGCTGAAGTCACTCAGTTGTCATCAATGACAATCCACATATTGTAACGTAAAAATATACAATTCTTATTTAAAGTGGTACTCAAAGAGTCTATCATTAAAAAAGTGATACTCAAAGATTTCTAGTTGGTTGGTAAAGTAAATAGAAAAGAAAGAGTCCTTTTATTCCTTTTACAATAACAAATTCGGAAGCTAGAACAATCAAAAAGTAATGGGGAAGACTACTTTCAAAATGGCTTACTTGCTAGTCTTATTGGCTTTTGCAGCATGTTAGTCTCTCTCTCTCTCTTTTTCACAGACACACACACACAAGTTTTGGTTTTGGTTTTGGTTTTGGTTGTTTACATGATGATAGTGGCTAATAACATACAAATGTCAGGTTTATCATTGTCAATGATGGCAAGTGCTGCAGCACATAGTTCTCAGAACCGGACCGGGAGGTTGAACCATAAAAACCGGAAACCGGGATGAAAACCGATTTTTTAAGCATAAAGAACCGGATTTTTTGTTAATTTCGTGAACCCTTAAAACCGGGGTTGGACCGCGCGAACCGGTGAGAACCGTGCGGTCCAACCCCTTAGCAATTTTTTAAAAAAAAAAAAAAAAAAAAAAAAAACAACTTAACACAATTTTATTCTACTTAATTAAATTATCCATCTCTTACAAGGAATAAAAAAAATTATAATTAAAATCCTTCAAAGTTATTCAACTTTACTTCAAAAATTAATCATAAATTTTAATGTTTTGCTAGTTTTTATAAATTTAATATCTATATTTAAGCTTTAATTAATTATTAAATTAATTATGACGTCATTACGGTTTGACCCCGGTTCGACCTCGGTTCGACCTCAAAAACCTTGAACTTCTCCCTTTTACGGTTCAATGAACGTTTCGGGTCTGAAAACTTTGCTGCAGCAACGGGAAAGGGAGATCGGTGCTCCAGCGATGCTGATTGCAAAAAAGTTCAATGTGGTTCTGGACTCATCTCTTATTGCTTACGTGGAGCCTGCGATTGCATACACATTATAGCACATGCATTGACACGAGAACAAGCGACTACTGTTGAAGCCAATTCCTCCAACAATTAGCAGCAAAAACGCACGAGTTGTCATCTCATTTTAGATTAATGCATTTTTCCTTGAGTTCCTATCCAATCAAATGAAGTGAAATAAGATCCTTAATCTATTATGAGTGGAAAGGCTTCAGTTAAGGGTTCCCATAACCATTTTGCATTGCTAGTTGCTAGCCTACAAGTAATATGTCATCAACTTTTGAATCCTTCAAAGCCAGAATTAAAAAGGGAATTTGGACCTAATGGCGTAAAAATTGAAAATTTGTTGTGATACCAAATAGAGAAATTGAAATTAACTCTTATATTAATTGTAAAATCACTAACTTTTTTTTTGTGATTCTTAGCAAGAATAAAATAAACAAATTTGAATTAGAATCAACACAATTAATGAGGAGGGTTTCAAAAATATAACTTCATTTATTCAATATCAAAACTTTGATACCTTTTGTGAAGATGAAAAAGATTTGAAGTTAGGATGTTAGAGCATTCACATTTGTCTCACCAATTTAATATTTTAGCAAAAATTTATCTAAACTCAACCAAAACAAGTGTGCATCAGCCTCACTAAATTAACTAAAGTTTGTAAAGAAAATAGTCCCATCGCTATATGCAGTGAGTTTCTATCTTCTCTACATTAAATTTCAATGTTGATAAAGTATTGAGGCTGATATATGTGTATGCTTCTCAAAAAAAAAAAAAAAAAAAGATATATGTGTATGAAAATAATATATAGCTAAACTAGCAAAAGTATAGTTTTTTGGATTAATTTAGCTAAATATTTGAGGAGACTGATGTGAATGCTTATACTACTAGTTTAGGATTCTCAAAACAGTATAGAAATCTGTCCCAATAACAGACCGTAACAAGTAAAATTTAAAATATATATATATATATATATAAATATGTATATATATAGAGAGAGAGAGAGAGAGTGTGTGTGACAATTTTAATTGGAAGGTGTTTCAACCTAATATGGTTTTCGTTTCAATGACAATTTGTTGAGGAACACAATAAGACATATTGTCAAAGTATATAACATGAAAATTTGTCCGAAGATAATCTTAAATTTGAAAATTTCAAGAAATTTCAAAAATATGTAAATTTTCAAATTAGATTAACTCCATATTTGCAAAGATTTTTTTTTTTTTTTGGAGAAACCATATTTTCAAAGAATTTAAAATTATAATGTGGTGCCTGCACCATTTAAAAACTTGAATTAAAATTAAGAACTTCCTTCTTTATTCTTTTTTTTTTTTTTGCAGAGAGTTTCAACTTATGACATCCGCTCCTGATGATAGCTCTTTATCATTAAACCAAGACACCAATCGGTTTTTGGTGTAGGTAGGGATTGAACCCTAGATCTCTTATTCAACCATCAGAGACTTTACTAGTTGAGTTAACTATATAATCCACAAGAACCTCCTTAATAACTAGTTAATGTAAGTTTAAGTTAATTTAAGGGTATGTTCAGTATACCGTAATAAGCACTGTAATGTAATATGGTTTTCGTTTCAATGACAATTTGTTGAGGAACACAATAAGACATATTGTCAAAGTATATAACATGAAAATTTGTCCGAAGATAATCTTAAATTTGAAAATTTCAAGAAATTTCAAAAATATGTAAATTTTCAAATTAGATTAACTCCATATTTGCAAAGATTTTTTTTTTTTTTTGGAGAAACCATATTTTCAAAGAATTTAAAATTATAATGTGGTGCCTGCACCATTTAAAAACTTGAATTAAAATTAAGAACTTCCTTCTTTATTCTTTTTTTTTTTTTGCAGAGAGTTTCAACTTATGACGTCCGCTCCTGATGATAGCTCTTTATCATTAAACCAAGACACCAATCAGTTTTTGGTGTAGGTAGGGATTGAACCCTAGATCTCTTATTCAACCATCAGAGACTTTACCAGTTGAGTTAACTATATAATCCACAAGAACCTCCTTAATAACTAGTTAATGTAAGTTTAAGTTAATTTAAGGGTATGTTTAGTATACCGTAATAAGCACTGTAATGTAATAGTTATTTAATTTGGTTTAGATATTTACTAGTTTGGTTATATTTTTATTACAATGATTAGTCATTCCTTATGAATAATTTTTTTTTTTTTTTAGAGTTTCAAACTTATGGCGCCCGCTCCTGATAATAACTCTTTATCATCAAATTAAGACACCAATCGGTTTTGTAATAGCTATTCATTAGTAGGCGTATTAATTTCTAAAATAAATATATTTCTAAATAAACAAACTTTCCATATATACATAATAATTATGAAAATTAAAAGTAATAAATAATAAATAATCTTTCTTTCAAATTTAAAAAATATTATTTTTTAGGAAATATAATTATACAAGATATTTCCTAAAATATATCTTAAGTTTTATTCTAATGTTACAATTTAGATAATTTGATTTAAACATTCTATTATCTTGAAGGTTCTATTCTTGTGTTGTCACCAAACAAATGAATAGTAATAAGTATTACATTACAACATCTTGTATTCCTTGTAATAATTATTCTTATTCCTATGTAATCACCAATATAGTCTACCAAATGTACCCTAAATGTTAATTCCTTGAGCAACACACAGTTGTGTTCCGCGTGGTATATAAGTAATTGGTAACTGTGTTTTATATTAAAATTTCCTATGAAACAATACCTTTATGGTGTGTTTGGATGACATGATTTGGGCAATTGGATTTGGATTTGGATTTGGATTTGGGTGATTAAAATCCAAATAACTTGTTTGGGAAGTTTAAAAAAGGTCAAGGATTTAGATTTGACAAATCCATCAAGAATTTTAAACCTTCAAAATGCTTGGATTTGAAATAACTACTAAAATCAATGGATTTGAAATCCCTTAATTTCAAATCTATTAATTTAAAATTTAAATTCAAATCCAAGTTCCCAAACGCAACCTTAACATTTAAATATTAAGAGATGGGTGTATATGAGAGTGTAAACTAGTAATGTCACATACACATCCATTGGGGCCAATTAAGTGAGCACACTTGGAATTTACTTAAACCAAGTTATCATCATGCATGCATGACATGTGGAACCCACTTGCACCAAACTATCACGCATGCATGAAATGTGGAATCCAATTACACCAAACTATCATGCATG
Source organism: Notholithocarpus densiflorus (assembly GCA_030021035.2). Lineage (NCBI taxonomy): Eukaryota > Viridiplantae > Streptophyta > Magnoliopsida > Fagales > Fagaceae > Notholithocarpus > Notholithocarpus densiflorus. The sequence goes on from JARYZH020000007.1 coordinate 4,413,827, forward strand.
CATGACATCTGGAATTCAGTTACACCGAGCCATCATGCATGCGTGACATCTAGAATCCACTTACACCAAGCTACCATGCATGTGAGACATCTGTAATTCCTCTAAGTAACCTTGTTTGAATGTATTAAAATAAAGAAATGAAAGGTAAGTAACTTTGTTTGTAAGTAACATAAAGGAAAATGAATGGAATAATTTTAAGACAATATTATTATATTAGACCCCTATTTTAAAATAAAATCCTAAATATCTAAGGCTATTTTTGGATTTTTAGTGAAAATCTCATTAAACTTAATTTCATTCCCTTTGATTCCTCCCAACTTTGGGGTAAAAAAAAATTAGGTTTTGAGGAAATAGAGAGGAATGAATGTTCCCTCATACCCATTCTATTTCCTCTCACTTAAACTACAAAACAAGATAATAGTATTTCCATTCCCTTTATTAAAACTCTCAAACGAGAGAATGGAATGAATATTCCAAAATAACTCATTCCCTCTACCCAAACGAAGTGTTAACAACTTGAATTCTTAGAAGTCAAGTTGCCTTGGAATTTTTTTTATATAATTTTTATTTATAAGTGGTCAGAATGAACTCAAGGCTTCAAAGATCAAGTTGTTAGTAAAAAATAATAATAATAATAATAATTGAACTATATTTTTAGAAACTTGAGTTCCAATTGGGTAAAAAATTTTGAGAACACCACATCAATCACTACCAGCTCAGCCAATGTGGCCTATAACTTGATTTTATAGAAATTTAGAAGCACTAAGAGCTCAATTTTACAAAAATCGAGTTTTTTTTTTATGAATAAAAAATGGGTAGGGGGGGCAACCAACGTGGTAATCCTACCTGGCGTTACCATAGTAACACCTTACCCGCTAGGTCTGGGACCCTGCTGGGGTGTAGGGGACCACGGTGAGTCATAGTTTCCCAGCCCCATAAGGGACACTAGTGAACCTTGAGCTGTTGAGGGAGGTAACCCAAGTGAGTCCATATTCGGACTCGAACCTTAGACTTAACACTCAACGCATCTTGTACGTCACCCAAGACCATTAGACCACACCCCTTGGTGGTTTTACAAAAATCTAGTTGTAAAAGAGGGCTACCACCCTAAATATTTTGAAAATGGGATTGTTTGGCTATAAAAATCACCAACAAAGATCAAACAACCAAAAACACTGTAGTCCCCATCAAGCCATTATGACTAGGATGTGAGTGTGTAGGACTCTCACAATTTTTGGTTGATTTTATACTTTTGGGGTGTACATTATATTCATTTATAAATGAAAACTTTTTATTCATATAACTATTTAGGATTATAGGAAATTATACTAATTTTATGTGGTATCAGTTTGGTTATAGCACCCACTAAAAAATTAATATGACTACATATATTGAAAATCTAATTGTTAGATTACATGTTCTTTATGTTTTTAGCACACATGTTAAATTTCATACCAATAAGATGTTATTTATTATGCATAAATTTAGACTACAAAAAATTAAAATTTAAATATTTGATTGATGACATATCTATTAATCTTTAATCTTTTGAAAATTTTGCAAGTATGGAGAATATAAGAAAAAGATGTAATCCAATTGTACATTTGTCAAAATTCGCATCTAATAAAAAAATATTGAGTGAAGTTGTAGCCAAAATTTTATTGTTTTATGTGTGTACAAAACATCAAAAAATATTTTGTTGCTATTTCAAAGTTGCAAACAGACACAGGAAAATATATCAATTTTTTAGAAAACTTTTTTTCTAATAACAAACCGAGAGTAAAGTTGTTCCATATCAAGAACCTTGTGGCTCAATGACACTAATTGATCTCTCCCATCAAGTGAATTTGGATTTGAATTCTTCCTCCTCCAGATGTTGTAGGGAATAAAAAAAGGGGTCTACCCTATTAAAAACTGAAAGGTATATGAGTGATTTTCTTGACACATCAAGAAAATAATGGCGCATCACCATATGAAACATCTACAATAATGGCATGCTTCATGAGAAAACGTTGGACATTGTCAGAAAACGCCGTGGCTTGCAAAACTTATTTAGGATCAAAATGTCATTTAAATTCCATACTATATGTAGAAATGATACATATCATGCAGTAGATTTGAAATTAAATGCACCTGCCATTTATGCAGTTCTTCAACCTTAAAATAATAAATGTACTTGCATATAAATATTGGGAGAAGAAGCTCCACCAATTCAGTGTAAGCAAAATCCATATAGATCACAGTTCCAAGTGAAGCAAAACTAAAACGATATGCAGAAGGTTTCACACCAGATGGTCTTTTTGGTCGTCCTCTTGATCATTGTGTCATGTTAGCCGCTCTCTTTCTCTCTGCGCAATGAATTTGAACCATTTGAGTTACAATAATAATAATGGTGTCAAACATACTAATATATACAGCAACACTCTTTAATTTAGTTTACATATATAAAATGATACCTCATTCTTTTTTTCTTTTGATGAGTATAATTTACTGGGAAAGAGTTAGTTTGTAATAAAATTAGATAAGTTGGACGTTTACTAAATAGAAAAAAAAAAAAATGTTGGTTGCAGATGGGCCGATGGGCGGTGAAGGTGTTAGAATTATGGGCCCTCAAAAACAATACTATGCATTTTTATTTGATAATAAAATTTTATTTTCACATTCATAATTTTTGTAAGTATATTTCATTGTTTAAATGTGGCATGTGATGTCACCTCTGTAGAAAAATCATGTTAATGGTTAAGGAACCAAAAACAGAGAGTAATGATTTTTCATAGATTATTAAATTGTTCTAGGTTGTGGATATTAATTGAATATTACCACTGAAACCTACACTTGTTGTGCTGCTATATGATATGATGATTTACTCCATCATTGAGCTAGTGACTTTGAGCAGACAAGTGGGTGTAATGTAACAAGTACATACACTGAATTGGATTTGATCAAGGACACCTTATGGAGTGATCACTATTAATTAAAAGGTTGTTCTATCACAATTTTTCTATTGTCCTCAAACATGAGGGGTTTGTGTATATTTATTTATTATGCACATAACTTTGACAATGTCAACTAGTGATGCCAATTTTAAAAGCTATATACAGACACGTTGGGTTATGTGTGTAATAAGTAAAATATATAAATGCTCAATAATGAATTTACCAGTCTCTAAAGAAGATAGTATATTCAGTTGATTTTCATATTGAAGTTGGACTCAAAACAAAACCGGCCGGTGACATTTTTCAAAAATGTTTTTCATATATATAATATTGTATATATATATTTTAAGAGTTTTTTAAAGATATTTTGGAGTCCAATAGAAATTATGAAATCAAGAAATTAAGGCATAAGCTAGGGACATGACAGTGATATTAATCTAGTCCTAGTGGCTTGTGGGAATATAGTATGGTGGAAGGACATAGATATAAAATTGTAAGTAATGGAACCTCATTTGTAATTCTCTAATCTTCAAGGGTCAATTGCAATGTGTTGATGGACATTATTGCAATTTGTAGAAGTTCAAATATTTTCTTGATATGGTTGAGAAAATTAAGGAATAATTTTGAAAGAGTTTCAAGATAAGTCAATAACGTTCAAAAAAGTTATTGATGAATCCTACAACTGAAGCTAAGGATTCCTAAGGATCCTACGTCCAATCTCTCTCTTGGGTTTTAGAAGTCTTAAATAAAAATAAGATTTTAAAATATCATATCAGTGGTTGGCCATTAGAACTACTGAGTAATACTGGAGTCTTCTGAAAACCCAAAAAGAAATAGAGAGAGAGACGTGAATACCTTAGGAGGCAACACACTTGGATTGCTAAGAGAGATACGCAATTTTGTTCTATTTAAAATCTATGGTTGTGTGGGACAACGATCTTTAAATGAAAATATAAATATTGTTTTATATTACTTCCGCAAAAACTATCAGAAGGAAGGGCAACAGTTGATTACATTGTAGGAGCCTGCCCTAATGGAGTTTCGGACTGCTACAAGGCTTGTCCACAATGCATGCAATGCAGTTGTGTTAAGGTTTTGTGCTTATGCCCATTCGCTTTCGCACACAACACAGGCTAAGGCTATCACTGACTGGACAATTGAATTACTAGCAGCCTAGCACATGTTTTGTTTTGGTGTCACAATCACAAATAGCAAATATACTGAATAAAGAATGTCTTATTATTATTACCCAACAAGAATATTACTGATGAAGCATGTGTTGTTAATCATAGTTAATTAGGATTTTTTGAATTTGAATATGATTTTTGTTTAAATAGATGAAGTATGTTTAATCTCGTCAAATCCAAAAATACAAAAATATGTGTTGGATGAGGATTTATTTAATTACTTATTATGCAGTATTTTGATTTATCGTGTACAAGGAGATATAAACTTAAAAAATCTTTGTACAGGCCTAAAAAACTACTTGATCACAAGCTACTTGATCTTTGTGCTCTGAGTAAATTCTCTGGTTTGTTTGTCTCATTCGTGGTGTCCTTTTATGTTGATTAACACTTTATTTATACTTAATTAATGCCTTGATGGTTATTATGCTTTGGCGTATTTCTAGGCCAATCATTTGTTTGTGCCACCGAAACTTAATTTAATAGTAACGATCGATTTGGCGGTTTTTTGTCTATTTCAAATTCAATAAGTACTTTCTTTTTTACTTTACCAATTTCCATTGCCGCTTGTTTCATTGCATCTTGTTCTTACTCTGAAAGTTTGCAACTAATCTCAATTTCCTTTGTTCTTCAATGGCACGCTCCAAGACTTTCTCTCGCCAACTTTCTTCTTCTTCTAATCATCTATTAGAAAATTTTGTGAGGGTCTCATTGCTAATCATAAACTTGACCAAGACATTCTCTTGCCGGCGAAATTTGCCAAATAGCACAATTTTAGCAAAATTTAGGAGAAACGCATCCTAACAAAGTTATTTAGTTATATAGCACATTTTTGGAACTCAAGTTCGAGTTCCAACTCAAACTCGAGTTTGAAGAAGTATGGACTCCACGTGAGCTGCTAGGAACTCAAGTTCCAAAAATGTGTTATATGACTAAATAACTTTGTCGGGGTGCTTTTTTCTTAAATTTTGCTTAAATTGTGCTATTTGGCCTTCTCTATTTCGGTAGCAATCCTGCTAAACCCTTGAGTGATGCCTCTTATATTTTGTCTCGTTCTTTGACTCTAGGTCTCGTGATGAAACAAGGAGTTTGGAATGACACAATCATGATACCTAAGAAGCAAAACTCCGTCAAGGGAATCCTCTGTCATCTTATCTGTTTCTTCTATGTGAAGATGGTTTTTCTTCATTTATTAATAAGGCTGTAAGAAGTCACACTATAAGTGGACTTTCAATTTGTAGAGGCTGCCTATGATATCACACCTCTTTTTTGCGAATGACAGTCTGCTTTTTTGCAAAGTTAGCAGTCAAGAATGCCAGCATCTAATTGAAATTCTTCATTTGTATAAGGCTGCTTCGGGTCAAAAAATCAATACAGACAAATCATCGATGTTCTTTAGTGCCAATACCCCTGAAGAGAAGAAAATTGAGACTCTGGATTTTCTTGGGCCGATGCAGGATTCTCGCCATAGTAAGTATCTCGGTCTTCCTTCAATCATTGGCAAATCTAAGATTGAAGTGTTTACGGAGATCAAAGAAAGTGTGGGAAGGAAACTGTCTGGATGGAAGGAAAAAATTCTTTCTATTGGTGGTAGAGAGATTTTGATCAAAGCGGTGGCCCAAGCTATCCCTACGTACACTATAAGCTGTTTTCAGCTTCCTAAGGGATTGTGTGATGAGATCGAAAGCATGATGAGGAAGTTTTTGTGGGGTCAGAGGGGTTAAGAGTCTAAGGTTGCTTGGGTGAGTTGGAGGAAATTATGCAAGTCAAAGCTTAAAGGTGGTATGGGTTTCAGAAATCTCCAAGCGTTCAATCTTGCCATGCTTGCAAAGCAAGGTTGGAGGCTCCTGGAGAACCCAAACTCATTAGTAGCTCGTATGTATAAAGCTAAGTATTATCCCCATGGTGATGTTCTTAAAGCTAGTTGGGGGTCTAGCCCATCCTTTACTTGGAGAAGCATAATGCAGGGGCTCGAAGTTGTGAAGAAAGGAACACGTTGGAGAGTTGACAACGGGAAATTGATTCATATTTGGGAAGATAAGTGGTTGCCCATTCCTACAACGTACAAGGTTATTTCTCCTCCTCCTCAAAATTTTGATAATTTCCCCATGGTCTCAACTCTTATTGATTTTGATTCTAGAAGATGGAAAGTGGACCTAGTGAAGTCTCTATTCTTGCCATTTGAAGCAAGGACTATTCTTAATATTCCAATTAGCTATAATCTTCCGAATGATAAAATTATTTGGGTTGGCAATAATAGGGGTGTTTTTACTGTTAAAAGTGCGTATTATGTTGCACTTAGCTTTGTGGAATCACCCGAGGTGGGCGAATGTTCTTATAATGACCCGAGAGAACTATTGTGGAGGAAGTTATGGCACTTACGTATTCCAACAAAGATTAAAATCTTTACTTGGAGGGCATGTGTGGATGCTCTTCCAACAATGGTGAATTTGCAAAAAAGAGGTATTGGGGTTAGTGACTTGTGTCCTTGTTGTGGCTTAGAGTTTGAGACTCTTTTTCACTCAATTATTAAATGTGAAGTAGCTAGAAGAGTTTGGGATAATTGGGAGGGTAGTAGTGTGGAAAACTGGCAGGGGCTTATGGACATCTCCGATGTAGCTTTGGATATTTTGAAGAATGGCACTAATTGTGATTTGGAGGTGTTTTTTGGGGTTGCTTGGTCTGTTTGGTATAATAGGAATCAAGTTGCCTATGAATCAAAATGCCAATTGCCGAGTCAGATTTAGAGGTTTGCTAGGAGTTTTCTACAAGATTATAAAGGTGCTTTGTTTGCTTTGAATACGAATCTAGCAAAGGAAAATAGTAGGTGGACTCCTCCATTGCTTGGAGTTTTCAAAATCAATGTTGATGGGGCAACGTTAGAGGATGGGCGAAACTCTAGTGTTGGGGCTGTTATTCGTGACTCTTGTGGTGTAGTTCTTGCAGCTTGTGGTAAATTCCTACATGGTCAGTTTTCAGTTGAGGAGGTGGAAGCTCTTGCCATGGAAACTGGGATTCTGCTTGCATGAGATATGAAGCTTACTCAGATTATTGTTGAATCTGACGCTATTTCCATTGTTAATAGTATTAATGAGAATTTTATGGAAGGGAGCATTGGCCATCTGTTTCAAGGCATCCTTGCCTTGCTGAGCTCTTTTACCAGTTGGAAGGTCAATCATGTGAATCGGGAATATAACAGAGTTGCTCATGAGTTAGCTTATTTGGCTAGGCGAAGTGAAGACACGCAGGTGTGGAGAGGAGTTCTCCCTAGGGTAGTGTAGGATATTGTTCAAGCTGATTGTTCTAAATAGCACCTGTTGCTCTTCTCTGTGAGCTCTGCTATTTTCCTTTTCTCTGCTTGTCTGTTTGTAATGGCAAGTTTTGTATCAAAAAAAAAAAAAAACTCCACTAAATGTGATTAAAAGGTACTCATCATCGAATTGTTAGAATTTGGACAGACATGATTTGGCTTGGTGAAGAGAGATAGAGCCAAGAGACAGGCAGATTATGAGAAAAAGGCAAGAGACGAAGGGACAAAGATGAAAGCAGGTTGGATTCGAAGGAGCAAGAAATAGCCGAGAAAGGGAAAGGGGAAATTTCATTTTCCCAGTTCCCACATCGACTGTTAAGCCAGTTCATTTGAGTTTTAATTGAAGGACTGAGGACTCCAACATGGGAACAATCAATTAATTGAAGAAGAGCCCTAATTTAAAATAGCTATGGGTCTAGCATGGCACTATAGTTAAAGGAACAATCAATCAATTAGTGTAAAGGAACATAGCTATGGGTCTGGCATGGAACTATAGTTAAAATAGTAATAAAATAGTTTATTTATTTAAATTAAGAATGTTTCCCACCAAAAGATCGTACCATTAATCCCACTCACCAGTAAAAAGTGCAAATATGGCACATCAAGCTCCTAGATGGATTGAGCTATAAGATGGATTCCTCCCATCCACCCTCGTGTAAAAGTAAATTTCGATGGGGCTACTTTCAATTCTCAGGGTGCTGCTAGTCTTGGGATTTTTATCCGAGACTCCACAGGTGGTGTGCTCGGCTGCAGTTGAAGCTACGGCATGCAGAAGGGCTCTTTTCTTTGCTAAAGAGTTGGGTATCTTGGAGTGCTCTGTGGAAGGCGATGCTGAGGTTATTATCAAGACTATCGTTGCTAGGGATTCAATGAATCCAGAGTATGGTCATGTAATATAAGATGTTCTTATGTTAGATGCAAGTTTTCATTCTTGTATTTTCTCTCATGTTAAACACATAGACAATACTGTTGCCCATTTCTTAGCCAGAAAAGCTGTTTCTGGCAATGAGCTACATACGGATTGGTTCCTCGCCTGCTGATATAGCTCCCTTAGTCACACGTGACTCTTTATACTTTTTTCTTGCTGCAATAATACTGATTCTCGGGTCTGGTTTCTCCCAAAAAAAAAAAAAAAAAAAATGCGCTCCTAGATTAAATAATATATAATAATGGTAATAATAAATAGATAACCAGCTAGGAAGATTATAGCGGAGAACTAGCACGAAAGTCTGGTCTATTACAACCAGTGCAGTTCATATCTTAACTATGTTTTCCATTATTCACACAAAGCCTTTAGTGTCTTAGCGGCTACCTTGCTTAAAGATTAGCTTCATGAAAATGGAGACGAAACAACAATAACGTCCAAATTAGTTTTTGGAATGAGTGGAAAAGGGATATAGACATTAATAACATGTCTTGCAAAAGACTATCAAAGAAAAAAAATTATCACCCGAATCAATAGCACGAAATAATTCGGTGGGTTATATAAAATGACACCAATATTTCAATGACAATAAAGAAAAGAGCACAAGTGGGATTCAAAATTTTTAAGCTAATAAATTTCACGTGCTATCAAGACTCAAGAGGCAACTATATAAAGAACAAGAACAAAAAAAAATTTGTGCTGATTTCATTAGTCAATCCAATCCTTAAAAAGTAACATCATGTAGAGAGGAAGATTCACTGCAGCAATGATAGTAAGCATTCGGAATGTCCGCACCAATCTCTGAATCGCGATCTTTGTCTTTGATTTGCTTGTTCTAGTTGTCATTTTTAACATAGAATCAACATCTGCGCCCAAGTCCACATTCATAGAGGCTTCTATATCCTGAGAGATATGTTTCTTAGCTGTCGGCCGCATTACAGCATTACCCCTGCTACAAAAAGTCAGACATTTTAATATGAAAAGGCAAATACAAAGAATGGTTATACAAATAAGTGAATAACTACCTAAGTTTAACTTAAGGGGACTATAGGGTATGTCTGAAAATTGGAATGTCTAGGAACCCACTGCAGAAGCTCTTTAAGAGGTCCTTAAAGCTGAAAACAGATTTTAGGAAATTTGGAGCTTTTAGGAAAAAGGTGTACGGGTGCATTTGGGTAAGCTGTTGCTAAACAGTGTTTTGGGTTTAAAATAAGCGTCTGTAAAAAAATTTGAGGAAATATGTTGTTGCAAAATGGAGTTTTGGGTTTTAAAACGCACTTTTAGGCTCCCAAAACACCTAACCAAACAAACTCTATAATTCACTGTTCATGCGAATCAAAAACTTAAATGCACTATTCACTTTAAATTGACAAACACTCAAAACACCACAGTGCTTTTCAATTAAAGCTCTACTTTCTACCATAAAGCCAAACGGGCACTATAGATCCTTTATAACATACAATCAAATGACATAATTTGAGTGCTACCATGTGCAATATATATTTCTACCAAAAATAATAAGAAATTAGAGCAGAAAGCACCTTTCTACCAAACCCCTTTCACTTAAATTAGCAATTGGGGCATTCAAAGGTTTCTTCACAAGATGCATCGATCCTTCTGCATCCCAAATCATTTCATATTCGCAGTTCTCATCTTCATTTTTCTCCTTTGTTCCACCTCCAAAAATGTTGCAACTTGCTATTAAATTGCTACAATGATTCCAAACACTCAAGCCACTTGTAGGCCAAAGAAGGAGGGCAAGAAGGGTCAGAACAAATAGTGAAAGATACCTGACATTTTCAGCAACTGAGATTTAAGAACAAATGTCAACTGACAAGTTCTATTATGTATTTATTACTCTCAAGTCAACTCAGAGTTACCATATGTAGATGTGTGTTTGCATTGGAAGAAAGCACAGATGAGTTGAGATTGCTTCTTCTGGATGGGATGCATTTGGAAGTGTAAAGTTACTAGCAGATAATAGCATGAAAGATGGGTATAAGACATTTAAATTGGCGACTTCATTGGGGAGTTGGGAAACAGACAGGGACAAAAGACAGAAGCCCTCACAAGCAATGCCCCCAAAATCCAGAACAACACGAAACATGAGTGTCGTGCCCTTGTAAGCAGAGTCAAGGCCAATAACGCCCTACCAACAACAGCCTAATCAGGAAAAAGGTATTAACAGAGTGGGGGCTGAACCTTAACCGTAGCCAAGAATCCCCACTAACAATGCCAACGTTTTTATTGAGGTATTACAATCGTTGCAACACTCGCAGCAGCAAATGATGGAAGAAATTTGTCAACTGAAAATAGACAAGACGATGGAGAAATGGAGCCAGCATGACCCAGAGCATGCGACAGACAAAGAGGAGAATATGAGGCCTATCTCACCGGGCTAGCTACGGCCCTTGAAATGGGGATCAAGCATTTAAAAGTGATGGGTGATTCGAACCTGGTGGTCTGCCAAACCAAGGGGAGCTTCACCTTGAAGGAACCCAGCCTAGCCCTGTACAGAACGATGGCCCAGAAGATGGAAGAAAAGTTCTCAACATTTGAGATAGAGCACGCTCCAAGGAACGAGAATCGGTATACCGATGCGCTGGCTGCATTAGGCTCACAAATAATTTTTGAAGGAGACAACACCAGGATAGAAGTCAGCAAAAGGAAGGAATCTATTGTCGAAATGCTAAAAGAAAGGTTCCAATAGGAACAATGTGCAGAAGATTAGAGGATTCCTATAAAAGAAGCTTTAACTAGAGAAGAAGACATAGCAGAATTAAAGGCATTAAAAGACTACGCCCTAGTAGGAGGAGAGTTGTATCGCAGGATGCCAGGTGGGGTCCTGTCCAAATGCGTGGGGCAGGAGGAGGCCCGAAGAAAGCTAAAGGAAGTATATGATAAGATCTGCAGATTCTGCGGAGAAGTCAATCTTTACCGCAGACTCCAAAGGGCAAGTTTCTATTGGCCAAGCATGGGCAAAGACACAGACCAAGTCCAAACCCAATATGAGACCTGCCAGCTTGCAGCAGATAGAGATGAAAGTTACGATGTATTCGTCAGTGAAGACTAGAGGAGTCCATTCTTGCAGTACCTGACAGAAGGTATCCTGCCACAAAGGCATGGTGAAAGATACAAGCTTAAGAGATTGGCAACACGTTACATTTTGCATAATGGAGTCCTTTTCAAGAAAGGGTATAATGGGGACCCATTACGATGTTTTGGTCCTAAGGAAGCAAGTGAGATGATAAAAGAAGTACACACAGGAAAGTGTGGGGAGCACCTGGCGAAGAAAAAGTTGTACAGATGCCTATTAAAAATGGGTTACTACTTGCCCACCATAAAGAGAGACACGACAGAATTTGTGAAAAAATGCCACAGTTGCCAAGTACAAGCCAACCTGATTCACACTCATCTGCAGAACTTACACAGCATGGTCACCCCATGGCCCTTCTACACTTGGGGGCTTGATCTGGTGGGACCAGTTAATCCACCATCACATGGGTATATATGGATCCTAGTGGCTACGGAGTATTTCACCAAATGGGCAGAGGCAGTACCACTCCGTAAGGCCACGAGAGGAGCAGTAGCAAACTTCATCAAGGAGAACATAATTGTCAGGTTTGGAGTACTCCATAGGATTATCAGTGACAATGGCACACCCTTTGTCAACAGTGATGTGAGGAAGATGCTGGAGTTCTACCAAGTCAAGCACCATCGTTCATCGTCCTATTACCCTCAAGGGAATGGGCAGGAAGAGGCGACAAACAAGACCCTCATAAAGATCATCAGTAAAATGAGCCAAAATACATGGGAGGATGGGTGACGCATCTGCCAGACGCTTTGTGGGCTTACAGAAATTCACCAAAGTCAGCCACAGGGTTTTCACCATTTTCCTTGGTTTACGGGACAGAGGTCGTAAGCCCAGCAGAAGTGATGACTTCCTTTTTAAGAGTTATGTAGATGCAGAAGAAAGAAAAAGAAAAAGAAAAGGAAGCCTTTACGGCAGAAAGATGCGAGGACCTAGAAGGGCTTGACAAAAAAAAAAGAAAAAGCTCATGAGCGCAACCGCAGATACAAACAAAAGACGATTGACGTCTGTGGCAGAATGACTAGGGAAAGAGTGTTTGTAGAAGGACAACTTGTATTGAAGGTAGTAGACCATGTCAGGCAAGGATTGGCAGGACCATCTAAGTTTTCACCAAAATGGGAGGGACCCCTCGTAACAAGAGAAGCGCATACAACTGGATATTATCGTCTAGCCCAGACAGATGGTAAAGACTTGATGGATCCTATCAATGGCAAGTGGCTAAAACATTATTATGCTTGAAAGAAAATCATGTAGTTTTCCCTTTTTGTTTAATTAAGTTTTCTATTTTCTTTTCCTTCAAGTGACTATGTCACAAGGCGAGATTGTAACATGCTTTTATCAGTATATAATGAAAAAGTATGAAGTATTATAAAAGCATATTGTATCGTAGTCATAGCAAAAGCAATAACAAAGTGTAGCATCATAGTTACAAACCCAAATTATGGTAGTCATATCAGACTTGCCAAATAAGTGGTATAGAAAACATAAAGTGTACTAGAAAGGGGAATAAAGGAAGAAAAAATAAAAATAAAAGGGGAAACTACATAATGAACGAAGCCCGGAAATAAGAGGCTGGTCTCCAAAGTGACTGGATCCACCAATGGTAGAAAGAAGGCGCTCACGACGACCCTCCAAGTCCGCCACCTCCTTCCTCAGAGCCTCAATGCGTGAATCAATGGCATCAACAGCAGGCTGAACTTTCTTCATGAAGAAGGCCTGGGCAATCTCACAAAGATGGTCCAAAATGAACTCCACAGCAAAGCCCACACTAACAAGCTCCTGTACCGTAGCCCTCCACTATAGGATCCTCTTGGCGGAAATAATGTCAGCGAAGTTGTGCTCGATGTCGTTCATCACACTCCCCAACAACTTCAAAAAGTTCTCCCTAGCAAAACGGCTAAGACGGAATCCCTGCATGAAGTCACCACGACTGCTATAGACTGCCTCCAAGTGAGAAGCACAATCCTCAGGAACTCTAAAGCCATGGAAGTCAACATAGGGAGGCCCAGAACCCCAGAAGTCCGCGGGATCGAGGTCATTAACCTTAGGCTGATTAAAACGAGTAAAGAAGGCTGTTGCCTCACTTATAGGGTCTGGAACTGTGGCAGAACTGCTGCCCACCTTAAACTAAGAAGGGGTAGTGAGAATCGGACCTGACAAGGAACATGTAACGCGGTGTGAGAAACCATGATGTAAAAAGGATGAACTCCTAATGAAGAAATGAAGAAAGGGATGAGAGGAAGAAAACATACCAGGACCCGTGAAAATGGGGGTTGCAGGGATGGCAGGAACTGGTGTTGGTACTGTAGGAATGGAAGAAACTGGTACTGTAGGAACGGCAGAAACTGGTACTGTAGGAACAGCAGAAACTAGGGCTAAAGGTATGCCAGAAACGGGTGCTGCAACCTCTGCAATCAGGAGAACAGACATATGAAATGGATGGAGATTGCATCAGAAGGTTATGTAGATATATATAAAAGGGAGAAGAAAGAAAAAGGCAATGATAAAGGGTGAAAGGGAAACTTAACAAGTATGAGAGATACGTACCCATGGCCTCGGCCTTGTGATCATCACCCTCCTCCTCGTCAGAATCAGAAATCATCTTCTTCATGATGGGTTTGTCATCAGAGTTCTCAAGAACCTCCTCAGATCCCTCAAAAGACAAGTCTGCATCAGGCTCACGTGCAGCAGAGCTAGGGATAGAAGAAGGGGTAACCACCAAAGAGGAGTCGTCCTTCATGGCCTGAAGCCATGAAAGGATCGTTGGTAGAGATAACAAGAGGGTGGCAGGAGAGGCAACCTCAGTCTGGGAAGTAGCCGGAGGAGTAGCTCCCTTTTGGGGAGTAAGAGTCTTGGCAGGAATGGGAGCAGGCTCACTAACCCTTTCAGTATGAGTACCCTTACCTACAGGTACCAACTCGGTGGAAGGGATAACAGTCTCAACAGGAATTCCCTATGTAGCAACAGGAGCGACAAAAGCCATAGCCTCAGCCACCACATTAGCCCCATCAAAGAAACCTTCCATGGGTGTACCCATGGCGACAGAAATATCCTCAGCCGTGGGGTGATATACGGAGATAGGCTCGGGCTCGGCTTGAGAAACACGAAAAAGAAAATGTAAAGGAAAGGGATGTATAATCATTGATAATGCAAAAAGAATAGGAGAGAGAGAGAGATGGGGCAACCAATGACACGTGGCAAGGGAAATATATGCAAAAGAGAAAAAGAAGACAAAAGGAAAAGAGGGATACATACCTCAAACTCGGGCTCATCAAGCTATATAGGACGAGTGGCAGACATATCCTCCTTGTGCTTAGATTGCAAAAGAAAGTAGAAGACAAGAAGAGGGAAATAAGTCAACAAGAATATGGGGTTAGCCGCAGAAAAGCCCTATACAAAATAACGAAGATGAAGTAAAATTAGAGATAACATACTCTCCTCTCAGTAGTGGTGGATGTAGGGGGAGGAGATGTCTTCTTCTTGCTGCCTCGGGTCCTGCTAGAAGGAGGAGCATCAGCAGATGGCCGCAGAGCAGTAGGTCTAGACTTGCTTGTAATAGGGCGCCTGCTAGAACGGGTAAGAGCAGAAGGGGGAGGAGAGCTCTCTAAAACTATGTTACCTACGGGAGGAAGATCACCCTCAAAAGACACAATGTCTGAGCAGGTCTTAGAGGAGTCATCACCCTTCTTAGCAAACTTAGGCTTGGCGGACCGAGGTGCAGAACTCTTTTTCACGGGCACAAAGATGTTTGTCACCTTCACTCTCTTCTCCCAGCCCGTGGGATAGTCACCAGCATACCAGAACCACCCTCTCTCCTTCTCAACCCACTCAAATATAGCAGACCGACTCTACTTCTTAGCATACACCACCACAGACTTGGTGGGAATGAGCAATCGAGGGTTGGCGGAAATAACTGCACTAAAGCCATCAGGAGGAACGAGAGAAAACCCACGGCTGCCCAACAACTCCTGCTCAAACGAGGTCATCATGGCCTGCCAGTACCCATGCATAGCAACAGTACAAATACCCTCCCTCTGTGAGCCATAGTGACTATAGTAAAACGCTTGCTCCAAAACACAAAGGCAATATGCCGCAGGAATGGCCGAGGAGAAGTAAGGGACTCTATAATGGCAGAAAAGTCATCGGGAATATCCTAATCCAGCCCAAACTGCCTCCTCACCCTATCAGCAAAATAGTGCACAAATCAAATACTCCCATCAACCAGATAAGGCAACCACCCAGCATTGGTGGCCGCCAAGTAAGTGATACCCCTCTTATCAAAGCCAGTCAACGGGGTAGTGGTCCCAGCAGTGTCAACAAAAGGACCCATGGCAGAATCTGTACATGTATAACCTGTACCCAAGTTCCTATATGCTCTCCAAGAAAACCCAACTCCCTTATCGAAGAACTCAACGGCAGGATGCCTAATCGGCTTCAAACCAACCTAACGAAAAGCTAACATAAAATCAGACTCAAACCGACCACAAAAATCAGTAATAACCCTCGGGCATGATTGGTATCTCTCCTTAGCATAGCGAACAAGCCTACACTTTGCCAAATGCCTAGCACAGCGCTCATACAACAGATGCTGTAGAATGGTACTATGAACAGGGGAAGTAACTATTTGGCAAGAACCTGCCTGATCCTCATTACTCTGCAAGATATCCAACTGAACATATAGGTGTCCCAGAAACATGGGTGCTAACGGCAGACTCACCCTAGCAGATATCTTAATGGCTAACCGAAAATACAGAGGCTTCACAGCATAGTGAGGGTGAGAGCCAAAAATGAACTTATAGAGCCAACACGTGATGAAGGCCGTACGACGATCAGCGATGGAGGCCTTAGGGAAAGACTCGACCTATTGTGATAACTTCGTGTTGCCACTCATCCCCTTCCTCATCTCGGCCTCCACAGCCTCTTTTTCCAGAGAGAGCTCCAAGGCACCAGGGTCAACATCACCAAGAATAGGCAAAAGCAACTGGTTTGCCACATCTTCCAAGGTCACGGTGATGTCACCGCAGGAAAGAAAGAAGGTTTGAGTAGCGCTGCACCACCGGCGGACCAAATGGCGGAGATTAAACAAGTTTCTGTAGTTAAACAAGTAGCGTGATGAGACAATGGCCTTCAACACACCGACCCGCTGTAGCGCCTCCATAAAACCCTTGTCGGATAACTCGTTGTCCATCCATTCCTTCCAACCCAAAGCTGTACTCGATCCAAACTCGAAGAGAATGGGTACAGGGAGCGAAGTACCCTGGCGGATAACAAGATCTGGAATCGAAGAAGCCAACGGAGCCCAAGATATATCCGTGTTGCGACGGCAAAGGGCAAACCACACACGGCTCAGCGGCGGCAGCGTGTACTCATCGGGGACTTTCAAAAAATGGGCATGGGCATCATACCACGGGTCTATGAGAGGAGCGCACTCACTATCAGGATCGCGTCGTGCCTTCTCCTCATCGGAATGGTCCGATTCGAAATGGGCGGCCCCTTCGCCTACATCTTGCGTGGAAGGATCATCGGAGGCAATCTCTTTTCCCTTACGACGGGAAGAACCTTGCCTTTTCATCGGCGTTATGATGGAGTAGTTGATCGGAGTAGATGGGTGATAGTGTTTAAGAAAGAAGACACAGTGAAGGAAGAAAAAGGAAGAAAGTGTTTGGAATACGAAGGGAATCTCTCTTACGTACCAATGTCATTAACACTGACACAAAAGGATACGATGGGTCAGCCATCGGATAAGGGATGGAATTAATGAAGCGGAAGCTATGTTTTAGAATAACTGCTAAATTGGGAAATTCGAAGAGACAACACTGTTCATGGCAAGAAGAAAATAATAATAATAATAATAAGTTGGGATCCACTATTCGAAAAAGCTCGTGAAGGGAAAGAAGAAGGAAAGACAGAAAGGACAAGAAAGTCTTTTGTTCGCATATGAACCGCATGAGCACTTCATATGCTCAGAGGGCTAAATGTTGATGCTCATTTTGGGGAAGCCCAATTGCAGGAAGAAACCCAAAAATATGGGCAGAAAAGAGTTAGTGGATTGAGAGAAAAAACATTAAACCCGAATGGCAAGAATAATGGATCATAGGCCCATAAAGTAAATAAATGGGCCTAGAGGAAAGCAAATGGGCCTAAAGGAGCCCAGAGAAAGAAGTAGTAAACCCATGGGCATTATGTGATGTAGAAAAGTAAGAATGGGCCACAATAAGCCCGAAGTAATGAAGTAAGAAAATAAGAGGTTGATGGAAAGCCCATGAGCCCTAAGGATGAAAGATATGGCAATTGGGTAAGGGAAGCCCAAAAGAATTAGTAAAAGCCCATGAGAATGCAGAATTAGAAAATGGGCCGAGGATGCCCAAGGAAAGCAAATGGGCCGAGGATGCCCAAGGAGAAAGAATTGGGCCAAAGGAGCCCACAAGCAATGTAATGGGTCAAGAAAGCCCAAAGTAGCATGAGTATAAATCCAATGACCATACTGGGTTATTGTAGCCAATTGAGAGAAGAGCATGCAGAAGGCCCAAAAGAGGCCCAGTAAGCACGGGTCAAATAACACCACAGCAAGAATAGCAGAGTGGCATGGCAGGAATGGTAGCAAGATTACGGATTGAGCAAAGAGCGGGCTAAAGAGAGAAAAGCCCAAAATCAAACAAGGCCTAGCCCTTGAAAGGAGTAAGCCAATAAAGAATGGAAAACCAGAAAACAATTCACGCCATAAGAGGTCAAGGATGAGTGGCAGAATACACAGATGAACCTTCAGACCATGGCAAACGTATGAGCAGCGGACAAGCTTTGGACGTACACGGAAGTGGAGCACGCGCAAGGCCTAGGCACTACCAACCTGTACCTAGCCAATATAGGAGTGATGGGCCATGGGTCAGAGGTAAGAGAGGGTATGGTCTAGCGGTGGGGGAAGGGAAAGCTTATCCTGGGGTCCCTACTCAAATTCTTTTGGGGGAAATGTCCTACTGAGATTACATACCACCCAAAAGAAGGAAGGATGAGTTGGAACCATTAGGTGCATGCCATGAGGGATAGCAAGAGAGAATACCCACCCTATGGTGAATAAAAATGCAACGGTGAACAAGCAAATAAAACAATTTTCTTTTTCTGGTAACGGGGAGTGGCACAGCCAGCACAGGTTAGTGGTGGTGGCTGGGCAGCTGATAAACCAGTGGGTGGTCGGGAAGGACACCCTAATTCAGACAAAAGTAGTTAAGAGCTAAAATGGTAAAAAACCAGTCACGACAAGCAGTATATAAAGGGCTCTCGCTGTGCACATTTGGGGGATCGCAACAGTAGTAACCACGAAGGGAGAATTACAGCACCACCATCACACTACACAAGAAAGCACTAAGAAAGAAAGAAAAGAGTGGGAAAGAATTAAAGTAACAAAACAGAGAAAAAAGAAGCAGAGGATCAGGAAGAGAAATAGAGAGTGTGGAATGGCAGGCATGCACCAATAGGCTAATCCCTTCTCTCCCTTTAAAAATCTATCATCTATTAAGGATTAAGGATTTTTCTGGGCATAAGCTATTTAGGCCTGTTCTCTCAAAGTGGGTAATTTCTATGGTAGGATTTTCCTGAGAGGTTATTCACATTGAGGGAGTGGTTTCCTCCTTGGTCTTAGTCCATTACTTATCGTTATTATTTTTGTTAGGTTCTAAGTACTTAGGAACTAATGTATTAGGACTCTAATTTGTATTGTTGGCAAACTATGATCAAAACAGATGTTAGTTTTGTTTAGACTTGCTCAAAGTATAGGTCTTTTATGTAAAGTTGGAATCAAGTTAACTACAGAATTGAGTGTGAAATTCTGACTGGCTCGATCAATCGAGAATTAGACTCGACCGATCTAAAGTCGGGCAGAATGTTTTTTCTGCAGAATTTCCAACTCAGCCCTAAGCCAATATGACGTGTAGGGTTTTATGTTTTGCCCTAGGTATAAAAGGGAAACCCTAGCCATGTTTGTGTAGTTGCTCATTTTGCTATGTGTGTGAATCTCTTGTGAGATCTGAGAGGTGGTTGCCTTCACACATGCTTAGAATTATCAAGAAGGAGATTTCATTGAGAGCTTGATGATCATTCAGTTGCTGCAATAAAAGCTTAAAGATACACAAGCAAGAGTGCTTGTACTTGTTGGAGAATCCAAGAAAGAAGGAGTCTGTGGTCTCGAAGCTTGCACATGGTCATGTCAGTAAGTTTTCTACTGGTGGGTAGCAATAGGATGTTAGTGGTCTAAGTCGCTATTGTGAAATTTTGATTCTTTCATAGTGGATTTAGGTTTACCTTGAGGATAGCTAGATTAAATCCTCCCCAGGTTTTTACCGGTTTGGTTTCCTGGGTCATCATATCTTCGTCTTCTTTATATTCTGCACTTTACATTGATATGATTATATAATTGTGTTAACCTAGATCTAAAATTTGGACTAAGTAATCACTTGGCTAATTAACAAGGTTAATCCAATTGTGTTTTAAGGGGTCTAAAAACGTACAAGTGGTATCAGAGCGGGTTGCTCTTTCGTTTTAGATATTTTGATCTAAGAGCTTATCCTTGACCCCTGTTGTTATGGATAATTTGAAGTGTCTTTCTGATCATGTTTCTGCTCATGTTTCTATTGATCTTATTGATGCCTATGAAAATCTCCGTAAGGAATTATCTAAATCTTTGAAAATTGTTAAGAAATTCAAGGAAGAGTTAAAATTGACTAATCTTGAAAAAGAGGAATTGCTTGTTAGATTAGATGAAACTAATAAAAAGAATGAATTTTTGAGAAATCAAATTTCCTTTCAAGATGAGAAGATGAAAAGCTTGGAACAAGAGTTAGTTGAATCTAAAGTTAAAATTGAAAATTTGACTAGTACCAAGCCTGCTATTGATAACAAAAGTTTTTCTGTTTCTCTTAAGCCTAAAACTGAGAAAGTTTTTATCCCTCATTTCAAGAGGAATAATAAAGAAAAGACTTATTTTGTTAGGTTAGACAAAGGTAAAAGTTCTGATGTAGACGCTGAAGTTTCTAAACCTAGGTCTAAACCTACTGTTAGAGAGCATAATAAATCTGTTTTTGTGCCTACCAGTCACTTTTGTGGTGTTATTGGTCATATTAGACCAAATTGTTCTTTGTTGAGGCAAAAACCAAAATCTGAGACTAGATTTGTTGTTAGGAATACTGATGTTCCTAAATTTGTTCTTGTTTGTCACTTTTATGGTGTCTCCGGTCACATTTGTCCTAATTCTCATAAATTGAAATTTAAGCATTCTGTGTTTCAATCTAGGATATGTGATGATATTTCTCCTGCCATAAGTCCATATAAATTGTTTCATATTATTTTGAAAAATTTAAGCTTGTTGGCTTGTGAAAGGAATTTGCAGGATTTCAGTCTTTCTCATAAGATTGGTGTAATCCCTCAAATACACTCTGCTTCTCATGGATTTTCACCTACAAAGCTGAAGACTCGTGCTAGATGGGTGAGGAAAGATTCTCTAAGGTGAGTGTTGTTTACTTGTCCTTGATTTAATTATTTCAATTATTTGTGGACATGTTTTGTTTCTGTTTTTGGTTGTTTTATTTTTCTTGAGGATTACATGAATTATGATATCTCTCTCTTGATTTAGAACATGCTTGACATTGTGGAGAAACTTGAATAGTATGTGTTATAGAAGTGCTAAGCTTTTTTTGATTTTGTGTGAGTATGTACTAATTTGTACATGTACTCAAGGGTTAATTAAGAAATTGATATTTCTTGTTTGTGTTCCCTCTATAGCTTAGTTAAGCACTGTCATGCATTGCACTTGCATTGTTCATTTAGCATAATATGTGCTTTTTGTTTTTTGTCATAAATTTTTTAAAACCAAAGAGTTTTTTGTGTTTTGTATTTCACATCTTGGATTTATAATCAAGGATTGGCCATATTATCTTTACATAACAAATTTATGTACCTTGTTTAACTTTGATGAACTTATTTATTGCACTTTGCTAGTCTGAGCTTTGTAGTGCATGTTGTGTGGGAAGATGAGTATAGTTTTTGATCACATGATCTTGATCTTGAAGTCATATGCCTTTGATTGTCGGACTTGAACTTGTTGAGAAAGGCATAAATAACCATCTCACCACTGTTTACTAGCCAATCATGAACACCTTAGTACATATCATAAGAGTTTATGCTCGAGAAAGTGTAGCACATGCACAAAAAGAACATAAGATGTAGCCTCGATTTAAATGCTAAAATTGGTGTGTACATTATTGGACTAAAATTAATTCAATCAAATAAAATTGGTGTGTACATTATAAGGCAAATCAAGAAACTTACATGATTGCAAGCTTGTTTTCTAGGAGATGTGGGAGTTATATGATGTAACTCTTTAGGTGATAGTCTCTTTCAAATTTATGTGATGAATTTTGTAGAAATTGTGCTTGATTACTATTCACATATCACCTCACATGTATCTCAAGCTTTTGCTAGTTGCACACACTATACAAGTTACTCTTTGCTAAACTTGGTACGTTATATTGTGTGTGATCTTGTTGTGGCCATCCAAGATTATATGTTCCTTGATTTTGATGCAAATTGTGTTTTTGATGATTAAAAATCTTGTTTTTGGAAGATCTGGGTTGAATTCAAATGTTTTGAAAGACTTTTAATCTCATACTCATGCATTTCATTCATGAAATATTGTGCTTTGAGGAGTTTCTACATAAAATTGCTATGTTTTTCAAAAATTTGTGTTTTCCAGATTTTCGATCGATCGAGGGTGTTTTTCGATCGATTGAAATTGCGCTATAAATTTTGATTTGATTCTGCCTAACTCGATTGGTATTCGATCGATGCTCGATCGATCGAAACTGAAAATTAAGTTTTTGACCAAATTTTTTTTTTCATGCATCATTTATGTTTAGGATTCACATGCATTGCATTGTTTTTTTTTTTTTTTTTTTTTTTTTTTTTTTTTTTTGGTATTCATCTTGCAGTTTTGCAGTCATATCTCTCATTGTTTTCACACATAACATGCATACACTTTGCTAAATTGGGTACTCAACTTGATTTAAAAATTGATTGATTAATGTTTGAATTATGTACTTTTTATTATATGCTATTTTTTATGTGTAAATTGTAGAAAATATTTTTCTTAAGAGATATGATGGATAATCAATGTGCAAATATTTTCTCTACTCATGCAACTGTTTATGGGACACATAGTGTCAAGTTTGCATTTATTGAAAGAGATAATATTTTTCTTCATGTGTATCCTCAACTTAGTTTTTATTTTTTGCTAGGTTTGTGTCTTTTTATTTTTCCCCACCTCCTATATTTTCCCCAAAACTGTTTTTCCCAACACTTGTTTTGTGTTTCCTATTTTTATAGGGGGGAAGCTAGTTTTTAACCTTTGTTGCTCTTTATAGGGGGAGTTGTCTCTATTTTCTATAGAGTTGAATTGTTTTGTATTCTCCTAATTCTCTATTTTCTCTTATTCTCCGTTGCGTATGTTTTCTGTCAACCTTCTGATTAGGTTGTCTTTGTCAATACGTGACAAAAAGGGAGAGAAATAGATAAAATGTGGGAATCATGTTTGTTTTGTTTAGGGAGAGTTAAAATTGTTTTTGAAAGGGGGAGAATTTTTTGATGCATCAAACTTAGGGGGAGATACTTTGTTGATATATGTTTCTTGTTTCACATTGTTTGTTGATTTATATTTATGAGTTATTCATGATATATGTCTTTATTTTTCTGTTAAGTGAAATCAAGAAGTTACTTTGCTTTACTTGTATTTTCCACACATGTGTTTATGCGTTTGTTGAGTGTTTCAGGAATATACAGGTTGATTTAGTTGTGCTGCTGTCTACACTTGCAACTGATGGATAGTAGTTAGGTTGGATTATTTTGTAATGGGCATTTTTTTTGTAAATGGATTTTACTTGTAACTTTGAGCATTGTGTTTGTGTTTTGTCACGGATTGCCAAAGGGAGAGTTTGTTAGGTTCTAAGTACTTAGGAACTAATGTATTAGAACTCTAATTTGTATTATTGGCAAACCATGATCAAAACAGATGTTAGTCTTGTTTAGACTTGCTCAAAGTATAGGTCTTTTATGTAAAGTTGGAATCGAGTTAACTGCAGAATTGAGTGTGCAATTCTGATTGGCTCAATTGATCGAGAATTAGACTCGACCGATCGAAATTCAGGCAGAATGTTTTTTTTTGCAGAATTTCCAACTCAACCCTAAGCCCATATGACGTGTAGGGTTTTATGTTTTGCCCTAGGTATAAAAGGGAAACCCTAGCCACGTTTTTGTAGTTGCTCTATTTGTTGTGTGTGTGAATCTCTTGTGAGATCTAAGAGGTGGTTGCCTTCACACATGCTTAGGATCATTCAGTTGCTGCAATAAAAGCTTAAAGATACACAAGCAGGAGTGCTTGTACTTGCTGGAGAATCCAAGAAAGAAGGAGTCCGTGGTCTCGAAACTTGCACGTGGTCGTGTCAGTAAGTTTTCTACTGGTGGGTAGCAATAGGATGTTAGTGGTCTAAGTCGCTATTGTGAAACTTCGATTGTTTCATAGTGGATTTAGGTTTACCTTGAGGATAGCTAGTTTAAATCCTCCCCAAGTGTTTACTGGTTTGGTTTCCTAGGTCATCATATCTTTGTGTTCTTTATATTCCGCACTTTACATTGATATGATTATATGATTGTGTTAACCTAGATCTGAAATTTGGACTAAGTAATCACTTGGCTAATTAACAAGGTTAATCCAATTGTGTTTTAAGGGGTCTAAAAACATACAATTTCATTTCTCGTCTTTGCAATTTCACTTATAATTTTGTCTTGCCTGGCAGCAAGCGCATCTCTTTTATTGTTTTATTATATCTGCCGTAGCTCTTTTGCAATTGTTTTGTTTTGTCTAAACAGCAAGTGTGTTGCTTTAGTTACTGTCCCGTTGTATCTGCCTACCATAACTCTGTTGGCACAGCTACGCCTGCCATGAGCATGTGATCAAAGTTTTAGCAAAAAAGGGCATTGTTTGTGCACAAGCTGGACCGAGGTGAGCTGTAATTGGACCAGTCCTGACTCTCCTACCCAGTACACTTAGGCCTCAGTGTAGCAGGAGGCAGCCCAGCCCACAATCTCAAAAAGACCCACCACACTGTTCAATTATATGCTTTGCAAAACCATATATTAAGGTTTTGTTGGTATGTCACTCGAACTAGGAGCTAAGACAAGCTCTAAATGAGACGGAATTGTGAAAAGAAAGGATAAAAGGAAATATACAAAAAAAAAAAAAAGCCATATTTCTCGCATCTACATTGGCCTTGATCATTTCTCGTGATTCCTCTATCCCCAGGTATTGGGAATGAGAGGCAGCAAGGAGGGCAGCTCCAATGCCAGAACCAGCGGTAGAGTTTTGTTCATCTCTATTAAAAAGAAAAAGAAAAATAAAAAATTGTATCTCTATTAAAATTCCCTCCAATACAAACGTGTAAGCATTTCCACACAGTTGACAACCTCGAGTTTGACAACTTCATCTTTACCATTCATTTTTTCCTTTTACGTTCCATACACAACTGTAGGTAGATTTTTTTTTTTCTTTTTTCTTTTTTTCAGCCTTTAATCTTGGAAATAAAAATTTTGAAACATAAAAAACCAAACAAAAAATTGAATCAAACATAAATGACCAAAATGAAAATTTTATAATGTAAAAAGCTAAAATTAAAACAATCCCAAAGTTCAAAAACTAAAAATGTACTTTAATCTTGATAATATTAATTATTAATGTGAGCCGTAGAATAAATCATTTATAAATGGAGATGATATTTTTCCGGTGCTTTGAGCTTTCCTATGAAAAAAAAAAAGAAAAAAAAATCTCACATCCATCAAAAGCATTGAATGTGAGTCTAGTTAAAGGATAGAAAATGAGAAAGGAATAGAAAAATGAAAAGATAGAAGAGATTTTAGTTTCTCTCATTTGTGTTTGGTGGGGATGGAAAAGTGTAGGGATGAAAAAAAAAATGACTTTGTATAAATTTACTCATATACCCTTATTTTGCTGAAAACTGAAAACACTGTAGCAAAATAATTTTTAAATGTGTAAATAGTGCCGTGGGACCAATTTTTAATATATTTTTTTTCTGAATAAAGTGGTTGTGTATCCCATGAATAGTGCGTGAATAGTGCATGAACAGTAACTTTGTCTCCTACCCAGAAACGCATGCATCAAAAAAAAAAAAAAAAGGAAAACGCCAAACGCAAACGCACTGGCTTTTTCAGCCGAATCCAAATAGTCACTTCCTCTCTATTTCATCCCCAACCAAATAGAACCTAAAGTGGACTGGGTTACTTCTGCTAAGCTCAAACTGTCAGTGGCGAAGCCATGTTGGGCCCAAAGGGGGCCTTGGCCCCTCCAAATCATTTATAAAAAAATTAGTAGATATATTTGTATAATAGTGATCCCGCAAGTTTATCCTTTTTTAAAGAAAATATATGCTTTTAGCCCCTCATTCCCAGCTAAAATATATGCTTTTGGTCCTTCATTCCCGGCTAATATATATATATATATGTGTGTGTGTGTGTGTGTGTGCGCGCGTATAATTAGTATTTATTGTATTTGAGTAGAAATTCTAAAATACTAACATTTTATCTTAATTAAATAGGATTAGAGCATCCATAGCAACTGTTGCAAAAATTATGTCATTTTACCACACTAAAGGCCTACTTTATTATTTTACCCCATTATTTTACAACATCCCAATTATCAGATGTTTTATCATTCAATTCTATATATTAAAATAATATTTACTACACATTAAAATAATATTTACAACTCATCAACACAATCAACAGTCATCACACTGCTGCCAACAACCAACAGCCACCACCACACAACCACCACATCCTCCACAACCAAAAACACAACTCAAAGCAAATCCAGACAAATCCAGCCAAATTCCACAACAACCAACCATAACCCCAACCCAAACAACCCATCAAATCCCAGCCAAATCCTTCACGACCCAAACAAATCCCAGCCAAACCCCAACCCAAACAAATCCAGCCAAATCCTCCGCCACCCATCAACTGCCTCAACCAATCATCGACCCAAAACCCCAACCCAACCAACCCATCAACAAAAAAACTCAAGTAACCACCGGACCAAAACCCACAACGCTGCCGCAACCAACCTCGACCCACAATGCCGCCGACACAAAACCTTGACCCACAACCCATAGCCCACCAACACCAAATTGGAAGCCCAACCACCACCACCACCTCAACCACAAACCCCGACAAACCCACCGCCTCCACACCTTCACCCATACCCACTTCCAAGCCCAAAACCTTCATAATCCAAGTCAACCCAGACTCCAAACCCACCAACTTCATCGCCGTCATCGTCATCACCGACCCATACAACAGACCCACACCGACATTTCTCCCACACCGACATCGCCAACCTATAGCCTAGCCCATCCGAACCCACCCACCTCCATCGGAACCGAACCCATCAAACCACAGCCAAAAAAAAAAAAACAAAAAAACCATTGCTAGAGAGAGATCGGCGTCGGCGTCAGCGTCGACGTGGAAGTGATCGTCAGCGTCGGCATTGGCGTGGGCATGGAAGAGCAGTGAGGGTTGGGGTTTGAGAGGAGAGGATTGGGGTTTACCAGGTGAGATTGACGGAGAGATGAGGGAGAAAGAGGAATAAAAAAAGAATAAATCATATGCACCACGCGTTCCGTACCGTGTCAAATTTGTGACTCTACTGTAGCATGTTGCAAAAAATATGAGATATGGCACATCTAATAAATGGGGTCAAATGGTGTTTGATGTACCAAATGTGCCAAATATTTAGCATTTGGCACATATGGCACATCTGCTGTGGGTTCTCTTAGAATCCTATTAGAGATAATTGTATACATCATTAACTTTAATTAAGGGATCATTCATAAATTATGATGAGTACACATTGTTACTGTAACAATTTTAACAAAGAAAAAAAAAAGGAAAAAAAAAGAAAAAGAAGAAGAAGTTATTTTTGCTCCTTCCTCACTAAAAAATTTCTCTAGCTTACTTTGGAGCATTACACAGTCACAGATGGCATCACCAAGTTTTGCTAATCTGCTTCTTGAAAGTTAATCTGCTTTGCTTTTTATTTTTCTTCTTTTCTTTACTTCTTCGTTTAGTCCACTAGTGGCTTATTCAGATAAGATTTTCTTTACATATTTTAGATCACAATCTACTTTAAGTCCTACACGTGGTGGGTTGCACTTGCACTTCAAGTTGTCTTCCAAAGCAAAGTTGTACTCCCCAACCTACACTTCAATTTAGACTACAGTTTGATACAAATCCTACATGTGGGACCCTAGGTGTGATTTTTCTTACCTTTGTTATTAGTCATTAAATTAATTAACCTATTATATGATATATAAATATAATAAACTATTATTAAAACTTATACAAATATACTGTCTAATTTTTTTTTTTAATAGTAAAAGGAAAATTATTGAGAATTTTACTTCTAATTCGATATTTGATGATTCCCTTTCAAAAAGTATATGTAGGGTCAAAGGCCCAAATCCTATATTGGGCCTTAGGCCTATCCGAGGGGATGGTCGATCTGAGGACAGTCCGAGGAGGAGCAAATGATATTGATTGATTCAGGCTCAGGATTCGATGAGCAAGGTAACAATGGAAAATCAATCTGAGGAGAAATAAATCCTCAGACACGATAAATACAACTCTAGTAGTAAGGACACGTATCATGAGCGTACAAGGATGAACGGAACTCAGAAATATCTAAGGAAAAGCTACTACCACCGCATTAAATGCGTTGTAGCTACTTTTCTGGCTGCATTTATGTGGATAAGACCTCTGAACAGTGCTGCCTTGGCTACCACAACTCATAGAAGGCCCAAATGAGTGTCGGATAGGACAGGTACTTAAGTAGGGGCTCAGATGACCGACAAGTGTGGGGTCAGGATGACCCAGAGGGAGATATATAAGGGGAGAGACCCTTCATGAGGAGGAGATCGAAAAAATGAGGGAAAGAAGATTGTGGTAATAGAAATTACCTCTGTATCCAATTGTGATCATCACATTCAGCTGTTAACCTCCTCGGACCAAAGGTTTGTGAATATTAATGTCCCTTATTTGCACCTGATTATCGTTTAATTCCATATTAACCATTATTAAACTCATCAAGGCTTAGTTCTTTGACCCACTCTCTACAAATTTATTGTATTGGGCTCATTGGGCCGAGATCCTACACATTTTGGGTTTGGGCCACAAAAGGGGACCCTACAATTGGCGCCGTCTGTGGGAAGAACTTGTGTGTCAGTGAGTGCAACGATAAATATGGTGGGATCAGGTCCACACTAAGCAGGTCCTGCAGATTCTTAACAGCTGGACAACTTTCTTAACCTTGAACGGGAAAGGGATCGGGAGAGGTATCGAGAAGGTAGCGTGCGTACTACCCATACGAGCAAAAGCCATTCTAGGATGGGAAGTCATGTGTCCCCAAGGCAAGGCGGTAACAAAGCCTTGCACAAGGAGATTGATGACTTGAAAAGGAAGCTACGTCGTGCGTAACAGAAGCGGTCCCCTTCTAGTTCTGATACGTCCTCCAATGATGAAGGGGACGACAATTATAGGCAAAGGTTAAGGACTCCACCAAGCGAAACTTTTTCTTTTGAAGAAGAGCGCTGTCATGAACGCAGACGCAAAAGCCCTTCACGTAAAGGCCTAGGAGATGACGCCATGAACAAAGCCTTGGATCGAATCTCCAAGTCACCATTCACATGCAAGATAGAAGGGGCTAAACTCCCTCGGCAATTCCATCAGCCTACATTCACCATGTATAATGGTCGAACAGATCTCGTAGAACATGTAAGTCAGTTTAATCAGAGGATGGCCATCCATTCCAAAGATAAGGCTTTGATATGCAAGGTATTTCCGTCCAGCTTAGGACCGGTGGCGATGAGATGGTTTGATGGCCTGAGACCAAACTCCATAGGTTCCTTTAAACAGCTCACCCAAGCCTTTGGCTCTCGCTTTATCACGTGCAGTAGGGTCCCTCGGCCTTTGGATTCTCTACTGTCTTTGTCCATGCGAGAAGGGGAGACCTTGAAAGCATACTCGGATAGGTATTGGGAGATGTACAATGAGATAGAGGGTGACTTTGATGACGTCGCCATCAGTACCTCCAAGAGAGGCCTCCCAACCGAGCATGGCTTAAGAAAGTCCCTAACAGGAAAACCTGTCACTAGCCTGCACCAACTCATGGATCGAATTGACAAGAACAAAAGGGTTGAAGAGGACCAGCAATTGGGTAAAGGTAAAGTGAAGGTTATCCCTCAGGAGGAAAGGGATTTCAAGTCGGACCAATTCAATACTAACCGAATTCGAAGAGATTTCGCTGGATAACCAGGATCTGCCAATGCCCGGGTGATTAATGTCGTGTTCTAAGAACCAGTGCGCCAAGTGCTGGAAAAGATTAAGAGCGAACCATTCTTCAGATGGCCCAATAAGATGGCGGGAGATCCCATGAAGTGTAACCAGAACCTTTACTACCACTACCACCAGGACCAAGGACACACCACCAAAGATTGCAGAAACTTAAGGAACCATTTGGACCAGTTGGTCCGAGAAGGGAAGTTGAAACAATTCCTACATCACTCTAGCAACCAAGGGAGCCAAACGAATCTAGAACCCCGGAGAGATGCTCCTTCAAGACCTCCTTTAGGCACGATAAAGTTCATTTTTGCCGCCCCAAGGAGGACTGGTTCTTGTCCCTCCAGAGTAATGTCTATGGCTCGGTCGGCCGCCGAAGGCTCTAGTCCGACGCCAAAGAAGGCCAGACTGAACGACCAATCGGCCCTAAACTTTTCGAAAGAGGATAAGATTGGAACCATACAACCCCATAATGACGCTTTGGTGGTCACGCTCAGAATTAGGGAGTATGACATAAAGAGGGTCATGGTAGACGACGGTAGTGGCATTGAGATCATGTACCTTGACCTATACAAGGGGCTGAACTTGAAGCCCGAGGACTTGACGGCCTATGATTCCCCTCTGTTAACTTTCAGTGGGCAGGTTGTCATTCCAAAGGGCCAGATCAGATTGCCCGTGCAGGCTAAGCCAGAAATAGTGGAGGTGAACTTCATCGTGGTGGACTCTTATTCCCCCATACACGGCCATTGTGGGCAGGCCCTGGCTCCATGCCTTAGGAGTCGTCTCCTCAACTTTGCATCAGAAGGTGAAATATCCGTCAGACGGCCAAGTCAGAGAGATCGTGGGAAATCAAGCCACGGCTAGGCAGTGCCTGGTAGCCGCTATCTTATGTCGGCCCGAAGTCAAATCCTCGGCCCCTACTGAAAGGGGCTTATAGCAATTAAGAGCTCCGGCGTCGCTTGCCAACGGGTTAGCCGAGGAGGCAAAATGTGAGGGCTTGGAAAGGGTCGTCGTTGATGAGGATCCGGAGAAGTTGTTTCAGATTGGGGCTTAGTTGCCTCCCCCGGAAAAGGAAGAGCTGATGGAGTTTCTTAGGAAAAATGTTGATGTATTCCCGTGGAACGCTTACGAGGCCCCGGGGCTAGATCCAAGCTTCATCTGCCATCATTTAAATGTAAATCCGTCCGACATTCCCAGGAAGCAGCCCCCTCGGTGCCCGTCCAAGGAGCATGCAAATGCGGTCAGAAATGAGGTGATGAAGCTAAAGCAGGTAGGGGCTATTAAAGAAGTTTTCTACCCAGAATGGTTAGCCAATATTGTGGTAGTAAAGAAGAAAAGCGGAAAGTGGTGAGTTTGTGTGGACTTCATAGATCTGAATAAGGCTTGCCCAAAAGATCCTTTCCCTATGCCTCGAATGGATCAGTTGGTGGACGCAACAATGGGACATCCTCAGATGAGTTTCCTAGACGCCTTTAAGGGATACCATCAGATACCACTGGCTTTGGACGATCAGGAAAAGACGGCCTTCATCACTCCCATCGGAAACTACCATTACAAGGTGATGCTATTTGGCCTGACAAACGCAGGTTCCACCTACCAAAGGATGATGACCAGAATGTTCGAACCACAATTGGGTAAGAGCATTAAGGTCTACATAGATGATATGGTGGTAAAAAGTAAGGTGGTGTCTGAACATGTGAGAGACCTCGGAGATACCTTTGAAACTCTGAGAAGACATAGGTTACGTCTCAAAGCTTCCAAATGTTCCTTAGGAGTAGGATCGAGCAAATTTTTGGGCTATATGGTAACCCACAAGGGAATTGAGGTCAGCCTCGATCAAATCAGGGCCATCCACAACCTGCAACCACCTCGGAATCCCAAAGAGGTCCAAAGGCTTACCGAAATGATTGCGGCCTTAAACCGTTTTATTTCCCGGTCGACGGATAGGTGCAAACCCTTCTTCCTCTTAATGAACAAATGGAAGAGATTTGAGTGGACCGAGGAGTACGTTTTGGCCTTCTAACAACTTAAGGAATATCTATCTCGGCCACCAATCATGTCCAGTCCTAAGGTCGATGAAGTCTTGTTCGCCTATATCGCTGTGGCCCCTCATGTGGTAAGTCTAGTACTAATACGAATGGACAACGGCATACAACGACCGGTTTATTATGTAAGCAAATCATTGCATGAAGCCGAGATCCGATATTTACCACTAGAGAATGCCATCCTAGAGGTGGTTCAAGCTACACGAAAGCTTCCCCACTACTTCCAGGCACACACAGTCATCGTTCTGACCCAACTCTCGCTCAGATCCGTACTTTAGAGTGCTAATTATACGGGGCGAATTGCTAAGTGGGGTACGATTCTGGGCACTTTTGACATTAAATACATGCCTCGTACCTCCGTCAAGGGCCAAGTTCTCGCTGATTTGGTGGCCGAATTTGCTGAACCATCGTTAGGAGGAGGGACAGAGAGACAAGACATGGATGAAAAATTGGTCGGCACAATCTCTCTACAAGGACCTATATGCTAGGAAGTATAATTTGATGGTGCAGCGAACCAAAGGGGCTCCAGAGTGGGGCTAGTTCTGTTTTCACCTAAAAGGATAACCATAAAAAAAATCACTCAGATTGGGCTACTCGGCCATGAATAATGAAGCTGAGTATGAGGCCCTGCTGGAGGGGATGTCCATAGTTCAAAAACTAGGCGGACATTTGCTCAATGGGGCTTGGACATTGTCAAACCTTTTCCCAAGGCAGTAAGGAACAAAAGGTACCTGCTGGTCGGCACTGACTATTTTACTAAATGGGTTGAAGTTGAGCCTTTAGCAAACATCAGAGATGTAGACGCTAAGAAGTTTGTCTGGAAGAACATTGTTACCTAGTTCAGGATCCCTCACACTCTTGTCTCGGACAATGGTCTACAGTTTGACAGCTAGGCCTTCAGGAGATACTACAGTGAACTGGAAATTACAAATAGATATTCCACCCCAGCTTATCCCCAAGGGAATGGGCAAGCCGAGACTGTTAATAAGGTCATAGTGAACGGACTCAAGAAGAGGTTAGAAGATGCGAAGGAAAAATTGGTGGAAAAGCTGCCACATGTCTTGTGGGCGTATTGAACCACGCCTCGCAGATCAACAGGGGAGACCCCTTTTTCGATGAATTATGGAGCCGAGGCTGTTATTCCTTTAGAAACAGGTTTTCCAACGCTAAAGACCAGCTCATTCAGTCCGAGCAGCAATAATAAGCTGCTACAAAAGAGTTTAGATCTTATCAAAGAAAGAAGAGAAAGTGCAATGGTCCAATTGGCGTACTACCATCAGAAACTTAGACAAGGCTATGATGCTAAAGTAAAGCTAAGGCCACTAGTGCCTGGAGACTTGGTGTTGAGGAAAGTTCTAGGCACGGCGAAAAACCCAACATGGGGAAAGCTAGGACCCAATTGGGAAGGACCATATCGCATCACCTTCGTGGCTGGTATAGGGGGCGTATTTTCTAGAAGATTTAGATGAGCATGTGATACCACGCCCTTAGAATGTAAACAACCTGAAAATGTATTATTATCAATAAATCCTTGCACCGTCTGACATTGTCATGCTTACTATCGCCCAGCTTAGGGGAAATTAACTACTTCTGGCAAACATTCAAGTATTAAACAAAACCTAAGTCCTGCATGGCTCCTCAAACCACAAGCTTAGGAGAAATTAATACTCAAGGGCAACTACATAAGTGTTCAAACAGGCCCTACTAGCGTACAAACAGAACCTAAGAATAAAACGGATCCAAGGTTATGCTTACATCCTTAACTCGAAGGCTTTAAGCAAATTTGAACTTATATTATTTGCATTAGTGGAAAGAAAGATGTCTCTAATCTGCCTCTTTTATTTTCCCTTACAAGATATAAGTCTGTCAATATCAACCTTTATTACCTAAAATTAATTCGCAACACAAACACCTAAGGTCCAGTTTTTGCTCTAGGGACTTAATTAAATTATTTATACTATTCAGATCCGTATTGTTGCTAGTTTTTGTTGGAGGCACAGTAACGACAGTTTGATGCTAAGTGTAAAATGATAGCCACACATAAGGCAAAAGAACAAAAGACGAAATAAAGAACATTCTCATTAACATAAGCGATAAAGAAAATACATTGACTCATTGACATAAGCGTCAATTTATAAATAAATAAAAAAACTAACTACAATGTAAGGAATCCTAGAAGGGCTAAGCTTTAACAGGAGGAGCAGGAGGATCTTCCTTCTGGCTTGGCTGGGAGGCAGGAGCATCCTTGGCTTTGGGGTCAGCTTCCTGAGTCTTGGCCTCCGCTTCTTTCGCCTTGGCTGCAGCTACACTATCTTTGGCAGCATCCTTGGCCTCCATGGAGAGCTTTTCCCCTTGTCCCTACCCTTTTCTTTCTCCACCTCGGCTCCTTGGCCTGGGCCACCAATTTGGCTGGGTAACTTGGAAGCCTCGGGGAGAGGAAGAGATTCTTAGATAGCAGGCGCTTGCTCGGCCTCTTCCGGAACAGGAGCAGGAGGAGAAGAAACAGCTCTGGGGACTTCACGAATGTCCGAATGATAATAAACACTCCCGAGTTGCCTCTAGATAGAGTCCGTAGGGACTCCCGCAACGCTAAGGGTCCTATCCCAAGTCGCGTTGCAGTAGTCCTTGCACACCTCCGAAAGCTCTTCCGTAAGCCTTATCTGCGTTTCCTCTATGCCAAGTTGATAAGAGGCCTGCTTCTCAGCCTCGACTACCTCCTTGGCTAGCTGAAGTGTGTCCTTGGCTCTTTGCAACTCAACCTTGAGATCCAAGACCGACTGTCTCTAAGTGGCCAAATCTATCTCAATCAAGTGTAACTTCTAGCGCTGATCCTCAGCTTGCTTTTCTACTGTTTTCAGACCAACTTCGGCACTTAAGCGAGCTTGGTTCACGTCCTTTAACTTCCTGGACAGCTCATTTTGCTCCTGTTTCACAAGCCTCAATGATTTCTCAACATCAGTGCGAGTGAGGGCCTCAGCTTTGGCCTGTTTACGAGCGTCACGGTACCACTCCTTGGCCAGGAAAACTTGTTGAGTTACCTGCCCCAAAGACCACCGAGAAATGACAAAAGTAAAAAACATATATATATATATGTGAAAGCACCGTCTAAATTCCAAACTCGCAAGTGTAAGGAGTACCTACCATAGCAAGGTCCCTCTTCAGTGACAAAAAGAGGTCATTCTGCTTGAAACGCCGGTAAGCCTCCATGTCCTTAGGGAGGAGTAAAGGCTGTTCCAAGGCTTCAACTATGTACCCTGCTTGCCCCTTTTGAAACTCTCGGACCGAGGAATTATAAGGGATGGGTGTCCCCTCCACCTCGAGCCGAGGGCTCCATGTGCGTTGGGTCATGCACACGTCCGCCCTGTTTAGCTCTTCCCGACTATCCACGGATTGAGATCTATTGTCCCGAGATTCTTGGACCACTTTCTAATGCTTCGTCCCCTTCCAAGGACCTACCTCCCCTTCCTCGAGCTCCTCAAGTGGCCTTTTCTTCTTCAGGTCAACCACTGGCTTCAAGCTGAGGTCAGTAGGGATCTGAGAGGGAGGAGGGGGAAGTTTAGGGGGAGCTTGGGACTTAGAGGCTCCCTTCGAGGTCGACTCCTTGCCCCTGGAGGCCATGAGCTCCTTTAAAGTCTTGCCGCCCTTGTTCAGCGCCATACAGTCTTCTTCTTCGGAGGAGGAGGAGCTGTCTTGGCAAGCGATCACTAGATTTGGAGGACGAACACCTGAGTTCCAATCTGATTCACCCTCGGCGTCCGAGATATTTATCGGAGAGGCTCTAGGAGTATTTCCTTCCCCAAATTGAAATTTGTCTATCTCCTCCTCTAGTGATAAACGAGATGATGCAATCCCCTCTTTGGGTACTGCCAATGCCTCGGGAAGAATCTGACGAAGCGGTCGTGGAACTGGGGGAAGATCTCTTGAAGCCAAAAAACTTGGCTTGGAAATGTCGATCCGAGCCAATCTGGAACTTCCAGCCCTTATTGCTTGGCCTGCGTCCTGGAAGATGCGAGACAAAGGCTCATAGTCCAAGATTAAATGAGCAGCCCGCAACTGTCCGTCTTCACTCACAAAAATCTCCGATTTTAGAAGATCATTGAGGGCTTGGACGTTGGTAAAACTAAGCCTCGGAGCAACGTGATTTTTATCTGTAAAAACATCCGAGAAGAAAACCATGGTCAGACCAATATATATTATTGCCAAAAGAGGTTGGAATGTTAAAAGCAGGCGAGAGAAAGATAAAAAGGGGGTAAATCCCTTGCCTAAAGGGACCAATCCTAAGGTACCCCACCTGGCTCTCTCGCCCGAATTGGGCAGTGAAGGCCGTCGGCCCACTCCCCGGAGACAACAAGGTAATTGTCCTTCATGCCCTTGTTCGACTTGGGTAGGCATGATATCATCTTGACGACATCAGACCGGGACTTGAGGTAGTACCCCGCGTCGACGAGCTTGTGGCACTCGTACATATGAATCACATCATGCCACGTGAGCCCCAAACCCATTTGCTCTTCGAGAGCGTCTACACAAGCCAAGACCCGAAATAGGTTGGGGGCGCACTGATGGGGAGTTAGTCTGTGATTAAGCAGGTAGTCCTTGGTTATCCTACCCATAGGGAGCGTTGATGATTTGCATAATTGAGTGTAATTTATCACTTATCAACTTTAAACTTTAGGCTAATTTTATTTATTTTGTTGATTTTAGACTTGATTTTTGTTATTTAAATTTTATTCCAGATTTGAAGAAAATAAAGATTTATTCAAATAAAAGAGATGTGAAGCAGCTAGAGGGAATATTGGGTCTGGATAAACGGAACTAAAGGAAGATTTCTTTATGGCCTTAGAAGCTAGCAAGAAACTGAGAAGGAGGCACGCATAAAAGAAAAGAGGGGTTGAACTAAAAGGAGCAACACGTTGGGGCTTTCGAAGCAAAACGTTTTGGGCTTTGGGCTCAACACGGTTTTGGGCTGAAAAAAAGAAGGCTGAACTAAAAGGGGCAACACGAAACTAAAAAGAAGAGGAGAGAGGGCTGAACAAGAAAAAGAAAAAGAGAGGACACATTTTTCAAAAGAGGGGTGCAGCGCTGAAGCTGAAAGAGAAAGGGGCGCTGAACAGAGAAGGGGCACTGAACAGAGAGGGCTGAACAGATAATTTTTCAGCATTTATTTTCCTTCGAATCTTCTCGGAAAAATGATGGTGAATTCATTTATGTTGAATTTAATTTTTAGCATGAACTAAATTTTCTTTATTTTAGGAAAACGATGTAATCTAATTCCGAACTATGCTTGTTTTTCTATGGTAATTTGAATTAATTATCTTCATGTTTGTCTGATTTATTCTGAGCTTATCGCTTCTAATTAACTGGCCATTAATTAGATGATTTTGATCTTGTGATTTGCTGTCGAAAGAGGGAATTATAGGATAAATCTTGAATATTTCAGCATATGTAAATATAGAGATCGAAAGACTTGTATGAACCTATGTAGTATTAAAATCGTTGGTCTTAATACTTTCTTGCTTTATTAAATTGCATACTCTTGTGTAAAATGATGAACAAGAATGTTTCCAACTGACTGTCGAAAGAGGCTTTTGGAAGAATTTGGAGATTGCTAACAAAGAGAGAGAATTAAATTCAATTAGCTAGATGAGTAAAGCATAGTGAGGGATTAGGTGAAATCGATTTCCTAGAAGTTTCTTTCTCATTAAGTTGATTTTCAAGCAACATCTCTCTTTTCCTCTGCGTATCTTTTATTTAAATTGATTTTATTTTGAATTCCAATTACAAAAACCTTAGTGACTTCTCTAGATAAAATCGAGATTAGCATAATTTTGGTATTTGTCAAAAGTAAGTTACCAATCCCTGAGGACGATACTCTTCTCATCACTTTACTATAAAACTACGATACTGTGCACTTGCAGTTTTACACCGATCAAGCGTCATTCCTCCCTCTATGAAAGCGATCATAGGAATAACTACTTTGCCCACCTCCCTATTTTCGAGCACTTGGTCCGGGGGGCAATATTGGAGGCCTACTCCTTGGGGGATATAGTATTTGGCTCTAAAACCCTCCATACCCGCCGGAGAACCTACTAAGTGTTTAAATCTACCCATCTAAACAGACACCAATGGCACCCGGAAAGACTTCTAAAAAAGGAAGAAGGCCGAGAAGGTAGGCCGAGAAGGAAAAGAAAACTCAAAAATGTAAACACTTACGGAAGCAGAAGCACTAAACTCTGAACCTTTGGGAAACCTTGAGAAAATTTTTCTTTTAAAGGAATGGAGTTAAAGAAGTTGGAGTGCTTGAAATTCTCTGAAGCGCTTTAGGTTTCGCGAAGGAAAGGAAAGAATGGTTTCCCTCAAGGCTTTATATAGAGGGAGAAAATGAGTGGGAATACTCCCGCTCAAAATCCTAGGAAAACTGTCAGCCATTGGATTGGCACTTCATCGTTAGATGCTAGGAACATAACGTCGCCCAAAGCATTTAATAACGCCTTGTGGGCTACGAAATGTCAGTAGCAATTATAGGGCACGCAAAGCGGTAGTTTCACACGAGTGAGGTAGAAAAGTAAATGATCTTATCTCTTAAAAGTCAAAACCCCATTTTTTCTTCGCGGAGAAGAGGGAAAACGCCGGAGTTTTGAGGGGCTATTGTAGGGTCAAAGGCCCAAATCATATATTGGGCCTTAAGCCTATCCGAGGGGATGGTCGATCCGAGGACAGTCCGAGGAAGAGCAAATGATATTGATTGATTCAGGCTCAGGATTCGATGAGCAAGGTAACAATGGGAAATCAGTCCGAGGAGAAATAAATCCTCGGGCACGATAAATACAACTCAGACATGTGTCCCAGCAATCCAGGAAACCTTTCAGGAAACTCCGGTAGTAAGGACACATATCATAAGCGTACAAGGATGAGCGGAACTCAGAAATATCTAAGGAAAAGCTGCTACCACCGCATTAAATGTGTTGTAACTACTTTTCTGGCCGCATTTATGTGGAGAAGACTTCTGAACAGTGCTGCCTTGACTACCATAACTCACAGAAGGCCCAAAGGAGTGTCTGATAGGACAGGTACTCAAGTAGGGGCTCAGATGACCGACAAGTGTGGGGTCAGGATGACCTAGAGGGAGCTATATAAGGGGAGAGACCCTCCATGAGGAGGAGATTGAAAAAATGAGGGAAAGAAGATTGTGGTAATAGAAATTACCTCTGTATCCAATTGTGATCATCACATCCAGTTGTTAACCTCCTCGGACCAAAGGTCCGTGAATATTAATGTCCCTTATTTGTACCTGATTATCATTTAATTCCATATTAACCATTATTAAACTCATCAAGGCCTAGTTCTTTGACCCACTCTCTACAAATTTATTGTATTGGGCTCATTGGGCCGAGATCCTACACACTTTGGGTTTGGGCCACAAAACAGGACCCTATAGTATAGATTACAATTTTGAATAAAAATATTTAACTTTTTATATTACTGCTTGTTTTTGACATATTTGGATTACGCATTAGTTAACGTTATTAAATATTTTTGTCAATCTTGTTTCTGGTTTGTTTGGATCCCTTGGATTTGGATTTAGATTTGGATTTGAGGGGGCCCAAATCCAAATCCTTTGTTTGGGTAAGTTAAAAGAAATCGATTTGGATTTGGTCCCAAATCCAACCAAAATTGGATAGGCCCGAATCTATGGATTTCAAATACCCGCACACACGGTGGAATTTGGAAATCTCTCACGCATTGTGCTCTATTTCTCTCTCGGCAAGCTTCTCTCTGTGACTCTCTTCCTAGCTGCAACTCACAAGCTCTTCTTCCATCTCTATCTCGGCAACTTTAGGTTTGTTTCTCTCAACACTTATCTTCCTTTTTAAATTCTCTAATTCTCTCTTTCAACTAAATCTAAATTCACGAAGGCTGTGGGTTTTTCTAGTGGGTTTTATTTGATTTTTTTATTTGTGGGTTTGTTTGGGTTTCATTAGATTTGTTTGCGGGTTCTGTTTGATTTGTTTGTGCATCTTGTTTCATGGTATTTTCAATGATTTGTTTTGGGTATGTCTTTATTTTCTATATGTCTTTTCGTTTGTGGGTTTGTAATGCAAATTATGTGTTTGATGAAATGCTTCTATGAACAGTCTATGAGTTGTGAAGTAATAAGTGAGAGAATATTCATTTGAAATAATGATGTTATGATGATGGAAATAATGTCTACTACGTATCGTTGTTGGCCTAAAATTTACAGAGGTAATAATTTCTCTAACTTCATACAATGTGGTAGCACTGCCAACACTTTCTTCTACGATGAAGAAACTTGGGAAAAATGCATGATTGTTATTAAGAAGTACTTACCATAACATCTGTATTTGAGCTTGGACATGGTTTTGGGGTTGTGCCACACTTGGTTCAGCCATGGGGATATGGAATGACTCATGGTTTGGTGGTGGAGTTGAAAGGTTTTGTTGTGGCAGATGTACTGGTTCAGCTATCATGAACTGGGCTGAGCCCCAGTTTGATGCGGGTAGTGGTGATGGTGTGTTTGGTTGTACCAAAGATGATTCAACTATGGAGGAGGCTTGATCTTTTTGGTTCAGCTGGTGGTTGGAGCACTGGTCATCTAGTGGTATAGATGTATTTGGTAGAATAGAAGTTGAACTAGCCATTAATTAATTGCAGAGAGAGAGCGATCAGTGAAATGGGATGCGTTTATTTATCTATCTGAGAGTTTATTTTGCTGGTGTTGAATTTTTTTATGTGGGAGTAAGCTTTATATATACAATTGGTGATGAGAGAGAGTGAGTTTGGATCAAGAGTTTTTAGATTCAATAAGGAGTTTTTGTAAAACCTGTTGTTTACACACCTTGCACGTCAACTTTTTACAGATTAATGAATAGGAAGAAAGCCATTGCACAATCATAAGACCTACCACACACACAATCATATATGGTAACAAATGAACACTTTCTTCAATTTCTTCTTTTTGATAGAGCTTGGGCTGATTTATGCTACTGTTTGAAATTGTGACGATGGGCCTTTTGAGTGGTACAGCGTCAGCAACAACTTCAATGGCCTAATTGGATTGCCAAGAAGTTCATGTCATTTGCTACTTTACAGTTATATCATGAGCAAGGATAATTGTAAAAAATGATGTAGTGGATGATATATATAGTCCTAGAATTACTTAAAAAATTATGCATACTCATGTGCTTGTTCCAAATTGTGATGATGGGCCTATTGAGAGGTACATCATTTAGAAGTCACTTATAAAAGTCTATAAAGCTTCAAGTTTCATAAATAGACTCTTCTCGTGGCCTGATAGTGAACTTTGCAATCTTTCCATAATCTTTTTTAAAGCTGTCAATTGCTGTGATCCTTCCTGTCCAACAAGAAAAATGCATAATTCCATATGCAAGACACCTTTTTGCTAATCATATGCAAGACACTTTGTTTGTGTCTTGATTATTATCTGTAATTGTGCATTACTTGAATACATAATTTCTTCTCTTCCATGTTCAATTTTTTTGTTCGTTTCTAATTTTGAAAACAAGATTCTGGTGTTGGAAGTTGGAGGAAATAGTATCTGATTCTTCTCAAAGTTCCCAAGTTCAGTAATCTGTAGTCATTGAGAAGAAAAAACCGAGGCAAACATGTGTAAGGTTTGCGGCTCTGCTAGAGAGAAATAGAGGGAGAGATAGAGAACAGAGATAGAGAAGAGAGGAGGCGAAGAGACCAAGAAGGGAAAAAAAACAAAATAAAGAGAGCATAGGGAAAGTCAGAGAAGAGAGACAAATGGACATAATAATAAAAAATATAAAATAATTATACAACTTGTGAACAATAAGAGCATTCGCATCAGACAGTGGATAATAGAAAAAGGCACTGATTTTGCACATTTTACCCAAAAAACCACCCACATCAATAGGTACATAAGTTTGCATATATCCACAAGTGCTACAGTAACCATGCATATATGCACAGTTACTGTAACTTTCTATATATTATTTAAATATTTTTTCACTCCCCTCACCTTCTCCCTTTCCCCCTGACTCTCTCCCTTCAACCCATAATCTCTACAACACAACCCAGCATCGCCAACCACACATAGATCCACCACTACAAACAAACCCATCACCGCCAACCACCACCACCACAACATGGACAATCACAAAATCAACCAAAAATCAAACACACCCACACAGTGACTCACCAATAGAGATAGAAAGCAACATCATTGCAAACTTGTGGCTGTGGGTTGGTGCTTGGAAGTTGACTGGAATGAGTCTTAATGCTTGTGGAGGAGATAAGAGTTTTTGGGTCTAACATTCTCTCTATGGATCAGTGCTTGTGGCGGAGAGAGAGCTTGTGGATCGGTGCTTGTGACTGTAAAGGAGAGAGGGAGAGGCAATTTCATCCAAGAGGGGGAGAGGGAGAGGGAGAGGCGATTGTCATCCATAGAGGCGGCGGAGTCTTCAATGTTAAGACATATGTGGGAATTGTTAGAGACATATGTGATGTAAATTGGCTAATCTTTTGACAAAACGCACTTTACTTGTAATTGGGTAGATCTAGGATGGGTTTAGTACTTCAAGAAACAAGTGTTCAAGTTTATTATTGAACCATGCAAGTCTGACCAAGAAACAAGTGAAGAAGTGCGATTTATTCAAGCTCAATAAAATCATATCTATCAAGGTTTAATGTTGAAGCTCGACCGAAGCTGTATCTGTCGAGAATTACAAAATTAGAATTTTCAGATCTAATTTCACGCATATCCATAAGTATTTGTGTAGGGTTTCTTTTCTTACAACCCTAGACATATATAAGAATTATTTTAAGGGCCGTCATAGGTGATGCAACTTGATGCAAAGTGATTATACATACATAGTGTGACCAGAGACAATTTGCCTAGTTCATCATATTCTTTGTAGAAGCTACTGCGTCTTTGCGCCAAGGGTTTTGTAACTAAGGAGTTTTTTGATCTTCATTGTTGCATGAACTGAAGAACTTTGTAGTCAACATCTTCCTCAAGTTGGTGTGTTAGTCACGTACTGGGATCCGTGCATCATTGGTTAGTCATGTATTGGGAGCCATACATTAAAAGGAGAGATTGCTACTACAATACAAGTCCAATTGGGTATTGGAGTAAGGGTTCAACTGTAGGTTGGTATTAGGTACTGAGATTCATTTTACTTGTAACCACTTATTTTAATAATAGTAGATTCACAGGAATGGTGACCTTAAATTCACCCGGTAGGGTTTTGCCTCAGTGGTTTTCTCCATTCGTAAACAAATCACCTGTGTCAAATTTATTTTCCGCTGCATTTAACTTAGTTGGTGATTTGTTTGTGCTACCACGCTTATTACATGTAAATTGAATCTAATTAATTCACTTAGCTAATTAATTGATTAATTTGCCAAAGGGGTCAATACATTCTTGGCCTATCAAGTAGTATCAGAGCGGGCATACTCTGATTAGGTTTAATCTTTGCTGTGTGATCCATTGACCCCTATTTGTCAAGGATATAGGACAATCTCTTATTATACCTCCTTTATTTGATGGCACTAACTATGCATACTGGAAAGTATGCATGAGAGCTTTCTTGTAATCTTTAGATGAAAAAGTTTGGCAAGCTGTGGAGATTGGCTAGACTAAGCCAAAGGAAGTGTTAACTGATTGGGATGATGTAAAGATCAAAGCGGCAAACTTAACAGAGCATTGAACGCCATTTTCAGTGCGGTCACAAATGAGGAGTTCAAGAAAATATCCTCGACTGAAATTGCAAAGGAAGAATGGACCATCCTCTAGACAACCTATGAAGGGACTAAGGCTATCAAGGATTCAAAGCTCCAAAGGCTCACTACTAGCTTTGAGAAGATAAAGATGGAGGAGGATGAGTCTTTTGATGATATCTATGCCAAGCTGAAGGACATGGTTAACTCAGCCTTCAATATTGGGGAAACTATTCCCGAACCCAAGGTTGTAAGAAAGGTGCTAAAATCTCTGCATGAGAGATTTCATGCCAAGATCACTGCCATTGAAGAATCAAAGGATATTGACTCTATTCCTTTGACAAAGCTGGTTGGCAATTTGCAAACCTATGAATTAGGTTTAACAAGAATTGGGAAAGGAAGCAAAAGTAAGAGCATGGCACTGAAGGCCAAAAGCAATGAGACAGATGAGTCTTCTAATGATGAAGATTCCAAGATGAATTCCTACATCACTAGGTAGTTCAAGAAGTTCATGAAGAATGCCAATGCGAAAGGATTTGATAAGGACCGTAAGAAATCTAGTTCTTCTCATTTCAAGAGCCAAGACAGAGGAAAGAAGGATGCTAAGGATGGCGGTCAGTACACTATTCCCTCCAGACTAAAGTGCTTCAAATGTCAAGGTTTCGAACACATGAAACAAGAATGTCCAACATATCTCAAGTCAGTTGGGAAAAGCAAGGCTCTTGCTGCTACCTTAAGTGACACTGAGCTGGAGATTGAGTCAGATGACAGTGATGACGAGGGAATTTTAAGTGCTTTCACTGCTACAGTTGATCCTACTGAAGGGATTACAGAAACAGAAGATGAAGAAAAGGACTTGGTGGTATCTAAGTTTGAGAAAATGGATGAACAAGATGACATCCATACAACCTATGCAAAATTGTACAAGATTTCTGAGAAGCATGAGTGATGTAGAGCTAAATCGAGAGGAGCTCTCTACAAAGGTTGATAAAGCGAATCAAACTATTGGAGTTTTGCGGTTCGAAAACAACTTCCTTGTTGAAAGGACAAAGAAGCTTGAAGCTGAACTGTTCCAAGTT
The DNA here is from genome assembly GCA_030021035.2 of Notholithocarpus densiflorus. Classification (NCBI taxonomy): domain Eukaryota; kingdom Viridiplantae; phylum Streptophyta; class Magnoliopsida; order Fagales; family Fagaceae; genus Notholithocarpus; species Notholithocarpus densiflorus. The sequence goes on from JARYZH020000007.1 coordinate 4,458,562, forward strand.
AGAGCTCAATTGAAGAGGACTTCCAGTGCAAAGCTCGATGAGATGCTAAGCTTTCAGAAAGCTGCTTCTGATAAAACCGGTTTAGAGTATGATTTCTCTTCTCCTAATATTGCCTTATCTAGTACAACTGTTTTTGTCTCACCTACTGATAATGTTAATTCTAAGAATGATAAAGCTAAAACTGTTTTAGCTAGTGAGAACTTAGATAAAGGCAAATCTATTTAGGAGCACCCCCTAAGGTTGAACAGAAAGAGACTAGAAACCCTAGGACTAAAAAAGTTAACAACAAAAATTCTCAATCAAAGAAGCCGCATTTCTGTTATCACTGTGGAGCTTTAGGGCATACTCGTCCTAATTGCTATAAGTGGTTAGCCACTCAACAAAGTAATAGTATGCTCTCATCCGAAAACTAGAATCAGTTTCCATCCTCTTTTATTCCCCTTGGAGATCTTCTCAAAGCCCTCATGTTTCTTTCGAACTTGAACGGTTTCAATTCTTCCTCCTCACCATCGAATCAAAGGTTCACTTAAAGGAAAGGTTCTTCCAAGGTGTGGAAGGAAAAATGCTCTAAGTGATTTAGTCACTTTTTCTCTCCCCTTGTTGTTATACAATACTTGTTTGTTTTGCTTTCTTGTTTTGAATCAGTCTAGTTTTATGGTTTTCTTTGTTTAACATGTTTTTGTTTGTTTGTTTTCAATTTTTCTTTATTTTTTTTTTCATAAAAATTAAAAAAAATAAATAAAAAATTGAAAAATCAGAAAAATATAAAAACAGTGTGTTTGTGTATATTGGTACTTGTGTACCTTGGATGGCCATTGAAACAAAGTTTTCTAAACTTTCTATCTCTTGTAACTTAGATGAGCATCTCAATGCACAACTAAGCAAGTGAGCTTTGTGGCTCATGTTTGTGATGAGTACGATTAAGTAATCTCTTATATTTAACACTCATATCACTCTTTTTTATGGGAAGGACTAGAAAATCCTAAGAGAAAGGCATAAATAATCATCTCACCACTAAAGCTCGCCAATCATGAATAACATTTGTGTGCTTCGGTATACCAAAATTGTGATGTTTAAACTTACATAATTGGGTGTTTTCTTCTTCTCTCTCTTATATGCCCATGCATGATATGCTCAAAAAGAAAAATATGCAAAGAAAATCAAAAGCAAAAAAATCAAAATGCTTTTAAATATGGTTGCAAGCGTGTTTCTAGGAGATGTGAGAGTTATAGGATGTACCTCGAAGGTGATAGTCCCCATCAAGCAGTTATGATTGTGTGTGAGTGTATTTGTTTTTCTCATATCTCAAATTGTCATAATATGAGACACTTATGCACTCTTGCTATGGTTTCACACACAACATGCAAATTCTTTGCTACTTTTGATACATATGCAGGTACAATGTGATTTGGCCATCACAAGAAATACATGTGTTAATATATGCTCACTAAACTGTCTTAACTTGTTTTTGAAATATAAAATTGGTTAGATTTGTTTAGTGTGTGTGTGTGTTTTGGATTTTGAATGCTTTGCATATATGTTGAGAGATGTTTTGAGAGATTAATATGTTGATTGGATCTATGTTTGAGTAACTTGCTTATTGCATTCATCTCTTTGTGTTTTTCCTCCTTGAAAAACTCCTTTTCTTCAAGCTCGACAGCTTCTCGACAGATCCTCGACAGATTCTCTTCTATCGAGCCCCTCCTTCTTCTTCTATGGATCCTCGATCCATCGAGGTTTCTAGATTTCTTCTCGATAGATGCTCGACAGCTTCTTCTATCCATCGAGCAACCTTTTGTCTGGCCGATAGATTCTCGATAGCTTCTCGATCCATCGAGGTATTTTTGCCGTCGATAGATCCTCGACAGATTCACTTCTGTCAAGATTTAGTGCTCAACAGATCTCGATAGCTCCTTGATCCATTGAGCTGCGATTTCTATTTAAGGGCTGAGTGCGAAATCAGATTTCATTTTCTCTTCTCTCTCTCGACAGAAACCTCTTTCTCTCGCCCCAAACACTTCTCACTCTCTTAAAAACTTCTTCCCTTGGGTTCTTCGGCCTAGATCAAGATCAAAACACTTGGTAAGTGTTCTAATCTTCTCTCTTTTCATGCATTTATGCATTGTAGACCTAGGTTTTGGGGTTTTTCAAAAATTTTGGGGGTTTTTGAGTTTTTTCCTGAAATTTTTGGGTTGGGCTTTGTGAAATTGTCATTATATGCTCATGAATTGCATTCTCATTGCATTTTAACAATGTTTCATGCATTTAGATGCGTGCTTGATTATTGGAATGTGCTGGTAGGTTTGAATTGGGTTTTACCCATGATGTAATTTATATTTTTGCACGTCACATGTTCATGCATATTTCATGCATACGTATTCTTTTCTTTCTCTTGATTTGGTTGTGATTGTGTTCTTTTTCTTTCTCTCTCTCTCGGATAGACTACGCATGGCACCCAAGCGCAAATCCACTCCGGCTCGGAACCCTCTTGGTTCCGGGTCTTCTTCTTATGATCCTCTCGTTGCCCCTCTTCACATTCGGTTCCATGATGGGAAGGTCCAACAGGACTTCCTTGAGAACTTTCAGAAACGTGGCGTTCATCCGGAGCGTCATGTTGTTCTGTCAGACTTTTCCGACACTCCTCTCCCTGTGGTCATTCAGACTCGAGGCTGGGAATCTCTTTTTGAGATACCCTTGAGGCGTCCCGTCGTGTTTATACAGGAGTTTTACTCTAACATACACGACATCAATAACTCTGTACCTTGTTTTGCCACGACATTTCGAGATACACGTATCGTAATTACCTTGGATCTTATATCCGAGGTACTACATGTTCCGAGGGTAGTGCATCTTGACTACCCCGGCTGTCAGCGTCTTAGGACTGTGTCTAGGGACGAGCTTCTGTCTCACTTTTGTGAGACACCTTCCACATGTTCTGAGATTCCTGAACATGGTTATGACTTTTGTTCTTACTCCACTGTCTCACTATAACTCTATCATAGAGCCTCGTGCTCGCTTTCTTTTGTCCCTCCTTGAGGATCTTTCTATAGACTTCCCCTCTCACTTCATCACTTTTATCCTTGATGTTTATTAGGATACGGCGACCTGTGATAAGCTCATCTTTCTTTCGGTTATCATGCGGATCCTTCGTTATTTTTCCATCCCCATTCCTGATTCTCCCTACTTCACCACCATGGGTGCCATTAGCGCAGCTTCTGTTCGATGGAGTGAGGCCCAGCTTTGACCGAAGCAGCCACGAACGGAGTCGATTGATCCTACAGCTTTTGCTGTTCCTTCCACCTTCGCTCCTTCTTCCCCGGATAGTGGTGTGACCCTCGAGGCTATAATGGCGCAGCTTCAGCGCATGGATGCTCACCTTGACACTCTCACTGATGAGTTGTGTCAGGTGAACACCCATGTCGGTTGTATTGTACGACGACAGGCTCGCCTTGGTGGTTTCGCCGCTTCTCCATCTCCTTCTCCAGAGGCTTCGGCAAATGAGGATGGCGATGATGGTGATGACAATGAGGATGAGGATGCTAGCTCTTCCAGTGATGATGAGATGATGACCTCTCAGTGACTTACCCTTTATCATTCGTGACAAAAAAGGGAAGTAGTTTTGGATAAGAGTAGTCTTGTATTTAGAGGGAAAGTTAGCATAGGATATTTTTGTTAGGGGGAGTGTTTATATTCTTGAGGGATGTAGTGAGGATTTTATGTACTTTTATTTCTTTTTAGTTACATTATCCTCTTATACACTGGTCTTGTGACCATTTTTTTATGACATACATTGTATTTATTTTCACATATATATGATGATGTATGTTGTTCTTCACCTATCTCTCCATGTGTTGTTTCTTTTCTCTCTTTATACACATGTTTCTTTATGTATGCAATCTTTATTTCTGTTTCACACTAAGAAGTCTTGATGAGTTTTGTTTAAAGTGTTTCAGAAAGACAGGTTATGAAAATCTATCATGCCATGAACTCTCTTCTTGCAGAGTTTTTCAAGAGTTTGTGTTAGGATTAGATTTTTTTGTAATTCAACAAGTGATTATGAGTTTAGTGATTTAAGACTTCTCTCATGATTCATTTGTTTGTTGTGGTTTTGTCACAGATTGCCAAATGGGGAGATTGTTAGGACATATGTGAGAATTGTTAAAGACATATGTGATGTAAATTGGTTAATCCTTTAACAAAATGCACTTTACTTGTAATTGGGTAGATATAGGATGAGTTTAGTACTTGAAGAAACAAGTGTTCAAGTTTAGTATTGAAGCCATGCAAGTCTGACCAAGAAAAAAGTGAAGAAGTGATGTTTATTAAAGCTCGACAGATGTCTCGACAGAATCATATCTATCGAGGTTTAATGTTGAAGCTCGACAAAAGCTATATCTGTCGAGAATTACGAAATTAGAATTTCCAGATCTGATTTCACGTATATCCATGAGTATTTGTGTAGGGTTTTTTTTCTCACAACCCTAGACATATATAAGGATTATTTTAAGAGTTGTCATAGGTGATGCAACTTGATGCAAAGTGATTATACATGCATAGTGTGACCGAGACAATTTGCCCTAGTTCATCATATTATTTGTAGAAGCTACTGCGTCTTTGCGTCAAGGGTTTTGTAACTAAGGAGCTTTTTGATCTTCATTGTTGGATGAACTGAAGAACTTTGTAGCCAACATCTTCCTCAAGTTGGTGTGTTAGTCATATACTAGGATCCGTACATCATTAGTTAGTCATGTACTGGGAGTTATACATTGAAAGGAGAAATTACCGCTACAATACAAGTCCAATTAGGTATTGGCGTAAGAGTTCAACTGTAGGTTGGTATTAGGTACTGGGATTCCTTTTACTTGTAACTGCTTGTTTTGATAATAGTGGATTCTCGGGAGTGGTGACCTTAAATTCACCCGGTGGGGTTTTGCCTCGGTGGTTTTCTCCATTCGTAAACAAATCACCTATATCAAATTTATTTCTGCATTTAACTTAGTTGGTGATTTGTTTGTGCTACTACGCTTATTGCATGTAAATTAAATCTAATTAATTCACTTGGCTAATTAATTGATTAATTTACCAAAGGGGTCAATACATTCTTGGCCTATCATTCAAGGAGAGAGAGAGAGAGAGAGAGAGAGAGAGAGAGAGTGTGTGTGTGTGTGTGTGTGTGAGTGAGTGAGTGTTTTCAAATGGTAGTGAAGTTAGTTTATGTGCGAGTTTGGGACAAGTTGAGATAAATAATTAAAAAAATGAGGAAAATTATTATTTAAATAAAATAGATGATAGAATAGACAAACTGATGTGGCTGTTTTGTAAAAGTTTTTTTTTTTTTTTTTTTTTTTTTTTTTTTTTTTTTTTACAAAATAGATAGAAATTTTGCATCCACTAATGCAATTGCTCTAAGGTTGCATATATGCAACCTTACTATAGCGGGGAGGGGAAAAATTTTGGGTTTACAAACCCGGATGTGGTGCAATTTTAAGAATTTAGATGCTAAAATAGCAATTAAGGGGGTTTTTCACCCCCAATACTAATACTCTTAGAGCATTCTCATTAGCTCTCTCATAAAAAATGTCATTTTGACACACCAAAAACCTACTTTATCATTTTAGCACATCATTTTACAATATCTCATTTATCAGATGTTTTATTCTTCCCTTCTATACATTAAAATAATATTTACACCAAATTAAAATAATATATTAAACTCCTCCAACAACAACAACAACAACTCCTCCACCACTGCCGCAACAACGGCCACCAACAACCACTGTCGCAACAACACCGACAGCCACCACCGGCACAAACCCACATCCACCAACGGCACCTTAAAAAAAAAAAAAAAAAAATCCACAACAACCCAAAAAATAACCACCACAACTACCCAATAATCACCACCACAACCACCAAATTGCCGCCACAACCACAGTACCACTGCCACAACTAACCCACAACCCACCACATTCACAAACCTCAAAACCCAACCCAAATCAAACAAACCCACAGCTCAGGCGGCGAGATCGGCTTCAGGCGGGAGACGTCAACGGCGAGATCAGCTTCAGGCGAGATCGGTTTCAGCGGCTTGAGGTGGCTTTAGGCTAGATCGGCTTCAAGCGGCTTGAGGATGAGAGAGGAAGAGAATGAGAGTGAAAAGGGAGCTGTGGAGGACGACTATGGCTCCGGTGAGATCAACGGCAAGATTGGCAGCTTTGACGAGATCGGCAAGAGAGAAGAACTCAGATGCAGAGAGAAAAGATGAGATAAAAGAGAGAGAGAGAAAACCGGAGTGAATATATGAGAGAGAAAACCCGGTGAATAAACAAATAATAAAAAAATTTGGCATTGATGTCCATACCGTCTCATATTTGAGACGGTACTGTAGCAAGTTTCAAATTTTTGAAACATTTAGAACAACTGATGAGGCTTGAATAGTGGTGTTTGGTGTGTCAAATGCCAAATATTTGGCATTTGACACACCTGATGGGAATGCTCTTAGAGGGCAAAGCTAAATACACCACAAACATCAAGTACTCCCTCATTTCCTGTCTCTCAATTATACAATGGACTTAACATTGCATAATTCTCTCATTTGATTGTTCCACACCCTTTTCCAACCTTTTGTATTATTCTACTCCTAATTTCCTGGGTTTATAAAATTAAAGGGCTTTCTCCATTTAATGAAACTTATAACACAGGGTTTATTCCCCTATCATAGCAAATATTTTATATATTATGGTTTCTTTTTTGTTGCAAAATTAATATTCCATAATTTAACTTGTTATATTTTAGCTTCCCTTTACGAAAAGTATGTTATTCCAAAATATTCTGTTACTTTATAATAGTTTGTGAAGATATTTTATCGCTCAAATTACGCTAATATCGTGTTTATGAAAAGTTCTCAACGAAAAGAGAAGAAAAAGTGTTGAGCTTTTTGTACACAAGATCAAAATCACCGGTCTACGTAATATATTGAGTAAATTGCAAATTACACCCTTAAAGTTTAGGAGTGATTGGATTTTACACCCTGAAATTTTGAAACTTAGATTTTACCCCTTGAAATTTGGGGTGTTTAGATTTTACCCCCTGAAACTTTAGGGTGTGAAATCCAAACACCCCAAAATTTTAGGTAGTAAAATCCAAACACTCCTAAAATATAGGGGGTAAAATCCAAATTTCTGAAACATAAGAGTGTAAAATCCAAACATCACCAAACTTCAGGGGGTAAAATCCAAATTCTGAAACTTCAGGGTTTAAAATTCAATCACCCCCAAACTTTAGGGAGTATAATTTGCAATTTACCCAAATGTATTCATAAAACTTGGCAAACATCATGTTATAGAAGACTAGCCTTTGAGCACGCGCGTAAGAGGCTCTTCTATTTTTTTAGGTAAAGGTTAATAATTTGCATCTATTATAATTTAGAAATATTTTATTTTTCAAACAAATAAAAAATAAATAAACTTTAGAGATAAGCAGTAACTGTAATTTCTTTTTTGAACGTGAAAGGAAAAAAAAATCCTAAATTTTAGGAGTTCTCTTTTTGAATTCAAAATGAAATTTGTTATTTGACATTTATAACCATATTTCTAAATGAAATTACCCATCATTAATGAGGGTATTTTTGAATCACAAAAAAGTTCAGTTGAAAGAGGGGAATCCTCTTATATATAGTATAAATAGATATAAAATTGGTTTGAAAGGTCAGTTGGTAGGTCCCAAATTAGTTATAAGAAACAAGGACGAAATCTTCTAATATTTTGAGTAGAGTATTTTGAGGGGGAAAACTATTAGAAAATGGAGACAACAAGGATTGCATGCAAGAGGCATATGATCATATGTAAGAAAAAAATGGTCAAGAAGATGAATTTTATATACACGCATCCTCAATGAAATTTGATGGAAATAGTTGGAGTAAGAGATCTAATGACACAATCATTGTCCGTGATACAAAGAGTTTTACAAGATTTCATACGTAAATGCTACTTAATCGTTTTCAAGAATGTAGCCACACATTACATGGGATATCGACTTTCAATATACATATATATATTGAAGGGGATAAAATTTAAGGTAGACAAATTCGTTCAATAGAGCCAACCATAAGCGACGGTCTAACCTACTGACAAACAACGGGTAGAATAGATTGCGTCCCGGACGGGGGGTAGGAAGACGGACGGATTCTCCTCAGGGGACGGATCCCAATTAAACGGACACAAAGGAGACGGGTAGTAAAGCCATGTGGCATCTACGTGGCCTAAGTGGTCTCCAAGAAACCTCAAATGGAAATGTCTTGTGCCCTACGAGTAACCCTAATCAACAAAGTCTCTATATGGAAAGGATCCCACAAAATACGTGCATTTATGAGGATCTTCCCCACAAGGAAACACCTTCTTTGCCAAGAAACAAAGGTCGGTTCTACACTACTATAAAAACCCAAAGCCCTCAGAAATCAAGGTACGCATGATTTGCCCTAACTCTAGCACTCTAGAGTTATGAAAATTCTCTAACTTAACCTTCAGAGGGTATTTGGCCGGTACCACACCAGTACTCTCTGTAAGGTCTTCTTCTTCTTCTTTGTTGGGCAGGTTTTGCCTATAGCACATGAGGACTGTGCAGCTTACTGACGATTCTTGGCATCATCAGTTAGCGCCGTCTAGGGGAAAAAATGAAGACAATAGCAGCCATATTACCACTTCCTAGACAAAGAGTTTATGGTACTCACTCGCTTGATGGCAACCAAAAACAACAACGGAGATGAACCATGCACTACTGCCCTTGAAAGATAGGTACAGACCCTAGTCACGGCTGTCGAACACCTTACTAAGCAAAACCACGACCTGGAGGAACAGCTGCGCCAAAGGGATGCTAGGCCCAACAGTCACGGAGAGGAGCAAAAGGGCACCAGTGCCGAAAGAAGGGACCGAGAAGGACCAGAAGGCAACAATGCCCCGAGTAGACAAGAACGACAAGATACCAGCCATCCATTCGTCACAGATACGACACCATCGCATATGGCCGCAGAGATGCAGATGATAAAGGAGAGGATGGACTTCATGATGAATGCCCTCAAGGGGCGGGTATCAAATGACCTTGACAAGCTGGTCCACCGAACGGACTCACCATTTACAGCACCCGTCACTTCGTGCCCCCTTCCTGCAAAGTTCTGTATGCCACAGATAGAAGCCTATGACGGGCCAAAGGATCCCTTGGACTGCTTAGAGTCGTTCAAGACCCTCATGCACTTACAAGGTCTTCCAGATGCAATTTTATGCCGAGCCTTCCCAACTACATTGAAAGGTCCTGCTAGGATATGGTTCAGCAGATTGACACCCAACTCCATCGGTACCTTCAAAGAGCTAAGTGCGTAGTTTGCATCGCACTTCATAAGGGGCATAAGTACAAGAAGTCCACTGCATGCCTGATGAGCATCAAGCAGCGAGAAGACGAGAAGCTGAGGTCCTATATAGCACGTTTCAACAAAGAAGCTCTTTCGATAGATGAAGCTAATGACAAGATACTAGTTGTTGCATTCACCAACGGTTTGTGGAAAGGGAAGTTCTTGTTCTCCTTATACAAGAACGACCCAAAGACCATGTCAGATGTGCTTTATCAAGCTACTAAGTACATGAACGCAGAGGACGCGCTACTAGCCTAAGAGGAGAAACCCAAGAAGAGGGAAAGGCAAGAAGATGCGAGGCAGGAAAAGGGATGGAAGATGACCAGAACCAGAGATCGACGGGAGGATAGGCACTCCAGACCCCTCACTGGAAGGTTCACCAACTTCACCCCGCTGACTGCCCCGATTGATCAGGTATTGATGCAAATCAAGGACGATACGACCTTGACATGGCCTGGCAAATTGAAGGGAGATCCCAGCAAGAGGTCCAGAGACAAGTATTGTCGTTTTCATCGGGATCACGGTCACGACATGTCTGAGTGCTATGACTTGAAGAAATAGATTGAAGCCCTAATCAGACAAGGGAAACTACAACAGTTTGTTAGCAAAGAAAGGGCAGACCCACCACAGAAGTAGGCTACAAGAAAGGAGAACGAACGCCCCAGGCCACCCCTAGGGGACATAAGGATGATTGTAAGAGGCACCACAGCTTCCGATTCGTCCAGAAAGGCACGTAAAACTTACCTAAGGATGGTTCAAAGCGTCCAGTTGACGGGTTTCGTTCCAAAGATGGCGCGGTTCGACAACCCCATAATTGGGTTCTCAGAGAAAGATGTTCGACATCTCCACCACCCACATGACGATGCACTCGTTGTTAGCATACGAGTAGGGGATTACAACACTCACCGGGTCCTAGTTAATAATGGAAGCTCTACTGATATCCTCTATTACCTGGCGTTCTAGCAGATGAGGATCGAAAAAGAATGGCTCGTACTGGCCAACGCACCTCTCGTCGGGTTTAGAGGAATGAGAGTATACCCACTCGGTGCGGTCACATTGCCCGTGACAGTTGGTGATTACCCTCAACAAATTACTAAGGATGTTACATTCCTTGTCATTGAATGTTCGTCTGCTTACAATGCCATACTGGGCCGTCCTACCCTCAATTCGTGGAAGGCCATAACTTCGACTTATCACCTGATGATCAAGTTCCCCACCGAGTACGGAGTAGGAGAGGTATGGAGAGACCAAGTGGCAGCACGCGAGTGCTACATAGCGATGTTAGAAATGGACGACCACTTGCAGACTATGATCATAGAATAGCAACGGACGGTTGCAAAGCCCGTTGAGGGGTTAGAAGAGATACTTCTCGATAACTCCAGACTTGAGCGAATGACAGGATCGGCACCCTCGCCAGTCCGTCGAGCACTCACAACATTCCTGAGAGAAAACCAGGATGTCTTTGCTTGAAGTCACGAAGACATGCCTGGGATCGACCCTTCAATCATGGTTCACAAGTTGAATGTATCACCTTCTTTTCCCCCTATCCGTCAAAAGAAGCAAGTGTTTGCCCAAGAACGAGATAAGGCTTAGCTAAAGAAGTCTGCAAATTGCAGGGTGCAGAATTCATTAGGGAGGTATACTATCCTGACTGGCTGGCCAATGTAGGGATGGTCAAGAAAGCCAACAGAAAGTGGAGGATGTGTGTAGACTTCACGGACTTAAATAAGACGTGCCCCAAAGATAGCTACCCACTCTCGCAGATCGACGTCCTGGTAGACTCGATAGCAAGACACCAATTGTTGAGCTTCATGGATGCATTTTCTGGTTACAATCAGATCAAGCTGGACAAGGTTGATCAGGAGAAGACTTCGTTCGTCACCAGCCAAGGCTTCTTCTGCTACAAAGTGATGCCATTCGGTCTCAAGATCACGGGCGCAACGTATCAAAGGCTAATGAACAAAATGTTTGCACATCAAATTGGGAGGAATGTCCAAGTCTACGTGGACGACATGCTAGTGAAAGCCGACGGGAAGACGACCATTTGGACAACCTTAAGGAGATCTTCGATACCTTCCGCTCTTACAACATAAAGCTCAATCCAAGCAAATGCACATTTGGGGTAACGGCTGAAAAATTCCTAGGGTTCATGGTGTCTCAGAGAGGCATTGAAGTCAACCCAGACAAGATCCTGGCCATAATGGAGATGGCGCCACCAAAGAATGTCAAAGAAGTGCAAAGCCTCAACAGCAAGGTAACGGCACTGAACAAGTTTGTTTTAAGGGCAATGGACAAATGCCTGCCTTTCTTTCGCACATTGAAGAAGTCCTTTGAGTGGACGGCCGATTATCAATAAGCATTCAAGGATTTAAAGGCATACCTCTCCTCCTCACCATTACTAAGTCCTTCCAGACCCGGGGAAGAATTTTTTCTCTACCTGGCTGTCTCTCTAGCTTCTGTCAGCAAGGCTTTGGTCAGAGAAGAAGATAAGGTACAAAAACCTGTATACTACACTAGCAAAGCGCTCCGAGGTGCAAAGGAGAGGTACCCCTTGATGGAGAAGCTGGCTTTCGCCTTGGTGACCGCAGCCCGCAAGCTCAAACCATATTTCCAGTCTCACATGGTGATTGTTCTGACAGACAAGCCTCTGTGGAGAGCAATGAGTAATCCTAAAGTCGTTGGACGGATGGCACTATGGGCAATTGAGTTGAGTGAATTCGACGTACAGTACCGCCCGCGCACTGCCATGAAGGGACAGGTGGTCGCTAACTTCATTGCGGAGTTCACCAATATGGAAGGACAGGGGGCAGAAGAGCATCCTCAGTGGAGTATCCACACGGACAGATCGTCCAACAGGCTGGCTGACGGAGTAGGCATAGTACTCCACTCTCTAGAAGGGGACAAGATTGAATGCATGGTTCGTCTTGACTTCCCTACGACCAACAATGAGGCAGAATACGAACCTCTAGTGGCAGGACTGGATCTCGCCAAAGTAGTAGGGGCCACAAGTGTGGTTGTTTATTGCGACTCCCAGGTGGTCACAAGCCAAGTAAATGGTGATTACAAATGCAAATGTGAAAGGATGAAGAAGTACCTAGAGAAAGTAAGGAAAAGGGTGGATGACCTTCAAGCCAAGTTTGTTCAAATCCCAAGGGGAAAGAACGAGCAAGCCGACCGTCTTGTCAAGGCCGCATCAGCGGAAGACATGATCATCCCCAATAAGGTACTTTCTTTTGTTCAGCTTTCACCCTTAATAGATGGCATCGATATGTAGAAGATAGGTTCCGAAAGCGTCTGGACCACGTCAATAGTCTCCTACTTGAAAGACGGCACATTACTTGACGGTAAGAAGGCCATAAGGAAGCTGAAGGTTCAGGCGGCACGATTCGTCTTGATAAAAGATGTCTTGTACAAAAGAGGCTTCTCCCGACCGTACCTGAGATGCTTAAGCCCCGAGGAAGCCGATTATGTTATAAGGGAAGTTCATGAAAGGATCTGCGGGAACCACTCAGGGTCACGGTCACTGGTGCACAAACTGGTTCGGGTAGGATATTATTGGCCTACCATGCAGAAGGATGCCCAAGCATATGTCAAAACCTACATCATCAGACAACCAACAGAAGAGCTCACTCCAATGACAGCCCCATGGCCTTTTGCTCAGTGGGGGTTGGATATCATGGGCCATTTCCCAACAGCCATTAGACAATTGAAGTTCCTAGTAGTTGGCATAGATTACTTCACCAAATGGGTGGAAGCCGAAGCTCTTGCCACCATCACAGAGAAGAATGTGCGAAGCTTTGTTTGGAGAAACATCATCTACAGGTATGGTATACCTAAAGTATTGATCTTGGACAACGAAAAGCAGTTTGACAACAACTCGTTCAAGGATTTTTGCTCGCAGTTGGGGATCAAGAATCACTACTCCTCACCTGCCTATCCTCAGGCCAACGGACAAGTTGAGGTCACAAACCGATCCTTGCTCAAAATCATCAAGACTCAGCTCGAGGGGGCAAAGGGTATATGGAAGGAAGATTTGTCGAGCGTACTATGGGCATACAGGACGACAGCCAGGACACCTACAGGGGAGACACCGTTTCGACTAACATACGAAAGCAAAGCTGTTATCCCTACCGAGGTCGGACTCACAAGCTATAGAGTAGAGAACCATGACGAAAGCAGGAATGACAAGGCTATGCGCTTACAGCTTGACTTGGTGGACGAAGTTAGAGCAACTGCTGAACAAAGGTTAGCACGGTATCAAGACCTCATGGCCAAGCACTACAACTCCAAAGTCAGACACAGAGACTTTCAAGTTGGAGACCTCATTTTGAGGAAGGTGACGGGCGCCAAAAGAGATCTTTCCTAGGGAAAGCTAGAACCTAATTGGGAAGGACCCTACAGAATCACTTCGTGACAGAGGAAAGACACCTACCACCTAGAGACGCTAGACGGGCAAAAGTTGCACCACCCGTGGAACACGGAGCACCTCAAGAAATACTACCAGTAGATGACGGCGTGCAAAGCACCACTCCTCATTTCTAGTTTATTTCCTTTTAGTTAATTTTTACTACCTACAGTACTTTTTAAGCCCAAATGGCAGCTTTTATTATTTCAAGAACAATTTTTACTTATACATGTATTGTGGTGGGCCTTTTTGTAATGTTGGGCTAGGCTGCCTCCTGTTGTACTGGGCCCAAGTGTTCTAGATAAGGGAGTTGGGACCGGTCCAATTGTGACCCACCTTGGTCCGGCTTGTGCACAAACTATGCCTCATTGGCCAAGAGCTTCATTCACATGCCTATGGCAGGCGGAGCTACTTTGGATGAGTCATGGCAAGCAGACATGATAATAATAATAAAAGAAAGTACTTTTGCCATTAGACAAAGCGAATAAATGATCCCTAATTAAAATGATAATCACAATGATAAGAAACACCTTGTAAAGAAAATGGCGGAAATAAGACATGAGTTATCAAAAGAAAGAAAAAGATCAACCCGTCATGCCAAGTTATGTCACAGGACCAAGACCAAGGAGGGAACCGTTTTCCTCAATGTGAATAATCTCCCAGGAAAATCCTGCCGTAGAAATTAATCACTTTGAGGGAAGCGGACCTGAATGGCTTGTGCCCAAAAGAATCATTTGCCTTTGATAGAAAGTAGGGCTTTTAGAGGGAGAGAGGGGATCAACCTATTGGTGCATGCCTGCCATTCTATTTCTCTGTTTTCTTTCGTTATTTCTAATTTTTCTTTTCTTTTTCTTTTTCTCTTCTTTTCTCAGTGCTTGCTTCTGTGTTGTGATTCTCTCCTAGAGGTTGCTATTACCGTAATCGTGATCCCCTTATTGTGCACGGCAAAGGTCCTTTATATAATGCCTACCATGACTGGCTTTTACTATTTTAGCCCTTAACTACCTTTCTCTGGTCTGGGTGTCCTTGCCGACCACCACTGGTTTGTCAGTCGCTCAGCCAACACCACTTACCTGTGCTGGCTGTACCACTCCCCATCACCAGACAAAGAAGTCTATTTTGTTCGCTTGTCTGTCATGGCACTCTTACCTGCTATGGTGTGGGTGCTCTCTCTCTCCTTATCCCTCATGACATGCACCTAGTGGTTCCAACTCATCCTTTCTTCATTTGGGTGGTATGTCATCCCAGCAGGACATTTCTTCCAAAAGAGCCTGAGCAGGAACCCCAGAATAGGTTTTCCCCTCTCCCCGTCACCAGACCATACCCTCTTACCTCTGACCCATAACCCACCACTTCCTGTATTGGCTGGGTACAGGCTAGTGATATCTAGGCCTTGCGCGTGCTCTACTTCTGTGTATGTCCAAAACTTGCCCGCTGCTTATGCGTTTGCTGTGGTCTGGAGGCTCGTCTGCTCATTCTGCCGCCCACCCTTGACTTCTTATGGCGTAAGCTATTTTCTGATTTCCCATTCTTTATAACCTGCTCTCTTTAGGGGCCGGGCTTTGCTTGATTATGGGCTTTTCTTCCTTCAGCCTACTCTTTTGCTCTTTTCTGCAGTTTTGCTATCATTTCCTGCCGTACCACTCTGTCATTCCTGCTGTGATGTTATTTGACCCAAGCCTGTTAGACCTCTTTGGGCCAGCTACTTATTCTTCTCTCAATGACTCAATATGGTCATTTGGGCTTTATATTACATTGCTTGGGCTTCCTTGGCCCTTTTTTCTAACTCTGCGTTCCCATGGGCTTTTACTAACTCCTTTGAGCTTCCCTGGCCCAATTATCTTATCCTTCATCCTTGGGGCTCATGGGCTCGCCATCAACACCTTACTTTCCTTGCTTGCATTACTTCATGCTTGCTATGGTCCATTCTTACTTTTCTACATCACATACTGCCCATGGGTTTGCTACTTCTCTCTCTCCGAGCTCCTTTAGGCCCGTTTGCTTCCTCAAGGCCCATTTGTTTATTTTATGGGCCTATGATCCATTATTCCTGCCACTTGGGCTTAATGGTTTTTCTATCCACTTACTAACTCTTTTCTGCCCATGTTGCTGGGCTTCTTCCTTCTACTGGGCTTCCCAAAATGAGCATCAACACGTATTTATCACAATAAGAGGAGTTATTCAGATATGACATGTGTATGTGTATGCCTCTACAAAACTACGTCTGTTATTAAGTCCACAAGTGGACGGGGTTATCCCAAAGGATGCCTTAAAATTATTAAATTCTTAAGTGGACGGATTCATCACAAGGGATGCATTAAAATTATTAAGTCCTTAGGTGGACGGATTCATCCCTAGGGATGCTTTGAAATTGTTAAGTCCCTAAGAGGATGGGTTCATCCCAAAGGATGCTTTGAAAATATTAGGTCCACAAGTGGACGGGGTTATCCCAAGGGCCTGGAAATCATTAAGTCCTCAAGAGGACGGATTCATCCAAAGGGATGCTTTGAAACTGTTAAGTCCATAAGTGGGCGAGTTCATCCCAAGGGGTGCTTTGAAATTATTAAGTCCTTGAGAGGATAGGTTCATCCCAAGAAATGCCTTGAAAATACCAAGTCCTTGAGAGGACAGGTTCATTACTAAGTCCTTAGGAGGACAGACTAAGGTTGCCTCCAACGTACCAAGTCCAAAGTGGACGGGTACACCCAAAATGGACAGGTTTATTCCAAGAATTCAATAGATCCTCAAGGGGACGGATGCATCCTAACATGAATACTAATCCCAAGGTGGATGGGCAAACATATATCTTAAAGTTAAGAAACAACCCATAGATATATAATAAAAAATATAAGCGACAGATATGAAGACAGTAGATAAAAAGCCCATGAAGGGCAAACGTTTACATCCAAAAGCCCAAAAACAATGGGTGACGGTAGGAATAAATATTGTTCTCCCAAGGATTAAAAAAAAAAATCAAAAAAAAAAATCTACTGCTGATCGACAGGGGTCTCTCCGTCCTTCTCCTTATTATCTGCCTGGGTCCCTTCAAGAGGACGGGTCTCATCCTCGACAGATTTGGCCTGATCGCCTTAAGCAGTCCTTCCGTCACCTTAAGCGTCGGGAGTAGGGTCATGCGCAAACAACTCGTCGGTACCTTCAAGATTTGCAGGACGGGCTAGGGTCTGAGCCTGGGCATCAATGGAAATTTGGGACAGGTCCAGATCCGGGAATGAGGCTTTGACTTGACTGAGGCAGTCATTGAAGCCGTCGGCAAAGGAACCACCTAACTCGTATAAAAGGGCGTCGAAGTTACGATATTCCTTTATTGCGTCCTTCTTGGCCCGATGGAGCTGCTTCTTTAACTTAAAGATCTCCTCCTCCTTGTCCTTGAGTATGTTTCCTAACGCCTCGACCTGCTTCTCCGACTCCTCCAGAGACTTCTTCGTCATATCAAACTTCTGGAGTTGGACCTCCCTCCAGGCATGAAGCTCATGCAACTCCATCTCCGTGGTCTCCGCCTTCTCTCTCAAACGAGCCACCACCATCTCCTGGGACATGCAACAGTCCATTAGACCCTTCATCATGAGCACCGCTTGCAAAAATAAAAAATGAAGGTTAGGAAAAAGGGGAACAACAAGACGGAAGGGAGAGAAGGACAGATATGCATACCTATGCCAAACTAAAAAGATTCGTCTCCCCCATGACCTCGGTCGTATGATTGCCCAAGTCCTCGTAATCATCATCCTTAATGATGGACGAGAGTTGCTTGATTGCATACGGCGAGTCTTCGCGGAGGAGGACAGGGCACTTTTCAGTGACGAGACCCTGACCCGTCATTAGACCTTTTCCCTTCCCAAGACGGGGTAGAGGAGGCAGCTTGTTTGAATCAGAAGTCTCCTCGACTGTTGACCCATCACTACCTTAGGCTTCTTAGGGGGATGGTCAATCTTATCTGACGACTTCCTCTTAGTGAACGGGTTAACCGGACCCGTCCCTTTTGGGGGCACGCTTTCCTCCTTTTGCTTCTTCACCCACACAACAGCCTGCTGACGAATGTAGGCCCTCCTCTTACCATCTTCCATTTCTACATCAAGAAGGACGGAAAGAAGTAGGTAAAATACTAATTGAAGAAAAAGTGTAAGCAACGGACTTACGTTTGCGTGCTTGACTGTCGTAGCGACAGGTGGCTGTTGTAGGCTCGGGACCCTCACAGTACCAATGAATGGTGTCCAATGTAACAAGCTTTTTCCATGTCCTCTCCGCCAACTTGATCCTGAAGAGCTTCTCCAAGAAGCTTCACTGCTCAAGAGTAACCTCTGGACGGTCTTGAGCTGCAATAAAGGACGGTTAGGCCAACGAATGAAACAAAAAATACAAAACAGAGGAATACCTACCAGACGGGGGCATAATACCCCAAGTTTTATCAACAGGCATATTCTCCCGATCTTCAAGGTGACACATCTAGTTGTCCCCCTGAATGAAGAAGTACCGGCTCTTCTAATTCCTGTTTGAATCAGGAGTCCCGCACACTAACCTAAGTGACGGTTTCCTAGGTAGGAAGCTGTATATACCCCTAAACTGGATGATCTCAAAAGGACGGTAGTAGTGGAAGAATTCCTCCACCGTCAGCTTACGTTCCCCATTAGTCAAGACCCCATACAACACTTCCGCACCAAGGAAGACTCTCCAGGCATTCAGGGAGATCTGGGTGACGGCCAACCCTAGGTACTAAAGTAGGCAACGGTGGAGAGCGCTCAAAGGCAGTCTAAGTCCTGCCTTGAACATCTGCTTATATACCCCGACGTCCTCAACATCTTGGTAATAGCATTTCTCGAACTTAAAGGGTAGACAGATGGGGACGTCAGTGGGAATTTGATATCTCTCCCGAAGGGTCTCAAAGTGTGGTCTCTTAATGGGTGAGTTAAATTCATTAACTGTCCACATGAGGGAAAGGAGGAATTTTCTAAGACCGTCAGGACCAATGACGGACCTAATAGGGGATTCAACATTCTCAACGTACTCTTCCCTGTTTGAACCCCTGCTTGTACCGCTCTCAATCCGTCCACGTTCGAGTCCTCATCCTCCTCCACGGAAGGTGAGTTGGCAGACGGAACCCTTTCATCATAAGAGGTGCCGGGGTCGTCTTGACCTGACGGATACACCTCATCGTAGCCCGCTCCTTCGCGGACACATGATTGTTCACTCGACGCTTCACTAGACATCTATCACACCTACACGTGACGAATAAACCCCTAAGACTCTACAGGTCTACATATGCGACGGGCATATTTAAAATAAACGACAAAAGAAAAATTCTCAATATAAGATGAAGGATACTTATAGTTGAACGAAATTTGTTGCGGAAAGTAAAAATAAAAGGGAGAAGCAACCTATATATAAAGGGAATGGCGCGGAAGACAAAGAGATGCTTCGGTCCGGGTGATCAACCACTAATATTATGCCACGTGCCCCCTACATTAATGACCCTAAGCTAGCCTGTCAATCAAAACGCAACTCCCTAGAATTGAGTTAGACCGTCACTCCACGAGTCCGTCAGTGAAACCAGGCGACAAACCCATAGGGTGAGGGGGTAGCTGAAGGAGATAAAATTTAAGGTAGATGGATTCGTTCAATAGAGCCAACTGATAGGCCACAAACGGATTGACCCCTTGTGATTGAAATTAATTAATTAATTAGTCAAGTTATTAATTAATCAATTTATCATGCAAAGCGTGTGGTAGCACAAACAAATCACCAAATAACTAAATACGTAACGAAAAATAAATGACACGGTGATTTGTTTACGAATGGGGAAAACCTAACGGCAAAAACCCCACCGGGTGATTTTCAGGTCACCACTCCCGAAACTCCACTATTATCACAACAAGCGGTTACAAGTAAAGGAATCCCAAGTACCTTACCAACCTACAGTTGAACCCTTACCCTAATACCCAATTGGACTTGTTCTGTAGTGACAGTTCCCCCTTTTGATGCACGACTCCCAAGTACGTGACTAACCATGCGCAGATCCCAGTACGCGACTTCAATCACCAACTAAGAAGGTTGTTAGCTGCAAAGTTCTTCAGTTCATCCACACGATGAAGATCAAGAAGATGCTTGGTTACAAAACCCTACGGTGCACATACACAGCAACTTCTTCAAGAGAAAGAGATGAATTAGGGCAAGAACTTCATCTCCGGTTACAAATTGCTTGAACAGAGTTTGCTCAATGCTTGTGCAACTTGTTCACAATTTGACGGCCCTTAAAACAATCATTTTATATATCTAGGGTTAAGAGAAAAGAAAGCCCAAAGACACATTCATGGATCTCAAGAAAAACAGATCTGAAATTCTGTTTTCATAAACCTCGACAGATAAAAGCTGTCGAGCATCTGTCGAGCTAGCTGTCGAGCCACGGGGCTGAAACAGTTTCTTAAACCTCGACACATGCTAGCTGTCGAGCTTTAATAACTCTTCACTTTCAGCTTGTTTTCTTGGACAAACTTGAAGGCTTCAACACTTGATCTTGAAATATGGTTTCTTGAAGTATTAAACACATCCTAGATCTACCCAAATACAAGTAAAGTACGTTTTGTCAAAGGATAAGTCAATTACATAAAATCATGACATATGTTCCTAATAAGTGAAACACATATATCCTAACACCAACCATAAGCTACGGTATTAAGGAAAGGGACGGTCTAAACTACTGACAAACAATGGGTAGAATAGATTGCGTCCCGGACAGGGGGTAGGAAGACGGACGGATTCTCCTCAGGGGATGGATCCTAATTAAACGAACGCAAGGGAGACGAGTAGTAAAGCCACATGGCATCTACGTGGCCTCCAAGAAACCTCAAATGGAAATGTCTTGTGCCTAACCCTAATCAACAAAGTCTCTATATGGAAAGGATCCCGCAAAATACATGCATTTATGAGGATCTTCCCCACAAGGAAACATCTTCTTTGCCAAGAAATAAAGGTCGGTTCTACACTACTATAAAAACCCAAATCCCTCAGAAATCAAGGTACGCATGATTTGCCCCAACTCTGTCACTCTAGAGTTGTGAAAATTCTCTAACTTAACCTTCGGAAGGTATTTGATCAGTACCACACTGATACTCTCTGTAAGATCTTCTTCTTCTTCTTTGTTGCGCTGGTTTTGCATAAAGCACGTGAGGACTGTGCAGCTTACTGACGATTCTTGGCATCATATATATATATATATATATATATATATATATATATATATATATAAAACAATGACAAAATTTTGGTTACAAACTTGGTTGTAGTTAATAGCATATATATAAACAATAACAAAGTTTTGGCTTCAAACTTGATTGTAGTTAATAGCTACAGGTTTATTCAATCTCTTTTTATTAAATGTGAATTTGACAAATCGACCATTAGTTAAAATTTTCTTCTTATAACCTCCATACTTGCAAAATTTCTAGAAAATCAAAAATTAATAACTATAACATCAATTAAATATTTAAATTTTAAGTTTTTGTAGTTTAAAATTATGCAAAAATAAATAAATTTATGGATTAAATAGTAACTAACATCCAATTGGCACGAAATTTGATATGCGTGTGAAGAACATAAATAACATATAATCCAACAGTTTGAGTTTCAAAATATGTAACTATGTTAATTTTTTTAATAAGAATTGTAATTATTAACGACAACTAAGTTTGCAGTCAAACTTTGTCTAACAAGAAATTAGTGATCTAAGGTACTGGAAAAGTGGTCACATTCTTTAGTAATAGCTTTAAAATTTTCTTGAGCTTTTAAAGACCTCGAAGCTCTTTAAAAACATTACCAGGCATAAATATAAAATATGACACGAGACTTTTCCTCCCATTAAAACTTGACAAAAGTTGTGGGATGTTTTTGTTCCCTAGCATTTTCCTAAAATTAGTCGATGGTTCTCAGCTGTGGTGTTTGGTTCGCACGCGGTACTTGAAACAAAACTGATTGCCCACCGATTTGCTTGTCTTTGAGATCAGAGTACATAAACCAGAAAAACGCACTCAACCTCCAAATGACGAAAACAACCCCAACAATTGTCCAATTCTCTTTCAACACCATCTTCTTCTTTCATCTCCTTGTCCTGATCACCCATGCAACCTCTCTGCGCAATGATAAAGAAAAAGCAGTCCTACTGAAACTAAAGCAACACTGGGAAAACCCACCGTCTCTAAGCCACTGGACATCATCAAAAACAAACTCGACTCACTGTAACTGGCCAAAGATCACTTGCACCAGTGGAACAGTCACCCAACTACTACTTCAAGAAAGCCAACGAAAAGTGGAGGATGTGTGTAAACTTCACGGACTTAAATAAGACGTGCTCCAAAGATAGCTACCCACTCCCGCGGATCGACATCCTGGTAGACTTGACCCACCTTTCAAACAACCTCATTCCTCAAGAGTTTCCTAAAGCGCTCTATAACTGTTCCAAGCTTAAAGACCTTGACCTCTCACAGAATTACTTCGACGGCACAATCCCAGTTGACATTCACCGCTTGTCTGGCCTGCGCCACCTCAACCTTGGAGCGAACAACTTCTGTGGTAACATTCCAGCATCTATTGGACAGTTAACGGAGCTAAGGACGCTTCAGCTTTTCCAGTGTGCGTTTAACGGTTCTTTCCCACCAGAAATTGGCAACTTGTTCAAACTTGAGTCACTACAGTTGGCCTATAATGTAAACATGACAGCAGCAGAGTTGCCTTCGAGTTTCACGGAGTTGAAGAAGCTTAAGTTTTTATGGATTACTGCGTCTAATTTGAATGGGGAAATCCCAAACACGATTGGAGAAATGGAGGCTTTGGTGCATTTGGATTTGTCAATAAACAATCTGACTGGGAAAATTTCGAGCAGTTTGTTTATGCCAAAGAATTTAAGTATTGTGTATCTTTTCAGAAACCGATTGTCTGGGGAGATTCCTTGGGTGGTTGAAGCATTAAACATTGATGTTATTGACCTCTCCGATAATAAATTGACCGGAAGCATTCCTGATGATTTTGGCAGACTCAGAAATATGACAGGTCTGAGTTTGTTTTTCAATCAGTTATCAGGAAAAATCCCGGACAGTATTGGCCGTCTTCCAAGTCTGGTGGTCCTTAAAAGTGTTTAGCAACAATTTACCAGGGACTCTGCCTCCAGACTTTGGGCGGTATTCTATGCTTGTAGAGTTCCAGGTTGCAGACAATAAGCTTGAAGGCGAGTTACCAAAACACTTGTGTGATAACGGAAGGTTGGTGGGTGTGGTAGCTTTTAACAAAAACCTCACTGGAGAATTGCCTAAGTCGCTTGGCAATTGCGATGGTTTGAAAATTGTGACTGTTTACAATAATAGGCTTTCTGGGGATATTCCTAGTGGCCTATGGACATCGTTGAATTTGAGCGTCTTGATTTTAAGTGACAATTCGTTTACAGGCGAGCTTCCTCAAAGGGTGGCAAGGAATCTCTCAAAATTGGAAATAAATAACAACTTTTCTGGTACGATTCCAGCTGGAGTGTCTTCCTGGAGGAATTTGGTGGTATTTGAGGCTAGTAATAACCTCTTTACTGGCACAATTCCTCGAGAATTAACATCTCTTCCTTATTTAACAACCCTTTTTCTTGATCAAAATCGACTCTCGGGCTCCCTTCCACCAGATATTATATCATGGAAAACATTAAATACTCTAAACCTTTGCCGAAATAAAATCTCTGGACTTATTCCTCTGGAATTAGCTAATTCGGCCGGTCTGACTGAGTTGGACTTGTAAGAAAACCAAATTTCTGGCCCAATCCCACCACAACTTGGCCTCCTGAGGCTCACTTTGCTCAATCTCTCTTCCAATCTTTTGACTGGGAGGATCCCGATACAATTCGAAAATCAAACTTATGCCAGCAGCTTCTTCAACAATTTCGCACTTTGTGCGAGTAAGCCAACTCTGAACATTAGAAAATGTGACTCAGAGGTAGTGCCCCTAAAATCGAGCAAACATCCATCCCAGTGTCTTGTTTTAATAATATGTATGGTGGCGGCAGCTCTATTGGGTTTGTTAGCTTCACCATTCGTGGTCAGATTTCATCGTAAGAGAAAGCATGGATTAGATTCCACATACACACAGAAGCTTACCTCATTCCAAGGCTTTATTTCACAAAATGAGACATCTTATTAGGATTGATAGAAAATAACATAATTGTTAGTTGTGGATCAGGGAAGGCACATGGTGTTGTTTTTAATCATTCACATGATGTTGTTACTGTGAAGAGGATTTAGAATAACCAAAAGCTGGAAGAGTAGCTTGAAAAATAATTTCTTGCATAAGTTAAAAATACTGAGTTCAATTCAACATTCCAACATATGTAGTGAAGTTACTCTGTTGTATGAGTACTCAAAAATCATAGACTGGATTGGCGGTTGCATAGGAACAGTAGAGCATCAAACGTCTCAGTGCTCACCTCCAATCATTCATGGAGTAATGCAGATGTGAAACCAAGCAACATCCTTTTTTTTTGTATAGATTAGAGATATCCTGGGAGTTATTTTCTGCTACGTGAACATTTATTAATTTGTCCAATGAACTCTTCAAACTATGTGATGCCAATTACGGTCCAACTAGAAAATGGATCAGACTGTTAAGAAAATTAATAATTAAAATAAATATGGATCAGTTTACTTTGACTTTTTTTTTTTTTTGTTGTTGGATGAAGATGAGAAACAGTTTACGTGAATCTAGAACCAAATAAGAAAGAATAGTCTCACTCAAAAAATAAAATTAAAAAAAGAAACAGCCAATGCAACCAAAGCATAACGGCAACGGCAATTTCAGACTAAATATAATTTGTTCTCCAATTAAAATTATGGTGTGATAGTTTGAGTTTCCCTTTACTTTTTAGGCCCCCCCAATTATAAAGATATTTTCCTCCAAAGTTATCCACCAGTCACATACATCACCATAAAAAGCAGAACCACAGTTTTCACTGGAGGTATTATTTACTACTGCATGAG
This sequence comes from Notholithocarpus densiflorus, assembly GCA_030021035.2. Classification (NCBI taxonomy): domain Eukaryota; kingdom Viridiplantae; phylum Streptophyta; class Magnoliopsida; order Fagales; family Fagaceae; genus Notholithocarpus; species Notholithocarpus densiflorus. Next base: position 4,483,382 of record JARYZH020000007.1, read on the forward strand.
TGCATCTCGTCCCTTACATTACATAGGAATTCGAATATCACTCCTGTCTTCTCAAACACTTGTAAATCTTGAGCACACCTCCAACAAATATCTTGTTGATATCAGCAAAGACTTACAAACTTATAGGGTATATCTTTCAAAGTTAAAAGCAGAACGACATAATAGATAATACTGTTATGTAGAAAAGGTTTTTGCTAGCAGACCATGAGGGTTAACCGAGGCCTTAATATAACCTAAGGTACATTCTTCCTACAACAAGTAACAGTGTGTTTGGTTTTCCGTGGATTTTCTAAATTGAAATATTCCACATTGGTGATGCACATCAAACCGCGTTTTATTTGCAATAGAAATAGGAGAGAATGCTCGCCAAAGTGAATCCTCAAAAGAACAGTTTACATTCCCCATTTTATTTCCTAACTCGGGACAAATGGACTCAAAAAAGATGCGGCCGTACCAACAAAATGCCCCTACCTCAAGATAAGAGCAGAATGAGAGACTGCAGCAAGAAAGCTTGAGCCCTGCATGACTGGACTCTCCAAACTCGACTCACTGTTCAATTATATGCTCTGCAAAACCATAAATTAAGGTTTTGCTGGTATGTCACTCGAACTAGGAGCTAAGACAAGCTCTAAATGATCCGAAATTGTGAAAAAAATAAAGTTACAAGGAAATATACAAAAAATAAAAAGCCATACTTCTTGCATCTACCTTGGCTTTGATCATTTCTCATGATTCCTCTACCCCCACGTATTGGGAATGAGATGCAGCAAGGAGGGCAGCTCCAATACCAGAACCATCGTTAGAGTGCTCAATGACAATGCTCTCAGCAATTTCCCCTCCCAACAATTCCTTGAGTGTACTCTCCATACAGGCACTGAATTTAGTGTAATGCTCATACAATCCTCCATCCAGTGCTATCACTGACTTCTGCTTCTCCCCATCCCTCACCGTATCTCTTCCCAATTTCTTGATGATGCCAAAGATCCCAGCAGCGGATAAGCGCGCACCACGTGTGGCAACAATGTCACAGAGCTCCACAATCGTTTTTCTCATTTTCAGGGATGTGTTAGATATCTGACAAAAACAAAACATTAACATATAAGGAAACAAATAAAATAGTGTCTGCTACAATGAGGATAACCGAATTCTTTTTTTCTTTTGTAATAGGTCTTACGAGTACAAAGTTCAACAGGAAAATTTTTTGCATCTCTATTAAAATGCTCTCCAACAAAAACATGTAATCTTAACATAAAATTTTCATCCCCAGATAAAGCATCACACACAAGTTTGTTTATTAGGTATCCTTTGTTTCTTTTCTTTTAATAACCAAACACATATTAAAAATAGAAAAATGAAATGCATAATGGTAAGACTAGATGATATAGTTACAATTTTATCCAACAGTTAGGACATGGTATCATACCTCTAAGATATCCTTCAATTTGCCCCCAACCACTCTCAGATCTGGAGATGTGTCATGATGTATGGCAGACATGTCTGGAGTCCTGCATATTTTACACCAACACTGTAAAAACTCTAAAAGCTCCAGCTATTACAAAATGTAAGGGCAATCCATCCATGTGGCCAAATGCAAAGGAATCTTACAGAAGCATAAATTTACATCAAGTTACAGACATAATTTTAATGGGTACAGCTTAAGAACAGACAACTCAAACAGAGTCAAACAAGCGACATAGCTCAGGGCAAAAGGAAGGAGAGGAAAAATAGGTGACAGAATGAGGCTTGTAGACTGCTACAAACTCTATTAGTAAAACATGTTTTGCCCAAGACTGTTTTCTTTAATGTTATCCTTCCCCACCTCATTTTCCTTCTCAATGATTCTAATACTGTCAAAAACTTCCTAAAGAACCAGTTTATAATCAGATAAGAATACCAAATTTAAATAATAAAATAAAATAAAAAATCCTCTAAATTTGAGTGTGAAGGACTTCTGTTTCATGAGGGCAAAATATAGAGGGAGAGAAGGGAGGGGGGAGGCAGTCAAGCATAAATTCCAGATAATGGACAAATTACAGTTTTACAGTCATAGTAAAAATTATTAGATATAAAATCGAATTGGCCAAGAGAAAAAAGACTACAACCCATTCACACAGTCCATGCCAATGTTGACATTATTTATCATTATAATCAGCACAGTAATCAGCAAAGCAAGGACCTATCAATGAATCTAATTGTTTATAATTTCTTACAAATTATTAAATAGAAAAGCAGCAAAGAAAGCCTCAGGTTTCCAACCTCCAGTGGTAGTTCCAATGCATTGATACCCAGAGTTCCACCCATATTTCCAGCCAGAACCAACTACAATAATTTCCAGAAATCCGGTTATGCTGAACCAGAAGTGATTTGGAAAGTGGGCTAGGTTTTATAGTTTGTGGATTTGGTTTTAAGATGGGGAGGGAGTTGGATGGCATGGTGGTTACTGGTAATCCTAGGTGCTAGTCATTACTTGAATCACGGGGAATGCCAACTACTCTATGATGGATCCTCCCAAGCAAAGCCAAAATCAAAATAACTAATTCAGTATTTCATAGTTGAATAGATCAATATTCATTTGCACCATAAATCTGGAATGTAAGAAAACATTCACAACCTTCAACCTGGATAAGTAAAAATGGTCTCACCAACACCAAGAGAGACAAGGTTAAACCCGTTGTCTACCAAAAATTTGACCTACCTTAGTATGAAAGGAATTTGCAGTTTGGGTGGAACAGTATCACCAAAAAAGTCAGCTTCTTCAGCCATCCTAGACAAAACTCTGCGTACAATTTCCCCCAAATACATACCAGAAATTATCTTCTCAAAAATCTGCACACAACAATCTGGAATGTTAACAGACATACATTGAGCCATTCTTATTAGCAATGATGTAATTAAACTATAACTAAAAGTATGTTCAGTTGTTACCTGTTCTCCAGGGTTTAAACTCTCAACATCCAATGCTTGATCATATTCTGTTAGTGGAAGGTGTGATGATCGGAAATTACCCCACTCCATGTTGATAACCTACAGCATGATAACAATAATTGTGCATTTGTTAATTGTCTTGCACGTGGCAATCAACGCTGAGAACCTACTTTCAAGCATTTCTATAAAAAAAACAAAGGAAAATATGCAAAGGTATCAATTTCACAACGATTGATAACAAATATTTGAAGCATGCTAACAAATATTTCTATCAACAGCTTTATCAAATCTCTCAAACAATTATTAAAAAAAAAAAAAAAAAGAAAAAAAAAAAAAAGAAAAAAAAAAAAACATATATTTGAAGCATGCTAACCATCTCTCCTGATTTAGGTAGAAGACCATGCCACTTGGGAATAGCGTGTGCCCGCTCTACGTATGCTGCATTTGTTCCAGTGCCCAGAATGACAGCTGCAGCAACATCCTGGTTGTGATATCTACCTCCTGCTAATGTTCCAATAGTATCATTCACCTGCATCACCCCAGCAAGTCAGCATCATCCATAATAAAAAACAAAGTAATAGTCAACAGGATGCAATACCAAGAAACCCAAGACGGATATTACATATGCCAAAGGGTTATTTGTCCACTTAAGAGCATAACAGGAAAATTTTAAGCATAGCCCCTGGAAGTTGGGGAAAAAATGATCTTACCAAAGCTGCCACACGCATATCAAGACCAATTTTTTCCATGGATTTGGTCAATTCTCCAACCACATCTTGTCCTACCTATATCATTGCAGTCAAGAAAGAAATTAAAAGAGAAGAATAAAAAAAAAATTGAGAGGTAATTATCTTTCATGAAAAATAACAACAGAAATATGTTTGTCCAAAGCTTTCTGAACCAACTATATGAGGGTTTAACCCCTGCACAAAACCAAAGATGAACCATTTGCCCAATGTAAATCCATGACCCAACACACTCCGATGCATTAAACACTGAAGATATGCATATGTGTGTGTGTGTGTGTGAGAGAGAGAGAGAGAAATACTCTTGCACTCATGATTAGGACATTCTTTCATGAATTACCACCTTACAATAATTAAATTACTTTTAAAGCATTCAAAGATATATATTCAGATAGAAAATATTTGGATTGGAAAATTCTCAATTAGAAAATATTACAATAAGGTTCTTCTACAAGTCAAATCAGCCTCACTAAGAACTTCTTTATGTCATCAAGGATCAGAGTGACACCAATCATTTATGCATGGCAGCTAAGTTGAACTCCAATCATCAACATCCATTCTCAAAATATGTACTTGAACTGAAATCTCTTCTCCAAAAGCAGGTGCAACAATTTCAGTGACAACAGAATGTTCTGAAGTGCTTTACCATTGCCCATTACATCTGCTTTCCAGATTATGACACTGGGAAGAATCATTTTTCAAACCAGAAGTACTAGGCCATGTCTAGATGCCTCTAGGTAAACAATCATGCCCATAATATGATCAACAGGGTAAATTATCAACACTGAAGAAGAAGGTGCCATAATGAAACATTTGCAAACTACGCACATAATGGCAATAATTGTTTATACAGACAATCAGTACCAAAAACATTTGCAAAGTTTTGAAGTATGATTATCTGGACAGTGGACCAAAGACTAAATCAACAAATTGATAATTACAGACAAGGATTGCATTATCAAGTAAAAGATGGAAAAAAAAAAGTAGTAATCAGGACTTACTGCATCTTCAATATTGAATCCTTTTGTCCACTTTATTAAAGTCCCTGATGAAATTGATAATTGCCTCACTGGGAATGAGAAGGTAAAACCCAGCTCCCTTTGTCTACCAGGCGCAGGATGAAATCCTTCACCTTCTGTAGCAACAAATGTTGCAAGCGCTGTGGCTATAAAATCAAATAATTCCTGGAATCACATCATTCAGATTATTTTAGAGTTTGAACCATCTAAAGCATGTCAACCTTTGACAGACTTGTTCAAAGAAATACTAACTTCTGATGTCCCAGTCATCAAATGTGGAGGAATTGAAACTTCATCAAATTCTTGATTGACTACAGATTTGTCTTTCCCACCCAACTGTACTCGCAGGACTCGGAAGTTTGTGCCCCCAAGGTCCAAGGCATAGAAGAGACCTTTCTCATCCCTATAAAAATAACATGAAAATGAGTAATGGGCATGCAAGCCGAATTCTCAATTCAACGGTACACAAGATATAGTCAGCTGATGTTGCATCCTTTTAGATGAAATTATTTCACAAGAAAGTTCTTTGTTTTCTATTGCATCCACATTGTATTGTGTCCAGTGCACTAATGCACTGGAGGTAAAACTCGAATGCCCTCACTGATCACAAAATGACCAAATCCCATGAAAAGCATACCAAAGACGCAAACTAGAAAGAGAAACATTAGAGACTATCCACTAAATTTATGAGACAAGCAAATTGGCTTATCTGTGAAAGCATGAAGTGACATTCCACTTCAATATTTTCCTAAAAACCCCAACTTTTTTATTAAAGCATCATAAGTTATAGATAAACATCCAATAAAATTGGAATAATTGCCAGAAGAAATTCCGTATTAAAGTTACATGAAAAGCATCCAAAAGAGTCCCCACATTCAAGGACTCTTATGAGCTGAAAAAGCAAAAAGCAAATAACAAAGAGCTAGAGCTTGTAAGCTACATGATATGAGATTGATAAGAAAACTTTAATCAAACAAAGAAGACCCATCAAGTTAACATGTAACTAACTCCCAAAAATAACCAAACAAACACAAAGTTTGAACAACAAAAAGAAAACAAAATTAAACAAGAGAAAAAGGTTAGGCAAGTAAAAAAAAAAAAAAAAAAAAAAAGCAAATTGCAAAATTCAACATAAGATTCGAGCATATCCTAATTGAATTTCATCCAATTTAATTACGATTGGTAAAATTTAAATCACCAACCAAGATGCTTTCCTCCAGCAACAAAATTTAATTCAAGCACCAAAACTTTTTATAATCCCTAAAATACAGATATATCAAATTATACAATGAAAATTTATATAAAAAAAATAAAATCAAATAAAATCAAACTTTACTAAATAAAAATAACCCTTTTGAAATCTGATCCCCAAAAAGTAAAAATAAGTGCTTGAATCAAGGAGTCCTCTTTATCACAATCAAGATCAAATACATATCAGAAAAATGAAAAAAAGGGAAAATTCAGAATCAATTAAATTAAAAAGAAAAAAGAAAAGGATTTTGATAAGGTTACCCGGTGGGGAGGTTATCGACGTAGCTGATGAGCATCTTGAGCTTGCTTCCACCCTCAGATGCGAGGCCAGCGTGCATCTCAACGGTCATGGCGTCAGCCACCTGTCTGAGCTTGGATATGGGGGTCCCACACTTTTCCTCAACCTCCCTCAGGATCGCCATAGCCCGGGCCCACCTTCCCGAGCTCTGCATCCTGTGTCTCACCACCAGCGCCGCCGCAGCACAAACCGCCGCCGCGCACACCACCGCCGCCCCCACCGCCACCTTCCCCATTCTCTCTCTCTCTCTCTCTCTCTCTAAAAAAATACAATTCCTGATAGGTTTCAACTTTTATTAGTGGGAGAGAGAGTTGAAAACTGTAGATCGGAAGGGATTTTTGCTAAAAATGGGAAATTGAAGAGCTAGAGCTATTTTCCCGGAAAATCATAAGGTTTCTCGGAAAGTAAAGGTGTGTTCTAGTTCTAGGAAATAAAAGCTTGGTTGTATTATTATTTATTGAGTATTTTACTTTTATATAAGAGGAAGATAATTAATAAATACTAAATAGAGAAGTACTGGAGTGAGTGAATCTTTTTTGGGAGTTTGGGTTTTTTTTTTTTTGGTTTTATTATAATGGGGGAAGTAAAAGAAGGATGGATCATGGAGTCATGGAGATAAAATGCTTGGTTAGAGGAAAAAGGGTCATAGTTTGGATTCTAATTACGATAATGACATAATAATAATAATAATATCAACAAGCTTAGCTCTGTCTACTGTTCTACTCTGGATCTGGGACCTTGTTTCTCTCTCTCTCTCTCTCTCTCTCTCTCTCTCTCTCTCTCTAACTAGCTCCGCTGCTTGCTTTGCTTACTTCACAAGGACAAGCATGGTTTGCTTTCATTCATCCAAGCTTTTCTACTTTTTTTTTTTTTTTTTTTAAGCTTTGGGAAGGCCACGTGTACGGCTCTTGCTTAATTGCACGTGTGGTCTGAGAGTTTATCCATCTCAGCTCTATTTCTCTTCCTTCAAGGTTGTTCTTTTTACGTAATTTCTGGTTATTATTACTTAAGATTTTACTAACACGTGTTCTAAGGGTACAAAATATAGTATATCATTTTTAGAAAAAAATTTATTGAGAATTGAAAAATTTTGACAATTTTTTCAATTTTGGATAAAATTTTTCCAAAAACAGATTTGTTAATGTATGCTCTAAAGACATACATTAATGAATAAAAAGAATATTTTTAGAATATTTTTCCCTTCTGTTGTTTGGGAGTTTTAATGGAGGGAATGGAAAGTCCATTCCCTTGTTTGGGAGTTTAAGTGAGAGAGAATGGAATGGGTAGAAGGGAACACTCATTCCTCTCTATTCCCTTAAAATCTCAAATTTTCATTTCCTCCGAAATTGGAAGGAATGAGAGGGAATGGAATTAGATTTAATGATTTTTTTATTAAAACTCCCAAAATACCCCTATATATTCAACCCTTTATTTTAAAATAGGGGTCTAATAGTAATATTGTCATAAAATGATTATATTACATTCTCTCCATGTTGCTCCCAAACAGGATTACTTACATTCCATTCATTTTCATTCCTTTCCATTCCTTTATTTTAAAACATCCAATCAAGGTTACTTAATTCTATTTCATTCCATTCTTTTCCATTCCTTTCCCTTACTTAAATACATTCTATTCTATTCCATTCCTTTCCATTCCCTTATGACCATCTCATTCCATTCCATTTCATTCTCTTATGAACTCCCAAGCGGAGCCTAACTGGACCCTATTACTTATTAGAATCTTTCATAATCTTTTTCGGGATAAATTTTTTATTTTAACTTGAGTCCGCTGCTTTTACAAAAGATCGTTTTTTGTTTTTAAATTCTCAAAAAAAAAAATTCCGTCCTTAAATTTTACAAAATGTTCTACTTTACATCATTCTGTTTATATCCGTTAGTTTACATTCGACGTGGATTAATAGAATGTTAACGTGATATTTGACTTAAACTTTTACAAAAGTTTGTTTTTTGTCTCTAAACTTTCAAAAATATGTTTTTCATCTCTAAACTTTACAAAATGTTCTACTTTTCATCATTTTGTCTATGTCTGTTATTTTATATATCCGCTTAATAGTATGTTGACGTAGTATTTGACTTAAACCAAACTATTTGGTTCAAAAAATTATGGACACATGGCATGCATTTACTGGCACACGTGGAAAACACATTCCCATTCCAAGCCAATACATGGCCAACTGGGTTTGATTGGAAGATGAGTTTTTTTAGTTCTCTTTGGCAGCTGAGAAACTGGAGGAAAATAATTTATAGTAAGCTATTTTAGGTTCAGCTAAGTTTTTCCACTATTCGAAATCCAAAGCACTACACTGTGAAATGTTTAATTAAGTTTCATGAGTTTACTTTATGTCCTTCCATTTTTCTTTTACTTTTCTAAGCAACCAAACAAAATGTCAAGGATTTTCAAGTTCACAAAAACTTAAAATTTGAATAACAATGAAAGCGGAGAATCTAGCCAGATTTTGATGATTATCATACCAGAAATCTTTCAAATTTGCTAGATTTAGACATGAGAGAGAGAACACAAGAAATCATGTGATTATTCTCCAAAATTGTTATCTGTAGAACTCAACATCTTGATTGTATCCTAGGGACAAATTTGAGATAACTTTTTAGCAACAATAGTGTAAGGAGCAAATATTGTCTAAGGAAAACAATATTGTGCCTTCAAGTTATCTAATTTTTATTTATCTTTTGTATTAACCTTGTTCTTCTATTATTACTTTGTATAATATCACCAGATAGGATATTATCTGTTAGGATTGACAAAAAAAAAAAAAAAAAAAAAAGAAAAAGAAAGAAAGAAGAAGATAATAGATAGATAATTTTTTTGAGAAAAAGATAGACAGATATGATTGAAAAGATTTAACTCATTTGTTTCAAAAAAAAAAAAAAAAGGTAAAATTTAATAACTTCGTGACAAGTTAAATTAAGAAGTATAAAAAGTAAAACTTTATCGAAATGGCTTTTGGAGTTGATACGTAATTACATATCGGCTTTAGGATTTGGTGTAGGTTATTTTTATTAGTGATACTTAAAAAATTAGTTTATATATATTTTTACAGATCGTAGGCTTATTTAAACACGTACACACATTTAATAGATGTTCATTGATAAATTATTTTGATTTTTGTTAAAGGAGTTGTAAAAGGGAAAGTTCAAATACCAAAATCGATTGTGAAACTATTATAAAGTTAAAAAAGATATCTAAAACAAATAATAGGAACGAAGAACAATCCAAACAAAAAATTAGACACAAACACACAAAGAAAATATTAAAGATTTACGTGATTTAGCAATGTCCTACCTTCATACACTCCATACACGATGACAAAGATAAAATTTCACAAACAAATTGGGAGAATACAAAGATAGTGTAGAAGTACTATCACATAACCCAAAACTGTAATACACACCAAATAACTCTCTCTCACAAACACAAAGATTAGAGACTGCATGTTAAAAAAAGATTTTTTTTTTTAATTTATTTATTTGCACAGCATCCTCAAGTAGATTTATCTCTAACTCAAACTGAAAAAACATAGTCACACAAAAATACCAGCGCAAGTTTTTAAGTGTTTGGTGTAACATCTAAAATTTTTCAACCAAACCACCAAAATTGGTGGCTCAACCATTGAAGCTACTAGTGATAGAAATCTGGAGACCAGATTGTAGGAATTGATAGCTAGAATGGTGGCTTTGGTGACTGGACTGCAGGCAACCATTACCGGAACGGTGGCTCTAGTGACCGAACCGCCGACTCCAGTCACCAAAATGGCAGCTCCGACCACCAAACTGCCAACACCAACTACTAAGCCACTAGGTTGACGACTTAGCCACCAGATGGGAGAGGGGTAGACACATTGTGTTTTGGAAAATATTTTACCAAATTTTTAAAGGTAAAATATTTTACTTTTTATAAAACATTTTATTGTCAACGAAAAATATTTTACAAATTTAATCACATTTTACATGCAAACAAACATCTAAAAATAGAAAAAATATTTTACTTCAAAACAAATTAAGCACAACACTATACACAAACCAATATACTAAGCCGCATTGCCCTTCCTCCAATATCAAAAGTGCGGCACTCAGCAAAAATCAAAAGCCAAAAACAAATACAAATTGATGCAATGTAAGAAAACTTTCTCACCAACTAATTTTTAGCATGCTACAACAGTTTAATGTTTTAATATATATAAATATATATATATATATTTATATATATACATTGAGGAGTATGTTAAAGGTGTTTTTAGAGTAATTGTTAAGAAAAAAAAAAAAAAAAAAAGGCTTGGCTTCCACCTACATTGGGAAATGGTAAAAGTTAAGAAAAAAGTCAACTGTTTATATCTTTACACCATTACATTGATTACTAACAAGATCCATGAATATCAATACTACTATTTAAGAAACTTCTTTTGTCTAGGATTCTCATTTTTTGTTCAAAAATGCTCATACACTCCTATGTTTAAGTAGAGACAAAACTAGAGGACAATCCGGTAAAAATACAACTCTAACTCCCACTAAAACATTGCCTAGAAAATAGGGTCATTCTTTTGTTTATTTTCGAATTGTTTTATCCACTTATAAATTAGATTTTAAAAATAAAAATTATATATAAAAAATAAAGACACAATTTTTTTTTTTTTTTGCTATAATATAGGACCACTAAACCCTACATTTTTACCCCTTTTTTTTTTATCCTTTTTTCCCCTTTATCAAGACTTAAACGGTTTCTCTATTTTTTGTTTTGGTTTCCTTTCTTCTAAATTCTAATCTTACATTTTTTTTTTTTGGTTTTTTTTTTTTTTTCAAATCTCTTTTTCTTTATTTTTGAATTATTAAAAAAGTGATTTTTAATGTACTCCCCTTTTTTCTTTTTAATGATTTATTTATTTATTTATGTTGGTGTTTGAATTGTTTTCTCTTCACATCAGTTTGTACTGCCTTTTTTTTCATTTTAATAAATGTATTTTCTATGTCCAATATAAAAATCACTATGCGTGTGGTTTAATTGGATAGAAGAGAGAAACATCTCAAATTGAGATGAATGAAAAATTATGACATTAAACTCAAAAAAAGCCTCATCGCACGCGCGAAGCACGTGTAATGAGACTAGTAATAGATGCAAATTATTAACTTTTACAAAAAAAAAAAAAAAAAAAAAAAGAAGATCCTCTGAGCACACGCGTGAGCACGTGCTCAGAGGCCAATTTAAATTCAAAAAAATAATATTAACCATATTTTTTTAATATTCAAAATCATCAAATTAAAGGATTTTAATTTTACACAATTCTTTAGAAAAAATATTAAATTGATAGAGAGTTTGAGATCTTGGACATGTAGCTAATGAGTCAATATACATGATCATACATTTTTTTATTGAAAATGTGAAATATTTCCAGTCAACGAATTATAAAAATAAGGCTAAAATACAAATTGTATCTTCTAAGTTTAACTTAAATTCATTTCAGTGCTCTAACTTTATTTTTGTTCAATTAAGTCATCTAAGTTTTAAATTTATTCAATTCAAGCATTTTGTCTAATTTCGTTAAAAAATTGCCGTTAAATATGCAATTAACTAATGAAAAAATCTCATATAAAAAATCTATCAAATATTTCTATTCATTTTATAGTATTTTTTTTCAAGTGAGAAACATGTTTTTTTAATGACAATTTTTTAACAAAATTGGACAAAAGGTCTGAATTGAATATATTTAAAACTTAGGGAATTTTGATTGAACGAAAGTAAAGTTAGATGACTGAAATAAAATTATTCAAACTTAAAGGGTACAATATGCATTTTAGCCTAAAATAACATTTTGATATGTAATAATATAAAATATTATTATAAATATGTAACCCATAATTTTTTTTATAATTTTGAGAAGAGCCTATAAAATATATTAAGATATTGTTATAAATATGAAAATTATGGTTTTATAAAATATTACTGGTTATGTAGTTTTCTAATAGTATGAGTTATCGTTTATTATTCAAAAAAGAAAAGAAAAAGAAAGTACCATGATTTAGGGAAAATTTAGGTTACCATACCAAATTCAATGTATTCTTACCATAACTTAAAAAACATGCTAATGCAGTGACAACTCCAGGAATTTTTTTATAGGGGGTTCATTCAAATTTAAGTTAATATAACCTTTTTGTAAATAATATTTTTCTTATTTCATCTTGATTATTAGGAAGATAAGTTGATATATTTTCTCATAACTCATGATTATAAGGAAGATTTTTCAAGACAACATGAGTTCTCTTAGAGAAAGAATCTTAGGTAAGAGATGAATTTTGCAATACACATGATTTCCTTATCATAAATTTATTTATAGTACTAGCAAGAGAATAAAAGGGTAATTAGACTTAACCCACCTATGGTTAGGCCGGTTTTGACTAAGCCGGCTGTGATTTAAAAATTGTCACTTAACGCACATGTGATACCCTTGTTCAAGTCTCTATAACCCACCTTAACTATTCACCGATGAGAGTAAATATGTCTTTTTGCTACCATTTTATATCTCTCTCCTCCCTAAACATAAAAACTTTAAAAAACAAATAAATAAAGATCAATACATTAGGTTTTTGTAAAAATCAAGAACATACATGGTTTTAAAAAACTATGGAGTTTCTCAAATCCTAAATCAGAAGCATAACCACTCAACACCACATATTCAACTACCATCACAACCACCATTAATCCCCTGCTACCCACAAGCAACCAAATCTAAACCCAAATCCACTGAAACAACCAAATCCCAAAATAGGAGAGAGAACGTGAAAGAGGAGACAAAGTGACAAATAGGGAACAAAATAGAGAGAGAGAGAGAGAGGCGAAGACAAAAAAGAGTTGTAGTGGTGCCGTTGCAAGAGCTGGGGTGGGAATCTAGGAGATCATCTTTAAATGAGACTTACAAAGCCATGGAGATTTTGGGTTGAGGGACTAAAAAGAGTCACACCACCATCTATGTCCAAATTTTTTCTTCACCGCAGTCGATAACCGATCTTGGATCTCCACACTCCAGCAATGACTCCCTCTTTCCCCTTGATCGTGATCAAGCTCTTTGCATAATGAAATACCTCAACTGGTTCCTCAAGTCCTTGGATTTTAAACACTTTTGCTTGTCCTGTACATGGATCAAATTGGAAGATTGTGGTTTTGAGTCTTTTGACTTTGTGGGATTTGGGCTTGGATATTTGTTAGGAATCTTTGGTTTATAAGTTATTTTTCTGTTTCTATCTTGGATTTTTTGTTTTTTACGTTGGAGGATTTAATCATTTGGTATTTTAGTAACCATGGGTTTGGTGTGTGTGGGTGTGTTAGTGTTTGTATTTTGAGAATATTGGGATTGAAGAAGAAGAAGAAAATCAAAGACAACAAGGAGATGAAGGAATGGGGGTAATTCCGCTTAGGAATTGAAAATAACATGATTAAGTGTGATGTGTATTTGATTTTATGTTAATAAATCCTAGGAAAATATTGTGAGAAAGTTTTTCTTGCGAGGTGCTTGATCTGTTTTCTTTTATGTTTTTGTATTAAAATGTGTTTTTCTAATGGCAAAGGAAGAGGTGGGTAAGGCCTCTCTAACATAGACCACCTCAGGTGGGTTAAGTGACAAATTTTAAACCACAAGCGGCTTAGTCAAAATCGGCATAACCACAAGTGGGTTAAGTCTAATTACCCCAAGAATAAAGGATAAATTGCAAACTACACTCCTAAAGTTTGGAGGTGTTTAAATTTTACACCCTAAAGTTTTAGAATTTAAATTTTATCCTCTAAAGTTTTATTCCATTTGCATTAGCAACTCCTTACTCCTCCATCCATATTTTCTGTTAAGTGCCACATAAGCTTGCTATGCTTATTTAGTTTGTCCTATAAAATGATGTCATGTCATTTTTATTTTATTAAGTATATAATTTTTTGGGCTAAAAAAATGAAGTGTCATCCTTTTATTGGACAAATTAAATACAGGACAAGCTAATGTGGCACTTAACAGAAAATATGGATGAAGGGCTTGCTGATGCAAAAAAAATATAACTTCAAGAGGTAAAATTCAAAATTTGAAACTTCATGAAGTAAAATCCAAACACTCATAAATTTTAAGGGTTTAGTTTGCAATTTACCCAAAAATAAACTATAAGTTCATTGCACATATTGTTTCTTTCTTTTATTTATTTTTTTTTTTTGAGGGAACACATATTGTTTCTTAATATAATGAAGATATTAATTATTGTTGTTAAGATTATTTATTGGAAATCATTTTTTGTCTCTTACTATACATAATAAAGTTATTAATTATTGTTGTTAAGTTAACTTTATTTATTATTGCTGAGAATACTTTAGTTTATTATTTATTAATTTTTTTCTTTACTCCTTCCAATTCTTTTATTTAACAATTCGACTAAATTTTGACAACTTATTAGTCTTCGTACTTCATTAAGAAGAATTTTTGTTGTATTTTTTTTCACTCTTTTGCATTAATCTATTAAGAATTTAACACAACAATATAATTATTTAAAAAAAAATTGCTTCACTCTTCATTATCTCACACCCCACTTCCACTACCTTGTATTTAATTTTCTTTTAGTGTTTACACTGTACTGCCATTTAATTCTCCATTTTTGAAAACTTCTCTCTCTCAGACTCTCTGTAGTCTTAGACAGTAGAAGCTACACACTTAAAGTTTTCGTTGTGAGATTCAACCTCTCAAATCTGGTTCTTTTCAGATTGTGGTAGAGGTCGTGTTTTTATTTCCCTTTTTCTATTTCTTTCCTCTTAAATCTTCTTTCTCTTTGTCTTTTAAATACTTTGCATCTTTCTTTTCTATTTCTGTTGTTGTTAAATGGATGCTGCCATGGAGGAACTTTGGAAACATTTCAAGTTGTCTGATGAGGAAAAAGGTATTATGGCTGTGGAATCCCATGAAGTCGCTATCTCTAAATAACAGGCTCAGTTTAGCATCCTTTTCACGCTGCAAACTACCAAAGATTTCAATAAAGAGGCATTCAAATCCACTTGTACAAGTCTTTGGCGAAGCTCTCGGGGAGTAACCATAAAAGAGGTAGGATAGAATCTATTTTTGGCAATCTTTGGTTCAGAAGAACATTTGCAGGAGATCATTGATAAGAGTCCATGGTCTTTCGATGAAAGACTTATTTTGATGAAACGCTTTTATGGTGATATTAGTCCAGCTAAGGTTACCTTTACCCATTCCCTTTCCTGGATTCGTATTTTTAATATTCCAATTAAAAGTACGAATCTAACGAGATGGGTGAACTTGTTATGGTGGATGCTCCCAAAAGTGGTCTTGCTTGGGGACCCTTTCTGCGGATCAGAGTAAGGATTGATATCACTAAGCCTCTCGTGTGGAAAAATGATCCAGATTGAGAACCTTGATGCAGATTGGGCTGTTTTTAAATATGAAAGACTTCCTATTTTTTGCTACCGTTGTGGTCTTCTTGGGCATCAAGATCGTGAGTGTCCTCAGTTGAAAACAGGATGTTTTGCCGCTGATGAGGATGATTTTCAGTATGGACCTTGGCTTCGCTCTATGGCTCCACAGGGTGGACGGAAAAAAGATGCTGGTATCTATCATTCAATGGCACGGGGACGTGGATGATGAGGATGTTTTATCAGTATTTGAGGAACCTGAGGAGTCCCAACATACTGGAAGGCCAGCGAAGGAGCTTCCCATGGTGGCAGGGATCGGAAATCCAGCTCATCCGGCGGTTACACCAGGAAGCATTACAGCTGTTGTAGCGCGGGAAAATCTTCTTTCTGCGGTTACTCAGGAAGATTCAAATGTTCGAAAGGACACAGCTATTCCAGATTCGGTGCTGGATTTTGATTCGAATTCGAAATTGATTATTCAGGATTTGGATCAATCCAAGATATCTCCCGATAAGGTAACTCCCTCATTAGTTCTAGATTTTAAAGATACATATAAGGAGTCTCCTTATGGTGCTCAAACATTCAATGATAAGGCCATTAATTGTGGTGAGGTTATCAAAGAATCTTTTTCAAACTCTACGGTGCTACATCCTAATGGTCCCAATTTGGAGATAAGTGTTAAAGATTTTGAAAATTCTATTGAAGAGCCTGGAGATAATTATGAGGATATTGAAATGGAATCCTGTTCAGATGTCAACACCGAAAATATGGAGCAGAGAAAATCTTCCCTTCATAGCTGGAAGCGTGTTTTAAGAAATAAAGGGATTTTAAATTCAAAAGTCTCTGTCAATCCAACATTTCTCCTTTCCAAACGGCCTGCTGAAGTCTCTGATCTGAATACCCAGCTTGAACCACATCCTAAGTAGACAAAACTAGATTCGACTTTTCCCATCACTGGGGTTGGTACTCAACCCCCCCTTTCTCCATGAAAAATTCGGCATCTCCAAGTTTCTCTCAAAAAAAAAAAAAAAAAATCCACGTCACATTGATGTCTCAATCTATCAAGAGGGTGTTGTTTGACGCTTTACTTGGATCTTGAAGGCATTAAATTTCTTTGTGGTAGTTTTTTTTTTATTTCTTTTGTTAGTTTAACTTTACGATGTAATTGTGCTGCTCTAACTTTAGTTAGTGTTGCAAAAGAGAATGAGAAAATGTCATTCTTTTCTCTTTCTCATTGTATAACTTGATTCTATTTAAATAAAGTCTACTATCGTTTCTTCTAAAAAAAAAAATCTCTCCTTTTTTGATATTTAAGATCAACAAATTACTAATTTTTGTTGTTGGGCTTGTTATTTTTTCCAAATTTTACTATTTTAGATCAAATTGGTTTGTTGTTGGATTTTTTTTTTCTTTTTGTTTAAAAATGCCCAGATAAATATTGCTGTTGAATTGGATTGTTGTTGAGCTATTTTAGGATGTTCAAATTTTTATTTTAGGGTGGTCAAAATAAATTTTTTTAAAAATATTAAAAATTGTCTTTTTTCCAAGTTAGAATTGAACCTCTGGATACAATGTGGTGCTGCCATTGTGCTAATGTATTCTGTATTGTATAATGTAACCATTTGGGACTTTCTACTATAAACGTGTGTCATTAGATTGAATCACGTTAATTCTCTTATCTTCGGTTTTTCTCATTGTACATCTTTTTATTTTTTCTTGTTTAATATAAGAAGTGACATAATTCTTTGTGAAAGGAGGAAAAAAAATGGAAGCTACACAATTCATAAATATAATTTGAATCTTATTTGTTTGTGAAAATAAGTTAGGATAATACATGAAATTAACGGGAAAAAAAAAAGTATACATTCAAAAAATTAAGCATAATATTTTGAAATGTCCAGAAAATTATTTAAATTCAGGCAACGAAAATCATTATTTATAATAATAAAGTGTATGAGTCATGAACATGATCTACCGGCAGGTAGGCTGTTAGCTACCCTTCTTCTATCTTCAAATGCACGTTCAAATATTATGATCTGACACCAGAAAGAGCGAGGAATGAAGACTGAAGAGAGGAAAGTAATAAAATATAATTGTTGAACTTGAATTTTATTGTCTGCTGTAATTCTTATGAGACGTCGGAAGAGTTGAAATTTTAGGGTCTAAAATAAGTCGTTTATAAAATAAAAAAGTTAATAAAAAAAAAAAAAAAAAAAAAGGGTTCTAGAATAAGACAAGTTGGAAAGTACAACAGATTGTCAAAATTTTTTTTAGGGACATTAATTTCTGTCTTTACACGTATGGGAATGCGTGAATTTTGAATTTTTTTTTTGAGAAATAATTACAATATGCTGCTAATCTCGCAGCTCGAATCTTTCCCCCCTCAACCCCTAAGCACTTTGTGCATAAGGAGGTGTCAATTCAGCTATAAGGCCTTTGGCAATTTTTGAATTTTGAATTCAAAGCATGTGTACGGCAATATAAGTCAAAGGTTTGATTTATTTTATTTTTTAATTTTTTAATAACTTATGTTAAGAGCTGACTCGTTCGGAACGAGGGAATTAAATTAAATGAAAAGAATAATTTTAAAATATTTTTTTATTTTTTTATTTGAAAGTTTTAATGAAAAAAATAGAAAATTTGTTTGGGAGTTTAAGCGGGAAGAAATGGAACAGGTAGGAGGGAATACTCATTCCTCTCATTTTTCTTAAAACCTCAAATTTTTATTGTCCTAAAATTGGGAGAAATAAGAATGGAATGAAATTAGATTTAATGAATTTTTTTACTAAAACTCCCAAAATACCCCTATATATTCAATAATTTATTTTAAAATAGGGGTCTAATAGTAATATTGTCATAAAATGATTCTATTCCTTTCTCTCTATGTTACTCTAAAACAAGATTACTTACATTCCATTCATTTTCATTTATTTTCATTTCTTTATTTTAAAACATCCAATCAAGGTTACTTAATTCCATTTCATTTCCCCTATTTAAATACATTCTGTCGGGGGTGGAAAAGTTTTCCTTCCAACAAATGAGATTTATGTTGGGTTGAGGGCCTAAATCGAAACTCGACGATGGGCTTGAAGCACGGCCCAAAGGCTATCGGTGAAGTTTTTGAAGAGTTCACTTTTTTTTTTTTTTTTTATACCTTGGGCCTAGGATGGGACTAACAAGGGTTATGAGATGGTCCAAAAACACTTCCTATAGTAGACACATCAATATAATAAAAAGCATACTGTAATAAAGAAATAGCCCAACAGTAAAATATTTTAGCAATAAAATGAAGCAAAGCAGAATAAACTTCCAGTTGTTAACTGTTTCACAGATTAAGGAAAATATCTACATTTTCAAAATCATCATCCGTTGATTCTGAAGAAGAGTCCTCTAGTACAATAACATGAGGAAAGAATTCTATAGTAATAATTACATTATAACCTTCAATAGTAAATTAGTAAACATATACCATGGGTTCCATTATAACAAATAATGAAGAAACTTAGTGTGAGATGAAGGGAGAGAGAGAGATTCCAGCTAGCGCAGCAAGATCATTATGATGCCAGAGTATGCTTGTGGATATAGTATATGTAGTGAGTAGTGAAGGTCATTTTTGGGTAGTATGAGTAGTGAGAGAGTGTTTTGTAAAGTTGCTGGAGCTTTCTGCTGGGAATAGATGAGTGTTTATAAGTAGAGGTATGAGGGGTATTTGTGAGCTGGGAGCTGGAGAACTTAGTTTCTAAGCTTGAAGCTAAGAACTCAGTGACTCTGAACTTTGCTAGAGCTTAAAGAAGGCTAAACAGAGAAGATAAAGAAGAGTTCTTCTCTGTTAGTGTATCTCTTAGTGTATGTGGGAAGAGTTCTTCTCTGTTAGTGTATCTCTTAGTGTATGTAGGTCTATTTTGATCTCTATTGAAGGATTAGTGGAGAGTTCCATTTATAGCTGAGTTTGAGGGGGTAATTAGCAAATAATCTCTGCTAAATCTTCCTCAATCTTTAGAAAATCCTTGGAGAATCGTTCTTAGGATTTGGTCAAGAGTGGTAAGTTCAGCTTTAGAGTATTCTTTGCTGTTTTGGGTAATGGCAGCTGGAGTTCTGACTTAGCATTAAATGCTGATTGTCTTCAGTTGATGGGATTAGAGCATGTATTAGGCTAATGATCTTGGTTTTGCTGCTACTAGAATCAGAGCTCCCTAGGGCAGATTGTGTCACCCCAAGCCAGGTGTCAATCTTGGAGCCCTTATTGGGAACTCTGCTAGAGATCCCTTTGGTGCCCTCTAAACCACATTTCCCTAAGTTTCCCCATTTGGGTTCATATGCTTGGTCCATGAACCAGAAAGTACACGTTTTTGGCATGATAATGAGCTGTTTCACGTGAGCTGTCAAGTCAAAGTTCAGCATAGCCTGACAGTTGGGACCCATTACCATCAGTTCCAATTTGTCAAATTAGATCAAAGGAGGACACATGTCCAGCAGGGGTTAAACCCTTCCTTGCCAAATTCATTTTCATCATTTCTCATATGACATAAAGCTGGGATGACATGACATAAAGTTGGGAAGCTTCAGCCAACTGTCTTCCCTTTCTTCTGCAACCCACTCGGTCAAAGGCTAAAGGCAGCCATAGCTAGACCATGAACCAGAAAGTACACGTTTTTGGCATTATAATGAGCTGTTTTCGAGTTACTGCAGGAGCTTTCATGGTCTAGCTATGGCTGCCCTTAGCCTTTGACCGAGTGGGTTGCAGAAGAAAGGGAAGACAGTTGGTTGAAGCTTCCCAACTTTATGTCATGTCATCCCAGCTTTATGTCACATGAGAAATGATGAAAATGAATTTGGCAAAGAAGGGTTTAACCCCTGCTGGACATGTGTCCTCCTTTGATCTAATTTGACAAATTGGAACTGATGGTAGTGGGTCCCAACTGTCAGGCTATGCTGAACTTTGACTTGATAGCTCACGTGAGCTTCAGTTGCTGAGATTTGCATGTGAGCTGGGTTAGCTCAGCTGGGCCTTGTAGTTGAGCTTCTTTGGGCTTGTCCATCCCTACAAAATGAGTAGTTTTGTCATGGGTGATATATATGGGCTTTTGTAGTTAGTTGATTATGGCAAAATGAACATAGTTCCCATAAATTTTGTAAAAGAAATATTTTTGAGGGATGAGTAATTTATATTTTCCATGAGTTAGGGACTTTAGTATATGAAAATATGTTTTTGCCAAGGAATAGTTTTGGGCTTTTGAGCATAATGTAATTGTTTTTGCCAAAATAATATTTAGGCTTTTATAAATAGGTGCCAAAGTAATATTGGGCTTTATAAGTAGTTGCCAAAATAGTATTGAGCTTTGTAAAATAGGTACCAAAATAGATTTGGGATTTTTATGAATATATGCCAAAATAGATTTGGGCTTTTTGAGATTTTGTAAAAATGTTGTCGTGTCGTAACGGGCTTTAGTAAGAGTGTCATGTCGTAACGAACTTTTAGAGGTGCCATATTGTAACAGGCTTTTAGAGTGCTGTGTCGTAACGGGCTTTTAGAGTGCCGTGTCGTAACGGGCTTTAGAGGTGTCGTGTAGCAACGGGCTTTAGAGCTGTCGTGTAGCAACGGGCTTTAGAGCTATCGTGTAGCAACGGGCTTTATAGGTGTCATGTAGCAACAGGCTTTAGAGGTGCCGTATCGTAACGGGCTTTTAGAGGTGCCGTGTAGCGACGGGCTTTAGAGGTGCCGTGTAGCAACGGCCTTTTAGAGGTGCTGTATTGTAACAGGCTTTTAGAGGTGCCGTGTAGCAACGGGCTTTAGAGGTGCCGTATCGTAACGGGCTTTTAGAGGTGCCGTATCGTAACGAGCTTTTAGAGGTGCCGTGTAGCAATGGGCTTTAAGAGGGTTTTGTTGGGCTTTTTGGGTTTTGCCCACAAGGTAAATGAGTTTGGGCTTCTTATAGAGATGGTATAATTTTGTGGCCCAATATGGTAATAGTATGATAAGTATTTTTGTGAAAACCCAAGTTGGATAATATGTGGGATATAATGGGTAATATTTGTGAGAGGGTCTAAGATAATTTATGGGGCATATATAGGAAATATTTTTGGGAGCCCAAGTTTAGTAATAATATGGAGAGTATTTGGGTAATATGGGGTAAGTATATAGGAAATATTTGTGTAGGCTCAAAATAGTTATGGGCTTGTATGTGTATTTTTAGTGAGTGGGCTAATGAAATTAGGGAGGGAAAATTTGTACCTCAACATTAAGCCTCCCGAGTCACGTGTGAGCAGTTTTTGTTTTGTCACACATGCAAGTTTGAAAGTTGGTGGTAGTTATGAATAGTGGGCTTCTGCAAGTTTCCCACTTTCAGCACTTTTAGTTATTCCCCCAGGTTTCTTTGCTTCTCCTTTTATTTTTTCTTGGACCGAAGAATAAAGAGATTTAAGGCAAAGAGAGAGAGCCTTTTCTCCTTCTTATTTTCGGCCAAGGGTGAGAGAGTAACACCAACTTCAACCAAGGCAGAGAGAGTGACTGAGATTCTTGGCAAAGCAGTGAGAGAAACAGAGCTTTTTCTTCCTCTTTTTCCTTGCCTTCGACCAAGAGTGAGAGAAACAGAGGGTTTCGGCCAGGATTAAGAGGGAACTGAGTTTTTCTTTCTTCCCTTGTTGATTTCGGCCAAGTGAGAGAAAGACCCATAATTGCCTCTTCGGCTGCCCATGATGTCCAACAAAGCAAGGAACCTCCAGGTATGATAATTTTGAATTATTTACATTGACTAGAGTAAGTTTCCCGTTCAATAATGCTTGGCTGTATGAGTGCTTTCTATTACTGCTGGGGATATAATCATGTTCCTTTTTGCAGAGTTGCGGAGTGAATCTTTTAGTGCTGCCATCCAGAGAATGAGCCTTGAAGAATTCTTGGAGCAATTTGCTGAGGATGAGGAGAATGAGAAAGTAGCAGCTGACTTCTACCCTCTTTCAAGTAATACTGTCATGTTCTAGCAGTCTGAAGTTCCTGTAGAGGGTCAGGCACTGTTGGAAGCAATTGTAAGAAAACATCCTCACTTCATGACTGGATGTAAGCTAGGTGCTTCATTGAGAAAATCTGGACTTCAGTTGCTTGTTGCAGTACTGCTGGATATGCAGCGTACAAAGCTTGAAAGTACAAATTTGAAGAGAGCACTTGAGTGGAAGAATGCCCTTAGAGATTTGCTATTCATGAAGTTTGGAGTTCAATTCATCATTGATAAGATTCGGGCTGCTGCCAAGGCTTGTATTGCTTGAGATAATGAGATTATGTTGGATGAGCTTGCAGTGAAGATAGCTGATCTTGAGAAAGAAATTGCAGCAAAGACAGTTGAGCTTTCTCTTTTAGTGAGCCAAAGGGATGAAATGATGCAGTCATCGTCAACTGAAGGTGTTTTTTCCTCAGCGGAAACCTTTGGTGATGGCTTATTAGACTAGCTTTTTTTTTTAATTAGTTGCTTATTATTTTGAACAATCGGTCCTTAAGTTATGACGTAATGAAACATGTTATGTATTTTGGGTTTATTTAGCTATGTTGGCTGTGTTTTGTGCAAAGGTGCACCAGCCATATGAACTTTATGTGGTAACTCAATATTTCTCCAGCTGTGCAAGCTGTGTTTTATGCACAAGTATATGAACTTATTTTGTGAAAAATGCTTTATTTATCAAAGAATAGTATGTTCAAGCTAGAATATGGTCATGGAAATCATATACATAGTTTTGAAGATATTTACTGTGCTTATGACTGTTTTGGTTCAAAATACCCAGCTGTTAGGGCTGTAACTTTTTTCACAGTTTAGAGTATGCATGTTTATGTATGGAAAGTAATATTAGAGTACTTTTGTAAATATAAGAAATTCATATTTGAGGCAAAAGGCAATGCTTACTTCTTATTCACATAGTAGTAGTTTAAGGTCACACAAAAGAGAGTAACTTGGTACATACTTGAAAGTCGAGTTAAGCATAGTACAACTTAAGCCATTTGCCATTGATAGGTTCCATGAGACTTTCACCTTCCGCTATAGCTAGACGGTAATAACCGCTGTCATTGGCTTCCCCTATGAGATAGGGCCTCTCCCAACTTGGGGCAAACTTGGAGGGTGCTAAGAGATTCCTCCTGATATGATCTGCTACTTTTAGAACCATTTGTCCCTTGACAAAAACCTTGGATTTCGTGGCCTTGTTGTAAGCATTGGACATCTGTTGCTAATACAACTAGGTACGGTTATAGGCAAGATTTTGTGTCTCCTCTAAGGTTTCAAGGTCCGTGGTTCTGATTTCCGCACAAATGGCAGCATCCATGTCTATTTCTTGTCCATGAACAACCCTTGAGGTAGGAACCAATAGCTCAACTAGAGATATAACCTCAGTACCATATACAAGAGAGAATGGTGATAGTTCGGTGGCTGTTTTGCTTGAGCTTCGGTATGCCCACAGAGTTTCTAGCATGTGTTCTGTCCAGCCACCCTCATATTCATGCACCATCTTGCTGAGAATTCTCAATAGCACTCGATTGGTAGCTTCCGCTTAACCATTGCCTTGTTGATAATAGGGCGTGGACTTGCGGTGCTTGATGTGACGATGGTCAAGTAACTTTTGGACATCTTTGTTGACAAAAAGAGTGCCATTATCAGTAACAATCTTATGAGGGATGCCAAATCTGCAGATTATATGCTCTCGGATGAAGTTTGCAACAGCTGGGCTTGTAGCCTTCTTTAGGGGAATGGCTTCAACCCACTTTGTGAAGTATTTGGTAGCCACTAGTATCCACATATGACCCTTGGATGGTGGATTGATTGGGCCTATTAGATCAAGCCCCCAAGTATGGAATGGCCAAGAAGTCATCATGTTTTGGAGGTTGGTGGGGGTGAGTGTGTATGAGATTCCCATGGACTTGGCAAGCATGGCATGTCTTCACACATTCAGCTGCATCTTGTTTCATGGTGGGCCAGAAATACCCAAGATTGAGCAGCTACTAGAGAAATCGCTTTTTGTCTTGATGGTCACCACACTCTCCCGCATGTACCTCTTGCATGACTGATTGTGCTTCAGGGGTCCCTAGGCATCTCAAGGGCTCCTCATTGAATCCCTTCCGAAAAAGAATACCTCTTTCGACAAAGTAATGAGTAGCCAATTTTTTCAAGCGGTAAGCCTCTTCATGATTGTCGGGCAAGATGCCTTCTATGAGATACTCAAGGAAGGGTATACGCCAATCACTGGTGGTAAAGACTGCACATGATTCCATCCGATCAAAAGTGTATTGGCAATTGGTGCATTGTTCTTGGACAGTGGCAGCTTGTTCGCTAATTTACGGTCAGTAATAGCCTAACCGCTGGAGGCGTCTGTAGAGATTGACAGAACTGTTGGAGCCACATGATTTTTCATAAACTTATTTTAATCGCTTAGTGGACTCACCAGGGCTCAAGCATCTAGCTAGAACTCCTCCAGAAAGTTTTTTGTACAGCTCTCCTGCCATCAGAGCATAATCTTTTAGCACCTTCAAATGATCCTTCTCATCCGATGATAATAGTGCTTTTTTAAGGGAAGACCGCCAGTCTGTCTATTCTAGCGGTTGATCAAAGAACTCTTCTTTCAGCATTTGTACGACTAGGATAGGCCTCTTCATAATAGTTACATCTGTAGTTGCACCTTCAAATATGACTTTTGATCCCAAGGTGGCTAGAGCATCGGCAAAGCGATTGTTGGACCTTAAAGAGTGTTCAATATTGAATTCTTCAAAAGTGTCCTCCAACCTTAGCCCTATAAGGAGCTAAAGATGGTTTTTTGAGTGTAAAATCTCCTCTAGCTTGGCAAACAACCAGATTTGAGTCTCCAATTACTTGAAGATGTTTGATACCCATTTCACGAGCCACCGCTAGGCCTGTAAGATATGCTTCATATTCAGCCATATTGTTGGTGCATGGAAAATCAAGCTTGAATGGCATAGCCACTGTTTCACCGGTACTTTTGGATAGGACTATTCCAGCCCCTCCTTTAGAAGTGGTAAAGGATCCATCAAAACGTAAGGTCCAAACAGCTCCAGCTATTTCCATCAGTGCAACCTCTGGCAGTTCACAAGGTACATCATCAATAATGTTCGAGCTGTCTTCACCAGGAAAGTTTGACAGCAAATCAGCGATGGCTTGACCCCTTACAGCTATTGGGGTGGTCGCGATGATCTCAAATTCAGATAATTGCAAGAGCCATTGTGCTAGCCTTCTGGAAAAAACCGGACGCCTCAAGAGTGAGTGGATTGGATGGGATTTTGTTAAGAGTTGTACCGTGTGAGCTAGCAGATAATGATGCAGCCACTGGGTAGCATATATTAGAGCATGACAAGCCCTTTTAGCCCTTGGGTAGCAGGTTTCAGTGTCCTTTAACTTTCTGCTAATATAATAAACCGGTCGCTCCATCCCTTCTTGATCATCTTGGGCTATGAGTGCCCTGATTGCTTCATCATCGGTAGCCAAATACAGCTTGAGTGGTTTCCCTGGTATGGGTGCACATACGGTTGGAAGTTTGGTCATGAGTTGTTGCAGCTGGAGGAATGTCTGCTGGCATTTGAAATTCCAGCGGAAGGGTCTTCCTTTTTTCAGCAGTGGTGTAAAGACAGCTGTGAGGGCAGCGAGACCTGGAATAAATCGCCGGATGTATGAGAGTTTACCAAGAAAACTTTTGAGCTATGTGAGTGTTGCAGGTGGCTTCATAGTAGCAATGGCTTGCACTTTGCTAGGATCAACATCTATGCCTCTTTAGTAGATAAGAAATCCCAGAAATTTTCTAGCTATAACCCCAAAGGCACATTTAAGTGGATTCATGCGAAGCTTGTAGAGCCGACACCTTTCAAAGACTTTTCGTAAGATAGCAAGATGATCTCCTCTTGTCTTTGACTTCACAACAATGTCGTCCACATAGTCTTCGATTTCCTTATGCATCATGTCATGAAAGATTGCGGTCATAGCCCTTTGATGTATGGCTCCAGCATTTTTGAGGCCGAAGGGCATGACGGTGTAGTAAAAGTTGCCAATAGGAGTTCGAAATGCTGTTTTGGCTGCATCCTTGGATGAAATTCTGATTTGATTATAACCGCTGAAACCATCCATGAATGAAAACATAGCATGTCCAGCAACTGAGTTAATGAGCATATTCATGTTTAGAAGTGGGAACTTATCTTTAGGGCATGCTTTATTAAGATTTCGGAAGTCGACACAACATCGTATTTGTCTGTTCTTTTAATTGACCGGTACAATGTTGGAAAGCCACTTTGGGTGCATGATGGGCTTAATGAACCTAGTTGTGAGGAGTTTCTGGACTTCTTGAATAATTTAAGCTTCAACATCAGGATAGAAGGTCCACATGGGCTGTACTATTGGCTTTGCCCCTGGTTCCACGTTAAAAGCATGTGCTACTAGGTTAGGATCCAAACCGGGCATCTCATGGTACTCCCAAGCGAAGACATCAATGTACTCCTTTAATAGTGAAATGAGCTGAGCCTTTTCCAGCGGTGGCAAAGTTGCATTAACTGAAGTTGGTCGCTGGACACTAGGATCATCACTGAGATTAATGGTTTCTAGCTCCACATCAGGTGAAAAATTGGTCACTGCTGGAGGCTCTTCAGATAGTTCTGCCAGACTGCGATAGATTTTTTTCTACCGCTGGGGCTTTTGTTTCTTGAGTATAACAACATGTTGGTGTAGTGCTGGCTTCATTCAGTCTGGGACCTTTTTACTTGAGACAATTAGGCCCCGCGTACCGTCATAAACGATACCCCAAACGACCATCTGGCAGCTGGACTTGTACACATCGTGGCTGTGAGACACTGCTGGAGGTTTCCCCACGTTCTCTTTTCTTTCTCTTTTGATCAAAGAGAGACCTTATGTCTATTTCTGGATCATTCTCAATATTTTACCAGCTGGGTAATGGGATCCCAACGGGCCTTGAAGTAGAATTTTCCCCACTTGGGGTTAGCTCATCATAGAAAGTAGCCTCAAAGTAGTGTGCCTCGGATAGATCAAATGGTGTAGGATTAGCAGGGATGCGTATGGGCTTACCATTAAATCTTCCCTTGACACATTAGTGGTAAGTGGATGGCACAAGCTTGTGTTTATGGAGCCATGGCCTCCCAAGTAGTTGGACTGTGATGGCTTTGTGCTGCTGGAAGGTTGGTGTTTTGAGTCCCTTCTTGCCGGCTATTCTGCAACCTAGGAGGCATGGTGAACTCTTGGCTTTAGTAAGCTCCCCAGTGGAGTCATCGCCAAAATGTCGAGGGCGGAAAAGTTTTCCTTCTGACGAATGAGATTTATGTTGGGTTGGGGACCTAAACCGAAACTCGACGATGGGCTTGAAGCACGGCCCAAAGGCTATCCGTGAAGTTTTTGAAGAGTACGCCTTTTTTTTATACCTTGGGCCTAGGATGGGACTGACAAGGGTTATGAGATGGCCCAAAAATATTTCCTACAGCTGACACATCAGCACAATAAAAAGCATACTGCAATAAAGAAATAGCCCAGCAGTAAAATATTCCAGCAGTAAAATGAAGCAAAGCAGGACAAACTTTCAGCTGTTAACGGTTTCACAGATTAAGGAAAATATCTGCATCTTCAAAGTCATCATCCATTGATTCTGAAGGAGAGTCCTCTAATACAATAACATGAGGAAAGAATTCTATAGTAATAATTACATCATAACCTTCAATAGTAAATGAGTAAACAAATACCATGGGTTCCATTATAACAAATAATGAAGAAACTTAGTGTGAGATGAAGGGAGAGAGAGAGATTTTAGCTAGCACAGCAAGATCATTATGATGCCAGGGTATGCTTATGGATATAGTATATGTAGTGAGTAGTGAAGGTCATTTTTGGGTAGTATGAGTAGTGAGAGAGTGTTTTGTAAAGCTGCTGGAGCTTTCTGCTGTGAATAGATGAGTGTTTATAAGTAGAGGTATGATGGGTATTTGTAAGCTAGGAGCTGGAGAACTTAGTTTCTAAGCTTGAAGCTAAGAACTCAGTGACTCAAAACTTTGCTAGAGCTTAAAGAAGGCTAAACAAAGAAGTTAAAGAAGAGTTCCTCTCTGTTAGTGTATCTCTTAATGTATATGGGTCTATCTTGATCTCTATTTAAGGATTAGTGGAGAGTTCCATTTATAGTTGAGTTTGAGGGGGTAATTAGCAAATAATCTTTGCTAAATCTTCCTCAATCTTCAAAAAATCCTTGGAGAATCGTTCCTAGGATTTGGTCAAGAGTGGTAAGTTCAGCTTTAGAGTATTCTTTGCTATTTTGGGTAATGGTAGCTGGAGTTCTAACTTAGCATTAAATGCTGATTGTTCTCAGCTGATGAGATTAGAGCATGTATTAGGCTAATGATCTTGGTTTTGCTGCTACTAGAATCAGAGCTCCCTAGGGCAGATTGTGTCACCCCAAGCCAGGTGTCAATCTTGGAGCCCTTGCTGGGAACTCTGCTAGAGATCCCTTTGGTGCCCTCCAAACCACATTTCCCTAAGTTTCCCCATTTGGGTTCATGTGCTTGGTCCATGAACCAGAAAGTACACGATTTTGGCATGATAATGAGTTGTTTTCGAGTTACTCCAGGAGCTTTCATAGTCTGGTTATAGATGCCCTTAGCCTTTGACCGAATGGGTTGGAGAAGAAAGGGAAGACAACTGGCTGAAGCTTCCCAGCTTTATGTCATGTCATCCTAGCTTTATGTCACATGAGAAATGATGAAAATGAACTTGGCAAGGAAGGGTTTAACCCCTGTTGGACACGTGTCCTCCTCTGATCTGATTTGACAAATTGGAACTAATGGTAGTGGATCCCAGCTATTAGGCTGTGCTGAACTTTGACTTGACAGCTCACGTGAGCTTCAACTACTGAGATTTGCATGTGATCTGGGCTAGCTCAGCTGGGCCTTGTAGTTGAGCTTCTTTGGGCTTGTCCATCCCTACAAAATAAGTAGTTTTGCCATGGGTGGTATACATGGGCTTTTGTAGTTAGTTGATTATGGAAAAATGAACATAGTTCCCATAAATTTTGTAAAAGAAATATTTTTGAGGGATGAGTAATTTATATTTCCCATGAGTTAGGGACTTTAGTATATGAAAATATGTTTTCACCAAGGAATAGTTTTGGGCTTTTAAGCGTAATGTAATTGTTTTTGCCAAAATAATATTTGAGCTTTTATAAATAGGTGCCAAAGTAATATTGGGCTTTATAAGTAGTTGCCAAAATAGTATTGGGCTTTGTAAAATAGGTGCCAAAATAGATTTGGGCTTTTTGAGATTTCGTAAAAATGTTGCCGTGTTGTAATGGGCTTTAGTAAAAGTGCCGTGTCGTAACGGACTTTTAGAGGTGCTGTATCGTAACGGGCTTTTAGAGTGTCGTGTCGTAACAGGCTTTTGAGGTAACGTGTAGCAACGGGCTTTAGAGTGCCGTGTAGTAACAGGCTTTAGAGGTGCCGTGTAGCAACGGGCTTTAGAGTGTCGTGTAGCAACGGGCTTTAGAGGTGCCGTGTAGCAACGGGCTTTTAGAGGTGCCGTATCATAACGAGCTTTTAGAGGTGCCGTGTAGCAACGGGCTTTAGAGGTGCCATGTCGTAATGGGCTTTTAGAGGTGCCGTATCGTAACGAGCTTTTAGAGGTGCCATATCGTAACGGGTTTTTAGAGGTGCCGTATCATAATGGGCTTTTAGAGGTGCTGTGTAGCAACGGGCTTTAAGAGGGTTTTGTTGGGCTTTTTGGGTTTTGCCCACAAGGTAAATGAGTTTGGGCTTCTTATAGAGATGGTATAATTTTGTGGCCCAATATGGTAATAGTATGATAAGTATTTTTGCGAAAACCCAAGTTGGATAATTTGTTGGATATAATGGGTAATATTTGTGAGAGGGCCCAAGATAATTTATGGGGCATATATAGGAAATATTTGTGGGAGCCCAAGTTGGGTATTAATATGGAGAGTATTTGGGTAATATGGGGTAAGTATGTAGGAAATATTTGTGTGGGCTCAAAATAGTTATGGGCTTGTATGTGTATTTTTAGTGAGTGGGCTAATGAAATTAGGGCCCGAAAATTTGTACCTCAACACATTCTATTCCATTCCATTCCTTTCCATTCCCTTATGATCATTTCATTCTATTCCATTCCATTCTATTTCATTCCCTTATAAACTCCCAAACGAAGCTTAAGCATTAGTTAATAGACCATTTTAGAAAAATTTTGATACCACTTTAATAGAAAAAAAAAATGTAAAAACAAAACCAGTTACTTTTTTCTTATTCCATTAAAAAACTAATTTTTTTTTTTTCTAAATTGATACCCTATAGCATCTTTTATTTTTTTCCCTTTCTTAATATTCCTTTTAAGCATCTTGTTTCTATTTGAAAGAGCCCATTTCGATGGCTTTATTTTGCTTAGGTAAAAACAGAGTTATATTTAGTGTTTATTTGGGAACAATTTATTTAGTTTTTTGCTAGTAGTATATTAAAGTGTATTTATACTTTGAAAATGCGAAAAAGTAAGTACATGTGAGAATTTAAAAAACTATACGTAGAAGTAGCAAATAATTAGCTTGAAAACTGAGGCCAAACACACACTTAATCAAAAGATTTTTAAAACTATACATAAACTAGATTTTCAAACTAAATCAAGAAACCTAAATTGTAAATTTCATTTTAAACTAAAACAAGAAACCTAAATTATAAATTTCATTTGAAACTAAAACAAGTAACCTAAATTATAAATTTAGTATGAAAGCATGTGTTTTAAGTTTTTTTTTGGTAAAAGTTAATGGATGTTGTAAGAACATTAGTTTTAGAAATAATTTTAGAAACTTTTTACAGAAAAAAAAGAAAAAGTATTGATTTTTTTTTTACGGTTCATTATATTTTTCATAAAAGTGGTATTAAAACTTTCTTAAAATGGCTTATTGACAAATGTCCCAAGAGCACCTGTTAACTAACCTTTAAAATATATATATATATTTATATATAGGGAACAATACATTTAAAGGAGACAAACCCAAATTATATTGTTTTTACTTTTACATTAGCTTGTAATATGGGGTGTAGTAAATGGACAAAACTTATGTAAAGTATCTTAGATGTGATTCCTTAAGTTCCCCAATTAAAGCATTCCATGTGGTCATTTAATCCACATTTGCCTAACAATGTCAAGCCATTTTAACTAGTAGTGTTCATCAAACCGCACGACTGCATCCAAACAAACCAAAATTGCCAGTAAAATGGAGTAACCACACCGCACCACAAGGGCCAATGAACCACACAGCACTATGCGGAGTAGTGTGCGATTTTATTATAAGAAAACCACACAAAATTGCACCTTACTGTACTCATATATATATATATATAATATATTAATAGTTCAATATTATATGAAATAACTGGTCAGCCTGGCATTAGTGTGTTCTCATGTTAAAAATAACTTTATTTTGGTTTAATACAAAATCAAAAGTTCAAAAACTCATTCATTTCTCTATCTCACACTCCCATTCTTCTCTATTGATACCCTCTCACTCTCAGTAGGCATGACTAGCAGTATATATGGTACACTGTTATGGACCTTATGGTTTTTGCTTGTTAAGTATTTTTGTGTCACATGTTATATATTTTTAACATGTATAATTGTATATGATTTATTGTTATGGATTATTATTATTATTTTTTGTATATATTTGTGGTACTTTTAATTTACTGTTAATCTGTCATGTATTTTTTTTTTCCTTTGTATATATTTGTGTTTCTTTTTTGTTACACATGTTCTATCTTTTTTTGAAATTTACTGTCATATCGTAATAATTATTAATAATAAACTCAATTTCACAATTTGTTAACTTGTGTGATGGTGGGCCATAAACATTTTTTTTGTCTTGTATAACCCACTGCTTTACATTTCCCAATCAATCTCATAATGGCACAAATGAACAAAATGTAAAATTGGGTGTGAGAATTAGCCGTGTCCCCGACTGTCCGTAGGCATTAGTATGCTAGGGTGAGCTTTGTACAACTTGCGGTGCTGTGCAAATGCCATGCTTTTCCTACAAAAGAGTACGTGACATTTTGGGAGTCTTGCAATTGAATTTTTGTTCATATTAGTTTTCTTTCGGTTTTGACTTTTCACCAATGCATTCAAAAAAGAATAGAAAAAAGAAAAAAAAGACTTCTCACTAGGGGTGTGCGTGGTTCAGTCGGTTCAGTTTTTTCTTAAATTTATCACCGAATCGATATGGATCGGTTTTCTCATAATTAGAACCGATGCATACCGCTTAGGGTCGGTTTTCCAACCTATAGCAGTACGGTTTCTTGCAATCCGTTTAATCGGTTTAGGCCGTTTGAAACATTAAAAAATCTGTTTGTTTATTTTATAAAAAAAATTGGGCTTTCAAGCCCAATACACAATACATTCAAGATTTCAAGAAAAATGCTCACTTGACAAACTATTTAGTATTTACAGTTCACACGTCAACCTATTCAATACATCAACTTGTTCACACAAAAAAAAAAAAAAGCTGTCCCATAAAAAAAAAAAACTGTCCCATAAAAAAAAAACTGTCCAAATTTCATAAACTTCATAAATTTGTTCAAATTACAGATAAAATATGTTCAAATTTCACACATAAACTTCATAAAAAAATCTGTTCAACCTGTTCAAATCTATTCAAACTTCATCATAAACATGTCCAACCTATTCACACATAAAAAATCTATCCAAATTTCATCATTTCATTCACCATGCAAAAAAGTTTTGAAATTGCCTCAATAAGAGTTCAACTCCCAAAATACTATCATGTAGCATATAATATCATTAGTGTCACTGTGTGTGTTAGTGTCAATAACAATGAGCGTTAATGTATCCACTTAATAACGTCTTACAGAACCATTTGTCGTTGTCCACAAATGCCAAAATAAAGATACACAAATGCCAAAATAAAGATATACAAATTAAATTAGCATTTAGGCAAAAGAATGCTAATTGCTTGTATCTCCAATGATAATCCCACCCATGAGTAATTAAATAACTACCATTAGTGAAAAGTCCACTACCAATAACAAGTACAAATACAATTAGCATATAGGCAAAAGAATGCTAATTCCAGTAAGTCCATTTTTCCAGAAGTTCTCACATATGCAGCCTTCCACTGTGGTGATGCCTTAGGGCTACAGACATGTTTTGGTTTTAAAAGAAACTTTATGTGATATTAAAAATACTACAAATTTTATTATATAATTTTTATAAGACTAAAATACAAAACTCACATTCTAAGTTTCATCATCACTTTTCATTTCAGTCCTGTAAGTTTGTTTCTTGTCATTTTAGTCCTCTAAAATCCTCCTTGATTCAGTCCTCCATCAAGATTCCATCCAAATATGCCGTTAACTATATTTAAAATTTATTTTTTAAATAAAAATGTTAATTAAAATGTAAAAAATAAATAAAAGAAAATCCAGAAATTAAAATAACCCCACCCATGTCGTCTCTCCCCACGTTTGAAGAACACGAAATAGTGGGGTTCAAGTATGTTCTAACAATTGAAAAAAGTGAGGCTCTATTTCCATTGATCATAAAACAATCAGCTGCACCAATCATTATAAAACAACTTCTGGAAAATATTTTATGCCAAAACAAATAGTGTCAAGTATCTAGATGAGTTTGGAGAAATCACATTGAGCTTAACAGCAAACATATAAGATAACAGTTTAAGGATGCAGAGGATAAAATTGTAGATAGAATTGTTGAAGCCTGATGACTTTCTATTCAAAAGATGAAGCTACTCAGAACTCTCTCTTTGTGTCGCATACACTGTAAACC
Organism: Notholithocarpus densiflorus; assembly: GCA_030021035.2. Lineage (NCBI taxonomy): Eukaryota > Viridiplantae > Streptophyta > Magnoliopsida > Fagales > Fagaceae > Notholithocarpus > Notholithocarpus densiflorus. The sequence goes on from JARYZH020000007.1 coordinate 4,517,866, forward strand.
GTAGATGAGTGCTTCAAAAATCTCAGAAACAAAAATCCAACTTAGTCTAAAACAAGATCAGAGACAAACCAAACACAAAAATAACCTTAAAAACATGAAATCCACTTTTCTAAAATAACTGAAAGAAATAGCCCAAAAAGGAAAAAAAAGAAAAGAAAAGAAAGCAGGATCCTCTCATTTTGAACAAGATCCATAGATGAATGTTGATCCGTACACGTTTTTAGTTCTTCCTCTCCTTCCAATCAGATCCCTTTCTATCCTTAAACCCTTCAATCTAAGCCCCTCTACTTCTCTCTATTTCTCAATGATTTTTTTACTTGAGTCCGGTTAATGTATGCCCTTAACAATCCATTTTAGGAAAAAAAAAATTTGGGAATTGAAAAAGCTATTAAAAAGTTTGACAGCTTTTTCAATTCTCGATAAAAATTTTCCTAAAATGGTTTACTAACATATGCCTTAAGGGTATACGTTAGTAAAACCCTTTTTACTTTTATATTTTGGGTACTTTTTTTTTTTTTTTTTTTTGGTTTATTTCATGTTCTTCAAACGTTGGAAGGGATGACATGGGTGGGGATTATTTTAATTTCTGATTTTTAAAATTTTTTTTTTTTAATTTAAGAAATAAAAATTAAATAGGATTAACGATAGATATGGACAGAATGTTAATGGAGGACTGAATTGAGAAAGATTGAAACTTAGAGCATTGAAATGATAGAATGCAAATTTACAAAACTGAAATAAAAAATTTTGAAACTTAGAGAGTGAGTTTTGCATTTTTGGCCTTTTTATAAATTAGTATGTCATCAATAGCAAAAAGATAATATTGACAATTATTTATGTTATTGATATCTACAATCGCATTAATCTATCTATACATATCTAAAATTTGAAGGGTAGTATTTATTGTTGCTATATTCCAATTGAACCATATCAGCGTTCACATCATTATCCTATTTCTTTCCAATTTTTCTTTAATTTTTTTAACATTTTTTTTAATATTTACACTTTCTCCAATCTTTCTCTTTCCTTTACCTTTTCATCTCCCCACTATTCTTTACTTTAATAGCACTTTTTTTTTTTTTTTGGGTAAAATACGGAGATAGTTTACTTTAATATCATTCTTCATCTTTCCCTTATTTTGTCTCTTCTTATTCACACTATTTTACTATAAATTTGTTATTCTCTTTTCCATTCTTTACCTAGTTTTTCCTCACAAAAAAAGTTATTTCTCTCTCTCTCTCTCTCTCTCTCTCAATTTTTTGGTTAATTTTTCTTGCATCTTTATTTTAGATTGATAAATTTTTGTATTCTTTAGAATTCTACTTTTGGTTGATGCGATTTAATTTTGTATTTTTTAAGTTGTTATTTTTTTTTTTTGTTCTCTTTGGTTGTTAATTTACTCTAATCGATTATTTTTTTAAATAATCCTAATACATTAATTTAGTACAATAACAACCTTCATATCCAATAATTGTTAACTATGTTTTAATTTTAATCTTCTATTATGAAAGAAATGTGGAAAATACTCGAATTGAAGGAATTCCTCTACAATTCTAGGAGGAAATACCGCTTGAAAAAAGATCATAAAAAATAGAAGGAAAATCAAGCATATAATATTCTTGAAATGAGAGTCAAATGATCAAGTACACTACATTTTTTTCAATAATGTTGCACCAATAATATATTTAGTTTTTAATAAACTTAACAAAAAAGTAATTTTTTTCTTTTATATTGTAGGAAACTGTATTCACATGTCTTGCAACAACAGAAAATATTGAAACAAACTTTGGATGGTACTATATCGGATGCACAAAGTGCAACAAAAAAGTTAAATATGAAAATGATTTTTGGTGTAACTATTGCAAAAGTAACTTTTACAATTCCAAGGTAAAATATAAATTAACAATTTTACAATCATACACTATATGTAAACATAAAAGTAAATTTTTTTTTATAAAAAGAATTTAATCAAATTAGATATTTATATATGCAGGTATCGAGTTCAACTCAATGTTGATGATGGAACAGAGTGTGCTATATTTATTTTGTTTGATGAGGAAGCTAAAAAATTACTTCAAACAATAGCAAGAGAACTATCAAACAAATGTGCAACTGTAAGACCATACAAATAGCATATATGATCTTTCATTTACTTTGACAAGAATATGCTAAATTATATTCAATGTTTTATCAGATGAATGCAAATTTCAACCTACTGAATGAAAATAAAAAAGCTCATTGGAAAAAAAATTTGTGTTTCAACTAAACCTTAACGACTATAACTGGAAGGAAGGATGAGACTTCAGATATAGGAATTCATATTTTGTCAAAACAATCAAATAAAAGTTTTTGCTCCATTAATAATAAAACCTTTTTGGAAAATCGAAACTTATAAAAGTTTTACTACCTACATTTTTAGCTTCTACCTACTTTGATTATTATTAAAATAAAAAAATAAAAAAATAAAGCATAATTTTTTTTAACCCCATGAGGTACATGAATCAAGGGTATCCAATTAAACACTAGCACTGATAAAAATAAATTGTAAAAGATAGAAAAATAATTAATTGCATCAATACCAGCTGGCAACTATGGCTACTACTATTCCATGAAATTTACTCATTTAAGCAGAAATAAAAACTTCATTATTTAACAATCAAAATATAATCTCGGCTCATTTTATTCAATATTTAAATTCAACTACATCCTCAAAATCTATTAAATTATATATATTTTCTCTCATTTCTTATTTTAAAAAAATAATATTTAACTTGGAGAGAGAGAGAGAGAGAGAGAGAGAGAGAGAGATTTATGGTAATAGTATATGTTTTTAATCATCTAAGGAAGTAGAATATATAGAGTTCCTAAACAACTTATAAGTTACAACCCAAATCCATAATAGAACTACACAATCAAAGCATGAACATACAACATCAATTATTTTTTGAATTACTGCTTGAAATTTACACAATTGTTGGAAGCATTTAAATTCAAATAATAAAAAAATTCCACATAATGTGTTCTCATGAAACGTTACAGTGCCTTAGAAAAAATAAAAATAAAAACAACATTGCTACTAATGATATGTCCTCCGGTAATAATATAAATTAAATAAAAAATAAAGTTACCCAATTTAAAAATCTCATTTTCCAACATTTCATTTTCACCTTGTTGAGGTCCAAAATATTACAAGTATTGAAATAAAAAACTAATGAGCCCTCAAGGATAGGAAATGCCCAATCCGTGAGCCAAGGCCCATTTAAAATGGGTAAAAGGAAGCCCAAGCTTATGAATGGGTAAGTTTTGGGGCCTTGAAAAGAAAGGAAAAGGAAAAAGGAAGCTCAGCCCAGCCTTTGTAAGGAGAGTTTTCTAGGAGCCCAGAAAAAGATTGAACCAAGATACCTTGGGATTGCCAGAACCACAGGATCCTCGGGAAATGCAGGAAACAATCAGTTGGGAGTTGGACAGCTCAAGGAAGCATGCATATGGGCACAAGGAACAAAGAAAGACATGTCCCATCAGCCGCCTGCAACTCAGAAGAAAAGACTTTGGAAACAGCTAATGACTTAGGAACCAGCACCTATGAAGGGAAGCCTGGTACCTCGGGAAGAGTAGCAAGGTGATCCATAAAGGAAGGTGGCTGGAGATCTTTCAGCCTGACAAGGGGAATCTGCATATTTAGAGAAAAAAGACAAAGGATGAGGCAGCCAAAAGGGGGGTTCTGAAAAGCCTCTCTAGAAGCCTTGGAAAAAGAGATTAAAAGTCAGCCCCTAGGACCCCCCAAAAGAGGAAGGTCAACTGTGGACTTTTTAGAGGGAAATCTCAAAAGAAGTATATAGTGAGAAAATGAGGAAGGACCAGCCACCAATGTTGCTGACACAACATTGGTTTTGGTACCCAAAGTAGCAAGAAGAGGGATCTTGGTCAGGCTAGAGGACATGCAGCAAGAAGAATCAACATCAAGGTCCTAGGACTTTGATGTGTCCTTTTAAAGCCTTGAGAAAAGGACCTTGGCTAACACATGGGAAAGCCAAGGTGTATGTTCAGATTTCCAGTAAAAGCCATTTAAAAATCCAGAAAAACCAAGTATTGTATTTGTAACCCATGGTCCAAGCCCACGAGATCCCGAGTTGGTAGTAAGGGAGAAGTGGTTTGGTCGGTAGGGGAGTGATTTCTGGTGAAAGAAGGATCCCGAAGGTTTTCCTTGGTTTATATATTTGCTTGGAATGCATGAACCAATAGAAAACTCAGTTCCTCCATGTGCATGACATCTCCCCACAATTTCCTCTCAATTGTCATTTTCAATCAAAGTTGTCATCTATTGCATTGAGCATCCCACCCACTCCTTTGACTTTCCAAGAAGGAATCTTCCATTTGTAACTAAAGCCAAACACCCCATTTGAGTTATAATTGCCTAATTATGCTAAACCTCTGCCCAATGCACTTTTTCAGGTTCTAGAGGACATGGTTTTACCTAGTAGACCAAGGACGTCCTCGCTCGGGGTACCAGACCATGTCCACTATAAAATGAACACTAAAACATAGCAGAAGGGGGAAAAAATGGGGATTCAAATGGAGGGAAAATGGGAGAGTTCAGAGGTTCAAAAAGATAATTCTTAGAGCTTTAAGAGCCCAGCAAGGGAGAGAAGAGAGCCAAGGAGGAGGAATTTGTCCCACATCCTTGAGATCATTCAAAATATCACTTAGCCTCCAAAGAAACATAGGCCAAAACATGCACACATCAGATATCATTCTCTCCCACAAAATCCTCTTCACCTGACTATCTTGGAAGGCAATGCCCAAGCACAGCTACTTGGACTTGAGTTCCAAATCCCACAAGTCTTGTGCAAAAGTACTAAGTTTGTGAGAATTGGGGCCAGGATCTTCGTGGCTGACTCATTCTTATGAAATTCATTTACATATATGTATATGTATTAGGATGTATATCCTAATCTGAGGATCTAAAAATTATTTGAAGATATGTGTATTGTATAGTTGTTCTTATGCAGGACTTATAGAAGTAAAGGGAAAGGACAAAACTCTATTGCATAATAAGCATGGAGAAAGATCCTATAGTTCAAGAAATCAGCATTCTGGGTTCCATGAATTACAGGCCTAGTACCCTTGGGAACCATGACATCACGTTTGGGATACCACGACATCACGCTCGAGGAACCAAGTGAAGGAACTCTTTTAAATGTTCACACAATAAAAGATAAGTCTTAAATATTCTATTTCAATCTCCTTCTCATTGTGAATATTATAAATAATTATTTTACTAATTTCGTAAGAGTGAAGGGTCATTTTATGACACTAAAACACTTATAATGGTATTTTATTGCTTAGGAGGAAATCGTATTTTTGCCTTGAGGAGCTTTATGTGACTTGCGCACAAACCGGTTCATATAACGACCCCAATAGGCCGTGCAGAACCAGACCTAGTCCAACCATCCATCCTTGGAAGCCCAGGATCCTTTTTATCAATGGACTTGGGTACTTTCCAAAAAAGGAACCCACACACCTTTTACTATGTGAAGGTAAAATAACTAATGTGGATATTAATAACTTTTTAGCTACTTCAAAATTATTAATAATTAATTTATATAGGAGTTTTTTTTTTTTTTTTTTTTTTTTTTTTATTAATACAAGATAGAAATTCTACTCTAGCCTAATCTAAGTGTATATGTGTGTGAATCTCCCTCCTAGAGACTTGAATCTCGACCCTTGCCCCTCACACCGCACTAAGGGTTCGCGGTGGTAATTTATATAGGAGTCTTAATAGTTCAGATAAATTGTCTTTTGATTTTTTTATATGGAAAGTGGCAATTGAATAGGTATGAAGAAGTAATTAAGTTAAATAAAGAGAGGACAAGCCGAAGAGCTGGATATTAATGATTGTTTTAGCTATTTTAATATTGTTAATAATTTAATTATAAGAGACTTTTGATAGTTCATATATATTGTCTTTTGATTTTTTAAAGAAAGTGGCAATTGAACAGGTATTGTAGCGTGAAAGACTATTTGGCTTGCGCTTTATTGAGGAGAACATTAAACTTCAACTATAATTGAAAAATATATTAAATACTATAAGACTTGGGCTTTATAGTGGAGGGTACATGAAAAGCTTTTATTCACTTAATCGAAAATGAAATATTATTGCTAATAACTAGAGCAATCACTAATCCATAAAACACATACAACACTATAAATTACAATCCTAAACAACTTAAAAACAACAAACTAAAAACATCATACAACTACACAATCACAAAATGAGCATACAACATGATCACAAATATTTTGTACAAGATCAAACTACAAGGGGAAAAGAAATCTTTCTTCAAGCCAACATAGAAGGGGACAAAAATGTAAAATATGGACTAGCAATTGCTCTGTTATGTGAATCAAATGACGAGGGAATATAACTATTATTATCGATTCTAAATCAACCAAATGGAAAACAATTGCTCCAAAACTATCGACAAATCCTTCAACATACAACTTTCGAAACAAACACATTTCGCATCCCAAAAAACCAAGCATGCAAAAATATTGGAGTGGATCATTGGGATTATGAATGTCCTTACCCTTATGGAAACAAGGAATTACATGTAACATGTAAAATGCGTTCAATTGACTTGAAAATGTATAAATTAGTCAACCGAGTATGAGAATTAATATTTCAAAAAAAAAAAAAAAATCAATTCTACTATAAATTATCCTTATTTTGTTCCAAATAGTAATCTCTAATAAAAAAATATAGTTCCATTTTCCATGAGCAAAAGCTCTTGTCAGCATGAATCCTACTATATATTGGTGATACTTATATAATACAGCTTGAGTTGTAATAACACGACAAATATTATTAATAATAAGACCACCCTAAAAACAATTATCACGCGCAACGCGTGGGGTTGCAACTAGTTATTTATAAGGGCAAATTACAACTTATCCACTTATGGTTTGGCTCAAATTTAAGTTACCTACCTGTGGTTTAAAATTTGACACTTTACCAACCTGAGCTCTGTTCTGTTAAGATTCCATAACCCACTTCTGCATTTGCCATTAGAAAAACAGATTTTAATTCGAAAATATAACATAAAATAGATAAAAAAGCTAGGGTTTAAAATTTTGCAAAAGATGACTGAACATTGCATAAAATAAATTCAAGCAAATACAAATCAATATAAAAAATTCTCTCAAACAAAGTTCTAATTGTGAAAGCTTTTTGTGACAAACCCATAAAAATGAAGCAAACCAACCCCAATCATCAAAAGGCCATAGCAGCCAAGTGACACAACGAAATATACTGGCAACTGGAAAGTAACAAGATGAGACATTTAATCAAAACTAAAAGGAAAAGGTGAAAACTACTAAATTCCTTCAACCACTACAAAACAGATAATAAAGGACGAATTTCTCACCAACCAAGCATAAGAATGTGGGATCACTGTCTCAAGAAGACAGATCCAAAAGGCAGATACTCACCAGCAATGCTAAAAGCTTTACGATGTGCTTCATATGGATGTTTCAATGAGATGATGCTTCTTAATTCTGGAAGTTTGCTTCATTTTGATGGGGCTGTCACAAAAAGCTTTCACAATTAGAACTTTGTTTGAGAGAATTTTTTATATTAATTTGTATTTGTTTGAATTTTATTTTATGCAATGTTCATTCATCTTTTGCAAAATTTTAAACCCTAACCGTTTGATCTATTTTATAATATATTTTTGAATTAAAATATGTTTTTCTAATGGCAAATGCAGATGTGGGTTATGGAAACTTAACGGAACAGAGCTCAGATAGGTAAAATGTTAAATTTCAAATCACAAGTAGGTAATTTAAATTCGGGCCAAACCACAAGTGAGTAAGTTGTAATTTGCCCTATTTATAATTTTTAAGGCAAAATTCAAGTATAGTTCTTTTAGTGCAGTATATTAGGTTCTCAAGAAAATGGCCACATCAATCATGGATTTAAAAAAAAAAAAAAAAAATCGATAGCTATAAGAGCATTCCCTTTCGGGATGCATTTTGAATCTTTAAAACACCATTTTATCTACTTTATATTCTTTTTTAACAATTACATCCCATTTTTTATTTTGCATTCTATCACATTAAAATAAATATATTTTCTACCCACACCAATAGTAGCAACTAAATCCAAACGGCAAAATCAACCGCCACTTTTCCCCAAATCCGCCACCTAACCTAGCACCACCCAATCACCACCACCACTACCCGTTACACAACTTGATCATCCCATCACAAAACCCAACCAACCCATCAACAAAAAACGCAAATCAAACCCAAACCCAACAACAGCTCAAACCCAAAATCAAATACCATTGGCACCACCACAAAAACCTAGCCTTACCCCAAAATCAGAGACAAAAAAATAATCGACCCAACAACCACCACCAAAAAAATCTACCTAGCAACCTAGAACCACCACCACCGACTCCCAATGGCCACCCATAAAGACCCAACAACCTAGTGATGCTGCTGGAAGCCCTCAGTTTTGGAACTTGCAAAGCCTATCTCCTTTGTGTCGATGAGAGAGAGAGAGAGAGAGAGAGAGAGATAATAAAAAAAGGGCAGACATGTTTAGAGTTGCAATGGGTTTTATTTTTAGAGCTTACTATAGCAAGTTGTAAAAATTTGTACATTGATAAAGCTCTTGATGTGAGGCTAATATTGTGTGTTTTTAGGTCTTTATTTTGCATTTTACATTCCCCAAATGTGTGCTCTACTAATAAGAGATGAGAAATTTGAACCCTGGTTCTCCTTATAAAAAATACCATACGATATCAAAAAGTTACAAAACTCTTAAAATTTTGAACATTTTCAAGTGGATGACAACTTAAGAATAAAAATGCTAATTACAAAAAAATGATCTATATCTCAATTTATATCGTTTAAGTTGAATTTTCAAACTTACAAGTTACAACATCATTCTTTTATCTAAAATTGACCATATAGAATAATATAAAATCCAACTTAGCACCTAGTCATTATCATTTTAAAATTTTATTTTGAGTTATATTTTGTTGAGAGTGTTCAATAATCACCCACTTATGTTACTAAAGCCCATGTCATTGAAACAGCTTTGGTTTTCAAGATTTTGTCAACGCTGTATTTTTTCTTACATTAGTGGTACAACCGTACAGGCACTAAAAAAACCATAGAATTTTTCACACTCAGCTCGTAAGTATTCACTATTTTGATATTTCAGATAACCTAGTGGCATTAAGATGTAAAAACATTGGTGCACATGTTCTATAATTTTAGACTTTCTCCCCATCAATTGAATCGACCTCTAAGTGTTTGGTTTGGTTGGTTTGTTTTTTTGTTTGTTTGGATTTTTTTTTTTTTTTTGGTAAATTATTAGTCCAGAAAAGAGGTTTTATTTATTTAAGTAAACCATTTATTCATAGCATTTACAGAGCACTTTTACGAAGTGACCAAATATATTAAGTCCCACATATAATAGTGGTACACAAAAGAGGATTAACTATCTAGGGCTGTAAACGAGCCGAGCTTTGTCGAGTAGTGCATGTTCAAGCTTGGCTTGTCAAGAAAAATCAAAAGCTTGAGCTTGGCTTGAGCTTGTGACAAGCTTAAAAATAGTGTTTGAACTTGAGCTCGTGGGAAAGCCAAAAAGCTTGAGCTTGGCTTGAGCTTGTGACAAGCTTAAAAATAGTGTTTGAACTTGAGCTCGTGGGAAAGCCAAAAAACTTGAGCTTGACTTGGCTTGGCTTTGCTTGATTAATTAGTCAAGCCAAACTCAAGCTTAATATCAAGCTCAAACTCTAACTCAGGTCAAGTGTTATTACATATGTGAATCATGTTAGGAACATATGTCAATATAGAATTGGCTAATCTTTTGACAAAACGCACTTTACTTGTAATTGGGTAGATTTATGATGTGTTTAATACTTCAAGGAACAAGATTTCAAGTTCAAGTGTTAAAGCCATGCAAGTCTGTCCAAGAATCAAGTGAAGAAGTGTTGGATTTTAAAACTCGACAGCTAGTATCTATCGAGGTTTAAAAGGCTGTTTAAGCCCGATGCTCAACAGCTGCTCGATAGATAGGGTATCTATCGAGATTTAAGAAAATCAGATTTTCAGTTCTGATTTTCATCCAATCCGTGTATAGATGTTTGAGCTTTCTTTTCTCATAACCCTAAACATATATAAGGATTGTTTTAAGGGCTGTCACAGTGGATGCACCTCAATGAAAAAGTTTTTCACAAGCATATTGTAAACTAGAGACATATGCCCTAGTTCATATTTCTATTTAAGAAGCTGCTATATTTGTACACCATAGGGTTTTGTAACAAAGGAGCTTCGTGATCTTCATCGTGTGATGAACTGAAGAACTTTGCAGCCAACATCCTTCTCAAGTTGGTGTGTAAGCTGCGTACTGGGATCCGCGCATCGAATTGGTTAGTCACGTACTGAGAGCCGTGCATTGAAAGGAAAGATTGTCACTACAAAACAAGTCCAATTGGGTATTAGGGTAAGGATTCAACTGTAGGTTGGTATAAAGTACTGAGATTCCTTTACTTGTAACCACTTGTTGTGATAATAGTGAATTCTCGGGAGTGGTGACCTTAAAATCACCTGGTGGGGTTTTTGCCATGTAGGTTTTTCCCATTCGTAAACAAATCACCGTGTCAATTTATTTTCCGTTGCATTTTAACTTAGTTGGTGATTTGTTTGTGCTACCACGCTTATTGTATGCTAATTGAATTAATTAATTAACTTGGCTAATTAATTGGTTAATTCATCACAAGGGGTCAATACATTCTTGGCCTATCATCAAGTTTTTGAGCTTGAGATCTAAAATTTACATTATTAAATGCTTAAATCTCTAAAATTAAGAAAAAAAAATAGTATACTCATTTTATCATGCATCTAGTCCTACTTATGATTAGCCATTATTCAAATTAATAATTTACATAATTAAATTCATTCATTCATCATTCATTGTCTACAGTTTCAACAATTGTTCAAAATACAATTTTTACATTCACGTTAGATGGTGAAGGACTAGAAAAATACCTGTTTGTAACTATTATGAATGAAAAAAATACTAACATGTTTCATAACTTTACTTGGATGATTGATAGGAAAGGATCATATGTGGCCTACTTAATTATTTATTTATTTTTAAATATAACTACATGTTATGATCCTAGTGTCCCACATGGATTAAGAATAAGCTTAATCATGTGTTTATAAGTTCTTGGGCACCCTTCCCTTGCAAGCCGGTTTTCAAGGGTGAGTTCTACCCATGGGGTGATGGTTGGCTCTGATACCAAATGTTACAAACCTATGGGTAGAACTCACCCTTGAAAATCGGCTTGCAAGGGGAGGGTGCCCAAGAGCTTTTAAACACATGATTAAGCTTATTCTTAATCTATGTGTGACACTAGGATCATAACACTATAGTCTAAAGTGGTTCTTAATCAGTTTAAAGGAAGGAAAAAATTAAGGTAATATAGGTAGTGGTCTCATGTTGGCAATGTCATTATTAAGATATGTGTAATGAGTATATTTAGCTAACACATATAAACTTATAAATGAGCCTATACTTGAATAGTTGTGTATCAAGCTTAATAGCTCACAAGCTTGTTCATGAACAAATTTTTTTGCTTGGGCTCGGCTTGTTTATTAAACGAGCCAAAAACTAAGGCTCAAGCTTGGCTTATTTATAAACAAACAAATATAAACAAACTTTTTATCGAGCCGAGCCCGAGTTGTTCATGATCGGCTTGGTTCATTTACAGCCCTAACTATCATATTTTTATGCATTGCTTTCTTGTTCATGATCTTTTTTTTTGCCAATCCATCTACACAACTATTGGCTTCATGGAAGACATGCCCGAGTAGAATGGTCTAGTCAAGAGTCATCAAGCTCCTACAATAAAAAACCAAAATAGCAATATTTGGTACAAGTAATGTTAACCAATTAAACATTATTTGTGAATTAATTTTCAAAATCAATATATTTACAACCTAATTGACATGCTAGATTTAGTTCATATCGGAGTTCAGTTAAGTTATTTGTTGCAATACCTATATTAATGAAAAATATTTTTATCCAGTGCCCATTAGTTGGGGATTCTAGCCTTTTACCCCTATTTTTAAAAATATTTGGCAATATGCCCCTGTTTTGAAACTATATAGGTCCATGCCCCTGTTTTGAAACTCGATTTTCTCAAAATTGAGTTTCAATGAAAAACTCGGTTTAAAATCGAGTTATGCCCGATCAAACTTAAAAAAAAAAAAAAGAAAAAAAGAAAAAAGAAAAAAAAGCATGGAACTCGAGTTCATGGAGCTCGAGTTCCATTTTAGAAAAGAATTGCATGAAAATGCCACTATAGGGCTTTAAAACGCTACTATAGGGCTCTCTGAACCTGATATGGGGTGATCAAACTTATTTAAAAAAAAATTGCATAAAAATGCCACAATAGGGCTTTAAAACACCACTATAGGGCTCCCTGAACCTGGTATGGGGCAATCAAACTTATTAAAAAAAAATTGCATGAAAATGCCACTATAGGGCTTTAAAACGCCACTATAGGGCTCCCTGAACCTTGTATGAACTTGAGTTCCATGCAATTTTTTTTTTTAAAAAAAGTTTGATTGCCCCATACTTGATTTTCTACCAATCGAGTTTTTTGATTGAAACTCGATTTTAATAAAATCGAGTTTCGAAATAAGGGCACAAATCTATATAGTTTCAAAACAGGGACATATTACCAAATATTTTAAAAAATAAGGGTAAAAGGCTAGAATTCCCCCATTAGTTGCAATAGCAACAATGCACCCACTAGCATTGTCACTCACCTTTTTGTCGTCATATTATTAACAATATTATATTTCCATCACCAGTGTCATTGTTTTTATGAATTAGTCGATTGTGTGGCCGAACATGTACATGTCATGGAAAGGAAGATGGGCAACATGTGTTCACTTCTCTATCAACTAAATTCATAAAAATACCGTATTAACGATTACATCTCACATCCAAGTGGTAAATTGTATAGTGCAACAATCTTAAGTATTGTATTAGATCCAAATCCAATTCTTTGATACCAATAAATGAATGCAATCACAATCTTAGTTAATAGTTTATACAACCTCTAATAACATTTAAAAAGGAGAAGCAATTAGAAAGAATAAAAAGAGAAAAGAAAGGCCGTTGCTGCTGTTAAAAATTAAGATGGATGTTTAGATAGATAGATAGATGATTAGGTTGTAGCTAGGCAGATGCAACCATATAACAATTAAACAAGATTGGTTTGGTTGCGACCATCCAATTTGCAACTGGGGTCCACACCCTATCTGGTTCTTGTCGTTCCTTTTAAGGCTTCCAATTCAGTTCCACAAAGGAAGGAATCCAAAAAGTGGTCCTTTTAAAGGCTCTGAAAGTGTAACCTACCAAATATAATTTTTATAAAGAAAATCAATTTCGAGTTGGATAGAGACATGTTAGTGCGGATATGTATGTATAAGAATAATACTGCCAACGTGTCAAATATGCTATCGATTCTCTAAAAGAAACACGAACCCACATGCACTGCGTGCAAATCTGGATTGTCCAAGAATATGATGGACGTGAATTTCATGTGATGCTTTGCTTTGCAAATACAGCTGATTGATATACTGATGTGTACTGGGTAGGTTTTTGGTGCTTTCCTAAGGTGGAATGTACCAACACATCATCTTATCTATCAACTGCATATAATTCGATTCCTACTTATACTGTTGTACATATTAAATTTACTTGTCAAATCAGATTATATTCCAACTTTAATTTTCAAATTGATTGAAATGAAACTGGACAGAACACGTTGAACCCATAAAGATGGAATATGTTCAACTTGGTGACAAAACAAGTTGAATAGCTTCTGTTAGCTAAGAGTTATGTGCTGCCAATGGAAACAATATTGCAAGTTCGATTTTGTGCTGTAATTCTCAAATCACAATTATAGAACATTTAGTTAGGAGTGAGGATAATTGTTTGCAGTGAATAGAGGTTGATGTAAAATTGTAAATGCCAAACTTGGGTGTTTCTGGAAGCTTCTATCTGTCAAATTTACAGAACAGAAACCAATCTTGTAGATAGGACACAAACTTGTGATATTAATTTTAGAAGAAACTATATACGGTGCAGGCTAGACTCAGTTTAACGGGGTGCACCCCAATTCTGTGGTTTTCCCACCATTTCTACCACTAAAGCCTTTTCATAGCAGAAACAAGAGCCTTTGTTGACTGATAATTCATGACTAAAATTATAAAAGCAAAAATCTTGGGAAGGCCTAACTTTATACCAACATGTATAAGAATTTTCCATATACAACATCTGCAACAAAATTTTGTAATATCATTAAGATACCTGCTATCCAGCTAGTTCAGACAGAGTTGGAACTACAGGCACGAGAAAATTCCCATACTGTGAATCGAAGATTTTAAAATTTCCCATGCAACCATCTTGCTGTACTTCTGTTACTGCGATGTTTTTGGCCTGTTGAATTGTCAAATTCACTCCACTAGTTTGGGCCACAGGAACCTACAAATTCCAGTCACATAGTAATGTGGTTAAAAAAATTATATAAGATGCTATGATTGCATATCCAACTCCATGGTTACCGTGCAAGTATTCAGTGATGTTGTGACTCTTTCTTTCTTATCAACTTTTGAAGAGACATTCCTGCACATAAATGTGGTATTAAGTATTAACAAATTGTACTACTGAATTTCATTCTAGTAATAAATTTGGAAACAGTAAGACAGTCTTCTCAACTGACCCCAAAATTTTGGTTCTAACACTTTTTTTGTAGTTGTAAGACACTAGTCTTGGTTGTGTCGAAGAAAAGATTTGAAAGAAAGAGAAGTAGGGTTTCAAAGTCACAGTAAGACAGTCTTCACTCTAAACAAAGCCCCAAAATGTATGCCTCATAGCATGGATGGAAAGAACAAAATGTAGTTTGTAGTTGGAGTGAAGAGAACCTACTTCTTAGTGCCAGCAAATCTCAAATATAGGTAAGGCTCATGACATGGGCTTACACAGCTGCTCAACTTCAAGTGCACTTTTTTTTTTTTTTATATTTAATTTATAAGAACTTTAAGTGCACTTTTAAAATGTGGATCACTAAAATTGACACATTGTTCGTTTCTTATACTAGTTAGCTTAGACTATTAAGTTCCAGATCTTCCAAAATATAAACTGTGTGCTAAAAGCGGAAAAAGGGAAAAAGACTGAAATTTGATACTGTCCATGTGCATTAAATAGAATAAAAAGGTACAAAAAGAAGGTAGAACATTAAAAAAAAAAAAAAAAAAACTGTAAATATCATTAACCATAACTTAATAAAATCAGCTAACAAGGATATTGATAGCTGTAGAAAAGCATAGCAAATCATAAACCACCTATGATTTAGATCAGAAATGATGGGAAACAGAAAAGTAAGCAAGCAACTAGAAAAGCATGCACCTCACTAAGTGCCTTGTTTTTCTAAGAATAAGCAAACAACACTGCCATATGCATCAGCTGGGCAATTGCATCTCATATCAACTGCAATGGTAAATTCAGGTTTTCATCAAATCATGTCATCGGTTGACAATTTGGTATGACAAATTTTGACCCAAGAAAAAGAAAAGAAAAGAAATTTACATCAGCGCAGAGATAGCTTGATCATACTCATCAATTCTCTTCAACTGCAGGTAGTGCAGTCACAAACCCAACAGACAAACTAACAATTCCTAAGTGCCATATCCAATCTCGGATGCCAAAAGTCCAAAACTTTGCTTATTATTCAATTCCCTACTTTTACAGTTTCCCAGATAATTTCAGATGAATATATCATATCACTCAGTCAATTTAAGTACACACTGCACAACCTTAACTCCCAGCCCGACCACAATTTGTTACAAATGAATAGCTGACAAAATTTTAACAATTCAGTACCATTCCCTAAACTTCAATCAAATCCCAAACCCCAGTCTAACTGTTACCTAGGAAAACATTTACAAGTTCCAAAATTACAATAAATTTGATTAAAGAATTACTTTGACATGAACTATTTGCAAAAATATATTATAAATGCCAATGTATATTTAACAGAAAAAAAAAAAAAAAAAAAAAAAAAAGCTATCCCAATTTGAACTTAAATCTCGATTACACTCACCTGATTTTTTTGCCGATAAAATTAACAATATGCAATTGCTAATGGTAAATGTGAGCTATTTATATAATAAAAAAAAAGGTAATAGTTAATTTAAAATTAAAGGAAAAAAAATCACATATGAGAGATATTAACGGCGACTAGGATTACCGGCGAGGCGGTGGTCGGTAGGTTTGTCTACGTTTCGGCTCAGGTTCCATATGCAGTGGCTTCCAAGTTCCGAGTTCGTACAATGAAACCCATAGGAAAAAAGGCTAATTATTTAATGGAGTATGGGCCGCTAATTCGAGTAGCCTCGCATTGCAGATTATATGATTGTTTCGATAATAGCTTAGGATGGCTTTAAGCCCATCAAAAGTGGGCCTCGCCTAATTAAGGAGTTCTTTTTATTATTCATTTTCCCTTTCTTTTTTTTGCAAGGAAAAGCAGGGTTGGGGGTGGTGGTGGCAGCACTGAAACCCTTGTCGCGCAGCCTCGCAAAACATTTTGAGACCATACACCATTGATGAAACAATTCACTAAACTCACAATTCTAACCGGTTTTTATATTATATTATATTTTCGTAACAAATCTTAAGTGAAAAGATGTTATTGGTGAGAAAAAAAAGTAATTTAAATGATGGGTTCAAATTAGAACCAATAACAACTTATCACCTATGCATTGTTGTGAAAGTGTTATGGATATAACACTTCTCAAATTTTTTTAGCTTTGTCTTACTTGCACAAGTTTTCCTGCACTCCAAATAGGTGATCGAATAGGAATAGATTTTGCTTACCTCGTTCTGGTGTTTGTTTGTGAATAATTTATTTAGTTTTTTTGCTGAAATATTTTTACTAAAAATATTATTGATAAAGATAAAAGCTAAATAAAATAAGTACATTAATTTTTTGTTAAAAGTATTGTAGCAAAAAAAAAAAAAAAAAAAAAGTAGAGTGAAACTGAAATAAACAAAGAGTACTTGGCATTTTAAGAAAAATCAAAACATGAGACCCGCATTCAGTTAATTGTATTGACTTTTTTAACCAAAAATATAATAGTTAGATCTGCAAAAAATAAGTTACCAAAGCCAAAAAAAAAACTAAAAGATGGCTTATAATATTTTTTTTAAAGAAATAAATGGCTTATAATCTAATCCCAAATGCACAACTCCTTCTACCACTCTCGACTGCCCTTCCTTTTTATTTTTCATGTCTACTTAATTAATGTTGAGTCACCTCTTACATTAGAAGTATCTAGGCTTACGTTTGAACCAAGAGTAATCTAAGAATCATACTTTGGTGCAATTGCAGAGAAGATCCATCTAAAGGTGAAGGCTGGAAACAAAGAACCTTGTCACAAGCAGCTAGGACCTAGAAGATGCCAAATAAAATCAATGGCAGCCGCAACTCCAACCTATATGCTATTCAGCAAAAAAAAAAAAAAAACTCCAACCTATATGATGTCCACAATGGGGTTTCCCAAAAATAGTGTCCAAAAATTGATAATTTATCGGGGATTGATTCAACTCATCAAGAATACAAATTTGATTTTAATTTTATTTTTTTACAACTTTTTAAAGACTTATATTTTTTAGGAACACCTTATTAAAATGAGTCCAACTTTTAAAATAAGTGGTCCAAAATAAATTATATCAAACGAACACTTTATATGAGCCAAGAGATTTGTAGTTTAATTGATATTTTTCAGTATTTTCAATGCAATGGTGGCTCTATAAGTTTTTTCAGGGTGGTCATTAAGAAACTTAAATTATTCAAAATTTCATTAAAAAAATTAACTTCATACATTGACAACAAAAAAATAAAACACATAAATACATAAAATTTTATAATTTCCTTTTATATTTTGAAATCGTTGCATGATAGTTTCATTATTAATGCTGCAAGCTACATCTCTTTCAAGTTTTAGTTCAATAAAATTTTATTGGGTTTTTTCTTTTTGTTTTAAAGGGCCTAATGTATTGTTAAAGGGATCAAAGTTTAATTTTGTTGGATTTAAAAAAGTTCAGGGGGTCACAAATTTTCTTTTAAGGGTAGACAAATCATAAAATATATATATATATATATTTTATTTATTTATTTCCTAAGTCAGGGTGGTCTTGTGACCACTCTGCCTTCAACATGGAACCACCTCTATTTCAATGAAGACATCTAGAGTTTAAATTTCCCCTCACCCAACCATTGAATTATTAAAAAAGAAATTGGTATGACTTCAAGATCATATCAAAAGGTTTGAAACCCAAGCTCTTACCTTATTATTATAGGTTTAATAAAGGGTAGTAGGTGTAAGCCTTTCCAGTTGGATTCATTAATGCAATGGAACTCCAAAACTCGAAGAATTGGCCTTGGAAGGAAATCATTTTTCAAATCATAATTGATGAAGCAAAAAATGGTCGTTAGTCGGTAGCCTCATTAAAGTTTATGACGAGGTTACGTTCCCTGCAAAGATGAGAGAGAAAGTCACCGGAGTGGCGTTAGCTAACGATTCTCCAATGATAAAGTCAGTAGAGTTGTTAATATCTCTTAGAGAATAAGAATATAATTCTGCGTGTTTAGAATTGTGTACCTTGTTTTTAATGCTTTGTGGCTTATTTATAGCCTTCATATAGCTGTTGGGAACCTCATTATGAGTGTAACTGTTGTTGACCTCTTAATGGCTCTTTTGGCTATTTGAGTAATGTCTACTTGAGCTTAAATGGAGGTTTGATTAGCTCATGATTGGACTTTCTAACCGTTGGAGCTCGTTGGTTACAAGACTATTGATGGCTATGCCATTAATGTTGTATGGTTGTCTTCTCATATGATGGCCTTGTGGACCTTATGCTCGTCCTCTGTATGGACGAGTTTATGGACTGAATGTTTGTTAGCTATATGATGAACCCATAATTTTGGTACTCGTCAATAATCTTTCAGAAGTTGGCATCACTAGTTAACTCTTCTTCATCGACAGCCAGTAGTTATTGGACTAGCCTTCCTTTCCTTCAAACTTGCCTTGCTTTCCTACCCTCAGCCTTTAGACTAGATGCTCTAGTTGCTGCTAGTTGCTCTTAGCTGAATGCCTTGCTTCACCCTATAGCTAGTGGAGACTGTAGACACTGCATTTTGTACCCCTTACGACTCGGGCCCTTGTTCCCTAATGATGTTGGAATTCTAAAGCCCAAGGTTGGTTTAAGGCCTGATTAGATTGAAATTGATTTGAGGAAAGTGTTTTCAAAAAAATATAACTCTTTTATAAACTAAATAAACTATTTTTGGAAAAGAAAGGTTACGAAAACCCTAGGGCATGCATACGCATACATGCGTATGCGCACGTATGCTCAAGCTCTGCGTGCGCATGCTTTATGCATGCGTACGCATACATGGGCATGCGTATGTATGCTAGGGTTCCAAAAACTACGAAAGACAAGTTTTCTGCATTTAAAACTTGGTTTGGAACAAATCCCACATTGTTTGGGAATTGTTTCAAACCCCTATTTTCTAACTATAAAAGCCATACATGGTACCTTTTCAAAACACACAGAAAATCCGAAGGAAAAACACAAGATTCACTAAAAACAGTGAATCAAAGAGGGAGTTTTTCAAAAAACATCCTCAAGTCAATATTTTTCTGATTAAGACCTTTTTTGGTCTTGCTCTTCGAGTTTCAAGGTTTAACTAACTTATTTTAATTTGATTGTGGCTAGATTGGCTGAAGGGAACGATCAAAATCAACCCAATGAGCCTTTGTTTTGGAGGTAAAGGTTCTAACCCTTCTTGCCTCCTTTTCTTTGTTAAATCTTTTTTTTTTTCTCTTGTTTATTTGCTTCATATGTGTTCTAATATGTCTTTTTAGTTTAGGTTTATCTCGCTTTGCATATGCATACAACCGGGCTGCGTACATAAGCCCTATGTATGTGTATGCATACTCATGCCCAGAAACCCTAATCCAAACCTTTTGGCTTCTGTTTCTTTGTTTTATTTTCTTAATATGCCTCTGTTCTGTCCTAGTTTTCTATATGTATATGTCTCTGCCTCCATGTGTTGTTGTTTGTTTGCTCTTTGTATGCTAGTTAGGTTTTGATTCTTTGTTTTGCCATGAACATGCATATAATATGATCATGCATTGATGCATAGGTGCTGAGATGCGGTAAGGTAAGTGAGAGGTAAGTCATGCATCCATATGAACATGCATTTGTTTGGGGACATGATTTTGTCTAGGGTTGATGAATATGAATATGTTAGTTTGGGCGCCATGCCTTTGATTTATAAAATGCAATAACATGTTTGTTTGGTTCTGTTATGATTTGTTTCTGCCCTTGGATATGGTACGATGCTATGTGGTTTGGGATGAAAAATGCCATGTTCATTGCTTAGATGTATGCTAGCGTGTGTGTGAGTCTAGAATGATCAATGTTGAATATGCCTTTAATGAGATTAAGACGTAAGACACAATGAGTGGAAGCCGACTCACAGGTCGAGTGGGGTTAGATGCCTAACACCTTCCCATCCTCATACCTAAACTTCGAACATGTGCTCTAGTAGTAGATCAGTCTTTCTACAAAAGACGCTATATTTATGGTTTCTAGACCTAATCTAGTTGGCGACTCCATTTTCTTTTCTTCGCCACAGTTTACTTAGCCGAGATGTACTCCCCCCGTTGCGCCCACAGTGGCGACTCCACTAGGGATAGAGAGTTTGATTCCAATGTGTCTCATTTCTTAATCTTAATAAAGACTTATTCAATATTTGCTTGCACATACTTTACTTGGTTCTTTTTGTCCCTTTCGCCCTAGTTGGTGATGAGTGGGAAGGTGGAGACTCCATTCGGGCCAAAATCTTTTGGAGTTCATCCCACCAACTCACAATTGTGCCATTGCTTATAATGGGCTTTGCGTGCGTTAATGGTTTGCCATCAATCCACTACTGTCCATTTAGACCCAAGGTTGGAATCATGGCCCACCTAGTTGTGAGTGACCTACTAATCTATCCTTTTAGCTTTAGGGAACCTACCCACACTTAGAGAGATCCTAGATCCTATCAATAAGAGCGTACACTTTATATCTCTTTTTTGTTTAACCATATATCTTGTCTTCACCTAATTCTAAAGGACAAATAAAAGATGTAAGGAATTTGAGGATGACCCAAAAGTTATGGCGTGCCCCAAAATGTTGGGATAAAAGAAAAGAAGTTCTCACATATAAGAGGCTTGTCCCAAAGTCCAAAGGTATATCTTAGCTTGAAAGGTTCATAAGACCATAGCCTAGTTGTTATCATAAGCCTGAATCAAAAGGCCTCATGAAAAGAAGAACCTTGGGCCTAAGATAACAAATATGCTATGAACTTAGCATCCAACATCCTACAAAGTCAATATGGACCTCCCTAATCTTGGGCCTCCTTAGTGTATGCCAAGGCCCAAAATGATGAGAAATTCATAGACTTTGAAAGGAAGGCCGCAATATGTTCTAGCTAGAGGATTGTGTGGACTAATGGAGTTGCCACCTAGATTAGGTCTAGGAACCATATTGAGCACTTTTGGCCAATCACTGACACACATGAATCCACGTACTAGATTATGGGTCTAGAGTTTGGGTACGGCTTGGGAAGGTGTTAAGCACCCAAGACCGCTTGGCTTATGGGCCGGTCTCCATTATGTGTTGGTAGGCTATATTTAATTAAAGAGTTTATTAAGAGAACCCTAATCCTTAACCTAAGCATACATCATGCACTTTAAATAAATAAATAAAACACATACAACATGTTAAAAACATATCACAATATAAAAGGAAAAAAATAAAACATAATCAAATAAAATAAATTAAACATGGCAAGTTGACAATTAAATAAAACACTAAAGAAAAGAATATCAAATAGACTAAACATGGAAAAAATACTAAAACAAACATAGAAAATAATTAAACCTAAATAATTAACCTAAAATAGAGTCAAACAGAATCAAAGATTATGTGAAAAATGATTAAAACAAATAAAAACAAGATTTTACCCTAATCTGGATTTGGGGTGCGTGCGCATACTCAACTATGCGTACGCATGGTTGAACCACATGCATGCATACTCGATGATGCGCACGCATCCTTTAACACAGATTCGAAAAATTACATTTTTAGAGATTAAATCAAACAAACATACATAATATGTGAGATCAAACAAGCATGTTAGAAATCCTAAAAATTAAACTAACATAAAACAAAAACACAAAGCATCAACATAAACAAATAAACATGAAACAAAACATATAATTAAACTAAACTACATAAAATAAACATACATGTTATACTTTACATGAAACCAAAATAACAAACCAAGTACAACAAGAATAGATTATAAACAACCTAAAATCATATTAGAACATATCAAACATAATTAAAACATCAAACACATCAAATATAACAAATGGAGAAACTATATCAAGAAAATCATGTGAATCATAATAAGCAAGGTGGTAAATCATGGAAAGAGACTCACTTTGCTTTAGAATCACAAATTTGATGTTATTTAATCGGCCCCTCAGTGCCTACAATCACAAAGGTTAGATGGAGAAGACAAAGATAATTAAAGAGCACAATATTTGTTAGTAATCACAACTCAAGAACAAAAGGTTTTGAAAAGGTTTTTAGAAAACAAATTTTCTACCTTAGACCTAACTAAAGAGAGCTTTTTTGACTATTAAAAAACGTGCAATGGGGCTGTCCTCCAATTTTGAAAAGAGAAAAAAAAAGGTTTTAGAGAAGATGGAGGCCAAAAATTACTCTCTCTAGCTAGGGTTTTGATTGAAGACATAAGATGAGTATTTATAAGTTAAAATTAAGGTTTTCAGGCTTTTTAATGATCTTTGGACATTCTCAAGGGTCCATGGGCCGGCCCACATCAAAGCATTATGTTTTGGGCCTTTAAAATGAAGTTTTAAAACTCAGAAAATCAGACTGCCCAGTTAGCCCAACTTCAAACAGTCATAACTCACACAAAATAAGTCCAAATTAGGAAAAATTTTTGTTATTGAAGCCCAAGATGTCTACTTTCCAATGAAACAAACTTCACTCAAAAATTCTTTATGGATCAAAAGTTATGGTCAAAACAATGAGCAAAGGTCATTTTTCAGTTTCGATTTCAAAGTAATTTAAGCACTTTTGAGTTGTGATTACTTCCAAACTATTTTGAATTCTTTAATTACCCTTGGTTGACATATGTCAAGCTCATCATTGGGGCCGGGGACCAAAATTTATTAACGGGTATAATAAGCAGTGTCTACAGATGACCTTCTTTTAACTTTGCTTGCACTGCAAGTATTGTTAAAAGCCTGAAGAGACAACATTTTGTAATTTAATAAATTTTGAGTCCACACACACACAAACACATAAACATGCAAACATGGGGGTGTGCTAAAAAAGGTGATTGGTGCACTTCTGACAAGAAGTGTGAAAAACCACATAAAAGAAAAAACTGAGATATTTTCGAGTTTTAGGGACTCTACCTTCGAGTTTTAAGGACTCTACCTTTATGACACACATACATGCAAGCAATCATACAAACAAGAAATGTACCATAAGAAAATCTAGGATGTTTTCGAGTTTTAAGGACTCTAGCTAAAGTTAGGGGGACCACTCAAGCAAGAAATTTACGTCCAAACACAAACAAGCCACTCAAGAATGAGAAATTTATGCCAAAGGGACCACTCGAAGCAAGAAATTTACATCTAAACACAAACATGCCACTCAAGAATGAAAAATTTATGCCAATGGGGACCACTCGACCGAGCAATTTACATCCAAACACAAACAGTCCATTAAAAAATGAGCAATTTACACTAAGGGGGACCACTTGACTGAGCAATTTACGTCCAAACACAAACAGGCCACTAAAAAATGAGCATTTACGCCAAAGGGGACCACTTGACCTAGCAATTTACGTCCAAACACAAACAGGCCACTCAAAAATGAGCATTTCTGCCAAAGAGGACCATTCAACCGAGCAATTTATGTCCAAATCTAAACAGGCTACTCAAAAATGAGAATTTACGCTAAAGACACAAATAGTCATACATGACTCACACAAACACACAACCACACAAGGTTTGCAAAAACAAACACACAAGATTCATGCAAACATGCAATAATACAAAACAAAAATACACATGACTCACATAAGAAAAAAGAACACACAAACACACAAGATTCACATAAAACGTCAAACAAACATGTGATCACAAAAGATAACAAAAGGATGAACGCAACAACGTAGGAGGCACACAAACATAACAAAGCATGAAAACACACATAAAAAAACAAAACATGATGGGCCTATGACCCGACGCAAAGCAAAGAGAGAACTAAGGCCTAAACGGAGTATGCGATGGGCCTAAGGCCCAAGATGGAACAAGGACACAAACAAGCAAACAAACACATGAAAACCCACACGAAAAGTCAAACATGCAAACAAACACACAAGATACCAAATACAAGGATAGACATTACAACTTCTAAAGAAACGATAATACACAAAAAACACTGGGATTGAAGGAGAACAAAGACGATACAAAGGACACAAAACTCAAGGTCAAACACATTCTAAGAAAAGAAGAAACGAAGCAAGACCATCCTAAAAGGCATGGTAAAAATGGGAACCAAACACTTGATTCATTATGGATAATTTTTGAAATGTTCAAACATTAGGACGCATCCTCCTTGTGGGGTCCACCTTGCCCTTGGCTTGACTGATTCACTTTCTTTTTTCTTTTATTTTTTTTTATTTTTTACCCTAACTTTTGCTTAGGCCGCCCTTACGTGTTTTCAACCTAGGTGGCATTTTTTACTTTTTTTTTTTAAGGCCCTAATTTTTGCCTAGACCGCCATTGCGGGTTTTTAGCCTAGTGGGCTCTTTCACTTTTATAAGAAACAAACAAATGGGATACAATAAACAAGTGCTACGACTTATCCTTAGAATCTTGTTGATTCAAATTCTCAATACATGAGTTGCACAATTTACCTGATGTGATGTGGCTGCACCTCACAAGGTTGCCTACGTACCCAAAAGGGATCAAGCCTAACATAGTTCACACGAACAACTTCAATTGAATAGAGAGGACTTTTACTTGGCTTGTAATGAAGGCTTAGGTTCTTAGCTCACAAAGAAATGGATAACAAAGGCTTAAACTTACTTTTTTGAGGGTTATAACTTGGTTAAGGATTACTTTTCATCACTTTTGAACTTTCTTCACTTTCACTATTTTTTTTTTCACTTCACTTTTCATCTTTCTTTTTTTCTTTTTGCATTTCACTTCAATTCACTTTTTCATTTTTTTTTAACTTTTGATTCACTTCTCTTCACTCTTTTTTTTTTTTCTTTCCATCACTTTATTCATGCATTGCCCCTAGTGTAGGGGGTAATCCTTGACAAGGGTTACTTTGAAAGAAAACAATTTTGAAGGCTCAAAAGGGGTGAGCAAAGGGAAATGTGTTTGATAGCAAAATAATGGCCTCTCTTCATCCCAATTTCCATTGTTCAATTATGCGCAAACATGCAACATCACATACTGAGAATCAAATGAACTTGAAATTTTGAGAACTTATCATAACACTCAAATCATTGTAAACCACCTTATTGATGAATTAAAAGAGTACATGAATTGAAAGACTCACTTAATTGAAAGACATACTTGAATTGAAATAACAAAGACACTTCTGAATTGAAAAATACATTGAAATGAAAGACTCTTGTGGAATGCATCAACAAAGACTAAACTTCTTGATCAATCAACCCCAAGTAGGAGGAGGCACAACATGGTAGTCGGGGAAATGATTACTCTTGATGTTTAGGAGGTTAATGGGCGGTTTAGGGATCTTGCCAGATTGAATGAGGTCTTCAATATCATGACGGAGATTAGTGCACTTATTAGTAGAATGACCATGGTTCTGATGGTATTTGCAATACTCATTTACATTGTAGCTTGGAGCAGAGGTGTTTGGAGTATACTGTAACACCCCAACCCAACTTTATAGTTAACCTATGTGTTCAAGTGGTTAATTATTATTTGAATCACTTACTTTCTAAAATTAATATAAGAGTATTTAATAAACATATTATTTTATAATGCCATTGAATAAGAATTGTAAAGATTATAAGTAATTGAATGGCTAATTGTATTATGAATATATATACTAAGTATGTACATAAGTATGTACAAAACTATATTAAGTGGTTAAGTTATTAGATATATAGTTGTTGGTGTTTAATTAAGTATAAAGGTAAGGGTTTATATGCAAAGTTATTTTATAGTTTGGGCTTTTATAGAATATAAGCTTGTGAGGGGGGAGGGGGTGGTAAGTAAATTTTAAAAAGTTTAAAGGTGAGTCATTAGCTCACTTTTTCCTTTGCAATACACGTGCCCCACCCAAAACTTTCTCCCTAATCTCTTTGTTGCTGCACCATAATACTCTTTGTTCTTTCTTTGCTCTTGAATCGACAGCACCTCTCTCTCACCCTCTCACCAATAGCCCTCCCTCTCTCACCGAAACCATATATCTCTCACTAAAGAAGAAATTAAAAGATTAACCCTGAAGTTTCATTTTCAAAGTTTGTGGGTAAGTAAATAAAACCTCACCTTATTTTGGGTATTTGATGGTGTGATTGTTTTCTTTAGTTTCCCTCTATGTTCTCTAATCTGATTATTAGAAGCTGAATTGTGGTTTAGTGTTAGTAATTTTTGAAGATATTATGG
Source organism: Notholithocarpus densiflorus (assembly GCA_030021035.2). Classification (NCBI taxonomy): domain Eukaryota; kingdom Viridiplantae; phylum Streptophyta; class Magnoliopsida; order Fagales; family Fagaceae; genus Notholithocarpus; species Notholithocarpus densiflorus. Next base: position 4,544,770 of record JARYZH020000007.1, read on the forward strand.
TCAATTGGATGTTTATTCATGTATTCTAATATGTCTAGTATGTGTGTATTAAATTTCATATGAAAATACCATCGTTTGATAATTTTTTGTGAATTTACAAGAAAATGTTGCAAAACTGTCACTGTGACAAATTATGTGTTTACGCATGATAAATAATGTATTAAATTGTATACAGTGAATTAGGATGCTAGGAGTAGTTCTTATGAATGCTAAGACACATATGATTCTAATGGAAGTGGTCTCACAACCATTGGATCAATATAAAAATAATGGTTTAATTTCTAAGTAATTGAAATTCTGTTAGGACAGATTTGAGTATACCGTCTTGTATGATATTTAGTAAATCATGGATATATGATTTCATTCTGAAAATGATATGGAATCTACTAGACATCCATAGGAGTGGCTCTGTAAATTAGCATGAAAATTGGATGTGAATTGATAACCCATTTGTATTTTATAAGTGGAATATATGTTGCTGGAATAAACAGTGAACAGTAAGTGACATATCTAACTTTGAGGATTTAATTCTAAAGTTAGGATGAATTTTTTGAGCTATGAATTAATATGCTCATCATTTGGTATGTTTGGATCATAGATAAATTTTGTATAACTTGGTTCAAGGTTTAGTACTCTAAAGGAGGGGTTCTAAACCATTCAACTGTTGTTTTTATGAAGCTGTTTTGTTCATGCTATATGTTGCCTTGTGTAAGTTTATGCATGCACCATTGCTTCCAATCTCAAACACATTCTGAATTGATTTTAAAGCTGTTTGACATGATCTGAATATGAACATAAAAATAATGGTTTCTCTATGATTTGGTACATCATGTTGTTTGATGAATGTATCTTGTGTTTGGGGAACCTCATTGATGTGGGATTAGGATTTCATTGATTATGAGAGATAGGCTTTGATATGAATGTGTAAGTTTATGATAAGGAGTAATTGATAGTAATAAACTTTGATATTTGGTTTAGGTGTTACCAATACCCAAGTCTAAGCTCCTTCAACTGTAGGCTTTCAATTCCTCTACTTTCAGGTAAGGGATAAGTTATATGAGCATTTGGTAAGTCATGAGGTTATTTTAAAGTATATTATGCATTAAAAGGTTTTTGATTAGAGGTATGGCATATAATCATGTTTCAGACAAAGATATGTTCGTGAGCTTTCGAAACCTTATGTATATGATTTAAGCATATTGATGCTATTACTAATTCCACGAACATGATGTTTAAAGAAAAGAATGGAAATACTATTATTATGAAATGTTGTGCAAAATAAGAATTTTCAGTGTGATGTATAAGTATGAAATGTTTTCGGATTATGTCCTCTGGTGATTTGAACTCAGCCAGTATGGGTTAAATTACTAGCTTTCCATGGAAAATGTTATCTGTTTGGCCATTGAAAGTTGGAGGAAATAGGGGTGCCCGTAATTCTAATCTAGACAAGGCCTCTTCCCCAATGTTTTGTGTGATATAGGGAGGAGCAAAATCGTGAGGGAATGATCTTTGTGAAGTCCCAGAGCAGATAATATCATGCACATGCACCACAAATAAGTACAGACTTATCAAATATGGACTAACCAATATGCTATGAACAACTATATTATTTTATTGATCATGAGAGAATGATTTTGTTTAAATGCATTATGAAAAGTTGAAAGCTCTCATGAAAAGAAGTTTTTGATGAAAAGAAAAGCTGTTCTTTAAAGATAAAATTTTCTGAAGCTCTATTATGTTAAAGATAAAGCTTCTGATGGAAGCTTATGTTAAAAAGTTATCAGATATTTGTTCTTTAAGAAACGCTAAGTTTTATGACTATGAAAGTTATAATATTTTATGAGAAGAAGTTTATAAAGAAAATTTTTCTTATTTGTCAAGATGTTTCTAATTTAAGATAAAGTTACCAATTATCTGATTTAAGTCAAAATTATTATTTTGTAATAAGACTATATATATATATATATATTTATGATTTTAAACAATCAATATTATATTTGGTGACTTTGTAAGAAATAAAAGAAATTCAGCCTGAAAGGTTTTGGTAATATTATTCTGATAAGAAAAATGAGAACAATTATTTTCCTATTAAAAACGTATAAGTTATTATTATGAATAGTATAAAATACTGTGCATGAAAAGATGTTATCCTATCTGAATAATCATAAAATGAAATGATCTGATTTACATGCATTCTTATTAAATTCTTGTGTATCCTACCCTTACTGAACTGTGTAGCTCACCCCTTCCACTCTTTCAGTCAACAGGTTTTATTTTGGAGCAGAGGGAGCCTTAGTCGAGTTTTGGAAGGAGCTGGTTTTAGTTTTATATATATAGATCCCAAATTAGCAATTTGATGTTTAGTTTTGTAGTATTGTGTATTTTAGGATCTAATGAAAGTTGTGTACCTTAAAGTATTAAGAGATGTATTATGTGAAAGTGTGGATATTGAATGACTGGTGGATTATGTTATTCTTTGAGTACAGTGTAGATGCTCTGAATATCAAGTGAAAAGTTATATCAAGAAGTAAAGAAACAAGAATGAAAAGAAAGAGGGAAGCTTTTGTAAAAAGTTTAGTTGGTTCTTGTTAATACTACGTTTAAGCTTGATATTAACATGTCAGTAATGATCACAAATCTAGGTTTCGGGTTTGGGACATGACATATACCTTCTGAGATCCAATGGCTTGATAAATCCTTTGGTTGACAAAGTTTCAAGTGCTTGGGATAAAGTCATTCCCAATGGAGTAAACTCTCTTTAAACATTAACAACATTAACTTCACTTGTCTTACCACCATTGTTACCACTATTACTTGAATTCCTACCCCAAACTTCTTTTGAGGTTTTGAATCACTCCTCTCAATAAGTCCAATATTAATAGCATCCTTAACTTGTATGCCAGTATCATACAAATCTACAAAAAGTCTTCGAAGGAATTGGTGCAAGTTAGCGCCCATAAGTAGGTAGAATGTTCTTCATGACTATCCTCACTTGGTCTTTCTCACTAGGACGATTAGGCATCTTAGAAGCTTTTCCTCTCCACCTCATTTGAAAATCAGAAAATTTCTCATTGCTCAATTGCTTTGTAGTCTCCAAGTCTCTAAGGCTCACATCCAATTGAACATTGTATGAATATTGTTGAATACCCCAAACTTCTTTTGAGGTTTTGCATCACTCTTCTCAATAAGTCCACTAATAATAGCATCCTCAACTTGTATGCCAGCATCATACAAATCTACAAAAGTCTTCAAAGGAATTGGTGTAAGTTAGCGCCTATAAGTAGGTATAATGTTCTTTATGACCATCCTCACTTGGTCTTTCTCACTAGGACGATTAGGCATCTTAGAAGCTTTTCCTCTCCACCTCATCAGAAAATCAGAAAATGTCTCATTACTCAATTGCTTTGTAGTCTCCAAGTCTCTACGGCTTACTTCCAATTGAACATTGTATGAATATTGTTGTGCAAAAGCTTCAGCCATCTTGTTCCAATCTTTCGTCTTAGCATTTTCCAATGAGAGATACCATTGTAGGGCTACACCACTAAGAGTTCGAGGGAAACGCAAAATGATTTGCTCCTTAGTAATACCTAGAGGTTTCATGGCAAGAACATATTGCTTCAAATGATTCTTGAGATTTCCAGTACCATCAAAAGATTCCATCTTTGGCATCTTGAACTTTGGGGGAAGTTGGACATCGAGAAATGGACACAATCCCTCGATATCAAGCATGTAGTCCTCCATACCTTGGGACCTCTTAAGCATACCTTTCATCTTCTCAATTTCTTGACTCATCTCTTTGGTTTCCTTTGACTTTTCTTTCTTCTTAGGTTCCTTGTTGATCTTAGCCTCTTTTTCCTCAAAATCATCATCAAATATAGAGTCTTCATCTTGAGGTTCTTGTACTACCTTCTACTTCTTTCCTTGAGCATCCTCAAGGTGGTAAAGCCACTCAATGACAGGAGCAGTCATCCTTGCCATCATTTCTTCCATCTTCTTCAAAATATCTTGGTCACTTGATGCCATTTGGTTGACAGAAGCAAGATCGGTTCTTATGAGGCGATTATCAGAGGTTCGAGACCAAGAAGGTTGTGCAATATTCTTTCGAGGAGCAATGATGGGTTACCTACAAGAGAATTATCCTTATGAGATACATTTCATGAAGATCACCAGCAATAAATTTTACATTCAATTCCCACTTAACCATGCCCCTAGAATGAGACCACAAAGTTTAGACAAGACCCAAGAAAGACAAGACCCATAAGAAAGAAACTTGAAGACACAACAATGAATACACCAAAAGATGACAATCCTTGACAAGACATGGGTCTAATGCCCTTAGAAAACAAGTGTGGACCTAGGGCCCAAGACAAAAGCCAAGATGAGGTAACAACCCTAGACGACACGACATGGGCCTAAGGCCTTAAAATATAAACAAGGAAAGCTCAAAGTCTAGACAAAACCAAGTATGAGTTTAAGGTCCCAAGACAAGACAAAGATGGGTTTAAGGCCCAAGACAAGACAAAAGTGGGCTTAATGCCCCTAGACAAAACAAGGATGGGATTAATGCCCATAGACAAAACAAAGATAGGCCTAAGCCCAAGACAAGACAAAAGGATAGGCCTAAGGCTCAAGACGACATAAGGATGGGCTTAATGCCCCTAGTCAAAACAAAGATGGGCCTAAGCCCAAGACAAACAAGGATAGGCCTAGGACCCAAGACAACACAAGGATGGGCCTAATGCTCCTAGACAAGCCAAAGGTGGGCCTAAGCCCAAGACAAGACAAAGGTGGGCATAACACCCCTAGACAAAACAAGGATGGGCCTAAAGCTCAAGACACAACAAAGGATGGGTCTAAGACCCAAGACAACACAAGGGTGGGGCTAATGCCCCTAGAAAAGACAAAGATGGGCTTAAGGCCCAAGACAAGACAAGACAAAACACAACACGGAGGAGCCTAAGCCCAAGACACAACTAAGGAAAGACTCAAAACATCAAACAAAAATGGGCTACTAGAATGGGCCAACCTTTGAAAAATTTTATTACTAAAGAAAAACTCAAAAGATTATTTTTTTTTTTAATTTACAGAAACTCACTTTTTTGATTTTTTTTTTTTTGGAATTTATATAAAAAAAAATATCACTTAAAACTCACATTTTATTTTTTGAAAATTTTTTATTTTAAAAGCAACTCTTTCTTGGAAAAAAATATTCACAAAGAAAATCACTCTTTTTATTTTTTATTTTTGGAATTTATATAAAAAAAAAAAAACCTAACTAAAAACTCACACTTTTTTTTTGAAAAATTATTTGTTTTCTTTTTTGGGTGAAAACTTCACACATTTTTTGAAAAATTTTATTCAAAAAAAGAACTTGAAAACTTGAACAACAATTTTTTCAATTTAAATTTTTTTTTTTTTGAAAACATAAAAGACTAAAAAAAGATTGACCCATTTTATTAGTCCAACAAACAATTCAAACAAAGCACACACACGCACACACAATTGGGTAACCTTACATGGTTGGGTTTTAAGTTCATCTACGTGTGGATAAGCTCCTAAAAGCTAAAGGGACAGATTAGTAGGTCACTCACAACTAGATAAGCCATGATTCCAACTAAGGGCCTAAGTGGACCTTTGTGGATGGCAAACCGTTAGCGTACTCAAAGCCCATCATAGGCAATGACACATATTGTAAGTTGGTGGGATAAACTTCAAGAGACTTTGGCCCGAATGGAGCTTACTCATCTTCCCACTCATCACCAACCAAGGTTACATGGGTACAAAGTGCACGTGTGTGAAAAAATAAAATAAAATAGGATTGGGCTCAATTAATAAAATCTTTATTTAATTATGGCCTAACAATACGTCAGAGTTAAACTTCATCTCTATCCCAAACAGAGTCGCCACCTAAATTAGTTCTAGGAACCATATTGGGCCAATCACTTACACACATGAATCCACGTATCAGATTATGGGTCCGGAGTTTGGGTATAGCTTGGGAAGGTGTTGAGCACCCAAGACCGCTCGGCTTATGGGCCAGCCTCTATTATGTGTTGTTAGGCCATATTTAATTAAAGAGTTTATTAAGAGAACCCTAATCCTTAACCTAAACATACATCATGCACTTTAAATAAAAAAACACATACAACATGTTAAAAACATATCACAATATAGAAGGAAATAAATAAAACATAATCAAACAAAATAAATTAAACATGACAAGTTGACAATTAAATAAAACACACAAGAAAATAATATCAAATAGACTAAACATGGCAAAAATACTAAAACAAAGATGGAAAATAATTAAACCTAAATAATTAACCTAAAACAGAGTCAAACAGAATAAAAAATAATGTGAAAAATGATTAAAGCAAATAAAAACAAGATTTTACCCTAATCTGGATTCGGGGTGCGTGCGCATACTCAACTATGCGTACACATGGTTGAACCACACGCACTTATACTCGATGATGCGCACACATCCTTTAACACAGATTCGAAAAATTACATTTTTAAAGATTAAATCAAACAAACATACATAATATGTGAGATCAAACAAGCATGTTAGAAATCCTAAAAACTAAACTAACATAAAACAAAAACACAAAGCATCAACATAAACAAATAAACATGAAACCAAAATAACAAACCAAGGACAACAAGAATAGATTATAAAAAACCTAAAATCATATTAGAACATATCAAACATAATTAAAACATCAAACACATCAAATATAACAAATGGAGAAACTATATCAAGAAAATCATGTGAATCATATTAAGCAAGGTAATAAATCATGGAAAAGAGACTCATTTTGCTTTAGAATCACAAATTTGATGTTATTTAACCGGCCCCTTAGTGCCTACATCACAAAGGTTAGATGGAGAAGACAAAGATAATCAAAGAACACAATATTTGCTAGTAATCACAACTCAAGAACAAAAGGTTTTGAAAAGGTTTTTGGATAACAATTTAGAAAACAAATTTTCTACCTTAGAACTAACTAAAGAGAGTTTTTTTTATGATTAAAAAACGTGCTAAGGGGCTGCCCTTCAGTTTTAAAAAGAGAAAAAAAAAGGTTTTAGAGAAAATGGATGCAAAAAAATCACTCTCTCTAGCTAGGGTTTTGATTGGAGACATAAGATAAGTATTTATAAGTTAAAATTCAGGTTTTCAGACTTTTTAATGATCTTTGGACGTTTTCAAGGGTCTATGGGCCAGCCTACATCAAAGCATTATGTTTTGGGCCCTTAAAATGAAATTTTAAAACTCAGAAAATCGGACTGCCCAGTTGGCCCAACTTCAAACAGTCATAACTCACACAAAATAAGTCTAAATTAGGTAAAATTTGTGTTCAAATTGAAGCCCAAGATGTCTACTTTCCAATGAAACAAACTTCACTCAAATATTCTTTGTGGTTAAAAAGTTATGGTCAAAACAGTGAGCAAAGGTTATTTTTCAGTATCGATTTCAAAGCAATTTGAGCACTTTTGAGTTGTGATTACTTCCAAACTATTGTGAATTCTTTAATTAACCTTGGTTGACATGTGTCAAGCTTATCATTGGGGCCAGGGACCAAAATTTATTAACGGGTACAAAATGCGGTGTCTACAGGTTGTTTCAAAAAAAAATGTTGATAATAAATTAAAAAAAGAAGAAGAGCCCAAAGGTGATGGATACATTGTAAGCCCATATTTGAGACAAAGGATTGAAAATCTTTAAGCATGTTCTAATGAAAGTCCATGAGAGTAAGATGAGAGTTTTATTGTAAATGGACTAAAGCCCACTGAAACAAAGGGTAAGGTTCATTGAGAGGAAAGAGAGAGATTTTGTAATTGGGCCTTCATTAAAATGGACTTAAAGATTTCCTAAAAAATTTTAAGTTAATAAAAAAAAAAACCTTTTAATTGGGACATGGGCTTAATAAAATGGGACTTCTTTTCAAGCACCATTGCACTACAAAGATCAAACAAGCACGTCCCTACTCTAATTTGGATCTAAGAAAAGAATGGAAGACTTTTGATTAACGTTGAGGTCACACATCAAGAAGAGACAATTTAAGAGGAAGTATCTCAAGAAGAAATGACCGCTCTAATCGATGAAGCACTTGCACAAAAGATATACAAGACTATAGAAGAGCAAGCTGATGCCCTTAGGAAAATAGGGAGTCATCTCTTTAAACTTTAGGAAAGCAAGCTAAAGAAGCCTGTGCATGTGGAGATACATGACGAGGATGAAAGAGAAGAATGGGATGAACAGGATAAAACCGATTATGAGAGAAACAAGCAATTTGAGAAGCTTACTGCAGATACCGTAGCTATGAAAGAAAAGATGGAGAAGATGCAACTAGCCCTTCACAAGGCTCAAGGAATGGATGATTGCCTCTACAACATGGGTCGATTGAGTTCCAAAACCCCTATTGCTTTGCCTCCCAAGTTCAAGATTTTCGATGTAGAAAAGTTTGATGGGTCTAGGATCCTAAGCAACATGTTAGGAGATATATAAGTATTGCCGAAATGAAAGGGTTAAATGAGAAGCAAACTTTACATGCATTCCCTCTATCACTCACAGGAGGTGCATTGAGTTGGAACTATTGTTGAAAAACACATGAAAATATAGTTTTGTATCTCATACAAAACATACGCAGCGAAAAATTAACGGATCTACTTCATTCGCAATTGATAACATGTACTATGTAAATTTCAGAATTTAAGAACAAGAGAGCATACCTTGGTGCGGTGAAATTCAAAACCAAAGATTAGAAGTACTTGGGAACACTTTTAATGTTCACTCCAATTTCACTTATACCCAAGAAGTGTGGTCTCTCAATCAGTTTACACGTATGTGTTCAAGGGAGAATAAGAGAGTGACTTATACTCACATACACACCATTTTTCATAACTGATTATATGTTATTAAAAATTTTGTATGTTTCTCTTCTTATATATAACTGATTATCTAATTGGGCTAGCCTTTTGGGCCATTCCAATTAGGCTTTAGTATGTGGCTTGGAGTGAGACCAAAAGGGACAAATAAGACACTAGCTCCAATGGGTTTTGGGCTTTTCCTTCAGCTCTTGACAAGCCCAAAATTACCATTAATTATATTTAATACCACTATATAAATATAATTGCACTCTAGGACTTATTAATAAATTATCTCCCAAGACTTTATTATACATTCAACCCATTCATTAAAATATACGTAGTAATACAAAGTCATGAATGTTGACAGCCACTTTGAAGATTACAACATCTTAATCCTTGAGTACCTGGTTTAATCCTTTAAGTTATTCATCATATATTTATGAAATCCAATTTCATAAATATATACTTTAGTAACTTCTTACTAAAGTGGTTAGGCCTAACACTCTGAATAACCAAACTCATTAAACTTATCTCAATGGAATATTTTATATCTCTGTTAAGATATTATGAATTCCATCTTAAGAATATATGTTCCTTCAACATTAAATGTGGCTGCCCAACATACTGAGATTATGATTGTGACTTTAAATCTCACTCCTGATATATCAAAGCAACCTACACTTTATGATTAGATTCATTATTCTCTCAGGATTAAGATTTGATGTAAATAGAAGTCGTGAGATTTATTATTCATTTGACAGTCGTTAGTAGAATAATAAATCTCACAGCGGTCCAGTTTAATATGTCTTAACACTTAAAACATATCAACTAGAAGTCTCCATTTTCATGATCAAGACAAATTATCTTAGTTGATATGTTATAGTTTTCACAGATGAAATGCCCAATTTCATCACCGACTACAAGCTAAAATTCTGAGTTTACAAAGAACTTGTAATTTATATCTTCTGTGGCTAAATCACATACTATGCATCTCATGGACTATATGATAATGTCTAAATATTCATGTTACCATTATTTTAGATAATAATAAAACAAGTTTATTACATAGAACATAATATCATACATAATGTCATACATCGCATCATACAATAGGATTTAAAGGGCACATATCCTAACAACTATAGCTTGGATCCGAGCAAGACCAAAGTGTAGAATAAGCTAGTGGAATTGTTTGTGGATCAATTCATTTTCAATACCATGATTGATGTAACTTTGAGGGACTTGGAGACCACTAAGCAAGGAGTTGGGGAGACTTTCTCCGAATACATGACGAGGTGGAAAGGAAAAGCATCCAAAATGGTTAATAGGCCAAATGAGAAGGACCAAATCAACATGATTATCAATAATAGTAGGCTCCTGTCATTGCCTATTAGTTCTTTTGGGGAGTTGTGTGATTGTCGAACTAGGATTGAGGATGCCATCAATAATGGGCAACTGGAGAAAGGCAAGATTAAGTGGAGGAGGAGAGGCCGCTTCTAAAGCACCTAATCCCGTGAATGTAAGTGTCATCATACCTTAACAACCCCTAGCCTATCAAAGTTTCACAAAGAAAGCCCGCCGAGAGTTTTCTGACTTAGGAATGACCCTTGCCCAAGCATATGAGAACTTAACCTCCAAAGGATTCATCAAACCCTTAGACCCTACACTTATGCCTAATCCTGTGCCTCCTACTTGGAACCTCAATGAATACTGCCACTTCTATCAGAAATATGGCTATAAAATCGACAATTTTTTCTGCCTTAAGCATGAGATACAAGACCTAATAGACAATTGAACTCTCCTAAATCCAAACATTATCACCAAGCCTAACATTAGGAAGAACCCCTTGCCTGATTATCATCGAGCTCCTCCTCTGTATCAGAATTGGGTGCAAGTAGAAGAGATTGATTGGGACAGTTTGAAGTTGATAGAAACTGTGGAGGTTAACACAGCGGAAGTCCAAGAAATATGGGATGAAGAAGATGAGGTTTTGAAAAGTGTGGTGGCTGTATGGGGAATACTCCCCAAAGGAATGTCCGAATTGAAGAAGAGGATCCTAGAAGACGATGTGGCAAACATCACTAGGAGTAGGAAACACTACAAGCCATCCTTTTTGGAGAAGGATCATCCTGGTAGGAACATGGAAAAAGGGTCCAAGTCCATTGAACTTAAAGGGAAAGAAGAGAAAGAAGAGGAATATAGGGTTTTGACTCAATTAAAGAAGACTCAAGCTCATATGTCTGTATGGGGTTTACTAGTGGCTTCTCACAAGTATCGTAGTGCTCTCTTGGACACTTTGAATGGGAAGGAAGTACACATAGAGTCTACACCCCAAGAGGTGCTATCTCTCATGGGAGTTGAGGCCTCATCTCATCCTTTCCTCACCTTTTCCAATGAAGAACTTCCTCCTGAAGGAGCCACTCACACTAGACCTTTGCAAATCATCGTCGAGTGCATGGGTGCCAAGGTTCCAATAGTGCCTATCGATAATGGATCTGTATTAAATGTGTGCCCTTTTAGGACTGTTCTCAAAATTGGTTTGGACATGGAGACAATCATCCCCTCTCCTTTGACTGTTAGAGCATATGATAACACTTCAAGGAAAGTTATAGGAACTTTCAAGGCTCCTTACAACATTTGTCTGTTGGACACAATTGTGGAATTTCATGTAATGGACATCACCCCTAACTACAACCGCCTCCTAGGGAGAGCATTGCTTCATCCCATTGGGGCTATCCCTTCTACTCTACACCAAAAGATGAAGATCCCATGAAAAGGAGGGATTACTGTGGTACTTGGTGATGGTGAGATCCTAGCTCCCGTGTGTGGACTCGAAGAGGAAGGAAATGAGCTTCAAATGAGTGGCTTTGAGTTTATGAACATGTTTAATTATAGATTGAAGGATGAGAAGTGCACTATGGATTTACTCCCATATTGTAGTCATGAGGTGATTGCAACAATGAAAATAATGGGATACATGCCTGGTATGGGTCTTGGAAAGGAAGGAAGAGGGGTAGCTGAATTCCCCGACTTCAAGACTCAACTGACCAAGGAAGGTTTAGGATTCTTTGAAGGCTGCGACAGAATCAAAAAGAACCTTGGTACCCTAAATAGGAACTTTGTGAAGGAAGGAGGAGACTTTCCTTTTTGTGGTTTTCCCAAGTTTTGGGTAGATAAGGACAGAAAAGTGAATCCCGGCTGGGAGATATTCTTCGATGAGAAACTCACTTTCAAGGAAAAACCTACTGTGATGGTAAAGGAAATTCAAGAGGAGGTCAATTGGGGGGGGGGGGGGGGACGTGCTCGCCATCACCATTGAGGAGTCAAGTGATCCTTCTACCTTCATCATGCTTGCTGATAGGCAACTTAGCAATTGGACTTAAGTTGGGTTTTCTACAAATATGTGAAAGAAATTTTGTAATGCAAGTTTAGATGTACTTTTCAACATTTTCAATAAGATGAATTATGATTTGGCTTAATTTGATGTGTCCCATAATATTGAAATTCTGCATTTAAATGATTCTAATGAATTTGAAAATGAAATTAATAAACAATTGGAAAAGAAAATTGAACCTGTGGAACCGACTTTTGAAACTCTTAATTTGGGCAATGATGAGAATCTACGCTTAATTAAAGTTGGTTCAACCCTAAACAAAGAAGAAAGAAAAGATCTCCAAGAACTACTCACAGAATTCCAAGAGGTGTTTGCATAGTCTTATGAAGATATGCCCAGTATTGATCCCGACATAGCTCAACACCACATTGATACCCATGCTCACATGGTGCCCGTTAAACAGAAGTTAAGGCGTATGAGAACCAAGTGGCTCCTTAAGATCAAGGAAGAGGTCACAAAACAGTTGAAAGTATGGTTCATCAAACCCGTGCACTAAGCCGAGTAGATAGCCAATGTTGTGCCTGTACCCAAGAAGGATAGAAAAGTAAGGATGTGCGTGGATTTTAGAGACCTAAACAAGGCTTACCCTAAGTATGATTTCCCTCTTCCTCATATAGATGTCTTAGTGGATAATACAACTGGTAATGCCTTGATGTTTTTCATGGATGGTTTCTCAGGATATAACCAAATCAAGATGACTCCTAAGGACATGACCAAGACCACCTTCACCACTGAATGGGGGATTTATTGTTATACAATAATTCCATTTGGGCTCAAGAATGCAGGTGCGACCTATCAAAGATGGCTACAACCTTGTTACATGACATGATGCACAATGAAGTAGAGGTATATATTGATGACATGATTGTGAAGTCCAAAGATAGAGAAGGCCACATAGCTAATTTGAGAAATTTTTTCGAAAGGATCAAGGAGTATAGACTGAGATTGAACCTACAAAAGTGCACCTTTGAGGTAATCGCCAGGAAATTGCTAGGCTTCTTGGTAAGTGATAAAGGGAGAGAGATTGACCCATCAAAGATCAAAGCTATATTGGACATGCCTCCACCTAATAGTGAGAAAGAGATAAGAGGATTCTTAGTTCAGTTGCAGTACATCAACCAATTTATTGACAAGCTTACCTCCACTTGTGAGCCCATCTTCAAGATTTTAAGGAAGAATGAACCCTACGCATGGAATGATGAGTGTCAGAAAGCCTTCGTGCTCATTAAATAATATCTTCTCCATCCACCCATCCTAGTACCCTCGAAGCATGGAAAGCCACTACTCCTTTGTCTCTTGATCATAGAAAACGCAGTTGGAAGTATGCTTGCACAAGAGGATGATGATAAGAATGAGAGAATCGTATACTACTTAAGCAAGAGGTTCCATGATTATGAGACTAGATACACACCCATAGAAAAGTCATGCTTTTCTCTCATCTGGGCCGTGCAGAAACTGAGACACATCATCCTACATTTCCAGATATGGATAGTAGCCAGAATGGATCCGTTGAAGTATCTGTTTGAGAAGCCCGCCCTAAGTGGAAGGTTATCAAGATGGTTAATCCTATTGGCAGAATTTGATTTGAAGTATGTGGCTAGAAAAACTATCAAAGGAAGCACTGTGTCAGACTTTTGTGTCGAGAACCCCATAGAAGGAGAGAATGGTAAAGAGGATTTCCCAGACAAGGATATTTTGTACATTGAACTAGGGGCATGAAAGATGTATTTCGATGGAGCTGTGAACCAATATGGGAATGGGATAGAAGTACTTATGATCACCCCTGATGGATCCCATATACCTTTGGCCGTCAAATTGAACTTCGACGCGACCAACAATGTGGCAGAATACAATGCTTGTATTGCTAAAATGGAAACCCTTCAAGAGTTAGGGGTAAAAGAGGCACAGGTCTTTGGAGACTCGACTTTGGTCATAGCCCAAGCACAGAAATTGTGTAAGGTGAAGGAAGAACACTTGAAACCTTATCAGCAATATTTAGAGGATTTGACCAAAACCTTTGACAAGATTGAGTATACTGTCATCCCTAGAGCTCAGAATCAGTTTGCAGATGCTTTGACTACTTTGGCCTTAATGGTTGAAATACCCAAGGGAGTATGGACACGACCCTAAGAGATTAAGCAAAGTTATGAGTTGGCACACAAGGAGAAGGTAGGACCATCAGTCTTGGCTACAAAAGAGGAAAAGGTCTTTTGGTATTAAGACATCATGAAATTCCTAGAATTAGGAATTTATCCTGATGGTGCCAAAAAGAGAGAACGTCGTTCGGTTAGGATGATGGCAATGCAATACATCCTATGTGGAGGTTAGCTCTATAGGAGATCTTATGATGGTGTGCACCTTTGTACCCTGAAGAAAGAAGAAGCCGAAAGATTCATGGAAGAAGTCCACCGAGGGATTTGTGGTCCTCATATAAATGAGAGGATGTTGGCCAAGAAAATCTGAAGAATGGGATACTATTGGAATACGATGGAAATTGATTATGTAGACTTTATAAAAAGTTGTCATGATTGGCAGGCACACGTAAAATTGAACCGTGTACCGCCAAGTGATCTATACAACATGACCTCTCCATGGCCTTTCTTAGTATGGGTCATAGACATGATTGGAAGAATAGCCCCTAAGGCCTCAAATAGACATAAGTACATCCTAGTGGCAATTGACTATTTGACCAAGTGGGTAAAGGCAGCCTCCTACTTTGTACTAAGAGCTAAGCTTATGGCTCGATTCATAGAGAACAATATCATCTGTCGGTTTGGGGTACCACAAGAAATCATCTCAGACAATGGTTCCCACTTTGAGGGAGAGGTTTGAAGGATCATAGAGTTGTGCAACATTGAGCATCATAAGCCTTCACCTATCGACCGTAAACCAATGGAGCCATAGTAGCAGCCAATAAGAACATCAAGAATATCCTAGACAAGATGGTAGTGACATACAAGGATTGGGCCGAAAAGCTTCCATTTGCCTTTTGGGGCTACATAACTTCTATTTGTGAATCAACTGAGGCAACCCTCTACTCTTTCGTTTATGGGAGTGAAGCGGTACTTCCCATTGAAGTGGAGATACAATATTTAAGGGTGCTGGTAGAAACCAAAGTCCTAGAAGAGGACTGGATAAGGGAAAGATATGAACAGTTGGCTTTGATAGACGAGAAGAGAGCTAGAGCACAGTACCATACACAAGGTTATCAGAAGAGGATTGTTAGGGCATTTAATAAGAAGGTGAAAACTAGAAACCTTAAGGAATGAGATTTAGTCCTAAAGGTACTTAGAGATGAGACTTTCGATCCAAGAGGAAAGATGAAGCCAAGATGGTCTGGGCTTTTTATTATCAAGAAGATCATGTTTGGAGGCGCTACAAGAATTACATGTTTGGATGGAGAAGAGATGCTTCGCCCAATCAACATGGATAGACTCTGGAAGTATAACATTTGAAAAGAGAAAGCTTGCTACGTTGAAAACCTGAGAGGGCGACCTAGGCAAAAGTTAAGGCATAAGAACCCTACTAGGTTGAAAACCCGAAATGGCGATCTAGGCAAAAGATAAGGGAAAAGACCATGTGCATAGTGAAAATTCCTACAAGGACGTGATGGGAAAAAGTTACATGGCATAGAAAAAAGAAAAGAAAAGAAAGAAAGGAAAAAAAATAAAGACAATAAGCAAAGATAATAAAATGGTTGATTATCTTATTGCTCAAATTAAAAGATAACAAAATTGTTTCCATAAGGGATTTGGAACATTCCAATCCTTTATTAAACTTAAAAGAAAAGGCATGAGAATAAGACTGACCCTAGTTTGCCTCCCGCGCATGCTCGAAGTCACGAAAGAGAGCGAGCCACCTCAAAGACACTGTCTGCCCTTCATTGGCAAGGATATACGCCCCTAACAAATATAGCAAGAACGCCTTGGCCATCCGGGCACAATCATCAGGCGTTGCTTGAGAAAGAGGCTTGTAATCCCTCTCCAAGTCGAAGTAGCGGATGTGCTCACTTGAGTACCTACGCCTTAGTAGGTCGATGCCTAGCTGAATGCCCGACTCACTTTTTAAGTTAATGATGGGCCTATCGAATCTCAGACTAGTCATCCGGTGGAAGTCATGAGGAGTCACTGTCATCTCCATCCTAGTAATATGGAAAGAATGTGTAGTATCCTACCACCTCTCAGTAAGTGCTTGCACCAGAATGCCGCTGGTAGAACTCTCTGGAAGCAAACGCATGACAGGCTTGAAGCTGGCCACACTCACCAAGGCCTTTGTATCTTTTGTCAAGGCCCTGTACCAAGCAAAGAGATGACCAGCACTACCCCTACCTGTGAAAGGAGGTAAAGCTTGCAAAAGACAGGAACAAGAGCATGAGAATCATATTGAATAAGAAAAATAAGTGAAAAAAAAAATCAAACTGGACGAAAAATGAAGTTTCTAAGTACCTACATACGTACACAGGACCTGTGTATGCGTACGTATGTTGGGGCATGCGTCTGTATGAACTGATGAACACGGACACATACACATGAAAAGTCGGTGCATAAGCATGAACAAGGGGTGTGCACGCATAAACAACGCATGCGTACGCATAAACAACGCACATGAACACAAACAGAATGGGTTCTTTTATAGTTTCGGCCTACCATTGATCAAAACTCATTCTAACATGTTCCTACCCCTCCTAGGACATCAAGGTTTCATCTAAACCCATCCCACAACAAAACCTAAGCATTTACAAGTCCAAAAACAGATTAAAATAGAAGATTAGAGCAAAACTTGAAAATGAGAAAATTTTGAAAAACTCACCAATTAGATCTGTGCACCCTCTGAAAGATGGTTTTGTGGCCTGAAGATCAGTGGAGGGGACTTCGTTAGCCTTGTAGCTCCATCCCAGTGAGTGAGATTAAAAACTTTGCCAAAAATCATGTAGGAAGTTTTCTTGATTTTGGGTACCATTGGAGAAGATGAGAGAGTTTTTGAGAGAGAGATTCTTCTGATTCTGATATGGAATGGATGAGAAAATGAGAAAGAGGCAGAAGGAATTTGTAGGGAAAGAGAGGGAGTTGAAGAGTTAGAGAGATAATGAAGAGATGAAGAAGATGAAGAGAAAAAGAAGAAAAAGAAACGGTAGTAACCGTTGGAGAAAAATGAAGAGGCAGGAAGGCATTTGATGACTAAACTACATGTAGTTTAGGCCTCCCGTTAAACTACGTGTAGTTTAGCACCAAAAAAAATTTAGAATATCCCTAGTGGACTCTCGGAAGATAAGAAGTGCAAGAAAAAAAAAATTCAAAGACAGCCCCCAAAGGTCATGAAATATCATAATGTTACAAAGATGCACTGAAATGACGAAAATACCCCTCAGCGGGTCGAAAGAGATAAAAATCCTAAAAACATTCCCCAGTGAATTGGAAGGCCTGAGAACACTAATGGATTAGAAATCACCAAGGGAACTCCCTTGTGAGTTAAAACCATCAACCAACTCTCTAGTGAGTCACAAGTAGAAAATCTTTCCCCAAGTGGATCAGAATCATCAAGGACTTCCCCGTGGGTCCAAGATACCAAGACAACTCCCCCATAAGCTACCAAAAGAAGAATTCTCCCCAGTGGATTAGAATCATCAAGGACATCCTGTGAGAGCAGCGACTTCCTCCTCAGGAAAGGGGGGTAAGCCTTGGCCGAACGGACAGGGGCGAAGAAAAGATGGAGTCACCACCTAGATTAGGTCTAGGAACCATAAATATAGTGCTTTTGGGAAGGTGTTAGGCACCCAAAACCGCCTGACCTGTGGGTCGGCTTCCATTCGTTTTGTCTTACATCTTAATCTCATTAAAGGCCTATTCAATATTGTTAGGAGTGATCACAACACTTAATTAAATATTTAAGTAACAATACAACACTTACTTAAGGAATAGTTTTGTCATACTAAAAGAAACAGAGAAGAGTACTTTTGTCATTCACGGGGAACACATGAACCACAATGTAAACCACAAACAAACACATGCAGACAAGGACCAACAATCAGTCAAAAAGCCAAAAGATACAAAAACAACAATCAGTCAAAAAGCCAAAATATACAAAAACATTGTGGCCCCTACTAGGAAAAAGCCAACAAGCTTATTGTAAAGCTATAAATAAGGATAGAGAGAACAGAGAAAAGACCTTTTCACAAAGACAGAGTTCTTCTGGCTCTCATTTTCTCCACTCCATGAAAAGTGTGGGTATCAAGTGATAGAGATTGACAGAGATGGTGGTTTTGAGAGATGGTTGATGATGATGGTGCTTCAAGTTAGTGTCTTTGAGAGATGGGTTTTGAGAAATGGTTGATGATGGTGGTGGTTTGAGAGAGAAGTGGGATTTTTCTTTAGGATGATGATGATGGGTTTGGCAGAGGCAAAGAGCTGTGTTGATGAAGTGGGATTTTTCCTTGACCAAAAAAGAAGAGAAGTGGGATTTTTCTTCTTTAGGATGATGATGATGGGTTTGGCAGAGGCAGAGAGCTGTGTTGATGAAGTGGGATTTTTCCTAGACCAAAAACGAAGTGGGATTTTTCACTAGGGATAAGTCTGATTTGGGAAAGGTTACCTGCGTGCCAGAGGTAAGTAAGTGCTTCTCACGTGCTTCTCACGTGAGTTATAGCTTGGGTTCATCTTATTTCTTCTCTTATTTTATTGACCAATTGTGTAAAAAAAAATATTATTTTATTCATCTGTTAGTTTGCTCGTTAGATTAGTGACGGAAGTTAGCTTCAAGGACTTAAATGGAACGCGTAAATTGATTTAGGGACTAAAAATGGTAAAAATAAAATGTAGGGACTAAAATGGAAAAAAGTAAAAATGTAGGGACTAAAATTGCATTTACGCCATATTGTTATTTATACACACACACACACACACACACACACTAGCATACATCTAGCAATCAACGTGGCATCAATCATCCCAAAACACATACATCTATCATGGCAACTCATATCAAACCTAGCATACATCTATCATGCATATCATATCATTTCATCCAAGGCAGCAAACAAATAAAGATATCACATAGTCATGGCAGCATCAAAGAATTATTGGAGAGCATCAAGAATATCAAGAACACAAACATATTCCAAGTCCACATATCATATCCCAATCAAATGCATGTACATATGAATGCATGCCTTACCTCACTTACCTTATTGCATCACAGCACCTATGCATCAATGCTTGATCATATCATATGCATGTTCATGGTAAAATAAAGAAAACATTGAAAGAAAACCCTAATCTAAAATGTTAAAGGAAAAAAAAACAATCAAACAGAGAAACAGAGACTCAAAAACATAAAGAAGGGTTAAAACAGAAGCATATTATATAAATGAAATAAAGAAATAGAAGCAGAAAACTTGGATTAAGGTTTCTGGCACGAGTATGCGTGCACGTACATAAGCCTGCGTACGTGAGCTAGTTGTATGCGTACGCATACTTTGAGTATGCGTATGCGTGCTAGTTTTATGCGTACGCATACTTCGCCTCAAACCCTAACCCAAAAACTAAAATACTAAAAACAAAGTAGAGACAAAAACTAAAGAAACTAACAACTTAACATGCTTCTAACATAAAAATAAACAACCTAAACTAACAATACAGATATCCAAGATGAACAAAATAAAATCTATTCCTAAACATGCATTGGATCTAACAACAAACAAGAACAACCTTAACACATCAAAACATGTTCATCAATATATCCAATCATTCAACTCTCCACTAAAACATGATGAGACACAACAAAACAAAATTAAACAAAGCAAAACATATTTCTAAGAATATATAACATATAAATCAATTAAGAACAATAAGAACACAAGTTATAAAAACCCTAATCAAGGAAAAGCCATGAAGAGAGACTCACCTTACATATGGAACACAACTTCGTTGATATTTTAACCGGCCTTTCAATGCCTACACAACAAGATCGAATGATAATCAAGGGAATCAAATATATCAATAGTCCATTAGTAATCAAATATATTCTTGAAAGGATTGTTTGAAAAATGTTTCGAAAGAGATTAAAAAATAGTTTCTGCCGTAATAAGTAATAGAGAGTGGTTTTGAAAAGCCAAAAACGTGCTCAATGATGTGTGTGCAGAAAGTTCAAAGTTAGAAAATAGTTTTGGAAGAGTTTAGGTGAAAAATCCACTCTCTCTCGTTAGGGTTTGAGTTTGGAGGTATAAGGTTGTATTTATATGTTTAAACTAGGGTTTTCAGACTCATTTAGAGGGCTTTGGACATTCCAAAGGGTCCAAGGGCCGGGGCCCATCAAAGAGGGAGGCTTTGGGTCCTAAAAAATGAAGTTATGGGCTTTTAGAAACTAGCTTGTATACGCAAGTATGTGCATGCATACGCAGGTATGTGCATGCATATGCAAGTATGTGCATGCGTAAGCAGGCATGCTTCATTTGTGCACATGCGTCCCTAGAAACCCTAATTTTGACTACTAGATTGACCCGACTTCAAGCGGTCATAACTCATTCAATATAAGTCCAAATTAGGAAAAATTTATGTTAACATTGAAGCCCAAGATATATACTTTACAATAAAACAAACTTCACTAAAACATTCTTTGTGGATCAAAAGTTATGATCAAAAGAGTGAGCAAATGTCATTTTTTAGCATCGTTTTCAAAGCGATTTGAGCACTTTTGAGTTGTGATTACTTTCAAACTATCAAAATAACTTCAATTATCTTTTGTAGAGATGTCAAGCTCATCATTGGGACTGAGGACTAAAATTTATTAACGGGTACAAAATGCGGTGTCTACATATCCTCGTAGGCCCAAAGTACCAAGATAACTCCCTCGTGAGTTACGAGAAAAAGAAAGCTCCCTCGTGAGTCAGAGTCACCAACATAAACTCCCCAGCGAGTCGTTTCCCTAATGGATCATACATCATCAAAGACTTCCTCGTAAGTCAAAAGTAACTGATAAAAGCTCCCTCATGAGTCAGAATCATCAAGAAAACCCCTATGCAGGTTAGGAAGCCCTTCAAGTGAGCTTTCCATTCAAGATCACCATCATTCTTGTGCACATATCCTTCGAGAATTGAATATGTAGGCACGAATCCCCAAGACAAGAAGAGAAAATGAGAATATAGAACTTGATTACATATCCTTCTTGGAATTGAACATGTACACCAGAATATAGGCGTAACCCACCTAGAATAGAATAGATTAAGACAGAGGCAAGAGCCATTCAGAATAGAAGAGATTGAGATAGAGAAAGAAATCACCCAGAGGCAAGAGCTACTCGGAGAAGTTTGAGACAAAAGCCCTAGATGGGCACCACAGATATGTATCCTTTTAGCTCGTAAGAGCACCTTGTTTGTTTAATTGATGGTTGAGGCCGTTGGCCATATTTGTTTCTCCTTTTTTAGTGACTTTAGGATAGTGAGTCACTCACCTTTTGCTTGCAATTGGAAAACTATGTTCTTGGATAATGAACCTGTCATTACTTGTTTCCCCAGTAACATCTGTGGGATTTCGGACATACACATACAAATCCCACGCAACTCTGCAGAGTTGAGCATGTTGTGTGCGTGGGTTAGGCCCGAGTTGTACGTCGAAACAAAATATTTTGTCTCTTCTTCTTTTGATTCCGTTAGCAGAGCTCACGAATCAAAAGAGGGGCATCTGTAAACACCGCATTTTGTACCCTTTACGACTCGGGCCCCTATTCCCCGATAATGTTAGAACTTTTAGGCCCAAGGTTGGTTTAGGGCCTAATCAAATGAAAATTGACTTGAGGAAGGTGTTTGTGGAAATATAACTTATTTTTGGAAGAAATAAATTATTTTTGGAAAAGAAAGGCCACGGAAACCTTAAAGGGTGCGTACGCATACACGCATATGCGTACGCACGCTTAGGCACTATGTACGCATGCTAAGGTTACAGAAACTATGAAAGACAAGTTTTCTGCATTTAAACTCGGTTTGGAACGAATCCCACATTGTTTTGGAGCCACACTAAACCTCTATTTGTCAACTATATAAAGCCATAAAAGGTACTTTTTCAAGAGGACGAATTCCAATGGTAAAACACATAAAATTCACTAGAAAATAGTGAATCAAAGAAGGAGTTTTTCACAAAACATTCTCAAGTCACTTTTGCTTGATTGAGACATTTTCTGGTCTTGATCTTTGAGTTCTAAGTTTACTAACTCGTTTTTGAATTGGTTGTGAGTAGATTGACCAAGGGGAACAGTCAAAATCAAGCTCTAAAGAGTTCTAGTGTTGAGGTAAAGTTTCTAACTTTGGCTCTTTACTTTTTCCTTTCTTTTCTTCATTTCTTTGTGTGTGTGTGTTTATAATATGTTTGTTTAGTCTAGGTTTATTTCGTGTTTGTATTATAAGCATGTTAGGTCGTTAGATTCTTGCTTTCTGGGTTTTGTGTTTTGGGTGTGTATTCATATGCATGCTTTGTGCATGCACATGCCTATTCGTGATATGCATATGCATACAACTAGGCTACGTACGCATGCCCTATGTATGCACACGCATATCCCTGCCTAGAAACCCTAATCCTTTTCTGTTTGTTTTTCTTTTTCTTTCTTCATGCTTTTAGCCTCTATTTAACCTAGTTTTCATGTCTATATACATCAGTTTACTCTGTTTTGTTTTGCTTTGCGTTGTTTTATCCCTTTTATGCTTATTAGGGGTTTTTACTTGTTTGGATACCATGAACATGCAAATGCCATGAACATGCATTGATGTATAGATGCTGTGATGCAGTGAGGTAAGTCATGCATTATTATATGAACATGCATTTGATTTGGTTATTAAGTATGATGGGTGATGAACATGATATGCTTGATTTAATCTCATGCCTTTAATGCTTAATATGCTTATTTGAATCTGCCTTATGATGTTTATGCCTTTGATGATATATGGTTAATGCCATGATAGATGAATGCTAGGTTTAGGGATGATTATGCTATGTTTATTTGCTTAAGATGCATGTTAGAGTGTGTGTGAGTTAGAATAACATGATAAAGTTGCCTTTCATGAGATTAAGATTTGAAACACAATGAGTGGAAGCCAACCCATAGGTCGAGTGGGGTTGGGTGCCTAACACCTTCCCATCCCAGTACCTAAACTCCGGACACATGCTTTGGTAAAGACCAGTCCTTCCACAAAGGGCACTATATTTATGGTTTCTAGACCTAAACTAGGTGGCGACTCCATTTACACCCTCCGCCATGGTCCACCCTATGCCAAGGCATACTCACCCAAAATGCAAGGATGACCCGTCGCAAGCGCTTATGCCCACAACCATAAATTTAGAATTCTCAGATCTGAATTTCGGCCCATGATGACTTGAATGATTAGGGTTTCTCTCTCTACAACCCTAGTCATATATAAGGCTTATTTTAAAAGTCATCAAGTATGGAAACATAGACCTAGGACTCATATACTCTGTGTGAAACTACTGCGTTTGTACGCCTTAGTGTTTTGTAACCAAGTGCTTCTTGATCTTCATTGTTTATGAAGTGAAGAATTTTGCAGCCAACAACAATCAATCAAGTTGTTGGACTTAGTCACATATTGGGATCCATGAAATGGACTTAGTCACAGATTCGAGATTTGTGCAAAGTAAAGAAGTCTGCTACAAGATTAAGTTCAATTGGGTATTGAAGCGAATGTTCAACTTTAGGTTGATATTTTGGGATAGACCAAGTTAGTGGTAAGATTCCTCATACTTGTAACTGTTTGATTATTGATTAGTAGATTCTTGAGAATGGTAACCTTAAATTCACCCGGCGGGGGTTTTTGCCTCATGAGAGATTTTCCCCATTTGTCAACAAATCATCATGTTAATTTATTTTTTGCTGCATTTAATTAGTTTATTTGGTGATTTTTTGGTGCCTCCACGATTTGCATGTAATTTGACATAATTAATCAATTTGAGTAATTGAATTAATTAACTGTGGTCAATTTATTTTAACCCAACAATTATGGTGGAAACTTTGCTGATTTTTTATGAAACCGAGCTATTTTGTAATGAATAAATTTTGACTCTAAACATATTTGGAGTTATCTTTTCCAATTTGTTATGTGATGACTTATAAAACTATTCATGTGTATTATTAAAAATAAATCACGCGATTCAGTAGCACAAATGATTTCCTTAATTACCATATCATGGGTTGGAGAAAAATAATTCCAAATAGTTCCAAACAGGTTTTGCATCTATTATATTATGTTACTTTTTTACTCAAAAAAAAAAAAAAAAAAATGCGGTACAAGCAACAAAAGTGGGCATAATTCAGGCCTAGCTCATGTTACCACTCCAACACAAACTTATGGGCCAGCCAACTGAAACTTCAAGGCTTGGTCTCTTTAGGGTTTATATATGTTAGCTCACATCCACGAAGAAAGTTCTCGATATTGTACAAAGTGGGCATATCTCAAGGCCATGTTCGATATGGCAGAAATCCATGCCCCATTTAGCTCATTCATACATTTCGACCCAGACTTATGGGCCAGCCAACTGAAACTTCAAGGCTTGCCCATTCTTTACATGTCAATTTTCAAGTATTGTGTAGTGTACGGCAAAATCAACAGTCGGATCTTTGATGGCAATTAGATCCTTTATTGGTGCCTAAGTGCATATCATGTCCACTCAACTAACTTTCGGTAGTTAAGAAAACCCTTAGTCGAGGGATATAATTGTGCTTCTGAACACTAAACATAGTTTTGACATCATTAGATTCCCCATAATAAATCCTTAAATATGTCACCGGCCACCCCACATGTGATTGTGTTCTTTGACAATACAACATTAAAACCACACGGTTAGGATATTTTATATTAAGTATCATCACTACGATCGAGGATCTTTGCAATGATTTTCTCACACCACCACCACCATTGAGTAAATGTTCTTCCATTTGTAATTTTGGTTTTGAAATGACAAGACATAAGTCAAATATTGATGATACGAATAACTAACATATTTTGAGTAACGGGAAAAAGGACCATAGAGGACACAAGTCAAATGATGTATGTCATGACATTCTGCTTTGTTACATGGGACGGGAGCTAGATAAAAGTTATTCCAATCCCAAATTCAAAAGCTAAGATTATTAACTCGTTTGCAAATTTATATATAGTTGGGTAGCCCAAGACAGAAATGGGAGAGAGTTTAAGTGATGAGGAGGAGAAGTCAAGTTCATTTTGTGAACTTATGAGACTCTTCTAAATGAACTACATATAATATAGTTGAGTTAAATAAAATGTAATTGACCCTTCATTAATTTTTTATAAATAAATAAATATATATATATATATATATATATATATATAAAAGAAGATCTGTTTGAACTTTTATATTAACTTTGTCATGATGATGAGCTTCCATTTTTGAGTCATTTTCTTCAAAAACTTGCACGGATCTTTCTATAGACGTGAGGAAACACATTTCGTGATTGCAACTAAAGTGCCAATCTTTTTCAAATTAAAAGTGAGGTCAAAAAAGAATATGTCTACTTTCCATGCGTCAGGAGAAAAGTTTTGTCATCGGACAAAAATTCAACAATTTTGGTTCTAATCATGTTTAATTGTGAATGGTAGTAAAATTGTTGACCCAATTGTTAGCAATAAAAAGAAAATAATTACAAAATGGTAGCCAATGTAGTAGCAAATCATCTTTAATTAGCACGGTGAAAAAGCATCTACAAAGGTATCAAATTACAGCATGCCTTTGACTTTGATTTCCTTATTAGTAGTTGTTTTGTTGGAGATGGTAGTGACCTTCTGGTGGGTTCTTTTAAATTCAACCAAAATGATGTTGTAAGGGACTCTTTATTAGATGATTTCTATTATACTTGCATAAATTCTCTTCTTCTTCTTTTTTTATCCCCCTATATAAGATCGTATCCTTCCTGCAATAATTCATTTCCAACATCGTTGTTGTAATAATTTGATCCCCCAAATCCAACCAAATCTAGCTCTCATCATTCTGTAGTTTGTTGTGGATCTATGGTTACATGCCTTAAAAATCGTTTCCGTAATTTTTGTTTCCAATTGTCAACATTAGATAATGAATGTTATTGACTTCTTTCTTTATTATATTTGACCAATTTGAAGAACTCGTACGATTGGTTCATTTTTAAACTTGTATTGTATGGACATGATCGTGATATGTTAACAGAACTTTTACCACAAGCAATTGATCACCAGGACGGACCACTAATGGGAATGTATAGTTGAAAGCAACCATAGTAGTATTGGACTAGGAAAAGCGTCCGCACATCGTTTATTTTGCATCATTAATTAAGGAATGTAAAATCAACTTTTAAATTATGCTTAAACTTTGTATTCAACTTCTTTTTCTTTCTTTAATACAATATATAAGATCTCTAGCTAAAACTTCGATACACAAACAAAACTAGAATTAGTCCACGTGGCTTATTTGACACGTGCACTACTACCTTATATAATAAATAAGTTTATATATAAATATATATTCTTAACAATCTTACCTGATATTTTGCTAGGTTGATCAATCTCAAAACATGTCCCAATGAATTATGTAGGACAAAATTAAGCAAATGCTCTAATAATAAGCTTGAGATTATGAGTGAGAAAAAAAAAAGGTTTCAGCAAATGGCGTGGATTTGGACAAGAATGTCTCACAACCATGTGAAGAAAAGAAATGCGCCCCACGTGGGATATGGCATGCGTGTGGGTCTCTTCCTAGTGCTTCTGTTTTCTTTCTGCTTATGCTTAATATTTGACAGTTTAGGAAAGTACAGCACATTCATAAGTCCACACACCTTCCTAGCAAGGCAAGTGATATATAGGAAGATGTGAAATTAAATGAATCAGTCCCATACACAAGAAATATATTCAAATAGTGGGAAGGTAGAAGTTAAAGAGAACATGCATATTTCTTTTTTTTCCACAACAAGCAATATACTGTAGGCTATTGTTATGAGTCTGTGTCTAGATCCTATAGCTGCAGATTAGGAAAAAGGGTTTTGTGACTTTTTTTGTTTACTGTTCTTTCTTTTGCTTTGTTGAGTTGGAAATTAAATTGGAGGTGGAGATGAGCTGTGCGTGTGAGGCAAGTAGCTGGCTTTGTAAAGACTCTTCTGCAACAACCTCTCATAGAATCACGTGGTTGCTTCTTTTTTCCATTCCTTTGACACACACACACACATATATATATATATAGACACTAATGTTTCACTGTTTCCCTTTAAAGATAGACTTAAAACTCTAAAGATTGCAATACAGCAAGTTGAGAGCTGTCCAAAACATTGGTTGCTACCTCAATTTATTGTTTAATATGCCTAGTCTAGTCAAGTATATGCTGAATCTTAAAACATTGATGATACTAGTCAAACATACACAAAGTAATAATGCTTGGTCGACTTCAGGCCAGAAAATCATACATTATAGCCAAGATGATCATCAATCAATTTACATTCTCCATTTGTGGACACCAAAAACATGTTTAACCCAAACCAAACCCTACCCACCCCAGTTGTCTACTCTCTTTTTTTTTTTTTTTCTTTTTTTTTTCTTTTTTTTTTTTGTGAATCAAATGGAAGCACTTCTTACGATTTTTGTATACATAAAATGACGGACATTTGGTCCAAGTGGTAACTCCCTAGATAGGTAGCAGTAGGATAATTTCTAACCAATAACAATATATAAAAATATGACTCACACTCAAGCCGCCTTTAGCTACAAGCAGGAGAAACGAAAAAAGTAGGAGACATGAGACTAAAAATAAAACAAACCAAGAATGTGGTGGTATGTGTGTGTTTCACTTCCTTTTCGCTGCTACATGGGGTGTGATTGTTTGTGCAGAGCTTTTTGGAAAAAGGCAGAGGGTGTATGTATCCGATATGTAGTAAAACTGAAAAGTTCGAATGCTATGAAAAGCTTCTCGCGAATCCTATTCCTCCTTAGCTATATTCAGGGTGCTGCCACGCGTCCTAAGCCCTTTAAAAAAAAAAAACTCTTTTTGCATTTTTTTTTCAACATATTATGAAAAGGGAAATGTTAACAAGCACCGTGCGGTGCTTGTTAACAATTCCTTTTTTGTGTTTCACTTAAAAAAAGGAAAAAAAGTTGTCAAAAAAATTGTCAAAAGAGATAAAAAAAATTGCCAAAAACTGAAAAATTGCCAAAAGCTGAAAAAGTTACCCAAAAAATTACCCAAAAGTGTGTTGTTAACGGTCACCTTAAGGTGCCCGTTAACACAACCCTTATGAAAATTACAAAAGAAAATCATTCGATGCAATGTGATACTTGTTAGGACATTGTTGACACCTAAAACCTAACTAGTACCGAAAAATGTCAATTTTTTTTCGGCACTAAAAGCACCTAGTAAGAAAAGTCAATAATTAAACTTTTTCTTGATTTTTTAATATTATCTGTTAGATCATGTTATAAATAGTGCATGTTGGACCCCATGCACAACAGTTAAGAAATTTTTAGTATGGTTCAATTATTATTTATTCATCTATGTGTATATATATATATATATATATATATATATATATATATATATAAATATAAGATTTGAATTACTTTTTGATGAGAGAAAGAGGGAAAGTATATAAAGTCAATCAACACTGAGAATGGGTTCTAATTAATGCTGCCAGATTTCACAAGAAATTCAAACTAGATAACCAACTATAGCGAGTAGAAAAGATGACCATAATAATCGAATTTAAACTGAAGCCCGACTGACATGACTATAAATTTTATAGTTTTTCTATGCTATACAAGTCTTATTTCATGTGGTAAATTCAAAAAATTGAGGGGCCGTTTCGTAACTTTATTCTAGTAATGTTGTTTGTATTTTTTAGAAATACATGTGGGTAAAAAACTGTGTAAAAATATGTGTAATGTTGTTTAAAAACTGAAAAGTGTTGCTTAGACTACCATACCAAACGGGCCCTAATTTTTGTGCGCGCGTGGTGGCGTGGGTTGGGGCAGTTTCAAAGAGTCTTCACTAATTTCCTTCATTACAAATATGACACCTACGAGATTATCTTATTCTTAGCATGTGTCCTTCCTTTTTCCACCTAATATATTTCTTTTCTTGAGAGTAATTCTTTTGAGAAAATGACAACAAACCAAATCAAAAAAACCGAAAAGGGACACTAACCTTGTGAATCTTATTGAACTATCCACAGATAAGGTTTTATTAATGTATGCCTTTAAGGTATATGTTAGTAAACTATTTTAGAAAATTTTTATGGAAAAACGAAAATTAAAGTGATTAACTTTTTTACAGTTTTTTCAATTTCCTATAAAACATTTCCTAAAATAGATGATTAATGTGTGTCATAAGGCCATACATTAACCGGACTCCCAAATATATGCCAATAAGCTTAGAGTAATGCTACAATCACAAACTATTTTACAAAATTTTTACAAAATGTTGATGTGACCCACTTTTTATTGGTTTTCATCTAGGTCTACCATTAACATCACTTTTTCATTTACCAATAATCACTCACTACATCAGCAGTTTATAAATTTTTTGTAAAAAAAATTGTATTTCTAGCATTATTCATAAGCTTAACCTAGAAAGTAGCGTTTGTTATCCAGTTTTGTCTCAAAAGAAGGGCCAACCATTCAAGTGGAGTCATCTTGACATTTATTACACCACAACTACTTCACATTGAATTTAATGTAATGTGATCTGCCTCCTCATTTAGGCAGGTCAGAGCCATCAAGTTGTACTCACAGACCAGCATGTCAGAGTGATAGAAGTCATGTCAACCCCAACATTTGAGATTTGTGGGAAACATCTAAGTAAGAAAAAGAGATTAATCTACGCCTATAAGTAGTTTCTCCATTTTTATATAAAAGTTTGACCATAAAAACCTAGAGAGATAAAGTTGTCACTTTGTTAAACTAGTACTCAACTTGATTTTCTTATCGGCGTGTCATGGATGAACCTTACGAGAAGAGTTGTTTTTATTAAAATTTGTGTTAGTGTTTGTGCATATTAGAACCAGTGAAATGCCCGTGTTCTTTCTAGCTCACAGTATCTCACCTCCCACACTATTAGTAAGGAGTTGTTTCTTTTTATGACAACTTAATTTTATGCGCAAATTGTACATATCACAGTGGAAATTATAGTAATTTAATTCTTAGGACCCCATTAATCTCTTGAGAATAATTGTTTGAGACTGTACATAATATTTATACATACATTTTGTTATTCTTGAGTACAGGAAAATTATACAAACTAAAAAAGAATAATATAAAAAGACCGAAGTCAAACAGAAGAGAGGCAGCTAACCTAAACAAGATTTAAGTTGTGGAGGTGGGATTCAAAACCAATTAGTTGGAAGAGCACCATTCTCTGCTGCAAAAGTATATATTCACTATTCAGGATGTAAGAAACTTTAATTACATGTACAAAATCTGAAGTGATACTATAATATTACACCACTTTGAGTAGTAGACTAGTAGTAGATCTTGATGCTAAGGGAGAAAAAAGAACAAGTTGTTGAACTTTATATATAGAGGCTAAAACCAAGTTGTTAAACTTTATTGAACCTTTATTAGTACTGGGCTAAAAAAGTTGGCACCAATAAATTAACAGTCCTAAAGCCTAGGCAGCAGTCTAATATAGAAAGTACCCTCACCAACTCATGCAAGCAGAGTGTTTGAATTGAATTCATTGTCGTATGCTTCCATGATCTGATGGTTATACTAATAAACTAGCTGCTAAACACCCAAAAGAGATACCCCACTATTCTGTCCAATTAAAGCGGGACCCACCACCAATAACCCAATAAGTCCTAAGCAAACCTCTGTATGTCTTACTGACCAACACCTGTGGCTTCCCCTAATCGAACTATTTTCCATACTATTTTTTAAAGTCTTTTGGAGGCCTCAAATCAATGAATGCAGCATCTGGATTCTGAAAGCTCAAGTTTCGTTAAAAAGCATTGTATTTATAAAATCTATATTTTTCTTAAATTTTCTTTTAAAAAAAGGGCACATTTGGTTTATTGTGATGCGTTTTTGATATGATGCACATTACAATAATGTGACACTAAAATTTTTGGTTTTTTTTTTTTTTTAAATTACCATAATTTAAAATTACAAAATATATCACATCATTTTAATCTCATCACCTTCATAAATAATGTAAAGTTGTATTCTTATATTAAGATTACATTCTTTCTCAAAAAAAATATATATATATTAAGATTACATTAATGTAAAATTACAATAACGTAATATTATGGCGTAAAGCATTGCAGTTAAATACATGCTTGACGGGTTTCTCAAAAAAAAAAAAAAAAATACATGCTTGATGGTACACAGACATTCAGTCATCCTAAATGTAAATAGGACACACCACTACTAGTTGTCCCAAGAAGAATATATGTGATGCGTAGAACATGCCACTAACGAGCCTGATAGCTAAATGATTCAATGCATCTTAGATTAAAGAGTACTATCATTTTCATAAAACTTGTGTACAAATGATTTTATATCTTGAAAATTCTAATCGTGCTTCTCATCTGACATGGATGCAGTATTGTAACATAGACAGAAGTGGTCACATTACAAATGTGGAATGATCAAAACGTCGTAGGTGGTCTATTTTTGAACAACTGATTAGACAAACAATCGACTGATTTCCAATGAAAAAGTATAGGCACGCTTAACAGTTCTCAGTGATCACTTCAAAATAAATCCATATGATAACAATCATTGGACAGAAAGATTATAGGCAAAATTTGTGCATAGAATTTTTACGTAAGCGTTATTGAAAATAGGTAGAACAGTTATTTTTATTTTTAATATTAATTCTTTTCTAAATAATTAATAAAAAGAAGGGGGTGGATTAAGCATAGTCTTTGTTAGGTTTTAAAGTGTTGACTAAATTTTAATATCAAAACAAAGTGTTGTAAGGATTATAATTTAGTCAAGTTTGGCTTGTATAAAGTCCAACTAAGAAGGATATTGAAGAGTTCAAGTCATTTGTGCAAAGATTTGATAGAAAGTTCGTTCGAACATCATTTGACACGTGTTCGAACTTTGCTTTGCTTAACACTCACTCACTCGACTGCAACCTAAATAGAATGTTTGGCTCAAACTTTGCTTAACACTCACTCGAGCGAAAATTGTGTGAATTGTAAATTGATTTCTTGTGTCACATGTTTAACCTCAGTTTCTCTACCCTTGAGAGAGAGAGAGAGAGAGAGAGAGAGAGTCATACTAGATGAGTCTAAAGAGTTTCAAATTTTTCTCCTTTGTGTGTTTCTCAACGTGGGATTTATTTAGAGTTTCCTTTGATCCTAAACCATTGATTCCTTTTAACCATGTAATTAATTCTTCAATAGTGGGTTTTTGTTGTTGCTTATGAAGTTCTAGTGTTGCAGATGAGGTTCATTCGTTGAGTAAGTTCGTGTAAAAGAATTTTCAAAGTTTTAATTTTTCAATGTTATATCATCTTGATCATCGTACAAATTAATGTGAATTGTACAAATTAATGTGAACTGGAAGTTCAAAAGATTATTCATTTGCAAGGAATTATAAATCAATTACCGTATGTATTCATTTATAGTAAAAAAATAGTAAAATCTCACATTCTAGCTGCTAATACTCCAACGCGAATTTAAGTTCTTGTAGGAAAATCTGTTAATATTGTAGCAAATGAATCAAAGCCACATCTGAAGCATGGAAGACCTATCGGGGCTAAAGATAAAATTTTTCGGAAGATAAAAGTACAAGAAAAACACATTGCGGCCCCAAAAGAGGCTATACACATGAAATAGGTCACATACATAATTGATCTATCCAAAACTTATTAATAACAATCTCTTGAAAATGAAACTCTTGAAGAGGAATCTTCTTAAGAGGAATTTCCTAAAGAGTTATCCCCGAAAGAGGAACAGGTACCTGAAAATGACGAGATCTCGATACATTATGTACATACAGGAAAAATATGAGATAGAAATAAAATTGCTATCAACAACATATTTTCATTTAAAGTTCTTGATATTTCCATAAGTAAGGATGATAAATATGAACCACAAATCGTCGATGAATGTCGACCTAGAAATGATTGGCCAATGTAGAAAGAGACAATTTAAGCATAAGTAAATTCACTAATTAAACGTGAACTATTTGGACATAAGGTTTCTTGCAAAGACCTGATATTGATTATGAAGAAACATATGCTCTTGTAATTGACACAATTACATTCAAATTTTTTATTAGCTTGGTAGCAAAACAAGATTTGGATTTGCGATTAATGAATGTGGTTACAACATATCTGTATGGATCATTGAATAATGATAACTACATGAAAATCCATGAAGGATATAAAATGCTTGAAACATATAATTCTACATCCCAAAGTAAGTGTTCTATCAAACTACAAAAGATCCTTATATGGGTTAAAGAAATTCCGACACGTGTGGTATAATCGTCTCAATAAATAACTATTGAAAGAAGGAATTGAAAATAATCCAATTTGTCCATACATTTTTATTAAAAAAATCAGAATCCGAGTTAGCTATTATTGCAATATATGTTGATGATTTCAATCTTGTGAGGGCTCCAAAAGAGTTAATAAAAACAAAAAATTGTTTAAAGAATGAGAGTTTGAGATAAAAGATCTTGGTAAGACAGAATTTTGTCTTGGCCTGCAAATTGAATACTTCCAAATGAAATTCTTGTTCACCACTCAATGTACATAGAAAACGTTCTGAAACACTTTTACATTGATAAAGATCATCCTTTGAGCACTCCAATGGTAGGTTAGTCACTTAGAGTCAAGAAAGACCTATTTCGACCACAAGAAGTTGATGAAGACACTCTTGGTCCTGAAGTACCATATCTTAGTGCAATCGGTGTTTTGTTGTATCTTGCAAATTACACACGACCTGATATAACATTTGTAATTAACTTACTGGCAAGGTATAGTTTTGGACAAACTCAAGACATTGAAATGGGATTAAACATATATCATGTTACCTTGGGATGACTGACTTGAGATTATTTTATCCAAATGGATCAAATCCATAGTTAGTTCGATATATTGATGCGAGTTATCTTTCTAATCCACACAAAGACCGATCACAAACATGTATTACTTATGGCAACAGTAATATTTCATGAAGATCTGTTAAGCAAACAATTTCTTCCACTTCCTCAAATCATTCAGAGATTATTACAATTCATGAAGCGAGCCGTGAATGTATTTGGCTGAGATCGGTATTTAAACATATTTGTGAAAAATGTGGATTATTGCCAATAAAAAAAACCCAACTATATTATAAGAAGATAATCCTGCTTGTATCACTGATCAAATTAGAGGAGGCTATATTAAAGGTGGTGGAACCAAGCACATTGCAACAAAATTCTTTTATACACAAGAGCTCCAAAAGAACAACGATATTGTTGTTAAACAGACACGATCATGTGATAATTTGACCTATATATTCACTAAACCATTACCAACTGTGAATTTTAAGAAAATAGTGCACAACATTGGCATGCTTCGACTTAAGGATTTTTTATTATAGACAGTGGAAGTTCTACATACTAAAGAGGGGAAGGGGGTAAATTTTCTAAAGGATATGTGTTGATTGTACTATTTTTCCTTTGTTAAGATTTTTTTCCCACAAGGTTTTCCTTTGCAAGATTTTAATGAGGAAATCCTAAGACACTCAAAGTGACACATGAATACTATACTTTTCTCCTTAGCCAATTTGTTTTTTCCCCATAGGATTTTTCCTTGGCAAGGTTTTAACGAGACATATTTTTAGCAAGTGGTCATCTAAGGGGAAATGTAAAAAATAAAGTCTGCTTGGGCAATGTAAAGTGTATTTGGAAAATGTAAAGTTTACATATGGGAGATGTATATCCATAATTATGCTTATTATTAGGGCATTATCCCTTAAACTCAATAGGCATCCTAAGGTTATAATGTTTTATTGTAATTGTACAGATCTAAGAGATATCAACTTAAGATTTTGGATGACCACTTGAATACAATATTTTATCTATATAAATATATATATATATTTATATATATATACCTTGTTTCCCTCTCACTTAGTGTAGACACTTAATTTTGCACCCATAATTTAACCTTGAGAGATGACCAAAATAATCATTCTAAGTACCCAAGAGTCATGATTGCATTTCATGCATTAAGACATTCATCACATATTATAAAATGATCTTGAGATTCTAATGCAACAATATGCTCGGCTTCCAAATTGGACTGTCGGATTAAAAGATATCACAAGATCAAGTTTTCACAATTTGCATGCAATCATTTGGATAGAACTGATCACAAGTGATTAAATGAAATTAATTTTGATTGGTTGATGATTAAAATTAATTAAATGAGTTTCTATGATTGGTAGTTTATTCTGATTAAAATAAGTTTTGTTGCATGGGAATAAAAGAAAATAATCTGATAATGTTAAAATCGAACTAATAATTAAGTTTTTAGGGTAATTATCTTTGAGATAATTATTTAAAAAATAATAATTATCAAGTTAAGGTGAGTTTTATCAGGAATATAGTCCAAGACATGTCCAAGTACAATTCCCAACTCAGAAAAAACATTAAAAAAGAGTTCAAAACATGCAAGAAGATAGAATTGGGCGAAACTGCTAAGACTGCAAGTCGACACTTTTAAAGTGCCGATCAGCAATTGAAAAGTGCCAATTGGCTGTAATGATTGTGTGTAGTGGATATATTATTTTATTATAGTAGATATCTTATTTTATTGTGATGTTTATATTATTTTATTGTGTTAAAAGCTAAAATAAATCCACTGCTACAGCATGTGTGTAGGTAAAATAGATAAAATAACTTTTTGTGCTGCCAAATAGCTAAATTTTTAGCTCCACTGCTGTGGATGCTCTTAAGGGTAGAAAGTTTTCATATCTGTGGACTTTGAGAGAGATAGTTGATAAATAATTTTATCCTTAAATTTAAAGAGATGGATTCTCTAAAAATAAACTTGTGGCGCTAGCTTCGAATAGAAATCACTTGCCATCAAACTAAAGTTTTCCCTTAAATGGATTCTCTAAAAATAAACTTGTGGCGCTAGCTTCGAATAGAAATCACTTGCCATCAAACTAAAGTTTTCCCTCTTGAAACTTTTAATATGTGTATATTTTATAAAAAAAATTAATAAAAGTTTTGACCCCTTAATTCATCAATGTGGTTGAAATCATGCGCATGTGATGCTAGGGCAAACATTTTTGTTTGAAGAGAGTTTTTTTTTTTTTTTTTTTTTTTTTTTTTTTTTTTTTTTTTTTTTTGGGAAAAGTTATAATATTGATATATTAGTTAAGACAACCCCTCACATACATCAAGAAATATATTGCTATAGTAAGTTATAATTTATAAATATGTTACACACAAAATTAAAAAGTTGATGTATATATTACTAGATAACGTTTTACGAGAACTTATCATCTTTGAAATTCTAATAAGTATTCAATAGTTACCTAGTTTAATATTAATGTGTACAAAAAGATAATTTTTTTTTTTTTAAATATTTCCTATCAAAATTATGCTCGATAATTGTTGGGTATAGTGTTTATGTTGGCAAATTGTGAACAAAATGTGTCATTTCTTTTTTAGAATTTTATTTTTGAAAACAAGACAAATGCCGAGTTTTTCCTTTTAGTTTCAAGTTTCTATAATTTCAATAGCTCTTCAATAACTCTTCAAACAATCGAACAATTCATTTGGATTGATTGAGCCTAAAATTTGGATCGATCCAACTACGACGGATTAGAAACATGTTTCAACCTATCAAGTCACTAGGGTTTCATGTTTATAAGCCTAAAGTATATAAGGAACCCTTAAGGGAAATGAAAAAGGACTTTTGGAGCTTTTCTAATTGTAAATCTAAAGGTACTGTGCCTCCTGCTCTCAAAAGCCTATAACGGTGCTCATAGTTGATTCATATTCAAATCTGGTGGTTTTGAAGTATTGCTCATTCTAGAAGATCAAGTGTTGGACCATATTTTCAAGTGGGTACTTGAAGTCATGGACAAAGTTTCGCTTGCAACAAACTCTATAATTGAAAAGTCTATAGGTTCGAAGCTGCATTGGGTAACGTCATTAAGTATTACTAGGTTGCATAAATTTAGAATTAAGTAATTCTATATTGTAAAAAACTTCAATTCAAATAGTTGATTTGTGTTAGTGCATTTTAAAATTAAATTAAGTTTAAACGTGATTTATTTTTAAATGAAGCTTATTAGAGGAAGAGTTATCAAATTAGGTGAAAGTTATAAAAAGGAAATATTAATTAAAGTAACTCTTATATAAGTTAGATTAATAAATTTAAGTTAACTTATCTTACCTAATAAATGTCTTGGAGGATTTCAAGACTATATATATAGCCATATTTATGTCCATTTCATATCAAGTGAAGAGAAGTGAAATAGTTAAATAAAAGAGTTTTTTGTCTCTCTCTTCTACTTGTGAATAGTGTGTGAGTGTGAATGAGTTCACAATTATTTTATAAATACTTGAGAGATTTTGGGCAAAGAAAGGTGGTAGAGCTTTGAGCTCAACTACTTGTGCAGAGTTAGTTCGAGTTATACAATGAACCGTCGTACTGTTGTATCCTTGAGGGGACAAGTCAAAATAGAATTGTTGCTACATTGATTTCTAGGCTTTGCCAACTGCAAAGAGCTTGAATCTCTTCAAAGAAAGCAGGATTTTCGTGTCTCGGCCCGACATTTTTCGATTAAAATTCTTAATTTATTTTAATTGGAATATCATTTTTTTGTATTCCTCCAACAATTTGTTTTGCCTTGGAGTTAGTAAGTTCAAACCCTCCAATTGATTTTACTTTGGAACTATTGTTCCAATGGTTTTTCCCGAGTCACCATATTGTGTTTTGTTTATTTCTATTGGAATATTGTTGATTAATATAAACAATATTGGTATTGATTGCATAACTAATAGTTGTTCATAATTTGACTAATAAATAATTGACCTTTCTTCCTCAAAATAAATAAATAAATAAATAATTGACCTTAAATCTAGTTATCTGGTACTTATAGGGTCTAAAAAGCTAATAATAATGATTATATATATAAAATATATATATATTTATATATTAAATAGCATTCATCTATTATCATCTCCATAAGTGAAATTATTAAAAATTTCATGTTCAATATAAGTTAACAAAATTTCTACAAAAGTGAATAGAAAAAGTTTTAATGGAATCAATGAAATATTCAAAGCCATGAATATGAGATTGTAGCAATAATTATTATGTTACATCAAAATGTGTTGTTGTAATAGGTAACCCTTATTTTACATTGAGATATGTTGTTGCAATTGGTAATTTTGTATTTCACATCGAATTATATTGTTGTAATAGGTTAAATCTTTATTTCACATCAAATTTTGTTGATGTAATAGAGATGAGTAATTGAGTAACGGAAAAATTTGGGAAATTTGCGCTATTTTTTATATTATTAATTTCTTCTTTCTCACCCATGTCTATCCTCTTTTTTTTTCTCATCTCAATATTTCTCTCACCCACGCATGTCTTCCTTTCTTTCTTTTTTTTCTCATCTCTGAAAATTCACTTGGTGTGTAAAACACTAGTGAATGTTTAGACTCCCAATTTCAAAATTACCAACACAAGCTTATACTCAAACAATATATGTGCGGAATGATAAGTACAAGCTATACTCAAACAACCAAATTACTCTAAGCCATAATGTAATCACAACACAGCAGTAATTAAAAGCAAAGAGTAAGGATTAGAGAGATGCAAACACAAGATAACACTGGCACGTGTTATCGAAGAGGAAACCAAAGAACTCGGCGAAAAACCTCTCCGCCGCCCTTTAAGCAGTAAAATGATCCACTAGAAAATTAGTTAAGATACATGAATAGCAATAGATCCTCCAAGCCTAATCTACCCGATG
Organism: Notholithocarpus densiflorus; assembly: GCA_030021035.2. Taxonomy (NCBI): domain Eukaryota; kingdom Viridiplantae; phylum Streptophyta; class Magnoliopsida; order Fagales; family Fagaceae; genus Notholithocarpus; species Notholithocarpus densiflorus. The sequence continues at coordinate 4,584,005 of JARYZH020000007.1, forward strand.
CATTTAAGCCCTCCAAGCTTCTTGTTCCAACAGGGTTAAGCCTAATCTTGTCTTCTCTAGCTTACCGAATCCCGCAATAAGCCCATTGCATCAACCAAATGAACTGGTCCTCTCTGAACTGCTTCCTAAGCACCAAATAACCTTCTCACTGATATGAATATGATGAGGTAAGAATTTGGCTAAAGCTCATCTCAAGGGCATGTTAATGGAGAGGGTGAGAATAGAGAAATTTGAAGAGTCAAATGTATAAGATTGTGGATGAATCAATCTTGTTGTTCTCTAGGGTTTCTCTCTCAAAATTCTCTTTGGAAGCTCTCTACATTTCGTGGGTATAAGGATATTTATAGTAGGGTATGAGAATGAATGTGAAAAGTCATTTTTCTGCAAAATATGGGGCTTTAGCGAGTGACTCGCAACTGGGATGAGTTGCGAGTTCCAGTCGCCAACTAACAGAAAGGTCAGACTATACTTTTTATCCTGTAATGATCCAACTGTTATGACCCTTCAACTTCCTGCATGCTCCACACGTGTGACACTTCTGGCGAGTTACCACTCGCGAGTCAGTCGCGAGTTCCAGTCACAAGAATGCTCTTGAATGCACACACTTGATCAATTCTTCACAGTCTCTCACACACAACCCTTACATTATTCCCATCTAAATACAAGGTTTCTAATTGCTGAATTACAAATAAATTTGGCATGAAATAAAGCCAACACATGATTGAATAAATTCAATCTTACAATCTCAATTTCCCATTTTCTCTCACCACATCTATCTTCTTCTTTTTTTCTCATCTCAAATTTAACTCACACCCACGCCTATCTCTCTCTTTTTTTTTCTTTTTTTTTTTTCATCTTAGTTTCCCTCTTTATCTCACCAACTTCTATCTCCTATTTTTTTGTTTGTTTTTTTTTTTAATCTCAAATTCTCTCTCTCTCTATATCTCACACCTACCTCTTTTTTTTTTCTTTTCTTTTTCATCTTAGTTTCCTTCTTACTCTCACCCACATTTATCCCTATGTTTTTCTCATCTCTCTCTCTCTCTCTCTCCACGCCTCTTTTTTTTTTTTTTTCTTTTTCTTTTTCTTTTTCTCATTTCACTTTCCCTCTTTCTCTTAAGTGTATCTCAAAATTCAAATTTAACTACTAACTACAAAACTTTTCTCTCAAATTTCCATCTCACTCTCATATCTACTAACTCTAAATTTTCTCTCTCAAATTTCAGTATCTCTTAATTCATAGTCTCCTTGGAGAGACTCTTTCTCAGTTTAAAAATTTTCTCTCTAACTTTCAAGTAATCTTTTGGTTCTCTTTAAATTTTAATTTGATTTTTTATTTAATTGCACAGTCTTCAAGTAGTATTGTTGTGTATGTGTTTTTATTTTTTAGAATCAATGATGGTGTATACTGGTGTCATTGTGTTGTATATATGATGTTTTTCAACTTTATATTTATTTTCTTTTTCTTTTTTTCCAAAATAGGTGGTAAGTCAATGAAATGGTCGTGAAGCATGCTTGGATAACACCTTCGGGAAGAAACTTTTCTTTCATGTTGTATTGATTTTTTTTTTTTTTTTTTTTTTACTTTTTGAAACTGTGTTTGAATGTAAACTCAACAAGTTGTGTATATATTTGTGTTCTTTGACATATGTATTGAAATGAAGTATTTCAAAATTTTCATATTTTATGTGTATCTTTAATTTGTTAGTATAGTTCCTAGATATGGTTTTTGAATTGCAAAACAGGTTAATGAAAAAATTATTATTTAAAAAATGATTTTTTTTAATTTTTTATAAAAAAAAAAAATTTATTATAAAAAATCAACTTATTGCAATAAGATTTTCAAAGTAAATCGTTGCAATATGTGTAATTTATTGTAACGAAAATCTAGTGTTGCATAAACCTATTGTCTCGGAGTTTATTACAACGGCTTGCATCAACTTTTTTGTCGTTGCAATAACACATATTACAACGACATTAGTTGTTATTGCAACGACTTTTTTCGTTGTATTAAGTTTTTTTCTTGTAGTGAAATGTGAGGGAAATTTTTTTTATCTTGTCTCTATACCATTAGGCCAATCAAAAAATCCTTTTTCTAAGAGGACCATTGTACCAACTCAAATATTTGGAGGCCAAATTCTGTTTTTACAAGCCAACTCTTTTATCTTGTCTCAAATTTTTACTAGCCAAACCTTTTGTTAGAACATTTTAATATTAATATGATATGTTAATAAACTGATTAAATGGTAAGTCGGCAAATTAAATAAGAAAATACGAGAGTTAGGTGTGGTTAATAAGGAATTAGTATTGTCAAAATTTGAATTCCACATTAATAAGTGTGGAGATTTATTGGATTAACGTGCAATGCAGGAGAAATGAGTCTAACTCATGCACATGCGAGAATGAGAGATGGGGAAACTCCTCATCTAATCCAGCTCATTTGATTTATGTGCCTCATTCCAATTGTATTAGGATATTGACATAAGAAAAGTGAGGGTTAAGAATGATGCGATCTCTAACACGTACTCATGACAACAAAGAAAAACAGAGAATGAAAGTTAAGAACAATGCGGATTCTAAAATCCATGAGAAAAAAAAGTAAAATTGTTGTAATATATATATATATATATATATATATAATATTTCTCTTTGTAATTTTATTTATTTTCACCAACATCATTAAAATGTTTAATATGTTTTTACAATTTTATTTTTAAAACCATATTGATATGGAATGGTATCAATAATGGATCCTAGTAAAAGTAATAATTGCTTTCTAATCATAACTGACCATTTACATAGTATGGTATTGATGTCTAGAGTTTGAAGATGGTGAAAGTGTAGAAAGAGTATTATTTGAGAACTATATACATATATATATATATATATGTAAGTTAATTTTCAGAGTAAAAAGAAGAGGGGTCCGCACGGTTACGTAGGGAATAGGGTCGGCGAGGAGGGAGGTGGTGAACGTTAAACAGAGAAGAGTGAAAGTAGAAAGTAGAAAGTAGAAAGAGAGCGTAGAGAGATAGAGAAGGGTGCACCGAGAGAGAGAGAGAGAGAGAAGAGTGTGCATTGTTGCGTCAGATTGGTGGTTGGAAATGTGTGGGTCTTATTCACTACAAGGTGCTTGTCTGACTCTTCTTTCTGAACCGCCCAGCACGTACTACAGTTCCCACTCTGTCTCACTATCCAAGATAAACTTTAGATACGACAACATATGTCATTTTCACCCAACTCAACAAGACACAGAAAGAAAGAGATGCTACTGGTGGTACTGCCAGGTTATTCAGGAAGGATTGAGGAGTGAGAAACAAAAAAAATTAAAAATCTTTTAAAGAGTAAAATTTAGCTCTCTAGCTAGACTTCTGATCTGATCAGATGTGGAGTAGAGGGTATATATATGTTTCCCTCCTTCCATCTGTTTCACCAAATCCCAGCCGTCTTCACTCCTGCCTGCCTGCCTGACGCACCAATTAATTCAATTCAATTGATCCCTCTACACCCAGCATCTCATCATCTATAAATATCACACGCATTTTTTTTCTGTGGACATTTTAATTTAACACACACAATAGCTATACAGGGCAAAAATAATAATATTATTAAAAAAAAAGAAAAAAAAAGGTGATGCTTGATATTAGAAAAATTTACTCTAACCTGAACTTTCGTTTGATTTGAAAGTTTATAAACAAATAGAATGTCTAAATTTAATAGAATGTATTTAAGAAATGAAAAACAAAAGAAATTAAATTAAGTAATTTTATTTGAATATTTTATAATTAATGAATAGAAGGTAAGTAACTGTGTTTGAGATTAAGATAGAGAGAAATGAATAAAATTATTTTATGACAATATTACTATTAGATTCTAATATTAAAATAAATAATTGTATATATAAGGGTATTTTGAAAGTTTTAGTGAAAATTTTATTAAAACTTATTCTATTCCCTTTGATTCCTCTCAATTTTTGAAAGAATGAAAATTTGAGTTCTTGAAGGAATATGTCTATTTCATTTTCTCCAACTTAAACTTTCAAATAAGAGAATAATCTTTCTATTCGCTTAATTAAAACTCTCAAATAAAGGAATATAATGAATATTCTAAAATTATTCATTTCATTACATTCCATTTTATTCATTTCCCTCATCCCAAATGAAGTGTAAAGATCTTAACCAAAAACAGGTGTCGGCTTAACTTTATTTTAAATAGAAAATAAAAAAGAGAAGACTCTAAAGTTAGCATCAATTTCATTGCAACAGGCTTTCAAAATGATATATTAATGAATGTGATTTATGTCACTTGTTAAAATTGCTACAAATTTTACTACTAAAAAAAATTTACAAACAAATGAGACGAAGAAAGTGATAGGAGCCATTTCAATAACTTTATAATTAAAGGTTGAATTGGTTTTTTCTTCTCTTTATTATGGGTGACACATCATTTAGTAAAGTTTATAAAATATAATATATAGAATTTATAACATCACTTGAAAAGTAGAGAAAAATACAAAAATTATTATCAATTTTATTACAAAAAAATTACAAACTGACATAATAATGTGTGTGTCTATATATATAAATATATATATATATATGTGGGTCCAGTTAATATGTGAACCATCCATTTTGGAAAATTTTTTATGAAAAATTGAAAAAACTGTCAAAACAATGAATTACTTTTTCGTTTTTTCATAAAAAGTTTCCTAAAATGGTTTACTAATATATGCCTTAAGGGTATACATTAGTAAATCCCTATATTATATATATATATATATTTATATATATATTGATAAAATTACTAATTATATACTGATTATATAGTTAGTTCGTAAGTGTTTTATAGTAAATTTAATAATTTCATTAAAAAAAAGGTAAATTCGATAACAATTTGAACCTTAAGAGAAAAAAAAAAATAAATAAATAAAAAAAGGGGGGCGGATAATGACGTGAGACAAGACTTAGGGACGGCAAAACCCAAGGAAAGCAATTATGAAACTCCCCACTTCAGCTTATGGATACTTTTGCTGACGTGTATTCCCCTGACGGTTTTTTGAGGTCCACTTCAGAAATTCCCGTCGTCCAATCAGATCACTGAAATTGCTAAAGAGGTCCACAACCACAATCCACAATCCACAAAGCCCCGCCTTTACTCTTCACTCTTCACTCTTTAGGGTGCTGTTGGTTGAAATTTGAAAATGAAAATGAGAGTTGAGTCAGAGTCATGACTCATCATGAGTGAGCGTAGCCGGGTAGAGTTAAAACTAAAAACAACAAAATTACTTAAGAAAGAGGAGTTTAAAGAAACGGAACTGTGGACTGGAGAGTAACAAGAAGAGAAATAATGGATGGTCACAAATAAATCTTGCCAATTTATTTAGTTTTTTCTTTTTATTTAATAATTTCTTATTAGTAAGTATTACTATAATTTAATCTATCTTAGCAAAAAAAAAAAAAAAAAAAACTATAATTTAACCTAATATTCTTGATTTGCTTTCATCTTTCTCTTGTGTGAAACTCTCTTATCTTTCCAACATGAAAGGAGAAATAAGAAGAGCAGTAAATTTATTAATTTAATTTTATTGAGGAGCAGTAAATTAATTAATTAATAATAATAATAATAATAATAATAATAATAATAATAATAATTAACGTAACATGCTTTCTTCTCTTTTATCTTTTTCGCCTGTTAAAAGCAAAGCAAATAAATGTCATTTTCACATTCTTTTGTTTCAATTGTCTTTCTTAGAGCATTTCCATTGGCAATTGTATATGGCATATGTAATATGTTAGTGTATTTTACCATCAATACACAAAAAACCCACTCCATCCGGCCTTCTAAATTTGTAAACTTTTTTACAATACTGCTACAGTACTATCTTATATGTAGGATGGTACTATAGCAGGCTTGTATAATTTTTTTTTTCTCTCTCTCTCTCCCACTCAGCTATTTCTTTCTTTCTTTCTTTCTTTCTTTTTTTTTTTTTTTTTTCCTATCCTTTCTTTCTTTCATCCTTAGTTCTCACTCCCTCTCTCTCTCTCTCTCTCTCTCTCTCTCGTTCAAAGCATGCCACCGGAGTTGGGTTGGATTCGGTGTGGTCACAGCGTGGTAACGGTATGGTCACGAAATGGTGAGATCGGCGCATGGCGTGTGGCGTGGTCTCGATGGTGGCAGTGTAGGTCTAGGTCGATGATCGATGGTAGTGATGTGGGGAGGTCTCGATGGTGGGTTAATCTAAGTTTATGGTGTGGGTTGGTCTAGGTTTGTGTGGGTTTGCTTAGTCTGGGTTGATCTAGGTTGTGGGTTGTGGGTTGTGATCTGGGTTGTGGGTTGATCTGGGTATGTGTGGAGGTGTGGAGGCATGGAGACGACGGCGGTGAGGCGTGAAGACAACGCCGATGGAGTTTTGATTGGGGTTTATTGGTTTTCTGATTTAATGGATTTAATTTCTTTTGATCAGGGTTTGTTGGTTTTCTAATTTAATGGGTTTGATTTAATGGCTTTTGGTGGTTGGTGATTGGTGGTTGGTGTGTGGCATGGTGGTGGTGACTGGTTTTTGTGGCTGGTTGGGTTTGGGTGGTGGCTAGTTGCTAATTGCTGGTTGCCGGTGGCCAGTGGATGAGGTATTTGGCTTCGGGTGGATGGTGGTTCAAAGAAAGAGACACCAATGAAGAGAAACAGAGAGATGGGGGAGAAGAGAGAGGAAGAGTTTTTTTTTTTTTTTTTTTTTTTTCTGAGAGAAAGGGAGAGTTGCATTGGAATATATTATATTATTTTAGTGGGTAATATATATTATTTTAATGAGTAGAATGAGAAAATAAAAATTGGGATGTTAGAAATATTGTAAAATGGTATGGTCTAATTGATAAAGTAGCTTTTTAGGATGGTAAAATAGGATAGGATAGCATTTCCAGTTGTGAATGCTCTTATAACTTTAATGATTTTTACCAAATGGAGCCTTACTCTACGAGTAGACCTTGCAAATGGTTTGGATAGAATGTGGATTTGACTCTGATAGGCCAAGAATGTATTGACTCCTAGTGATAAATTAACCAATTAATTAGCCTAATTAATTAATTAATTCAATTAACATGCAATAATGCGTGGTAGCACAAATAAATCACCAAATAACTAAATATAGCGGATATTAAATTTGACACGGTGATTTGTTTACGAATGGAGAAAACCTCCAAGGTAAAAACCCCACCGGGTGAATTTATGGTCACCACTCTCGAGAATCCACTGTTATCAAAACAATCAGTTACAAGTAAATGAATCTCAGTACCTTATACCAACCTACAGTTGAACCCTTACCCCAATACCCAATTGGACTTGTTCTGTAGTGACAACCTCTCATTTTCAATGCACGACTCCCAGTACATGACTAACCAATCGATGCACGGATCCAAGTACGTGACTAACACACCAACTTGAAAAGGATGTTGGCTGCAAAGTTCTTCAGTTCATCCACATGATGAAGATCAAGAAGCTCCTTGGTTATAAAACCCTACGGCATACAAACGCAGCAGCTTCTTCAAGAGAAAGATGAACTAGAGCATATGTCTCCGGCCACAATATGCTTGAATAAAACCTTTGCATCAAGTTTCATCAAGTGTGACGGCCCTTAAAATAATCCTTATATATGTTTAGGGTTGTGAGAAAAGAAAGCCTAAACACATACACATGGATATGCGTGAAATCAGATCTGAAAAACTGATTTTTGTAATTCTCGATAGATACAGCTATCGAGCTTATCTATCAGGCTTTACATTTTAAACCTCGATAGATACATCTGTCGAACTATCTGCCGAGTTTTAAAATACAGCACTTCTTCACTTGTTTCTTGAACAGATTTGCTTGGCTTCAATACTTGGACTTGAACTTCTTGTTCCTTGAAGTATTAAACACATCCTAGATCTACCAAATTACAAGTAAAATGCGTTTTGTCAAAGGATTAACCAATTCTAAATGACATATATTCTTAACATGATTCACATATGTCCTAACAATCTCCCCATTTGGCAATCCGTGACAAAACCACAACAAACAAATAAACATATGAGAGAAGTCATAAATCACTCAACTCATACTCACTTGTTGAATACAATAAAATCTATCCTAACACAAACTCTTGAAAAGCTTTGCAAAAAGAGAGTTTATGGCATGAAAGACTTTGACAACCTGTATTTCTGAAACACTTTAAATAAAACTCATCACGGCATCTTAGTATGAAACAGAAATAAAAGATTGCATACAATAAATAAGAAGCATGTGCATAAAGAGAGAAAAGAAACAACACATGAAGTGATAGGTGAAAGAATGTAATAACAACCTCAATATATATATATATATATATATATCAATAATGAGTACAAGGTTTGCTATCACAATGTATCTAGAAAGTAAAGAAAAGAAAAAAATACATAAGTCCTCACTACATCCCTCAAAAGATAAACACTCCCCCTAATAAAAATGTCCTATACTAACTCTCCCCCTAAGTACATGACTACTCTTATACCCAAAATTACTTCCCATTTTTATCATGAATGACAAAGGGTAAGTCACTGAGAGGCAGTCATCTCATCATTATTGGAAAAGCTAGCATCCTTATCAGCAGTAGCATCAGCATCACTACCGGATTCACCATCGTCGTCATCGTCCTCAAAAGCCTTTGGAGAAGGAGAGGGAGACTCTACGAAGCCACCAAGGCAAGCCTGTCATCATGCAATACGACCGACATGAGTGTTCACCTGATACAACTCAGTAGTGAGTGTATCAAGGCGAGCATCCATGCGCTGAAGTTACGCTATGACCGCCTCGAGGGTCACACCACCCGCAGAAGAAGGAGCGGATGCGAATGGAGTGGAAGAAGCCAGAGGAGTCGCCGTCTCGGTCCATGGCCACTTCGGTTGAAGCTGGGCCTCGCTTCGTTTAACGGTTGCTGCGCTAATGGCACACATCACGGTGAATGGAGGAGACTCGGGATAGGAGACAGACACGTGGCGAAGAATTCGCATGATAGCAGAAGGGAAAATAAGCTTATCATGGATCGTCGTATCCTTATAGACATCTATAAGGGAGAGTATGAAGTGAGAGGGAAAGTCAATAATAAGTCCCTCAAGTAGGGATAGCAAAAATCGAGCACGAGGCTCAGTAATCGAATTATAGTGAGACAAGGGATGTAAAACAAATGTCATTACCATATTCAGGAACCTCAGACCTTTGGCAAAGCCCGAGCAAGGAGTGTTTTGACGTTCACCCCAAGATGAGGGTGTCTCACAGAAAAGAGACATGAGTTTGTCTTTGGACACAGTTTGAAGACAAGGACAGTCGAGGTAGTCAGTAAACTCTACCCTCAGAACGTGTAGTACCTCGGATATAAGATCCAGAGTGACTACAATACGCGTACCTCGAACGCGAGTGATGAAATGAGGTATGGAGTAATCAAATCTGTGCACATTGGAGTAAAACTCCTGTATGATCACGAAGGGACAGCTGAACAGGATGTCACAAAGAGACTCTCAACCCCTTCTGTGAATGACAGTGGGTAAGTCAGTATCGAAAAAATTCAAAAGGATGACTTGGCGTTCCAAATGAATGCCGCGTCGAGAAAAGTTCTCCGAAAAGTCCTGACGAGCTTTATCATCATGGAACCTGACATGATAAGGAGTAGGATCAGAGGAAGATGATGCCCTAGAACGAAGAGGGTTTTGGGACGGAGCAGACTTGTGCTTAGGTGCCATGCGCAAACTAACCGAAAGAAAGAGAGAGACAAGCAGAAGAGTACCAACAAGATCAATATCAAAAAGATAGAAAAGAAAGGTACGTATGCATGAAAAATGCATGAACATGTGACATGCAACAATAAAAATATCATGGGCTTAGCCCAATCCAATCCTATCAGCACACAAGATTTCAACATAGAAAACACACATCTATAATGCATGAAACATTGTGAAAATGCAAAAGTGATGCAATGCATGAGCATATGAGATCATTTAAACAAAACCCAACCCAAAAATTTCACAAAAACTTCATTAATTTTAAAAAACCCCAAAAATTTTCAAAACCCCCAAAAGTTAGGTTAGAATGAATGAAATACATGATTTATGAGAGAAAAGAGATCATACTAGAGGGAAAAATACAAGGATTAGGCCGAAATCCAAGTGGGAAGATGAAGAGTTTGAGTGAGAGGTGTTTGGGAGAGAGAGAGAAGTTTTTCTGTCGAGAGAAATCGGAGAGAAATGAGAGAAATGTCGCACTGAGGCTATATATAGAAATCACAAAGTTCAATGGATCGAGAGGTGTCGAAAGCTGTCGAGCACTAATTCTCGATATATTTATCTGTCAAGGTGTTATTGAGAGCTGTCCATAGCAAAGAGATCTCGATGGATCGAACTGCTATTTGATAGGCCAAGAATGTATTGACCATTTATGATAAATTTTAATTTAGCCAAGTTAATTAATTAATTCAATTAACATGCAAAATGCGTGGTAGCATAAACAAATCACCAATTAACTAAAGTGCAGCGAAAATTAAATTGACACGGTGATTTGTTTACGAATGGGGAAAACTTACACGGCAAAAACCCCATTGGGTGATTTTAAGGTCACCACTTCCGAGAATCCATTATTATCAAAACAAGCGGTTACAAGTAAAAGAATCCCAATACCTTATACCAATCTACAGTTGAACCCTTACCCCAATACCCAATTGAACTTGTTCTGTAGTGACAATCTCTCATTTTCAATGCATGGCTCCTAGTACGTGATTAACCAATAGATGCGCAGATCCCAGTACGCGACCCAACTTGAGAAAGATGTTGGTTGTAAAGTTCTTCAGTTCATCACACGATGAAGATCACGAAACTCCTTAGTCACAAAACCCTAAGGTGTACAAACACAGCAGTTTCTTTAATAGAAAGATGAACTAGGGCAAATTCTGTCTCCGGTCACAATTTGCATGAACACAACTTTGCTTCACACTTGCGCAACCTTTTACAGCCCTTAAAATAATCCTTATATATGTTTAGGGTTGTGAGAAAAGAAAGCCTAAACACATACTCACGGATTGGAGTGAAATCAGTTCTGAAAAACTAAATTTCATAAACCTCGACAAATAGGGTATCTTTCGAGCTAGCTCGACTTCAATAGATGCTAGCTGTCGAGTTTTAAAATCCAGCACTTTCTCACTTGTTTCTTGGACAGACTTGCATGACTTTAGCACTTGAACTTGAAACATTGTTCCTTGAAGTATTAAACACATCCTAGGTCTACCCAATTACAAGTAAAGTGCGTTTTGTCAAAGGATTAACTAATTCTAAATTGACATATGTTCCTAACATCAAATCACATATGTCCTAACAATCTCCCCTTTTAGCAATCTGTGACAAAACCACAACAAACAAATGAACATATGAGAGAAGTCATAACTCACTCAACTCACATTCACTTGTTGAATACAATAAAATCTATCATAACAGAAACTTTTGAAAAACTTTGTAAGAAGAGAGTTTATGGTAAGTAGACTTTGACAACTTGTATTTCTGAAACACTTTAAACAAAACTCATCAAGGAATCTTAGTGTAAAACAGAAATATAAGATTGCATACATCATATAAGAAACATGTGTATAAAGAAAGAAAAGAAACAACACATGGAAAAATAGGTGAATAACATACATCAATATATATATATATATATATAAACCAAATATAAGTACAATGTATGTCAAGTGGTCACAAGACCAATATACAAAGAAATAATGCATCTAAAATAGAAAAAAAAAAAAAAAGATACAAAAAATTCTTACTACATCCCTCATATACACACTCCCCCTATCACAAAACTCTTATACTAACCCTTCCCCTACGAGTATGACTACTCTCATCTCAAAACTACTCTCCCTTTTTGTCACGAGTGACAAAGGGCAAGTACATCAAGTAAACATCTCGTCATCACTAGGTGAGCTATCAACATCATTCTCATTAGCATCCTCATTGCCGGAGCCATCGTCACTCTCATCCTCGGACGTCGGTAGAGAAGGAAAAGAAGCAGCAGTGAAACCACCCATGGTAGCCTGTCGTCGTGCGATACAACCGACACGGGTGTTCACTTGACACAACTCATCACTGAGAGTGTCAAGGCGAGTGTCCATGTGCACAAGTTGTGCCATGATGGCCTCAAGTGTCACTCCACCCGTAGAAGACGAAGGAGCGGAGGTGGATGGAGCGGTAGAAGCTGGAGGAGTTGCCGTCTGTGTTTGGGGCTGCCTCTGTCTGAGCTGTGCCTCGCTTTGTCGAACGGTAGCAGCGTCTATGGCACCCATCACGGAAAAATGAGGAGAGACGGGAAAGGGGACGGAAAAATGGCGAAGTATCCACGTGATAGCCGAATAAAAAATGAGCTTATCGCGGGTCGTCATATCCCTATAGACATCTATAAGGGATATAATGAAGTGAGAAGGGAAGTCGATATAGATATCCTCTAAGAGGGACAACAAAAATCTAGCACGAGGCTCTGTAATGGAGTTATAGTGAGACAAAGGATGAAGAACGAATGTCATCACCATGTTAAGGAACCTCGGACCTATTGCAAAGCCCGAGCAAGGGGTGTTTTGACGGTCACCCCAAGAATAAGGTGTTTCACAAAAGTGAGACAAGAGTTCGTCTTTGGACACTGTCCTCAGACGCTCACAGCTAGGGTAGTCAGGATGCACTACCCTAGGAACGTGTAGTACCTCGGAGACAATCTCTGGAGTAACTACGATGCGCGTACCTCGAACGCGAGAGAAGAAATGAGGTACTGAAGTATTGATTCCGTGCATATTGGAGTAAAACTCCTGTATGATCACTGAGGGAAAAGTGACTGGGATGTCACAAAGTTACTCTCAGCCCCTACTGTGAATGACAGTGGGTAGGTTAGTGTTGCAAAAGTCTGACAGAACGATGTGGCGTTTCAAATGAATGCCTCGTCTACAAAAGTTCTCCGAGAAGTCCTTTCCGGCTCCATCATCACAGAATCGAACAGAAGAAGGTGTAGGGTCAGAGGAAGAAGATGCCCCAGAATGCAGAGGGTTTTGGGACGGGGTAGATTTGCGTTTAGGTGCCATAAAGCAAACTAACGTAAGAAAGAGAGAGAGAGAGACAATAAAAAAAGTACCAACACAGTAGTATATAAGAATGTAAAGAAATGAAGGTACGTATGCATGAAAATGCATAGGCATATGACGTGCAAATTTAAATACATCATGGGCTCAGCCCAATCCAAACCTACCAGCACACAACAAGACAACATATATAGCACACATCTACAATGCATGACAATATAGTTAAAATGCTCATGAAATGCAATGTATGATGATTTGACAACATTTGAACAAAAATCCATCCCAAAAATTTTGCAAAAACCTCAACAAATTTGAAAAATCCCAAAAATTTTCAAAAACCCCAAATTTTAGGTCAAAAGATATGAAATGCATGATTAAAGGATGAGAAAGAATTATACCAGAGAGAGAAGCAAATCTAGAGATAAAAAATTGAGTGGGAGAGTGAATTGAGTGAAAGAGAGAAGTTTGGGAAGTTGGGAGGTCAGATACTGTTGAGAGAGATCAAGGAGAAGTGAACAAAAATCGCGAGGATTGTATATATAGAAACTTCATAAATCTCGACAGATTGAGATGTGTCAAGAATTAAAAAGGCGCTTTTTAGCTGTCGAAGAGCTATCTAATATCTATCGAGAGGTGTCCACAGCAAAGGAATTTCGATGGATCGAGGAAGCTATGGAGAATCTATCAAGCAACCAGAAGGTATCTTGATGGATCAAGCAGCTATTGAGAATGCGATAAAAAGCAACTGAAGGGTCTCGATAGATAGCCTAGCTGTCGAAATTGCTTAAAAACAGTTTTTCAAGAAGAGAAAAACACAGATATGAATGCAATCAAGCATGATATACAACCAATGATCCAAACAACATTTTAAGCTTTCAAAATCATCTCTTAATAAGAAAAATGTTAAGCACATAGATCCAAAAAAAACACACACACTAAACACGTCTAACCAATTTTATATTTAAAAAACAAGTTAAGACAGTTTAGTGATCATATATTTACACAAGTATTCCTTGTGATGGCCAAATCACATCGTACCTGCACATGTATCAAAAGTAGCAAAGAATTTTGCATGTTGTGTGTGAAAAATATCGCAAAATTGCATAAGTGTCTACATGTTATGACGATTTGAGATATGAGAAAATCATTTTAACTTACACACAATCATAACTGTTTGATGGGGACTATTACCTTCGAGGTACATCCTATAACTCCTACATCTCCTAGAATACATGCTTGCAATCATATATAAAGCATTTTGATCTTTTTGCTTTTATTTTTCTTTGCATATTTTTCTTTAAGCAAATCATGCATGGGCATATAAGAGAGAGAAAAGAAATACCCAATGATGTTAAGCTTTTGACATTGCACTTTTGCTATGCCGAAGTATACAGATGTCATTTCATGATTGGCGGGTAACAGTGGTGAGATGGTTATTTATGCATTTCTCTTAGGATTTTCTAGTCCTTCCCGTAAAAAAGAGTGATACGAGTGTTAAGTACAAGAGATTACTTAATCTTACTCATCACAAACACGGGCTACAAAGCTCACTTGCTTAGTTGTGCATAGAGATGCTCATCTAAGATACAAAAGATACAAAATTTAAAAAATTTTGTTTCAATGGCCATCCAAGGTACACAAGTACCAATGTACACAAATATACACTGTTTTTGTATTTTTCTGATTTTTCAAATTTTTTTTATTTTTATAAAAAACAAAATAAAAAAAATTGAAAAATAAACAAACAAAATTATGTTAAACAAAGCAATGCATAAAACTAGATGCAAATGCATGAGGAAGGAGGAGAAGAGGAGATCAATCCATGGAGATAACACCAATGTTTTGGCGAAGGAATTCAAATCGTTTGCTATCAAGAGGTTTGGTGAACAAGTCAGTCTTCTGATCATCAGTGTGAATGAATTCAAGAGTGAGCGTACCGTTTTCGACAAGCTCCCGAATGAAGTGATGTCGAATCTCTATGTGTTTGGTTCGAGAATGTTGAACCGGGTTCTTAAAGATGTTGATGGCACTGGTATTGTCACAGTAGATAGTGAGATGTTCTTGACAAATATGGTAATCATGGAGAAGTTTTTGCATCCATAGAAGTTGGGTGCAACAGCTACCAGCAGCAATGTACTCAGCCTCTGCAGTGGATAATGAGATGGAATTCTGCTTTTTGCTCATCCAGGAAACAAGATTATTACCCACATAGAAACAACCCGCCGATGTACTCTTTCTATCATCAGCATTCCCAACCCAGTCAGCGTCAGAATACCCAGCTAAGCCATCATTTGTGTCCTTGCTGTACCACACACCAAAGTCGGCAGTGGTTCTGACATACTTTATGATTCTTTTCAAAGCAATCATATGAGACTCTTTAGGATTAACCTGATATCTAGCACACACTCTCACACTGTAACTAATGTCAGGTCTACTAGCAGTAAGGTAAAGAAGACTACTTATCATGCTTCTATAAAGAGATGAATCTATACTTTTACCTAACAAGTCAACAGTGAGTTTAACATTTAGGCTCATGGGGGTTCTAACAGAACTAGCAGATTCCAAACCAAACTTTTTCACAAGATTTCTTGCATATTTAGATTGAGATAGGAATATACCTGAATCTTGTTGACGAATCTGCAAGCCAAGGAAGTGAGTCAGCTCTCCAATCATGCTCATCTCGAACTCGCCTTGCATGAGTTTTGAGAAACTATGAGCAAGTTCATCCTTAGTCGACCCAAAGATGATATCATCAACATAGATTTGAGCAACTATCAACTCGCCGTCTTCCTTTTTAATGAAGAGAGTTTGATCAGTTTTTCCTCTTGTGAACCCATGTGACACCAAGTATTGTGTGAGCTGATCATACCAAACTCTAGGAGCTTGCTTTAAACCATAAAGTGCCTTTTTGAGGTACAACACATGATCCGGAAAGTGTGGATCAATGAATCCTTTTGGTTGAGCCACATAGACATCTTCTTTAAAGAACCCATTCAAGAAAGCAGTCTTTACGTCCATTTGGTATAGCTTGAACTTCAAGTGACATGCTAGGGCTAGAAGAATTCTGATGGACTCCATGCGGGCTACTGGGGTAAATGTCTCATCATAGTCTACTCCTTCCATCTGAAAATATCCTTAAACTACAAGACGAGCCTTGTTGCGGATCACATTACCCTCCTTATCAGTCTTATTACAGAATATTCACTTTGTGCCGATGATGTGCTCACCCTCCGGTCTAGGTACTAGAGTCCAGACATCATTCCTCTGAAACTGAAGCAGTTCATCATGTATAGCTTTAACCCAGCTTTCATCCTGAAGAGCTTCCTCAACTTTAGTGGGTTCAACCCGCGACAAGTAACAGGGATAAAACACAAAGTTAGCGACGCATTTATCAACTGTACGCTTCCTTAGTGTAAGTTCATTCATGTTTCCCACAATAACTTTAGGAGGATGATTCAATTTGATCTTGGAGCAAGGTCCTTTTTCTTCATGGGTTTCAGAATTAGGTGAAGTAGATATGTCTGCTGAATCTTCTACAACACTTGGAGTATCGGGAGTACTAGGGGATGCGGGCTATTGTTCAACAATTTCTTGAATTAGGTGAAGTAGATATGTCTGCTGAATCTTCTACAACATTTGGAGTATCGGGAGTACTAGGGGATGCGGGCTCTTGTTCAATAATTTCTTGAACTTCCTTGGGCTCGGGAGGAAGAATCTCTCTAGGAATTTTCTCACTAAATTTCTCAGAACCAGAATCCGAACATTCATCAATAACAACATTTACTGTTTCCATTACCTTCATGGTTCTTTTGTTGTATACTCGATAAGTCTTGCTTGTAGAGGAGTATCCTAGAAATATTCCTTCATCGCTTCAAGAGTCAAATTTCCCCACATTCTCTCTATCCTTGAGAATAAAACAAATACTTCCAAAAATTCTGAAATACTTCACATTTGGCTTTCTTCCTTTCCATAACTCATATGGAGTCTTCTTGGTGCCGGGTCTAAAGTACACCCTATTTACCATATGACATGCAGTGTTAACGGCTTCTCCCCACAAGTTTCTAGCCACATCCTTTGTTGTGCAACATGGCTCTAGCCATCTCTTGAATAACCCTGTTCTTCCTTTCTACCATATCATTCTGTTGAGGAGTAATAAGAGCAGATAATTCTTGAGGTATACCTGATCTAATGCAAAAGGACTCCATATATGAGTTCTCGAATTCCTTACCATGATCACTTCGAATTGACCACTGATCGCCGAGATACACATCTTAAAGACTATGGCCCAGTAGAGCATCTAACTCTGATATGCAAGTTTAATTAGCGCATAAGGCATGGTCTAGTAAAGTTAGTCGGTCGTAGAATTTGATCAATTGAGACATAGAAATATGCCTACATTCAAGTTACTCCAATGAAGAACTATTTGATTGGCAAGCAATAGTATTGATCTATAAGAATTCTTGATGTGTTGCCCAAGCAAATTCGAGGAACATTCCTTGTAGAACACTAATTAGAGGTCTCATTGGACCCTATAAAAATAAGTCTACATTTAGTAAAAACTATGCTCATATTTAGTAAAAGAATAAATCTAGAAACACAATTTGTTCCATAATTTTTTTTCACAACTAGATAAATGGCAAGTTATAAATAGTAAAAAATAAATGTGGTTTAGTGGTAGGTCCTTGTAAATGTGATTCTCTATCACTCACAAGTTATCACCTCAGTAGATTATGAAAAAAATTATTTCTATATTAAAGTTGTTACTAAAAGAATTCTATAAAACTTTTTGAGCTTACAAACACAGAAAATCCTGACTTAAATATTGAACTTAAGGTCAGCACCATACCGATACTCTCTACTCAACTCTATCTTATTTTATAAGTAGTTAATTCTTATCAATCATATAATAAATGTGCATCGAAGACCTTGTTTTACTCGATGAGAAAAAGAAATCCCTACAAGAAACCAATTTATGAAAAATATTTTTGAATGATAGACTTTGAAAGTGAGTGGTGTCACAAATTTTTGAGCAAATTATTCCACTATCTACCAATAAGATACTCAAAAAACCTTGTAGATTGATAATGTAGTAAATGGAACTTAGAATTTTTGAACGTACAATACATTCTTCAAATCTAGTAATTCTACCATCTAGATTTCGTCATGCAAATTGAATCTGCATATTGAATATGGTGATTTTAAGTGTTTCTTCTCTCATTTTTGTTGTTGAAGAATAAATTGTCAAAGGTTTATAGTATAACATCTATATACCTATGGCATTTTAATAGGGCTGAAATGATCCAAGTTGTTTATGAACAGCTTAAGCTCAGCTCGAGAAAAAACTTATTTATGTTGGTTTATTTAAAAAAAGGGCCAATTTTAAGCCTTAAGTTTATGCTCGATTATTAAATGAGCTAAAATCAAACAAAATAATGTGTTCATGAACGTGATGACTTGATTTAAGTATATATACAATTATATTTTTATATGTATATTTGTCTAAAAATATATTTACATAAACTTAAAATTAAATTGGATAAATTTGTTAATAGGTTTATATGATATTAAATTATTATTTGTATATTATTAATGATATAAATAGTCTATTTATAGTAAAATTTCATGGAATGTTGAAGAGGTAAAAATATATTCATGGTTTCATAATATATATAAAAAATATAAATTAATTAAATAATTTATAAAAAAGCTCAAATTTGCTCAATAAGAAAATGAGTCAAACTTAAAAAAAAAAGTTTTATTTGATGATAAATTTCAAACTCAGCTCATATTCAAAAAAAAAAAAAAAAAAAAAAAAAAAAAATTTAACTTTTAATATTTGACTCCCTCTTCTACCTACGTCTAAGCGGCAAACCATGAAAGGGGCCAACTATGAAAGAGAAAAGATATAAGGGAAACCTCAAAACTGATTTGATGTATGCTGTTCGATGTTGCATCTAGACTAGACATTTTAACTGACAATCACTAACGGTAAAAAACATTGGAGTTTTTGAGGCCGTTCAGCGTGTTAAATATATGTTTTCAGTTTTTAAATAATATTATACATATTTTTACATACTTTTTCACCCATATATATTTAAAAGAAAATTAAAAATTAACATTGGAGTTTTTGAGGCCGTTCAGCACATGTGTTTAAATATATGTTTTAAGTTTTTAAACAACATTATACATATTTTTATACACTTTTTCACCCATGCATATTTAAAAAAAAATTAAAAACTATTATTTAAAAATACGGACCAAACAGCCCTTACCTTTCAAATTACTGAATGTTTGTCAAAACTCAAAAAGTACACATCCAAAAGGAATTTATTGCAGGCCCTTTGCAAAAGTACTCGAAAAGCCGGAATGACCCCTTTTGCAAAGTACTCGAAAAGCGATTTACTCCAGGGCTATGATGGCCTTTCTGGCCATCCCTGGCGTCCCTTTTCAATGATATGAGGTGCCCGAATCATTTACAACTGTGAATTAGTGTGAGAACTGAGAAGGGACTGAGCGAGCACAGAGCTGATACGCACTGTCCGTGGAAATCACCAAACTCTTTGTAAAAACGCTATTTTTACATATTGGAAATTGAACCCCACTGAAATATCTGACAAATTTCTGACTTTATTTTTAATAACCTAGTAATATTAGGGAGGTATAAATTGACATAATTTTGTGATATAATTTACTGGGAGACTAGTTATGATTAGTAAAGTGTGATGATAGGCTACGTAGAGATATGCTTTTACGGATTATAACTTGTTATTTGGCGAACTATGACATAAAATTGTATCAATTTATGTGCTTCTAAAATTATTCTTAATAATGGCTCAAAGTAACAAAATATTAACTGATTTTTATATTTGAGAATTCAATTTCATTTATTAAGCATGATAAAAATAAAAAAATTTATAAAAAAAAAAAAAGAAAATAATAAAAAAGACAGCAATAAAGAAACACATTAAAAAAATAAAAATTTAAAAATAATTTTTTAAAAAAAACACCAAAAGAAACCTCCCTCGAAGGCTCACTCGTCTCATTATATAGCCATACCCATACGTCCTGCCCTCCTCAAACCCACAAATATCCTCTATACAATATCCATTTGCAAACTGAGTGAGTTTAGAGTGCTCTTCAAGAGAGTATCTCTCAACAACTGTAAGCAAAGTCTGCTGGCAAGTGAAACAAGTTGGGGTGGTTTGTTTGATCATCACCATTCGTCTTAAACCACTTGTTGTTGTTGTTGTTGTTATTGTTCATATTCTTTATCATGAAGAATTCAAACAACCCCATCTCTGTGACTATGAAATCAGAACAAAAGCATTTCCTAACCCACCTCATTTTGGAATTCTTATGGCTGGCCAACCCTTCAAAACTTGACTTAGCTGAGAACCCAAAAGCAGACCCTGAAGAGAAATCACAGTTTGCTTTACCAACACTCTCTGAGATTGTCACTGAAACCAAATCACTCATCACCCTCGCCTTCCCTATTATTCTCACTGGCCTCATTCTCTACTCTCGCTCTATCCTCTCCATGCTCTTCCTTGGCCACCTCGGTGACCTCGAACTCGCCGCTGGGTCACTCGCCATAGCTTTCGCTAACATAACCGGCTATTCCGTACTATCAGGCTTAGCTCTAGGCATGGAACCCCTCTGTTCTCAAGCTTTCGGAGCTAACCGTCCAAAGCTTCTCTCTATAACCCTTCACCGTACAGTGATTTTCCTCTTAGTGTCTTCAATACCCATTTCGTTTCTGTGGTTCAACATGTCAAAAATCCTTCTTTTTCTACACCAAGACCCAAATATCACTCACATGGCACACACCTACCTCATCTTCTCTCTCCCTGACCTTCTTACAAACTCTTTCATTCACCCAATCCGCATTTACCTTCGAGCTCAAGGAATCACTCACCCAGTGACGTTAGCCACACTCGCTGGCACTGTTTTTCTCTTACCCATGAACTTTTTACTCGTTTCCCATTACAAACTCGGCGTGGCTGGCGTAGCGGCTTCCTCAGCTTTCTCCAACCTCTTCGCCCTCTTATCAGTTGTATTATATGTATGGGCCAAAGGGCTTCACGAGCCAACTTGGACAGCGCCAAGCCGAGAGTGTTTCAAAGGATGGAAGCCACTAGCTCGGCTAGCGGCGCCGAGCTGTGTCTCAGTTTGCTTAGAATGGTGGTGGTACGAGATCATGATCGTTTTGTGTGGGTTATTAGTGAACCCAAAAGCGACGGTGGCATCAATGGGGGTATTGATCCAAACGACGGCGTTTATATACGTTTTCCCATCATCGCTGAGTTTCGCGGTGTCGACAAGAGTGGGAAACGAGCTAGGCGGGAACAGACCGTACGGAGCGAAATTATCAGCAGTGGTGGCGGTATTTATAGCGGCGATAATGGGAGTATCAGCGATGGTATTTGCGACAGGGGTGAGGTATAAGTGGGCGTTGATGTTTAGTTCAGAGAGAGAGATCCTAGAGTTGACAGCAGCAGCTATGCCGATCCTAGGGCTGTGCGAGCTTGGGAATTGTCCTCAGACAGTGGGGTGTGGGGTCCTGAGAGGTAGTGCCAGACCCACCACTGCTGCTAATGTGAACTTGGGTGCTTTTTACCTGGTGGGTATGCCTGTTGCTGTTGGGCTTGCTTTCTTTTTCTCTGTTGGCTTTTCTGGACTTTGGGTTGGGCTCTTGTCAGCCCAGGTTTGCTGCGCTGGCCTTATGTTGTATGTTGTGGGGACCACTGACTGGGAATTACAAGCTAGGCGGGCCCACTGCCTCACCACCGCCACCGACGCCGACGACGCTCTTCATTTTCAATCCAATGCCCTTCATGTTTATCAAGACCAGCAACTGCCTTTGATTTCTATTGCCGTCGCTTCCTCTTTGTGAATAACCAAAATTTGTTTCTTTTTTTTCTTCCTAATATTGTGCCTGATCAATCAGGATTTAGGCGTGCACACTTTCTTGATTTTATTATTTTTTTTTTTTGCGAGAGAGAGATGGGGCCGGGGTAAAAAAAAAAAAAAAAAAATTCTAGTTTTTATGTTTTTTTTTTTTGTTGTTGTTTCTTTCTCGCTTTATAATTGTTATTTATTTGGTGTGGGGGGTATAATATATAATGCTGTTCCTGAATTTTGGCTAGAATTAATGCTTGCCGGCTGGCTGGCTGGCTGGCGTGCTAATTAAAAGGAGTGCATTTCGCAATTATATTTAGCTAGCTTTGTTTTGTAAACGTGTTTATTTTTATTTATTTTATTATTAGTATTTTTTTCAGAAGCGTACATGCTAAATAAATACATACATTTTGAGAAACATCAAAATAACTGCTGAATAAATATATAAGAAATATTTAATTTGCATAGATAGAGAGATCTGGGGTTGGGGAATGGGGATAAATGGTAGTACCCGTAATAAGGGAAGAAAAGCCTAGGAAGAATAATTCAAAAGGAAAGCTGTACAAAAGAATTGACAGTTCAACTCAAATGGGGCAATGTCTCATAAATTCAGACATGTTTGATCTCTATCATATATTTTCAGTCGCGTGGGCTTGACAAAGCCTTTTAGAAGTATCCTAGTGGTATGGATAGCTAGCTGACACATGGCAGCTTTGAGGTCATTTCACGTCAGACCCCCCCTTCCCCTCCTCCTCCTCTATCTCCCTTTTTCTTTTTTTCTTTTTTTTTTTTTCTCTGTAATAATTTAGCTTAACGTGGTCCAGTGACTTCAGTTGCGGTCGTGTTAGTTTCACCCTTATCTTTTTGGAAGCCTCTCCATCAGGTTGGTCCAAACTTGAAAAAAATCCTGCTTTAATTTTCTGCATGTCCAGCCTAGCCTAGTGCCTCAACTGTGCGTGGCGATGGTGAATCGTTTATGGAATTTTCTGGTCTGCTCATGATTATTACACAAACGTGGATGCCTTAGCTACAATAAGTTGCATTCGGAAGCTAGTGTTGTGACTTGTGAGGTCATGAATTTTGAAAGGAAAAAAAAAAAACTATTAATAATTCATTAATTTGGTCATGGATATAAAAGTTATGGCAGAGATTTGAATTCACAATGTAGATCATACACTGCTTTCCCACGATTATATATAGGAGTATATACTACTCTCTCTCTCTCTCTCTCTCTATATATATAGAGGGTTGGTACAACAGGTTGAAAAGTACCAGCAATTACGCGATAGCCAAGCCTGTAGTTATCTCCTGAAAGTTTTCCTCTTGTAGTGCCAACATATTGCCAAGTACGTATACGTAGTACGTACTCTCGTTTTTCCATGTATAATCCCTTTTGCATTTCTTGCAACGACTAGTCAATTTAGTCTAATTTTGGTGGAACTAAGGCTTTGAATAAGCTTCGGAATATGTTTATAAATAGGATTTTGATTTTCTCACGTTTTCTAAATATATACTATCCATACACATCATTGCCATCATGAGATAAATATAGGCATTCTTGAAAAATGTGGACATCTGATTTGAAAGTGTGAACAATATATGTACATAATGTACATCAAGTAGTGGAAAACAACAATATTCTTTATAAATATATCATAGGTATCAAAAGCCTTGAATCTCAACTGACAACTCTTAGTATTTCTAACGAATATATTTAGGTGGGACAATGATGTCACCCTTTTGTCATGCAAATCTCGATTCTCATGTCCAAATAAGCTTGTCCTTCTACCCTTGTCCTCTTTATTATAAATGTGGGTACATTGGATAGGTAGATCCTAGGGATGAGCAAAATAGTACCAGAGCCAAAGGTACTGACTAGCGGTGACGTAGCCCCACTGCTATTGGGGTCGACTGATGGAGCCGAGGCTGGCGAATGGAGGGCGAAGCCCGTTTCGATGCTGGTGCGGTGATGACACTGGAATTTGCAGCCCCGAATCGATGTGTAGCCGAACCAAACTGATGAGCTCTAAAAAAAACTGGGTTTTTATTTTTAACGATGAAACACATCGTTTCATTTAGAGGTTTAAAAAAAAAAAAAACACACGCACACACACAAAACGGTGTCGTTTTGAGTTAGGGTTTGTGGAGTATAAATACTTTCTTTTCTCTCCAAACACCCTAAATCTCTCAGCCTCAAACACTCAGAGTCTCACTCTCAGACCTCAATCTCTCTCGGCTCGCCGGCACCGCTACTGGCTCTTTGCCTCACCAGTCACCACGGGTCTACAGCCACCGTTGGTAACACCCACTTCTCTCTTTCTTTCCCTCTCTCCTAACAGTGATTTTAAATTTTTTTTTATAGCAAATTGAAATGGTGTTGGAAAACATATATGTGTACAAAATACAAATTAAAGAAGTGGAATTCCTTCAGTACTATTGGTAGTGTGCTTTTGTCAAGCGTTGTGTAGTACTAGTAGAGTAGTAGTAGTCTTCTAAATTTTTTTTCTTCAGCATTTTGATTTTTTAGGTGGATTGAGCCGAGAGAGTTCTCACTCTTCTTCAATCCTTTCACCGAGAGATAATCACTGAACGCTAATCACACACTTTCTCTCCAAAAAGTACTATTTTTTTTCCTGCATTTGGATTTTTTAGGGAGATTGAGATTGAGAGAGTTCTCACTCTTCTCCAATCCTTCTCCGAGGTAATCTCTAATCACTCACTATTCAGAATTTTTATGTTATTATCTTTATATGTATTGGAAAATTTGCAGGGAAATCAATATAATTTTTTTTATATCAATGTTTCTTTTACTGTTTTACTCTGCTATTGATTTTTTTTTTAATTATTTTATTTAATTATTGAATATGAGATGTTACATACTTATATACTGCAGTTGGTGATGGTAGTTGATAAATGGCAAATGCAATTATAGATTGAGTTATTGGGGGCTTTTATTAGTATGCAGTTGTTGTGGGGTATATTATATATTTGCATTTGAGTGTTATTTAGAATTGGGTTTTTGCTAATTTGGTGAGTGAGCTATTTGACATTGTTGTGGAAACTTTGTTTTTTTTGTTAGTTGGATTTTTTTTTATTAGATGGATATCGATGCTCCACCTGGATCTGGTGCACCTGGGGACTCCCCTCCTCCTAACCCACCTGAACCTGTTGCACCTATTGGACTTGGTGCATCACTTCCCCCACTGCCACCTAAACAAGGTGGTAGGGACCCATCTAAAGTATGGCAGCACTTCATTAAGTTGGCCGGTGGTGATCCCAAGAAGCCAAAGTCTGAATGCAACTATTGTAAAAAGCAATATAATTGCCATGGTAGGACAAATGGTACTTTGGGCATGTTGCACCACATGGAGGTGTGTAAGAAGTGGCCTTTTTCCCGTGATGATAGGCAAAAAACTTTGTCTTTCCAAGCTAAGAGTGAAGGGGAAAGTGGTTCAAATGTGCTAGTGGTTGCAAATTATAGTGAAGAGAGGATAAGGTTGGCGTTGGCAAGGATGATCATTATTGATAAATTACCTTTTAAATTTGTGGAGCGTCAAGGCTTTCAAGAATTTATGAAAATAGTTAAGCCTAGGTTTCCTATTTCCCTAGCACTACTATTGCAAGGGCTTATATGAAAATTTATTTTAGTGAGGTGGATATTTTGAGAAGGGCATTTGTTGGGCAACGGGTTTGTGTGACAATGGATACTTGGACCTCCATACAAAACCTGAACTATATGGTAGTCACCACACAATTCATTGATATTGATTGGACTTACCAAAATAAAATCTTGAACTTTTTCCCTATAGCTAATCACAAAGGGGACACCATAGGTAGGGCGATTGAGTCATGTTTGTTGAAGTGGGGTATAGATTGGTTGTTTACAAAAACTACAAAAAATGCTAGTTCTAATGATGTGACTATTGATTATGTGAAGAAGAAAACAAAAGAAAGAGATAGTAGTATATTGGGTGGTGAGTTCATTCATATGCGTTGTTGTGCGCATATCTTGAATTTGATAGTACAAAGTGGGTTGAAGTCCATTCATGAATCAATTGCCAAGATTCGGAATGTGGTGCAATATGTGAGAGCCTCTCTCCCAAGGTTTGAGAAGTTTCAAGAATGTGTTGAGAATGAGAAAATTAAAGCAAAATGTTTGTTGTCCCTTGATGTGCCAACAATGTGGAATCCGACTTATCTCATGTTAGATTGTGCTTTGAAATTTGTGAGAGCATTTGATAGGTTGGAAGAGGAGGATGGGCATTACAAACTTTGTTTTTATGAAGTGGATGGAAATGGGAAAAAGCCCATTGGTCCTCCTAACTATCTTGATTGGGAAAATGTCAAGACCTTTGTAAAATTTCTTGGCATATTTTATGAGGTTACACTTAGATTTTTTGGGTCTTTGTTTGTCACTTCCAATACATACTTCCATAAGCTAATTAGCATTGAAGATCAATTGCAGCAGTTATGTAGTGTTGATGGGGATCCTCTTTTGATGAGTATGGCGGGAGAGATGGAAAAAAAAAAGATAAGTATTGGGGAAGTATAGATAATATCAATTTGGTACTTTTTGTTGCTGTTGTTCTTGACCTAAGGTATGAATTGAATTATGTTAGGTTTTGGTTCAAGGAATGGTATGGAAAGGACAAGGGAGATGCGATGAGCTCTAGGGTTTGGGATGTGTTGAAGAGTTTGTATATGGAGAGAGTGGGTCAAAATAGAGCCTCGAGTTCTAGTGGTAGTGGTAGCTTCATTGTCTAGGGACTCCAGGCCAAGTGTTGGTAATGCTTATGATCACTTTAAAAGCTATAATACTAGGTTTAAGCAACACTTGGCAAATGAGGACAATGTGGAATGCAAATCTAAGTTGGATAGGTATTTGTTGGAATCTTTTGAGGATCCTGATGTGGAAGATTTTGATATTTTGATGTGGTGGAAAATAAATTCTTCTAGATATCGAGCCCTTTCCTAAATTGCCTGTGATGTGTTGGCTATTTCTGTCTCTATAGTTGCATGGATAATATGGAGGATATGGAGGGTTTTGAGATTGACACCAGTAAAAAAAAAAATGTTCATTTTGTTTATTGTATGCATCAATTGTTTATTTATTTGCTCAATGCTTAAGTATCATTTTGTTTTGAATGAGATTGTAGAAATTGCATCAGTTTGCCTAATACCTATGAAGGGGGATCCAAGTACTGTTGTGTTGGATGATGATGAGTGATGTGCTGCTCTTTGCTTGAAGTTAGTTAGTAGTTAGTATTATGTAAGTATACTTGCTATTATAATTCATTTGTGCTAATTATAAATATTTTATTGTTTATAAATTATAAATGTTTTATTGTTATTAACACGTATTTATTTTGTTTTGTTTAGTATTTTGTAGGAGTTCTAGAATGATGCATAGTGCACAGACTTACTGGACAAATGAACTTATTGGAATTAGCATTCTTTTTCCTATATGCTAATTATATTTGTACATGTTATTGGTAGTGGACTTTTCACTAATGGTAGTTACTAGTTAGTCAGGGATAGGATGATATTGGGGATACAAGCAATTAACATTCTTTTGCCTAAATGCTAATTTAATTTGTATATTTTTATTTTGGCATTTGTGGACAACAACAAATGGTTATGTAATACGTTATTAAGTGGATACATTGACACTTATTATTATTGACACTGACACACACAGTGACACTAATAATATTATATGGTCCATGATGGTGTTTTGGAAAATGAACTCTTGTTGAGACAATTTACTATCTATGAAAGGGGTTTAAATGTTTTATGAATGAATACTTGAACATGTTTTTATCTATATATGTTCATATGTGAACAGGTTTAAGTATAGATGGACAGTTCTTGATGGATAGGTTTTTACATTCATGTGATAAATGGACAAGTTAATTTGTTTGTTCATGTGATAAATGGACAGGTTTTCCAGGCTTGGGTGGAGTGTTTTTGTCCATTTATGTTCATGTTCATGTGATAAATGGACATGTTTAAGTTTATTCATGTCTTGAACAGGTTGTGTACATTGGGCTTCAAAGCCCAATTTTTAGATTAAAATAAATAAAAAAAACGGTTTTTTTTTTTTTTCAAACTGATTAAACCGACCGCAAAAAACCGCACCGCTATAGATCGAAAAACCAACCTTAGTCGGTGTGCATCAGTTCTAATTATGAGAAAACTGATATCCATAGGTTCGATGATAAATTTGGGAAAAAACCGAGCCGACCAAACCGCGCACACCCCTAGTAGATCCCATGGGAGGAAGTTATTGAGATAATCGATAGATTTGATACTTATAAGTTGCCTCCAATTCAAAGATTATTGTTTACTTGAGAGTGAAGATTGTTAAAATGTGAAAGGTCAGGGGTACCAATGTAATTTCATTTCGTCTTGGTTCTTGAGAGGTCGCATTAACTAAAAAGAGATAGCTATACAATTTCTTTGACATGTGTCATCAAATGATTGAGGCACAAGAAACAACATGTCTTTCCCTTTTTTTTTTTTTTGGGAAAAGTAACTTCTTTTTTGTTGTGGGCTTGAACTGGGAGGGCTTATAAAGGGACAATTTGGATGCGGATTTTGTCCATATTCTTTTGCCTTGGACATGACGAGACTAAACATCCACTAAATTATGAAGATCTTCTCTTATTTGTAATTACTTGAGCTTAGATTTTCTTTGTGACCATTTTATATATAGTTGTGAGAGACCACGCCCCTAGGCCCAAATCTAAAAGTTGTAGGTTTTGGCACTTGTCCCATGCGAATGGGGTGGAGTCATGTTATTCCCTCTCAAGAGACAGTGGAGAGGATCCTACTATTGTTATTCTCCCTCCTAGGTCAAGGGTTTTACAATGTAGTCAATGCTTATTTTAATAGAGTAAATAAGAAACTAAATTGAAAAGATACATCACTTTTATTGATGAAAATTGAAAATTGTACATTTCTTGAAAATAACTAAAAATTACATTGCTTTGGTCCTAGATACAAATTTTAAAAAATACAGTGCTTTGATTCGTAGTTACAATCTAAAAAGAGAAGATTACAAGGATAAGTCTAATCTACTAACACTTGATCTAAATTCGGAGGTTATGTTACATGATTGTGAAGGTTTTAGGCACCCAACCTGCCTGGGGAAACCAGTCTTCTAGACTTTGGTGCCCAATGATCATATCACATCACATCATTGAAATAGTTTTTATCATCCAAAACATGTGATTATCGAAATTGAAATAAGCATTGATAAGAATGGTTAAAACCTATTCTAGGCATGCAAAGAATTGACATTGAAAGTCATGGTGAATATGTGTGTGATGTGACAAACCCTAATCTATGAATATATGAACATATTATTTATATTTGAAAACCCTAATTCTAAAAGCATGTGAATGTGTTATAGAAATTGACAAACCCTAATTCCAAAAGCATGCAAACTTGCTATTGAAATTGACAAACCCTTATTCATGCAAGGCTATGAACATCCTAGATCTAACATGCTAACAGACAAGAATATGTAGAAAACCTAGAAACCAATCAATTTTGAATCTAAAAACTAAGGCATAAAAAGAAAAAGAAGGTTTAGAAATCTTACCTATAGGCACAACACTCCAAGCAATTCAAGCAAGGCAACACCTCAAGGGAGAGAGAGAATTCTGAAACTTCAGAGTGTTTTAGTGTTTTCCAAGGGATTTCAGAGTGTTTTTTCAATGCTTTGTACTAGAGGTGAAGTGGGGTATTTATACTAAGAGTGGGGGAGTTAGATTTAAGTCTCTAGGCAATGTGGAACTTAGGAAAACTAGGTTTTCTGAGCAAAAAACGTAGGATTCAAGGTCAACTTGTGTGGGGAGCAAGCCGAATTGGAAAAAGGAGGAAAATTTGGAGTTCTGACCTAAGTGTCGATCGGCACCTGGTCCTAGATCCTCTTGGATCTTTCCTATTTTGTTTTGCTTGTTTCCATTTTCAATTTATACCTAATTTCTTCTAAAGTTTGACTTCCTTTTCTAATTTTCTTGGTCCTTAAGTTTAGCAAATTAATTACAAATATTTTTAATTAATTAATTAATTAATTAATCAATTTTTACTTATTTTACAAGGAATTAATAAGTGCTTTGACTTGGATTAGATTTGGTGTGTGCAATCTTACCATAAACCCTACCCTCAGCTAATAGGATCACGACACATCACCTAATTTAAATTGGACCAACAATAGGCCAATCAGAATTAAGAGATTATAATCACCCATGGTCAAAATTTTATTTATGCAAGTGAAATCTACCGTTAAAACTTGTTTCTTATCTTTTAATCCGGTGGTCCAATTAATACTCATGAACTGTAGTTTTGATTGTTATGACCTTAAGATTTGTTTTATGAAAGTATTTTGAGAAAAAAATGGCTATAGTTTTGCCTTGGAGACATGTAATGGTGATGACATGCAATGTAATGTGAGTTTAGGTCAAATGGGAGTTGCAAAATGGAGTGTCTACAATAGTTCCTATCAAGAAAATGATTGTGAGCACTCGTTGCTTAGACTATAGGTTTCAATTGGAGATGGTCGAGAGAAAGCTCGTCCAAGTGGAAGAGAGCAACAAAATGGTCTGGGTAAAGCTTTGGGCTTACTTTTGACTAATTGAAGGCCTTGAACGAAGTGGAATATTTGAAGAGGGAGCTGAAAAGCAAGGAGGAGTTTGAGGTTGAGCTGGCTTCCAACTCCATGAAGGATGAACTACTTAAGAAGGTGTGGGAGAAGGTAAGGGGCCCCACACTGTTTTTGTTGCTGAATATAGGGTGTTCGTGGAATTCAATGATGAGAACTTCTCCTACCATTTTCTACATATTTTGTGTTTTTAAATTCTTCATGTTTGAAAACATGTAGAGGGTAAAGCGGCAGAGACAAGGAGGAGGGTGGGACTAGTGAAGTAGAAAGGTGGGTGGAGCGGTGAAGATGGGGTGTAAGGTTGGGATCAGTGGAGATAGGGTGTAGACATCCCATTTCACAACCTTCATTTAACCTCATCTAAGGGCAAAATGATAATTTCACATTCTGAGAGTAATTTTGACCGTTGGGGTTATGTCATGAGTCTCGATCAGACAATCAAATTGAAAGATATGACAAAATCAAATTTTAACTGCCAAGATACACCCACATGATTGAGTCTAATCATGTGTGATTATGAATAGTTTATTTTGATTGGTCTATAAAGAATTGATTTAAATTAATGATGTCTCAGAAGTTTATTGGATTGGATTTAAAAAAATTATGAAGGTGCACGCATTGGATAGTTTAGAATATTAAATATAAATAGTTTCTAGATAATTGTTGAAATTATCATTACTTAAATGGATAATTAAACAATAATTGGGACTTATTAATATTAAAATAAGGTTATTCAGGCTAGAAATTAGCAATAATTCAAGAAGTTCCACGTGCAATAGCTAGTTTACAACAAAAATAGCCCTTGGAGATTCAAATTTAAAAATAGCAAGTTGGCGTGCCATAGATACCATTTCTCAGTTTTTCCCTCCTAAATTTAGCACCCTTTCAAATTCAAATCTTTCCCCAGCTTCGAGCCATCTCATCTGCAGAGGCTTCACCCTCTCTATAAATAGTGAAGGGGATTCACCATTCAAGGCACCGCATTCCCATAGAGCTCTAGAGGAAGCAACTAAGTACAGTCATTTGCAACTGGTCTTCCTAGATTCGGTTTATGATCAAGTCTTTTATTGCTTTCTCCCTAGAACTATAGTGAAATCTTTCCCTTTTTTGTTTGTTTAATTTTTATGCAGGTGTAATTTAGTGTGGTTATTGTGTTTGAATTGATATGTTTTTACTTTTGTTTTTTTGTTATCATGCTTGAGTAAACATGTTTTTCTATGATGTTGTTATGATAGTTAGGATTGAAATGTGATCAGGCATGCATGTTGCTTCACTAGCTCATGAAGTGATAACATGTTAGATCTTAAGTTGTTATTAATTTTATGGAAAACCATGTTTGTTCTTACCATATTCTTAAGTTCTCATGCATGCTATAATATATTCCTTTAAGATTTTTTTTTTGGTGCCAAGTTCACTTGCTAGATTCATAGTCCTTTTGAATCCAATGAAAAAACATGTTTCTCTTTTAATTTCTTTAGCCATGATAAATTAATGATTTTCAATCATTGGATACAATCATGTCATTTTCATATGCTCTCTTTTCAATTCATGATCACAAATTCAAATTCTTGTTTTGAAACATACTCTATATCGAATGACACGGTTTAGTTGTTAGTGATATCATAATGTGTGATGTGATATGTCAATTGGACACCATAGTTTGGAAGATTATTTTTACGAAGCAAGGTGGTAACACCTTCCCTCCTTATAACTTAAGCTCCGAACTTTGATCAATAAGGATTCATAAACTAGAGTTCTATCCATGTAATTTTACATTTTATAGAATGTAACTAGGACCAAATCCATGTAATTCTTAAATTATATCTAGGATCAAGGCCTTGAAATGTTATTTTTCTATTTGATATAAAATATAGTTATTCAATAAAATATATTTTATCATATGGTTTTCTTACTTTATGTAATAAATGGAAACTCTACCTAAAACTCTCAATTCAAGGGGGAAAAAAAAAGTAGAATCACCACCTTGAGAGGTATTAACATGATCTCACCCATTCACATAGGTTTGGTCCAAATGAAACTGAAAGGAGGACCAAGGTCATGGTTTCTCACATAGGGATGGGATTGGGGGTAATCAATGAAGTGAGAGAAAGAAACAGAGAATGGGAATAGAGGAGAGAGAAAGGGATTAAAGGAGTGAGAGAGCTAGGTATGAAGGACAGAGAGAGTGTGAGAGAGAGAAGTTGGGTGGGTACAAAGGAGAGAGAGAAATTAGTTTGGAGCCAAATTTTGTCCTTGAGTCATAGTTTTTTTTTTTAAATAATAAATAAATAAATTCAATTGTTATAACAGGTGGAGAGGATGGATTTAAAAGTTAGTTATCCTCATAAAAGAGATCAAATAATGTTATTAAATTACAACGCTCTTGATAATGTGTCCAATTTTAAAGGAGATCAAATAATGTTATTAAATTACATAAGACCTTTTTTTTTATTTTTTAAATTCTAATGGGTTCTCAAAAGCAAAATGTCACTTGCCCTTTTTTTTGTTACCAAAAAAAAAAAAGAAAAGAAATGATTGCAGCGATGAGTTAAAAAATTATTTAAACCATAAAATTTTAATATTTGTATAAACTTAATTGTTTAACTGTGAAAAATTACATGTTTATGACAACTATTGATTTGATTATTTATAATAAACAGTAGTGATTTTTTATTTTCTTATTATTATGTATTTAGTTAAATTGCAACTATAATTTATTTTAATGAATTGAAATGGATTATCTTAGGATTTTATTATTTTATTATTTAATATGAGTTTATTATTATAAATTTATATTTTTAAAAGGTGTTGAGATTGGTTAAATTATTGCTTTTGCATAAACTATAGATTAATAAATAATATTATAGTGACCTGTCCAAGAAACTCTATTAGATAAAATTATTTCAAGTAAAATTATGTGAAATATGACTTAGAAAATCTTACTACAAATCTTAGACAAAGGACTAAAATTTTTATATTACCAAATTATGTGTCTTTTGTTGAGTTTTGACATGTCTTAAAGTAGTAATTGAAGATAAAATTAAAGACACAAAGTCTGCTAAAAAAAAGTTCAAGAAAAGTGCATATTTTCAGCATATGCCTTGATACCTCTTGATCTATTGTTTAGGGAGAGAGAGAGAAATATTAAGAGAATAAAGATCAAAGAGAGTATTTGCATTAATTATAAGTTGATGAATAAGAATAATAGATTAATTCCAAATTACACAGATTATTTCTACAAGTATAAGTGCTTGTGGGGTGTGGGGAGTAAGGGCTGGGGTTCAAGTCTCCAGGAAGGAGCTTCACATATATATATATACACTAAGATTATGCTAGAGTATAAATTTTATCTTGTATAAAAAAAAAATAAAAAAAATAAAAAGATTTGCACAAGACTAACATAGATTTGGTAAAGGTGGACAAATAAATTATGCATGTGTGAAAATTAAGATGATTCTTTACAAGTGATCTCATCTTCTCATAGCAATAGCTAGTCTCCCTTAATATGTATACAATCCGTTATAAACAACTAAATCTAACTAATTACTATTGCTACATCAACTATAACTAACTACTATTGCCACATCAGTAATTATCTTAACTAACTTCCAAATCAGATTGGACACAATAGCAGGTTGATTCACAACAGAGTTAAACTTATCAACCTCCGCCCTCTCCCACTACGTAGTGGTAATAATATATATATATTTTTTATTTTTGTAGTTTTTTAGTTACGTGGTTCTAACTCCACCTCTCCCTATCTACCCCTCAAAAAAAAAAAAAAAAAGCTGCACTTTTAAGACGTTTTAGGAAGACAAGTATATGGGCAGCATAATTGCCTTTGGGACAGTTGCAGAAGTTGTGATCATGTTCAAGGTGGCTCTATGTGGAATTTACATAGAGTTAGCAAAGCCGTCGAAGTGATTACAGTATTACACGTGTTTCTTTAGTGTAAAGAATTTTGGATACAAGGAAGATGAATATATTTCAAATTGTAAAACTCTAGAAACAGGATACCTGTGCAAACTTTTGAAAGTATGAGATTGAGACTTGAAAGTTATTCCTAGGTATGTCAATTAAAACTGGTAGAATAATATTATTTATTATGAAATTTTCTTTGATAAATTGAATTCATTTGTTATTGCTATTATCCCAGGAAATCATGACTTCATATTATTGTTAAGCACCCATATAATATAAGCATGATCGTCACCAGGAAGTGCTATATATTCCTCACTGTATATGACTTTGCAATCATTCAATTTCATTTCAATTATTTTATTGTTGACTTTTTGTAAATATGTCTATAAACATAAGAGTTATGTACTTGAGAAAAATATATATTACAATTAGTTGTTTAACAACATAATTTGTTTTTCTACAAAAAAAAAAAAAAAAAAAAAAAAAAAACCTCTTCTTTCAATATATATATAAACACTAAATTAAGTATAGCTAACAGAAATGTTTATGATTCAAATCTTCCGAATCCTATTATAACAATCTATCCAAAAAAAAAAAAAAAAAAAAAAAAAGCTGAAAAAAACTACAATCATCTATGATCTCTTGGGATAAAGCAATATAATTTGGAATGTGTAAAATTATTATATAGGCATTAGAACTTGCTTTTCCAAAAAAAAAAAAAAAAAAAAAAAAAATTCATGTGGTTCATTTTCGTCCCCATGCATGATTTGGGTAAAAGAGCCCAGCAAACAATCAATGCATGGTTATAATGGAAAAAAGCGCTGTCTTAGAAGAGAACACCCCATGGCAGCTCTGAAAGGCAAACAAAAGAGGGTTTTGTCTGTTATTCAGTAGTACGAGTTCTTTTATGCCGAAAGCGCACGAGGGGGGTATCAACCATTTCATGTCATTCAGTGGGATTTCGTTGTTTTCTACACAGTACATCTATCACAGTATTAATTTGTTCATCTCCACTAGCTTCTCTGCCAAACAAAAGTTTGGTGGACCCTCTGCTTCTTTTTTAGGCTCCAACTCCAAGCCATCAAAAAATGCATTGAAAAGTTTGAACCAATAATCATTTGTGCCCTTTCCATCTCGATTTTGTATGTATGACCCGAAAGACCCTTCAAGAAATTTTCAAACTCTTCCACAACCCGACCCCATAGTAGACCTTGGGGGTTATTATTTAATAATCACATACTTTTTGGATAGAACGATCATTCTTTGACCATATTTTGCGTGAATGTTTTATTTATCATCCATTGATTCATTATAAAAGTACACGTACCTCACTTGATGTTTACCTAATCTATTATCAAGTATTCCTCCAATTGTACGGACGTACGTGTTTAACCAAGAAGAACAAGAAGACTTTCAATTCCTCCAAACGTGCAATGTGATGTAGCATGACTTAGTCTTCCCTAATCCAATCCAAAGAATAAGGTGGATTGAAACTTACAAAAAAAAAGTAAAAGGGTTGAAATGAAATTATAAATTTGCATTGACATTTGAGATGGAAATTAAATATATGAAATAATACTAGTCCAGGAAATTTCTTAGAAATTCAATGGGTCGATGGGACTTTACAAGTCTGACTTTATCTTTGTTCTTTTTTTTTTTTTCCTTGCAACGGCAAGATCAACGTTTTTTGAGATGTAGACTTTTGGGATTAAAGACTTAAAAGTTCCATGAAATTTTTTTTCATAAAGGCTGTGTTTGTTTTGGCTTCAAACTAATTTCAGAAATGCTTTTATGTAAAATAGGCT
The DNA here is from genome assembly GCA_030021035.2 of Notholithocarpus densiflorus. Taxonomy (NCBI): domain Eukaryota; kingdom Viridiplantae; phylum Streptophyta; class Magnoliopsida; order Fagales; family Fagaceae; genus Notholithocarpus; species Notholithocarpus densiflorus. The sequence continues at coordinate 4,620,405 of JARYZH020000007.1, forward strand.
GTTTGGTTGGTCTGGAAAATTGGGTCAAACTGAAAATGTTTTCAGTGTTGACCGTAAAATAAGAGCAATGAGGCGGAAAATGATTTCTGTTGTTATTTTAACTTCAAACCATTTCCGTTTCGGAGACGCGCAAAGAAAGAAGGGACTCACAGACGCACAGATGCGCAAACACAGAGAGAGAGAGAGAGAGAGCTCGAGCACGAGCACACCCACAAAACCCAAATCACGCCTCACCTCAGCCAAGCTTCGGCTAGCCCAGCCAAGCTCCGATCATGTCGGCCCACTGCCCAGATCACGCGCCGACCAAACACCCAAGACCCACAAACACCGGTTTACCCAGATTTCAGCCCACTCCTCCCTCATCACCGATCCACCTCTCCGATTGCTAGCCATGCATCGACGAGCTCCGATCTTGACAATCGACCGCAGGCCATGCTCCACTAGGCTCTCCAACGCACTGGCCGCCACCACCGATTGCCGATCTGGCCGCCATCGACCACCAGCCCACTCCACTCCAACCCCAAACTTACCCGATCTGACCGCCGCCGCCTCCATCCACTCCGATTCTCTCTTTCCCGATCTCTCTTTCCCTCAATCTCTCGCTCTTTCTTCCCCCTCTCACTGAGTTTGTGAAAATGATGTTTTTGTTTTGATTTTGTTTCTGTGTTGTTTATATATTTTGATTCTATATAATAATATTTGTTTGGATCTTAAGAAAATGTGAGAAACATGATAAAAATGAGTTTTCTAGAGCATTTTCAGCAAAACAACCAAACACTAGAAAATATTTTCCAAAGAATTTTTTAGAATATAACCAAACACTTGAAAATATTTTCCTTTCCCGAAAATAGCATTTCCGAAAAATATTTTACATGAACCAAACATAGCAAAAAAAAATCTTGTTGAAGAGTATGTAATTATCTATTCTTTGACCTTGAGTATGTCAACTCAGCTTGTTTCACAATGCCTAACGTCAACCTATAATTTATTAATCATGCTTAATAAAAAAGATGGAATAACGTATCTAAGAGGCAGCGACGTTTTTGATACAAATATGAACTTGTAGGAATCTAGTCCGTTCCCTAAGCCGCCAATTCTCTATTCAAAATCATGGCATCAGATAGCATATGATTGCTTCAAATGAAAAAAAGATGACAAGCATGTTATATTATATATGACAAGGACAATGTCTAGTCAACTTGAAGAGGAGGTTCAACAATTCAATTCATCAAAAAAGGAAAAAAAAAAAAAAAAAAGTAGGTGGGAGGTGCAACCTATAGCTTTTACATCAAATATTTCCTTTACTCATTTGTATTTGGTTTTTAATTTTTTTAGATGAATATAATATTTGGGGCAAAATGTAATGAAACACTCTTAAAGAATTCTCATCAGCTCTCTTATAAAAAATGCCATTTTAACACACCAAAAACCTACCTTATTATTTTAATACACCACTTTACAATATCTCATTTATCAGATATTCTATTTTTTCTTTCAATACATTTAAATAATATATCCAAATCATTAAAATAATCTAAAAAAACTTTTACAAATATATATATATATATATATATACACAAAATCCTCCACCACCCACACCCACAAATCAACCGCCACAGCCCACAACCACCGACCACCCCCACAAAATCAACCACCGACCACCAATATCAGCCACCGCTACAAAAAAAAAAAAAAAAAAAAAAACATTACAACCAATATCAACCCCTACACCAAAAAAAAAAAAAAAAAAAAACACCACAACATCAACCACCACAACCCGATCTAGGACTATCCCAAATCTCACACTCACAACCCGATCAACCCACCACCTTCAACCAAAATCAGCCAACCACCATTAGAAACACTGCCACAACCACCAAGAGAGAGAGAGAGAGAGAGAGAGAGAGAGAGAGAGAGCTCCAGGCAAGATCGGCGGGCGGCGGCTCCAAGCGAGATTGGTGGCACGGCAGCGGCTTGAACTCACAACTCGGTGGCACGGCAGTGGCTTAAAGTGTAGCGGAGTAGAGTGAGGACGAGAGAGGAAGAGAGTGAGAGAAAAAAAAAATGAAAGTGAGAAAGAAATAGGGAGCAAGAGAGATGGAGACCAGAGAGGAGAGGGAGAGTTGTGTTGCAGACGGAGAGAGAGAAATCTGATGGGAGGAGAGAGAAAAAACTAATTAAATAAGCCAAAATATTTTTGGCATTAATGTCCGTACCGTCTCATATTTGAGACGGTATTGTAGCTGTGTGGCAAATTTTTTGAGATTTGGAATACCAGATGAGGGTTAGTTTTTGGTGTTTGGTGTGTCAAATGCCAAATATTTGACATTTGGCACACCTGATGAGAATGCTCTTATATATGTACGTAACAGAATTCTCATCCAAGACATTTTGATGCAAACTCATGTATATGATGAATAGTAGTATAAAAATATTTTGAGGTAAACAGTCTTATATGCAACATATTCATCCCTTTTCGGCATTTTGAGGTAAACTCTGCTGCAATTGCTTAATCACACTCTTTTCAGAGATCTAATCATATCATGAATAGTAAAGAGAGAAAAATAACGTGGAAGGATGGGTCCAAAAGCGTGTCACATGCCTTCAATTAGCTAATTATGGAAGTTTTTAACGTATAACATTGACAATTCTAGCTTTATTGATTATAAATTGTAGGAGTTGGAGGAATATATTACCCATATAAGCGGTCTAAAAAAAATGAAATAATTCCAATACCATCATCGTTCATCCTTCCCACGTTGGATTCATCCCCTTGTCTCTTTTCATGCTTTTATTTATTTAATTTTCTTTCAAGTATTTTCATATAAGTAGTATAAACAAATTGTGCATTATTATTATTATTATTATTATTATTTTGATAGTTTCACTTATTTGTCTTCTCGCCCAATTTTTGTATGACTATCGTGCCCTTATGATTTCTATGCAAACATAGCGGTGTTGTTTACATTTCACCCATGCAAATTCACTAAGGATAGTAATGATGGTGCCAATAATTTGGTGACGGTGTTGATGGTAATGGTAATGGTTATGGTGGAAAGTTGATGGTCAAAGTTGGTGGCAATACGAGCAATTTTGGTAATGAGCCCTAGCTCTATGACATTGAAAATAGTGGTGGTGCAGTGGAGGCAGGTGATGCTGTGGTGATAACAGTGTTAGTGTGGTGTGTGGTAAGGGAATAATAAGGTTAGTAAATTTGTAACTTTAGATTTATATGCTTGAAAATTCCATGGAATTGGAAATTTTGAATTAACTCATATTATTTCAAAGAGAGGAAATAAATATGAGCAATTCCTATTTACAATTTTGAGTAATGTTATGTAGTGATATTTTCAGCAAACCCTAGTCTTTGTGCCAAATTTAATTATTATGCAAGTGACTTTGTAAGAAATGTATTGTAATATATGTTTGATTTGTTTGTTCACAAGACCAATTTTTTGATACTTTCATTGAATAAACGTTCCTCTTTTTCATCCTTGAGTTTACGAAAGTTGGAAAAATATATATGAAGTATAGAAATTATATTGAGGTGAAAATATAATAGTTTTATAATTCAATTGATTGACACTAGTTCCTGGTGTATTTAATGAAGATGTTCAGATTTAATCACTCTTTTCCTTACTAAAAAATTGCCTGCATTTCTCAAAAAAAAAAAAAAAAAAAAAATTGCCTGTAAAGAAAAAAACGTTATTTTGATTTATATAATTTTAGTCATGTACGTCAAGGGGGGGGTGGGGGGTGGGAACCCCTTAACTTTATTCATATGTAGACATAGCTTGATGGTCCTCTAATCAGTTAATATGTAGATATATTAATAAAGATGTTATTGGCCTTTGGAATTAAACAAAGGGTAGGGACTTTATCCAATGTAAATAAAACAAGGGTATGAAGCTTATCGAGAAAAGTACAAAGAGAAATGGGTTTGAGGGTCTTGTCGTAGTCCAAGCTAAGAGTTGGGCCCCTGAAATCAAAAAGAAAAGTGGCCCAACCTAGCATGTTAAATTGCCACCTTAATAGGAAAGTTGTGATCCTAATTCCTAAAGTGCCATGGTCCTTCTGTCGGAATCAATATAATGTACAAATTTAAGTAACGTCACAACATCAAAAAAAGTAACGTCAAATTTTTTGGCAAGATGTAACATAATGAGCAACCGTGGTCCTCTTAGGAGCACTATAATTTTTCATAGAAAGTCTCCTGCTTTCATATCAATATCATTCGAGACTGACCCCTTAGGCCTTAGCACCAAGTGCTTTCATACAAACAATGATCAAGAAATTCAATCGAGTGATTGAGTTTAGTCACCATGCAAGTTGCTATAGAAAGATCTTTTGTCTATTTGATGCGATACTTTTTACATTAATAGATTTTGAAAATAAATTTTAATCATACGTAAAATGAAGAGGATATTATTCTCGTCTTTAGATAGTGAATGTATCTCTAAAGAGCTGAAGACCTTGCAAATTATTATATTATAAAAAGATTGTTTGTCTATTTGATACGATACTTTGTACATTGATAGATTTGGAAAAAAAAAATTTTAATCACGTCCCTAGTGAGCGGGTGACTCTCTAAAGAGCTGAAGAGCCATTTCATTGGTACTAAAATAGAAAAGCAGGAATCGCATAGAAAGAGAGCTAGACAACATCATTTTAAACCATCATGCTTCTCACATGGCAACCCTTTCCAGCAACCACACATTCCTTCCATCTCTGACTTTCTTTCTTTGTCCCCTTATCTAAAATCCTTCTTTTTTACTTTCTAAGAATTGTTACCATTCTTTCATAACCCCCAACAACACCATCATCACCCAAACCACTCCATCATGCCTGTCTGTTTGTATGAAAAAAACCCTATTGCCTCTGTCATGAAACATACACAACTGTAGGCTAAGTTTGGGCACAGGAGTGGCCTTGTCCACCTTGTAAGAAACAAGTGGCACATTTCACACCCTTATAATATTCCTCCTTGAAGCTCTGCATGAGTAGGGTTAGTTCCATGATTTGATCAACTCATTGATACTTTTATCTCCACAATTTGGCATGACATGGCCTCCCTCAGGAGATGTTGATCCCATCCACACATGGCTTAATTTTGTGTGGCATCATCTACACATATAGCATGTTAGGTCTCACTTGCTTACCCATCATTTCCTACCCTTTACGAGGCCGACACCTTGGTCCATTCTAGATGTGTGTGATTAATACATACAAAAGAGTACGTGCAAAAACCAACAGCATTCATACATGCCTTGTGTTCTGTGTTAATAATAATCGTACTTAATTTGCTTTGCAATTATGTCTGTGGATGTGAGCATATATCTTGATACTATAGACTATACCTCGATCTTATTGTTGGATGACACTTAAGTGGGGCCCGACAAAGGAGGCAAGTAGGTTTTGGAGGGCCCTGAAAGAGATATTGAATCTAACGTATTGAAAACCAATCCCATTATGAAATTTATCCAAGTACAAATCAGTTAGGGAGGGACATGTCATTATAGGCTTAACGTGTGTTATTCATGGTTTTTACACTTTTACTATTCATACACGAGGTGAAGGCCAATGTTTTCCTCAATCAGCTTTTATTTGAAAAAAAATATATGGTGAAATTACACCTCCTAACCACTATTAAAGTTTATACTTTTCATTATTTGAATATAATAATTATGAGGAAATCACTGTTATGATTGTTAACTAGAAAAATTTGACTACAAATTTGGTTCTTGTCTAAAACTATAACTCCACTCAATATCTTTTTATTCGATTTGAATTTTGACAAATTTATTATTGAATTACATTTTCTTCTTATATCTTTCATGCTTGCAAAATTTTCAAAATATCAAAGATCAATAATTATGTTATCTATTAGTGTATAGCTTAGACTAGATTAGCCCATTAGGCTTAGCCCAGTATACTATACTTGTAGTTTACTCATATTACTTGTACTGCACACATACCTAGCCTATATAAGGCTCTCTATTGTACATTGTTATTTACACAATAATATACAGACTATTCAGTCTTTCTCTCACACTTTATATTGTTAACATGGTATCAAAGCCATTACTTTGATTTTCTGGTTCCTGTGGACATCTCTAGCGTTCTTTCGCTGCCCTCGCCTTCATCCAGTAGTCACTGTCAGAAGCGAGTCACCGCCGTCATGCCCACAGTCTCTGCAACTCTCGGATCTCATCGTTCTGCTTATCCAACTGCCAAAGCAAAGGCATAGAGTAACAGAACAGCCAATCTCGAGCAAAACCCAACCAAGAACGGCCAGAAACCACCTCACACGCGCTCACATGCATCGGCTGAAGTTTCTGCCTCACGAGCACGCGCTCCACGCGCTGCCACACGCCGTCAGTATTTCACATGCGCCGGTATATCTCTGTCACGTGCCCCACGTGCTTGCCCCGTGTCTCGTCCTGCCACGTTAGCCCTAGAGTGACGTCACACTGCCACGTCATCATCCCACGTTAGCATCCCAAGCCGTTGACTCTGACCGCCCGTTGACCGTTGACCTAGCCGTTGACCGTTGACTTTGACCAAAGTCAAAATTTTTCAACAGGGCCTGTCTTGCTCAGTTTTTTGCGTAGATTCCGATTTTGGGCTCCGTTTCTTCATTTGAGGTCTCTAAATCCCACTTTTTAGTCATTTTCTTCATTATGGCTCAACAAAACGAACGAGATATCATTCATCCTATTACCATTATGTTGGATGGTCCCACTAGCTATCATGCATGGTCTCAGAATATGAATGTCTTTCTCAAGGGTCGTAAATTGTGGAGATATGTGACTGGTTCAATTCCTAAGCCAGTACCAAACCCTAAGTCCAAAGCCACAGCTGCTGAAGATGCATCGAAGATTGCTGTTACAGTGGATGATTATGAAGAACGCCTAGAGGAATGGGAGAGTATTCAGAGTAAGATCTTGTCTTGGTTTATCAATACCTCTATTCCCTCCATTCATAATCTTCTTCCTCGTCTTGAGATTGTTGAGGCTGCTTGGAAATTTCTGGCCAATCGCTATAATTGCACTAATGATTCAAGCTTGGAGTTCCACATTGAATCAAAGCTTTATCAATTGCGTCAAGAGACAGGTCAGTCTATTTCTGATTTTTATTCTCAGACTTCTACTATGTGGGAACAACTCTCTGCTGCAGATCCTCCACTAGTGTGTTCTAAGGACATTGAGCTCTTTGTCAAATATTGGGATCGTCGTCAATTTATGCACTTCATGATGGGTTTACGTGAGGATTTTGAGCCTACTAAAGCCTCTCTGCTTAGTCGGTCTCCTACTCCTTCTCTTGATGCTGCAGTCAAGGAGCTCATTTTTGAGGAGAACCGTCGGCCTACTCATCACATGTCATCCTCTGATCATGTATTGGCTACACCATCTCCACAACCTCCCATTGCTGTATTCACTGCTCCTCCACGAATAAACTCTGGGCGTCCCACCTCTCAGTTTTCCAAAGGTACTCGCTGCAAGTTTTGCCGTACCAAAGGCCATGACATCTCAGTTTGTCGCAAACTGTAGAAATTTATGCAAGAGCAGAATAAAACTTCTTTTCCTCAGGCAGCTGCTGTATGTCATTCAGATCCATCGGTTCTTACAGGTCCATCTTTGGCTTCCTCACTTACTACGGCTGATATTGAGGCAGTAATTCAACAGGTTTTATCCCGAACTTCCACTGCCCTTTCTGTCACCTCAGGTAAACAACCCTGGTTTTTTGATACTGCATGTTGTAACCATATGACTCCTGATGAATCCCAATTTTCTGATAAGGCACCCTTAGAACACCTTATCACCATTTACACTGCTGATGGAACTCCTATGCCTGTTAGTCATAAAGGAACAATCTCTTCTCCTTGTTTATCTCTTAGTGACACTTTTCATATCCCAAAGTTATCCCTCAATTTGCTTTCTGTTGGTCAACTTTGTGAATTAGGCATAGATCTTCTCTTTGCTAATCATGGTGTGGATGTGCAGGATCCTCGGACAGGTCAAGTGCTTGGGACAGGCCGTAAGGTTGGTTGCATGTTTGAGGTTCATGACTTGAAGATTCCTTCACAAGTTGTTTCGGCAATTGCTACCACTGCCACCCCCTCACCTGATCTATGGCATGCTCGTCTTGGTCATCCATCCTTATCTCGTCTTCAGTTGTTAGCTTCTCAAGGTCATTTAGGTTCAGTTCAATTTCAAAAATTTGATTGTACTTCTTGTCATTTTGGCAAACAAACAAAATTACCCTTTAATAATAGTGACTCCTTTTCTTCTGCACCTTTTGATCTTATACATTCTGATATTTGGGGTCCTGCACCTGTTCCTACTGAGGGGGGATCTAAATATTTTGTCATATTTTTGGATGATTTTTCTCGATATACTTGGATTTATCTGCTTCACCATAGGTCTGAACTTGTGTCTATTTACCAAACATTTCATAAAATGATTCAAACACAGTTCAATTGCACCGTTAAAGTCTTTCGATCAGATAATGCTCAAGAATATAATGATAAATCTTTCCTATCCTTTTTAAACAGTCATGGGACCCTTACTTAGCGGTCTTGTCTTTACACCTCTCAACAAAATGGTCGTGCAGAACGAAAACATCGTCACATTCTTGATGTTGTCCGCACCCTTCTCATTTCTGCCTCTCTTCCTGAGTGCTTTTGGGGTGAGGTCGCACTCACTACTGTGTACACCATTAATCGTATTCCTTCACCAACTACACACAACAAGTCACTATTCGAGCTTCTCTATGGTCACACCCCTGACTACTCATCTCTTCGGGTTTTTGGTTGTGCTTGCTTTGTCTCTCTTCCTCCTCATGAACGCACAAAGCTCCAGCCTCATGCTTGTTTCTGTTGTTTCCTTGGTTATGGTGTATCTCAAAAGGGGTTTCACTGCTATGATCCCATTTCTCATCTTCTTCGTGTCTCCCGTCATGTTGAGTTTTGGGAACATCGTCCTTTCACGAGTTTTCAACAGTTTCCTGCGTCCTCTTCCTTCGAGTCTCCCATTTTTACTGATCTTTTCCTCCCTCTCTATCCTGAACTTGTGGAGGATTTTTTGACATCGGCTGCCTCTCTAGACGACTCATCTCCGGTTCTCTCCCCGGCATATGACCTGCCTGTCTTGGATCCTGTGGCACCACCCTCTCTTGAGTCTCCTGTTGGTTTTGAACTTCGTCGTTCCACTCGGGTAAGCATTCCTCCCCCTTATCTCACTGATTATCACTGCTCTTTTGCTCTTGCGACTCTCTATGAACCTCACACCTATCGTGAGGCCCATACTGACCTTATTTGGTAGCAAGCTATGAATGAAGAACTAGATGCCCTTCATAAGAATCACACTGGGATATGGTTGATTTGCCTCCTGGTCAATCTGTAGTAGGTTGTCGGTGGGTTTACAAGATCAAGACCAAGGCTGATGGATCTGTTGAACGATACAAGGCTCGCCTAGTTGCCAAGGGCTTTACTCAGGAGTATGGCATTGACTATGAGGAAACCTTTGCTCCTGTTGTTCGCCTTACATCTGTCAAATGTCTCATTGCTGTGGCTGCTGTTCGCCGTTGGCCTCTTTATCAAATGGATGTGAAGAATGCTTTCCTCAATGGAGACCTCCAAGAAGAAGTGTACATGTAGCCACCTCCTGACTATCCACACTCAGGCAGTCAAGTTTGTCGCCTTCGCCGTGCTCTTTATGGCCTCAAGCAGGCTTCTCGAGCTTGGTTTGAAAAGTTTAGCTCAGTTGTTGCTCAGCAGGGTTTCACTTCGAGTCCTTATGACACTACTCTCTTCGTCAGAAGATCCTCTGCTGGTATCACTCTTATTCTTCTTTATATTGATGATATGATTATTACTGGAGATGATTTTGCAGGTATCCACTCTCTTCAGCACTTCCTTAGTCAACATTTTGAGATGAAAGATCTGGGCACTCTCAGCTATTTTCTTGGGCTTGAGGTTACCTCATCCTTTGATGGATACTATCTTTCCCAAGCTAAATATGCTTCTGATCTTCTCTTCAAAGCCGGTATCACCGATAACAAGACTGTTTCCACTCCCTTAGAATACAATGCAAAACTCACACCCTTGGATGGTGAACCTGTATCTGATGCTACTCGCTATCGTCAGTTGGTTGGTAGTCTGATCTATCTCACTGTTACTCGTCCGGATATTTCACATGTCGTGGGTATGGTTAGTAAGTTCATGGATGCCCCTCGTTCTGTCCACTATGCTGCTGTTCTTCGGATTCTCCGATATGTCAAGGGCACACTTTATCATGGTCTACACTACTCCTCTCAGTCTTCTCTCGAGCTTCATGCTTATTCAAATGCGGACTGGGTAGGTGATCCGACTGATCGATGCTCTATCACAGGTTTTTGTTTCTTGTTAGGTACTTCTCTTGTCTTGTGGCGTAGCAAGAAGCAGGATGTTGTTTCTCGTTCCAGTACTGAGGCTGAGTATCGTGCCCTTGCCGACACCACCTGGGAGCTTGTCTAGCTTCGCTGGCTCTTGGCTGACATGGATGCTCCACAGCCCACTGCCAATCCTCTTTATTGTGACAATCGTAGTGCTATCTACATTGCTCATAATGATGTCTTCCATGAACATACCAAGCACATTGAGATCGACTGCCACATCACTCGCCAGCATCTCAAGAAAGGCAATCTCAAGTTGTTCTCCATCTCCTCTGCTGACTAGCCTGCTGATATCTTCACCAAGTCTCACCCGCCTGGTCGTCTTCGAGATCTTATATCCAAACTCCAGTTGGCTTCCTCCTTGCCACCTCGAGTTTGAGGGGGGATGTTAGTATATAGCTTAGACTAGATTAGCCCATTAGGCTTAGCCCAGTATACTGTACTTGTAGTTTACTCATATTACTTGTACTGCACACATACCTAGTCTATATAAGGCTCTCTATTGTACATTGTTATTTACACAATAATATACAGACTATTCAGTCTTTCTCTCACACTTTATATTGTTAACATAATCAAATATTTAGGGTCTGTTTGGATAGAACTTATTTTGCTGAAATTGAAAACTGAAAATTGAAAACACTGTAGCACAATAATTTTTAAATATGTGAATAGTACTGTGAGACCCATTTTTAATGAAAAAGTTGTTAAAAAGTGAAGTTTGTGGATCCGTGCACTGTTCACGGCCCACAAAACTGATAAAAGAGGGTTGAAAAGTCAATAAATGACTGCTACTGTTCATAAACAGTAGCAGTTGTCTCCCAAAAAGCGTGCGCAGCAGCAGGAAAAAAAAAAAAAAAAAAAGCGTCAAAACATAAACGCAAGACGCGGACGTGAGATAATCTGTATCCAAACTCTCACTTAAATTTCAAAAAAAAAAAAAATTGTCTAAAATTATGCATAAAAAATAAATTTATGGATTAAATAGTAAATATTAACATCCTATCGGCATGAAATTTAACAAGTGTGTGTTAAGAATATAAAAAAACATGCAATCTAATCGTTAGATTTTCAAAATATGTAGTTGTGATAATATTTTTTGTGAGAGTTATAGCGTAAATTGATAAATTATCAAAATTATATATTATTATATAATAAAAGTTTAGCTTTATTGTGGCAAATTATTATTATTTTTATTTTTAAATGACTCGTTAGTCGTTACCACACCCTCGCATCAAGTGTCTACACATTTTATTAGAGAGTTTTTTTCCAACTAACTGTTCTCAGTTCTCACACGTTTCATAGTAAAAAGAAAATATTTAATAATTTTTTATAGGATAACCTTATTCACGCAATAATTTGAAAAGCTTTCATTTATTTGAAAAAAGAGTTTAAAAAACTAGTTTTACAGGTTACTATGATAGTAAAATTCAACCTTTTCCTAAATTAGTATTTTCTGAACAAAAAGAAAATGTTCATTTATTATTATTTTGAATTTCAATACAACCTTAATGAATGAAATAGAATTATATATCTTGGAAAAAAATAAAATAAGATTGAGTTATTAGAACTATCAAAGAAAATCTTCTTAAAAAAAAAAAAAGGAACAATCAAAGATAATGGTCGACCTCATAAGATGTTTAAAATTGAAAATGATGATATTAGAAATTTTGACCATTATAATGAAAGAGAAAGAATAAGACCTCAATAAAAGAAAATGAACAAGATCTCTAAGTTAAAAAAAAAATATATATATATATGTAAGGTTGAATTTAATCAACCATTCTATTGGCTTTATTCCGTGCCAATTTGCTTGTAATTCAGCACTTAGAAACTCTGTATTTAGGTGGGAATCATGTAAGGGTAGTGTGTGAGAGAGTGTGAAGAAATGCTCAAGACTGTGTAGTGAAGCAGGGACTCGTGACTGGATTTCGCAGGTGGCTCGCAGCTTGCAAATCGCCAGAAGATGCACGCGAGTGAAACATGTAGAGAAGCTAAACCGTCATGCCAGCTGTAGCACTACAGGACAAAAAGTCCAGACTGGCCATTCATTTAGCTCGCGGCTTGAACTCGCGACTCAGTCAAGTCATAAGGCCAAGTCGCCAGCCAGCTCTATTTTGGAAAAACTGACTCTTCGCATTCCATTCTCACACTAGTATAAATACCCCTTATACCCACGAAATGTAGAGAGGTTCCAGAGAGAATTTTGAGAGAGTAACCCTAGAGAAAAACAAGATTGACTCATCCACAATCTTTACATAGAGACTCTTCAAATTCCTCTACTCCCACCATTTCCATTGTTACATCCTTGAGAGGTTCTTAGCCAAATCCTTTTCTCACCATACCCACATTTGTGAGAAGGCTTTTTGGTGCTTTGGGAAGCAGTTAGGAAGGGACCAATTTACATTGGTTGATGCTATGGGCTATAGTAGAATCCGGTAAGCTAAAGAAGAAATAGGTTCGGCGTAATCTCGTTGGAGTAGGAGCTTGGAGGGCTTAGGTACACTGGGTAGATTAGACTTGGGGGGTCTTCTGTTGGTCATGTATCCCAACTTGATTCTTTAGTGGATTATTAACTGCTTGGAGGGCGGCGGAGAGGTTTTATGCCGAGGACTTCGGTTTCCTCTTCGATAACACATCGCTGTGTTGTCCTTGTGTTTGCATCTCTCTTCCTTAATCTTTGTCATTTAATTTCTGCTATGGTTGTGATTTTATTTGGCTTAGATTGTTCTATCAATTATGTTTTAGCTATTTATCATATTCTGCACATATATTGTTTGATAATTAGCTTGAATTGGTATTTTGTAAATTGGGGGTCTAAACGTTCAAGGTGTTTTATATACTAATTGAACTTTCAATTGGTATTAGAGCGGGTGTACTAGTTGTGGTTTAATTACCTTAGTGTGATCCTTGACCCCGTTTGAGATGGACTAGTCTCAATCTTTAAATGCTCTACCATATTTTGATGGTAGCAACTATGCCTTTTGGAAAATCAGGATGATGGCATTTTTGTGTTCAATGGATGAAACCGTTTGGGATGTGGTGGATATTGGATGGACTAGGCCGGAGGCTGCCAAATCCATGTGGGATAAGGCAGCCCTCGCGGCGTCTAATGCAAATAGCAAAGCACTTAACGCTATTTTTTGTGGTGTATCTCCAGATGAGTTCTACAGGATATCTCACATTTCTATTGCCAATGAGGCGTGGCAGATATTGGAGACCACGTATGAAGGAACAGAGAAAGTGAAAGACACTAAGCTATAGATGCTGACCACCTGATTTGAGGAGCTTAGAATGAGTGAGGACGAGTCTTTTGACTCTTTCTATAGTAAGTTGAATGAAGTTGTCATCGGCAAGTTTAATTTGGGAGAGAAAACGGAGGATTCCAAGGTAGTAAGGAAGATCCTTCGGTCATTGCTGGAAAGCTTTCGTGCCAAGGTGACGGCGATTGAAGAGAGCAAGGATCTTGATGATATCAAAGTCCAAGAACTGGTTGGCTCGTTTCAGACTTATGAATTGTCATTGCCTACTCAAAGG